>JAZFAV010000039.1:17795000-20195000 GCA_037954035.1 Rosalia funebris | reverse complement strand
TTTACGGAAAGATTCTAATATCATGATCGCGATTATTTTGTATGTAATATTTTATAACATTAACTTCTCTGTGCAAATTAATTTAAATTGCGTCTAATCATTCTGGCTAATTATTAAATGAAATAATACAATTTGGGTAAAATTGTATAAGCCAAATTACGTGATCTTATGGCCCGAGTACGGAACATTTCACGAACACTCCAATAACTTTCAATAATCGTCCAAGTTGTAATTAATATCGTGTTAAAATAAATCGGGGAAATCACGCCTAAACGCGTTCCTCCAAATATTTTTCCGACGATCCTACCTCGACGATCCCGACGCGACGGCTTCTTTGGGTAGCGTGACGGGTTCTGATATAAATTTCGCGACACGCGAGGCACTCTTCATTAAGCTAAGTGCGATTATTTAATAAAAGTCGAGGAGATGACAAAGCGGGAGCGGATATTCATTTTCTGAACGCCAAACGAAACCCGTTGATTAAAATGGCTCCACAATTTCCTTATCAGTACTTTCGAACTCGCCCGTATCTGGAACTAAACAAAGAGTTGGCCGCGCAGCGGCGGCTCGTGGAACGGGTAAAAATAATATACACAATACCAATAACGAATTAATAGATTTAATTATAAAGTTTCATGGAACTCTCTAAAAGGTATTTAAAATAAGTAAATGCAACAAAAACTGAAAGTTTATTTCTAATCTTCGTACAGTATTTTTCTGATATTTACGAATAAAATAAAATATACAAGGTGTTTCATATATAAAATAATAAATCTGATCTAATTTCTTAAAAAATTAAATATGTGGCAACATATGTGGCAATATATGTGGCAACATTAAAGAACAATAGAGCGCCGGGGTGTAGATAAAATACAGGCGGAAATTTTGAAATGTGCGGGACAGAAAGTAGTAAATAGGATGTTTGAACTGGTAAAATACATATACGAAACGGGCGAGATGCCGGAGGATTATAAGAGGAACATTATCGTTACTACACCGAAAAAGAGAGGAGCCGACAAATGCGAGAACTTTAGAACGATTAGCCTAACCTCCCATGCGTCAAAAATCTTAACCAGAATAGTGCAGAAGAGGATGGAAAATAGAGCGGAGGAAATACTAGGAGAAGACCAATTCGGGTTTAGGCGAAATAGGGGAACTCGCGAAGCTATTCTGGCACTAAGAGTAATGTTAGAGAAAACAATAGAAAAAGGAAAGAACGCTTATATAGGATTTGTAGATTTAGAAAAAGCTTTTGATAACGTAAGATGGGAAAAAATGTTCGAGATACTAAAGAGCGCGGGAATGAAGTATAGAGATAGGAGAGTAGTACAATCTATATAAAGAGCAAACTGCTGTTATAGAAGTAGAAGGGGAAAGAAGGGAAGTAGGTATTAGGAAAGGAGTAAGACAAGGATGTACCACTAATTTTTAATCTGTACATCGAAGAGGCGATTAATGTGGTAAAAGATAGAGTGGATTTCGGGATTAAAGTACAGGGACAGAAACTAAAAATGCTGAGATTCGCAGATGATATAGCAGTATTAGCATCTAGTAAGGAGGAATTAGAATCAGCATTGAACGAAATGGAGGCAGTGTTGACAGAGGATTACGGAATGAGGGTGAATAAAAAAAAACTAAAGTGTTAGTGTGCAGAGGGCGCGAGAGCAGAGCAAAAACGAAATTACAAATTAATAATGAAAGATTGGAGGAAGTTAAAGACTTCACTTATTTAGGAAGTAAAATAAATTAAGATGGAAGAAGCGATAAAGACATAAAACAAAGAATAGCGCAGGGTCGAGTAGCTTTTAACAAAAAGAAAGCACTTTTATGCTCGGAGGTAATAAATTTAGAAACAAGGAAGAGATTTTTGAAAACATATGTATGGAGCACGGCACTATACGGTTGCGAAACCTGGACGGTGGGGAAAGCAAGTAGGAAGAAAATAGAAGCTTTTGAGATGTGGTGTTACCGAAGAATGATGAAAATACCATGGACTGATAGGGTTAGAAACGAAGAAGTATTGGAGAAAGTCGGCGAGAAAAGAAGTATGTGGACAAATATAAAGAAGAGAAGAGATAGAATGGTAGGCCACTTGCTGAGACATGGGGGAATAGTCCGCGATATTTTGGAGGCAGAAATAGGAGTGAAGAAAGGCAGAGGTAGGCCTAGATTAGACCACTGCTCGCAAATAGTAAGGGATGTAGGTTGTAGCACAATTAGCGAAATGCGTAGGTTAGCACAAGATAGGAGAAGCTGGAGGTTAGCGTCCAACCAGTCTTAGGACTAATGACCTCATGATGATGTGGCAACATTGCCTGTATCATTTTTGAGTCCGCAGTACTTTGTTAACCCCCTTGTATTCTAAATTTGATTAAAATCTGATCAGCGGTTCCAGAGATATTTGACCGTTTCCCTACTTATGACCATCCCTAGATCCGTAGATTCGATGCTAGTGATTCATTGGTGAGAGAAGGCAAAGTGTAACGCTATGGATGGAAATACTTAAGGAATTACTTGTATTGGTTTATTTCAAAGGATTAGGCCCTGTGAGACCAAATTCTCGAATCAAAAGTTCTGTCAAAGATCAACATGACGCGATTAACAATTGAACAACAAATGGTTTGTGTCCAACTGTTTTATGAAAGTGAGAGATCATTTAAAGTTGCATTAAGAAAAATTTGCACAATATTAGGATATAATGGAGCGCCTACAAAGTTTGCAGTTGTAATTTAATCAAATAATTTGAAGAGATGGGTTATTTATGTTATTGATAAGGCAATGCTAATACGTCCTTGTCGTGGTCGGCCAGATGAAAATATTGCTGCAGTGAGAGAAACTGTACGGGAGTATCCAAACACATCAATTCGAAATCGTACACAATAATTGAATCTATCAAGAGCCACCAAAGAAAGAAGGTGATGCTGATTTTTGCGATACAATTTTTGAAGCACACTTTCATCTTGAGGGACACGTCAGCAAACAAAATTGTCAAATTTGGAATGCCGAAAATCTACATGTTGCTCACACAAAACTGCATCCACAGAGATGCATAGTTTGCTGCTCATTTTGGAGTGGTGCATGGTGGAATAATTAGACTATACTTCTCTGAAAATGAAGCTGATAATAATATCATAGGGAAATAGTAATGCGATCTTTACCAAAATCTGGTAATGCCATCATCACTTGTAAATGGGGAACGCTATCGTGATGTGTTAAGCAATTTATTTTCCCACCAGATTGATGATTTCGATTTGAACAACATGTGGTTTCAACAATACGATGCAACGTGTCATACAACACGTACAACGATAACTCTGTTGCATACCAAACTCTCGGATGATAGTGTCTCGCGGAATCGATCATCGCGGACATCAATAGATCTGTAACATCATGTGATTTATCACCACTGGACTTTTTCTTTCTGGTTAAATCAGGGGAAAGGTATACGCCACCTAGGCAGCAACAATATATGACCTAAAATCAAACATTCAACGTGTTATTCAGAAGATAGAGCTAGTTTATGTGCCCGTGTTATGGACGATTTTATTAAACGAATGACATCATACCGGATGAGTCGAGGCCGCTATATAAGCTATATTCTTTTCATCTGTAGCCGCATCGCCTTCGTTTTATGTTGAAGAATAAAAAACCTCAGTTTGTGAAATATTATTAGTAGTTTTATGTTCAAATCACATCCTATAGTTCCAAATGAGACTAATATGAAGAAAAATAAGATTTTTTGTCACCTAAATGTTATATAGGGTTTTTCAATTGGGACGGGTCAATGTTGCCAACCTGTGGCGGCCATGTTGTTTTGGCAGCGTCTGTCTAACCTGTTGTTTATTATTCAGTCACTGATGCCAAATCACCATGACAAGTTACACGATTGAGCAACACGTCCAAATGATAAAACTATATTATCAAAATGAGTGTTCGTTGGTGCAAATGTTTCGCGCGTTGCGCCCATTTTACCGCAGACATTTTCTTGTGGGGTTTACTGAAGTGGCAGGTCTATGCCAATAAGCCGCAATCGGCCGATGCCCTTAAAGAAAACATAACCCAGGCTGTTGCTCAAATTCAGCCGGATCTATGCGGCAGAGTCATTGCAAATTGGACCACTCGGATCCGTGCCACTGTGAGATGCCGCGGCGGACATTTGAATGATATTATATTCCACACATAATGGCATTTCAAATAAAAAAATAATTTCGTTAATACCTCACGCACAGCTTGTTTTACTCCATTTCAAATTCAACCCGCCCTTATTGGAAAATCCTATATTAGACAACAATAATTCTTAATTCGTAGAGAGAGAGAGAGAGAGAGAGAGATTTGTGCAAAATTTAATCATGTGGACCACATCGAGGATGAAGATAAAGCGGTGTTTATCAAACTACTGGATGATATTCCTGAATGTGGAGCATCCAGAATCTCAAAACACCCCCTTTGATTAGTACGATCATTTCCCTACTACGTCCTGCTGCCTCGTTACGAATGCTGCCTCGCTCTTTCTACTACGCAACACAAAGAATCTCACAATTTTTCCTATTCTTGACAAGCAGTACGTTTCCTCAACTGTAACTCGAGCTAATTCTTTGACATCAATGTGGCACTAATATGATGTGTCAAATAAGCTTCTTCTAAAAGCACCCTTTCGTATAGACACAACGGCGGTGATACGCCGCTGGCGGCCATTCCGCCCTTATCGTTCTTAATTAAATATACAGAAGGAATTAGCGCTACTGTTTTGTCTGAAAGTTGAAGCGATCTGGCCGGTCCGCGCCGGCATCGCTTTGATGCCAGAAGACGTATCTGATTATGCCGTTTTATGAACTCTGCTTTCTTGCGCCAGACTTATCCGAGATGTTATTAATCTTCTAAAGTAAACGCCCGCAGATACGATTCCATTCGGATAGGTTCACAAGACAGGCTGAGTCAATATCATATTTGCGATTAGGACGTATTTGGCGCTGTGGAAGCGGAGAATTCGCGGCGGAAGCCGTTGCCACGATTCCGTATTACGTGTAAAGTACACGGCTCTAATCCGTCTAATGAATCTGGAAGGGATTCCTGGAGCTGTGAGATCCTCGGAAGAATAAGTCAGTTTCATCGTGCATTTCGTCGTGGTAGGGAAACGCCAGCACGTGAATAAAGAATGTCCTGAGAAGGTACAGACACATCTCTCCTCTTTAACTCCTTGAGAAGGAGAAGCCTATATATATATTTTTTCAAATAGTAAAACCCGCCACAGGTAGGATTCGACATTTGTCCCGGATCGGAACCGAACGACATACAGCTGTTTCGAACTTATTAGTTCTCATCAGTGCCGTACACGGTACGCCGATTCAGGACAAATGCCGAATGAACTTTATGGCGTATACATCTTTATCGATACGATCTCTGTCAGTAACATATAAGTCGGAAATCGAGAAAGGAACCACCAAACCGTCAAGCGGTTATCAAAGTAGTTCCCGAATAGCAAAGCTATTACATAATCGCTCTAGGAAACAACTACTCCTCAACTACTCCTCATTTGTCAGCACACAAAATTCGGTTGACACAACAATTAAAAGTTACAGACCACTTACACAGTCGTACATTTGTTAATTTGGTGTTAGAAAAAAAAAAGAAGGTGATGTTGATTTTTGTAACAAAGATTTGTTCACATTCTTCAGCAACAGCGAAGATTACTCTGACATAAAGATTCAATTTTGTTGAATAAATAATTATTGCGAGAATTCAGAACGACGCGAATTTGATAAATTGTTTCATTAATGAAGCAACATTTTCCTTAATAGCTTTGTAAGTAAACAACTGTAGATGCCCAGACAATGAAAATCCACATGTGTTGGAGACGATCATTCTCAGTTTTCTCAAAACATCAACTTCTGGGTTGGAATTCTGATAAATGAAATAATAGTACCAATTTTTATTGAAGAAAATACTGGTGAATTGTACTTTATGGAAAATGAGATAGACTCGTTCAAACTTAGTCCTTAGTCTTTAGTACTTAGACTTAAAAGTCGATGAAGAGGAAAACCTACTATTGGATAAAAAAAAAACTTTCGTCAAGATAGCGCAACACCACACTCATTATATTCCCAGAAAGATTGTAGTCAGCTTTAGATAAGGCAAACCTATATATACCCCTGTAGGCACATTTTATAGTTAGTTATTTGCTTGCACGTCTCTATGTTCAATCTATTGTAGAAAAATAAATAAATAAGTTTCGAGTTGTTTTTAAAAATCGGTAATTTCAATCATCGAAATATTATTGGCGCAGCCGGTAGGATATCAAGAGCAATCAATCAATTGATCGGCGTTCGTCTCAACGATTTGCTTGGTATCTACAGAATCTACAATCCACATTCCATCCGTGAGGGACGTCAGGTGATAACTCAATTGGGGATCGAAGACAGAAATCCACTGATCAAGTAAGATTTTTTTGAATTCATCCTTTAAATCCGTAATCATTTTCACAACACCCCAGTAACAAGGTTAGCTTAAGTTCAGGATTAGACAGATTGAGGCCTGAATGCGCACCGAGCCAAAAGTGAGTGAAAATATTACATTTCCATCCTTTCCTTTTTTAGAAATCCCATTATTGAGATCATCTTAAGGAAATTAGTATTAGTCACGTGATAAATCTATATTTTAGATAATATCAAGTATTAAAATCATTGGTGATCATTAATACCTAATTAAGGCACAAACAAACAAAAAATAATATATATTAAATTCATTGATTTATTGACCATTATTAAATTAATTTTTATTTATTTTAACTTACTATTGTTATTATTACTTTCATTATACTTTTTATTTTGCTTTCATTCTTATCTTATTTTACACGTAATTAAATATTCTTTACAATGGCCACAGAAGTAAATTATACGCTAGTTAAATTAATCTTAGAAACAATACCCGTGTACGATGGAGATAAGGACTTGCTAGAAATTTTTATCTCAGCTTGCGATAGTTTTCATTCTAAGTATTACTCTAGGACTAATCTTGAATTAAATCAATTCATATATCAGGCAATTTTAGGCAAATTGAAAGGCAATGCTTTATTGATTATTGGTTCTCGTGCCGAATTAAATACTTGGCCTTTAATTAAAAACGAATTAAGGAACGTATATGGTGAACGTTTAAATCTTGATAATTTGGAACAAGCCCTTATGACCTGTTCTTTGCATAAAAATGAAAATTATGAGAATTTTGCAAAAAGGTTACAATTGATCAGATCAAAATTAGCTTTAAAATTAAAAACAATTCCGGTAGCGGAAATGGATGCTGCTACGAAAGAAATTCACCTCAAACAATATAATAATTTAGCATTAAAAATATTTGTTAGGCATTTAGATAGACGTTTACGAGACAAAATTATCACATTAAAACCCACCGATTTAGAAAGTGCAATGGCTATGGTTCGAGACGATGAAAACTTCGAACTTTTCCTCCAGCCACAAAATTTCAAACAATTAATTCCCAGAACTAATTCGCCACCAAAGCCTCATCAATTTAATCATTCAAATTCTAATCAAAGACACGTACAGCAGTACCCCCAAAAACAGAATTCTTTTCCGAGACAATTCAGTCCAATATATTCTAATCAGTCACCCCAAAATCAATTCCAAAATCAATTTCAAAATCTATTTCAAAATCAATTTCAAAATCAATATCCCTCTAGCTCACAAGTATTTCGTAGACCAATAAATGTTTGGCAACCTGGCCAAAATATCAATCAAAATCTTCCAAAGCCAGTACCTATGTCAGGTATAAGCGCTATTCCCACGAATATTCCAAAAAATAGTCCAGTTCCAATGTCAACGAGTACTAGGAATCCCACCTTCATAAACAAAAAAAGATCTCAGCCATTTCATTATGTGGAAAATATAAATCCAGCAGAATCTCATAACACCTCCGAGTTTTGCGAATCATATCTCAATCCTCAACTCAGCGAAACTCAACACACTGTGGATGACTATTATTACATGGGTGAGAATTGTGACACTGACACTGCATGTGAAATAGATAACGAATACGCGCTAGTTGATAATAACGAATATGTGACTTGTGATAACAACTTACAAGAATCCGACTGTCAGGATTTTTACCAGCGTACGCAACAGATAATACCACGATAGCAGAAATTAATACGAACTTTCAAACACCTCTCCCATATATATTAATTAGAGGAAATAAAAATGAACCCGAAATTAAATTATTAATAGATACAGGGTGTAGTCTAAATTTATTAAATCCAGAAATAATCAATTATTATTTTCCAAATTCGATTATTAGCAAACAAACACAAATCAAAACAGCAGGTGGTACAGTAACAGCCCAAGGTATAGCTAACATACCATTATTTTGGCTAATTATTAAAAATTCAAATATTGGACATTTACAAAATCAATTGCAAAATTATATCGAATATTATCCTGAATGTGTAGCTTATAATTTCCATAATTATTTTGACGGAGTAATTGGTATCAATTTTCTTCGTGACTTAAATTTAAACATTGATTTTAAATCACAAAAATTGATCGGGAATAATTTCTCGATACCCTTTCACTATAGACAAATAGAAAAAAAATGTACATTTAACTTCACTTTCGAACCACATGAAACAAAATTAGAAAAAATTCCAGTTAACGTCCAAGAAGGAAAAATAATTTTAAACGAACATCGCTGTAATAATATTATAATAAAAAGTTGTGTGACAACAGCTACAAAAGGCGAAGCCTATGTAGAAATTCAAAATACATCACATTCTCCACAAACATTAGAAATCAATGCGGAATTGCCTTGTGAACAAATCAATCGAACTGAAAACGAATTATTCACTTTAGAACAAATTTTAGATAATAATGATGTACCAGATTTTCAACCTATACATAATTTAGAATCACTAATAAGAATAAATCATTTAAATGCTGAAGAAAAATCCAAATTATTAAAACTTTGCTATCAATTTAAGGAAATATTTCATAAATCAACTGAAAAATTAACTGTAACTGATAAAGTTCAACATTATATTAGAACAACCGATAATATACCTACTCATCCGCACATATATAAATATCCTCATATTCACAAAGAACTTGTAAAACAAACTATTGATCAATATTTACAAGATGGTATAATTAGACATTCACAAAGTCCGTATGCCCATCCTATTTGGATAGTCGATAAAAAATTAGACGCATCTGGCAAAAGAAAATATCGTATGGTAATTGATTATAGCGCACTTAATGCGAAAACTATTGACGATAAGTACCCCCTACCCGATATCGATGCAACTTTAGCAAAATTAGGCAAAAGCCAATATTTTACAACCATAGACTTGGCTTCAGGTTACCATCAAATAGCTATGCACAAAGACTCGATAGAAAAAACGGCTTTCACTTGCGATAGAAGACATTATGAGTTTCTCAGAATGCCCTTTGGGTTAAAAAACGCCCCGGCAACGTTTCAGAGGGTAATGGACCACATATTAAGGGACCATATTTCCGATAATATCTGTATGGTGTACTTAGATGACATAATTGTTTATTCGGTATCATTACAAGATCATCTCGTAGCTTTAAAACGAATTTTTACAACACTTAGACAGTGTAATTTAAAAATACAGTTGGATAAGACCGAATTTCTTAAACGAGAAGCGGAATATTTAGGACACATAATTTCAGATAAAGGTGTAAAACCAAATCCAAAAAAAATAATAGCAATACAAAATTTCCCTATTCCTCAGACAACTAAACAAATAAAATCATTTTTAGGTCTCACTGGTTATTATAGGAAATTTATTAAAGAATATGCTAAAATAGCTAAACCTATGACCAATTATTTAAAGAAAGGATCAAAAATTGATATCAATAATTCAGATTATAAAAATAGTTTTGAAACATTAAAGAATTACTTAATAAATGAACCAATATTAGCATATCCAGATTTCTCAAAACCTTTCACTCTAACTACTGACGCCTCTAATTATGCAATAGGTGCAGTTTTGTCACAAAACAATAAACCAATATGTTATGGCAGTAGAACACTCAATAAAGCTGAAATTAATTATTCTGTTATTGAAAAGGAATTACTTGCAATTATATATTTTTGTAATTATTGGAAAAGTTATTTATTTGGAAATAAATTCACTATTCAAACAGATCATAAACCCCTAAAATGGTTAACTAGTATAAAAGAACCTAATTCGCGACTTTTACGTTGGAAAATAAAAATGCAGGAATTTAATTATGATGAAATAGCTTATGTTAAAGGTAAAGATAATCGTGTAGCAGATGCATTATCTAGAGTAAAAATTGAACCAGATAATCGATCAATATTAAATAATTACGATCCAACAGAAAATAATTTAGCAGATTTTTTCGCCTTAACAAACGAACCAATAGTAACAAATCAATCACAAAATATGCCATCAACTTCAACTATAGATCAAATTATTGAGGAAGCTATAAATAAGGAAATATTACATAATAACCCAGTTAATATAATTTCCGATATCACTTTAACACCTGAAAGACCAATAGATACAAATGAAACCGTACATACGGCGCAAGAAAATCCAGTATTAGAAATACCTATATCAGAAAATGCATTAAATACATTTAAAAATCAAATAATTTTCCATATCAGCGGCGATACTCTAAAATCAATTGTTCGAATAGAACAACCTTTCGAGAATAAAACACGACATAAAGTAACTTTAAGATTACAACATTTTAGCGAAGATCTAGTCAACTTTTTAAAAGATTATTTAAAACCTAAAGCAACACACGGTATATTAATACCAACAGAATATTTGAGTAATTTTACGGAAACTATTCAAACTAACTTTTTAGCCAAATCATTTAAATTTGTTCGATGTACATTATATCTAGAAGACGTTAAAACTAAAGATGACCAAAATTTAAAATTAAAATACCATCATGAAACTAAAACTGTACATAGAGGTATAAACGAAACCACCACCGCCCTTACACGAAAATTTTATTGGCCCACATTAAAAAAAGATGTAAATGACTACATTAATTTATGCCCAATTTGTCAAAAAACCAAATATGAACGACATCCACATGAAATAGTATTTAAAAATACTCCGATTGGAGATAAACCATTCGATCACATTTATGTCGATATATTTCAAGTAGAAAAAGTAAAATTCTTTACGATAATCGATAGTTTTTCAAAATTTGCTCAGGCATACCCCACTACAACTAATGCGATCGATTTAGTAGATAATTTATTAAAATTTATATCACATTATGGTATACCCACTAAAATAACTTGCGATCAAGGCCCAGAATTTAAAAATAGACACTTTGAACATTTTTGTACAATACACAAAATTAATTTACATTATACCACGGCAAAAAACCCTAACTCAAACAGTCCAGTTGAAAGACTGCATTCTACCTTAATTGAAAGTTTGAGAGCACTACGAATCGAACAAAAAACGAATCCAGTAACAAGTTTAATGATATATGCTTTAATTGGTTATAATAATACTATCCATAGTTCGACCAAATTCACACCTATGCAAATAATCAAAGGTACATTAAATCATTCAACGCCAATAGAAATAACGGAGTCACAAATTGTTTCCGATTATTTAAATAAACACATTGAAAATACTAATGCGGTAAATCGATTGATTAACGATAATAATTTGAGATCTAGAAATTTAAATAAAGTAAACGAAAATAGGGTAGAACCTCCAGAAGTTCATATAGATGATAATGGAAACGTATATGTTAAAGATACCACCCGAAATAAAATAAATCCAATTTATCAACAAGCTAAACCATTAGTAGATAACCTAGATAAATTAATTACTGATAAAGGAACATTTCATAAAAAAATAATCAAACCTATTAGAAAAGTCACTAAAAAGGAATCATATTTGCAGGAAAAAGATGAGGAAGATCCTAGCACTTCTTCTCATGGTAATATACCCCCTTCGAATTAGTACGATCACTGTAACACCTCTAAACAATCCAATTTTTCCCTATAGAATTGGACCGACCCATGTCACTTTACGAAAACATACTTTTATAAAATATATTGAAACAAATCAATACGAACAGTATTTATCGAAAATACAACAGGTACTCGGGAATATTTCAGTAGATCAATTAAAACTGGAAAAAACTAGTTTTAGAAAGAAAGCAGCCTTATTTAAGCCAGATTTGGAACCCTTAAGGAACCAGGTACGAGATTCAATAAAACAAGCACAGCTAAAACTTTCTTATTTAAAACCTCAAATAGTTAGACAAAAAAGAGGTCTATTTAATTTTGTTGGAAGAGCTCAGGGATGGCTTTTCGGCACCCTTACAGATGAAGATAGTGAGAGATATGATAATGCTATAGCAATATTAGATAAAAATCAACAGTCAATCCATCACGATTTTACAAATTTTGTATCCATTAGTAAAGATTTTATGAATAAAACTACAGGGTTATTCGAAAAACTAAATTCAAATAGTGAAATAATTAAACAAGATCTAAAGCAATTATCACAGACCATTCATAAAATCACTCGTTACATGGGTTTGCAACAAGTATTAAACATGTTATTAATAGATTGTAATTTTTTGATAGAACATATAGATAATATTCAAAATTCAATCACCTTTGCTGAACTAAGAACTTTAACTAATTCCATTTTACCACTTAATGAATTAACAGAATTGATTGCATTAATGAAGCATAAATATAATAATCAAATTTTAGATTTTCATATTAAACAGGAATATTATAGATATTTGTACACAGAATTAAAATATCATAATAACAATATAATGATTTTGATACACTTTCCAATAGTTGAGAAAGACGTTTTCGATTTATTTCATCTCTTCCCAATTCCAATCAATAATACTACCATCATACCCCATAAACCATATATCCTAATGAATTCTTCAACGCATCACTACAAAGAAGAGGGCTGCCACCCGATCGATAAATATTGTATCACCCACATCAATGAATGGATAACGCCACAAGACTGTATACCCCCAATATTACGAGGACATGTACAAAATTCACAATGTCCCTTAGTATCCATCGACTTCCAAGCAACCCTAATAGAAGAGGTCAACGATGCCTACCTAATCGTTCTACCAGCAAAAAGGGTTAGGATAACACAGGAATGTCAACCCCAGGGATTCACCGACGTAACAACCCCTAGTCTTATTCAACTCCCCGAGCGTTGCACCATCGACCTTGAAGGGATAAGGTACTCATATGGAGAATCAACGATTCAAGGAGCACCATTTCACCTACCCATCATCCCGGAATTACGCCCGGAAGAAGATATACAAAAGATTCAGATACCCGGAAAAGTGCGGTTAGACGAACTGGTAAAACTAAAAAGTGAATTAGTGAACTTTAAAATTAAACCACTCGATGAAGTGATTAATTTGAAAAGACTAAATATATTTAATATTATACTTATTGGCATATTGATATTGATTCTATTATTTGCTTTATATAATTTGATAAAATGCCTTATTGTCAAAAATTCTAATAATAAATTGCTTTTGTGGTTTTCCAAATCTAAACTGACCACAGATAGAAATGAAAATTTAGATGATGTTTTCCCTTAATTTTCAATCTTTGAGGGGCGCATTATATTCCCAGAAAGATTGTAGTCAGCTTTAGATAAGGCAAACCTATATATACCCCTGTAGGCACATTTTATAGTTAGTTATTTGCTTGCACGTCTCTATGTTCAATCTATTGTAGAAAAATAAATAAATAAGTTTCGAGTTGTTTTTAAAAATCGGTAATTTCAATCATCGAAATATTATTCACTACGCATTACATATTCGACAATGACTAGATCAAAGACTTCCCGACCAATAAATTGGCAGAAGAGGAGCGCTGGAATAGTCGGCGAAATCGCCAGATATAACTCCACTGGAGTTCTTCCCCTGGAGTTTTTCGAATACAGTTGTATACAAATATTCGCACTAAAATATTCAACACCTAAGAAATACGGTTACCCACACATGCAGACTAATTACTAAAGATACATTTCAAGACGCTCGGCATTAACTCGAGAATACACTAAGCACAAAAATTAGGGGATGTAAAAGAATCAGATATTTTTAGGTGACTTTGAAAGAGCTGTATTTAGAAGAACTTGGAGAAAAATAGTCGCAGAGTAATTAAAAAAAAAGCATATTAAAGCTAAAGGTTTCTAATTTTCAGAACTTGAGTTAAAAATATTTTACCATCAGCAGTTTTTGAGTGATCGGAAAAAAAATTGTGTTTGTATTTCAAAAGGTCCAAGGGCTTCAATAAATTTTTTTCAGAGATTTGTTCATAAAGCTTTCTTAAATAATGTTATCCTCTTTAATTTCAGCGGCCTAAAAGCCTTGTACGATGATCTTTCGCTGAGTTATCGTCGTTCAAAGTAAAAAAGTCAGTTTTGACTTTTCATTTTTTATAATTATTTTTTTTCTTACAATAATTAACATTTTTTGATAAAAAATATGAATTATTGAAAAGAATATTTTCAATAAAAATAAATAAAAAATGAAAAAGTAATCCTTAAATTGATTTTCAGTAAAAACGATATATTCAATCATTCCGAACATAATGAAAAAAAATCGCAACACTGAAATTTTCAGGGTTTGTTTGGGACACTGAGGTTAAAAAAAAATAGTGTACATCCTTTGTCTATCCATTATTTGCAAAGTTATGTCAAGTTAAGCGAATATCCCCAAATTCGCTTCTTATATCTTCTACAACCAACATTCTCCATCGATTTTTTTTTATCAACTACGACTTAAAAAAATATATTACGACGTAAAGAATACTTTACTGGCTTTAAAACTCTACTTGATTTCCCGAGTAATTAATTACCAAAATCAAAATTAACTTTTTTTGCTTTGAATGACAACTCAGCGAAAAATCATACAAGGCTTTTATACCACTCAAATTAAACAGGGTAAAATTATCTAAAAAATCTTTTTGATGAAATCACTGAAGAGAATTTATTGTGAACATTATTTTGTGGACATTTTAAAAGGCAAACAAAAATTTTAAATTTTTCTTTTCCGATGGTTTTCTTATGATTACTCAAAAAGTGCTGACGGTAAAATATTTTGAAATCAAGATCTAAAAACTATAAACTTGGAGCTTTCATTTGTCTTTTTCAAAATTTATCTGCGACTATTTTTCTCCAAGTTACAACCCTTTGAAAATCCCCTAAAAATTTAGGATTTTTTTTAGATCCCTTAATTTTTATGTCTAGTATAGATTGAATTTGTGTTTAGCCGACAATGGTGGACATTTTGAGTACTTAAATTAAGGGTAGGGTTTCGAATCGTGTAAAAAGTTAACTTATTCTATTAATTTACTTTGTGTTTTATTTAAATTATTTTATTTCTGTCTCTACTACTGAGTTGGATAAGAATTGTAAGAAGAATGATACATTACAAAATAGGGGAGGGGGCCTTTAAAAGTGCGGGTAAGGGTGTGAAACCTAAACAGCGACAGGCACTGGTTTTAGGCCTTTAAATTTACGTATATTTGTCTAGAGGTCATTTTCCTTGCTAAAGAAATAATGGGGGTGGATAAGTTGGAAATATAAGCACTATATATAACTTCATTTCAATATATTTCAACCAAATAGAAGTTCTTAATATTTGGAGAGATACATACTATTCATTTCATTGCTACTTGCCAAATAAAGAACTCTCTTATCTTGCTGATAAACGGAAGAGTCTAGCTGAGCCTAGCCATAAAAACAAACCAAGGTTATGTTTTGAGATTTTTTATTTGGCAAATAGCGATGAAATAAACTATAAAAAGACATACAAAGATCATTTAATATTTGTCTTCTATGAAATTTCATTGTGATACAAAATATTATTAAAATAGCGCACCATTAATGCACTACTTTCTGCTAAATCTATTTAAAATGTGATATATTTCATTTCGAAGTTTCTACTGCGATAATATCAGGGGAACACCCCATTTCAACCGCCTGATATCGAGGGAGGTATTTTTTAAAATTACTCAATTTTATCGCATTTTAAGCATTGTATTATTCTTTCCCAAGAGTGTCAATAGAATTTAAAGGAAATTTTCTCGTTCCACCTCTTTAATGGAAATCATAAAATGGGTTCGGCGACGGAAGCAAGCAGGAGGAAATAAGAATAATTGGTTTTCCTACTTTAATATTATACTTTGATAGCTCGCACAGAGGTAGAAATAAAAGAGAATAAAACACACATTTTTATGCATATAATACCCTGGTCGTATGGAGATCAAATTTATGGGGTTTTTTGCTGCGGTATATTTATATTTCTTGATTAATAAGAATTAAGACTACGAGATACTTTTACGGTTGAAAAAAAATTATATCTTCGCACATGTACCATTTTTAACAAAAAGATGTTAATTTATATTAATTTTTGAGGAGGACCTGTAAAACTACTCATCATCATCATCATGAAGTCATCAGTCCTAAGACTGGTTGGACGCTAACTTCCAGCTTCTCCTATCTCGTGCAAACCTAGCATTTCGCTAATTGTGCTACAACCTGCATCCCTTACTATTTGCGAGCAGTAGTCTAATCTAGGCCTACCTCTGCCTTTCTTCACTCCTATTTCTACCTCCAAAATATCGCGGACTATTCCCCCATGTCTCAGCAAGTGGCCTACCATTCTATCTCTTCTTTTCTTTATGTTTTTCCACATACTTCTTTTCTCGCCGACTTTCTCTAATACTTCTTTGTTTTTAACCCTATCAGTCCACGGTATTTTCATCATTCTTCGGTAACACCACATCTCAAAAGCTTCTAATTTCTTCCTACTTGCTTCCCCTACCGTCCAGATTTCGCAACCATATAGTGCCGTGCTCCATACATACGTCTTCAAATATCTCTTCCTTGTTTCTAAGTTTATTACCCCCGAGCATAAAAGTGTTTTCTTTTTGCTAAAAGCTACTCGACCCTGCGCTATTCTTTGTTTTGTATCTTTATTGCTTCTTCCATCTTAATTTATTTTACTTCCTAAATATGTGAAGTCTTTAACTTCCTCCAATCTTTCATTATTAATTTGTACTTTCGTATTTGCTCTGCTCTCACGCCCTCTGCACACTAACACTTTAGTTTTGTTTTTGTTCACCCTCATTCCGTATTCCTCTGTCAACACTGCCTCCATTTCGTTAAACGCTGATTCCAATTCCTCTTTACTAGATGCTAATACTGCTATATCATCCGCGAATATCAGCATTTTTAGTTTCTGTCCCTGTACTTTAATCCCGAAATCCACTCTATCTTTTACCACATTAATCGCCTCTTCGATGTACAGGTTAAAATTAGTGGTGATAGCGTACATCCTTGTCTTACTCCTTTCATAATACCTACTTCCCTTCTTTCCCCTTCTACTTCTATAACAGCAGTTTGCTCTTTGTATAGATTGTGCACTACTCTCCTATCTGTATACTTCATTTCCGCGCTCTTTAGTATCTCGAACATTTTTTCCCATCTTACATTATCAAAAGTAAAACTACTGTCATTTAAATTTTGTATTCCACCCTCAACTACTCCATCTTGACAGAATATTTGCCTAAATTATTGTACCTCCACCTTAAAGCTCATTAATAGCTGTTGACTCAGTTTTACATACCTGAGCTTTTAAATACCCCAGAGAAATAAACCGAGGGTGTTAAATCTGTGATAATATTAGAGGCTACTTTTGGGTATATCGGCTAATCCAATTCCCCCGAAATATTCCCCTCACGAGAGATATAAAGGGTCTTTCGATAAGGGCGCTTGATTTTTAAATGTAAATAAAACAAATTGTGTGTGAGATTGAGTGGATAATTTTTTTTTTATTTGAAAGAATATTTTATAGCATTAAGTATTGAATATAACGCCGTGTCGTTCAAATGTCAGCCGTGGCTTTGCTTGGTGGCACGTATTCGGGAGATTCAATTTTCGATGACTTTGTCGCACAAATCTGGCTGAATTTTCTGAACTGCGTTCGTTATGTTGACTTTGAGGTCATCCATTGTTTGCGGTTTATTCGCATAGACCTGCAATTTAAGATAGCCCCAAGGAAATAAGTCTAACGGCGTCAAATCGTACGATCTTGGGGGCCAGTTCACATCGCCGCTGCACGCGATAACCATGCCCTCATATCGCTCGTGCAGAATGTCCATCGTGGCATGCACTGTGTGGCACGTAGCGCCGCCCTGTTGGAACCACATGTCTTCGGTATCCACATCATCCAATTTGGGTCACAAGAAGTTGCTTATCATCGATTTGTAGCGCTTGCCGTAGACGGTTGTGGCAATGCCAATTTCATCTTGGAAGGAGTACGTACCAAAATCCGCACCAAACAGTGACTTTCTCGGGATGTATTTGATGTTGGTGTATCGCATGTGGATTGGTATCGTCTCAAATCCGACAATTTTGCTTATTCACATTTATTCATGCAAAAATGGGCCTTGTTGCTAAAGATAATTCTTTTGGCGAAATTTGGGGCAACTTACAACTGCTTCAGGGGCCCAATCAGCGAACACACGGCGTTGTCTATAGTCGTTTACCTTAGGTTCCTGGGTCATTTGGATTTTATACGGGTGCAGACCCAAGTCCCGACGTAAAATTCCTCAAATTGAAGTCGCAGAAAGGCCAAGTTCTTGTGAGCGACGAGAAATCGTACATTCTCACGCACAGCAGCGATGTTTTCAGCAGACATTGCGTTTCGGTGGCAAACGGGTGTTGGCTGATTATTTATCAAACCGGTTGACTTAAATTTGGCCACCAAACGTCGAATAGTCGAGTTGGTGAGACGGTTGTGGCGAGGATAAAAATCACGTAATGCGTGGAAAGTTTCTCGAACGGAGCGCTGATTTTGAAAATAAAATTTGATTATTCGCACGCGTTGCTGAACGCTACAACCTTTCATGGTGATTTGCCATACACTACTGAACAATTCACAATAAATTTAATAGATGTTGCTTTAATAACATGGCCGCTACAACCATCGAACGTCCCTATTGAAAAACCCTGTACAATTATGAGGACCTTCGTGCTGTGATTTATTTACAACTTCATAAATGAAGGTCGCCTGATCGCTTATACTCGATTTCAACTGTGCTCAGTTTTGAATAAATATTTTTGATCACATTTGGATCATCTCTC
The DNA here is from genome assembly GCA_037954035.1 of Rosalia funebris. Taxonomy (NCBI): domain Eukaryota; kingdom Metazoa; phylum Arthropoda; class Insecta; order Coleoptera; family Cerambycidae; genus Rosalia; species Rosalia funebris. The sequence goes on along the minus strand of JAZFAV010000039.1, from coordinate 20,175,811 downwards.
ATTTTTAGTCTTGAAGCATAGAATGACCGAAGAAAATATTAACGCTTCTTTCTCAAAAGGCATATCGAACAGAATACAGCGTAGTGATATATTAGTCAATGTCTTTAAAAATCAATTTTTAAATACTAATATATTGTTTTTCTTTTCGATTTTGTATTTGAGTTGGGACATCGTTATACTCATTTTCATTATATCCTTAAAGTTCTTCGAGGGCAACGGTGGCCCATATTAGGGCTTTTCTATTTACCGTTTATAAGATATAGTACGTTGCAATTACCGAAGAAGAGTATCATCATCAATTTCAAACATCTGAGAGTTTTCCAAGTTCCCAAGGCATTTGTGCTAGTTCAGCCTAGTAGTTGCACGCGTTCAACCACGCTCAGGCTGTGACAAACTCTCGCATTCGTTTCTTAACAGATATAGCGAATTTTTCAAGCGGAGAGCCGGCCGCTGCGTACGCTAATTTCGGCTCAGAAGGGTGTGATGTGTCTTTGTCCCCTCTGATCCCACCACCCTTCTATATATTTCAAGTTCCTTTTATAAGTTTTCCAGGTTATAGAACTGTCTGTCTACGTATAAACTTTACAAGAGAGAAAATAATAGGTCCCGCAAACCGACACGGTCTTATGCAACAGCCGGTTAAATAAGGCCATCCCCCATTTCGCAAACCCTTCAATTAAGGTGATCGCTCACGGACCGGCTGCATCCTGAGACTCTCCCTCAACGATTTAACCCAAGCAGTTCGTTACGTCTAGAAGCGTATGACGGGGAACATCAAACCCTGGGAGTTCTATCATCTCCGGAGTTGACAGTCTTAAGGGGATGGAAGTCGTCGTTTTCGGTCGGCTGGTTCGGTGCAGCGCCGCGCATTCGGCCGTGAAGGCGCTTTAAGCAGATAAGGCAGGCAAATTGAAAACGTCATGTGGGTATTTACCGGGAACTCCTCCCGGGTAGGAAAATAATGAACAAATTCTGCGTTCCTCGAGGCACAGCTCTGCGGCAGACCTTCCGCCGAGAGGTACGACGGATTTTCCATCACTGCGAAGACGTTCCTTATTTGAATGTTTCAGCGGATTAATATTTTAAGTGGCCAATGTTCCTGCATACCCAGAAGACAAAAGTTTTAATCGTATACGAAGCGAGACCTGGAGAGAGACAGAATACCCAATAAAGTAGCATAATATTATCCTGGAACCATTTTAATCTTCCCTAAATAATCTGTCACAGCCCTTCCGTCTTTGGTATAAGCAGAAAACAGACATAAAAACATTTCTCGTCAAACTTGTGGCCTTGACTTTCTTTAATCGTGAAAAACAAGGACGCCTCCATCCTTTCATTGTCCCCTTACATACGAGTCATCATAATGGATACATATTTTGTCTACAATAAATACTGTATGACTTTGAAACTCTTTCAGAAGTTGTAAAGTGTAAATTTAAAATTATTATTTCAATTGATATCGTTACAATATCATATGGAATGCTTGTGTAAATAATGAATTAAATGTTTGTTTTATTTTATTTGAAATAGCAAATCAGTGTATTTTTTTGTTAACTCTGTTAAGACAAAATACGGCAAATTTTGTCATGTAATTCAGCGCTAGGCGTTTGGCATATAGCCAGGAGAATAGCTGTTTAGACCTAATTTGTTTAATACTTATTATATAAAGCACTTGCAGGTGGGTTGGAGTATAATCTCCTTATTTCTGTAGTTTGAAAATTGCCCTCTGCAGAGTAGAACTTTGCATTATACTGATGATATCAAGTCTTTACGCCGATTTAGATTGTTCTGGAAACTACCAAGAGATGGCGTTTGGTACGTTCTACTGCGGTGGAACGTAGCAACGTATACTAGATGTGAGCTTCACCTGTCAAAGGTATACTCATGTACACTGCACTGACGAGACCCAAGATAAGGTCGAAACCGGTCTGCAGTTAACGATATCCTGAGATATGTGACACTTTGCATCTTCCTTGTGGTTTTGAAACAATCTGAATCGCTGTATTTTAGTACTAACTCTGTTAGACAAAATACAGCAAATTTTGTCACATAATTCAGCGCTCGGCGTTTGGCATATAGCCAGGAGAATAGCTGTTTTGGCCTAATTTGTTTAATCCTTATTATATAAGGCATTTTCAGATGGGTTGGAGTATAATCTCCTTATTTCTGTAGTTTGAAATAGCAAAGTTTCTTGAAGCCCAGCAACGAGAATTTCAGAATGAAAGAATAACTGTAGATCACACATCATCTTACTAAGCTCTTGCCGCTGAATCAAATACAGTTGCTTGCATAACATTTTAGAACGTCCATGTTCTTAAGTTTCTTTATCTATTAGGCAATTTTCTTTATTACCATCATCACTTGCAATTGCAGTTGATTCAATGAAGGATTATAACGAAGGATTTATTAGGCTTAACATTCTCGCTATAATATCAGGCTGCATCAAGCCACGTATGGTTAACATTGTACCAGGTGGTTGTCGATGTCGTGGACATGTCTGGAATGTTCGAATCCTCTAGGGTAGTTGACAAAACCCCTCTTTGTGTTAACCATGAACTGGTTTAATCCTGAATACCTCTTTCTAACAATATCTGCTACCAGATGAATTATGTGTAGTAAACATGTGACATGAAGAAGATCCGGGAAAGAAGTTTTGATGATGTTGCCAGCTTTAAGCATGACAGCAGCTCCGTCAGTGACCAACATTGCAAGTTGACGGTGTTTTGTAAATTTGGCAAAGCTGCAGTTGTATATATGTATTACTTTTTTTCTAAAAGCTATCTTAATACACAATAAAAACATTTTCTTTGTTGGCGCGATAGGGTAAAGAGGCAGTGATTGTGTAAAGAAACAGTGATATTGATTGTCAATAATGTTACTAAAGGTGTTATAGTAAGAGCGCAAGGACAAAATTTTAAAGAAAACATGGTTTGCGTAGCAAAATATTGAAATATTTATTGATCTGTAATGTAGATATTTGGGAATTTTGGATATTTGGGAAGTAGTATGGAACAACACAGGGCTCTGGTGGAACACGAGTACTCGTGTCTTCTGGTGAAGTTTTCAATAATAGTTTTGCATATATGTGGCATGTTTCAATGACATGTTTGTATTTCATTGACACAGAGTTCAATTTCGGCCTTCAATGCTTAGGTGATCGTGGGCCTATTGACAAAAACCTAAGACTTCAGAAAACCCCACAGAAAAAAAGTCTATAGGTGTTAAATCGCAAGATTGTGGCGGCAAATTCTGGTTACCAAACCGAGATATGACACTAATCAGGAAAAGACCGTCAATATTTCATCGATAGTACGGCATGCATGGTCTGCTGACACAAGTTCTTGAGTCAATTGGACTTTGTAAGTATGGAGATGCAAATCTGTAGTGAAGAGTGGCTGTTAAATGTCCAATTCTTGTGCACAATGACGAATCGATGTCTCTGGATTTTCGGCCACACTCTCACCAACTGCCGTGATATTTTGTTCTGAACGACCAACCAGTATTTTCGAATTTCTTGATTATTATTTTCACATTTCATAAATTTGGAATATTATTTCTGCCAAAAATTGGACGCACTTTACGAATCATAGCAACCGAACTTTCACCATTTTGATAATAATATTTAACAATAAAGACACGTTGTTATAGTGTGTAGCGCTCCATGTTTAATAACTCCTGTCTGCCTCCTATCGACCTGTCACAATTATTTACTAATCGAATTATGACAGCCAAAATGGCATGCAATTCAGATCCTGCGCTTTTATTGTAACACATTTCATAATCTAATTGAAAACTAATTTGTATAATAATACTTCTCACACACTTTCATTGACTTGTTTCCTTTCAAAACACAACAGAATCGGCATTCTCTTCGTAGAACTTCCACCTCGTAATATCCAAGGTTGTAGAGGCGATTCATAATAATAACAAAATAAGCACATCATCTTACGACACGTTCGGCCCGTCTCAGAGAAACTTGAACTACTTCGAGCCTTGGCCTACACAGCCAAGGCTCGCGTGGTATTTTACCAGGAATTTCGTAAAAGTTGAAAATTATACAGAGCGAACATATTAAAGACAAACTTGTAACGATAATTCAAAGTGTTGCATATGAATAAATCTAAATCGGTTAAAAATTTAAATTCATTCGCCTGCTCGTTGAAAATTCGCGGGTCGGATCCCCACCGTTCAAGACCTCCAAGGTGTTGCCGTCCCAGCTTGATGGCCATAAAATAATGTATGCATATTAAGCGGGGTAGATGGCGCTGGGATGGCGTAATGGCACCCTGAATAATAACCTCTAAAATTTATAATGACATACATCAAAGCTCAAAATATACGTTACATTTACGTAGGGCTTCCATAGCTCGCCATAAAATGGCAACCCTAAAAGTTTATGAGATATCTCGACGCCTAAATGTACCACATCAATCGATTTAAGGCCCTATACTAATTGCAAATAAAATCATACAGGAAACTAGAGTCGTACCACAATCATTTTGCATAACCAACTCTTGTATCGAAATCGTTTCCTTCTTACAAATGTAAATTAATGGTAAAATTGCGGGTTATTTTCAAAAAAGTGTTTTGCAATTAAACCACATTTAGCACAATTGTAAGCAAAAATAAAAATAATACTTTGAGCAGTACTTTTGATGTTTTTTCTTAGAAGCAGGTCTTTGAAGGAACAAAATTTGTATAAACATTTTGAAAGCAACTGATTTGTTACTTATTGACATTGACATAAAATCTGGGAGACAAAAAACAGAATGGAGTAGATAAAAAAAATGAACAGTAGGCGAGAAAGTGATAAACATTCAAAAGAAGAAAAATGTAAAGAATTTATAAGAAAAGAAGAAACGTACAGAGTAATAAAAGAACGAGTAGCGTGGACAATGTAATGAATATGTGAGAGAGAAAGGAAAATATGAAAAAAAGTGAGAGGAAGGATAAGAGGATGGATATAATAGGAGAAAAGAGGCAAGAAATAAAACGGAAAAAGATGAAAAAAGACTAAGAAGAAAATTAAAGAATTAAGAGTTCAAAATAGAAAAGCAAAGGAATAAGAAGGAAGAAACATCAAGAAAACCTAAACAATTAAAGGAGAAAAGATGCCAATAAAGAAACAAGAAAGATGGAAAATAAAATAAAAAAAGAAAAAAGTAGAAAATACATTGACGGTATAAAAAGAATAATCCAAAAGGGCACAATGAAAGTAAGCGAGAACAGCAGACTGAAAGGGAGAAGAGAAAATAACAAAAAGACGAAGGAATGAAGATCAAACGAAAAATGGCGGAAATAGACGAAGCAATAACAAATAAAAAATGGCGTGTAAGAAAGATGCAATGAAAAGGGGGAGAAATCAACAGCAGAAAAAGGACTAGAAAAGATAGCAGGGAGAGCAGCTCTTGTAGAAGTATGATGCAAGGATATAAAATAACAAGAGAGTTATAAGAAAAGTATAAGGAAATGTATGATCAAATAAATAAAAATTGGATCTCAGATCATATAACTGAAGGAGGAATAAACACAAGAAACATGAAATACACAAGGCGAGGGAATAAATGGCGAAGAAACAAAGATCGCACCGCATGAAATGAAGAAATGGCGAAAATAATAAAGACATAACAGATACGAGTACATAATTCAAAATGTCTAAAGACAAAAAAAAGAAATAAAAAACAGGGAGGAACACAAGAGAAGAAGGAGGCTAAGAAAGAATGATGGCAAAAAGAAAAGGAGAACTGAGACGACGCTAAGGTATGAACAATATTTAATGAAAGGATGAAGGCAAGGACGTAAATCAAAAATAAAAGAAAAACAAGAAATATGTAAGGAAATAAATGGCACAAGAACAAAAAACAAAAGCTTAAAAGAAACAATTGAAGAAAGAATAAATGTATAAAAAAGAACCAACAAAGGAAGAAGTACCACGGAGTCACGAAAAGAAGTATTAAGAAATGAAAGAAATTAAATATAATAAAGAAAATGAAGAAATATAAAGTGGTCGGAAGAGTGAGAAGATAGATGTTTTACATATAAAGTAGTATCAATTTTTCACTTTCATGAAAATATGAAAGGGAGAAAAAACAAATTATAATGGAAAATATGTTTACAATAAGATTGGAAGAGCGGCCAGAAGATCAGGAAATAATAAACAAAAAATAAAAACAACGGAAAATGGGAAAGAGAATGAGAAAAACAAAGGAAACTAAAATGGGGAATAAAAAAAATTAAGGGAAAATGCAGAAATCTCTCACTGTCATGAACATATAAAAGGGAGAAAAAGCAAATGGGGAAAATATGAAATATGTATACAATGGGATTAGAAGAGAGGCCAGAGGATACTCTAACAATAAAACAAAAGACGATGGAAAAATCAGGGAATAAGAATAATAAAAATAACTAAATTGAAGAATAACAAAAATTAAAAAATTAAATGCATGAATTTCCCATTGTCATGAAGACATGAAAGTTAGAAGAGGGAAATGGAAAAAATAGAAAATATGTTTACAATAAGATAAGAAGAGAGGGCAGAGGATACGGGAATGATAAAATAAAAAATGACGGAAAAAGCGGGGAGCAAGAAAATCAATAGGACCATCGAAACAACTAACCAACAATAGGATTGAACAAAAAAATAATAATGAATGGGAAAATGCTGGGAATATAGGGGGACATAAAGAGAAACACTAAAGTGAGAACAACAGGATGGTATATTGTGGGTTTCTATTCGCTTATTAGAGAAAAACAACAATTCTATAATCATGTGATAGTGTCTGCTAGAATTTCCAAAATATTTAATGAGTTGTTAAAGCGGGCGTCAACTTTGACGACCAAACACTTAAAACTCGAAAAACGTGCCACAAAACGATAAATCAAAATCAATCCCCTTTTTTTAACCACACGATACATCCCTAATACCACACCCTGTACCAGGCCTCTCCAGCTAGCCCAACCTCTCTATGTCTGTCGGCAGACGACTTACTTTCCCTTTGATGACATATTCGGCGTGCTCGGGTTTAAATCGCAGGGCCCATATCTCTCGCATGTATATTCAGCGAGGGGGTGAGGCCAAAGGGGCGCGACACATACACCGCACCCGAACTCGTATGATTAGGCGGTGCATAGAAATCTTGTGTTTATTTATGCTCATGTTTATTTATTATCATTATCGGGCCTTCTGGTACCCCAGGAGTAGGTGGCTTATTCGGGAGGATTAGGATCCTTTCTGTGTGCGGATTTAAATGATTCGGGGTATGGCGTCGCGTGAATTACGGGGGTTGTTTTCTTTGGGGCGGCTAATTGAGTTCGCTGACTCGAGGTATTAATTTGGCATCCAGTCAGGAGGAGATAGCTTCGATATGGATGGGGTTTTCGGTTGATTAGTAGGTATTTAGTTATGTCGGATCTCGTGTCGTCTGGAAGTTAAAATAATTTTCATATTTTCACAGTATCTTGAGAGGTAACACCACTAAAAAAGGACTTTTTTGACATTTTTTTTTTTTTTTGATGGAAGAAAATGTAATAGATAATAAAATGGCGACACTGGAGCCATTCTCGCGAGACAAGGCACTCTGCGGCACCCAGTGTAACTGGTGTAAATTTGAGTCTAGAAAAAGAATCACTTAATCGACATGTTTATAGCTAGTGAAACACATAGGGGATTTTGAAAATATTGACTTTTGTGTGATTAGCGAGTAAATAAACAAAAAACGTTAAATTTTCGACAAAAAAGGCAATCAGCTGTTAATAAATAATGTTTAAATTAACTTAAATCGAAAATTCCGTACGAATTTCGCTTTAAAATGTTATTTTAAATATATTGTTAAATGTTCGCATGAAAAGAACAAAAATTGATGGAGTTATCCTACGTGTCGTTTTGAAAAATCAGGTTTGGAGAAAAACGCGTTTAAAGTTTTTAAATCTGTTAGACATGAAAAAATGAAAAATCCGCCTATTTAAAATTTGTTTTCATTAATCCCAGGACCATAACGCTGCCCTTCTATAATGTTGTTCAACAATCTCTTTCCTCGAACATTTTATATTTGAGCGTGCCTCTTCCGCTGCATCTGTCATGATAGACAGATTCAGCATGATTGATCCGCTTAGCATCGACTGCTAGACAAACATTGTATGATTGGACGTCAATATATATCTCATTCATCTCTTTCATAATCCGAAGACTATTAATCAAACCATCATTAAAAGTGCACACAATAATATCAGTCGCTATATTCAAGACTTTTTTGCCACGCCAAGAAGATTTTGGAGCCAATTCCCAAACAATGGCATTGAAACTTTCATTGATGGAAGCTGATGAAAGGTGTCCAAGAAATCCGCTGCTTGCGCATTCTTCCAGTCACACCAAGACTCTGAGCACTTTTCGTGCCGCGGATTCTCGTCGATTGATAATTTATGAAATATTATTACTATATTATATAGGTTTGGGCCTCATCAGCCACTGATCGCATGGGTAGTCCCTTGCGATCAATTATCTTATCCGGGTCATTGTCCAAAAATACTATCCCATAAAAGGAGCAATTTAGGCACGTCCCCCGCCTTAAACCTAGCCTCCTCTAGGATAACAGGGGTCCCTAAGATAAGATACCTCTTCTCCTCCAGTGCGGGGCAGGTGTAAAGAAGATGAATCGAGGTTTCCTCGTCTTCTTTACAGTATATGCAGGCCGGGCTGTCAGTCAGCCTCAGCTTGTGCTTATATGCATTCAGGCTATTATGGTGGCCCGCTATGATTCCCACCAGGGTTCTGGCTTTGTGCCTGTTCAATTTAATGAATTCTTGGGCCCATTTCTCAATCTCTGAGTATCGGATGAAGAGTTTGGTCACTCGACAACCCGTTACTCCTCTCCATCTTTTATTGTGCTGGTCTCTTGCCCAGCCATTGATGCGGTCTCTTATCAGATTACTTATTCCCACTGCAGGTTCTGGTCCATAGAGGTTTTCCCTGGTCCCTAATCTGGCAAGGTCATCTGCAATTAGATTTCCCTTAATGCCATTATGCCCAGGTATCCATAAGAGTTCCACCGGTCCCTTCCCTGCCAAGTGATTCAATGATTCATAGCAATTATAGACCAGCTTCGACTTTGTCGTTGCTGAATTCAGGGCTGTCAACGCCGCCCTGCTATCCGAGCAGATACATACCTTCTCCTGGGTCCGATTTTGGTCGGTCCCCAGAACACCGTATGTAATTCCAACTAGCTCGGCCTGGAGTGCGGTAGTGTATTTGCCCAAGGGGAAGGTTTTGCCTATCCCGTCGCGTCGCCTATACACCCCCGTACCCGCTCTGTTCCCCCTCTTGGCTCCATCCGTGTACCAGATGTTTCCATTGAGCGGTAATCCAGCTCGACCCTCCATCCAGTCGGTCTTACTGGTGAGGGTGATCTTATATTTCTTGTCAAACAGGAAGTGGACACCTGTACTGTCAGAGAGCATCCATAGGAGTCCCTCCTCAGTTAGCTCTCTTGAGAGTCTATTCAGGTCCCTTACCTTCCTATTCATGTTTCCCACCCTGTGCATTGCCTTTGCGGCTTCCGCTTTCAGGGTGACATCAATTTATGAAATAAGGTCGCCCAAATTTCATTCTTCATATTTTCCAAGGAAGGATACCTATTTTGAAGCCTAAGCCTCGAGGACTTCGTTCATGGAACATGATGTCTGAATCACATGTTTTACACTTCACGTGTTGCGAAAAAACAGAGAAAACGGCAAAGAAATTTACAATTCTATTGCGGATTTCATAATTAATATTTAAATCTTCATCAGAAACTAATTGCTTGGCACAAGCACTGACTCCTTTTGAATCTCTCTCAGGCTCAAATCTATTCAACGGTCGTCTGGATGACCATATTGCTTCGACACTGCGTTGGATGCGATTCTCATCCAATGTACAAAGAATTTTTTAAAGCTAATAAAAAAAATCGTTTTTTGAACAATTTACAGTCGTGCTAAAAACTACTTGAACACTTTGCGTTCGTTATACGCGTTATTGGCGAACCGGGCGACGCAATACAAATATCTCTAGGATTTTATTCTCAATTTACCGTGAAACTACTGAGACATCTGATAGACACTTTCTAGAAGGAAATAGTGTTTCAGAGTTTTCAGAATTTCAGGCTTACATGACCAGTTGGAGAGAATTAAAATATTTAAAACTAATGGTGGCCAGATATTACGTATGAAACACTTCAAAAATTATTTCGGCAGCGTACTATAGCGTCATAGTAGGCTTATTTTTGCCAGAACTTCAGACCGGTAAAGAGAACTTATCAAAAGCGCCCTCTACAATCTAATGACTGACCTAATAAAGTCTACGTATTTATCATCTTGTCATTCTATCAACAATCAACTCAGAAACTTTATATGTAATTAGTACATTAGTGCCGCGTCGACAAACCCTTATCAAAATGGGAAGAGGGCGATAAATCGCACAGAAAATGACCGACGGGACGTTTTCACGGAGGGGTTAATTGGGGGGTTGATTTCCAAGAATGAACGGGACGTCAAAATATCCGCCAATCGAGGCGCTGGCAAACTGTCCACTTTACGTTGACGTATACGAACCGGAAGTAGGTCATTCAGGAAAAACTGTCGAAAGAAAACGAACTTTAACTCAAGTATCGACATTAGATTTTTTGTATTCAACACAATACTCAATGAAAATGAGCTTAGTGTAACATACATATAAATAGCACCACGGTTTAACAAAGATAATGATAATAATAATAATAATAATGATGATGATGAACATCCGCAATGCACTGGTACAAAAAAAATATCCACAAAATAACCAAGGATGTGTCTATCATGAACTGGAGGCTGAAACAAATAGAATTTGAGGCAACCGAGGAAACTTACAACGAAGAAATATTTTGCAACTACTGGCAGAATATATGATGGGACCCCAACGACTACAATCAAAGCACGATGGCTACAAACACCCGAGGATGATACGAAAGAATTGAAGGAAATGTTATCTTAACAGACAACAAACACCGTTAAGCAATCACCAGCTTGCCAAACTGAAAGTCACCGAGTCCTCTGGTGATAAAATCTGGCTTAAAGTACTTCCCTGCCTTCCAGGAGTACTGCCCAAGGCATTGAATAATGTAACCAAGAGCCCAGAAGGCTTACCGTCGTATCTTACCTACGAAAATACAACAACATACAAAAAATCTTTTTTTATACAAAAAAGGAGAAAGGCAGAATCCAAAAAATTACAGGCCGATAAATTGTCTGTACGTATCGTCTGTCGGTAGTATACAAGTTGCTGACTGCCACATTGCATGCAGAGATATACCAATATTGTGACTCAAACAAGATTATCGTAGTTGAACAGAATGGTTAGACGAAGAAAACACTGGGATACGAGGAACAGCTTACCATAGATGCAGTAATAATGAACCAAGTCCGGGTTAAGAACAAAAATTTACCAGGTATGTAAATATGAAACAGGAATTTTTTATATAGAAAATACACGTTTATTGTATGAAAATGATAAAAATTATTTTACTCGAAGTATTGCCCATTGCTAGCTATACACTTTTCCCATTTCTCTGAATATTTGTGGATTCTATGCAAAAAAATTCTTGCTCTATTGAGGCAAACCAGTTCTCGAGCCATTTTCGTACAATTTCTACAACTAAACGCCTCAATCATTTCCTTGGCCAGTTTTGCTGTGTGTGATGGAGCATTATCAAGAAGCAAAATCACGTTGTGATGCCTTTTTTTGATGTTCTGGTCGTTTTCACGCAAAGCTTTATTCAAATCGATCATATGTTGTCGGCATCATTCAATATTAACGGTTTGGTCATGTTCTAGTAGCTCGTAATAGATCACGCCCCTCTGATTCCACCAAACACAGAGCATTGTGTTCAGGTCTTAGCGACTTGGCCTTGCAGTCGATGTCGATGGTTCGCCTGAAGTTATCCATGATCTTTTACGCTTAGGATTCTCGAAATATATCCACTTTTCATCGTCAATCACACTTCGATGGAGAAATGACTTTCTTTTGTACCTGGCGAGCAGCATTTCGCAAATGGGTTTTTCAGTTTTCCTGCTGTCTTTCATTGAGTTCATGTGGAATCCATTTTCCCCTCTTCTGGATCCTTCCCATGGTTTTCAAACGTATGGAGACAGCTTCTCGTGCCACATTTAATTGATTCGCGAGTTCTTGTTGCGTTTGTGCATCATTCTCATCCAATAATGCTTGTAATTCGCTATCTTCAAACTTTGTTGGTGGTCTTCCACGTTCTTCGTTTCTCACGTCAAAATTGCCACTTTTGAATTTTTTAAACCACTCAAAGTACTCTGATTTACCAAAAGCCATGCTCACCGTAGGCTTCGACAAGCATTCGATGCGATTCTACAGTACTTTTCTTTAAATGGTAACAGAAAATCAATGCTGAACGCAAATCGTAGTATCCAGTCACGAAATTCGACATGTTCAACGCTATTAAAAACGATGTTGTTGCATGAAAGTTGTATTGTTGTGAGATAAAAATCTTTATTAGATGTCAAAATAAGAAAATGGCGCCAATGATGCGGTCTGACGGTAACAACATTAGCAGCTAGGCCATCTATGGGCAAATTCCGGTTTCAGAAACATAAGCTACATTGGTAAACATAGGCTACATTGTTACAGCAAAGCACTCGACACCGTATCGCACGAATGGCTGAGAAAAGTTCTGGAAATCTACAAGATTCATAGCACTACTAATACATAAGTTATTGAACCATATGATGGTCTAATGGAAGACACAGATGGAAAACTGTGCTGAGAGCAAGACGCATCTGCACTATCTGATTTCAACCACCAAAAGCTTCAGCAAAGACACTGGGCATTTCGGACTACATCATTCCGCTACTATGAACCACCTATAAGAAAATATTCGAAAATATGCGGAACCAATAGAAGATTCTGCTACCTTAAGACGAGATGAGACCTATAAATACCTGGGAATTGCACAGAGCAACTGTATCGAGTACACCACCTTGAAATTACAGTTTAAAGAAAAATTGACACCGCCTGATAACGCTGAGGTTAAGGTAAGGTTGTAGCACAGCTGCTCCAGTATTCTACAGCATCTATTAAACCCTTAAGAACTGACGTAAAGTTATCTCGCTACTCGTAAGCATCAACCAAGTCTCAGCCTCAAACCTCGTCGTCGATTAGCAAAGCAGTAATTCGTGCCATCTTTAAAAAACAACGGGTATAATCAAGGAAAACTTGTCACTCGCACCCTTAATAACCACCCCAACTTCTTATTATCTAATTTACGCCTCTATCTTTCTATAAGCAATTTTTAAGTTGAAATAATATCAAGTTAAATAGTACGGATGTTCTCTCGTGGAACGAAGCAATTAACTATATTTTCATTAGGTGGTGTACGAGCAAAAAAATTATATCCGATATGATCTAAGGACATGCCGGCCATAAATACCATTAACGCCCACATCAATAATAAACGAGGCGTTCTTTAAAGTCCGACTCGACTTTAATACACACAATAAAACTAAAAGTTTTATCGTGTTTTCCTTTATCTCCCAGAAAGTTTGATCGCGGTAGTTCGCCACCATCAATAATTCAGGGAGAGAAATGAATTTACTGACCGATATCCCGATCGCCTGTTGGAATTGTCAGCAGATAAATCCATTAATAATTCCGCACCTTAGAGAGGAACTGGGGGCCGTCGATGTTCATCCTGTGATCATATAACATCGTATGGTTTAAGATATCTACAAGTATTCACTGAAGGTATGAGGGAAGATGAGAGAAATGCGAATAATAAATGTATGTCTTGGGATTCCCCGTTCCCTGGCGACTCGTTAATATACGTATGTACGAAAAGATCTTGATTGATATTTTACGCTTAACAATGATTCCTACTGTAGCCTAAAACTACTTTCGCATAGTGGCAGTTGGAGTTCCATACCTGAGCTATAAGATGACCAGATATTTTAAAAAATTTTCGTGATATCCTTAATGTAGATTATTAAATTATTTTCATGTCATTTAAAAATCAGTTAAAATAATTTGGGGAGTTGTACATTAGTTTTTAGAGAGAAATAATAGTTTTACAATATTCAATGCAAAATTATCGAGATCGTAATATTAAAAAATTGGCGTAAAAACGCATCGAGGCTTCAAACTCTAGGCAATTGACGAACGGCTGGGTATGTGTAAACAAGTATGTATATAAACAAAGTGAGGCAGGCGTTTATTTTCGATAAGCAATTATCATCCTTATATATTCAGGTCTTATATGGAAATAGAGTCGTGAGAACTTGAACACCGCGTGCTAGTTATTTCCATTGCACCGAGGATTTCTTGGATTTGTATTCTCTCTCACATAGATCCACAATTTTACTTAGATACAAGTGTCCCCGAGGTAATAGGTTAATTACAAATTAATCCGAGAAGAGGTAGTGGGAAGTTCGTCCGGGAGGAGGCAGCCTGGAAGACCAAAAAAACTGAAGACTGGGAGAACTAAAGATCATAAAAATAGAAGGCAAGAAAGCGAGAAGGCATGAAGACAAGAAGGCAGATAGACAAAAGGACAAGAAGACAAGAAAGCGAGAAGATAGGAAGGCAAGAAAACAAAAAAAAAAACAAAAAGATAAGAAGACAACAAGACAAGACAAGAAGACAAGAAAACAAGAAGACAAAAATATCCGAAAACCAAAAGACCAGCAAATTAACAGTTACTGGTCCACTGTCTCATCCCCATCGGCCCCATTATTTATTGGGGTATAACAAAACTCACTCCGGTGACCTCCATCATAGACGTCGCCAAAGTAGAGATTGCGAACCTGGGAGAAAAGTCTCCGACGCCATGACTAGCTGATATTTGTTGACTAGCTTGATGGTGAGGTTTATTTAATGTGGTATTTCTGTTAATATTCCAATTTTCGTGAACACTCATTGTGGGTAAAAAGGGGATTTATTTAATTGATTACTATATCTGCGCCGGCGCCGTTACTTCATTGTGGTAATCAATTATAATTCAATACTCTTTAGATAATTTTTGTTATAACAATTCACTACTCTAGTTTCAGTGCAAGCTAGCTACTGCACATCTCTGTCTTTCTCTTACACGAAACTTAATTCCCTATTAATCTATTTTACACAAATGTAAATTAACATATACTATGTTGCTCCTGATAGGCTAAAAATCCTCTGTTCATAATTTATTGCATCTTGTAGACCAGATGTGAGCGTCTCCATACAGGGGCAGTGGCATATCGACCTAGGATCGACCATAACTCTTAAAATTATATTAGCAGTTACTACAACTGAACTTCGTTTGGTGGTTTTATACGATAGGTGACATTTACCTGTTGCGTAAAATGATAATGATATTTAGTGCTTATCGTCTTAAGATGCGTACTTTGTCTACCACAGCAGGATAAAACTTCGCATCGGACTAGTTGTCTCTATCTGGGTATATCACGATCAGAGCGAGTGACACAAAGCCATTACTAGAGACAGTTGTCTCACATCTAAATCCCTTACTGACGTGACAGTACACAACCTACGAAAACAAGCCATCTGTAAACTGTGAGTTTGTGGTTGAGCTTAAGTTATTAATGTCTCCCCAGTGGGGAAACTCATAGAGGGCTTGGCGAGAGAAGTTCCTCTTGGAGTATTGAAGAGTTCTGCGAGTGCGTATGCCAGTCATTTTTCAAACAAAAGTTTCCACTACAAATAACAGAGTCCTGTTGTTTGTCAAGAACATTATTTCCACCTATCCAAGTTTGGATAATAAATATAAATGAAAGTGGATCCTGAATTTGCTATGTGTTGCCTCTTCAGGTATTAAGCCAAATAAAATAAATCAGACTTAAATTCAGATAAATAAGATCATTAATGAAATGAACCAGAGCGGACCATAAATGAGAAAATTGAAACAACTAATACCAGACTTTATATAGAGAATCTGGGGAATAAGAATTAAACATAACGTAGCAAGGTACCTACCACTAGACAAAATCAGACGATCAGGTCAAATTCTCGAACTTGTACGTCCACTCTTTTGAGGAGACTGAAACAGGGGTGGCAGGAGTTCTTTGGCATCATATTCTACAGGTGTGATATCAATATAACCAATATAACCCCTGAGGGTGGAACGGTCTCGCAAGAGGATGTCTTTATAGTTAGGGCTTTTTTTTCCTCGAGGGGAAAATCTTCAAAAGACAGCTGGCCTCTGATGTTCTGTTATTATTTGGCCAGGTAGTGTCGGATTCGTATACGCCTACCGATTAAAAACCCCCCGCTATCCTATCAGTGTAATGCCGAAGAGGAACCGCTCTCGCTTTACTTCTCTTCGGCATATCAATCAGGATACTTACTCGTTTCCCACTTCCCTCTCATCTTTCTCCTTCCCCTTCATGATGGCCGTTACCATACGCTCCACCACTGTCCATCCGTCCCTGGTCTCGAGCATGATTGGAATCATGTTATCAACAGTGATAGCATGTCCTATCTTTTGCTCGCAGCTCTCCTTTCACCTATCCACCTTTTGCTGCTGAACACTGTCTGGGCGGCATCATCAGCCTCCCCACAGGACCAGCACTCTCTGCTCTCGCGTTTGCCTATTTCCAATAGGTATTCCGCGAAACAGCCATGCCCGGTAAGGACCTGGGTTAAATAATACCCGACATCGCCATGTGCCCTTTCGCACCATGGTCTTATGTTCGGGATTAGCACCCTCGTCCATCTCCCTCGGGGCTCCGCGTCCCATCTCTCCTGCCAGTGTTCCCATAGGCTCTCCCTCGCTGCACCTCTGTCAGCGCCTCTGCACATCTCCCGTCTCTCCCTTGCTAGAAGGTCGATGGGTGGTATACAGGCTATTACCAGCGTTGCCACTGGCGACACCGTCCTGTATACGCTACAGACCCTTAGCGCTGGTCTTCTCTGGACTTTGGTGAGCTCTTTCCTCCACTTGTCCCTTCTCAATATGTCCACCCACATCGGGGCGTGTTTCAGTAGCAGGAGTTCTGTGATATCATATTCTGCAGGTGTGACATCAGTGTTCCACATAATGGTGAAACGTTATCACGAGAAAATGGTTTTCAGTTGTGATTACATACGAAAGAGAGACAGACAGAGAGAGAGAGAGAGAGAGAGAGAGAACAAGGAGGGAGTTACGTTATAAATCTTATGAGTTGATACCTAGGTATTACGGGTTTTTAAATCTTATTGTAAACCCTTTACTTAAAACAGAGATGTTCTTGAGATGACAGAGAGTCCGTGACGATGGAACTTCTTCACAAAAATCTTCTGGGTAACATAAGAAACGTACCGTACATCAAACTCACATGCGTATGTATGCAAACTCACATGCTCACATGCTTCTCACATCCTTGATGCAACTCCTTCAATCGAGGTTTGTAAAAATTTTTATGAAAAATTTCGACCTCTAGTCTAAACATTAGAGCCTAGCTAAAGCCGTCTCGGGTAGTTCTATTAATAGTTGATTTTGATTTTGGCGACTACGAAATAATACTGCTAAACAAAAAGAGACGCTTACAGCCGTGCGGAGTTCACAAAGACTCCTTTGTTGTGGGAGAGACAAGCAGATTAGCCCGATTAGAGAAGTTGGCTGCATATATCGGGCTAGTTAGACGTGGCCTAAGATACTCGGGTAATTCTGACAGTAGACACTATTCAGATCCTGTGTATTGGATGTGTATACGAGGTATTAGGTTAGCGACGTGTGTTGATATATAGCATCGACTCGCCATATTTAATAAGGAATAAGTCAATGCGTCAGAAAAGTAAACCATAACTAAAAAATAATTATTATTGCGAATATTGTCATCACTAATCGATCATGTACTATCTACTACTTCTGGACAATAGCTGCTTGGCATAACTTTACCAAAGTAGGATTATGAATTCTCTGTCTGTAAACTTATAACTATTTCCATTGATAGTTCGTGAACCGTAATCACGTAAGGTAAACAGTCACTGATTCATCAATATCGCCATTCATTTTATCAACCAAAACAATGGATTGTTAGGTATATGGCCGTTGTCCTTGTTTATACCATTATCACATTTAGCCATCCTCAAACTTTCAAAGGCGTTCAACAACCTATTATTGGTTATATTTACTTTATGTTAGACACTATAATCTATTCTACGATTGTTTTTGAAAGCATATTAAGCAACGGAAGCTTTTTCTCAGCTTTCATATTTTAAGTGGAGTCATGTTATTATTTAACTTTAGTTCTAATTGCCCCTCGCCTGTACAATATACTTTTGACACAATTTTTATAAGTATGAAATCAGTTATAAAGATTTCCGACCATTCGTGTTTTTTTTTCAACATCTTTGAGGTTTCCTAAAGGCCGTTGCAATTTGTCTTCAAAGTACATTAATGTCATTTCCAAATCTTTAAAAGCACTAGTCGAGTCATCTAGTAAATTATGGTTCATGTTAGACACAATTTTGTCATTTTTTTGTTTGGAATTTCCTTGAAAAGTAACGAAAAGTTGCCCCAAATCCACTTTTTAAGTTTAATTTTGCCACTTCATACTTCTGCTAAAGATTAGTAAATCAGGAAATAATATATTCCTGGACAAAATTAACATATCAGAAAAACTTTTCATTATTTCTTATAATTTTTCGAAGTTTTTAAGTCCTTAAATATTTCCTGTAGGTGGCCTAGGATATTCTCTGTCACTACTGATGACCAACTGCAATTGTTGGACGTCATGAAGTTAGTGTCATCAAGTGAATGAAACACTGTGTACAGTAAACTTAGAGCAGAAGAACTTAATCGTTCACGCATATTAAGAAAGGATTAAGTAATGAAACTGGTAACTCTGGATAACGAGCGATATAACCAGCAATATGGTGGCTAACTTGTTAGGAGTTACACGATCATTAATTAGTCGAACATAAACGTTTCAATGAACTTGGAACTTACCGTAGAACCTCAGGGCAAGAGCGTAAGGAGCCTACAGAGGCAAGAGATGACAGATACCTTACTCAAATTGCCTTAAGAGACAGACATTCTACCAGTTTAGAGCTAAGCAGAGCCCTAGAAGCTCGAAATGTAGCAATTTCTGGACGAACGGTCAAGAGAAGACTTAATGAAGGAGGATTGGATCAGCCATTTCACTATTGCTCAACAGAGACCACAAAGTTACTAGACTACGTTTTGCAATATAATACGTAAATTGGTCTATTGACGACTGGAAGTGAGGTTTGCTTTCAGACGAACCAAGATTAAGTCTTAATTCACCAGATGGACGTCCACGAGCCGGGCGGAGACCAGGAGTGGGGTTTGCTGCCTCCAATATCTCTCCTAGGATCCCATTTTTTAGTGGATCGATAATGTCCTGGGGAGCAATTTGTTTCTATGGTCGTACGGATTGGTTTCTATACAGAGGAGATCCATTAATGCGAATTTCTATGTAGAAAACATCGTAGAAGAACATGTGATATCATTTGCCCCATTTATCGGGGACAATTTCATTTTTATGCACGATAACGCTCAGCCCCACGTTGCTAGAAAGGGACTGGACTACCTTGGATTTGTGAATATCCCTACTATGGACTGGTCACCAAGAATCCCAGATATAAACTCTATAGAGCATTTATGGGATACACTAAAACAATCAGTAAGGGCCATATACCTGCCCCCATGAAAATTAGGGAACAAGTCGTTCTTGTCAAATGGGAGAATATTCCTCAGGAAATCATTCACCACTTGATCAAAAACAGACACCCAGACGAATTGAATTAGTGATAAGGGCAAGAGAAGGCTCTACACGCTACTGAATTCAAATTCTTACGATTTAATTCCATCCCATGAGACATCTCGTTCCCTGCAACAAATTTCTTCAAAATATCTCTAGAAAAAATTAAATCCATAGACTGTTGTTGACTGTTATAGCTAATAATTTTGGAACGAAGACGTTCTGTGTCAAATAACTACTACAGTCATTTGATAAAATTCATCCATATTGACTATGACATCCCCTGGTATACGTAGCATGGTATACAGTAAACCCTATGCGAGCGTATAAACGACAATCTTAAGTGAAATATCGCATAATATTATATCTATTTGATTATATCAACGTTCGAGCTTATGAAAGCCTGCTTCTCCCCCCAATGGCAAAATGGCTTAATTCCAGTTTATTGCCGGGATAATCTACACGGTTCATCCAATAACTGTTATTGCGTATTAAGGATATCAGGGTGTGGGAGATATGTTTGTCGTACCTAGATGAATATTTCGTGGAAACGAGGTTAACGGCAGCCGCTGTAGTAATTCCCTATTGATAGAGGACACTCGATTTACGTCTACTGTATTCGTGTACATTACGTTTAACAGCGATTGCTTAATAAAACGTTTATCCAAAGCGGGCGACGATGCGAAAGCCTCGAAGATATAACAAGTTGGGGAAATAGTAATTTCGGTTTTTGTCATGTTCTTCAAAGGGAATTTATTCATATAATTTCACACACTAATCACTGACATATGTGCCGTCTTGATCGATGACCTTTTGCAACTTTTCTGGTAAAACCATAATTCTGTCACTGTAGAACTTCTGAGATTTCTGGGCGAAGAACTGGACCAAGTGATTTTCACAAGCCTCTTGACACCATTAAGAAAGTTCTACAACGAACGAAGCAAATGGTAGTCGGATGGGGCAAGGTCCGGGCTATACGGTGGATGCATCAAAACTTCCCAGCCAAGGTCTCTCAATTTTTGCCGAGTCACTAAAGATATGTGTGGTCTAGCGTTGTCGTGATGGAAAATATCGCTTTTCCTATCGATCAATTCTGGCCGTTTTTTTTTTAGTCGCCTGCCTCAATCGCATTAGTTGTTGACAGTAGAGTTGAATTAATGGTTTGGCCAGGTCCGAGCAGCTCATGATGAACAATTCTTCTCCAATCCCACCAAACGTCCAGCATTACCTTCCTTGGCGTCAATACGGGCTTTGCAACCGTTTGCGAAGCTTCTCCGGGCTTCGACCACGATCTTCTTCGCACATTATTATCGTATGTGATCCAATTTTCATCGCCCGTAATCATTCGTTCCAAAAATGGCTCGATTTTGTTTCGTTTCAGCAGCGATTCACAAATGGAAACTCGGTCCAATAAATGTTTCTCTGTTAATTCATGTGGAACCCAAGTATCGAGCCTCGTTCGATATCCAGCCTTATGTAAATGGTTGAAGACTATTTTTTATGGTCGATGTTTAGTTCCGTAGCGATGTCGCGAGATGAAATATGTCGGTCTACCTCGATTTCTTCCAAAATGTCATCGACTGTTTCAAGGATTGGCCCCGGCCAGGGCGAGGTTCATCTTCAACATCGAAATTTCCGGAACGAAAACGAGCAAACCAACTCTGACACGGGCGCTCACTTAAGCACTCATTATCATAAACAATACACAATTTTTGATGAGCTGCGCTGCATTTTTCCCTTTTCGGAAGTAAAAAAGCAAAATATGCCGAAAATTACCTTCTGGAGTCTCCATTTTCAACGCGCTATAACTTTTGACTCCGTAAACGAATGACGCTACCTTTATATCCAGACTGTTCTGTGGACTGTTACCTTTCACACGCGCTATAGTATGGCTGCATTCAATAAGTATTCCCAGAGATATGCTACTTTAAAGACATCTATTGGGAAAAACCGAAATTACTTTCTCCCCAACCTGTTAATTAAACTCGCAAATCACGTAGACGACCAACTTCTATTTTCTTTTTTTATTTTAAACCCAGGATATTCATCTATCTTTATTGAATTATCATTGGTCCATATTTCTCTTAACGTCAATGAATCATGATTAGGACTGTGGGAAATGGGCTGTGCGCCACAGGTGTCGAAACAAGGGTAATAAAATAATAATACAAATTGATTAGTAACAAATGCACTAAACTGTTCCAAGTAAATATAACACTGTATGTACTTACCTCTTCATTAGCGTGAAGAACTAGCATCATCATCACGAACTGGAGAAAACTTGGCAGCATTAGGTATGTTTCCATATTTATCTCAGAGAACGATGTTTGCTGTGGTGAAAATACGTTCTTATATTGGGAGAACCGCTCGACTTCTATTGATGTAATATAGGCATACGTAAAATACTCTTTACACTCACTCACTACCACTATCAGCAGTATCATCACAAACTTGTCTTAATTTGTTAAAATCGGTGTATTTCTTTAACACAATTTCGAACTTTTGTTAGACGCGCTCATTTTTTGCATCTATAGCGTGTAGTAGTGAATTTGCTAGGTTCACTATTTTCAGGGACTCGTTGCTAATGCCAACGCACTATTTTATAAATTCTCTATTGCGTCATGGACTCCTTTACAGTTGGCATGAATAATTTTTAAATCAGTTTCAATGAAATATCTAGAAATTGTGTCTGGTTTTCTTAATAGCTGCAGCCTTAACAGGATTGAACTGTAGTATTGCAGGTTTTATTTGCTGGAAATTTTCAACATAATAAAGAGCTGCCTTCAGCTATGTTCCTAAACGTGTAGGGATCGGCTTTGGTGATTCAGGAATTGACTCTCTCTGTGAAACTCACGAAGACATTTTAAGAGATTTTAGAAACGCGTTCTTTGTACTCACTATTAATAAATTTACCTTGGGAAAACATTTTCGAATAGTTTCTGCCACATGCAGTGGCACTTTACAAGTAAAATATAACAATCTACAACCGGTTTGTGAAAGAGAACGACCTACTGAACGCATTCTTGCGACACTTTAGACATTACTCCCGCTCCATCGTAAATCATCAAATTCACCAATAAACTTTTTCACTCCGTGGCCATATTTTTCTGGGCTCTGGTTTTCTGAGCTTTCGCACGTGTGACATACTTTATTAGTAAATTAAAACGTTTCAACTAACACAGCGCAGACCGTACGTACACCTCCATCGATAAATCAAGATCAACTACGGCCCTACGGTCGTGAAAAGTGATGATCCACCTCCACTACGATTCGTCGACCACTTACCTTATTTCAACGTTATCATAGCACATTTACTTTAAAACTATTTAGAAATTAAAAGACAGTTATTTCGGTCTTATTACCATACATCGTTTATAATCTAATAGAAATTTCATAACGAAATTTTATAATGAAATATTATGAATATTATTATTTTAAAGTAGCTAATTTTTAACAAAAAGAAAACACTTTTATACTCGGGGGTAATAAACTTAGAAACAAGGAAGAGATTTTTAAAAACGTATGTATGGAGCACGGCACTATACGGTTGCGAAACCTGGACGGTAGGGGAAGCAAGTAGGAAGAAATTAGAAGCTTTTGAGATGTGGTGTTACCGAAGAATGATGAAAATACCGTGGACTAATAGGGTTAGAAACGAAGAAGTATTAGAGAAAGTCGGCGAGAAAAGAAGTATGTGGAAAAACATAAAGAAGAGAAGAGATAGAATGGTAGGGCACTTGCTGAGACATGGGAGAATAGTCCGCGATATTTTGGAGGCAGAAATAGGAGTGAAGAAAGGCAGAGGTAGGCCTAGATTAGACTACTGCTCGCAAATAGTAAGGGATATAGGTTGTAGCATAATTAGCGAAATGCGTAGGTTAGCACAAGATAGGAGAATCTGGAGGTTAGCGTCCAACCAGTCTTAGGACTGATGACCTCATGATGATGAAAGTAGCTAATTTGTGAATTTGATAAACGATGCGAATAGATTTGAAACGGAGAGCCGATGAGCCAATTAAAGGTAGCCAATTTAAGTCTCACTTCATAAGGAAGTTATTAGGTCACCAGCCATCTCTTCTGATGAACACCTTCTATGCACGATACGGTTTATAACCTTGAAGATTTTTATAAACTATACACATACAACATAACAGTAGTATTTGGTGGAAAGCTTAAAGAGTTGTACTGTGACAGTATATAGGAAGCTTTCGAAATAAATGAAGATTGGTATAGCGAACTCACTTTATTTGAACTCACATCCACTAATATTTGTATCAAAACCTACCTATAGAGAATTTGATAGATTACGTCTTGTAACAGAACTGTTATCTAGCTGACGTTACGGGAGACACTCCTCTGTAAAGGAGTATGCAGAACAACAAAACTACAACGCATAGACTATGTAACTGCTGTACTTCTTCTACCATTAGGGAATACATTCTGCTATAGAGTCTACTCAGAGAAGTGCAGAGTTCGAGATTGTAGTTGACATAAGAGAAATCTTTGATAAAGGCAAGGCAAGAATAAATCTTGCTGATAGCTTAGAGATGGTGATTCAGCAAGAAACTGAATTGCTTATCTGCGTCCTTAAGTAGACTGACCTTCTACTATGACCAGAACTCAAATTCTATAATTCTTTGTAGACACTGGCAATGCTCAGAGTACTTCTATCTATTGGGTTAAAGACAATGTGAAGCTAAACAAAACTGAACAAATATGCCTCCAAAGATTGAAACGAAAATCTGTTGCAGCCCAGTGAGCCATGAGTAACTAGCCAATAAAACGCGCTGTATGGAGTAGGCCCTTTGTCTCTATTCATACTATTTTTACACTTTCAATTTCTAAACTTTCAAATGCATCTAGCTGTCTAGTATTTGTTACATTCCTAATTAAGTTTTCTATTTTTCGTGTATTTTGACTTTTTATTGTTTATAATATTTGTGAGATTTGATTCCCGCAGGCTTCTCTCGCGAATCCTTTCAAATAATCAGGAAGATATTGAATTGAACTTACAATACTTGCAACAATCTCATCTAGGTTCTTTTCAGAGGCAGATAATGCAAAATGTAACCTCCTGTTGAGGAGGTCAATGTCTTTTTTATCCAACAATTATGAGGAATGAAATTTCTCGACATCCAAAGAAATATATATCTATTCCTTACGATCCTCGATTCACCCGTGGTATTAGTAAGATTTTTATTAAAGATATAGGGATGACGGTAGTTCATTCATCGAGAAATAAATTAAAGCAATTTTTAAGCAACCCAAAAGACAGAGTTAACTCAAACGGCGGGTCGGGGATTTACGAAATCAGGTGTAACGATTGTAATCAAAGGTATGTTGGACAGACCAGATGATCTATTCAAACCAGGTTCAAAGACCACATGGCAAATATGATAAGTCCAGGTTGTCCAACATGCCGTCGAGGACAACCATAAGATATATATTAACAAATTAAGATTAATCAGAATGTAACAAATACTAGAACATTGTTAGCATAATATTAGTTTTAATCATCTCCAGATGATGCCAACTTTGTTGGTGAAACGCGCGTCGAGTGTAGTGTATAGTGTTTTGATGTTTTGTGGAAAACTACGTGAGTGTTGTAATTAAGTATTGTCAACTGAGGAAACATCTTGACAAAATGTAAATCGAGACATTACACTGCAGAGGTCGCGAAGGGACAACAATCTTTGAACTATTAAAGAATGCATTTGACAAGGATGGTGCTGCTAAATAATGGTCCGCATAGGAAAAGTTTTCCTCTAACTATCTTACGAGAAGAAGCTAGCTGATAGCCTAGGTGAAGCAGCGACTCAAGAAGAACATACAGGAAGGTGAATTGGGCCTAGATACTACAATCGTTAAGCCGACTGACATCCTATCACCTGATCCTTGAGCCCCTAGTTTATTTTTCGAAATAGAGTATGCCGCCTTCAACTGCATTCGCCTGTATCGCCATCAAAATAGCAGCTGCAGCGAAATGGACCACGCTCTATACATCATATTTAATTAAACAATTTTTATTATTCCCATTGTGGCGAATCGGTCGCGTAAAGAGATTCGCCATTTATTGTGCGCGATTCCATATGACCGGCCTAAATAGTAGCTGATTAGTTTCCGGCGGGCCTTGCGCCGACAATGGAACAATGATTTTATTATAGTTCAATAATCGGAAGTACGACGGACGTGGCGCGGAACCGAATTCAAAGCCCGCCGTGATTGTGTCCAGCGCAGGGGAAAAAACGTTGTGTAGGGCCTTTGTGTGTGGCACATCGAATGGCGGACGTCACGCCACTAGCCTGGATGATACGGAGTGCCGCTTCAATTACAACGATCCGCCATTAGCGATATTAACGGTAATTAAAAAGCCTCCTCACACAAGGCTTCGATTCACTCTTTGCTGTTTAAATATTTGAACGGACCTACGCTGTTGGATGCTGGTCGTGTAACTCTGGAAACTCCACAAAGGCTGGAAACTTCTGATGTAAATCAAGGGTCTAATCGTCAGATCATTGGCATACTCCGGGGAAAAATATTTTATAGTAAACAAAAATAATATATAATGCAACGTTTTACTTGGCAGAGGGTAATTTTCGAACTACTGAAGTAAGGAGATTATTATACTCCACCCCATCGGCAAATGCCTTATATAATAAGGACTAAACAAATTAGGCCAAAACAGCTATTCTCCTGGCTATATAATCGCCACATAATCCAGCGCTCGTCGTCGGCATGTAGCCAGGAGAATAGCTGTTTTGGTAGAATTTGTTTAGCCCTTATTATATAAGGAAGGCATTTGCAGATGGAGTGGAGTATGATAACCTTACTTCAGTAGTTTGAAAATTACCTTCTGCCAAGTAAAACTTTGTACTATATTGATGATCAAATTTTTACTCCGATCTAGG
Organism: Rosalia funebris; assembly: GCA_037954035.1. NCBI lineage: Eukaryota > Metazoa > Arthropoda > Insecta > Coleoptera > Cerambycidae > Rosalia > Rosalia funebris. The sequence continues at coordinate 20,149,175 of JAZFAV010000039.1, read as the reverse complement.
TTGTTCTCGAAGCTACCGAGAGATGGCGCCTGGTACGTTCTACTGCGGTAGAACGTAACGGCGTCTACAAGATGATGGCCTCATCTGTCAAAGGTATACTCACTTACACTGCACTGACGGGACCCAATATAAGGTCGAAACTGGTCTGCAGTTAGCGATATCCTGAGATAGGTGACACTTTGCATCTTCCTTGTGATTTTCGAACAATTATTTTAGTGCTAACTTTGTTTAAGACAAAATACGGCAAAGGCGATATAATCCAGCGCTCGTCGTCGGCATGTAGCCAGGAGAACAGCTATTTTGGCCTATATCGTGGCTTACATACACGATACCACTATGACCACTTGCGTGCTAAATGCCCAAGCAAATCTTTCACTGCCACCAAGCAAATATTTGACGGCTGGAATGCTCCGGATACTCTACCAAAACCTCGTGAAGGGTAAATTCTGCGAAACAATTGACCCCTCTAATTTATTTCCAACGGGGAACTACAGATCCATACACGATTTCATCCTCACGAGGAATCGTCAGTGTAGAAAAAATTTGACGGCGATAGCACTATAGCCATCTGCCCGCTAAATAACTCTTTGCCGGGATGCCCAAGACACTTCTTTCTATGGAGAATAGAGCCACTATCGAGCGCAAGTATGTATGAAAACAATTGAGCGAGATGAGATAAATCATAGCGCAACTTAAATAAAAAAATATTTACGTTGGGGATTAAGACTTTGACAAGGTAATAAAGAAATTCCTAATTTCGATAGATTATGTAAATTAAGATTGCTGAGAGGGATTCATTAAGTCATTTCAAAGAACATTGAAAATATTGCTTTATCTTTAGATACCAAATAATAGTTTTCTTCATATAAGAATATGTATATTTTCAACGCAGGTTTCAATCTAGGTGCTTATAGCCACATAACCACAGATTACAATACTAAGATGATTCATTGGTTTCTTACACGATAAAGTACGATGAAATAACTAATCATATCGAGAAGATTATAACTGTTTTGCTTCTCGTTTGGCGACATGCTAAATTTAAAGATAAATTGTTGAGAAAACATCGCCTCTCTCTCCTCAGCGTTATGTTTCACACATTGGAACAATCAAGACGATTCGTTCGCTTCTTATACAAAAAAATGTGATGAAACCATTAATGATACAGGAAAGATTATAATTTATTTGTTTCTCGTTTGACCACAGGCTAGCTCTAAAGGTAATTTTTTTTAGAGAACACCGCCTGTCTCTCCTCAGCGCTACATTTGGCACAGTGCAAGGATCAAGAGGATTCGTTGGTTTCTTACACCAGTGTGATGAAACCACTAATCATATCGAGAAAATTATAACTATTTTGCTCTTCTTTTGGCAACACGTTGAATTTAAAGGTAAATTATTGAGAAAACACCGTCTGTCTCTCCTCGGCGTTATGTTTCACAGGGCCGCCGCCATTCAATCCAGGCATGCAGCCATTTCTGATTAAGGTAGCTTTAATGGTATGTGTGATTTATGGATTTATTTGACATCTTCATGTAGGTCTTAGTGAACTAAAGAAAGACAACTTTCAAATATCCTGTTATTTATTAACTGGACGGATTCTACAATGTATAAAACTATTGGAATAGATATCCGTTGATACTGAAAAATTGAACTTACTTACAATTCAATATGTATTTGACTAGCCCTAAGCATCGCTCCCATTTTGACCAAATCTTTAGCCAGAGATATTGACAGTAGTTAAACAAAATCTGATTCAGATAATAGGGATGGGAACAACTCTTTAGTAACAACATAACTCATTAGACCATGTAATTCATAAGTAGTTAACAGAATGCAGAAATCTAATATTAAAAATATCAGTGCCAGGTGCGCAACAGTAGCTGCAAGCTCCTTCACGAGTTTTAACGTAATTAAAAATTCTTTGGCCGCTTACAAAGGCCTTTAACTTTGATTCGAATTCTCCCCGATACACGGCACATTCGCGACTCGATTCGTTTTCAACTTTTAATTAGTATCCGCTCGGTAAGTATTTAGGGACACGTTTGTTTATTCGTGGGGGTTGATCGTAAGTTATTAATAGCATGGAATGAAAGGACCAGCTTCGAAACAATTAAAAACATTCGGCCGAAATCACGAATTCAAACTGCAATCTATGTCGAAGTTTCAGTGATCTCAGCCAATTGTGCGCTATTTTCAATGGTACTCGGGTTGGGCCGGTGTGCGGTAATATTTCCATGTTGGTTGGATTTTGTCGATTCTGTTTCTACCACGTACAATTTTATCACCTTAACGTACTTTAACTTGTTTTTGAAAACCAATCATTTACATCAGTTCAGTTTCTTATATAGGATGTCTCAGTTGGAACTATAGGATTTGAATTGAGCGCCATTTGTGTTATGTAAAAGATAGGGCGTCAACATTTAACGACTGTCATCTACAAATCATACGACGTCAACATGCCACGATAAACAGTTCAACAACGAATGGTTTGTGTGCAATTATTCTATGAAAGTGATCGATCATTGACAGTTGCATTAAGAAGAATTCGTAGAAAATTAGGACGAAATGAAGCGCCTACAGAGTTAACAGTTCGTAACTTAATCAAGAAATTTGAAGAGACCGATTCTGTTATTGATAGGGCAATACAAATACGTACTCGTCGTGGTGGATCAGACGAAAATATTGCTCCAGTGAGAGAAAGTGTGCGAGAGCGTCCAAAATACATCAATTCGACATCGTGCATAACAACTGAATCTGTCAAGAGCCACCACGCATGGGATATTAAAGAAAGATCTGCACATGACACGACAATTAAAAGTTACAGACCATTTACAACGTCGTACATTTCTTAACTGGGTGTTAGAAAGGTAATGCTGACTTTCGCAAAAAAAAATTTGTTCAGCGATGAACACATATTTATCTTGACAGATACGTTAGCAAACAAAATTGTCGAATTTGGGGTGCTGAAAACCCAGATGATGTTTACGAAAAAGAAATACTTTCACAGAGGTACGCATTTTGGAGTGGTGGAGTAATTGGACCATACTTCTTTGAAAATGAAGCTCGTACTGCTATCACAGTAAATGAGGAACGCTATCGTGACATGCTAAACAATTTCTTTTCTCACCAAATTGACGATTTGGATTTGAACAACATGGGGTTTCAGCAAGACGGTACAACGTGTCATACAGCACGTGCAATCATAACTCTATTGTATACTAAATTTCCTGATCATATTATTAGTTTCATTCACAAATCACATCCTATCATTCAAATAGTGTATAAATACTATAGTGTCAAATGTTTCGCATCAACCAGTTTCAGTTCTACGAATTATTTTTTCAAGGAAAAGTAAAAAACACAAGTTTTTGTTCAGTTTTTATTATCCTATAATTAACGTTACATTTGGCCAGGTAAACAAGCTTCAATTATTTCATATTTGACAGTTTCCAAATGGGGTTTACTTTGTTGCTATGATCAGCAGACAAAACAATTGATGTACATCTTGGAATTATCTGGAATTAACCAAAATGGCCAAACTATGGTTCATAAAAAAGGATTCGACACAAGATCGGCCATGTACATGACAAAACGGCTAACAGTAATAAAATAGACTGCAATGAAATTCGACAATATATGTATACAACTTAAAATCTCGCAAAATATTTATAACCTTGTTTATGTCCAGCCTTCTAGGACCAAAATGTGTTTTCAAAAATTGACTGCAGAAATTAGTATTTTTTTATTCGCTCTTGCACTAACGAGTAATGACATATTTCCCCACTAGTGAAAAATATATCACTTTCCACACTAGCGAGAAATGACTATTCTCCCATTCATAGCCTGACATTGGCCGGCACGCATGTAAACACTTTGTATTAAACATTATTTGGTCTATTAGAATAGAAGAATTTATTTCGGGTCGTCGGTCGTTCGTCGTTTTCTTCCAACTACATCGTTGCAACTCGTTCAAAGTAAATTATTTTAAGATTATTTTGCGTTACTTTTTCCTTGCCGTTGGGGTGAAAAGTAGTCGCCGGTGGCGCCATTACGAGTTGCGAAGACTTTAACGATGTACTTCAAGTTGTTTCAACTACGTTATCGAACAGAAGTTAAAGTTTGTGATTGTGCACTTAAATAGAGCAAACCAGTCTCGATTTACCATTTTCAAGAGAAAATACATCGTACCTGAAGGTAGTTGCAGTTAAACGGGAACAGATGTCGAAATGAAAAGGTAAAATGGCGGTTACGGCAGGAAATGGATTGTAGTTAGCTATAAAAAATTATTATTGTCTCGTGTCTTAATGTTTCCTTTCTCTATATTGTTGAGGCGTACCTATAATGAAACAAATACGATTTGTGATTTGCCTAGCTCCTAAAAAATTAACCACATATCGCTAGCCACGTCTCTCGTTGACTAGAGTTACTGCTTTACTGCTTCATCTTCTCTTAAGTTATGTGAACGATTCATTTCTTCCACTCTAAGTGTACTGGACAGAGTGTTTTATTCACTTGATGACATTGAATTTAAACAAAAATCAATAGCGTAACTCAATTTATTGCCCCTTTATCACTTTAAACACCATTAAATGTATTTTATCAAAAAACAATTACAAAATGTAACTTTACGTCTGCCAAACAATTGTAATTATTTATCACTAGCATAGAAGATATCTTAGGCCACCTGCATAAAATGTTTCAAGATTGAAAACCTCGAAAAATTATTAAGAAATAATGAAAAGTTTTGCTGATGTGTTAATTTTATCCAGGAGTGTAGTTTGGCTAGAAATTAGGTGTTTAGACATATTTTTTTCGTCAATCCTATATATAAGAAGAAATATACTTTAAAGTTACTTCGGATTATATCTCAAAAAATACGCACATCAAAGTCGCTATATCCATACGAATTTAATTAAATAAAAGTATTCTATTTTAACTAAAAAGATACATGTAATTTAATATCCTCCATATTTATTTACACGTCATTATTTCTCTTTCGTCCGTTCCGTTATAATTTCGTTAATGAATTTTTAAATATGCTGTTCATTTGCTGCAAGTCTGCTTAATTAAATGTGCATGTATCAGTGGGGATAATTAGAGCTTGCAAAGCAGAGACCAGCCCGCCACGCCGTGAACACACAAAAAGCGTGTAATAATACTGACAACTGATTATACACACATAGAACGTATATTTTTATAAATTATCCGGCAAAAAAGCGCATCGAATGTTAGTTTATAATTGTCAGATTTATCTACGAGTCATCTGAAATTGTTTCTCATTGTAATAGCTCCTTAAACCTCTGTCGGGCGCAGCCGATTTGTGAGATCCGGCAGTCACTTTTTTCTTTGCCCTGTCGAGTGTATTACGAATATTACCTCGAACTCCCTCATAGCTTCCTAGATCAAAACCACTCTTCTTAATATGGTGTCGATTTTTTTAGTGTATCCCTTGGCCTTGTATGGGCCACCCTTGTATGGTCTATCAGATGCATTGCGCCTGATTACGTCACTATTTTAATTTTATATTTTGTTAGTTTTGTTTTGTCCTTAAAACAGAAAAAACTGGTCAATAGATAAATATTCTAAATTATCTGTTTACAACATTAAATGAGTTCCTTTACGTGAATTTAATTATTGCGATTAAAAACTAGTGTGAAATATTAATTATTGTATTGTATTAATTAAAATAAGAGTTTAATTGAGTCTCCACTTCATTAAAATCTAAATTGTGTAAGATTTGATACGGGATCTCTCATATGCATTGCGCCCGAATGTGTTTGGATTCAGACTGCGCCCGACGAAAGGTTAACACACTAAGCGTTGGTGTTCTGCTGAACATTCGAGGCAATTTCCGACTATTTCGCTAGCAGAACTATTTATGTTCTGCTAATACGTCTCGTCGTCCTTATTTCAACGACAGCTCGAGCTCTTAGGTCCCTCAAATTACTTGGTCGTCCTTTGTACACGTTACCTTTTATGCGACCCCATAAAAAAGTCACAAAGGGTCAAATCAGGCGACCAAGTCAGATACTCCACTGCTCCTCTAACTCCTATCCACCTATTGGGAAAACGGTATCTCACTAATCAAAGGTAATCTCACTACAATTCCAAAGTAAGTGGAGTGCCCTATCTTGTTGGAACCAAAAATGGTTGTCATCAGGATATAGAGCTATGGCAGGAAAAATGTATTTAGAATACACTACCCAACAGAAATCAGATATTTCCAGTTATAGGATAGGAACATAATAGAAGTGTTACAAATACAACAAATTTATATTCGAAATAAACACGATTACAGTTAATATGGAAACTAATTATATACCTAATACAATGGTTATATAAACAACAATAACTACTGACTAACTATATATTTCTCACTGATTATATCCGCAAAAGAAATATCGTTACAATTAACAAGAGCAGAAATATACTACATTGCAAATGTATTACTAATGTGTAGGTATTTTTTTGTAATAAACATATTGGGTTATAAAATTATTATTATAATTGTTCCTAAAAATTATGTCCTTTCGTTGCAAAATTGTAACACCTGAGAAAACAATATTAGAGCGGTCGTATGTTTAGAATGACTTAGCAAAGAGTATAATAGTTGTTTGTGATAAATATTGAGTTTCAGAGAGCTTACAGGGTGTGTAATTTTTTTGTGATTAAAAAATCTTGAACTTCTTTCATGAAAAAAGAAATCGTAGCGACTATAAAATAATATTAGGGTGGTTTTATCTTTAGGACGGCTTAGGAGACTTCAAGGGTTGTCTGTCCCGTCTCCCTGTCTAACGAATCTGGAACACCTTATCTAGAGCACGGTCAAGTGTTACATAATGAGGATATTCCCATTATTAGAAGTTCCTCTACATCTGGATATAATGTTATTAGTGCTAGAATAAGGTCGTCTCGAATAAAATCCAAATATACTGCACCAGTTAGGTTCATGTCACTGAAATAGAGACCCAGAATTGTTTCATAGACTTTGCCACACCACACATTCAATTTCAGATAGGATTTCAAGTTCTTATCTGGCAGCAATAAAAGAAGACATTATCAGTCACTAAGGCTACTGTCAAGCAGCCAACAGTGCACAACTTGAACATTTGTTTCAGTAGATTCTTTAAATAATCATTGCCATTAAATTTGGTATTTTGAAATTGCAGAATCGCTTTTAACAATTTCTTTTTATCTAACCTATTCTCATGCTACTCTAGTTACTGCTGTAGCGTACGTAAAAAAAAATGTGCTCTTGCTGCACATTTCATAATAAAATAAACAGTTTTAAAACCTTAAAACGGACTTTTCCGCACCTAGAACATCTCTATTTCGAAATTGAGTGGCCGAGAAAAAATAAACCAACACATAAATGCAGAATGTGTTTTATGCGACAATTTTACTTTTTTCAAATAGTCCACCATCGTGTCTTCTCATAACCCATGGACAGGGTGGGGTGTGTCCTATCCACCTCAAAATCAATAGATGTCGTCTGGTACACGTCCCTAATCAGAATCAGTCGAAACCCGATCGATCCGACACGATTTAATCGAGTGATCGTGCTAGCAAAAAAATTCTCAAATAGTCCACCATTGTACTTTCTCATGACCAATGTACATGGTAGCGTATGTTCTATCCACCTCAAAATCAATAGGTGTCGTCTGGGAGACGTCCCTAATCAGAGTCAATCAAAATCCGATCGATCCGGCACGATTTAGTTGAGTAATCGTGCTAACAAGAATAATGCCGATGACAACGACACAGACACAGCAAAATTTTTTTAAAAACCATTTTTTTTGTTTTTAGACCGAAAAACGAAAAATAAATCAAGAAAAAATCAGTTTTTTCACTTTTTTTTACACGATTACATTACTTTTCCGCGTATAGTGGAGTGCGGAAAAGTAACAGGGGTTGCTATTAAAAAATATTGATTACGTTATACCTCCTCCACAATTCATCTTATATGTATGTATTAATTATATTTGAAAAAATGCGCTAAAACTAAAAAGAAAATAACGATTTTATTCATTCTTAACGAAAACACTGTATATGCCTTGAGCGTTCAAGAACAACTGGCACATTTCGACTTGCCAGTTGGCATGTTATACTATCGAAGAATGCTTTAAAAATCGAATTTGATGAGACAAGTACTTGTAAATTGAAGCTGGCAAGTACAAGACAAGTACCCTATTGTTGAAACTCTAATGTCCACCAACCTGCTACAGAAACATTTTCCAACTCAATAGAAACCAAGAGCCACTCTGGATTCCCAGGCTCAAAAATCGTCGCGCTCTATTAATTAGTTAAAATTCTGTCCGATGATTACTATCCGACGTTAAGGCGGAAAATCGACACCGGTCTACACCCCCCTCCCCGTCAAAGTCAACTTAAATCCAAGTAAAATTCGGTAATATCAGGCGGATGTAAAGCGACAAATACTCTGTTACTCGCTTGTGTAAAGTCCGACCAGCAAGTTGGCCATGTTTGCACTAATCCGTCACGTGATTGTTTCTATTCCGTGTGTCGCCTGACGCGTATGCCTAATTAGGTTGGATAATTCGGGTTTTGCGGTCTAACAAGTTAATCATAACATCTGATTGGGAATTATCCTATCTAATCGTAGCAGGAGGAGAACGGCATTTGGTATTCTCTGTTGCCGTACGGTGACTTGTAGGCGAACGCGGCACATGAGGGTCTCACCACAGGAGATTTATACATCCCATATTAAATACAGAGTGGTGATGATTTTTACTACATAAGGCATATCACAGCGACAACATTTTTGCAGTCTCATACAGAACTAAAGGTATGAATAGCTGCACAGTCTGAATAGAAAGTAGGCTCGCGCAAACAGTTCGGTTCGATTTGCTCTCGATTCGAAACCAATATTAGCGATCAAAACTGTCAAACCGTAAAATAAAAAACTGTAAAAAAAGTCACCCGGGTCTTCACAGTAGTGCTTAACGTGTTAAGCACTACTGTGCTTAACACATTATCATGTCAGCATGTAATTAAAACATAGTCTATAAAACGAAGGTTATCCTCATAAAAAATCAGCTAATATAGATTTGATCGTGACCTAATGTTTTAGGATACACATATATCGACATATAGGATACACATATATTCCAGTCGCCACTTATGGATTGGAAACAATATCTATGACAAAAGTCTACGCTAACAAACTAAGAACATCAAAAGAGTAATACAAAGAGCCATGATCGGAATTTCCTTACGAGACAAAATTAGAAATTCGGAAATCAGAAAACGGACCCAAATTAAAGACATCATAGAAGAAATAGTAACAATGAAATGGCGATAGGCAGGACATATAGCTAGACAAGACGACACCAGATGGTCACGCAAAGTCACAGAATGGCGCCCAAGAGAAACGAGTAGGAGTATAGGGCGACCCCAGAGACGATGGGTGGATGATATAAGGGCGATAGCAGGAAGGAAATGGATACAATGTGCACAAAGCAGGGAGGAATGAAGAAAATTGGGAGAGACCTTCGTCCAGGAGTGGATGGATATGGGTTGAGGAAGAAGAAGAAGATATATCGACATGTTTCTCATAGAGATGAAGGAGAGGAATACTCAGGGAGAGAGAGAGAAGTACCAAATGCCCTCCATTAGGGTTCCACTGCAAAATAAATTTACATTTTCCTTAATAGCCCCACGCTTGACTGTGGCTCCTCTGACTGTATCAAGATTGGGGACATACAATTCCTTTTTATATTTTCATTTAACTTTTTCAGGATAGAACATTTCCAAATTCTACACAGTCTGGCCCAGATTGGAACTGGATTAGAGTGTGGAAGATTTTAGCAAAAAATAAATAAAAATTATAATAGCAACGCTTTGGCAACTGAGAAGGGCCATTGGTAATAGCTGGGGCTTGAAACCGGAGACCATGAAATGGATGTATGAGGCAATTCTCAAACCCAGACTGACGTACGCAGCACTGGTCTGGTGGGACAGAGCCTGTTTAAAGTCGGAAGCCAACCGACTTAACAAGCTAAGAGGATTGATTCTAAGAAGTATAACCGGAGCCCAAAAACAACACCGATCGAGGCGATGGAGATACTGACGAGTATACCACTTCTTGATGTTACCCTGAAAGCGGAAGCCGTAAAGGCACAGGGTGGGAAACATGAATAGGAAGGTAAGGGACCTGAATAGACTCTCAAGAGAGCTAGCTGAGGAGGGACTCCTATGGATGCCCTCTGACAGTACGGGTGTCCACTTCCTGTTTGACAAGAGATATAAGATCACCATTACCAGTAAGACTTACTGGATGGAGAGTCGAGCTGGATGACCGCTTAATGGAGACATCTGGTACACGGATGGAGCCAAGAGTGGGAACAGAGCGGGTGTATAGGCGACGCGATGGGATAGGTAAAACCGTCTCCCTGGGCAAATACACTACCGCACTCCAGGCCGAGCTTGTTGCAATTACATACGATGTTCTGGGGGCCGACCAAAATCGAAACTGGTCTATAATTGCTATGAAGCATTGAACCACTTGGCAGGGAAGGGACCCGTGGAACTCTTATGGATATCTGGGCATAATGGCATTAAGGGAAATCTAATTGCAGATGACCTTGTCAGACTAGGGACCAGGGAAAATCTCTATAGACCAGAACCTATAGTCGGAATCTGATCAGAGACCGCATCAATGGCTGGGCAAGAGACCAGCACAATAAGAGATGGAGAGAAGTAACGGGTTGTCGAACAACCAAACTCTTCACCGAATACTCAGAGATTGAGAAAGGGGTCCAAGAATTCATTAAATTGAAGAGGTACAAAGCCAGAACCCTGGTGGGAATCATAACGGTCCATCATAGTAGCCTGAATGCATATAAGCACAAGCTGAGGCTGACTGACAGCCCGGACTGCAGATACTGTAAAGAAGACGAGGAAACCTCGATTCATCTTCTTTACACCTGCCCCGCACTGGAGGAGAAGATGTATCTTATATTAGGGACCCCTGTTATCCTAGAGGAGGCGAGGCTTAAGGCGGGGGATGTGCCTAGAAATATCAAATTCGGTAAAATAGATACCGGGAACAATTGTAAAAATGTTTATGTAAGAATCACGTTCATCCGTATAAACCGATCGTTGTTCAAGGATTGAATGAAAATGATTTTAGGCGAGTTAAATTTTGTGAAAGTTATCAGCAAAAATGTCAGGATATTTTGTTGCAAGTAATGGAAACGTTTTAAGTCTAGCAAAACCTCCTGACCTGAGTTGTTTGGACATTTATTTATGGGGACACGCGAAAAAGAGAAACATTCCTTTGAGGCACTAGAAAACATGTTAATCCTTGAAGAATGTGCCAGAAATACCTTGGCCTCAATTAATAGAGGGTGACACCTTGACAAAGGTGATTAACTCTGTTTTGAAAAGGGCCAATAAGTGTATCCAACAAGAAGAGCAATATATGGAACGGTTTATATAGTGTTTATTATTGTTACCTTTTGAAGTTTACTAGTTAATAGATTAAATATTATTTTTTTCTAACGTACTTATTTTATGGTCTATTTTTGAGAAAATTAAATTAAATTTATAACCCCACATCCTACAACGTTCTGATCTATGATATATCATTGAAAAGAGAATAAAAGATACTATCGAATGGTTGTAAAATCCAACATGGCCTCCATATAAAAAAGCAAAAGTTAATATTTCTCAGAGACAAAGGACTAGATTTTTTTTGTTAACACAGACAAAAGGGCCTTGAAAAAGTACCTTGAGAATGTACTGGAAAAATATCTCCACGACTCCTATTAAGGAAAATGCATCGTCTTATGTTTCTTTTTCAATTATTTAAAAAATGAAAATAGGTAAAATTTGAAAATACAGTGAAGAAAAATAAAATTCTTTAAAACTCTCTGAATTCTATCTCTGATAATTCCCGAGATAACAATGCATGAAAGTAGGCCATACTGATATTATTTTCATATTTAAATTAAGAAAATCATACAAATAATATGTATGAGAACATTTCACTTCTCTTTTATCATATTTAAAGAAAAATTTAGTATTGTACTATTATTAGCGACCCGAACAATTTATTCCACAATTAATAATATCTACTAAGTTCTCGACGTATATAAAGTGATGTTTCTTGTAACTAATATGGGTTACTTGTAGTACTTAAACCAAGCGAAAATAAACATCAACGTAATTTTCTTCGCGCTAAAATTTTGGCGCAAATCCAACATATAAGTGGCTTGTTACAAATATTTCACTACTCATAGTACAAATTATTTTTTTAGATACCGCATACTTAATTAGATTATATACAGGCATCTGTTACTCACTTACTCCACTCCATTACTATAGTAAAATTTGTACGGTTGTGTTTATTTTAAATTTGGGTAAATTTCCGGAAACGTTTCCCACCACAACATTAATTGTAGTCGAAGCTATTATTACTTACTGTAAGATTAAGAAAAATTACTTATTTATGCTAACCTGAGTTATTGCGAATAATTCAACAAAATGCGTATCTTACTTACGCATCATTGACTACATAATGAAAGATTATTGAACTATTTAGGTAAGGGTCTTTCAATAAGGACGCTCGATTTTTAAATGTAAATAAAACAAGCTGTGTGTGAGATATCCACTCAATTTTTCTTTCATTTGAAAGAATATTCTATGGCATTAAGTAAGAAATATAACGTCGTTTAAATGTCCGCCGCGGCGAACACACGGGGTTGTCTATGGTCGTTTACCGTAAGTTTCTGGATCAGTTGGATTTCATACAGGTGCAGACCCAAGTCCCGACGCAAAATTCGCCAAGTTGAGTTCGCAGAAAGGCCAAGTTCTTGTGAACGACGGGAAATTGACTGCCTTGGGTTTTATCGTACACTCTCACGCACATCAGCGGTGTTTTTAGCAGACCTTGCATTTCGGTAACGTACAGGTGTTGGCTGATTATTTATCAAACCGGTTGGCTCGAATTTAGCCACCAAACGTAGAATAGTCGACTCGGCGGGACGGTTCTGGCGAGAATCAAATCACGGAATACGCGAACAGTGTACTGAATTTGAAAATAAAATTTGGTGATTTGCACACGTTGTTGAACACTATAACATTGCATGGTGATTTGCGATACACTACTGAACATTTCACAACAAATTTGACAGATGTTGCTTTAACAACATGGCCGCTATAATCTCACAAATTTCTAGCGTCCCTATTAAAAGACCCTGTAATTATAAGCCAATTCTAAGTAGTTACGTAACTATCTAAGCAATTAAGTGAATTAACAACAATTCGCTCAATACTTAGCAAATTAAATGCTACATATAATAATATTAAGCCTGACGAATTTGGTGTTTTCTTTGGAGTACTCCACGGTTCTATTCTAGGGCCTGTATTATTTAATATGTTTATTTAATAATATAGCATTGTATCTACCAAAACTAACGTTATAAATGCTATCCAATTTTCATTATTTGTGATATTATAACATATATTCGAAGGAAATTGATCTTTAATAGCAGCATTCATTGTTTCATTTTTATCTTTATTATTATTTTATTATTCCAATACGTTTCTTGTGTCTTATCCTATTGTATAATTTATTGTAACTCGTTAAACAATGCAGTGATAAATAAAATAACTATTTCATGATGTATTTTTTGCACGTGAATGTATCCATATTAATGTTAGGATATATTCGTTACAAACATCCGAATTAATTGCAAAGTAAGGACTTGGTAGATTATTAGGGATTAATTAATGAGGTCGCCTAACCGCGTACGTTAAGCTAGAGGAAACAACCAACCAAAAAGGATAGTAAATGTCCTGCATTCCTTATTAGTACTATAATATATAGTACTAAGGTACTAAGTAGTACTGGTAAAAGACTAGTTTATGTGGCAAACAATGTTCTTTTAAATGTAGGTATTGCTGTTGAATAAGTGCTTTTATTGGAGTAGGATGCAAATAGCAAATATGTCCGTCCTGCAATTATCGTTTTATGAATCCTTCATTAGATGATTCTCTAAAGATTATAAAAGGTGCCGAGAAAGCATTGGACATTTTAGTATACACGATTGGCGATTCTTTGTGTATTGACACAAGAAGATATGAGGAATCAATTAATGACATCAAGAAAATTCCAGTTTCTTTACTTTTCATTTGCGACTCATTTAATGTTAAAGAAAATTTTTGATAAAACAACACCTGTCTCTTCCCAGCACTACGTTTCCCAGACTGCAACTATCAAGACGATTCTTGGGTTTTTTATACAAGAATATATTATGAAACGATTATTGATATCGAGAAGATCACAGCTTCTGTACTTTTCATTTTCGACACATTTAATTTCAAAGAATATTTTTGATAAAACACTACATGTCTCTCTTCAGCACTACGTTTCACTGATTGCAACTATCATGACGATTCGTTGGTTTTTTACACAAGAATATTTGATGAAATGATTAATGATATCAAGAAACTTCCAGCTTCTTTACTTTTCATTTGCGACACATTTAATTTTAAAGAAATTTTTTGATGAAACACTGACTGTCTGTCCCCAGCACTACGTTTCAATAATTGCAACTATCATAACGATTCTTTGGGTTTTTTACACAAGAATATATGACGAAGCAATTATTGATATCGAGAAAATTCCAGCTTCCTTACTTTTTATTTTCGAAACACTTAATTTTAAAGCAGTTCTTTGATAAGACACCTCCTGTCTCTCCGCAGCACTACGTTTCACAGAGTGCAACTACCAAAACAATTCTTTGGGGTTTTACACAAGAATATATAATCAAACGATTAATAATATCTAGAAGATTACAGCTTCTTTACTTTTCATTTGCGAGACACTTAATTTTAAAGCAGTTTTTGATAAACCACCTGCTGCCTCTCCGCAACACTACGTTTCACAGATTGTAATTGTCAAGACGATTCATTGGGTTTTTACACAAGAATATATGTTGAAATGATTACTGATATTGAGAAGATTATAGGTTCTTTACTTTTAATTTACGACACATTTGATTTTTTAAAGAAAAATTTATGGAAACCTTTCCAAATGTTGCTTTACCTGACGAACGAAATGTGCAAGAGCTCCATCGTGCTGGTAGTACATTTGCATTCTGATGTTTAAAGTAACATCCTCTAGTAGTTCGTGTAATTCATTTTGTAAAAAATTTAAGTAGTTGTCTCCTGTGAGGCGATTCTCCAAAATGAAAGGGCCAATTAAGTAACCATCGACCATAATTCGGTAAACTCCACACGTTTACCGAAAACTTATGTTGAAAGTTACTTTCGACTGTTGCGTGGGGATTTTGATCTGACTATACATGATAGTTGTGACAGTATTATTAATTCTGTCACGGGTAAATGTTGCTTGATCTGTAAAAACTATGAACGAAACAACACAAGGATTATTATTTATCCACCGACAAAATTCCATACGTTTAGGATAATCTTCCGGTTGTAGGTGCTGTATTCTCTATGCATGGTATGGATGTAAGCCTTGCTGGTGGAGTGTGTTTATTACTCTTGTTTGTGGAATACCCAATTGATTACTAATTCTTCGTGAGCTGGTAGTTGCATCTTCTCCTACTACATCCAGGATATCTTCTACCTCTTCTAAATCTTGTTCGCTTCTAAAGCTCGTTCAGATGTTACGTTAACACTGAGAAGGTTTCCGGTTTCGCACAGTTTGTTGAAAACTGTGATAAATACATTTTTGTTAGGATGTCTGTGATGTGAAAACCGTTGACGATATTCTTCAACGGCAGCTCTAGCATTCCCATTGGAAAAACCATAAACAAACACCATATTTGCATATTCTAAATTTGGACAAGTGTGTGGCATTTTGTAATACTTTAATCGTTCAAACTCCAAAATAAACCTTAAATCACTGTCACAATACACTGACACATTATTAAAACAACAAAGTTATCAAATGATTTTGAACCTCGAATATGGCATACTAGATAAACATTTTTAATTACGCTATAACTTGAAAACAAATAAAAATCGGATAACAACATTTAAGTTTTTTTACATTATTTTTCTTCCCTACCCCCTTTCGTTCCTCCCGACTCACCCTGTATATTGAAACAAAAAATTCTATGTATGGTTTGTAAGAGACAGTCGTTAAATATTGACACTCTATTTTTGACAGAACACAAATGGCGCGCAATTCGAATCCCATAGTTCCAACTGAGACACCCTATATTTCAAAAACATTATTTTCTAAATGCAATGCGCTGCCTTTCCCTCAAATAGCAAAAATACGAGTCTGGTGGTCTTTCGCTCCTGCTCTTGTAAACCAAACTTACTTTAAAAGCATGCCTGTTGGTAACAAACCACTTTCCCTGTATCCTTCTGCAGCACCACCGCTAATTAGTGTAAAAACCACGGCTCGTACACGTTTAACAATTTCCCTAAAACATATTAAAACTCCCCCACGTCTTATAAAAAATTTCGAAGCGCTACCACGAAGGAAGGAGATACATAATATATAAGGACACTAATTAAGCCCATAGATAAAGGTTGACTGTACGCATAAGGCAGATTTAGTGAGGGACAGGAAGGGACTCGCCCAAGGGACGGCTACTGAACAACACCGGGGGGGATAAGGCAGGGAATCCGAATCAGTGGGAATGGTCAATCTGGACGAGCTGTATTAGAAGCTGGATATTTATTTATGTATTATAGTATGTTCACATATTTAAAATTGAAACATATATAGTTTATTTCATCGCTACTTGCCAAATAAATAAACAGTTTTAAAACCTTAAAACGAACTTTTGCGCACGTAGAGCATCTCTATCTCGAAATTGAGTGGCCGAGAAAAAGTAAACCAACACATAAATGCAGAATATGTTTTTTATGCGACAGTTTTACTTTTTTCAAATAGTCCACCATCGTACTTTCTCATGATCCATGGACAGGGTGGGGTTTATCTTATCCACCCCAAAATCAATAGATGTCGTCTGGTAGACGTCCCTAATCAGAATCAGTCGAAACCCGATCGATCCGACACGATTTAATTGAGTGATCGTGCTAAAAAAAAATCTCAAATAGTCCACCACTGTACTTTCTCATGACCTATGTACATGGTAGAGTGTGTTCTATCCACCTCAAAACCAATATGTGTCGTCTGGGAGATATCCCTAATCAGAATCAATCAAAACCCGATCGATCCGGCACGATTTAGTTGAATTATCATGGCTAACAGAACAAATTTTGACGACAACAACGACGATAATGACAACGACGACACACACAGCAAAAAATATTTAAAACAATTTCTGTTCGTTTTTATGCCGAAAAATAAACCCAAAAAAATTTAGCTCTTTCAATTTTTCTTTATACGATTACATTACCTTTCCGCGTATAGTGGAGTGCGGAAAAGTAAAAATCTCAAAACATACCGTGGCTTGTTTTTATGGCTAGGCTCAAGTAGACTGTTCCGTTTAGCGCCAAGATAAGAGGATTTTTTATTTGGCAACTAGCGATGAAATGAATAGTACAGATGTTACAGAGAGATTCAGGTAAATTGATTAAAGGTAGCATCATGAAAAATACTCTAAAGTTATAAAAACTAATTTTTATACTATTAAAACTAGTTTCGTATAATAGCAATTCTGATGAATTGATTTTCGGATTTTAGGATTTACACATACTGAGATCGACCCCCTTCCTCTAAACCCTCAGGGCGCGAAGGGGAAGGTTCCAGAGAGATACAGAACGTTACAAAAGGCCAGAAGGTAGAATTAACTTCTTGCTATAACTCAAATCAAAAGTTGAGTGTTATAACTCAACATCAAAAGTCGTCGTCTCAAAAAAAAAATTACACTTTCGTGAAAAGTGTATTTCTAACAATTTCTCAAATACTCAGCAATGACAATGAGAATGAGAGGCACATTTTACAACGTTTGTATAATTCATCCTTCTAATCTGAATGCATTAAACATTTTTACACGAGAAAATTCATCGATTCCTTTATAGAAGTCGCCGACGCAACACGTTACTCATTGTCAGATGTTCTCGAAGGTAATTCGATCAATCCCGAGTTGTCTTTTATTCCCTGGCAATTTCGAAATGTAAACGGCCTTCTGCCAATAGGCCACATCACCCGAGTCGGCCCCTTCCAGAATAGCAGCGTTTTCGTTACGGTTTGTCGCGACGAATTGTTTTTATAAAGCTTTTTGTGCCCGGCCACCGGCTCCTCCGCCATAATTTCGACTGCCTACTAAATTGGTTTCAAATTAGGGAGTGCAATTTCGGATATATTCGAGGCGATCTCTTAGCGGAAAAGATGTTTTTCTTAGACTAAGAGGCCGTCGTTTAATGAAAAGGAAGTTTTTTGTCAAGGCGCTGTTTGTTTGAGTGGATTGGTATTATTAGATCAAGACATTTGTGTTATCGTAATCGAAAATGTTAATATTTAGAAGTTAATTGGATATTTTGTTTGAAACGGTTGATCAGACTTAACGGTATACATACTAAACCTAACACAGGGTGTGCTATCTATAACGGTACATCCGAAATAACTGTTGAAATAAATTACTTTATAAGAAAATGTAGTGAAAACGTCAATGTATATTTTCATGGAGATACACTTTGATAAAAAAGTCGTTACTGTCATTGACAATTCCTCTTATTCCCATGTTCTACCTCTTATTCCCTCCCTTCACATCCTATGCGCCTCTTCCATTCTTACCTTCGATCCATCCACACTAGACACAAAAATTAAGGGATGCAAGAAATCATAAATTTTTAGGTGATTTTCAAAGGGCTGCAATTTGAAGAAAAATAGTCGCAGGGCAATTTTAAAAAAAGGAAATTAAAGCACCAAGTTTCTAGTTTTCAGGTCTAGAGTTCACAATTTTTTATCATCAGCAGTTTTTGTGAATCGTACAAAAACTGCTACTGCAAATAATGATCGTACAGAAAATTCAAGTAGGGTTTGGAAAACTGAAAAGTATTCTTTAATCGGTGCGAGAATATTGATTAAAAAATAGGTAAAAAATTGCGTATTTAGGAATATTCTATCCCAACTTCAAAGTATCCCAAATAAACTCTGAAAATTTAAAAATGCTGCGATTTTCTTTCATTGTGTTCAGAATTATTGAATTTGTCGTTTTTATTGAAAATCAATTGAAAGAATTTTTAATTTTTTATTTATTTTTTGAGGTTGAAAATATTCTTTTTAGCAACAATCCATATCTTTTTTTATAAAAAATGTTTAATTATTGTAAGAAAAAAAATGAGAAGAAAATTATTTCCCGTGTAATGAATTACCGAAATCAAACCTGATTTTTTTCCTTGAACGACGATAACTTAGCGAAAAATCATTGTACGAAGCTTTCAGGCTGCTCAAATTAAAGAGGATAAAATTATCTAAAACAGCGTTATGATGAAATCACTGAAATAATTTTATTGAAGTCCGTGGACCTTTTGAAAGGCAAGCAAAAATTTGTAAAAAAATTTTCAGATGGTTTTCTTATGATTACTCTAATACTGCTGATAGATAGTAAAAAATGTTGTATCCAAAAACTAGAAACTTGGAACTTTAATTTGCTTTTTTTTAATTGCTATGCGTTTATTTTTCTTTAAATTACAGTCCTTTGAAAATCACCTAAAATTTAGATTTTTATATCCCTTAATTTTTGTGCTTAGTATATTTACCATCGTGCCTCTCTGTCTTTTGTTCTTCTTGCTTTCTTTTCTCACCCTTTTACCACATCTACCATATTACCCCTTTTATTCCCTCCCCTCACCTTATGTCCTCCTCTTCTATTCTGACCTTGTCCATCCCATCTATTTACCACCGTGCTCCTCTGTCTCTTGTTCTTCTTGGGTTCTTTCTTCATCCTTTCACCTTCTTTCTCTTCTCTTCACCACAGAGACATTTTCCATTGCCCCACATAAGACTTGGCGAATAACTGACTGAAAATTATTTACGAAATAGTTGTATGTCCTTCGATATATTCGTGAACACCCTCGTATACTCGGTAAGTTTCTTTCATATATCTGAAGTATATTTTAAAGTACACAACAGAATCGACTCTTGTGAACAACCTGTGAATGGAATTACCGTAATCTGATGATAACCGAGACCAGATACAAGGGGTAGTTTTTGCGGTCGGCGCGATTCGGGTTTCTACTGGGGTCGCAAAATGGGGGCAGGGTATCTCCGGAAGTTAAGTTACCTCGAGTTCATAACTAAATTAACGCGGTTCCTACGGGTCTAAACACCATGAAATATCTACTCTGTCGTCTTAAATTTCTTAGCGATAAAGATTATGTATAGGCGAAATAATTTTGTAGGAAACAAAATAGTTATTCAAACAGAATAATTATGGTACGGTACGGTAAACGCCCGACATGCAAAAAAATATATATCGCTCCATTTAAAAATAAAAAGCGTATTATTGATTGATGTTGAAAAAAAATCAACATTGAGTTTACAGTATTTTAGTAAATGAAAAATATACTTGATAGGTTTCAAAAAATGTTCAAACAATATTTCTTATAATTGTTTCGGCTTTTATGCCATTCTCAATGAGTAACAAACTTTTACTAAACCTAATAAGTATAAAATTCGGTCTAAGCAGGTAACAACATCTGGTAATTTTGTACTATGGCTGCTTCTATTATTGGGGAAATTTCAAAATATTTTGATCATTGGTTATTACTTTTTTATTAAACATTATCTTTTTATTTCTAATACTTCTAATAAATCTAATCTTCTGCCTTTACGTTCATTATGTAAAAGTTTTATTTTTTGGTAGTCCGGAAAATGATTGTTTGTTATACAATGCTCTAACACTAACTTAGTTTTCCACAAAACACCAAAACACTACACTCGACGCGCATTTCGCCAACAAAGTTGGCATCATCTAGAGACGATTAAAACTCATCAGTTTTAATTTGAATTTTATGGAGATGATTAAAACTCATCAGTTTTAATCATCTCCAGATGATGCCAACTTTGTTGGCGAAACGCGCGTCGAGTGTAGTGTATGGTGTTTTGATGTTTTATGGAAAACTAAGTTATCTTTAAACCAGAGATTCCAGCCTACTCCAGTATACAATGCTCTGCCAAACTAGTGCATTTTTTATTATTTAAAATAGTGTCACGAACGCCTCGAGCGATCCCGAACGGCGGGAATATTCGAAAACTCGTGCGATGTGACTTCCAGTGCGTTCTATACTAGAAGGTTCGCCAAAGTTCTTCATCTAGAAACGTCTGGAGAGACGTCCTATTGCCTATATAAGAGTTGTGTCGTCCGACCAGTAGTCAGTTGAATTTGGACCGCGATAGTGAGCGATATAGTGCGAAAATTAGTTTATAAAGTTAAAGTAGAAAGAAAGTTAATTGGGCTTGTGAATAGTTGAGTTGTAAATAAGTGTTCGAGAAATAAAGAACTTTCTAGTAAATTCGTTACAATATATTTTTTATGTTCATCATAACGCTATTTTATAGAACGACCTGATTGGCCGATATAGATTAACTGTTCGCATGATTGCCGATGGACTTGGCATCGCCAAAACCCAAGTGCACGAAATTGTGAGCGAGAAATCGCAAATGAGGAAGATCTGCGCCCTGCCTCAGTCACCCTACAGTCCCGACGTTGCCTCAAAAGACTTTTTCCTCTTCCCCTGCCTCAAAACCTCCCTAAAAGGACACCATCACGACTCGATGGAAACGTTACAACAGACCGTGACAGGGAGCTCAACAGCACTCCGGCTGCCGCTTTCCAGGAAGCGTACGAGCTTCCTGGAAACGAGTACGAGAGGGAATCCCACTGGCAGCGGTGGGTGGATGCAGAAAGGTCCTACTTTGAAAAATATTGCCTTCATGTATTATTTCTGTCAATAGATGTTTTGTAATTAACTCAATCCGACTACTTTAAGGACAGACCCTGCAAAACCCCTCTGTACATTTACAACCCTTTCAAGGGAAAACTTTACTCTCTCAACATCAACTTCCACTCTAGGAGAACTTCCTTTAATTTATCTTAAACATAATTTCCCTGGCTATTTCTTCTTCGGCCTTTTTTCTAAATTAGTCTCCTTAAGCTAAGCAATTCCATGGCGCTACTCACCTGATGTATAGGGTACGAATTGCATCCGGGCAAACTTGAATGGGGATGACAAATAGCCATCGCCTAGAAGTTCTGGTAGTTGTTTCTCCGCTTGTAAATGAGTAATGCAGGCAAATAAAAGACGGCTCTGCAGCTGGTGCAGCGCATTTAATCAGGCAAGAAAAAAGAAAGTCAGAAAACAAGAGCAGTCTCCACGGGATGAAATTACGATTCAAGTTCGATAAAACTGGTTACGATAAATTGAATAATATATATACAAAATATTTCCAAAATGAATATTAAAAGTTTCAGAGGTTGATTACATAAGTCGAAATTTTACAAAATCTACTATGCAATTTTTCTCTGAAGTGCCTAATAAAATAGCTACAGTCACTTAAAAGAGTGATTCCCAAAACGATTTTTATTAAATAACGATTCAAAACGATTGAACACGGATTTATGATACTTATGACGATTTTTAGGACACGATAAAAGGGAAGCTAGGAAGCCCTGGATAACGGACGAAATCTTAAACTTAATGCAAAAGAGACGAGACTACAAAAACAGACGAGACGAAGAAGGACTGAAAACGTATAAGTCAATAAAGTGGGAAACCATTAGAAAATGTAAAAAAGCGAAAGAACAATGGATAGAGGATAAATGCAAAGAAGTAGAAGATAAGTTGCAAGTAGGTAAGACCGATGAGGCTTACAAAATAATTAAGAGGAACTTCAGGGATATAGGAACAATAAGTAGAAACGTTAGGAGTCAATCAGGGGACATACTGATAGGAAGAGAGGAGAAAGCGGATAGATGGAAACAGTACTTAGGAAATTTATACGAGGGTCAGGAATTAGGAGAGATATTAGAGGAAGAATCTAGCATCGATAGGGAAGATGTAGGAAAACCTATATTGAGAGAGGAATTTGAAATAGCACTAAGGGGGCTAAAGAATAATAGAGCGCCAGGTGTAGATAAAATACAGGCGGAAATTTTGAAACGTGCGGGACAGAAAGTAGTAAATAGGATGTTTGAACTGATAAAATACATATACGAAACGGGCGAGATGCCGGAGGATTATAAGAGGAACATTATCGTTACTATACCGAAAAAGAGAGGAGCCGACAAATGCGAGAACTTTAGAACGATTAGCCTAACTTCCCATGCGTCAAAAATCTTAACTAGAATAGTGCAGAAGAGTATGGAAAATAGAGCGGAGGAAATACTAGGAGAAGACCAATTCGGGTTTAGGCGAAATAGGGGAACTCGTGAAGCTATTCTGGCGCTAAGAGTAATGTTAGAGAAAACAATAGAAAAAGGAAAGAACGCTTATATAGGATTTGTAGATTTAGAAAAAGCTTTTGATAACGTAAGATGGGAAAAAATGTTCGAGATACTAAAGAGCGCGGGAATGAAGTATAGAGATAGGAGAGTAGTACACAATCTATACATAGAGCAAACTGCTGTTATAGAAGTAGAAGGGGAAAAAAGGGAAGTAGGTATTAGGAAAGGAGTAAGACAAGAATGTACGCTATCACCACTAATTTTTAATCTGTACATCGAAGAGGCGATTAATGTGGTAAAAGATAGAGTGGATTTCGGGATTAAAGTACAGGGACAGAAACTAAAAATGCTGAGATTCGCGGATGATATAGCAGTATTAGCATCTAGTAAGGAGGAACTAGAATCAGCATTGAACGAAATGGAGGCAGTGTTGACAGAGGAATACGGAATGAGGGTGAATAAGAACAAAACTAAAGTGTTAGTGTGCAGAGGGCGCGAGAGCAGAACAAAAACGAAAGTACAGACTTAAAGTTTTTAACTTCCTCCAATCTTTCATTATTAATTTGTACTTTCGTTTTTGCTCTGCTCTCGCGCCCTCTGCACACTAACACTTTAGTTTTGTTTTTCTTCACCCTCATTCCGTATTCCTCTGTCAACACTGCCTCCATTTCGTTCAATGCTGATTCTAATTCCTCCTTACTAGATGCTAAAAAACCTCAGTTTGTCAATTATTACTTTTATTCACAAATCACAGCCAATAGTTTCAAATAAGACACCTTATAGTAGAAGATAGACGTGCAACCGGTCATAAGCTAAAAGCAGCTTATAAGCAGACTTATAAGCAGAGAGAAATGTAATCATGTTAGACATAAATTTGGTAGAAAAAATCCAGACATATGTCGACTATTTTATTTGTGGGCAAAAAATATTTTCATCCAGTTTTACCCTTTGCGACGTCATTAGGCAAATATTAAATAATTTTTTGCCGACTCGATGCGCTTGCCCCGGTTTCCAGTTCATTTCAACCGATGTTCAATTTGTCCGCCTCGCTAAATGCAACTATTCCAAAAGAAAAAACGGGACCCTAGCCGACGCGAACGGCATTATTAAAACGATATTTAATATCTACGGCGAATGTTTTCGAGCAGATTTTGTCGCCGGACTCTTTAATTAAGGATTTGCTGATTTTTCAGCTACTTTGAATTTTAATTCGATATAAACCGTCTTTGAAACTTTTACACGTTCTTGATTTTTAATTTATTTAATTACGCCGGGTCGTATCCGAAAGCCGGCTATCGTCTACTTGGGAATTATGCTACAGAGAGATCCGGATTGATTGAATTGAGTTTCGTAAAGATTTTTTGTGTACCGCCTTCATCACGTTCATGTGTTGTGACGCTACGAAGGTTTTGCAAGTTGGCAGCAATAATTTAGATGGACACTTAAGATAACCTGTACATCTGAAGTCGAACAATAAAGTTCCAATAATATCTTCTGAAAAATCTGAAAACATATTTTATATTCATTTGATGTTATTACAGTAGACACAAAAATTGAGGGATGCAAAACCCAATTCTTTGCCATTTTCAAAGAGCTGCAACCTGGAGAAAAATAGTAGCAATACAATTTAAAAAAAAGCAAATTGAAGCTCCATGTTTCTAGTTTTCAAATCTTTGTTGAAATTTCTTTACTATCAACAGTTTTTGAGTAATCAATCATAAGAAAGCCATCGGAAAAAAAATGCAATTTTTGCCTGTCTTTCAAAAGGTTCACGGACTTCAATACATTTTTTTTTTCAGTGGTTTCATTATAAATCTTTTTCAGATGGTTTTATTTGAGCGCTCTTTAATTTGAGCGGTGTAAAAGCCTTGTACGATGATTTTTATCATCGTACTACATGGCATAACAAAGTTATGCCAAGGAAATATCTCTAAATACGCAATTTTTTACCTCTTTCTCAACCAACATTCTCGCACAGAAAAAGTATTTTTATCAAAAACCAATAACTACGACTTGTAAAGAACACTTTGGAGTTTTTAAAACCTACTTAAATTTTCTGTACGATCATTATTTCCCGAGTAATTAATTACCAAAGTCAAAAATGACTTTTTTGCTTTGAACGACGATAACTTAGCGAAAAATCATGATACAAGGCTTTTGGATAGCTCAAACTAAAGAGGATAAAAGTGTCTAAAATATCACTGAACGAAATCATTGAAAAAAAATTAAATTAATTAAAGCACGTGGACTCTTTGAAAGGTAAGCAAAAATTTGGAACTTTTTCTTCCGGTGGTTTTCTGATGATTACACAAAAACTGCAAAAAACTGCTGATGGTAAACAAAAATCACTAAAGATCTGAATACTAGATACTGGGTGTTTCAATTTGCTTTTTTTAAAATTACTCTGTGTTTATTTTTCTCCAAGCTACAGTCCTTTGAAAATCACTTAAAAATTTAGGATTTTTTTACATCCCTTAATTTTTGTGCCTAGTGTAATAACCCTTTCACTGTAAACTTGATTTGAAATTAAAAATTCAATCATGTTTTAAATGTGTATAATAACGTTGGTATCTAATTTCATATTGTACGGGACTGAGTAAGGTTTTTAATATGAAACACGAAAACTGCACCTGAACGATATGATAAATTTAGAGTTTTCATGAAAAACGTATTGGTCTATTACCACTACTATTTTCATGGGAAATAAATTTAAAAATGACAACGCAACGGACAGTATAGGATGCAAACGTTATTCCCTTCGAATGTGAACACTCCCTGCAGACCAGGTACGAGAATTCTGTGAATTTACTGCTGCATACCATGCTTCATTACTAAAACACATTAATGTTTGAAACATTTGCAGACATAAAATTCGCGAATCTGATATTTATTTTTTCGAAAAACATCTGCACTACCATCGACTTGAACCATTAACATGCCTATCTTAATAGAAAGGTTTACAATGGATTTTAAAAAACCTTCAAACCTGGAATCAAGTCAGCAGATTAATTACATTGAAGGTTCCAAATACTGCTATATAAAACTAGTTTTGCAAAAGATCAGTTTTAATAACCTTAATATATTTTCTGTGCAACGCCACGGTCAATCAGTCTGGCACTCTCTGTATAACGTCGAATGCCGAAACAAACTTTTTCGCGTCGTATTTGTCCGGAATGTTATGTAATTAGTTTGGCGTTCGCTAATTGACCGAATTCGAGCCAGGTTTTCGGTATCGGTGTTTCGTTTCAGATATCCTTGACGGTATTTCGAAGGGGTGAATTTATCTAACCCCGGTAGAGAAGGCGGCCGCGGATTCGCTACGTTTTTATGTTAGGATGTAATTGCTAATTCCTGCTGCGGAGACACTCACCGACAGGATTTTCCCCTTTTTTAAATCGAACATACGTTAATTAAATACGAAACATGAATATATGTATTTAAAGGTACTTGTCAGTGTGAAGGTATTATATTATGCGGATATTTATTTTTGATTAAACCGGGTATTTTAATAACAAAGCTCTATGCGAAAAGGTAGTCAGATAAGCATCGGTTTATTTCTTGTTTATTAATTCAATTATTGTCGCCTCTCAATTCGAATATTCATTATGTTTTATTTTACCTCTTTATGATCGTTTGTTCAATTGTTCCCCTTATTTCCTGTTGTTCACTCTTCTTTCTTTATTAATTATCTCTTCATATTCTTTTATTCATCTTCATTTCGCCCCATTGCTTCTCCGTGCCTTTGCTAATTTTTATTGAGCCAGCTAATTCTTTATTTCATTTTCTTCCCCTCTTACCAACGTCTTATTTTTTCTGCAGTCCTGTATATTTTCATCTGTCCGGCGTATTTTTTTATATTTGCCTTCCTTTATGTCGATTTCTTCTTCTTTTTGATTTTCCGCACTCCACTATACGCGGAAAAGTAATGTAATCCTGTAAAGAAAAATTGAAAAAACAAAATTTTTTTGGGTTTATTTTTCGTTTTTCGGCCTAAAAACAAAAAAAATGGTTTTTAAAAAATGTTTGCTGTGTGTGTGTGTCGTTGTCGTCGGCATTAAAATTTCTTGTTAGCACGATCACTCAACTAAATCGTGTCGGATCGATCGGGTTTTGACTGATTCTGATCGGGGACGTCTCCCAGATGACACATAATGATTTTGAGGTGGATAGAACACGCTATACCATACTTATGGCTCATGAGAAAGCACAATGGTGGACTATTTGAGAATTTTTTTTGTTAGCACGACCACTCAATTAAATGGTGCCGGAACGATTGGGTTTCGACTGATTCCGATTAGGGACGTCTACCAGACATCTATTGATTTTGAGGTGGATAGGACACACCCCACCCTGTCCATGGGTTATGAGAAATCACGATGTAATCACGTTCATTCTGAGATTTTAAACATAAACATTTAACGCGCTGCTGATTTTGCATTGAACAAAAAAAAACATATATTCGGCCTGTATCATATACGAATGAATGAGAAAAAAAAATAATTTCGTTCGATCACAAACGTATTGATATGGCACTGAAGCAGTCGCTAATGAAGAAAGTAAAACTGTCGCATAAAACACATATTCTGCATTTATGTGTTGGTTTATTTTTTCTCTGCCACTCAAGTTCGAGATAGAGATGTTCTACGTGCGGAAAAGTCCGTTTTAAGGTTTCAAAACTGTTTATTTTTTTCTGGGATGTTCGTGGCTATTATACTTTTACCCTTTTTTCTATTCTTCCTGATATTTTTCCTTGGTTGGACCTTTAAAGGTGGGCGATATTGTGCCGTGGTTATAAATCCTTCGTTAGTTGTTAAACTCCCTCGAGGGTCAACGTTTTCTTTTGCTGGACGATTATCAATTTTCTCAAGTTGCGAGCAATCGACTTCTTTCGATTACGGGCGACTATCTCTTTCAACTTGCGGGCAATTGAATTTCTTTAACTTGCTACCATTCAATTTCCTCAATTTCGGGACGATCAGTCACTGTGCTTGGCAAGATGTCAATATCTGTAAAAAGCTTTAGATCAAAAGGAAAAATTCACATTTTTCTAAAGCTATTTGTTATCGATGTAGATGTCATAGCTTTCAGATCGATATAGGTGTCACATCTTTCAGATACGCTTCACCCATAAAAGCATCCACGTCATCTATCGATACTTCTCATCATGGTTTAATGTGTACTACTTGGCTTAGGTTCACTGTTGGCCATGATGTACATAATTATTTAGAAGTTAGAAATCAAACTTGAACTTATATAACAAACGCTTCAATTGCTGCGTTTGTTTTATTATTGCTATGGATAGTTTTATCGTATATTTAAAAGGTTCACTGTGGGACATGATTCATTGTGGGACAGTTGACCCTACGGTGAAATACGAAATTTTCAGCAACTAAAATGACACACGCCGTATGTACGGCCCCTTCTCCAAAACTTTGTTGGTGACCCATGCCTATACATATGTAGCGAGATACAACTCACACAACGTAATAGAACACAATCCAGATAAATAATGAATCGTAAGGGCATTGTTGTGATATCATTAAACTCCCGGAAAAAGTTGACATCATGAAAACTTCAAAGGCATCCTAAACGGATCCATCTTACCTTACGAATACAAACAATGAACTAAACAGTCTCCAAAGGGATTTCTCATTGTTAGATATTTGTCCAGGACGTGGTGTATGAGCCCCGAATAACAAGGGAATCCCCAGACGCATGGGGCGGACCACTTAAATGCCAAGGACGATACGAGATTTTCCATTTGCGTTCGGGCAATTATTCATTCGTATAAGCGTCCAAATTCCCAGGAAATGGTGGGGTAGAAGTAACAGGACATAGTTTCAGTTAATAAATGAAGATAAAATAAGCGGTTTCGTTCCCCCTTGTTATGTAAGGTGGTCTTCCAGGAATTGTTTAAATCTCCAAGGACAAAAGTTCCGGTAAAAACGTGCTGAAATAAAAAAAATTGTCGAAGAAACAAAAGGATCTATATAACAATATAAGTCGTTCAGTTAGAGCATGTTGACGATTACTGTAAAGCGAAGAATATCTGAATATACGTAATATAATAGTGAATTGTTAATTTCGAAAGATTTTGCTCCTGAAATAATTTTCTCGTCGTTTTGAATTTTCCGTCAAATAGTGCAGCATAATTTATTTGGGTCGAACTGATCATTGTCTATCATTTATAAATTTGACACTTGTTTTATCTCCACATTTAATTTAAATTAGGTTTTCAATTCCGTTTTTGTAATAAATTGCATATTAAAAACAGCTACAATTTAATAAATTATTTTGTATTTTGCAAACTGCAAAACAAACCGCCGTCTTAGAAATGATATTTTATGAATTCATCACAAGAAATGTCTTAAAATGGTATATCCTAGGCGACATTTTCACATTTGATATTTTAAAGTTAAGGTCGTTATGGTTAAGGCTTAGGGGTTGAAAACAACACCAATAACTATTGTTCCCAAAATGCAAATCAACGTGGTCTAGGCCTAGGAGATTCTCCAAAAAAGTTTCATTTAATTCAATGAATTTTATTACGAAGTGTAGGGGAATAGATGTTGTATACAGGGTGTCAGAATAGTTTCTGGCATAAGTTTGTATATAAATAGTTCATGTACTAAGCAATATAAAAAAAATAACTAAAGCACCCCACTAAGTAAAAAAAAAGTTAGAATTAACAATTAACATCCTTATGTCTCTTCTTTACGCTAATAGTAACATTCATAGGAACATACTCAACATCGTATATAATAAAAATAGGTCGTAGTAGAACATAGTACGTTCGTATTAGGAACGTACTATGTTACTAGTTACTAGAACTTAGTACGTTCGTGTGAGGTTGTGTCCAACGTATCCATTGCCAATTCTCGAAAATAAACGAAGAATAATTTGCCTGATAAATTACACCTGTACCGCCACACGCGTTGTCTTGTCATAACGACTCAAGCTTAGCAATATTAAAAATGGCAGACTTTACTTGCCAGGATACGCAGATAAGATGCTAGTTTACGGTCTATGTAATAAAAACAGTGTAGTTGCATAACTCAAATATATGCAATAAGATTCCTAGGATTAGTTTTAACTTTAGGTTGATTTAATTAACTTAATCAGTGTTTGGATTATGTTATCTAGTTTCGTCTAAACCTCGACTGAATCAATCTCAGATTGAAATCAGAATCAGAAATTTCAACAAGGTCAAAAATGCAAGCCCTTAACCAATTTTCTAACAATTGACCGTCTCAAGTCTGTGTTTTAAAATGTAAAAGATATGAGGTTTTCCTTTTCACAAAAAAAACCCTAACGCTGCGAACATAATTGAATGTGTGAAACGCTAGCTTAAAATTCCACTTTAGATTCAATTCACATTATCTTCACAAAAATTAATGTAAAGCAAAAGGCGACACAAAGACACGAAATATCAGCGTCAACTGTGCTAGCTGCCTGTATTCGCCCTGAATCTAACAATTGTTTGACCCGACCCAGTGGCGTTCTGTTGAAGGGACATGGAATTTTTATATTTTTTATTAGATTACCTTACAATTTCTAGATATCTAGTAGTGGGGTCACTATTCTGCTAAAGTTATGTCCGAAATTACCCTGAATCCCCGTATACGAACCCTACTATATACAAGCTCAGGCTTATACTAGTTCGACCAGGCACAGTTTTACAACTAATATATTTAAATAAAAGTAATAACACTCTCAAAACTATTTTATTAAAGAAAAATATTGGTATCAGGAACAAAGTATAAATATTTAACTTAAATACGATGAAATATTACGTTATTCTGTGTCAAAGACACGTTTGTTAATAAAAAACATTAATATTCGCGGTTCAGAATAGTTCAAGCAGTTGCTGGAATGCGTAATAGGCTAAACGTTTGTAGCGTTTTAAAATAAAATGGAATCTCAATTGTTGTTAAATTGAAACGGATATTATGTGTTTTGAATTTGCTAAAATTTTCTAAAAAAAAAATGGCACGTGGCGTGGCATTAAGTGACGATATGCGAAAATCAATTGTTAATGCTCATAAACAGGCAATTTCGGCTCAGAAAATGTCTGCTACTATTCGCTGCCTAAATCTACACTGCAAGGCATTATCAACTTGCATAAAAAGAAACTGAATGCACAGCCCAAAAAGAAAACTGGTTGACCATTAAGCAACAAACCGACGATCCAGTGCAAAAGAAATTATGGTACTATCGAGGCAACACATTGGAAAAAAATATTTCTGTATCCACAACTAAACGCTCAATAAAGAAAATAGGATACAAATTCTACAAGGTACAGTTTGATTCTTTCTTTTACTTTTGAACATATCGGTTTCTCCTTAAAGCAAAAGACATGCCTGAAGGCATGTCTTTTGCGTTGCAAAAATGCATGCGTTATTAACTAACAGAATGACAGAAAACCAATCAACTACGGTGAACCAGAAAACATAGACATAGGACTTTACAACAATAGCACCAGGTAATTTGGAGTGACGAATCCAAACATGAAATCTGTTTGGGTGATAGCAGGAAACGTGTGCTAAGTTCCCCGTAGAAAACTTATTATTCTGACTGTTTGGTTAGAAAAGTGAAGTTCTCTGCGTCTCTTATGATCTGGGGGTATATAAATGGTATGATATGAGCGTAGGAAAATTGCGTTTCGTAGACGGTACTGTGACAGCAGAAAAATATAAACAAATTTTGATAGACAGTTTATTGCCGTCAATACCAATGTGTTAAGGTACTAATGCGCAATACATATTCCAGCAGGATAGTGTTACGTGTCACACAGCAAAAACTGTGAAAGCTTGGATTACATAACATAATGTCCCTGTTATGGAATGGCTCTGTAGCAGTCCAGACCTCTCGCCAATAGAAATATTGTGGCGTAAAATAGAAAAATAGTTGCGCAAACATGCAGCCTGTTCAGTTAACGATCTACGCACCAAACTGCAAGAAATTTGGGACAGCATACTTTCTAAAGAGTACACTAATCTGGTAGATAAAATACCTGTAAGAACTAAAGTTATTATTGTTAATACAAGTGATGTAACACGGTTTTGATGAGGCGGCCGAACTATTCTGAACCGCGAATGTTTTTTTATTAACAAACTTGTAATTGACACATCATAACTGTAATAGTAAGTTTTAATATTCACATTATTATTATTATTCCCTTTTCGTGAATCGTTCTGTATATCAGTTTAAGAGTAATCGAAATATAATACGTACGCAATTCGATAAGGACTGAAACGAAATTCCAGCCCTAGTTTATGTAAACAAATGTCTGAGAATTATTGCCGTTATGTTTAGACAAACGTCAAGTACAAGAGGCTCGAGGTTCCTTAGCCCGAATATGCATCGATACGATTCATTATATAGATAATATAGCTTAGTTCCAGTAGTTCCGAAATTCTAAACGTGTGCGTGCGTTGTGCAATTATCGAGTAATTTGGATATTTTCTATATTTGGTGAGTTTTTCACTGAGTGTTCTTATTTCCATGTTAGACTAAGAATTGCATGTTTAGATTAGGTAGAGAGTTGCTTATCTTGCAATTAATTACGGAATGTGGTGAAAATGCAAGTTGTTGAGGATGTGTGAGGCTAAGAGGTATTTGGATCGTTGTTAATGTTGTATACAGGGTGGACCTTAATCGTATGGGTAGGCTTTGGCGAGTAATGGCCTTAGCTGGGTCGTTTGCGAGCGGGGCTCACAAATGGTGTAGATCTTGGCGGGTGGCCTTGATTGAGTGTAGATCTTGGCGGGTGGCCTTGATTGGGTAGGGGCGAGGCCCTGAGTGCGTACGATTAATGTTCAGGTGATTTTGATGAAGGTCAGATAGTTTGAGCTCGTTAGTAAAGACGAGAAACGATCTAAATATTATTAGCAATAACTTCTGTCATGGACGAGTTGTTTTGAGCTTGCTTGTTGCAAGGTTTAGTTGGGATAAGGCACTCACTGTATTTTTCTCGCAAATCTGCAAAAGCTGGTGAGTGTTGTACATTCAGTTTTATGGAAATGTTTTTGTGACAGTTTACCTATTTTACGCCTGTTTGAGTAACGGATTGTGTCTCCGTGTGTTTTTAACCCTTACATAACGTATTAATATTTCATCGTATTTAAGTTAAAAGTTTGTGCTTCGTTTCTGTTACAAATATTTTTCTTAAATAAATTTTATTTAAAAATATTTTAAATAAAAGTAATAACACTCTCAAAATTATTTTATTAGAGTGTTATTACTTTTATTTAAATATATTAGTTGTAAAATTATGGCTGGCCGAACTGTTATGAGCCTGGGCTCGTATTCACTTGTATAGTAACAATTACAAATGCGACTGATCTCGCAGGATTAAAACATGAGTGTGAACATTTCATGCAAATTGGGAACATTAAATAACCATCAGATATCATGAACGGCTCCGGAAACCTTCGGACCCTTATCCACTTTAATTTTCACCCATTAACATAAAATGTTGCTCGCCGACCATCTGCTTGTGTTGAATATTCTACATAACGAAAAACAAATCGCAATTAATCTTTCGCCCTGTGATATTCCATTCAGGGACGGCAGGATCAGAATTTAAGACCGCTCCTGTCGGAGTAGGCCTGTTGAAATATTCACCGGCGCCCGGGCTCTACGTACGGTGCGA
This sequence comes from Rosalia funebris, assembly GCA_037954035.1. NCBI lineage: Eukaryota > Metazoa > Arthropoda > Insecta > Coleoptera > Cerambycidae > Rosalia > Rosalia funebris. Next base: position 20,115,155 of record JAZFAV010000039.1, on the reverse strand, counting down.
ATTTTCCCGTTTTTGAGAATATTATATCAAAACATTTTAGCGGGGCCCTGCTAATATATTTAATGTCCTAATTTAATATTCTTTGTGTCCATTTGGAATAAAGTTGCCGTGGAAGAGGCGAAATTGTATTAGGCCGGACAGCTGAGGGCGAGCACAGTCTGGCCTGTACGTAACGCCACCCTCGTTATATAAACACGTTTGGACTGTTGTGGCAACAAAAACGTGGGAGGGTTATCTACTAACTCGCGAATTACGTAAGTTATAGTATATTATTGGCCATAAAAGTATTACCCACTAAATAAATAAAGAGATCGGAACAAATTATTGATAAAAAAACAATATCAGGTAATAGGGATATATCATATGGTACTCAATTCCGGGAAGGGTTGAAATCTTCGATGTAACAACAAAAACCAGATCAGTTGCTCATAAACACAAAAAGATTATACTCAGATGAGATTGAGAACCTGATCAGTTTTAATGATCGAAATATACTGCACAAGCTAATATCACATTTTTTCATTATTCAGTACTTTCGTTAGAACTTGGCCATTCTGTGACCTCAACTTGGCGAATTTTGCGTCGGAACTTGGGTCTACACCCATAAAAATTACAACTGACCCAGGAACTTAAGGTAAACGACCATAGACAACGCCGTGTGTTTGCTGATTGAGCTCTGGAGCAGTTGGAAGTTGACCCAAATTTCGCCAAAGAAAATATCTTTATCGACGAGGCCCATTTTTGGATTAATGGATATGTGAATAAGCAAACTTGTCGGATTTGGGACGATACCAATCCACACGAGATACACCAACACCAAATGCATCCCGAGAAAGTCACCGTTTGGTGCGGATTTTGGTCTGGTGGAATCATCGGTCCGGACGTCTTTCAAAACGAAATTGGCATTGCCATAACCGTCAATGGCGAGCTCCACAGATCGATGATAAGCAACTTCTTGTAGCCTAAACTGGATGATATGGATACCGACGACATGTGGGTCCAACAGGACGGCGCTACGTGCCACACAGCGCATGCCACGACGGACATTTATCACGAGAGATTTGAGGGCATGGTTATCTCGCGTAGCGGCGATGTGAACTGGCTACCGAGATCGTGCTATTTAACGGCTTTAGACTTCTTCCTCTGGGGCTATCTTAAATCGCAGGTCTATGCGAATAAACCCAAACAATTGATGCCCTTAAAGTCAACGTAATAAACGCCATCCAGCAAATTCAGCCAGATTTATGGAGCAAAGTCATCGAAAATTGGACCTGTCGAAAACGTGCCACTAAGAGCCGCGACGGACATTTGAACAACATTATATTCGATACTTAATGCAATAAAGTATTCTTTCAAATAAAAAAATTGAATGGATGTCTCACACACAACTTGTTTTATTTACGTTTAAAAATGGAGCGTCCTTATTGAAAGGCCCTTTATTATGAAACATTAACTAAACATTCATGTCACGAGAGGTCATCGATAATCACGCCTAAATAAATAATGAATCTGAAGTTACTCTTATTCTTCGAAGTGAAATTGCTTCAGAATTGCTTATTATTGTTAGTGAATTGTATCCTAACTAAAATATTCTCCATCTTAAACTAACAAAACAAATGACTACATCGCTCTATTTAAAATTAAAATGCACCAACAGCCATACAAACCTGATCTATTTTAAAGCATATTCTCGTCCAGTTGCTTTTGCTTTTCGGTACGGCCACAAAATTTTATAAAAATTCAATGCAGACGCAATTTGATTCATTTTGCGTCGGAGTTTGGCTATGCATTAATAATTGTTTTAATTGATGTATCTGTTGACAGTTTCCAATAGCGGACGAAATCACGATGAAAAAATATTAAAAACAAATACAGAAGCATTCGGTCAATTAACATTTCAATTATAATTCCGTTTCAATCTAGAACTGACACTCGATTTACAAAAGTTCTAAAATGTGGACAAATAAAGCATATAGAGTGAACAAAAACTGTAGAATTGATCATACATAACTCATAATAAGTAATATGAATAGAGACATATCGTCAGTATGTAAAAATTATTCAACAAGGAATTTGAAACAACGATGAGGTCTTCTTTATTCTACACTAGGCACAAAAATTAAGAGATGTAAATTAATCCTAAATTTTAGGTGATTTTCAAAGGGTTGTAACTTGGAGAAAAATAGTCGCAGAGGAATTCTAAAAAAAGCAAATTAAAGCTCTAAGTTTCTAATTTTCAGATCTTGAGTTCAAAGTTTTTTTACCATCAGCAGTTTTTGAGTAATGATAAGAAAACTACCGGAAAAATGTTTTCCAAATTTTTGGTTGCTTTTCAAGAGGTCCACGGACTTCAATAAATTGTTTTCAGTGATTTCATTATAAAGCTTTCTTAGATAATTTTATCCTCTTTAGTTCGAGCCACCTAAAAGCCTAGTACGATAATTTTTCGCTAAGTTATCGTCGTTTAAAGCAAAAAAGTTAGTTTTGACTTTGGTAATTATAATTAGGTACTTGGGATTTTCGTGGTATATTATACTTCTTTTTGAGATGTACTATTAATATGTTACATATATTTTCTGTATGCTTTGTAGTTTGAATTTTTGAGAAAATAGAAAAAATATTGTCTAGTTTTCGGAAAAACTTATTTGAACCTGATCCATGACCATGGTAGAGTGTGTTCTATCCACCTCAAAATCAATAAGCGTCGTCTGGGAGACGTCCTCGATCAGAATCAGTCAAAACCCGAACGATCTGAAACGATTTAGTTGAGTTATCGTGTTAACAAAAAAAACTCTTCTTTGGTCCTGACGCTTTTAAGTCCCGCTGGCAGGGACTTCTTCTCAGCTTTTTCTCAATCTTTAATCGCCTTGTTTTGCCGCATCGCTTCGCCAGCATCAGCCCCCCGGGGAGGTGTCTTCTCGTGGGCGCCGCGACCAACACGACGCCCAGAAATTGGGTCATATCAGGCGATCTTCCACGACAATGCTGACGAAATGTCAATGCAGGAAATGCAATACTCGGGAGGGGTCCTTCTCTATTAGAAAAGGATCCCAGGATTTGGAGGTAGGGGTGTATAACAAGGAAGTTGTGTATCTTTCCTGTAACAGAAATGATTAAAGGACCTTAGGGCCCCCTGACATAAAAAATGGTTAGTGGAGCAATAGGGCTCAGCTGTAAAGCTCAACAATGTGAATTTAGTTTTCTGGTGAAAATCACAGATTAGAAACTGCTTAATGTTACAGTAGCACGAAAACTTCACCAGTACTGCTTGATAAATGTTGACAATAAAAAAATTACTGACATAAATGCACAATATACACTAGACACAAAAATGAAGGTATGTAAAAAAATTTTTAGGTGATTTTCAAAGGGAGAACTTGGAGAAAAATAACCGCAGAGCAATTTTATAAAAAGAAAATTGAAGCTCCAAGTGTCTAGTTTTCAAATTTTCAGTTTAGTTTATTACAACTCTTTGAAAATCACCTAAATATTTAGGATTTTTTTACGTCCCTTAATTTTTGTGCCTAGTTTAGTTCCCATAACTATTTTACAATGCACGATCAGCTTTGACTAAGATAATTTCTGATACCTCTGTATTAGCTATAGAAGGCACCCCAGCAAAATATTAAGTATATCTCATTATTTTCATTATACACAATAAAAACAGAATTGAACGTATGTAAAAAAAATAGAGGATGCAATTATCGAAGAAAACTCAAGGGCGATTCTAAAGTTAACGTTACTTGAAATGTCCAGAACATCTACTGCCCGTACGAAAATCTTTACACATCGTATACGGCCCGTCCAGCTCTCGTTTTGCCTTCAAAAATGCGAAGTTTGTTAAGGGAAAAGGGCGAATCTGATCTCACCCCTTCGCTTAATTTCGAGGACTCCATTCCAGAGCGTCGTAAATGTAGAGGGTTGACTAAAATGACCACCGGTTGCATATTGTATCTCCTGCATTATTCATAAGGGTGTTCGGGGGTTGTTGAGAACAACATGACATCTCGGTGTTTGGAGGTGAAGGCGATGGAAGGGGATTTCGGTCTTCTCGCATCAGGAATGTTGACCGTGTGCGACAGAATCGACATACGCATTTTAAATATTTCAATTCGAGTAAAATAAAAACTGGTTTATAGTTTTTTGTCGACTGATAAATGTATTATTTATTTGGGAAATGATATTATGATGACTGAAAGTATCGCGAGTGTGGTAAGTGAATTTCAGACGCGATGCACGGTATACTCTATAGAAGAATTTTCGATTTCCTTGGGTTATAATGGGACATCATTGGCATACTTCTTGTGTTTTTAATGAACCTGAAAAGAACCTAGTCTAAAAATCTCAAAAAATCACCGTGCAGATCACAGAGAAGGATGAAATTGGACTATAAAAACCGTCTCTCTGGAGGAAATGTTTATCCAATTTGGGGAAAAAATACAATAGGATTAACCTCATCTACTTATTTCTTCTCTATTATTACTGCAATTTCACCAAATTAATCTCCATGCAGATCACAGAGAAGAAAGAAATTGGACTATAAATACCGTCTCTCTGGAGGAAATGTATATATACAATTTGAGAAAAAAATAAGAGAAACAAGATTAACCTCATCTACTTATTCCATCCCTATTATTACTGAAATATCACTAAATCAATCTTTGATACCTCAATAATTTCATGAATTCCTCTTAGAAACCCCCGGCAAACATCCATTAGGGGTGAACTAGGCGTTGCGTCTACACATCTCCGTTGCCTTCCTCTAACGCTGCTTCTATTAGCATCAGCAGTGAACGTATCCTAAAAATAGCCTTTACCAGAAAATTTCCTATCGATTTTCTAGCATTTTAATATGTAAACAATATCGAACGTCGACGTTAGTCCAGGTCATTTGTGGTATTTCTTTAGGGATATTTTAAAATGCTACTTCATAACCCCAAACTGTCCAATACGAGAAATAACACGATCGTGGTATTTGTAACAAGGTTCTCGAACAGTCTTATTGTTAGCTTATGGGTGGTGCTTAATCTAAGAACATCACACAAATATCCTATCTCCCTCGTTAGTATTTGGAAGAGCCTGATCATCCATATAGTCACACATGAGTCAACATCTAGAAGAGTCTGATCATCTAGTACATGGAACATCTAAGAATGGATGATCTATCGAGCTAAGAAATAAGTTTACAGTAAGGAAATAATTGGAGTAAGAAGCAGGAGTCATCAAGGAACAACAGTCCAATTGAGGAAATTAGAAGCAAATGTTAAGAAAGTATAGCAGCTATCAGATCTACAAATATTCCCAGGCATCTACATAAGAGCTGGTTCCAGTGATACCAGAAAACCACAACTATAGAAGATCCATAAACGAAACGTGACGTGATCATGACATGAACTAAACGACTTACTAATAATTACTAATATTTGATTATACAGAGTGTCCCAGATTTAAACGGACATACTCTAGTGGAAGGTAGAGCACACTCAGCTGAGTTCAAAACACCTCTATACTTATTTGCCTGCATGCAATTCGGGAAAAGTCTACATCGTGCAGGCAGGGAGAAGTCTTCAATGCAGTTTGGAAGAACATATCCAAGATACACAAAGAGCATACAAATAACATATTAGTATACACCGTAAAGTGAGGCCACGTTTGTTTGATATTTTAGCAAATGTGTATATGGAGCAACAAATTTTAAAAACAGTATTACTATTCCGATATTGTCTTGTTCCAAGGCAAGCATATTGTGACGGTGGCAGTCATAGTCTTGGTGAAAGAAAATCGAGGGGTTACCCTTGATGAAATCGCTGATGTTTTGAAAATGCTTCAGAATTTCCATAAAGTGGCAACAAGGTGGGTACCAAAACAATATTTCCAGACTAGAAACAACGACGTATTATTGCTGGTGAAAATAAGAGTATGAACTAGAAGGAGATGTTTTCCTGAAAGATTTTGGTTACAGAAAGCTAACCAAAATCTGTGAACTATCACGATCTATCTGGTAGTGGATGAGCTGCTTGGAAGGTTAAAAGATTACCAAGTAATTGGCTATGCTGATGACTTAGTAATAATAACGAAGGACCCTTTCCTGGGGCAGATTCTTGATATAATGCAGGGAGCATTAAACAAAGTTGGGAATTGGTGCAGGGATAAGGGACTCTCGGTCAATCCGTCTAAGACTGAGGTGATGACTGAGGAACAGAACATGTCCGCTGACTTGGTGGACAATAACTAAGCTATAATAGTGAAGTGAAATACTTAGGAGTAATCCTGGACGGGAAACTGTCATGGGAAAAACATCTAAGTCACATATGTTCCAAGATCACAGCAACACTTTGGCAACTGAGAAGGGCCATTGGTAATAGCTGGGGCTTGAAACCGGAGACCATGAAATGTATGGAACATTGGTCTGGTGGGAGAGAGCCTGTCTAAAGTCGGAAGTCAAACGACTTAACAAGCTAAGAGGATTGATTCTAAGACGTATAACCGGAGCCTCAAGATCGACACCGATCGAGGCGATGGGGATACTGACGGGAATACCACCTCTTGATGTCACCCTGAAAGCGGAAGCTGCAAAGGCAATGCACAGGGTGAGAAACTTGAACAGGAAGATAGGGAACCTGAATAGACTCTCAAGAGAGCTAGCTGAGGAGGGGCTCCTATGGATGCCCTCTGACAGTACGGGTGTCCACTTCCTGTTTGACAAGAAATATAAGATCACCCTCACCAGTAATACCGACTGGATAGAGGGTCCAGCTGGATTACCGCTCAATGGAGACATCTGGTACACGGATGGAGCAAAGAGTGAGAACAGAGCGGGTGCGGGGGTGTATAGGCGACGTGATGGGATAGGTAAAACCTTCCCCCTGGGTAAATACACTACCGCACTCCAGACCGAGCTAGTTGCAATTACATACGGTGTTCTGAGGGCTGACCAAAATCGGACTCAGGAGAGGGTATGTATCAGCTCGGATAGCAAGGCGACGTTGATAGCCCTGAATTCAGCAACGACAAAGTCGAAGCTGATCTATAATTGCTATGAAGCATTTAACCACTTGGCAGGGAAGGGACCGGTGGAACTCTTATGGATACCTGGGCATAATGGCATTAAGGGAAATCTAATTGCAGATGACCTTGCCAAACTAGGGACCAGAGAAAACATCTATGGACCAGAACCTGCAGTGGGAATAAGTCGGAATCTGATCAAAGATCGCATCAATGACTGGGCAAGAAACCAGCATAGAGAAAGATGGAGAGGAGTAACGGGTTGTCGAATAACCAAACTCTTCATCTAATACTCAGAGATTGAGAAATGGGCCCAAGAATTCATTGAATTGAACAGGCAAAAAGCCAGAACCCTAGTAGGAATCATAATGGGCCACCATAGTAGCCTGAATGCATATAAGCACAAGCTGAGGCTGACTGACAGCCCGGCATGCAGATACTGCAGAGAAGACGAGGAAACCTCGATTCATCTTCTTTACACCTGCCCCGCACTGGAGGAGAGGAGGTGCCTTATATTAGGGACCCCTGTTATCCTAGAAGATGCGAGGCTTAAGGCGAGGGACGTGCCCAAATTGCTCCTTTTATGGGATAGCATTTTTGGATAATGACCCGGATAAGAGGGGATCGCCAAGGGACTACCAATGCGATCAGTGGCTGATGAGGCCCAAACCCACAAAACATAATAATAATAATCACGATCTAGATATTTCTCACACATACTTCTATACAGGAAATGTGGTTCTGATTCTGTTCTAGGATTGCAAGAGAGGTCATTTTGAAGGACTACATACCTAATGTGGTTACGTTACCAATGCCATATACAGAAAACTACAGAATCGTCTCAATGTGGAAAAAAATGCCAATGAATTAGAAGCTTCGCTGTGCACGACGTCCTCCTTATTCCTTTGACGAGACGATTAGTTTGGTCTACCTAAAGTGACACGAGGTGGGGATAAATGTCCAAGTAGTAGAGTGATTCAGAGAGAGTCAGGTAGTACTTGACTGTTTGTACACGCGATCAAAATAATTTTCTTCGAGTATTTAAGTATTTATAAAACAGTGGATATGCATACAAGGTAATGAGTATCACATCTTTCATGTCCCCTGAATCGTTGCACACAATCAGAAGGGCACGAATTACATCAATGACAAATGAAATTATACGTATTATTGTATAGCAAACAAAATACATAAGACACCGAACAAGACGGGACTAAAATGTTTTTGTTGCAGGATTTAGGCTACTTTTCTCATTTCATCCTGCGGCTGGTGAGCAGTAAAGTTTTCCCTGTGCGGGATCAACAGGGAATTGCGCTTCACGTTTAGAAAAGCCCGACCCGTACCGGGCTGATACGTCAGAATTGAAATGTTTAGTTTTCAATTATTCGTTGCCTTTTTGTTTTACCTTCTTGTTCCGTTAGGGCTTCGACTGGCACGATATTCGATTTTTCCTTTGTTATGCCGTAGAAGTCTATAGTAGCGGGTATGGGTTTAAATGTTTAACGATAGGTATTTCGATAATCGGTGTAGGAACTATTCAGCAACGATTAATAACTTAAATGGATATTAAAGTATATATAAACGCAATGTTTTCAGATGGTAAGTTTTACAAAATATCGTAAGGAAGCTTATACTCCAACCATCTGTAGATCCACAACAGCTATTCCCCCGGCTATATACCGTCGACGGGCGCTGAATTACATTTTTCGTTTGAATCTATTTTGGAGCAATCCAAATCACAGTATTTTAGTTCTATGTTAGTATAAAATACGGCAAATTTCGCCACGTAATTCAGCGCCCATCGACGACATATAGCCTGGGGAATAGCGGTTGTGGCTTAATTTGTTTAATCCTTAACGTTTAAGGACCTACAGATGGTTGGAGAATAAGCCTCCTTACAACATCGTGTTGTAAAACTTACCACCTGAAAACTTTGCGTTTATAGATAATTCCTGTCATTATAGATGGCGCTTGGTTACATTTTACGGTCTACTACTGTAGAACGTAACGGTGTCAACAAGATGTGAAGCCTCGTTTGTCAAAGGCATACTCGCTTACACTGTACTGACGAGACAAAAGATAAGGTCGAAACCGGTCTACAGTTAGCGATAGAGGATGCTTTGTATCTTCCTTGTGGTTTTCGAGCAATCCATATCACAGTATTTTAGTTTTATGTTGGAATAAAATACGGCAAATTTCGCCACGTAATTCAGCGCCCGTCGACGATGCCGTTATATGCATAGCCGGGGGAATAGCTGCTGTGGCTTAATTTGTTTAGTCCTTAATGTTTAAGGATCTACAGATGGTTGGAGTATAAGCCTCCTTACGACATCTTGAATATAAAGTAATTTAAATAAATGTAGTTTTAGAGGGCGATACGTTTGGCTTCGATTTTGTGAATTTTTATTAATATGTGATGATTTAGGAATGTTAAAAGTTCGGATACCCAAAAATTGACCTATTCTTCCCCTAAAGCTTCAGTCACTGAAGGGGGATGGGGCAGACTTCCACTATTACCGGGAAATATTTTTTTCTTGCTCATACACGAAGGCAGAAACTTTATGGAGTTAAAGATCTTGGTGTAGGTTTCTGAAGGAACCTTCTTATATCCATTCAAAGCTATTGCTTATGTACTAGTTCCGGAGACAGCAATAATACATTGTTCAAAATATAGAAAGACCGTCTTCACTGTGTGGACAAAATTCGACAATGCAATTATTTTCGAATTTTCTCCCGTACCGGCCGATGTCATAAACCAAGCCAGTTACATAAACCATGTGAAGGATACTTCTTCTATTTCGTCCGGCATTTTACTATGTAGAGCTGCGTTTATGGAATCTTTATGGGGTCTCCTACAGACGGAGATTTATTTCTTTGGCAGTATTAGAATCAATGGACCCATAGACATTTATAATATAACTAGTAGTTGTTTTTGAAAAGGTGATAGAGATATCTTCTAAATACTAAATCTAGAAGGAAATTATAGACTATAGAATGACAAAATCGTTGCATCTATTAAGGTACATATTTAATAAATAATCTGAAGCATTTAATTTCAATCGTATCTCACATGACACTGACTTTTGCCAAAAATTAAAATGAAGTACGCAATGAAAAAGTCCTTTTAACATCTACTGTCACCAAATGATATTACGGTAAATTAATGATCTGTGGATTAAACGTCAGTAAAGTAGGATATAACTACTGATATGTGCCTTTTAAAAATGAACACGTGTTCTAAACAGCTGTATTCAAGAATTTTCGTAAACACATCTTGAAGTTTTGATTTAATGGCAGTACTGACTTCGCGTGTATTGCACTTGTTTATTTTTTGTTTTAATAACATAACAAAATAGTTGGATTAGGGCGTTTGGTTCATATTTTTCCAGAAACTGGCGTGGCGTGGGGTTTCTTAATTCATGCAACGGAATACCGTTTGCTAAATAAATATCATTTGCTCTATTAAATATGTCTGAAAACAGCTCCGAGCAATTATCCAGCTTTGTAGCTATTCTGGTCTCAATTTTTTGTCTCATAGTATTTCAAAAAATTAAACCCGCCACAGGTAGGATTCGACATCTGTCCCGGATCGAAACCGAACGATATACAGCTGTTTCGAACTTATTAGTTCTCATCAGTGCCGTACACGGTACGCCGATCCAGGCCAAATGCCAAATGAACTCTATGGGGTATACATCTTTATCGATACGATCTCTGTTAGTAACATATAAGTCGGAAATCGAGAAGGGACCCACCAAGCCGCCAAGCGGTTATCAAAGTAGTTCCCGAATAGCAAAGCTATTACATAATCGCTCTCCCTTTCCGACTTATATGTTACTGACAGACATCGTATCGATAAAGATGTATACCCCATAGAGTTCATTCGGCATTTGTCCTGGATCGGCGTACCGTGTACGGCACTGATGACAACTAATAAGTTCGAAACAGCTGTATGTCGTTCGGTTCCGATCCGGGGCATATGTCGAACCTACCTGTGGCGGGTTTTATTTTTTGAAACCTTATCTGATCGTGCAGAAACACGAGAAAGGGGTCGAGGATCGCTTCTAGGTATAATTCAATGTCTGGCGGGGCTTTAGCCCGAGGAGTAGTTGTTTCCTAGAGCGATTATGTAATAGCTTTGCTATTCGGGAACTACTTTGATAACCGCTTGGCGGCTTGGTGACTCCTTTCTCGATTTCCGACTTATATGTTACTCTCATAGTGTTAATTTTCACGTTTTACATCATATAGGCCCATTATTTTACTACCTGTGATCTCTAAATTACTAGAAAAGTTACTACTTCACCAAATAAACTCAATTCTAAACATACCCCAACGCCAGTTCGGCCTTCGACAAGGGTATTCAACTATCCAGCAGTGCCATGGCATAGTGCATGCAATTAATGAAGCCATAGATGAAAAATACGGCGGTTTTTATAGATATGAGTGAGCAACACTTCCCATACATATTGCAATGATTTAAGATCCCACTTATCAGATAAGACAATTTAGGACAAAAATGAATGGAGAAACTTCGGGCTTTCGCCCCATCAAAGCTGGTGTTCCCCAGGTAAGGGCTCTTGTACCCATCTTATATCTAATCTACGCTTCAGGCTTCCCAACATCTGATTTCGTTATCACCGGCACGTTTACAGACAACACAACATTCTTGCCTATAGAGGAAGGAACTTTTCTACTAGAAGAGTGGCTTAAGAAATGGAAAAACAAAATTAACGAAGCCAAATCATAACACATAAAATTTACCATAAAGAAAGAACAATCAGACCTGAAATAGGATTCTAGAGGTATTTTTTATTGGAGGGGCCTCATCATTTCAGAATAAGACAACCTTCAAGTTCCCTAAACAACAGAATATTCTATAAATTGAATTATCTGATTACTGTTTTAATAAATAAAAATATATCATGTGCAGCACAGTACACGTGATAGAAGTGAATACTTCTTTAGAATAGAGAATGAGAGAGATTAAGAGTGAGAGATTGAAAGAGAGAGAGAGAGAGAGAAAAGAAGAGGGATAATTTCAAAAGAAATATAACAATATAAATTTTGTGTAAAAAATATTCGGTTTATTCATTATCTACACTATCATCGGCTGGTGGTTCAATTGGTAATACTGATATGATTGGTTTGTGATAACTAAAATATGAAATATATATTCGTGATTCGATATTTTCGATAGATAACGTGTAAAAATTGCATCTATTGTTGTTCCGGATTTTGTTGTTGATTCTTTGGGATTGTTATTTATAAGCAGACCAAATGTTTCTCGGAGAAAGTTAATCAACGTCAAAGAATCATTGGATCCGAAATTGACATTGAAATCGCCCCCGAGAATCAAAGGGATTTTGTCTGCGCCTCTTCCAAGTGCATTTGCACCTGTGTGGCTGTAAACCAGTAGGGAGCGGTGAATGAAATATATTATATCTTCTAGATTTTAACATGTTAAACGGTTCAAGGATATTATCAAATAATCACAGAACACAGATGTAAATAATTACAAAACACAATGATAAATATTCGGTACACACACGTGCTGTTTCAGCTGTTAATATATAGCGTCTGGACGCGTACATCTATAACGCGCGCATGCGCGACAATAGGGAGACGCGGATAGCCTAAACTGATATATATGATGTATAGCTCTCTTTCTCCTTCTCTCTACGTTATATCTTTTTCTCTCCCGTGTAACGAAATCTTGAAACGTTACATTTTTTCCAATTCACTCTCCATTCTCGTCAAATGTCAGAACGCCGCCAAAGAAGTATTCACTTCAAAAAAACAGGACGTGATCTGCAATGTTGCACCAACATGGAAAACAGCGACGAGATGAAAACAAATCAATAACAGGCCTCTGTGTAACATGTGGTGACAATGTCATTGCGATGGAAACGGACATTGGCAGCGTGTCGATTGTTAGTCCGTCTCTGCTGCGATTCTCCGAAATAGACAATTTACTTGTTACATATTACAAGAAAAAGTACATTATTACCGTTTGAACAAAACAAGAATATTTGAACACGCTTTAATATGCATCCATGTCGAATACCTGCTATTTCTGTTAATATAGTTCCATTTATTTGCTCCTGCAAGTAGTCATAAAGAAGCCCCGTTTGCAACATACGACAAAGTAACAATTTTCAATATTGTTCCTCGTGAAATGCGCATATTTTAATGAAAATTGTACGCAATAATTTTCATTGGCTTCCACAAACATTTTATAGGAACTAAAATAATAAAATATATATTTTACACGGCCATATAAGCGTATTTTTGTCAACGCATAGAGGATTATATGCACAATAAAACGCTAATTGATATTTTATAGTGTTATAGGTAACAAAAAATAACAGAAAACCCTCTAAAAGCGTTCTGCTCGGCAAATCGCGATTTATGTCGCAATTTGGAATTTCGGCATCGAAAATGTTTTTCTGTTGTTCCCGCTAATAATGGAGTCCGGGGCGGATTTACTTTCTATAATAAAATATACAGTTGCATTTCGGTGATAAAGCGGGTTTATTCGGGGGAAATGGTGCGGAAATATGTCACTGGACAACATAAAAAATATATTAACGATGTTTCTATTACATTGTTAAAACTTTGTATCCGTACACGTGACCAGTGTCAAATGTTTTCTTCTTTTTCCATAAATCACAGCCAACTATGTTTTAAATTGTTTTTGTCAAATTAATTTAACTAATTTGACAGACAAATAAAGCACAGTCTCCAAATGAATATCTCAGGAAGATACTAGTAGGTTATGTTGTTTTCCGATACTTATAAAGGGTGGTCCAACCATAATGCACGATGTTAATTGTGAGTCACACCTTAACGTCAAGTTTTTTTGCCCAACTTAATTTGACATTTCTTTGTTTCAGTGTCTGACAAATTCAACCATGGAGAGGTACACAATTGAGCAACGCGTTAAGATTGTTGAAGCCTTTTACGAAAATGGGCGTTCAAATCAAAATGCATTTCGTGCACTTCGTGACTTTTTTCGTCAACATAATCGACCAAATGTGTCCACAATCGGGAGAATTGTGCGCAAATTTCAGCAAACCGGGTCTGTAGGAAATGTGAAAACACCTGTGCATGCTCGCCCAATTCGTTCTGCGGAAAACATTGCTGTTGTTCGCGATAGTGTAGCAGAAGAGCCGTCAACCTCGACTCGTCGTCGTGCCCAACAATCGAACATCTCACGAACATCACTGATGCGAATTTTGAATAAAGATTTGAATTTACACGCTTACAAGGTTCAATTGACTCAAGAGCTGAAGCCTACTGACCATTTCAAGCGTCGTCAATACGCCGAATGGTTGGTTGAACAGACAGAAGTGAATGGTGACTTTACAAAGAAAATCATCTTCAGCGACGAGGCACACTTTCACCTCAGTGGATTCGTTAACAAGCAGAATTGCCGCATTTGGGCAAATGAGAATCCACGAGTGATTGTTGAAAAGTCGATGCATCAACAAAGAGTGACTGCTTGGTGCGGTTTATGGGCTGGCGGCGTCATCGGGCCGTACTTCTTCGAAAATGAGGTTGGCCAAGCAGTCACCGTGAATGGTGTTCGCTATCGCGAGATGATAACGGACTTCTTGTGGCCGGAAATTGAGGATATGGACCTGGACGATATGTGGTTCTAACAGGATGGTGCCACTTGCCACACAGCCAACGAAACAATGGCACTTTTGCGCGAGAAATTCAATGGCCGTGTTATCTCACGTCGTGGCGATGTTAATTGGCCGCCACCGTCATGTGATTTGACACCGTTGGACTTCTTTCTTTGGGGATATTTAAAAGAAAAAGTGTACGTCAATAAGCCAAGAACAATTCAAGAGCTAAATGATGAGATAATTCGGCATATTAAGGACATTGAACCTCAATTATGTCTCAGAGTCATTGAAAATATGGATCATCGGATCCAGAGGTATGCCACCGAAGCCGTGGCGAGCAGTTGGCCGATATTTTGTTTCACACATAATTGTCATAGATCCTTCTATCATAATAAAAAATATTAAGATAATTCTCTGAAAACTTTTTGTTTTATTTGCAATTAACATCGTGCGTTTTGGTTGGACCACTTTGGAGCTTCAATTCGCTTTTTTAAAAATTGCTCTGCGACTTACAAAGTTACAGCCCTTTGAAAATCACCTAAGAATTTAGGATTCTTTTATGTAGCTTAATTTTTTTGCCTAATGTATATTAAAGTATATTAAAGACATAAAACAAAGAATAGCGCAGGGTCGAGTAGCTTTTAACAAAAAGAAAGCACTTTTATGCTCGGGGGTAGTAAACTTAGAAACAAGGAAGAGATTTTTGAAAACATATGTATGGAGCACGGCACTATACGGCTGCGAAACCTGGACGGTAGGGGAAGCAAGTAGGAAGAAATTAGAAGCTTTTGAGATGTGGTGTTACAGAAGAATGATGAAAATACCATGGACTGATAGTATTAGAAACGAAGAAGTATTGGAGAAAGTCGGCGAGAAAAGAAGTATGTGGAAAAACTTAAAGAAGAGAAGAGATAGAATGGTAGGCCACTTGCTGAGACATGGGGGAATAGTCCGCGATATTTTGGAGGCAGAAATAGGAGTGAAGAAAGGCAGAGGTAGGCCTAGATTAGACTACTGCTCGCAAATAGTAAGGGATGTAGGTTGTAGCACAATTAGCGAAATGCGTAGGTTAGCACAAGATAGGAGAAGCTGGAGGTTAGCGTCCAACCAGTCTTAGGACTGATGACCTAATGATGATGAATGTATATTAGCACCTAGACTTGGTTATTTTGGCATTATTGTTTTGGGACCAGCTTTTTGTTAGTTGTAAAGCTTCCAGGACCCCCAGTAAATGGTGTAGTTTAATTAGCTTCCAGTTCCTGGTTTCCATTAATTTTTTTTTCTTGGTTGTGCTGCGCCTCAGTCGGCCACAATCTAACCGTCCATACATTTTGCAATGCGCCACCGCAAACGGAAAGGCGCATTTTAAATTACGGCAACAATTACGCGACGGCTGTCCGAGCGAATTTCAACCCTGGCGCCGGGCCCGCATAAGAAAAACCGGGATTTTCCGGCCCCCTCAATTATTCACTGCCGTAATAATGTCGGTATGAATAATAAGTCAACCGTATACGGCCGTGAGGTTGGCAATACATAATAAATGCAGCGACCGTTTAATTATTTGCAGGCCGCTGAAACGCGGAACAAGCGCGCGCGCCTCCCCTACGCGTGTCTCTGCGGGGTAGGGCCCGCCGAAGGTGATGTTACCGCGTTAAGCGCTACCTCGATGGGGTGTAACCTAACCTCAACGCGGAATTAATCGACCTTCGGGTGGAATTTCAACGGTCTTCATTGAGAGTGGAAAAAATACGTCGGTCTAGAACGTTGATTAAAAAAATTCAACGCAGTCTTGTTTTATTTTCTCTGTGATATTTGATCAGTACATCCAACTCTGTTGTTCTTAAATTCGCTTGATGTGAAATATAATTTAAGAGGGGCATATTTTACGCGTTTCAAATTGCCCCAAATAAAGTGCAATTTTCTTCGTGATGCTTTATCCATTTTTATGATTAAAAGTTCGCAATGAAATTAGGGAAATTAGTTGTCCCTATGAGATCTATGCACTGCATGATAAAAATTCAATGGAATTTGTGGTTTTCTCTAAAATAATACAGAGAAATCGGCAGATTTTTAAGAAAAAGACAGATTGTTCTGCCACTCACTTTAACTATTCGAGTTCCTCAAGAATTATCAGTTCATCAAATTCCAAAATGTTAACAACTTTATTTTTGCAAAAATGGTATTGACTTTATTACTTTTCCGCATTCTAATATACGCGGAAAAATAATGTAGTCGTGTAAAAAAAATTTTTTTTTGAGGGTTTATTTTTCGTTTTTGGGCCTAAAAATAAAAAAATAAACAGTTTTAAAACCTTAAAACGGACTTTTCCGCACGTAGAACATCTCTATCCCGAAATTGAGTGGCTGAAAAAAAATAAACCAATACATAAATGCAGAATATGTTTTATGCGACAGTTTTACTTTTTTCAAATAGTCCACCATCGTGCTTTCTCATGACCCATGGACATGGGGTGTGTCCTATCCACCTCAAAATCAATAGATGTCGTCTGGTGGACGTCCCTAATCAGAATCAGTTGAAACCCGATCGATCCGACACGATTTATTTGAGTGATCGTGCTAACAAAAAGAAAATCTCAAATAGTCCACCATTGTACTTTCTCATGACCCATGTACATGGTATAGAGAGAGAGAGAGAGAGAGAGAGAGAGAGAGAGAGAGAGTGTTAATTAATAACATTTCTTGTTAGCACGATAACTCAACTAAATCGTGTCGGATCGATGGGGTTGTGACTGATTGATTTTGAGGTGGATAGAACACACTTTACCATGTTCATCATCGTCTCTAATCAGAATCAGTCGAGACCCGATCGATCCGACACGATTTAATTGAGTGATCGTGCTAGCAAACAAATTTCTCAAATAGTCCACCATTGTGCTCTCTCATGACCCATGAACATGGTAGAGTGTGTTCTATCCACCTCAAAATCAATAGGTGTCGTCTCGGAGACGTCCCCGATCCGAATCAGTCAATATCGGATCGATTCGACATGACTTAGTTGAGTTATCGTGTTAACACAAAAAATTTCTCAAATACTCCACCGTCGTGCTTTCTCATGACCCATAGACAGGGTGGGGTGTGTCCTATCGATCTCAAAATCAATAGGTGTCGTCTGAGAGACGTTTCCGATTAGAATCAGTCAAAACCCGATTGATCCGACACGATTTAATTGAGTTATCGTGCTAACAAGAGTAAATGCCAACGACAACGACGACACACACACAGCAAAAAAATTGTAAAAACCATTTTTTTTGTTTTTAGGCCGAAAAGCGAAAAATAAACTCAAAAAAAGTTTTGTTTTTTCATTTTTTCTTTACACGATTACATTACTTTTCCGCTTATAGTGGAATGTGGAAAAGGTAAAATACATAATATATATTAATGAATACTCGAATTAACACAAAAACAGGAAAAGAAATGTATAAATGTTCAATACGTTCATGACACGAGAGGTCACCGACAACATTCATATAACTGACATCTATCACCGTTTCTTTGAATGAACGATATACAGGATTTTTTAGACTAATCGCTATGAAACCACCTTCGCCGAGCTATCTCATCTTACGCGTATATTCCCGCGATATTATATATAATACTGCTAGTACATCTCAGCCGGGTTGATTTACAAATTTTATGCAAAGAGGGGGGCAATAATAGCCCGCCTAGGCGCCAGACCCATGCATCAAGGGCGCATATCCATATTTCCTAGAATGTATGAATATATGTTTTGAACATTATGCATGCCGTCCTGAATACGAAATGGCGTGGTCAGCTCAGGAGATAAGCCTTTCTGGCCGGTCGAGGTGCGCTCGAGAGCGTAGACCGCTTCTGATGTGTCCAAATTCGCTTTTAATGTATGAACTTACCATAACAATGGATCCGGCAAACGTTGGAGTCAGCCTGTTTCATTCGTTTTGGTGGAACGTCTAAGACGTCGACAAAAAACATTGTTCCTTGACGTTTTGACGTTTGGCGGGGTATAAATTATTGAGCACAAGCATAAAACGCTACGATAGCAAGTGATAGGTGTAGCCTGTTTGCCACGAAATATGTATACCTATTTTTACTATTTTATATAGTATACACTAGGCACAAAAATTAAGGGATGTACAAAAATTCTAAATTTTTAGGTGATTTTAAAAGGGCTGTAACTTGGAGAAAAATAGTCTCAGAGCAATTTTTAAAAAAGCAAATGGAAGCTCCAAGTTTCTAGTGTACATATCTTGAGTTCACGTTTATTTACCATCAGCAGTTTTTGAGTAATTATCGGAAGAAAAATTTAAATTTTTGCTTGTATTTCAAAAGGTCCACGGACTTCAATAAGTATTTTTCGGTGATTTCACCATAAAGCTTCCTTAGATACTTTTATTGTCTTTAATTTGGGTGATCTAAAATCCTTGTACGATAACATTTCGCTGAGTTATAGTTGTTCAAAGCAAAAAAGTCAATTTTGACTTTGGTAACTAATTACTCGGGAAATGCTGATCGTACAGAAAATTCAAGTAGGGTTTTAAAAACTGCAAAGTATCCTATATAAGTCTTAGTTATTAATTTTTAATAGAAAAAAATTTCGGTGCGAGAATTTTGATTAAAAAGGAGGTAAAAAAATAGCATTTTTAGGGATATTCGCTTAACTTGGCGTAACTTTGCAAATAATGGATAGACTAAGGACCTTACTGTTTATTTTCAATCTTAAAGTACCCCCAAAGAAGCAATGAAATTTTCAAAGCGCTACGATTTTGTTTTCATTATGTTCAGAATGATTGAATTTGTCGTTTTTGCTAAAAATTAATTTTGGGATAAATTTTTTATTCTTTACTAATCTTTTTGAGGTTGAAAATGGTTTTTAGCAATAATCCATATTTTTTATCAAAAAATGTTAATTATTGTAAGAAAAAAAAATTTATTGTTTACACAAAAAAAGTCAAAACTGAGTTTTTTTCTTTGAACGACGATAACTCAGCGAAAAATTATCATGCAAGGCTTTTAGACCACTCAAATTAAAGAGGATAAATACATCTAAAAAAAGCTTTATGATGAAATCACCGAAAAAGATGTATTGAAGTCCGCGGACCTTTTGAAAGGCAAGCAAAAATTTTTTCCAAATGATTTTCTTATGATTAAAAACAAAATTAACTCAATTTGAATTCAAAATTTGAAAACTAGAAACTTGGAGCTTCAGTTTTCTTTTTTTAAAATTGCTCTTCGACTATTTTTTTCCAAGTTACAGCCCTTTGAAAATCATCTACAAATTTAGGATTTTCTTACATCCCTTAATTTGTATGCCTAGTGTATTAAAAGCCATGTGAGCTCTTAGTTACTGTTAGGTAATTCTTTTGTGATTTCCAAATATATTGCACTTTACCTGGTACTTCCTTTCATCGAAGACAGCGTTTTCTTAACTTAACCAACTTTATAATTAAAGTGACTCGTGAATAGTACATCCGTGGTGTTGCACTAGGGCAAATCTGAGGCAGATGAGATGCCGTCCTCGAGTAAATCTAGTCTCTACCATGTCACCACAACTATGAAACCGCCCCGAATTTTTTTACATAAGCTGATTTTTTATGAAGAAAGTATGAGATTTTTAGAGAAAAGAAAAATCACCACCCCATCAGGATACTCTTTGAAACCTAGATATTCATCACAGATATCCCTCGGTCTTTACTAATTTTCCCTAAAGATAAGAACTCCCTAACTTTGTTTGTGAGAGTTACGAATTTTTAAATGAAAGAAGGTCTATATCTTTAGGAAAAGTTCGTTCGGTTTTCCGAATTACATCACGGCCTATGATGCAGTTTTGAAGCCTTCCTCCCTATTTAACCCTGATATTTAACTGTTGTTTACTGCTGTTATATTCCTGAACTTGTTTTATTATTGTTGTATGTGAGCTTAATTGAAAACGAGTGAAACCGAACATTTTAGGCCCATGATGCTTTTTTATTTTAAAAAAGGCAAAAGAGCCTCTTGCCTAAAACTTGCCGCAAATTGTGTTCTGTGTACGGCAAAAATATTATTCAAGATCGAGCGTGTCAAAAGTGGTTCAAGAGAATTCGATCTGGCAATTTTTCCCTCACGGACGTCCCAAAATCAGGCCGACCTAAAAAAAAGTCTCTCGAGCATTTACGAGCCTTAGCTGAGGCAAACCCTCGCCAAACAGACACAGGTGTACAGAATTATCTTAAACAACTTGGGTTTTGTGTTAATAAGTATTCGTCAACGTAGCGATTCCTTTTTGAGAAATATGGTTACTGGAGATGAAAAGTGGATCATCTACGAAAACGTCAGTCGAAAAAGATCGTGGGGAAAGTCCGGTGAACCTTCTCAATCCACACCAAAGGCAAAGCTTCACTCCAGGAAAGTTTTGTTGTCCATCTGATGATATTTCAAAGGAATCATTTATTTTACGCTACTCCCGAGGAACAAAACAATAAATTCGGATGTTTACTACGAACAACTACAAAAATTGAGCCAAGCTATGAAGGAAGAGCGACCAGAACTTGTAAATCGTACGATCATCTTCCATCACTACAACGCGCGACTTCACACTTCTCTGCAGACCAGGAGGAAATTGTTGGAATTACAGTGGAATGCTTTACCACATCCATCGTATTCTTCAGACCTTGTGCCTTCGGATTTTCACCTATTCCACTCCATGGATAACAATTTACGAAACTTAACATTTGTCAATGACGAGGAAGTCAGAAATCATTTAATAACGTTTCTTGCGAGCAAATCGCAAAGTTGTTATGAAAACGGTATTATGAAGCTTACTTAGAGACGGGAGAAAGTTATTAAAAATGGAGGAACGTACATTATTGATTAAAATAATTTGTAATAACTGTAATGTTAATAATAAATACTTTTGAAGAAAACGAACGAACTTTTTGGACAACCCGATGAAAAGCGAGCGAACATGCAATAGATTGTTGCTTATACATTGTTCCTCACAGTTTGTTTCTTGCAAAGTATTCCTTATAAATTTTCCTTATACAACTGAAAGGTACAAGTTGCATAATGACATTTTGGTTGCATAATTTGGCAAATATTAATCGAGTGATAACACACCCTTAAATACTGATTTCACTTTAACAGCGCATGCAAAATTCCCCTCGTGTATCGATAACGCCAGAAAGGCATCTTAATTAGTCAAATAGGAAGTATCTTACACATTGCTTGCTTGCCCTCTGATCAGCGGCATGATTGCTCATGTCCAGCGGTGGACATTCTCAACCGTCGACCTTTCTTGTCCTCGGGCAAAGATGTAAACCGTATCCGAAGAATATGGTTAACAGAATGTTGCTAATTAAATCGGACAGATGTCCTAAGCGTAGGTATGCGTATCCCTTAGTGCCCTTCAAGTGAATTAGTAACCACATACCACTGTAGATGATTTCCCTGTCTGTTAATTTTGACTTATATTAGACTGAGTACGGGGTTTGCCGTACCCTTACGACCTTTAGGTAGGTCGTTGGATGAAATTGAGATTGTGTTTTTCAAGAGGAGATTGATTAAGTACAAAGGAAAGATTTTGAGCCTTTGCAACACAAGTATTGTCAGACGCCATCTGACTTTCCAATAGAAAGTTTGACATTCTTGACCATAACCTTCTTCAGAACAATTTATCATTTAAGCGCCATTTGTGTTGTTTATAGTGAAATTGAATTAACTGGGTGAAAAATTTCGTGAAATAATTTATTACGACTTTCGACATGGATTATCAAAACAAGAGTGCATCGATCAACTTACTTCCACTTTTGGCGATAAAGCCCCAATCTTTGCCACTGTGAGACGCTGGTATAACGAGTTTAATCCTGGCTGCCATTCGTTCACCGACGAATGTCGTGAAGGTCGTACAAAATCAGTTGTTTTGCCAGAAAACATTAATGCTGTGCAAAAACTGATAACGCAGGATCGTCATGTGACATACTGTGAGACTGATGCAACCCTAGGCATTAGTTCGACTAGCATATATACAATATTGCATGATTTTTCGGAAAAACTGGTCCTGTCGCAACAGTGCCTTTGGAGGAACGTAAAACAGCCAATTCTAAATGGTACACATCTATTTGTTAGCCGGAAGGCTTCGGTGCAACGAGGAAAATAAACAAGCGCCGTCGGATCATTCTTCACCATGACAATGCTAGCTTTCAGACATCTCGTCTAACAACCGAATGCTTGAATACTCAAAAAATCGAATATTAATGGGTCATACGCCGTACAGTCCTGATTTGGCACCCAATGACTTATTTTTATTCCTGAGCATCAAAGATATATTGCATGGACAACGATTTTCGTCGGCAGAAGAAGCCGTTGATAAGTTCAGAAACCATGTTCTGGAGATATCTCAAGCAGAATGGAAAAAATGCTTTGACAAATGATTCGAACGCGTGCAAAAGTGTATAGATCATGAAAGAGAATATTTTGAAAAATGATAAAGTAATTTTCAATGACAAATTAGTGTTTTTTATTATTAGGCTCAAAATATAAATAGTGTCCCTCGTATTTATAGGGCATGAAAAAGACTTGTTGGTGAACTGGATACGTTTGTCTGGCAAACGTAATGCGCGTTATCGCTGGACGACGTAATGTAAATGTTGCTAAAATTTTATTGTTAGCTGTCGTAAAAAAATATTAGGGTAGTCTAATATTTAAGGTGACTAGTAGAGACAGTAGGGGTTGTCTATAGTGAATATCGAGCTTTCAGAAGCCATATGTCGTGTCGTCGTATCGGCCCTATGTCGGGGTATGTCGAATTTGTTATTTTTTCCCCTAAAAATATTGTACCTTATTAAAAAATTCGTACGTTTTGTCAAAAATTATTAAGGCTGTCTTACAATTAGTAGAGAGCTTTAGAGTGACTTAGTAGAGCCGATCTCTGTGGTGAATATTGCGATTTCAGAGAGCTTAGTGAGGATGTGATCATTTCTCTTATTTATATATTTTTATCCCTTTAAAACTTGCACTTTAAAAAATATTACGGTGGTGTGATATTTACAGGGACCTAGTAAAGACTAAGGGTTACCTGTGGTGAACATTGAGACTTCAGAAAGCCTGTTGGATATGTGGTGATATTTTCCCAAGAAATGTTCACGCTTCATTTTGTCGTAATTTTGTGGGAATGTTTCTTAATGCTACTGTGAATGATCGTTCACTTTCATAAAACAGTTGTAAACTTTAAATGTTTATGTATAAACTACCTTTATCCTGTAAGGTATTTTTATAATACCAATTCTACACGCCAGACTCTCCATCGGGCCACCGTAGTCTGAAATTCTAGGTTATACTTGCGTATTGGACACACGTTTAGAGCGGGTAACGTATGCTTTGTTTGCAGTTGGACAGCAAAGAGGTTTAACTAAATTCGATGAAATTACGTGGGAGATGGTCACATTTTAGTAGGTGACCGTTCCTTTGTGGTTGATTGTTCTGTTACTCGCCCTCATCATCTGTCATTACATTATATGTTTAAAAATGATTTCAGGTGATTTTCTATTGACTAATAAAACAATAAGTTATGCAGAGGTGTAGCGTACACGGATGCGAGTGATCCATCGCATCCCTTAAAAAATTGGCAAATTAGTGTTATTTAAAAGTTCAATCGATTTATTCAATTATTACAATTTTTTAATTATTTTAAACCGACCGCAAACATACTATAGTTACTTTAAACGCTACCATGAACTTTTTTATTTCAAATCGGCCGTGAAGGCGCCAGAAATTATTGGACTAACACGTTACTTGCTGCAGTGCTGAAATGCGATGATCCACGTTACATCCAAGCTACGTGCAGCCGTCCGAAAAAGTCAGTGATCTTACGCAGTCAACAGTGGAACCTCGAGTGAGTGTTGTCGTTATTTCCGGACTCAGTTATGCGATTATGTGAACGCATCTTGGCGACTTTATTGCGCGACTGTGATTTAAATTTTCTCTTAGCAGTGTTTTATGGATTATTCCCACATTCCGAGAGTCTGTTTAAAATTCTACAGACAAAAATATCTGATATTAGTTACTGCAATAAAAAGATCGCCGATTTCAAATCACATATTCAAAAAAATGAAAAACGAATTTAGTGACATTTGGGACCGTATGGACAGATTTGTGTTGGAAAATCAACCACCAAGTAAAAGAATGCGTTTGGATTTAATTCCTGAAGAAGATAAGAAAAGCACCTACGCACGATTATTTTATGAAATTTTGGACGTCATTACTTTGAAAATTAGTGAACGGTTTAGTGAAATTTCTAAACTGAAATTCTTAAATCTAGATTCGACACAATTTACTTCATTCGTGAAACGTTTTCCTGACGAACTTTTTTCTTCTTTAGTAGAAACATGTGGAACATTCTTTGACGCAAATCGTTTAAATAGTGAACTTGCAGTGATTTATAGTGATTCCGATATGAAAAAGAGCACTATGTTTGAGCTTCACCAATATATTATGTCGATTCAATTATCTTCTGTTTTCTCGGAGTCATCAAAATGGTGTCATTTAATATTGACTATTCCTGCCACAAGCAGTTCTGCGGAAAGGTTTAATGTTTAAAGAGAATAAAGACTTATCTGCGAAATTCTCAAAAGCAAGAAAGACTGTCTGCTTTAGCATTAATAAATATTGAAAGTGCCTTGTTAGAAGATATGAGATCCTCTCCAACATTTGAAGAAACAGTGATAGACGTTTTCGCTGGACAAACAAGAACAGAAGAATTGATCTTTATTTTAAAAATTAGGATACATACCTCGGCACAATCATTTTAGGTTAGTGTCTTTTTTTTATTTATACCATTTTCATATGGCCTACCATACATCTGACTATACCCTTCCCCTTATAAACTTTTTATCACATCCCTAGATTCTTTTCTCACGCTACGTCCCTGAAGTTATGTTATAACTTAGGTAAACTCGCCACTGCTTTACTTGTGGCAATCGTTCAGTATGAACATTTTTAATTAGGGTAATTTTTGGCGAACTTTAGCATTATATGTCTTAAAACAACGTATGCAAATAATGAGGCAAAACTTTCAGTCCATCAGGTTATGTCCCCGTATTATCCAGTTTCAGTAGCCATGATTATAAACCCCTTAGGTTGACTTGCAAAAAACGCACCCTACCTGCTCGCCTAAGTTTTCTGTGGGCCGAAGGTCAGCTCGAATTAAAAGCCCCCTCCTGAAGATCAAAGAATCCCACTCGGGCATCCAGTCCCAAATTTCTTTTTTTCAGTAAGTAGTGTTGTATATTAAATCCTCACCCTACGGGCAAAAACTCACCCGCCCACCGTACCGGGCGGCGTTTTTGCGACAATTAGACGACGCCCGACGACCCACCCCCTTTGTGTGTTTATTCAAAGATAACCGTTCCTCGGTACTTTGCCTACAAAACAAATTAATATGGCGACATCTCTTTAAGTGGACCTCCTTTAATCTCATTAAAATAACATTACGTACATAAATTTGCACATTTGGGGTGGCGGGCGGCAAAAAGTTGCCCCGGTGGTCGACTGAACGAAAACATTCGCCAGTCCGACGCGAATCGTTCGCTTACCCTCGCCCCCCGGGCAAAAGGACGCGGTCTGTATGTTAGCGTAGCTAGTGCGAGAAGGGTTTGTTGAAATTAAGCCTAGTTTGGCTTTACGGCAAGTGGTTAAACGGTATATTTTAATATACGAGATGAATAACACCTTCTGGCTACATAAAGTTACGTCGCACATAAAGATAAAAACTTAAAACAGACTAAATAGCACCAGATTATTATATTACCCTGTAGATGTGTAAATATATTCGTCGCCAAGTGTTTGAAATTATCTCTGCTACCGTAATCATATTTTAAATGAGACATCCCATCTTTAATGATACAGATCAGTCATGGATGTACAGGGTAAACAAAACTCGATGTCTCAGTTCTATCATAAGAAAAGGAAAAACGATAGGAAAAATCTGAAAAGAGGTTCTTAAATGGGATGGGAACTATTACCACAGAAAGAAACAAAGCATGAAGGTAATCACTACAGCAAATTTTCAATGTGACCACCTCCTACTTCTAAAGACTTATCACTGAAGCCTTACGAAACATTTCTCTAGATAGTTCTTCGCAAGCATTTCTGATTTTTTCTTTTAAATGTTTCAAGTTAACAGATGGTGTTCTGTAAAGTTTGTTTTTCAAAGTTCCCCACAAGAAGAAGTCTAGTGGAGTCAAGTCCGGTGATTTAGGCGCCCACTGTATCGGTCTATTTTTACCTATCCAATTTTTTCCGTAGGTTTTATTTAAATATTGTTGGGCAATTCTTGCTTTATGCGGTGGAGCTCCGTCCTGCTAGAAACACATGTTTGCACGCAGCTGTAATGATACACTTTCGAGAAGCACAGGAAGTTGTTCTTGAAGTTGTTCGCTGACGATTTAAAATTCTCTAGTAAAAATATGGACCAATCAAATGCGCATTAATAATACCACATCAGACGTTAATTCCGAAGTGTCCTTGGTTTTCAATCGGATTGACAAAATGTGGATTTTCAGTAGCCCAAAAATGTTCATTTTTGTATTGGGCTCACCCAATAAAAAATTACTTTTGTTAAATTTTTGTTACTAACAAAACGGCTTTCGTCCGTCCAACAACACATGCTGAAAAAACCGATTTTCATTTATCTCTAAGTTGACCATCACTTGGGCAACATAATTAATTCTTCATTGTTGATGTCGATCTGACAAATGTTCTAAGCTATGAATTTTATAATCGTGATAACTATTTTCTTTCAAAATTTTTCGTACCGAACTATATTTTAAATTCAACTCACAACAGGGTTGCCGAATCGAGTTTCTTGGATGGTCTTCAAAATACTGCAAAACAGTGGCAACAGTATTGTCAGAATTGACCCTGTTAACAATCTTTCTTCCCTTTCGAGAAGAAAATACTTCGTTATTTGCACGTAATTTGCGTTCCAATCTTGCAAATATTTTTAATCTTAGAATAACACGTTCAGGGTATTTCTGGGCGTGTAACTGAACTGGTCTTCTAGAGTTCTTTTGAGATTCCCCATAAACTGATAACATAACGATTT
This sequence comes from Rosalia funebris, assembly GCA_037954035.1. Taxonomy (NCBI): domain Eukaryota; kingdom Metazoa; phylum Arthropoda; class Insecta; order Coleoptera; family Cerambycidae; genus Rosalia; species Rosalia funebris. The sequence continues at coordinate 20,087,445 of JAZFAV010000039.1, read as the reverse complement.
TTCCGTTGTGCGTGAACATTTTTCAAAGTTAAATGACAGCAAAACAATATTTGTCAACCATTAGATTAATTATTGACAGATACGACTTTGCTATTCGTTTCCAAAGGCTACTTGTTTAAATCGTGACGATTGCGAATTTTTAATAATACTTAATTTTACAAATTTACTTATAATTTTTTAACGGAAAAAGATAGCGATTTTTTTTCTTTACAAAATTAGCTCTTTTTAAATATGCCAAAATATAGGTATGTTTCTGGGGAAGAAAATTCGATGACATCATTACTTTAGTTTCCAAATATGGAAAAATATGCAAATTCAGCTTAAAATGGACCTTACTCAATCCCATTTAAGAAACTGTTTTCAGATTTTTTCTATCGTTTTTCCTTTTCTTATAATATCTGAGACATCGAGTTTCGCTCACCCTGTACTTTTTAAATGACCCATTTTGTATTTAATGATAAAGCTTTCAAGACAAATTAACAAAACTTCTACATACATTTCAACCCTTCTACCTTGGCGTAGAACTAAAGAATATATCTACCGCCTGCATGGACCATGATTAAATGAGACATCACATTTTTAATGGTACAAATATAAAATCGTATCAAAATTAATTGTATCGCAGGTAGGTTAATAATTTTCCTTATATCGTAACTAATTTCGATCATTTATATATAACATCTTGGTCGTATTGTTCAATTATTTCTGCTATATTTGACAGTTTGATCACTGGCAACATATATTCTAAATTAGCCATCCTATTTTTAATGATACAAATTGACCAATCAATTATGTACAACTTCCTAGCTCATCAGCTAACTTTTCCCACTATATTAAACAAGAAATTATGAATATATTTTAATGAACCTCTTTGTATTTAATGACCAAATAGACTATAATTTAATAACTGATAAACAATTGTACATATTCTCTGCCTACCTTGTATGGGCAGAAAATTGCTCAGATTATTACACTGTCGGGTAAAAGTAGACAGATATCTCTCGTTATATGTATGTCGTTTTAGCTCTCCATGTGATCATTATTTAATGATACAGCCACACATTTAATGGGTCAAATATCTCTTCATAACGAATTGAACAACAGATTGGCCAAAAGGCGACACAAAACCCGCATTTGCGTGCCTACGGCATCTTATCACACTACCAACTACAAATATAAGAGGCACAAAAATTAAGGGATGTAAAAATCCAAATTTTTTAGGATTTTGACTGTATCGTTTCAATCTCAAAGTATCCCAAAGAAACTCTGAAAATTGCAGAATATTGCGGATTTTTTTCATTATGTTCGTAATAATTGAATTTATCGTTTGTGTTAAAAATCAATTTAAGGATGAATTTTTCATTTTTTATTCATTTTTTGAGGTTAAAAATGTTTTTTTAGCAATAATCCATTTTTGTATCTAAGAATGTTAATTATTGTAAGAAAAAAGAATGAAAAAAAAATTATTTACCAAGTAATTAATTACTCAGCGAAAAATCATAATACAAGGCTTTTAGACCACTCAAATTAAAGAGAATAAAACCATCTAAAAAAGTTTTCTGATGAAATCACTGAAAAACATTTATTGAAGTCCGTGGATCTTTTGAAAAGCAAGCAAAAATTTTGAATTTTTTTTCCAACGGTTTTTTTATGATTACTAAAAAACTGCTGATCGTAAATAACGGAATTAAGTTCTGAAAACTAGAAACTTGGAGCTTCAATTTGCTTTTTTTAAAACCGCTCTGCGATTATTTTTCTCCAAGTTACAGCCCTTTGAAAGTAACGTAGAAACTTCGAGACACGTTCAAAACAGGTTTGTTAATAATTTCAGTAACGTTATAAATTAATTCAAATCAATTATATACATACAACTGTCTCGCTGTATACCCAAATCTTTTCGCGTTATGTATTGGAATTCACCATTGTCATTGATTTTTTTAGATGAAACATTTCATATTCAACGATACAAATAATCTTTTAAACATGAACAAAAAATATGGGATGTTAAGTACTCGTCTGTGACTTATGTCTTGAAAATCAAGATATAATCAATAGCAATAGAAAGAATCCTATGCCTGTCTATAAACTGACCCCAACCTATCGCATCGTTATATGTAACTAATTTTGGTCAATTCTATACAACTTTCAGAGTAGTTTATTAATATTTAGACCACATTTAACAGCGCTACAATCGATACATTAAAAAACATTAATTACATTAACGAGTAAGCAAATTGCAATAATACTGCGTCGCCCCCTTGCTCATATCGGAGGCACCTGCAGAGCATGCCTCTAGAGGCTACGGATCAAACAAAAAACTGTTGATTCCCAAGTTACCACGTTGTTAGCAAGGGTCGATTTACTATATTGATTTTGTCAAAATGCCGAAATTCGAACGAAAGGCATTTCGTACATCGACCTAAAAATTTCGTGACACACACACGAAACAACCGTTTAGTAAATATAGAAGAGATTTGGATGAATGGAAGATATCTTCAAAACATGTAAAAATATGCCAGCTGTTTACTTTAAAGCTTTACTCGAATCATGTTTTAATTAATTGCAATATTGCGAAAATAATAAATCTTCTTCTCTTACCTTCACCGTATGTACATTGTCCTTAATGTACCATATACATGTGACAATATATATTAGTCGTGTCAAAACATATTGATTTACATGACTCAGCCGATAATTTCGCATTTCTACGCCTGAGGACGTAAACACGACTTGTGACGAAACGTCGAACAGTAAAATTTTCGTCACAAATTCCGTATACATATGCACACACACAAATATCCACGATGCATCAAGATATGCAACAGTCTGTGTATACAAAAAGATAGTGTGCAAATTTCGAAAATGTGTGGAAGCGGAAGAGCGCTGTTAGTAGAGGATAGAGAAAGAGTCACTCACCTTGATACGTCTCAGAACATTCAATCCCCTAGAAAGAAAGAGAAAGAAAATTAAAAGAACATCCAAAAAATAACGTCCCGCGAATCAAATTAAATGAAATGTTTTTTAATCACTCCGTGATGCGGTTCGAAAAATTAATTTATTTTGATTGCGGGGAACATACAGAAAGAATTAATACGGCAGTGTAAGAAGAGACTAAGAGACACAGGAGTATTAAAATGTGATTCGTCTTGCAGACACATCGTGCCGCAGTTTATCCTAAAATAAGCTGTGTGGTGTTAAGCAAGTAAATTTAATTGTGCTATAACAATACTTAACAATAGTTGTAAGTACATCAACAAAATATACAAGGTGATTGCAACATATGTGAAAAGTTCTTTAGAAAAGAAATAGGGATCTATATCTTGAATTTTGTGATACATATGCAATCACCCTGTATAGTATAACACAGTACAAAAGAAAGGGATACAATTTTCGGATGCAACGACAGGCCACTAACAAACAACTTTCAATAATTCATGTTATAGTTAATTCTGGGATGCACTAAATTGTTATAATAGATCTTATTCGAACACGTGCTTGCATAAATGTGGCACATCTTTCAAGTACGCACCAGCTTACTGTCGATGCTGGTATGGGTAGTAGTGCGAATCTTCCCCAGGTGTGCGAAATACAGCTGGTGAAAATGATCATATATCGCAAAGCGGGCACATAATAGTTCGAGAAAATGTATTGATCTAAAATTCGGACAATTTCTTCTCGGAAAAATGCCCAAAAAAAAAAAAGAAAAAACTAAAGAAGGTGTCACATCAAACTTAATTATTTTAATATCATCTCAGGAGAATTGTATATTACTGCAAAATAATATTACACTAATAATCAACTGCAACAACAATAAACTAAATATGGATATAGAAAAATATTATGGACGTATTGTTTTACTAGAAATGAAATTTTCGAATACCAATACAAAATTGATACTAACCTCCCTTCGTTTTCGTCCATTGATAGCAAATGTTTGCAAAAAACAGCAATTGTAATTAGAATCAAGGAGCACATGGTTCACTTGCAGTTTAGAAGACTAGCAATCTAAAGAAAATAAACATCCATTTATCTAAGACTAAATGAATTTTATTATTTTTACACTTAAACTGTAATTTTGTCTCTAGAGCAGTTCAATTTAGATATACGTCCAATATTAATAAAATTCAAAAAGAAAATAAGTAACTGGGGTAGAAATTTAAAACAAAAATATTTGACGTGATTGTTTCTTTTTTGGTTACCTTGCATACATGATATTTAGTTTATAAAATGGACTACCAAAATAAAAAATTGCACGAGCCAGAGCGTTTTTATTATTTGAAAGGACCTGCCAGACTTTTAAACAAATTCATTCTAATCTTTAAATGCAGATCACTTAAAGATGCTAGCTGTCTTAATAAGAAACTGTTGGTTTCCTTGTAAGTCTGAAAAAGTTCCTTCGACGTGCAGATTCAAAGTATCAAATTCGAAATGCATACCTACCTAGAGAACCTCTGGACTTAGAGCAAATCCGAGGGCACTGTTGAATTTGTCTGCCCTTCTTACATACATGCGAAATTTTTTGATTTTTGCTCGATAAAAAGTTGTTTTTTTTTTGTAGAAGAAAATCAATCAATGGACTATAAAGAGTAAGGTAATTTTATAGTAAATTTCTAAATCACAGCAAATTTTATTCAGTAAAGCGTACACGGATCTCCTGAATATGATAGCAATCTCCGTTTTAATGAGAAACTGTCGGCTTTCTGGCAAATCTTAGTTAGTGGAAATCATTTCTCAGTTTATCCAAATTTTGGATATCAAAGTTCTAATTAATAGAACTTTAACTTAATAGAGTAAAACACTACTAAATTTTATACCACTATATTTAGTGATATAAAACTTAGTAGTTTTACTCAATTGCGTTGAAATTATAAACTACCACGGCTTCCTCGATCAATTTCCTAATTAATTCAAGTTTTAATTCAGGTAAGGAATAACCAAGAAACGAATCAAGAGGTTCATAAGTTGGAGGAAAAGTAGCAACCTATCCTTTGCAGCAGGAGCAATGCTTGCGATACTATTATACCGCTGGTTTTCGCAAATTTGTTTTTGCGTGCCTATCTGAATTAAATTTTACTTAAATGTAACGAACGATTAGGAAAACAAAAAACCTAATAATGCGAAATAAGGAATTAAAGTCCCTTTCTAGTAAGATATCAAACGCACCCCCTTAAATATTTTTTAGGGGTAACTATCATTGCAGACGAGTTGAATGGCCAAACAAAGAATCTTCTGAAATAATAACCGTCTTTTATATACTGACTAGGCACAAAAATTGAGAAACGTAGAAAAATCCAAAATTTTTGGGTGATTTTCAAAGGGCTATAACTTGAAGAAAAATAGTCGCAGAGTAATTTTAAAAAAAAGGTCTTACAATCAGCAGTTTTTGAGTAATCACACGTAAACCATCGGAAAAAAAATCCAAATTCTTGCTTGCCTTCCAAAAATCCCACGAATTTCAATAAATTTTTATCAATAATTTCATTATAAAACTTTTTTAGACAATATTATCCTCTTTAATTTGAAGTATAAGTTTGAATTTGGTAATTAATTACTAGAAAAATAATAATAGTACAGAAATTTGTTTTCTTACAACTTAACATGTCTTGATAAAAAAAACATGGATTATTGATAAAACAAAACATTTTCAATCTCAAAAAATGAATAAAACACGAAAAATTCATCCTTAAATTGATTTTTAGAAAAAAAATGACAAATTCATCGACTTTGAACGACTTTTCTGCTTTGAACGACGATAACTCAGTAAAAAATCATCGTACAAGGCTTTTAGACGGCTGAAATTAAAGAGATTAAAAGTATCTAAAAAAGCTTTATGATGGAATCACTGAAAAAAATTTAGTGAAGTCCGTGGACCTTTTGAAAGATAAGCAAAAATTTGGAAAAATTGTTTTCCGATGGTTTACTTATGATTACCCAAAAACTACAAATAGTAACAAATTTGTACTTCCATAGATCTGGAAACTAGAAACTTGGAGCTTCAATTTGCTTTTATTAAAATTGCTCTGCGACAATTTTCCCCCAGTTACAGCCCTTTGAAAATCACAGAAAAATTTAGAACTTGTTTTTACATTCCTTAATTCTTATGCTTAGTGTATTAGAAGGTTTGCGTGTTCCAGGATTTTACTTAAAAATTGCAAATAAGGCAGAAAAAAATTAATCCATTATTTATAAACTACATACACAGTATCTAAAGTCTCTCCCACGCCATCTACATCTCAAACTGCAGCTGTTTGTGTAGTAACTGCAAAAAGTGTACAAGGATTTTTGACCAAAAATTTCACCCTTAATAATTACAAATAGTTCACCAGATCACTCTTCAATAGGATAATACTCCTCCACACTATTATAGTGCAGTAAGAGTTTATCTGAATAGTATCCCAATGGGTGGATACAATAGAGTGGTCTGCTCGATTTCCAGATTTAGAGCCGTTAGATCTAGATTTACGGGCACTGTATAAAAGTACAGATTTAAATACTTAATGTATAACATGACCATATTTTTCCTAAAGTACGTACCTAAAAACAGCAACTAACAAACAATAAAACGTTTCACACATTCCATTATTCACCAACCAAAAAAAAACTACTTTCCTAATTACGTCCTCCAAAGTAAAAGACATATCCAAAAATAGATTTGATTCTTCACATAATCACCTACAACATTAAATACCTAATTTTTTGTAGGCGACACAACACAGCAACACGCGGCATTAGCAGTAATGACGATAATAATTAATCATCATGACTAGACTAGTTACTTACCTCTTCGAACATAGATAGATAGGCTTAATTAAAAGTAATTACCTTAAGTAAACCATGATATATGCCGCTGGAATTAGCGCTAATCCAATACGCTACAAATACATACAAACACTGTTCGAATACTTATATGATAATGTACCGACAACGATCATCGGACTGAAAGAAAACGATGCTTAGTGAAATCTCGATGCTGTAGTTTTAATACAATTTCCAAATTATTTATCAAAACATGCAACAATACAAAAAACATAACGGCATGCGTATACGTATTCGGTTAGTCGGCTTATTTGGGGCGCTTTTTAGCTGTCTAATAATCCACCGTTTCAAATAGAGCAAAAAGTAATGAAAACGCCCACAAAATAAAGGTTACACTCGTGTTACGTAAGGTAATTGTTAAATAAATACGCCGCTACACCAACAATAAGAAGTTTCTATTTGTGTTTTCAAAAACGAACATATTTCTTAAGGTTACAAATTATTATTATAACTTTTTTTTAGTAAATAACTATAATAGAAGTATACAGTAAAATATGATCTGCTGTGCATATACATAGTTAACACTAGATTACTTTTATTTTGGTCTATACCACTTCCCAACGAGATCTCTTTCAGCCCGTAATTTGTTTAAAAATAAGAATACAAGTTCTATTTGTTAATTTCTTTCTCTCTGACGCCACTGGAAGTGTCATCAATTTTGAATTTATGAATAAAACACTGTGTACGAGTACATTTTAATATAATCGATTCTGCATAAAATTTGCTATACAATGAATCTACGAGCCCAAAATCACATGAATTCGCCCGTTAGATATTTTCACGTCCACGTAGTACAAACGGTAAGGTAGGAATAAACTACGCTAATAAATACAACAGATTTCATTTGTACTTGAAAAATATAAAAACTGTACACATTTATTTGCAATAGCAAGAAAACTAGTGATAAAAGAAAGCATAACAACATGAAGCAGTTAAATCATAAATTTTCACCTAGTTTACACTGAGTTAAAGTGGTAAAGTCAATTACCATTGTGTTACGTCACCTCTATTTTTCAAAACAGCTTTTATACGCCTAGGTATCTGCAAGACTTTGGCAGTCTTCTAAAGAAAAAAAGTCCCAGATTTCTTGGAGACGATGTCGCAATGCCTGAAGTGTTTTTGCCGGACAATTATGCAATTATTTTTTCATTCGATGCCATAATGTCTCCATCGGAGAAAAATCAGGACTACTCGAGAGCTAACTTAGGACGGAAATATCGTTTTCCGACATCCAGGATTTCACACCTTTGGCTGTGTGGCAAGCCGTGCTATCTTGTTGGAAGAGAAATTCCCGGTTAGCTAATTGCAGACTCGATTGATGGAAGATATTGATTTATAATGACTATGTATTTTATTGCGTTTACGGTGCCTTCAACAAAGTGACTCCTAACAACGCCATTGGCGGACATGTATCCCCACACCATAATCAAATCGGGAAATTTAACTTTTTGCCACAAACAGTCTTTGTTGTAAGCCTCGGTTTTCGTTCGAATCACCCTACTCCGCGAATCTCCTACACAAAGCTCAGATTTTGATTCGTCGCTCCAAATAGCCGTCCTCCACTGCTCTAAAGTCCCAATTTTATGTATTTTGGCTCATAGCAAGCGGTTTTTCTTCTGTTTTTGAGTGAGTAGGGGTTTTTATTTTGCCTAATAACTGAATAAATTGAATTATATTTACTTCAGAACCCTCGTACAAGTCGATTTAGAATACTGCCTCTCTGTCGCTTCATTCCATAGAACTGTTAGAGCACTGCAATTGACCAACACCCACTGAATAGCAAGGCCTTAGTGCTTGTCGTGTGACGTCATCAATGTAGGCCGTGCAATTTTAATCATATAAGGGGATACATACACTAATATTCATGAAAACTATCAATAGTTAACTTATTTTAAAGAACGCTAGTTATGACAGGCTTCTTGACAAATCCCAAAAATTATGTTTGAGTTTTGGTTTAATACTAGGTGTAGTATTAAGTGCAGGCTCCCAACTGCCCTACACCTGCGCCAATATTCAGGATATGTATTTATGTATAATAAACATTTTTCACACTACTGAAAAGAGGTTATTACACATAAATACATATACTGAACTATTCCACACCTTCTCTTAATTATTATTATTTAGTAGGTATAATGTAGGTATGCATGTTCATGTTATGCAGTTTCAAATTTCATTTACCTACCTAACATCGTGCATAACTTAGTGTTGAGGTGAGAGTTTAGGTATAAAAAATATATTATAGAAGACAAGCCATGAAAATACATTAATTAAACTTTTAAAGAAATAGGTCCCAAATTATATACGTTTAGTTATAAAAAATATTTATGCATGTATAGGTAGGTATATGGCCTACTTCGTTAATGTATCGAGTTTTCTTTTTTATTTCCTTTTTTTAAATGGTCGCTATTTTTAGCGCAATAATTTTTTAAGAGGGTATTGGAAATACTTTTGAGAATAATTTTTAAAATGTCTTTTCCATTATGATGCAAAAGACTACATACCCAATTTCCTCTAAATTTTCAATAATAGTTTTAATAAAATTATAGAGTATTTCGGAATTAATTTTTGAGACGGGAGCTATGTGAGCTACCTCTTTAAAGCTAGAACACACACTTGCAATCATGAAGGTAAATGCTGAAGAAGCTAGAGAGTTATTATTATTGACTGCTGTACCAGCTATATTACCTCCCTTATAATCCATAAAAGGGTCAATGTGAATTTCATCGAAAAGCAGTGTCACAAATTTCTCATGATCCTTTAACAAACCAAACACATTTCGAGCATAGGTTAAAAACATATTTTTTTCCTCTATATGGGGATCAGTCATATGTTTATTACAAATACCCATTATAGTTTGAGGATGTGGTAAAATAAAAGACCCATAATCTCTTAAGTATTTGTATGCATGTGGACTAATAGTATAGAGAATAGAACATAAAATTATTGTACTACTTGAATACCTATATCTTTCCTTTGCAGTTGTAGGCAATGCTAATTGTTCACAAATAAAATCTAAAGCATGTACTATTTTGTTATCATCAAGATTTCGAAAACTTTTTAGTATATTTGACACAAAATCGAACACATGTTTAATTTTATTTATGTCATTTGATGATTTGACAGAATCAGGTATGGTCTTGCTATTAAAGTCCCAGTCAGGGCTGTCATTATCGGTAATATTTTCCTCTCGATTTTCCTCTAAAGGTAGGGTAATAACCTCGGTAATAACAGTCTCATCTATGGCTTCAAATATTGACTGTATATCGTCCAAACTATGTGATATAAATGGCGTTTTAAATTTTGATGTTGAAATACAAACTAACTCGCTATACAAAAAAGTTTCAATATTCAGGTTATAATTAATAACAATCGCCCAATTAATGCATGGGCCAGGTGTATATTCAATTTTAAAAATAGTTAATCTTTCACCTTCTTGAGACAAACTTTGGACAGAAAACCAGTCTTTTGGTAGTTTAAATGTAGAAAATTTTACTATAAATTCATCAAAGTTGTCAAAATGTATGTATTTTTCGTGCTTCTCAAACTCAATTTTGCTTATTTCAAGGGCTTTTGACAAATTTAACTCATCAATATTTTTGAGCTTTTCATCTTTACTTGGCCGTATTTTGACATCTTTTGATAAATAAATGGGGCAATTTAAAGGAATAGATGGTATACAGTCTTCTTTTAGCCGTGGTTTTAGTAAATCTATTGTAAAAATCTTACCAGTGTTTGAGTCTTGAACTGTTGTACTTTTTATTATACTACCTTCGGGAAACTGAGCTTCACATACTCTCGTGTTGTTTGTGGGCTGAAAGTTATCTCGGGGTATCGCTTTTAGCCATTTCTGTCGTAAACTTACGTCCTTTGGAAAACCGAAAACATGAACTTTAGGCCCATTTTTATAGTTTCCGTTACAGCGAGGAACACAACACTTTTGAGGCATAATTTCACTAAGTATCAGTTACCACAAAACTAGCCGAAACCAAGAGAAAAACATACAATTAAACACGAACAAAAACTTATAAACTGTGCTGTAAGTAAACCGGCGGACCGCCAAAAAAGCAACAGGTTATAAGTCCAAAATATATGGTTTTACGTATTTAAAAATACGCCTAACAATATAAATTGTATACCTAAATATACAACGAAATATTAGGTACAAGTTTCACGCACTTGAAAGCACATAAATAGTTCTGATTTCAGAAAGATGCAAAAAATAACGCTAATTATAGCAACGCAAGGTTCACAGGTTAGCGTACCAGATGAGCGCTGTTGCCGGCTCCATAAGGAACGTATTTTTGTTAGGGAAGTCCACAAACAAGGTAGTAGTATTTGATAATTAAATAAATAAATTATGAAATACCACATTAAAAAAAGAGGAAAGAACATCTTATGGAAATATGTGTTTTACGATATTGGAGAAGAAAATGGTAATTTAAGAGAAAAAGATACATCCTTTATATACTGGAATCCTAATATTCGCTAGCATCATAGTAGTCTGGCAACGTTGCAAACATCTGTGGTCTCTCGATCGTGTTTACGCCACCTGTAAGTTAGCTTCCTACATCTTCGCTCCATATCGGAAAGGCCTACATTTATGACGTCACGAGCTAAAATTTTTTGTAGAGGTTTGTAGAGGTGTTGTTGAATTGACACGACGGTTTTTCTTTATGATGCGTCCTAAAATTCTTCATTCTTCATTTTTCAAAAAACATGAAAAATTCATCCTTAAATTGATTTTTAGCAAAAACGACAAATACAATCACTCCGAGCACAATAAAAAAAAAATCGCAACGCTTTGAAATTTTCAGGATTTCTTTGGGACACTTTGAGGTTAAAACGAAATGGTCAACATCCTTAGTCTATCCATTATTTGAAAAATTATGCCAAGTTAAGCGAATATACTTAAATACGCAATTTTTAGCCTCTTCTTCAATCAACATTCTCGCACCGAAAAAGATTTTTATCAAAAAAAGAAAAAAATAATTACGACTTGTAAAGAATCCTTTGTAGTTTTCAAAATCCTGCTTGATTTTTCTGTACGATCAGTAATACCCGAATAATTAATTTCCAAAGTCAAAACTCCCTTTTTTGCTTTGAACAGCGATAACTCAGAGAAGAATCATCGTACAAGGCCTTTCGACCACTCACATTAAAGAGAATAAAAGTATATAAAAAAGCTTTATGATGAAATCACTGAAAAAAAAAAAATATTGAAGTCTGTGGGCCATTTGAAAGGCAAGCAAAATTTCGATTTTTTTCCAATGGGTTTCTTATGAGTACTCAAAAACTGCTGATTATAAAAAATTATTAATTCAAGATCTGAAAACTAGAAACTTGAAACTTCAATTTGCTTTTATTAAAATTGATCTGAGACTATTTTTCTCCAAGTTACAGTCCTTTGAAAATCACCTAAAAATTTAGGATATTTCACGACCCTTAATTTTTGTGCCAAGTGTATAATTTAAACAGTTCATAAAGTAGTTTTATCAGATTTCCGCCCAAACCAGGTTTAAATAATTGTGAACGGGTAAGGGGTAGACCGTATACAAAAAATACATCATGGGCGTCTAACTTCAACAAAATTCACACATCTGTCACTAACTTCACAGTGTTGACGTGTAGAAAGGTGATTGAGTAGTCGTTATACCGTGATTCATTTAAAACAATCAAAGTCAAAATCAAATAGGGTGCTCAGGAACGCATAAAGTCTTCGCCGGGCGCACCCCTCCAGATTTTCCCTTTCCCATTTCCTCCGTACGCCCCCGCGGGGCATTATGCTTCGGATTTGCCTCCTCGACCTAATTACTATTATTGCAATATTCATAACGTCAAATTAATTTCGCACAGCGAAACTGCGGAAAAGCATCACGTATTAATGCAGGGCCCCGCTAATACCGCGCCGACTGCCATCTGGCTTGTAAATTAGTTACTTCTGTTAATGAATATGTTTAGTTGGAAATGCAACGTGGAGCTTTGGGGCGGCAATTCAGCGCATAGCGGTAATCAAAGCTGTTGTTATTACCTGTGGAATACGCGTTAAGTTACTCTGTCGTCCACATTAGGATGACGGCGTAAACAATGGAATTGCAAGGCCGAAAGCTACTGTGTAATGTTGGAAGGTTACCCGGGAAGTATAGGAATAGTTTGGGGAAACAGGTTTTACTTTTCCGCACTCCACTATACGCGGAAAAGTAATGTAACCGTGTAAAAAAAAATTTCTTTCTAGGGTTTGCTTTTCGTTTTTCGGACTAAAAACAACAAAAAAAATGGTTTTTAAACCATTTTGTGTGTGTTTGTGTCGTCGTTGTGGTCAGCATTTATTCTTGTTAGCACGACAACTCAATAAATCGTGTTGGATCAATAGGGTTTTGACTGTTTCTGATCGGGGACGTCTCCCAGACGACACCTATTGATTTTGAGGTGGATAGGACACACTCTACCCTGTCCATGGGTCATGAGAAAGCACGATGATGGACTATTTGAGAATTTTTTTTTGTTAGCACGATCACTCAATTAAATCGTGTCGGATCGATCGGGTTTCGACTGATTCTGATTAGGTACGTCTACCAGACGTCATCCATTGATTTTGAGGTGGATAGGACACATCCCACCCTGTCCATGGGTCACGAGAGAGCACGATGGTGGACTATTTGAGTAAAATTTTAAAAAAATAAAGCTATCGCATAAAACACATATTCTGCATTTATGTGTTGGTTTATTATTTCTCGGCCACTCAATATCGAGAGAGAGATGTTCTACGTGCGGAAAAGTCCGTTTTAAGGTTTTAAAACAGTTTATTTCTATATTATCTAGCGTAATTATTCCAACAATTAAATTGTTAGAGTAAGTCGAAAACGTATTTCTAAAAAACTTCAATCCATGCATTTCCCGATGCGACCATCGTCAAACTTTTGAACATGTATACGTGTTGTCAGGCAAAAGAGCCAGAATGCGATTTAATTATCCAAAATAAACCGCACCGTAACTAAGATAATAACTTTAGGCATATTAATAAAGGTCCTAAAATCTAAATTAACATACTACTCTGTTGCTCTTTAACACTTAATTGCATTTAATTCGGAGGATCATACAAAGTTACGGCAAATTTCACAGCCACCGACGTGACGGTTTGCCCAGATACAAATTATGCATATCGGTTCAAAAGTTTCCCGTCTTGCTGATGCCTTTATCAAAGGCCGTCAGTTCTTCGTATGTACATTCCACATTTGTATTTTCGTTTTCATACACCTTGATGATATACCGCGGTTTCCAAAAAAGTTCGTTCGGTTTTTTCATAAGTATTTATTAGTTATTATTAGAAAGTGGAGAATAACATTAAATGAATCAAACTCTGTTTTAATTAACTTCACAAACAGAGCTAATCAACATATACCCATAAGCATAAATGATAAATGAATTCTATTTTCAAATACAGATAAATATCTTGGTATTATCTTTAATGTTAAGTTACTCTGAAAAGCCCAAAAAGAAAAAAGACGAACTCATGATTAAATATAAAACAATGTACTGGTTGATTGGAAGAAACTTCACCTTAACTATTCATGATAAACTTATGTTATATAATCAGATACTTAAACCGGTATGGACCTATGGGATTCAGCTATGGGGCTACGCCAGTCAGATCAATGTACAAACCATTCAAAGACTTCAGAATAATATACTAAGAAACATAGTAGATACACGTTAGTACATCCGAAACAGTAGTCTCCATCGGGACCTGGGCATGGATACTCTTGAACAAGCCAGATCCAAAATTGCCAGGAGTCATGAACAAGGATTCCTCCAACATGTTAAAGTCGAGGGAATGCAGCTCCTTGACAAAGCAGAATTTACAACAAGACGCAAGCGTGACAACAAGACTCAAGAGTGACAATAAGACTTAAGAAAGCCTTTTGAGTTAGTTCAGGGATGTGACAAAGCAGAGTATTGTGCGCCTTAGTGTATACGTTATATTTTTAGTGTACCTAGTTTATTAGAAATGTAAGGATACTGTTGATTACGACCTTAGTTCTAAGTTTTCTAAGTAAATTGTAATCTTTATGATCAGATTGTAATGTCCGTCAATGCCCTAGGGAGTGTTCATAAATAAAAAAACAAAATTGTATCACAGCCTTTATCGACCAACAATGTTGACGATGCCCTTCTGAACAAATGCGCATTCAAGAATTTTAGAAACGTAGCAATTTAAAACGCAACTTTACCAATTTTTTAACAATAAAATCTGAAATAAATTATGTCGTTACGTCGGTCAATGTCTGAAGATAAGGGTGAGGTGTTTCAGAGTTTTTCAAAAAATTATTCTTGCCTATGGCATATTAGAATCTGATGGATTTATATTATTACCATAAACACCAAATTAATTTATCGTACATGTAAACATTTTTAATCCTTTCTTCACCAATTTTAATAATATTTCGACGCAGTTTTCGAAAAAATATTGTTTGATACACGATTGCGAAATCGCTTTGCAATATCGACAAGTTTTTTTGCTCGTTGGCAAAAGCTAGTATCAAAAATAACTATTTACTGTATTCGTACAAACATAAAGATTTGTAGAGATCAGTTCAATTAAATTTATTTCTCCAAAAGCATACTAACACCCAATACACGATATACATTAATTATCGAAATTCATGGACATAATTGTATTGTAAGTAACTTTAAATTGGACCCATTAAAATCTGCTGATCGCATCCACCCACTTGCACAAATAAGGGTTCGCTTAATACAAAATTATAACCAAGCAAAAACTTGGATCATAAATTTGAACCCCCCAAATTGACCAAATTGGAATAATTTATGTTTGTGCTTGCAGATTATTAAAAGTAAAGGTCGCTTTATAATTTAATGACTAATGTACGTGTCCCAAAACAACATCCAAGTAAATAAATTTCTATAACATTATATACATGGTGGGTGATTTGTCATTCAGCAGACAATTGTTTGTGACGTATTCAAAGTATCCAAACAAATCTACATAAAACTTAATATTCACTACATTTTCGTAATGTATTTGCAATGTTTACAATTTTTGTGACAGTCATGTGTTACCTAAGCTCCCTCTGTGTACGTATATTATAAAATAAATATATGTACAGCTAACGTAATAAAAAGGTTCCCAACAAACTTGATTTGAAAATATACTTTTCAAATCACCATCATTCATCATTCTCGAAATATGACCATATAGTTTTATGAAACCATATTGATTACAATAAAATTCTATCTTAGAAGAAAAATAAAAAAAAATAGATATTCGTAAAAACTAATATTAAGCTTGTTCGTGAAAATAGCAGTGTTCTAAAAAAATTAACTAAAACTATATTCTATAGAGATATCCTAAATATTCATTCAGTATTTCGTTCCGTGACCTTTTCTGCGTAGAATATCTTCACATCTGCGTGGAATAGACTCTATTAAATTTTGACATCGCTGGATATCAATAGACGCTGATTCGATACTTTTCCACAAATCTTCTTTCTATTTGTTGGTTTTGCCAAAGCAACCGCTTTTCTTACATCCACCCACAAATTTTCAATTGGGTCTAAGTCTAGCTATTGTGGTGGCCAAACTATAACCTGCAATTTATTCTCATTTAACCAGTTTTGTATTTTACGGGCGATGTGCTAAAGCACATCGGATCCTGGGTCCCAGCATAAAGAGATTTCCTCTTCCGTGAAAGACAGCATTATATTCTATAAAATATGAAGATAAATATCTGCAGTCATGATTTTCCTAATCCAGTACATTGGATCTGTACCATACCATGAAAAACAGGCCTAAGCCATTACGCTACAACGGTCATGCTTAATTGTTTTTGTTGTGTACTTGATCGTGTGTTTCACTGATGTTAGAGTTAAATAATACTACTTTTGCTTCATCACTCCACAGTACATTGCGCCATTTTAATGATTTCCAGTGAATGTGTTCTCTTACAAAGGATAGCCTTTTAGCAATCTGTTTACAATTTAGTAGTGGAACTTTTCTGGGCCGTCTTGATTTTAAATCTATTTTTAGTAACCTTCTCCTTATTGAAGAGGTGCTAATGGATAAGTTTAATTCATTTGTTATTTATGTTGATGTGATAAATGGGCTCTTTTTTGCGAGACGGACAATGTCTCTGTATATCTTCTGTTGCGGTAGTTTTACATTTTCCACCTCGATTTTATTTTGGTTTTCTAAATTTTTTCCATTAGCAATCATTTTTGCAAAACGATTCAATACATTTTCAACAAACTTGTAAGTTTTTCCGGCATTTAACATGTTTAATATGAATTCACGTTTTTCTTGGCTGATAATGGTAGAATAACAAATAACTACATTTGTTTAATTAACTCTTTGTTAACTTACATGCTTATATGAAAAAAGTGTACACAATTTTTGTTAATCCCTATTTCTCGATTCAAAACACATAACTATAATCACTGCTATTCATGTCACGTCTTATTTACTAACCGTTTTACTGATAAACAGGGGAACCCCTTGAGATCCGGAATAAACGCAATGTCGCCAACCTGGCATATTTGATACTCTTAAAGGAAACTATTATTTGAGTTAGAACTTCAATGTGTTAAAATAAATATTAAATACAATAATTTGTTACTGCACATCAGTGCAGTGTAACCATTATATAATAATGGTTACACTGCACTGATATTTCCACGCACATGACTGTATTATGCGGGCGACATCAGTGTTGGAATATTACATTCAACAATAATTATTTTAGGTTTAAAAATAGTCTTCATGCGGTGCCTGAAATTAAACATAAACATTAGGTCAGCATTTATGAGTTCGGGTAACTCAATATCGAATGTTTAACTGTTCAAATGTCGTTGAAATAAAAATAGTCTATTTAGCAAGTTAGTCTGAAAGATTATACGTTAGAATACACATCTTAATTTCTTTGTACGTAATTTAGTTGTTATACAGGGTATCAATAAACTCGTATTGTCCTCAAATTATATCTTTAATTATTTATTCTCCCAAGTACTTCGAACAGGTTATGGGCCCAGGTGCGTCGCGTAAGCTCACTTGTAAGGGAGAATAATTAAAAGGTACATCGCGAGTGATAACTATTGTTGTATAGACAACTGGAAAATGGCGGAAAGTGCTAAGTATAACATCGAAAAGTTGAACGGGCAAAACTACCAGTCCTGGAACTATTTAGTGAAAATGTTATTAATAAATGCGGATTTATGGGATGTAGTTTCGACTGAATTACCAACACCGGAGGAACGAAACGGTACCTGGCAGAAGAAAAATGACAAGGCCTTATCAACCATAGCCTTACTTGTCGATGTTAGTCAACTAGTGCATATCAGAAATAAGGAATACGCGCATGATGCATGGGAAGCACTAAAGGAGTATCATCAAAAATCGAGTTTATCTAGCATGGTTTTTCTGTTAAAGCAAATTTGCAGGCTATCGCTAGATGAGAATGGTGATATGGAAGCACACATAAGTTCATTCTTGGAATTATTGAATAAACTGGCCGCTTTAGGGGAAGAAATTAAGGACATGTTTGCGGCAGGCATTTTGCTGGGAAGTCTTCCAGACTCATACAGTTTTTTAATCACAGCGCTGGAAAGTAAGTCATCGAGTGAATTCACGCTTGAATTCGTAAAAAGTAAATTAATCGATGAGTACAGGAGGCGTCAAGGAGCTTTGAAAAGTCAAAACGAGTCAGCTATGAAATCAGTATATAATAAAAGGATCCAAAGTAATCAAACTGCAAGTACAGATGTAAAGCAATGTTACTTTTGCAACAGGAAAGGTCATTTTAAACGGGACTGTTTCAAGTATAAAGCGTTTAAAAGAGAAAAGGCCAATAAAGTTACTGAAATTAATACTGGTGACAGTGATGAAGCGTGTCTTATGGTAAATTCAAGTTCAACTGACGTAAACAGGGATTCTGCTTCGTGGTATGTGGATTCAGGAGCTTCGAGTCACATGGTAAACTACAAAGAATTTTATACCCAATTTGACGGTAGCAGAAAAGGCGTTGTGAGGTTAGCGGAGAAAGGGCAACACTCCAAGGTTCAGGGTATAGGAACAGGATTCATCAAGTGCGCGAATAGTGCGGGAGTGAATAAGCTAAAAATCGACGACGTGTTGTATGTGCCGGACTTATATTCAAATTTACTTTCTGTGAAAAAGTTAACTAGTAACTTTCGGGTAACTCAATATCGAATGTTTAACTGTTCAAATGTCGTTGAAATAAAAATTGATTATTTAGCAAGTCAGTCTGAAAGATTATACGTTAGAATACACATCTTAATTTCTTTGTACGTAATTTAGTTGTTATACAGGGTATCAATAAACTCGTATTGTCCTCAAATTGTATCTTTAATTATTTATTCTCCCAAGTACTTCGAACAATCAGCGCCACGTAGGGGTCACAGTTTTGTAGGCTGTCACATGTCTGTCAGAAATTCTGATTAAATTGGTAGTATTAAAATTACACGTAAAATCGCATTACATTTATTTGCACTGCATCAATTTTTGTGGACGAAGACCCTTAGCAAGCGTTTTCTTTCAATAAAGGGATGAAGATTTCATAAAACATGTAATATTATGTAGTGAAATCTTTTATTTTGAACATTTTTTTAAGCGTTGTATTTGGAAAATACTGCTGCTGGTAGCGATAATTTGACACATGAAAAACGAAATTTTACTGGATAAGATGTAGGTAATTTAATATAGATTTTATGTAATACCAAATAAATAAGAATAAATGTAAACAAATAAGAAGAAATGTTTATAAAGAATTATAAGAATTAATATTGACTATTCATAATAAAATAAATTGGGATGGAAGAAGCGATAAAGATATAAAACAAAGAGTAGCGTAGGGTCGAGTAGCTTTTAACAAAAAGAAAGCACTTTTATGCTCGGGGGTAATAAACTTAGAAACAAGAAAGAGATTTTTGAAAACGTATGCATGGAGCACGGCACTATACGGTTGCGAAACCTGGACCGTAGGGGAAGCAAGTAGGAAGAAATTAGAAGCTTTTGAGATGTGGTGTTACCGAAGAATGATGAAAATACCGTGGACTGATAGGGTTAGAAACGAGGAAGTATTAGAGAAAGTCGGCGAGAAAAGAAGTATGTGGAAAAACATAAAGAAGAGAAGAGATAGAATGATAGGCCACTTGCTGAGACATGGGGGAATAGTCTGCGATATTTTGGAGGCAGAAATAGGAGCGAAGAAAGGCAGGAAGTAGGCCTAGATTAGACTACTGCTCGCAAATAGTAAGGGATGTAGGTTGTAGCACAATTAGCGAAATGCGTAGGTTATTACAAAATAGGAGAAGCTGGAGGTTAGCGTCCAACCAATCTTAGAACTGATGACCTCATGATGATGATTCATAATAAATGTTTATTTTTTATTATTTCTTTAATTATTGGGAGTAGTAATTTTACCAATACACAACAAATATGTATAATGGCATCAACCTGGTTAAAGACATAAGTCGGACTTATCTGATAAGTTCTTAGTATTTGTATTATTCTGCCGAGATGATTTCTGACACGGCCAATATTGTAAGTTTCTTGAGTTACCTCTCTGGAAAATTCACTTTTGTCCTGTAGAAAAGGTGGCATAACTATCCTTACTTGTTTCCAGCTTCGTCCACAACTTATCTTAGTTTTGGAAACCCTTTGTCCGTCAAAATAATGTCGTCATCTAATCCAGATTCTACAGGCATTTGTGAATCAGTTTTCCTTCCATCTGCCACTTTAGACTTAAATGAAATAAAGCTTCCAGGAGTAATACAAATAAACAACTTCTTAGTAAACCCCTTTCTGCACATTTCTCGCATTGTTCTAATTTCTAGGCTGCCGTAGGAAATCGTTAAAATTTGCATTTACTATTTCTTCCGGTATTATTGCAATTTACAACACGGCAACTATTTTTAGATTCGTTTACGAATTAACTTTTGTAGACACACATATGACCTGACAGCCTACTTTAATACAATTTGTGTCCACTGCAAGCGGTGCCATCGATTTCGTTACCCCCACCCATCGAATATCATTTCAATTTCTCAAAATAAACCGTACTAAGAGAAACATCACAGAAACATAATTGGAAGCCGGATAGTTAAAACGGGATGAAGCGACCGCGGTTCCTGCAAAACCGCAGGACTGTCTTTCGCGTTAGCTACATCAGAAAATCCCCGGCACATGCCCACTTATTATTTAGTTTCCCGAAGTTGGCAGTACTTAGCGTAATCCCTGGAACGCAAAGCAAAATAATCGTCTCTTAATCCCCCCGAACTTCCCCAGGTAGAATTTGCTAAACGTGAAATATTAAGAGGAGAACTTTAAATTTCCGCAGTCTGTGTTTGGATTAGGCCCGGCCGGTATGTGCACAAGAAATTGCGGCGGTGAGGGCCGTAGATGTGCCAGACGAAATGTATTATAACCGTTTGTTCGGCCCCGACTTGTTATTCTAATGCCGGGGGCCGTTTGCTCCTAGTTCGCGAAGTTTTGCTGTATTAAGACCGCCGTCTCGTCGGTCGCTTCCGAGCCGATCCGGCCTAACGCAACAAGCCCCGTCCAACAACGGGCGTTCTTGAACTGTTCATTTTCTACCAGTGGCGGCGTGAAATTCAATTCCCAGACTCAATTTCTTTGGTGAACTAGGTGAAATGCATCTTCACCAAAGAAATTGAGTCAGGGATTTTTTTTTGTATTTTTGGGATATTTAATCAGGTCTTTAATATGTACATTCAAATAAATTTTGTTATGAAAAACTTATTATATTTTTATGTCAAGCATAATATGCCGTTATGCTACTAAAAACACTGTGTTTACATTGGAACGTTCTTTAAATACTTGTATTCAATAATCCATGCGCGCGTTATCTATAATATAAATAACCCGCAGGTGCAGAGATGACAATCGAGTACCTTCAAGTATGCACTGTTACAGCGAGTTGCCATGGTAACATGACGTCACGCAATAGCTACGTTCATTTAGGCTGTCTTCTTCCACCACCTGGGTGAAGAGTTTCAAGAGATTTTATCGGCTATCTGCACACTCACAGTGAACTTCTGTTTTTGAATTTGAGCGATTTATTGAATTTGCGTTCTGTTTTCATCATTTCTGAACTTGCTTTTTTAATTTTAATGTGTTGATTGACCAACTGAGTAACCGTATAATTAGTGATTTTTCAACTTTGATAGTGACGATATTAAATGAAACAATAATTTACATTATTTATAATGAATTCCGTTAACGATCTTATTTATAATTTATTGGAAACACCATTCTGTCGCTGGGAAAACGAAAGATAAAAAAAAGAGACGTTTTATTGGAAGGAAGACCTACGACTGTTTTATCAATGTTCACCAAAAAAAGAGATTAAGAAATCTGGTAAATCGTATAACGTAAATTTCAAGTCTGCTTGGTTCACAACTTATAAATGGTTATGTAGCCGCCCAATGCTACATAAACTATATTGCTGGCCCTGTTTACTATTTTCTAATAAATAAATGGTTTGGGACAGGGATGGATTTGTAGATATTTTAAATATTATGAGGGCATTATATAAACATACCGATTTTGTCGAGCATTTAAAATGTGTTGTATTGTTAAAAAATTTCGAAAACAACCAGAATACTATAGCCGACGCTTTAAAAGAGACTCTATAAATACTACAATTTAATAAAAATGTTCAATTAAACAGAGTTTTCTTAATGACGGTTCAAGCAAGAATTAGCATTTCGCGGTCACGACGAATGCGCAGACTCCGTAAACCGTGGAAATTTCAAAGAACTTATAAAATTGCTGTTTTACTTTTCCGCACTCCACTATACTAGCGGAAAAGTATTATAATCGTGTAAAGAAAAAGTGAAAAAACTAATTTTTTTGGGTTTATTTTTCGTTTTTCGGCTTAAAAACAAAAAAAAAAAAGGTTTTTAAAAATTGTTTGCTGTGTGTGTCGTCGTTGTCGTCGACATTAAAATTTCTTGTTAGCACGATAACTCAACTAAATCGTGTCAGATCGATCGGGTTTTGACTGATCCTGATCGGGAACGTCTCCTAGATGACACCTATTGATTTTGCGGTGGACAGCACACACCACCCCCTCCCTTGGGTCTATTTGAGAAATTGTTTTTGTTAGCACGATAACTCAACTAAATCGTGTCGGATTGATCAAGTTTTGACTAATTCTGATCGGGGACGTCTCCCAGACGACACGTATTGATTTGAGGTGGATAGGACACACCCCACCCTGTCCATGAGTCATGAGAGCACGATGGTAGACTACTTGAGAAATTTGTTTTGTTAATAAGATAACTCAAGTAAATCGTGTCGGATCGATCGGGTTTTGACTGATTCTGATCGGGAACGTCTACCAGACGACACCTATTGATTTTGAGGTGGATAAGACACACCCCACCCTGTCCATGGGTCATGAGAAAGCACGACGGTGGACTATTTGAGAATTTTTTTTTGTTAGCACGATCACTCAATTAAATCGTGTCGGATCGATCGGGTTCCAACTGATTCTGATTAGGGACGTCTATCAGACGACATCTATTGATTCTGAGGTGGATAGGACACACCCCACCCTGTTCAGGGGTCATGAGAAAGCACGAGGGTGGACTATTTGAAAAAAGTAAAACTGTCGCATAAGACAGATATTCTGCATTTTAGTGTTGGTTTATTTTTTCTCGGTCACTCAATTTCGAGATAGAGTTGTTCTACGTGCGGAAAAGTCCGTTTTAAGGTTTTAAAACTGTTTATTTAAGGTGTCCTTTAGAAGTCAGAAATCTTTATGAAAAAATTAAAAATGTTGTCGGTGGACATTCAAAAACCACTCAAAATGAAATCATTAGTTACATTTCTGATTATATGAATGAATATATAAAAGAATATATTAATAAATCGTTGTTCGTTTCTATACAGGTTGATGATACTACTGATATCACACAAACCTCTCAATGTTCCCTTATAATAAGATTTGTTAATTCTGAAGGTCTAATAGTAGAACGCTTTTTGGTTTCTCATGATGTAAGTGCCGACAGGACATCAGAGGTTTTATATACCATGTTGGATCAAATTTTAAATCAATTTGATTATAAAAATAAGTTAATAGGGCAGTGTTATGATGGTGCGAGCGTCATGTCTGGCCACCTAAATGGACTTAAAAAAAATCAAAGGTAGAGCTCCGCAAGCTGTATTTATACATTCTCTAACACACCGTCTTAATCTTGTATTACAACAAAATTTAAAAAAAAATCTAAATGTAGAATATTTTTTGCAAGTCTCACTGGAATTACGTCATTTTTCCATCATTCAGCAAAGAGATCCTAAGCCCTTTCTTCAACATCCGCAAGACGTATACCGATTATTGCAGAAACTCGATGGTGTTCTAATTCCAAATTAATTTATACAATAGTTCAGGTCTGGGATAAACTGAAAGAAGTATTCGAATTTATTATAACTTCTGAAGAATCGGGCCAGAAATCGATTCAGCTTGCTAGAGGATTTTTAAACGATATGAATGATTTTGATTTTACGTTTTTGGTAGTAGCAGTCAATGATATTTTTAACGTAATTAACTCATCATCTATTTTCTAACCCGCGAGCCGCCACTTTTTTCTACGAAGCACAGCGGAGTTATATCGCCTCAAGTTTCTTGCGGAAGGAGTAATAAATCCCTATTAGTAGATACAATTTAACCAAACTAAGAAACTACCGAGATGTAAAACATCCAAGTTGAATTAGAAGTCATGAATCTATTCCTGTCTTTGATGTTCTGGCGTTTCTGGTTCATAAAACCAGAGATACTTGCATTAATAAAACGTCTACTCCGACAAACTGCAATAGAGATGGACTAACAATCGATACGCTGCCGAAGACCCTTTTTATAGCAACGACATTGCCACCGCACGTTACACAGGTGTCTGTTATGAGTTTGATTTCATCTCGTCGCTGTTTTCACTGTTTACATGGCCTTACGGGTCACTCGTGTGTTTTAATTCTATGTTTTTATTTGTGTGGCAACGTGAAAATTAACATGCTACGAGAAAAAAAAATCCAGATCAGAATTACCGCAAACCTGGATCGATAGTGACTCACAGTGGTTTGCGGACATGTGTATTACAGGAAATAATTTATTTTGTAGTTTGTGTGTGTATGTGAATGAATTATTAATTCGTCTAAAAAAAGTAATGTAACAAAACACGTGAAACGCCATGCTTCGTTTACGTATAAAAAAGTAATGTAACAATGCTCGCTTTCATTCTTTATTCATTTCTTGATATTAAAAATGTTTTTTTAGCAATAATTTTTTAGCAAAAAAAGATAATTATTAATAATGAATTAATTAATTATTGTAAGAAACAAAATAAAGAGAAATTAAAAAAAAGAAGCAAAAACTAATTTTTTTGCTTTGAACGACGATAACTCAGCGAAAAATCATCGTATAAGGCTTTTAGACCACTCAAACTAAAGAGGATAAAAATATCTAAAAAGGCTTTATAATGAAATCACTGAAAAAAATGTATTGAAATCCGTGGATCTTTTGAAAGGCAAGCAAAAATTTGGTTTTCTTATGATTACTCAAAAACTACTGATGATAAAAATTTTGACCTCAAGATCTGGAAAATGGAAAAGCGGAGCTTCAATTTGCTTTTTTTAAAATTGCTCTGCGGCTATTTGCCTCCAAGTTACAGCCCTTTGAAAATCACCTAAAAATTTAGTTTTTTTTTACGTCCCTTAATTTTTGTGCCTAGTGTATATTCTTCACTTATTATTATCTGTGTTTATAAGCATGTTCTGCTGTCTCCCCTATTTTTAACCTACCAAGTCTAGCAACACGAAGTGAAGTTGCAATTTGCAATAGTGCACTTAGGTCGCATCCGACCTTTAATGACTGATATTTGAAAATGACCTCGTCGGAAAACCGGAAGTAGTAATTTCCCGTGCCGGAAACAGTCAGATGGGGCGCATGACGAATTACTCTTCGTCCAATACCAAACACGGTTTTCTATTAGCTGATTCGAATTTAAACTGAAATGGAATCGTGTCAACGGTTGAACATGAAAGTGACCGACAGAATTTCGAAAGTGTTAAAGAGAAGAGAATGCAGATATACTAATGGGCTAGGATTACCCCTTATCTTATCAATAAAGCTCCCTGGAGTGAATGCCTCATCAGTGGTGTTACACTCTGGTAAGTCCGTAACAGGCCAGCTATGATACAATACTTTCCCAGCCTTCACAAGTGAAGTGTGTTTAAACTGATGAAATAAGCAGAATAAATCAATTAAATCGTTCAATCAAATGAATGTCTAGTGTTTTGAAAAATGTTCAAAGAGTAAGGTTAACTCCACGAATGTTCAACGGAAATGGCATTACAAATCACTTTAGAACAATCTAAATATAGGGTGTCTGAGTTGGAACTATAGGATGTGAATTGCGCACCATTTGTGTTCTGTCAAAAATAGGGCGTCAATATTTAACGACTGTCATCTCAAACCATACAATGTCAACATGATGCGATTAACAGTTCAACAACGAATAGTGTATGTACAACTGTTTTATGAAAGTGAGCGATCATTTACGGTTGCATTAAGAAACATTCGCACAAAATCAGGACAAAATGAAGTACCTACAGGGTTAACAGTTCGTAACTTAATCAGGAAATTTGGAGAGGTTCTGTTAAGGCAACACCGATACGTCCTCGTCGTAATCGGTCAGATGAATATATCGCTACAGTGAAAGAAAGTGTACAGGGATATCCAGACACATCAATTCGACGTCGTTCATAACAACTGAGCCTGTCAAGAGCCACCACGCATCGGATCTTAAGGGAAGATCTGCATCTGTCAGCATACAAAATTGTTTAACATGTCACGATATCAACTTTCAACCAAGATGAAAACGTGTTAGAAAAGTAGGAGATTTTAATGAAATGAAGCTGTAATGAATGCTGCAGAGGTATTGAATGAAAAAACTTTGTTCCAAAGGGATACATACATTGATTGGAAAGGTAAATATCTTGAAGAGAAAAATAATTATCGTTGCTTCAATGCTAGGTTAAGAATATACAGGCAGTTTCGGGTCATTCCAGCTGGAAGGCCGATACAGGCGCACGAACACACCAACCCGATCAACGTTACCGAGCAGTCATTGTTTATAATATTCGGCAAATGGCTGACAACGTATGTTCTCGCTCAATTTCAGTAGCGGATTGTTTGCCATCTGACGAATGCGCCGCAAAAATATCGGGCACAATCGCATGCGGGACGAAACAAAGCTAACGTCCACAGGCCACCAGCAATGCTGCTCCATGGATATTTGATTGAAATTGTTGATATACATATGCACGATTGAGCAGCCATTATCTCATTACTGTAATTTGTCTATCAATTATAGCGCTATCGGTCTCGCGTATAGCGCAAATTCATGGTCGATTGTGTTCCAGTTTCGATGTGACGCACGATCAAGAAGCCCCAATCGGTTACGCACACTGAAATTACTTGTAAAAGAAGATGAAGATCTAAAGAATCTTAATAATAATAAGAACTCTAAGAATCTTAAAATTCATAGCAATCCTAAGGATCCTAAGAATCTTGAAAATCCTAGGAACCATTACGTCCTAAGAATTTAAAGAAATCTAAATATCACAAGAATTCTAGGGCTGTAAGAACCCTAAAAGCCGTAGGGACTCTAAGAACTTAAGAATGCTACGAAATTAAAGAATTATGAGAATCATAAAGACCCTAAAAATCTTTAAAATCCTAGGAACCCTAAGGATCGTAAGAGTGGTAAAAACTCTAAGAATTCCAAGGACCCTAAGAATATTAAAAGTCCTAAGAATTCTAAGATTCCTAAGAATTCGAAGGACTTTAAGAACCCTAAAAGTCGTAGTAATCCTAAGGATCTTAAGAATGTTAATAAATTAAAGAATCCTAACATTCCTAAGAATGGTAAGGACCTTAAGAAGCGTATAAATTCTAGGAATTTTAAGAGTGCACACAAATCTAGGAATTTTAAATATCCTAAGGACCATGAGAATGCCAATAAATCTAAGAATTATAAGGACCCTAAAAATTCTAAAAAGTCCTAGGAATCCTAAGGATCTTTAAAATGCTAAAAAATTAAAGAATGTTAAGTATTATAAGATTCCTAAGAGTGCTAAGGGCCCTAATAAGCTTACAAATCCTAATAATCCTAAGAGTTCTAAGACATATAAAAATTATAAGGGTCCTAATAACATTAAGAACACTAAGAATTCTAAGAATCCTACGGTTCCTAAGAATCCTTAAAAGTCCTAGTAATACTAACAAACTTAATAATGCTATAAATGAAATCTTATGAATCCTAAAGACCCTAAGAGTCTGAAAAATCTTAGAACTCCTGAGAATGTTAAGAAATCTAAGAATCCTAAAAATCCTTGTAATTCTAAGGATTCTAAGAATAATAGGATCCCACGATCACACCCAGGGTTTGACCCACGGTTCCTCAAAATCCTGGAGATCCTAATAATTCTAAAAATCCTAGGAATCGTTGGCAGCCTAAGAGTCCTAAAGATGCAGTTGTCTTTTCCGAAATTTTTTTTCGCTACGCGTACATCGTTAAAGCTTTTAATATGTTTAGTTGCACTTATGAATGTGGCAATATAACCATATTAACCGTACTAATTCCTCAAAAGGCTGGTGGATTAATTCCAATTGGAAGCTTGCGAAGTTAAAACGTATTGAAATTGGCTTTGAATGCTTTTTGGATTATTACTTAGTTGTACATAATCTGCTTTGAAGACTTACACAAATTTATCCGTACAAACTTAACTATTACGTTATCCACAATTCATTATTCCCCGTTTATCGCTAAAAGCAAGGCAATTGGCTTCGGCGATATATAATTCCGAAAATTACGGTACATAATAATTACCACCCATTCTG
Source organism: Rosalia funebris (assembly GCA_037954035.1). Lineage (NCBI taxonomy): Eukaryota > Metazoa > Arthropoda > Insecta > Coleoptera > Cerambycidae > Rosalia > Rosalia funebris. The sequence goes on along the minus strand of JAZFAV010000039.1, from coordinate 20,058,674 downwards.
ACTATGTTTAGCCCAGACCTATTTGAGTACCTGTACAGGACGATGTCTTAATTATATAAATATTGTATATAAAAATTAATTTTTTAATAGCTGTCAATGATAAACTGATAAATAACTATCTCTTCTATCCTCTTTAACAGTAAAAAAGTAATGGAGTATTAATTTTTAGTATAAAATTTAAATCTAATATTAAGCCGAGTTGAGTCTGGAGTCTAAATAATTTAGTCTGAAAAATAATCTGGAGGACCAGAGCTTGGAGAATCTAGAATGTGTTCTAGTGAGAATAGAGTGAGTAACGAAGTCAGCCTACAGAATGAGGTAAGTACATAGTACTTGTAATCTATGAATGTGAATAGTCAGCCTACTGAATGTGGTAAGTACATAGTACAGAGAATTTAGAGTCTAGGGAATAACGAATTCAAAGAATCTAAAAAGCTAAAGGGTATATAGCCTAACATGACTAAAAGGGTTGCAGACAGAATCTAAAGTCTGGACGCTTCAAAAACTCTACAGATTTAAAAAATCGAAAGTGTAAAGAGAGTAAAAAAATAAATAGTCTAAAGAGTATAAAGAATCTAAAAGTCTAGAGTATAAAGAAAGGGTCTAAAATGTGTCTAAACAATCTAAAAAGTCCAAACAATTAAGAAATCTAAAGAATGCCTAAACGGTTTAATCTAAAGAATCCAGAATCTTAAATTAAATAGTTTAGTGCTTAAAGAGTCTAGAGCCTAACGAGGCTAGAATCTAAAAGATCTATATTATATCTATATATCTATATCTAAAGTGTCTACGAGACGATATTCTAAGAGCCTACTCAGTCTAGTACAGAGAATTTTGAGATTGGAAGACAACGCATTCAAAGAATATAAATGGTACAAGCAATATAGAGACTAACAAGTAGAAAGGCGCTACATAATATAAAGTCTAAACATTCCAAAAGCTCTAAAGAGTATACAAATTATAAAGAATATAAAACATCTAAACTCTAAAAAGTATAAAGTCTAAATAATCTAAAGAATCCAGACAATTTGAAGAGTACAAAGAGTGTAAAGGATCTAAAATATCTAGGGTCCAGTCTAAAGGGCCTAGGGCCTACAGTTTTTAGTCTAAAGAGTTTAAAATCTAAAGTTACAGTTCAAAGGCTGAAGAGTCTCAAGTCTAAAGGGTGTAGAGTCTAGAGTCTAAAGAGTGTAGAGTCTAGAGTCTAAAGAGTGTAGAGTCTAGAGTCCAGAGTCTAAAGAGTCCAGAGTCTAAAGAGTCCAGAGTCTAAAGAGTCCAGTTCAAAGAGTCTAGACTATAAAGAGTATATAGTCTAAAGAATTAGAGTCTAAAAGGTCTAGAGTCTAAAGAATGTTTAGAGTTTAAAGAGTAGAGTCTAAATATTCTAGAGTCTAAAAAGTTTAGTCTAATAAATTTAGAGTCTAGAGTTAGACTATTGAGTCTAACGAGTCTGGACTCTAAAGAGCGCAGTTTAAAATACCAGATTTTTTATCGCATAACATGTTATGGCGCCAAATTTAAAAACAAATATAACAGCTGTAATATTGCAGAAAAGAAATTTTCATGTATTTTTCTCTTTTAGAGGTTTTAAAAAATTTAAATTGTTAATTTTTTTTAATTTTAAACGGTTAAATTTAATTATTAATTAAATTATAGATTATTGGTGCGAGATGTATTATGGGTACCATATTATTATAGTAGATTATAAAGATCAGAATAACCCGGCTTTTTACATAATTTTTTTCATGAAAATCGTCGGTGGAAGATAGCGCAGTATTATAAAAAGCAGTTAAAGTGCAAATTCCGAAATTTAAATTTTTATTACAGCGCCTTCTTTTGTTTTTCAAATTATTAAACTATTTCCTCGACTACTACATATTTGCCAGCGTTTCCTAAGCCTTTTACGGCCTACTGGATTGATGGTCCGCATAAGTGAAAAAGCTACTCTCCGAATTGCATATACATATATGCAAGATAATAATACAAAATGTATGAAGAAAAAACTGTGTTGCTTGATCATATAGAATGTTAATCATGTCGAATACTGGGCGTAGCAAAAAAGCGAGGAGCTGCGACTCTACCGTACAGTCGAATACAGTTTGACAAATAATTTGGTTTTTGTGTTATGCGCCTGTAAGACGTAAATTTAAAGACAGTTTTTATTAACGTTTTTATTTACGACATAGATAAAACTGTATGCTCATTGTAAGGTCTTTGTAGACTCCAAAATAACGCTAATAATAAAAGAAAATCGAGACAGTAATTGAGTAAGATAAATTATCTGAAAAGGGACTATTATTAGTGGTACTTTTACGTGCATCGTGCTTCCAAAATTCTTCAAAACGGATGACATTATTAAATTTTTTAAGAGTCTAGTCTGAAGTTTAAATAATCTAGAATCTAAAAAATATAGAGTCCAAAGGGCCACGGCTTAGAGAGCCTGAAGAGCCTAGAGAGCCCACTGAATCTAGTAAGTAACTAATACAGATAACTTAGGGTTTGGAGAATAACGAGTTTAAACAATGTAAAAGGTCTATAGAATATAGAGGGGCTACAGAATTGACACTCCAAAAACTCTAAAGAGTGTTAAAAGTCGGAAAAGTCTAAAGAATGTAAATAGTCTAAAGAGTATAAAGAATATAAATAATCTAAAACATCTAAACTATAAAATATTTAAAGAGTATTTAGATTTAGAGAGTTAACAAGGGTCCAGATGATTCAGAGACAAGGATCCACATCTAAAGGATGTAAAATATGTAAATGACTTTTTAGAGTCTAAAGAGTCCAGAGCCTAAAAAGCCTAGAGAGGCTACATAATCTAAAGGTTGGACACTCTGAAATGTCTAAAGGGTATAAAAAGTCTAAAGAGTGTAAATAGTCTAAAGAGTATAAACAATCTAAATAATCTAATAAGTCTAAAATATAAAAGGTCTAAAGAGTACAGAGTCTAAACAAGGGTCCAAACGATTCAGTCTAAGATTCAGAGTGTAAAAGATCTAAATGATTTAGAATCTAAAGAGTCCAGAGCCTAGAGAGGCTACAGAATCTAAAGTCTGGACATTCCGAAATGTCTAAAGGGTGTAAAAAAGTCTAACGAGTCTAAAGAGTGTAAATAGTCTAAAGAGTATAAAGCATCTAAATAATCTAAAAAGTCTAAAATATAAAGGGTCTGAGGAATATAGAGTCTAAAGAGGAGTCCAGACGATTCAAAGAGTATAAAGAGTGTAAAGGATGTAAATGTCTAAGGAATCCAGAGCCTAAACAGTCCAGAGGGTCTGGTCTAGAATATACAGTTAAGGAATTTAGAGTCTAACGAGTCTCGAGTCTAAAGGGTCTCAAGTTTAAAGAGTCTAGAGAATTTAGAGAGTCTAGAATCTGGACAGTATGTAGCTCTGAATAAAATTATCCTTTAATTTAATGTCCTGTATTAGCTGTATGTCCTGTATATATAATGATTTAAAGTCTAAAGAGTACAGAGCCTATAAACAGTCTATTGTACAGAGGATCTAGAATATAAAGTTAAGGAATTTAGAGTCTAGAGGGTCTCAAGTTTAAAGAGTCTAGAGAATCTAGAGAGTCTAGATCTTTTAATTTATCTTTTAATTTAATGTATTATATTAGCTGTAAAGAATAATAAATTCATTTTTTCTATATTTACACAAAAGCGCAACAAAATTCTTGCCCACGCAATATCTTTAACTGCTTCTTCTTGTACTATTGATTTATTATATTGAAGTTTAATAATTGTATTTACAGGATGAATTAGGATGAACTTTTTTACATGTATAAAAAGAATGTTATTTCCTTGATACTGTGCTATTTTTTATTTAATCTTTGGATGAACTATGTAAAGTTTTGCTATCAAATGTATTGCACGCCAAATTTGAAAAATTCCTGCAACGGATTCAGAAAATACACACATTGAAAATTTAGTCCCGGATTAAGAAATTACTTTGTATATCAAGAAGGATATCACCCCTTCTCCCCCCTGTTGGTACTCGTACTCGCCTACTGAAAGACGCACGTAATGGAAAATTCGCAAAGCGAATGTGGCTATTTTTAAATATTTCATCGTCGTATGCCGCAGCGTGTACAGCCGCTAGCAACAATATTACCTCGTTTGCATCTAGCATATACCAAACCAATTATATCCTCCGGCTGGAGAACAACAAATTATATTTTTACATCGCTTTCAATTAGAGGCCCAATTGTAGCTCTGTTTAATGTTTATTTGCGGAACGAAATTTAATTTTATATAGCGAACTAGCCAGAGGCGCTCTGCAACTTGCAACCTGTTTAAACTGTTTATAGTGATTCCAATGTAAATTTGAATGGATCAGTCGTTGCCAAAAGCTCAAGGCGCGGCGCTATTTTGTTGAAGATTTTGTTCGTAGCTGCCGCGGCTAACGAAAAACCTGTTCACATGTGCTTTCTTTAAAAATGTTCTACAATGAATATAGGTGAAGAAAATTTAAAAGAAGGAAAAGGCGTGGATAATACTGTATTCGTTTTATTTCTAGTTCCACTAGAATTACACTAGGCACAAAAATTAAGGGATGTAAAAAAATTTAATTTTGTAAGTGATTTTTAAAAGTATGTAACTTGGAGAGAAATAGTCGCAGAGCAATTTCAAAAAAATCAAATTGAAGCTCCAAGTTTCTGCTTTCAGATGTTGAGTTCAAAAATCTTTACCAGCAGCAGTTTTTGATAATCACAAGAAAACCATCGGAAAAATATTTCCAAATTGTTTCTTGTCTTTCAAAAGGTCCATGGGCTTCAATAAATTTTTCTCAGTGATTTCATCATAAAGCTTTTTTAGATGATTTTATCCTCTTTAATTTCAGCGGTCTAAAAGCCTCGTACGATGATGTTTCGCTAAGTTATCGGTGTTCAAAGCAAAAAAAATCTGTTTTGACTTTTTTGCATTTTTTTTCGTCTCTTTTTCTTACAATAATTAACATTTTTTGATAAATAAAAATATGAATTATTGCTAAATGAACATTTCTAATCTAAAAAAAATGAATGAAAAATTAAAAAAATCATCCTTAAATTGATTTTTAACAAAAACGACAAATTCAATCATTCCGAACACAATGAAAAAAAAGGCAGCGCTTTGAATTTCTCGGGGTTATTTTGAAATACTTTGAGGTTAAAAAGAAATAGTTGGCATCCTTAGTCTATTCATTATTTGCAAAGTTATGCCAAGTTAAGCGAATATCCCTAAATACTCAATTTATTACCTCTTTTTCAATCAACATTCTCGTACAAACATTTGTTTTATCAAAAACTAGTAACTACCCCTTGTAAAGAATCCTTTGCAGTTTTTATAACCCTACTTGAATTTTCTGTACGATCATTATTTCCCGAGTAATTAATTACCAATGTCAAAACTGAATTTTTTGCTTTGAACGGCGATAACTCAGCAAAAAATAATCGTACAAGGCTTTTAGACCGCTCAAATTAAACAGGATAGAATTATCTAAAAAAGCTTTATAATGAAATTACTGAAAAAAAATTATTGAAGTTCGTGGATCTTTTGAGAGGTAAGAAAAAATTTGAAAATATTTTCCCATGGTTTTCTTATGATCACTCAAAAACAACTATTGGTAAAAAAAATTGAATTCAAGAACTGAAAACTACAAACTTGAAGTTTCAATTTGCTTTTTTTAAAATTGCTCTGCGACCATTTTTCTCCAAGTTACAGCCCTTTGAAAATCACCTAATAATTTAGGATTTTTTTACATCCCTTAATTTTTATGCCTAGTCTAGTTTATTGTATGCGAACTACGTAAACGATATTGTCACATAATGGGTATTTGACGATGACCCCGTCCCACCCAGTGGTTTATCTGTCAATATCAACAAATCAAAAATCTCATTATAACGAAATCATCAATTGACCATTACCGCGAACGCGACGCGACGCAGCAAATCCGACCAGGAGGCCTTTAGTAAACATCGTTAATATGTATGTATTTCTGGCTAACGTTTGCATTTGCCTTGATTGGTATGAATGATTGAGCATCGCCCTTAGTGCAATAATTACCCGGTACGGTCGATATAACGTTACGTCACTGACTCGCCCCGATAAATAATAAATTGTAAACATGAGGCATCAGCATGGGTTGCGGGTGAGTTTCTGCACAACGTATGGTATCATTAATTATTAGCTGACTTGAGGTATGAAAGTAACTTCAACTAGAACTAATAAATAGAGCGGAACTATGGTTGTGGGTTTATTCCACTAAAACCAAATATACTATTCCAAATAACAGTCTCTGATGAGATGATTCTCAATCAGGTTCTAAGTAGCTTTTCATTAGTAAAAATTTACGCACATCGGATGGTACAGGTTGTTGTTTCTATGTAGCAAATAATAACACCATAGGCCTATTTAAACTATCCATAGACTCTATCTATATATATATATATATATATATATATATATATATATATATATATATATATATATATATATATATATATATATATATATATATATATACGTTACGGCAAAAGTGCACATGCACGGCATGTACACATTTACCTATGAATGATGGTAAATGTGAGTATCCTAGGCAATTTCGGAATCTACAGAATTTCGGATTCCAGATTTGAAATGGAGTAAAAGAACATTTTTTATTAAACGAAATGTACAATAGGGTTAAAAATACAAAACAAAATCATTATGCAACTGTTAACTAGATATCACATCGATTCAGACCTAACCTAACTTATCTCTCATCCAGAGGCAAACCTTTACCCGTGCAGTAGATATGCCTACTTCTACCGCGTGTGCATGGGAAGTGTGCACATGTACCGTTTTACACCGGCCAAAGTGAGTTCACCGACTGATGATCAAAGTTTTACGCACTTTTACCAACAAAGCAGGCAAAAGTATACATTTTCCGGCAAATGTGTAAATTTGCCGTTATACGTCGTCTTACTGTAACATATATATTGTACAAAGTCCAGAAAAGACTAATAATACTGGGATGAGATTATATCATAGTCGATTTCCAGAGCATCTAAATAAAATTGGGTTCCAGAACACTCCCAACTGCATATCCGATTATATTTTTTTTATTGTGGGCGTCATATTCGTTATAAAGGGAATAGTTGCTTAAAATTTCCCACTCCTAAATAATATCCAGACACTGCTTTCCTAAAATAGTGGTGGAAGTCAACAAAGTTTACTCAACGAAAATTCGAATGATATAGGGTCTTCAAAAGGTACTTTCGAAATTTGTTAGGTTATAGCGGCCATGTTGTTAAAGCAACATCTGTCAAAGTTGTTGTGAATTGTTGAGTAGGGTATGGCAAGTCACCATGGGAAGGTTATTGCGTTCAATAATGTGTCCAAATCATACAATTTTATTTTCAAAATCAGTGCTTCGTTCAAGAAGCATTCCGCGCATGACGTGATTTTTATCCTCGCCAGAACCGTACCGCCGAGTCGACTATTGGGCGTTTGGTGGCCAAATTCGAGTTAACCGGTTTGATAAATAATCAGCCAATACCCGTACGTCACCCAAGCGCAAGGTCTGCTGAAAACATCGCTGCTGTGTGTGCGAGTGTAGGAGAAAGCCCGTGACAGTCAGTTTCTCGTTGTTCGCAAAAACTTGGCTTTTCTGCGACTTCAAATTGGAAAATTTTGCGTCAGGACTTGGGTCTGCACCCGTATAAAATCCAACTGGTCAAGGAACTTAAGGTAAACGACCAGATACAACGCCGTATGTTCGCTGATTGGGCTCTAGAGCAGTTGGAAGTTGACTAAAATTTCGCCAAAAAATAATCTTTCGCGATGAGATCCATTTTTGGATGAATGGATATGCGAACAAGCAAAATTGTCGGATTTGGGACGATACCAATCCACACGAGATACACCGGCACCAAATACACCCCGAGAAAGTCGCTGTGCGGATTTTGGTCTGGCGAAATCATCGGTCCGTATTTATTCCAAAACGAAACTGGAACTGCCATAACCGTCAACGGCGAGCGCTACAGATCGATGATAAGCAACTTCTTGTGGCCTAAACTGGATCATATGGATACCGACATGTGGTTCCAACAGGATGGCGCTACGTGCCACACAGCGCACGCCACGATGGACATTCTGCACGAGCGATTTGAGGGCATGGTTATCTTGCGCAGCCGCGACGTGAACTGGCCACCGAGATCGTGAGACTTAACGCCATTAAACTTCTTCCTACGGGGCTATCTTACATCGCAGATCTATGCGAATAAACAGCAAACAATTGATGCCCTCAAAGTCAACATAACGAACACCATCAAGCAACTTCAACCAGATTTATGCGATAAAGTAATCGAAAATTGGACCTCTCGAATACGTGCCACCAAGCAAAGCCACAACGGATATTTGAACGACGTTATATTCCACACGGTACGACTTAATGCCATAAAATATTTTTCAAATAAAAAAAAAGTGAGTGGATATATGCCACACACAACTTATTTTATATACGTTTAAAAATCGAGCGTCCTTATTGAAAGACCCTATATATTTTTTGGAGAGATAATCTTCTAGAGGATTTCGATGCCGAACGTCATTAAAACAGTCCAGAAAATGTGACCAAGGTCACATTTAAATAACGGAGGAAATAGAAGATATGATGTTTTTGACTGAATATAACTCTAGAATCGGTTTGGGTTATTAAATATATCTTACTCAGCTACCTTGGCATAGTTCCAGCTAGCCAATTTTATATTACTGATTTCTGGTCTAAGGATTCTGAAATTCTTAAGACTCAATTAACATCAAGATTGATAGTACATGGTTTCCGAATATTGAAGCTATTTTGTTTTGAAAAAGTCAACAGTACCACAACTTATGTTATGTTCAATGTGATTTACGTCATTTTTGAGACGTAAATCACAATACGTAATTGAGACGTTTATCGTATTTTCTACAAAATTACCTTAAGTCCGTCGACTTTCTGTCGCAAAAAAAACACGTTTTCCCAAGAAAAAATCGTAAAAAAGTCATGTGGACTTAGAAGGGAAAGGCAAATCCAACGGAGCCTTATGGACTAGACCACAACGGACATGAATCGGACATGGACTAGACACGGACAGGACACAAAAAAAGTCATATGGACGTAAGAAGGACGCCAGGAAAGTTAAATCCAACGGTGCCTTCAAAAACATCTTATACTCCAAAATACCCTAGGTACTGCTTGTCAATAATAGGAAAAAGTGTGAGATTCTCTGTGATGCGTAAAAGAGTGAGACAGCATTCGGAGAGAAAAGGATGCACTTTACGCGTCCAGATCGAACTCTGTGTACATTCATACATACTCGATATTCACTCTGGAAAGGTCTCAATACGACTGAGAAAAGACCAGGCTATTTACTGTACACCTCGTAGGTGGTCCGAGATCGCAGTTTTGAGACTTGTTCCCATTATTGACAAGCTGTATGTATGAATTTTGAAGTTGCTGCAACTCGTATTTGTTCCCTTACTATAGCCCATCGATTTTCCGCAAAATTTTTTCTTCTAACATCACATCTTCTATCCTCTCGGTCTTCTCACCTATGCTCCTGTATCATAGAGATGCGCACACAAGACAAACAGCTGCTTTTCTCGTCAAATCTGGACTGACTCTTGGATCATCATAGGAAAAAAAGAACATGTTTCACCAGCGACGAAAAGCCTTTGCAGTGTGGATGGAAGTTTTAGACAGCGTGTCGATCTCTCAGAAATAGAAGAACTGATCATCATCTGTGGTGGACTGACTGGATAAGCATTAAGAAAAGCGTAGAGCATAAAACTTTCGAAGATACATTTCTTAAATCTCAGGGACAATAGAAACGTGACACAAACACACAATAAAAGACTATCTCCCATCTGGACTGACTCTTGGATCATCCTACGGAAAGAAGAACGGATTTTTCCGCCGACGGAGAGGATGGAGCGAAGCTTTAGGCAGCGTGTCGATGTCTCAGAAGTGGAATAATTGATTAAATGACTGATTTTGGCGCACGTCAAACGTCACCTGCTGTGATGTACTCATTGGAGGAACATTAAGAAAAGCGTAGAGCATAAAACCTTCGAAGATGCATTCCTTCAATCTCAGGGACAATAAAAACGTAACACAAACCCACAATTAAAGAATGTTTCCCATCTAAACCATTTCCTCAGACGTCTGTATACAATATATGGCAACAAGTCAATTTTTAGCAACGAGTTTACTATTGAGTTGGGTTTCTTAACGTCTCTCTGCTGGGGATATTTACGATTTGTTACAGCGAACTCTTATTTTACCTTATTTACCTACACTCTTATTTATTCCGATATATACAACATCAGCTATGGCAGTTGTTCAGAGCGTCTCGGGCCTGTTTCAATTTTAAAGATTCCCAATCTGCATAGTGGAAAATGCGCAACATTTATGGAGGCAGGATACGTCACGAGGTCTCGGTTTGCCTTTCGCCGAGTTGAATATTTCGAACCCCTTTGATGTTCGCAGCCGTTGAAAAATTGATGCCGGAGTCGGGGACTTTTATCCTTGCATGACAATAAGAATAAAAACACGACGTTAGGTAAAGGAGATTCGTAAATAAGTTATCGTCTTTTTGTGAAAGTGCGCCCGGGAGGTTGCGTATAATAAAATTAAACGCATCAGCATGTCGAGTATGTCGACTTTCTAAATAATGAGTAAGGGTACCCACCGAGAGAGTTGCATTAGTGGTGTTATGCTCGAGTAACTCCATGGCAGCCGAGATGCCGTCGCGATATGAATTAGAAACTTAACATAAAGGCCGATTAGAATTTTACAAAAGCAGTAAATAGATGCCTTTGTAAATGACACCGTTTCTTTTTAATACAATCATCATCATTAGGTCATCAGTCCTAAGACTGGTTGGACGCTAACCTCCAGCTTCTCCTATCTTGTGCTAACCTACGCATTTCGCTAATTGTGCTACAACCTACATCCCTTACTATTTGCGAGCAGTAGTCTAATCTAGGCCTACCTCTGCCTTTCTTCACTCCGATTTCTGCCTCCAAAATATCGCGGACTATTCCCCCATGTCTCAGCAAGTGGCCTACCATTCTATCTCTTCTCTTCTTTAAGTCTTTCCACATACTTCTTTTCTCGCCGACTTTCTCCAATACTTCTTCGTTTCTAACCCTATCAGTCCATGGTATTTTCATCATTCTTCGGTAACACCACATCTCAAAAGCAACATCTCAAAAGCAAAAGCAATTTCTTCCTACTTGCTTCCCCTACCGTCCAGGTTTCGCAGCCGTATAGTGCTGTGCTCCATACGTTTTCAAAAATCTTTTCCTTGTTTCTAAGTTTATTACCCCCGAGCATAAAAGTGCTTTCTTTTTGTTAAAAGCTACTCGACCCTGCGCTATTCTTTGTTTTATGTCTTTATCGCTTCTTCCATCCCAATTTATTTTACTTCCTAAATAAATGAAGTCTTTGACTTCCTCCAATCTTTCATTATTAATTTGTACTTTCGTTTTTGCTCTGCTCTCGCGCCCTCTGCACACTAACACTTTAGTTTTGTTTTTATTCACCCTCATTCCGTATTCCTCTGTCAACACTGCCTCCATTTCGTTCAATGCCGATTCTAATTCCTCCTTACTAGATGCTAATACTGCTGTATCATCCGCAAATCTCAGCATTTTTAGTTTCTGTCCCTGTACTTTAATCCCGAAATACACTCTATCTTTTACCACATTAATCGCCTCTTCGATGTACAGATTAAAAATTAGTGGTGATAGCGTACATCCTTGTCTTACTCCTTTCCTAATACCTACTTCCCTTTTTTCCCCTTCTACTTCTATAACAGCAGTTTGCTCTTTGTATAGATTATGTACTACTCTCCTATCTCTATACTTCATTCCCGCGCTCTTTAGTATCTTGAACATTTTTTCCCATCTTACGTTCTCAAAAGCTTTTTCTAAATCTACAAATCCTATATATGCGTTCTTTCCTTTTTCTATTGCTTTGTCTAACATTACTCTTAGCGCCAGAATAGCTTCGCGAGTTCCCCTATTTCGCCTAAACCCGAATTGGTCTTCTCCTAGTATTTCCTCCGCTCTATTTTCCATCCTCTTCTGCACTATTCTAGTTAAGATTTTTGACGCAAATTTTTAATACAATAACATGTATTAAATAAAACAGCCAACAAACATACCTGTAGATAATGGAGTAAAAAACCCCACAGGGATAATGGACACTCATACTTAATAGTCGAAGGAAGTGAACTTTTGGGCTTCTGAAGAGGTAACACCACTTAATTGTTCGAAAAATCGATTTTATTTATTAGCTTAAAAAATTGTGAACCTTTTACGTTTTTTATTTAGATACTCGGTAATCACACAAAAATCTATTTTCAAAATCCCCTAAAACCCACAACTAACTATAAACATGTAGATTAAGTGAATCTTTTCCAGATCCAAATTTGCACCAGTTACAGCGCCTTCACTTTCACATGTTTCGCGAGAATAACTCCAATATCGCCATTTTTGAATATTTTTTTGATAATAATTTTTTGTATTATGCTTAAATATTTGCCTAACAACTTCCTTGTATATTATTATCTTATTACCTTTTCTTCCATCCAAAAATGAAACATTCAAAAAATATATCATGTGCAGCACAGTATACGTGATAGAAGTGAATACTTCTGAGAGAGAGAAAGGGAGAGGGATAATTTCAAAATAAATATAACAATATAAAATTTGTGTAAATAATATTCGGTTTATTCATTATCTACACTATCATCGGCTGGTAGTTTAATTGGTAATACTGATATGATTGGTTTGTGATAACTAAAATATGAAATATATGTTCGTGATTCGATATTTTCGATAGATAACGTGTAAAAATTGCATCTATTGTTGTTACGGATTTTGTTGTTGATTCTTTGGGATTGTTACTTATAAGCAGACCAAATGTTTCCCGAAGAAAGTTAATAAACGTCAAAGAATCATTGGATCCGAAATTTACATTGAAGTCTCCCCCGAGAATCAAAGGGATTTTGTCTTCGCTTCTTCCAAGTGCATTTGCACCTGTGTGGCTGTAAACCAGTAGGGAGCGGTGAATGAAATATATTATATCTTCTAGATTTTAACAAGTTAAACAGTTCAAGGATATTATCAAATAATCACAGAACACAGATGTAAATAACGTAAATAATTACAAAAGGCAATGATAAATATTCGGTACACACGCGTGCTGCTTCAGCTGTTAATATATAGCGTCTGGACGCGTACATCTATAACGCGCGCATGCGCGACAATAGGGAGACGCGGATAGCCTAAACTGATATATATATATATATATATATGATGTATAGCTCTCTTTCTCCTTCTCTCTACGTTATATCTTTTTTCTCTCTCGTGCAACGAAATCTTGAACCGTTACATTTTTTCCAATTCACTCTCCATTCTCGTCAAATATCAGAACGCCGCCAAAGAAGTATTCACTTCAAAAGGACCTTCTTTTTAGCTTATTACAGTGGTGTTACCCCTGAAGATCTGGGGCGTAAGAGCATCCACTTCCCAATAAGTGGATCAATAAACACAGTGAAAAAGAATGACCAACGCGTTCTCCCGATTTGACCTCGCTAGACCATCCTCTCTCAAAACCACTTAAAAAATAACGAAAACCTTTGGCTTTGTGGCGATTTGATTTTTAAATCGACCTCCCGCGCTGCATCTAGCGACGCCGCGCCAGCAAGGGCGGACGCCATGGCAGATTGCGTCAGAAATAATCGCAATATCTCGCTGATTAAATTCCGACGGATTCGTCCGGAACTCCAGAAACAAACGTATAACTAAATAAAAATGTTTTTATATGCAAATTGAATAACGACATTAGTACGACCCGTTGGACTTAAACAAATTAAAAATTCTTTTTGATGGCGAACGACGTGGGCGCATTAAAAATATCGCAGGGCGAAAATTGGAGGCGAAAAATTATATTACACTACTCCAGGTCTGTATTAAAAAAATTTAAATGTTTTCTAACATGCATTGCGTACCTGTGTGTTTACTTAAAATGACTACACCCTTTTATATAAATAAAACGTATAATTCACGCATGTGTATAAAAGTGACCAGCCTTTCAAGTATGCGTCAATTGTGTGAACCAACAAGTGTTGAAAAATGTTATTAGTAACACACCAAGTGCTATTCATAGTAATTATTTAAGCAGCTCACTTAGTTTCGCTAAACATCTGTAGCATTACATAGGTCTCTAAAGACTCAGTGAGCGATGTGCAGTGCGACGAAAAAAATGCTGTTATATAAATAAAAGGGCCGTTCGACATCTAAAGATGTAACATTTGCATAGTTGAAATGACCTCTGAGATTATTTAATGGATCCATGCTAGCACTGTTATTATACGTTATCATAAAAGGTAGGTCTTAATCTGGTTGGTAGAATAGTAGGTGGCCTCCAATATATTCGTTTTAGAAAATGTAGCCTACCTACGTGTTCATCCCAAGTTTGTACAGGTCTTCCTCTTGGTGTTTGGCTTCCCAAACTCTCCTGTCCGTTTTCATCTAGCCTGTAGAAATGTCTGAACCATCTCAGTTGATTTCAGTCTATTGTCTTTGGTACCGGTTCTACTTGTAGTTGTTCCGTGATATGATCATATCTAATTCTATCCATTACTTCCATATTTTAATTTGACCCTCTCTGTTTTACTTTTCATATTTCCCATTAGATCTCAGCTTCACCGAAAATCAAAGTTGGTACAAATACTGATTTTATCCTTAACAGATACTTCTCTTTTCCTAATGAATCACTTCTTAATGCTATGGTACATTTTTGCATCACTCTCAATTCGTCTACTTACTTCTATGTCCTGATTTACTTTTGAAGCTATCTATTTGTTCTATTTTTTTGGATTCTATTTATTATCTACGATATTGGTTTCTTTTATTTTACAACTTGCCATAACTTTTGTCTTCTCTTCATTTATTTGCAGGTTTCTTTTCTTTAGTTGTTCATTCGTACAGTCAAGATTTCTTACCAAATACCTTTCATTTTTTGCAAACACTACGAAGTAGTCTCTGCAAAGGCGCATTCTTTAAGCCATACGAGTTCCAAATTTTTATACCCCACATACCTTGTTGTTTCTCTTCTTGATTCTTTCATTACGTTATCCGTAATAGTGTTCTATAAAATTGGAGTTAGGACACCCCCTTGTTGTAGTCCTTCATTTATCTTCAACTTCTAAGATTCCATGTTGTCTGGTCTGACGTAGTTTCTCCTGTTTGGATCATACTTTCTTCCTTATCAAACTTTCATCGATTCCACAGGCCAACAAAAAGTTTGTGATCGGACTTTTTTGACTTTTTCGCTTAGTTACATACCATGCACTACAGAAACACAGAAGTGTTTTTATGTTTCCATCACGCATCAGGATTTGTAAATGTACACTGTACAATAATTTGTAGTTTTTAAAACCGAGGTTTTATAAAATTAAATTTTGCCTCAATTTTTGCGGCGCCCCGTGTTTAATCGGTTTGAAACATACACACAAGTGTGGGGGATTTACCGAAACAGAGTTGGCCGGTGGGGATATTCCGGTTTTATACTATTCGAGTATTTATATAGTCGCTGTAGTACGTTTTTAATGTATGTACGTTTACTCGTGAGTTCGCGTCGGGTTTTTTTTATTTTGTTTTAAAAATGCATAGAAGTTGTAAAAACACACCAAATACATTTTGTTATAAGCTTAAAACCAAAAAACGTTATTTATGCAAATTTGGTTGATCCGCAAAAAATTCTTATAAGCTATAGATAAAAATGGAAACAGTTTTAAGTACTTATGTGGCAAACTTCCAGCTCTTTCTGAAGCAAAATTAAAAGAAGGCATTTTCGTAGGACCACAAATAAGAGAATTAATGCAGTACTAACAGTTTGAAGAAACAATGACAGAAATTGAGTCTTGGATATGCTTTAAAAATGTAAGAGAAATTTTTTTAGGAAATTATTACATAGGCAGTATGAGAAAATTGTCAACAAAATGCTGGCAAAACTTTAAGCAACTAAGGTTTAGGTTGTAATATGAGCATAAAAATTCATTTTCTGCTTGCTCATCTGGACTACTGTCCAGAAAATCTTGGTGCTGTTAGTGAAGGGCAAGGTGAAAGGTTCCATCAAGATATAAAGGAGATGGAAAGGAGGTACCAGGGTCGATGGGATGTGGCGATGATGGCAGATGCTGAAAAGGGAGAGATTTTCAAAGAGAAAAAGAAATTAGAGACACAAAACTGTTTGTGTTGATACTTTTTACTATGTTTTTTAACGTTTATTAAATATAATGTTTATTAAAATGTAATATTTTCTTTAGTTTTTAATTTATCCTGATCATTCAGTTGATCAAAAACCATACGTGATGGGCAAAAACGGAAGGTAAATATGAAATCAGCGAAAATAAACTCACTTATAATCACTTATCAAACTCAAATCAACTTTAAAAATGTCCAAATTTGTAGGCCTATTATCTCTCTTGGTACTTTGTTTACTTGTTTCCTTTATATAACATTTGGTGGATTATATACGACGCTGCGACTGACGGGCTGTCCAAGTAGCCAAGGCAGTTCTAATGATGGACACTATTGAAAAATATGGTTGTAACGACAATTCTTGTGCTGGAACACCCCGCATATGACACGAGCCCGGCCCCTACGCCGAGACCTAAGCGAATTACCAATTTTTCGACCGTGAAGATCGCGCGGCCGATTTTTCCTCCAAAGCAATTCCACGAAATTAATTACCACAATTTGCATAATCAACTTAAGGTAAACGTTTCAGAGCGGGGATTTTTTAGATTGTTTCTCCGTTTTATTTTATAATTTCGTGACCGAATAATTTCATAAACCCCCGCGGAAATTAATGGACTCCTACAAAGGATTGCGAGGGTTGGAGGATTACCACGTTTTGTTTTTACGAGACTTTAAAGAAAACAAGAAAAAACACGGGCCAACGAAGGCGGCGTTTTCGAATTACCGGCGTGGAATATTAGAGAAGGCAGTTAGGATTAGGCAGTTAGGATTGGGTGTTAACCTTCCGTCGGGCGCAATATGAATCCAAACACATTCGGGCGCAATGCACCTGAGAGATCCCATATCTAATCTTACACAATTTAGATTTTAATGAGGTGGAGACTCGATTAAACGCTTATATTAATTAATACAATACAATATTAAATATTTCACACACTAGTTTTTAAACCCAATAATTAAATTTACATAAAATAACTCATTTTATGTTGTAACACAATAATAAATTTGGAATATTTTTATAGGAGAACCAGCTATTGACAAGCTCTTTTTCTGTTTTAAGGACAAAACAGACACAATTAGTATTCAACAATATTTTGAATACATATATAAAACATTTTATATACATTTTATATAAAAATCATAAAGCTATATATAAAAAATAACGAACGTGAATTACAAAGAAAAGCTATAAGTAACTAGGGTAGACGCACCGGTTATAGCCACTTTAAGGATTTTTTTGAAATTGATTCAATGTACATGACGTAGTGTCAAACAGTTCTTACGTTCGACGATTCTATGAGATAGCCTGTACATTTGTACTCACTACTATTTATGGAAAGAGATGAAGCATTACTTCTATGAAATACAATAAATAAAAAAAGTCGAAGAAGTACTATTTTTCTATTATAGCCACTTCGGCACGAATTGTAGCCAGACAGATGTACCGTATATAGCCACCAAATCTATAAACGATAAAAATCAACAGCATATTTAAAAAATGTGTTAATATGTATACTCAGGTAAGAAAAAATTTAAAAAGGGAATAAAATATTTGTTGAATAATAAAACTTAAACATCTGCATGAAATTACATTTCTTCGACAGATAATAATCCATGTGAACTTTTGGTTCGAATATAACGTCAATCACATCATGATTTGGATACCATAAAACATCCGGTATGATCATTTCTAATTCTATCCATTACTTCCATATTTTAATTTGACCCTCTCTGTTTTACTTTTCATATTTCCCATTAGATCCCAGCTTCACCGAAAGTCTAAATTAGTACAAATACTGATTTGTAAAATACTCATTTTATCCATAACAGATACTTCTCCTTCCCCAATGAAACACTTTTTAATACTGTGATACATTTTTGCAGCACTTTCAATTCGTCTACTTACTTTACTTCTATGTCCTGATTTACTTTTGAAGCTATCTATTTGTTCTATTCTTTTGAATTCTATTTATCACGATGTTTTAGTTTTCTTATATTTGTTGAATAATAAAACTTAAACATCTGCATGAAATTACATTTCTTCGACAGATAATAATCCATGTGAACTGTTGGTTCGAATATAACGTCAATCACATCATGATTTGGATACCATAAAACATCCGGTACCGTTGGCCACTTCCAGTGTAACCCACTTTTTTCCATGTCAGATGTATTCATTTTATTCTCTCCGTTGTTAATGTATATTTCAGCTGCGGCGCGTTCGTTTTTGTATTCATCGGTTTTGACATCATTTGGTATTTTTGTATTCGTTGTAGTTGTAATATTCCACTCTGGAAAAGGGAAGCTAATTTCAGCTTCGTTTCGGTTCAAAGAAATCATTTCCAAAGGTTCCACCTCTAACCCGTCTCACAACCCTTCCTTGTTTACAGGGAACCCATTGGCGGCATTAGTCAGTATCCAACGTTCAACTTCATCCTCGATTTTTTTTCCTAGGATGCACTTATTTCCTACTTGTTCTATAGTGGCCGAAGTTCTTCCACATAATTTGTCGCGCAGTGTTGTCCTAGGCACTTCAAATCTGTTACTCGCTGTGGCTACTGCCAATCCGTCACGTTAGATTGCTTGTAGTGCAAGAGTGAGTTGTTTTTGGGTATACTGATGTATAGGCCCTTTATTTCTTTGTCTAGCCTTTTCTTTGCCTTTTGCATTTTGCTTTTTTCGTGGTGCCATATCTATACGTCAGACTTCAAAGTAAAGTGACTAAAAAGAGAAATATGTTGTCCTAATATAGCCAGCCCTATGACTATAAATGAAAAACATTTTATCCCGCGAAAAAATTGCAATGCGAAACATTTTAATACATACCATACAATATATAAATTCTTTAAAAATAGTTTCAAGAACATTTTAACTTGAAATATCGTTGAATACAATTGCCTTACTCACCTTAAGTAGCTTAAGAAAAACGATAATAAACCAATAAGGGCAGGTCAAAGTGGTATATACATGGGTACAATTTTTAAATTAAGCAGACAATGACCATGCGCAATATGTTATATCAAACTAGAATATATAGCCGAGCAATAATAAGCCGTAGACAAAACATTTTAAGGACCATAGCTAAATAACACTACAATAATGGATGCAATGGCTATAAATGGGACAGTGGCTATAACCGGTGCATCTAGCCTACCTACCTAAACGTCACATTGTTGGTAACGATATTTACTATAAATCACTAATTTAACACCCAAATGTGTTAATTTTGAATAATAATACCATAAAATGCCAGAGTAAGTAAGTGTAGAGATCCCAAAAAATATTGTTAATTGAAATAATAAAAGAAATCTCACAAAATATAAAAGTGAAAATAATGACGTAGACAGGCGCAATGCATCTGACAGGTTCGGGCGGCCCATACAAGGTCACGGAATGTACTAAAAAAATCGACACCATATCGCAGAGTAGTTTGGAGCTAGGAAGCTATGAGGGAGTTCGAGTTCATATTCGTAATACACACGAAAGGGTAAAGAAAGAAGTGACTGCCAGATCTCACAGATCGGCTGTGCCTGACGCAAGCTTAAACCTTATTTTGCCTGACGCAAACTTAAACCTTATTTCGCACTGTGCGCGTCCAAAGTACCTTCCCCCAACACCTGTCTTTTGATTTTTGAGAAAATCGATTAAATGTAATATTGACCCACTATCAAACTTTGTAGGAGATGCCTTCCTATAAGTGCTAAGTGCAGGTTTTTTCTTTCATAAATCAAGAAAAAACATATCTTGGTAGATATCAAGCAGCCCCATAAAAATAAATCTAAGGTCGTTAGATCTGGAGACCCAGCAGACCACTCTATTGTACGTCAATGTCAATATCACATATTGGGATGTTTATTAAGATAAACCCTTACTGTGATATAATAGTGTGGAGGAGCATCATCCTGTTAAAAAGTTATTTCATGATGTCGACATTCATCGATGTTTGCCTCTAGATTCTCCAAAATTAGCGGCTCAATTGTTGTTAGTTTACGTTTACGTAGAGACATCCAATATCATACAGGATAGATATTATAATTAATATTGAAACTGAGAGCAGAATTGTATATCAATCTCTGTAAAACTTAATAGGACCAAGTTTCTGCATCGAATATGTCTTTCGTGTACTGTTCTCCTGTTGATGCTAGCTCTAATAGAATGGCAGAAGAGTTAGTACACCAATCCTATAAATAATCCCTATAAATAATATCCTTAGTGAATATGAAAAAGAAATTGTAAAAGAATAAACTCGTCAAAAGCAACGTTAAATGTTTTGAATATTTAATATTAATAAAGTGAGAAGTGATAAAAAAAATCGGTGACCCAATAGAGAGCAGAGGTTTCAGTACATTCAATCAATGTTCAACAGGTTTGATAAATAATCAGCCAACACCCGTACATCACCAAAACGCAAGGTCTGCTGTAAACATCGCTGCTGTGCGTGTGAGTGTACGGGAAAATCCGAGACAATCAATTTCTTGTCGTTCACAAGAACATGGCCAAGAACTGGCGAATTTTGCATCGGGACTTGGGTCTGCAGCCTCATAAAATCCAACTGACCCAGGAACTTAAGGTAAACGACCACAGACAACGCCGTGTGTTCGCTGATTGGGCTCTGAAGCAGTTGGAAGTTAACCCAAATTTCCCCAAAAAAATCATCTTTACCGACGAGGCCCATTCTTAGATGAATGGATATGAGAACAAACAAAATTATCGGACTTGGGACGATACCAATCCATACGAGAAACACCAGCCACAAATGAATTCCGAGAAAGTCACTTTTTGATGCAGATTTTGGTCTGGCAGAATCATCGGTCCGTACTTCTTCCAAAACAAAACTGGCATTGTCATACCCGTCAACGGCGAGCGCTACAGATCGATGATAAGCAACTTCTTGTAGCCTACACTGGATGATATGGATACTCACGATATGTGATTCCAACAGGACGGCGCTACGTGCCACACAGCGCATGCCACGATGGATATTCTGCACGAGCGATTTTAGAGCATGGTTATCTCGCGCAGCGGCGACGTGAACTGCCCACCGAGATCGTGCGATTTAACGCTTTTAGACTTCTTCTTCTGGGGTTATCTTAAATCGCAAGTATGCGAATAAACTAGAAACAATTGATGCCCTCAAAGTCAACATAATGAACTGGAAATGAATACTAACACTGTAAATTGATTATTTAGAGAATGGAAAGTGCAACAGCGCAAATATTCATGAAAAGTACGGTTATATCAAAGTGGGTTCTAGTGTCCAATGAGGTCACTCGAATAAAATAGCCTATTAGAACTTAAAACTAGTCAATATATAATGCCGTTACTTTTTAACAAATAAATATAGACGGACAAACACTTACACAAAAAGTAAGAGACCAAAGAAGAATTAAAAAAGTATTTTTGATAAACTCCAGTAATACATACTAAACTGCCAACTGCGCATTTCTGTGATAGAATGGTAACAGCAGCCGATGCACTTGGTCAGTGATAACCAAAATGTGACGTGTTTTAAAGCAGGATTTAAGAAGTTTCATTTTAATTTGTTTAAGAAGCATATGTCTTAATAATATTCTAAAATATGCCACATATATGTATAACTCACCCTGCATACCAAGTACATATTTTCTAAGCTAAAGTGGTGGTCACTGACACTTATCCACCCTGTATTAAATCAATTTTTATTCCATCAGCTATAATCTAATGTGAATTCCCCGCCATCGCGTCCATTGCATATTCGATACGTTGCAATTATGTAAACAATTACGTAAAAACAAAATAATGCTCCCGTAACGACGAAATAATTGAGTACAACTGCAGCAGTGCATTTGTAGGAATATATGACGATCGAATGGTCATTTCTGAACGTAACTACACTCTCTGTCTCACTCTATTGACATCCCCAAAGGTTGACTAGTATTACATAGGGGTTGGTCATAATTAGTGCGAAAAATGTGTGATTATATGGTACTTTTATGTCTAACAATAAATTGAAAATCTTGAAATACAATTATAATTAGAATTAAAACTAAATCGTTAGATAATTGCCTTTATTTTATTAAATACCTATTAACAATTGTCTGGAATATAAATATATATTATAAAATATAATTGTAATCTTCGTTAACAAAATATACAAACTGCAACATCAGGAATAAAACATTTGATTTAAATATTAATATAGGGTGTTTCAATTGGAACTATAGGATTTGGATTGAGCACCATTTGTGTTCTGTCAAAGATAGGGGTCAACATTTAACGACTGTCACCTACAAATTATACGACGTCAACATTATTTTCGCCAACTAAGTTGGAATAATCGAGAGATGATTAAAGCTGGTCTCTGGAAAACTGGCTTCCTGTTCTGGTTTCTGCATTGAAGGTTCCAGCCTCTTCCCAAGAAGTTTTATGACAATATAACACGATAATTGAGGCAAGATATTAATAACAAAAGCGTAAAAGAGTCAACCAAGACACGTGGCCAATTTTCTTCTGGAAGAGTACACAGGAAATACATACAATTAGTCACGAGTCTATTGTGAGTTTTGTAAACAACTCTCTGGATCTTCTTCGAAATGAAGGCTATAGTAGCAACAAAGACAACGTTTCGATTTTTACAGGGTCTTTCAATAGAGACGCTCGAAATTTGTTAGATTACAGTGGCCATGTTGTTAAAGCAACCAACAGCTGTCAAATTTGTTGTGAATTGTTCAGTAGTGCATGGCAAATCACCATTGAAAGTTATAGCGTTCAACATTAAAATTTTATTTTCAAAATCGGTGGTCCTTTCGAGAAACGTTCCCATTATTACGTGATTTTTATCCTCGCCACAACCGTCCCGACGAGTCGACTATACGACGTTTCGTGGCTAAATTCCAGTCAACCGGTTTGATAAATAATCAGTCACTCAGTCATGATAAATAACACTCGTACGTCACCGATACGTAAGGTCTGCTGAAAACATCGCTGCTGTGTGAAAGTGTACGGGAAAATCTGAGGCAGTCAATTGCTCGTCGTTCACAAGAATTTTCTGAAGAAGCCTTTCTGTGACTTCAACTTGAGGAATTTTACGTCGGGACTTGGGTGTGCACCCGTATAAGATCCAATTGACCCAGGAACTTAAGGTGAACGACCATAAACAACGCCGCGTACTCGCTGGTTGGGCTCTGGAGCAGTTCGAAGTTTACTTTCGCAAAAAAAAATCATCTTTAGCGACGAGGTCCATTTCTGGATGGATATGTAAACAAACAAAATTGTCGGATTTGGAAAGATATATCCGCATGAGATACACCAACACCAAATGCATCCCAAGAAAGTCACTGTTTGATGCGGATTTCGGTCTGGCGGAATCATCGGTCCGTACTTCTTCCGAAACGAAACTGGCATTGCCAGTTCCATAACCATCAACGGCATGCGCTACAGGTCGATGATAAGCAACTTCATGTAGCCTAAACTGGATGATATGGATACCGACGACATGTGGTTCCAACAGGACGGCGCTACGTGCCACACAGCGCATGACACGATGAACATTTTCCACGAGCAATTTGAGGGCAGGGCTTTCTCGCGCAGCGGCGACGTGAACTGCCCACAGAGATCGTGCGATTTAACGTCTTTAAACTTCTTCCTTTGGGGCTATCTTACATCGCAGGTCTATGCGAATAAACCGCAAACAATTGATGCCCTCAATGTCAACATAAGGAATGCCATCCAATAAATTCAGCCAGACTTATGCCACAGAGTTATCGAAAATTGCACCTCCCGAACACGCGCCACCAAGCAAAGCCGCGGCGGACATTTGAACGACGTTATATTCCACACTTAATGCCAGAAAGTATTCTTTCAAATAAAAAAAAATTGAGTGGATATCTCTCACACAACTTGTATTATTTACATTTAAAAATCGAGCGTCCTTATTGAAAGACCGTTTATAACAGGTGCAGCGTCTTACATGTTAAAAGCGGGCAGAACTTTGAGACAGACTTATCCTAATTTGTATTACGTCCCTCGGGTGACTCATGAATCGAACAGAGTGACAAAGGAGATCCAATAATTATTTCCTGCAATAGATTCGACAATTTGGTTTTCTTCGTTAAAAAACCTTTCTTTGAGCTACAAAAAGAGTTAAATTATTTTTTCCACATCCCCCAAGACTCAATGGAACACTTAAAACCTTGCACTTACCTTTAATTGTTTAATTCAGAGCCGCCATTCTATGGCTAAGAGATTGACAAAACATCAAAATCACCATGTAAACGCATAACATAAAATGACGAAACGAAACCCTCCTAGAATTCACCCCCAAATGACGTACGCCCGCTACTTTCACCCGCGCGAAGACAGACTACGAAAGCTTGCCCCGTTTCGCGTAAGGGTAGCTCCTTTGTATGCGATAGCAATCGCACACAAAGGGGTTTCATTAAAATAAAACTAGCCGTACAGCAGATAATAACGGCAATACATTCGGAATGATTCGCAAACACGGACGCAATGACTTTTACAGCGATTGTGGGGAGAGGGCGGCGGACGGCCCTTGAATCAGCCCCGAGCGAGATTTTTTTCTGTGATAAGGCGGGGTGAAAATGCAGATCGATGTTGAATTTCCGTTTTGACGTTTCAACTACGCATTCAAGCTTGTTATGACTCTTTTCGCTGTTTCGTATTGTCTAAAAGCTTCAGTGAGAATATAAACTAATTAAATCGGCATTTGTGTATAACCACACAACGTTCTGGAACATCTGGGTGGGAATATTATTTCACAATCAATTCTGGAACATTCAAAAGAGTTTCCTTCAAGCACAATTATTGTTACAGGCGTCTTGATTCATGTGTACGCTTCTGATTACTATAGTTCGGAGCCGAAATAATTTGAAGTGATTCAGTAGTAATGTTGGCCTCCGCTCATTATTCAACGTTTTAACTTGTCTAGCCGGCCTTGTGCAGATTGTAGTGTATCTGTTGTGCAAAATACCTTACACTCCTAAACAAAATTGACGCATAAGCAAAACTTTTCATTATTTCTTATAATTTATTATTTAAGTTTTAAATCGTAAAACATTGTATGTAGGTGGCCTAGGACATGCTCTGTCACTGTTGATAAACACTTGCAATTGTTTGACATATGTAAAGTTGTAAGTCAAAGTTGATAACGTTAGCCACAAACTGAAAATCGATCCCTCTAGACACCCCACTCTCTTTGTCTTTCCTCCTTTTTGATTTTCTCCCATCACTTCAAGCCCTTTTGGTTTTGTGTTTTGAGGTTTTCATTCAAGAATTCTCTCGCCCTCCATCCTGTATACATGTCCTAACCACCTTATCCTTTGACTTTTTATGCATCTTACTATATCCTCTCTTTTTATAAGTGCATCAATTTCGCGATTCATTCTTATTCTCCACATACCATTTTGTTGCACTGGGCATTATATTCTTCTAATGATCTTTCTCTCAAATATTTTTAATTAATTTTCATCATTATTTTCGAAAAAGGGTTTTTTCAAGCAAATTTAATAGAGTTCAACACGGTATTTAACGGCGATTAAATAATTGTTACTTCTATTCGATGCTCGTTATGACCCGTGAGTTTTTCTTCTGATTAACAAAAAGCCATCAAAATTGATGAGGGATCAAAATGGAGATTAGATATAGCTCCTTACATATGACAATTGAAATTTTGTAATTGTTGGTTAATACATTTAACGCTGTTTAGAGTGATTTCTAAAAAACAATACATTCACTTACGCTAGTGATTTCATAAAGTGACTGAAACACTTTGTCCAGTTGACTTGAGTAGAAGAAACGAATCGTCCGTGCGACTTAAGAAGATGAAGAAGTGAAAGCAGTAACTCTGGTTAATGAGGGGTGTAGCCAGCGATATGTGGCTAATTTGTTAGGAGTTAGACAATCAACAATTAGTCGAACAGTTAGACGTTTCAATGAACTTGAAAGTTACTGCAGAACCCCGGGAAAAGGTCGTAAGAAGTCTACAGATGCAAGAGATGAGCATTATCTTATGCAAGTCCCCTTAAGAAACAGGCACTAGCTTAGAGCTAAGCAGGGCCCTAGCAGCAGCTCGAAATGTAGCAATTTCCAGACGAAAGGTCAAGAGAAGGCTTAATGAAGGGGGAATAGACAGAAGAAGACCACTGCTCACCAGAAAACAAGAGTTACTAGACTGTGATTTAAGTAACGTAAATTGGCCCGTTGACGATTGGAAGCAAGTTTTGTTTTTAGACGAAACAAGAGTAAGTCTTTATTCACCAAATGAACGTCAACTAGCCTGGTGGAGGCCAAGAGAGAGATTTGCTACCTGCAATATCTCTCCAAGTATCCCATTTTTTGGTGGATCAATGATGCTCTGTTG
This sequence comes from Rosalia funebris, assembly GCA_037954035.1. Taxonomy (NCBI): domain Eukaryota; kingdom Metazoa; phylum Arthropoda; class Insecta; order Coleoptera; family Cerambycidae; genus Rosalia; species Rosalia funebris. The sequence goes on along the minus strand of JAZFAV010000039.1, from coordinate 20,032,038 downwards.
AGGAATTTGTTTTGATAGTCGCACGGATTTGGTTCCTATACGGTAAAGATCCATGAATGCACATTTCTACGTAGAAAACGTCAAGAAGAACATGTGGTGTCATTTGCCCCGTTTATCGAGGGTAATTTCATTTTTATGCAGGACAACGATCGGCCCCACGTTGCAGAGAAGTACCTTCAATTTGTCAATATTCCAACTATGGACTATGGAGACCCTGATATGAACATCATAAGAGTATCTATGTGGTGCACTATGTGCACCACACTAAAACACTATGTGCACCACACAGTATCTGTGTTGTGCACTAGAGTATCTATGTGGTGCATTGACTCTTAGGTTAGGGCTAGACGAGCTACAAATGTCGCCGGCAGCAAGCAGTAAAATAAAGCTTGAGATGGGTTGCCTAGGAACAATAGAGATGGCTAGACTGTGCTGTAAATGTCGCAGCAGGTAGAGTGGTAGTCTACCTCGTGTCTTCAGTCATGTCGTAAGCCGATGGATCCAGACCTATTTCACTTGCAGTGTTTGTCGTTCACTGCGTGGCTTGACGGGCGTTTGTTTACGACATTTGAATTCAATTTAATTTTCTTTTTTTAAATTTCTTCTTCTGTAGTTACGCTCTAGCGCATTGTAGTGTCTTTTTTACTTACGAAACTTTTCAATTAAATTAGCAGGAAGTTAAACGAAGAAATCGACATTCTGTAATACTCAAAAAACTTGTCGCGGTACTACTTCAGTTTATTATGAAATGTGAAAAACTTTCCCTCTATTTCTCTCTAAATCTATTTATCTCACTTATCATAGGGTGAATCCATCATTTCCGTTTGCGCTGTACTCCTCGTCGATGGCGCTTTACCAATAAAACGGATATTATCTTTTTTAAACTATAGAAATAAGGAGATTATACTCCAACCCATCTGCAAATGCCTTATATAATAAGGACTAGACAAATTAGGTCAAAACAGCTATTCTCCGGGCTATATGCCAAACATGACAAAATTTGCCGTATTTTGTCTAACAGAGTTAGCACTAAAATACAGTGATTCAGATTATTCCAAAACGACAAGGAAGATGCAAAGTGTCACCTATCTCGAGATATCGTTAACTGCAGGCCGGTTTTGACCTTATCTTCGGTCTCGTCCGTGCAGTGTAAACGAGTATACCTTTGACAGACGAAGCTCACATCTAGTAGACGTTGCTACGTTCCACCGCAGTAGAATGTACCAAACGCCATCTCTTGGTCTACATTCTCGACTACAGTCTCGAGAACATCCAAATCGGAGTAAAAACTTGCAATCATCAGTATAATGCAAAGTTTTACTCTGCAGGGGGTAATTTTCAAAATACAGAAATAAGGAGATTATACAGGCGTTTCGTACATTCAAACCTTACGATTTAATTTTAATTTAATTTTTTTTTTCAAGAAGTTTAAAAGTTTTTCATTAACACCGTTTTCATTGCATTTGACTTCATCGTTCCTTTCTGTTATTTATTCATGTTCTTCCCGATAATACCATTCTAATTTGTTAAACATTAGTTGAAATCATTTTTTTATAATATCGCATGTAGGTAGAATACTATGATTTAAAGTTTCGAAGAAATAAAAGTAATAATGTGAAGTTTCACTGATGCGTCAATTTTGTCCAGGAGTTTATTATTTTAATAGAAAAAATAATTATCTATAATAGAAGAGTTAGTAGAATACCGAAAAATGATAATCTAAAAATCATTTTATTTTACATAAAAAATATATAAATTAAATATTGTTTACATCATATATAATAATTATGCGAAATTGGTTCAATTTAAGTATGGACACTGGAGTTTGATTCAACATTTCTTTTATGGCGTATGGGAAATTTAGTTATGGTTTTCTGAGCAATAACAATATACAACACCACTAAATCGACAATAGTTATTTTATTAGATAAATTACAGTATTTAATTATGTTAACTTACCTTTAAAATCATATATCTGAGGACAATTTTCATCCTGATTTTAAGTTTTATTTTAAATACACAATATTAAGCTAATTTAAAATCACTTAATACAATACATAAGAACCGCAAGACATAAAACGGTGCATTATAATACACAATTTCTGTGATGACGAACGTCTTTAATGATATTTTTCTTGGCAGATGGATATGGCGACCAGAACCAACCGAGTGACCACCACGCTCACCTGATCTAATACCCTGGATTTCTTCTTGAGGGATTACTTAAAATCACGGGCCTATTTTAATGCGCTAAATGGTTTATAGAATCTGAAACAACGAATCGAAGTAATTTAATAACAAACTTAAGAATATTATGCCAAACTTTATCATCGCGCTATATGAAACACGCTATATAGACCGTCTTTACAGATCTATACAATTGTTCAACTTCCACTCATACCAAAAATTAAACATCCAATTGCTTGCAATGTACCTAATAAGACTGTTTTAATCTTAGGTTGATTAGGTCTTAACATCGATTAAATTAATCTCAGATTAAGACAGTTTAGCGAGGTCAAAAATACAAGGCCTTAACCAATATTAAACATGCCAGTAATTTGAAGCTGACAGTCTTAAGTCATATATGGTTACTCTAACTGGGTGACTACTATCAAAATAAGACACTAGCTTAAAATTCAACTTTCCAGATGTCAAAAAAAAGCTGCCTCAATTAGTGAAAGAGAGAGATAAGTGTAAAGCAATAGGTGACAGTACATGGAATATCAAGGTCAATTACGCTAGTCGTATTCGCCCTGAATCTAACAATTGATGGACCGGACATAATGACGTTCAGTCGTAGGGGATTTTAGGTTTTTTATTTTTTATTGGGTTACTTTATAATTTCAGTTTCAGGTATCTGGTAGTGGAGTCACTGCCCTGCTAAAATTATGCCAGAAACTATCCTGACTCGCTGTATATTTGATAATGTATTTATATTATTGCTCGGATTGATTAATAAGTGATATCTTCGAAAATAGTCATACGAACAAATTAAGATTTCTTACTCACAGATATTATATTTCTCAACTTAATTATTATAAATAATTGGTACGATAATAATTTAAATTTGACGATCAGTCTGGTCGTGAGGTAGTTTCTTGCCTAAAATCTTCTTGCTTTCATGGTCTAGTGAAAGTGGGAATTATTTTTACAGTTCCAAAAATATTTTTTCGAGTGTCCCTAATAACAATAGTGTCAAATACAATCGTCTGATTGGATAGTACTAAGAACGTCTTATAGGACCTGTAAACCTACCAGAAATGTACATTTCATTAAAGTGTCATTGGTTCAAGTATCTTATTTCTACTTTTGGAATAACTTACATTGTATGTTATGCCTATACATTTTTTATAATTCTATACAGATGCACTGTTATGTCAAATTTGACAGTTCTATTAAAGTTCTCTACGCAATCAAGTAAAAACGCAACGTTACAGGGTAATGAATAACATGTAATATCATACTACATTTCATAATAAGGAACTTTCCCCACTTAACCCTACTTATACTAAAATCGCGGTAAAACGCCGTGATAAAAAACATTTATAAAACAGTCAAAACTAGCCTAAATAAACAAAATGTCTTGAAAAACGACAAAAAAATATACACTGAATAGTTTCGTATCATTCCATGTAAGTTCTTCATTCATCTAAACAATTACTTGGGCACCCAAAGCAGCTGAAAGTAATTATGTAGATTGAACCAACGCCGGATAAAAAAGCAATAAAAATTTAATATAGCGTCATGTGACAGCATACGCTTCAATCGTAGTAAACGAAACAATATCATTACAAGAATTCCGCACGTCAATTGACGCCTAACATTTAAAATTACAACCCACAATCGCGGTTTTTGTTAACCAAATTCGTATTGTTTACCTAATTATTTATACTACTTACCCGATCATTATTGGCCTGCTGTAAGCTCGGTTGGCTTGAGGAAGGGTCAGACAAACACAAATACTGATAAAATAAGCTTATTAAAACACTGCAGTGCGTTATTAGGCTATTAGATACAGTTTAAATAATTAAAACACGAGATGTTAACAAGTGGTTTGCAATAATGGCGAAACGTCAAAAAACATAAATTATCGACAACTGCACAGACAGTACGCCGTAACCACAACACATTATGCACTTCCTACGTAAATACAAATACAAAAATACTTGTCGAATACTGCTAAACAATATCTTGGTCCGATTGTAGGTTTAAATTACATTTGGTCCGCTAGAAAAATCGACTGTCAGATTTCGTGTGGAGAAGGGTGTGCGTGACGGTAGGTAAGATAGGAAGCTGTGCTATCGCCGGCTTTATCGCGGACACCAACCTGCCGGCTAACGATTTTGAATCTGCCGGTGCCTTGGAAGAAGTAAAGCATCAGCCACAAGTGGTAAATTAGATAAATGTTGATATGGTAATGTGGGACTGGTGATTATGATCTCTTCATGGCTCATGCAACTTTCTTTCAGGAACGGAAGAGCTGGTATCTTATCAGCAACTTGTTAGATAAGATAAATGTCTTATCAATAAACTTCCAAATAAACAGTGATGGACGAGCTGCACTTGTTTTCTTGTTTTTAATTTATCCTTTCCATTTATTTACAAATTTCGACACGTGTTTTCTATTCCGGTTTTATTAAGATTCATAGCGATAGTTATGAATTTTTATCTTGCTTATAAAGACTAATATCAATTAGATGTAAGATCCCAGCAATCTATTACATTCAGTTGTGTGTAGTAAATTAAAAAAACCTCGTCAAAATCCTCAAAAGTTCTTGATGGATCAGTGAAATGATCAAGTAGATTTAGATAAAGTGAGTATAAGAACAACTCCAAAGTTATTTCTTGTGTTGAATGAATATTTTATACTGAACAATGTTACGTAAACAAAAAACTTCAACTAAGGCCACATTTTTTACTAGAAGTAATGTTTTATTGCAAAATCAGTTGTTAAATTTGAAATCAAGGTTAACCTTCTTAACATAGTTTGTTATAAATATTATGATTTGTTTCCCTAACTACAAACTTATTTTTTTTAAATTCAAAAACTGTTGAACATAAATCAAATTTGTAAAAGCCCAATTCAGTCACATATTACTTTGAAGCTTCTTTATTTCTCTTCGAAGTTAGACTATAAATATCAATTAGACTTAAATCATGTGGTTGTAACGTATCATATTTTAACTTTGCACTAAACATTTTCTTCAATGTAACTTTTTATAATTTCCTTGAAAATCCAATCAAACTTCAAGCACGATTGCTGAGAAGCTATTTTTCTTCATTCCATTATTTCCTGGTTTGACCAAAATACAGCCAAAATCCAATTTCATAAAAATCAAGCACCTTTAAATCAGGCATATACGATGGCCTACGATGTTTTATTAGATGGCCTATAATTTTGAATGTAATTAAAGAAAATCAATTGGACTTAAATCAGGTATATCCCGAGGTCACTGATTTTTTTTTTAATGTGGACTGCCTATTTCTTCTATTCTACTAAAATAACACTATTTTTTGTAAAATTTTCAGTCTCATAAAATCTTTAAAAATCCAATTGGACTTAAATCGAACGTGTTTGATTAAGTGACAGTAGAATATTTGTTGCTTTACGTTCCACATTTGTGGCTTTCCCATCTAGCTTCTACTATTCCTTCAATTTGTGCAACATAACAGCTATAACCAGTTATACACTGTCATAAACTTCAGTCATCTTAATATAAAAGTCAATTGGACTAAAGTAGGGTGTCCTACTAGGGTAAACCTACTTTAATTATGGTAAATTTGCTTCTACATAATTTCTGAGGGTTTCTTAAAAAATTTAAGTGGGCCCAAATCAGGCACACGCGGAGGCCGTTGTATAATTTATTTGTTTTAAATTATACAATTGCAATTCTTCCGCTTGGTTATATTATTTTCTTGATTCGAACAATGCAACACACACGAAACAGACTATTAATACACACTTGGTTGCACAATAAACACCGATTCATGCCTGTGAAGTGCGTGTTAGAAAACAGAACAGCTAAAATGAACAGAGTTAAGATCAGTTTAGGATAGAAAAAGTGAGAAAGAGAGCAAACATCAAGAGGAAGGAAAACACGACATTGAAACGATACGTCGATTTATTTACATTAAAAGTTGAAACTGATATTCAACATATACGTAATACAAGCTAACTGGGCGAGTCTGTCTCTCTGTTTCCGTGTAACATACGATCTCTACTCATCGCTGTAGAACCACCGCCACCAGGCCACTTTCATCCTGTCCCAGACATTTTCAATGCTGAAAAATACATTTCTTGTACAAAAAATTGTCGCATTGCATATATTTCTAAAGCAGATCATGGAAATTTTTCTATGCATACAAGGTGAATCTAAGAAAAATATAAGCACTGAAATAGTACATTTCTTTGCTAAGTAGGCTATGAAAACAATCGCACTACTATGGATGACCCTCAATTGTTACACAACATACAAGATTTTCTGAATGTAGTACTCACCTGTCCATGGCAGGTCGGACATCTAGTAATGCGAATTTATATTTATCATCTACGGCACCGCCATCATAGTAATCGATGACGTACCTCACCTCTTTCCCACACCTGTCAACTATCCAATCATGCCTGTCGAATGGCAATTCGTAGCCCATCAGCCACCGTATTCGAGCCCTCGGACTGAAATCAGTCGCTTTGCCGCCAAAACTCTTCAACCTTAAATAAAAAATACCTACTAAGAATGTAAGAATGAGAATAACAAACAATGTCAGGGTCACCGTAAGTGTCTTAGAGGCATAAATATTTTCACATAATTTTTATTTGCGTTCCTATATAATTCCACACATTTCCACACTCTTCTACTTCCAGCCTCTTTTAGAATATATTTCAACTATTATAAAAAGTTTTAAAATATCATGTGGCATGTTCAATTTCTATCACTCTGTATGTCTAGATGGTTAGTTTCATATATGGGTAATCATTTAAAAAATTTATGAAAAGATGATAAAAATTAGAAACCTAGAAACTAATTTTTTATTAATAGAATTCTTCTGGTGAAGATTTTAAAGAACTTGTCAGATATTGGAAAGGCAATACCTGAAGTAATTCAGGTATTGCTCCTGTTAGTACAAAATTCACGTATACAATATTTATTATTATTTGATAGATACCAAAAATTATGGGAATGAGAGAAGTATGACGTAGGATAAAACTTTGTAAATGAATGAAAGAAACATGTATTTATGATGAGGGCATAAAAATGTACAAAAAATTCAATTCAGAAAAAAAATTATCAAAAAATATAAACTTTTATTCAAAATTATTTTTATTTATAAGAATAAGTGCCATGCTTTTTATTAATATTAGGTATATATGCACCTATGGTAAATATTAGTGGGCATATTATATTGTCATATAGCTCTTTATATAAAAAAACTGTAAAATAAATAAACTAAACTTTAAAAAAAATGTAAAACACTAGTAAATGATCTAAAATATAGAACTAATAACAAAAATATATAAATTTTATATCATGTTTAATTTTAGTCAATAAACCAATAACTTAAAATTGGAACAAATATAAAGAAAAATACCTGGGGTCCATACATTCGTGGGCATGTAACGCCTCCCATTTGAGTACTTCCTTCCAGGCCTGCTCATTATTAGCATTGTGAATTTTAATTATATTATTCATATCCTGTTGCTGCAAATCGTCGTCCTTCCATCTCCAGCCTTTCCGCAACATCGCGTTCCAAAACATCTACCACAAATAAATGGCTCATACATTAACTATTTCTCTAAACTCTAAATGATAATGGAGGCATATGCTTCATTTTATGAAGAAATTACATTTCTAAATCTATGTGGTTTTATTTTTTAAATCGAATCTTACCTGGGCACTGGGATAGACCCAGAATTGGCCCTCGCCTTCCTTTACGATAGCCTTTGGAATGGTGGATATCTGCCTCTCTGTAGACAGAGAAAAGGGCTGGCCAGGCGATGGGTTTTGATTCGCAGGGCCCATCTGCGTCAATGAATCAGTGGCCATACAAAAATACGTTTTTTAATACTATTGTCCATCACAAATACACATTAATTTTAAAAATAAACTAATTTATTCTGCACTGAAATATTCTGCATGCATTTTTTCTATAAACATTAGAAAGCGGAAAACATTTTAGGTGTTTCTAATGTACAATCTATCAAATTGAATTTTAACTGTCGAATTGAATTAAATACAGGCAACATGCAAATAACACATAATCCTACCATATTGAGTGGGTCTATGTTGCCGTCCTCATGGCGTATGGGACATTCGGAATCTGTCACCGCCCTTCTGTGCATCGGGCATTCCTCTGGAAATTTCCCTTGAATTTTAGGATGGTCGTTTGACCTGTGAAGTGGATTATTCGGGTGTATTATTTGCATGGCTGCTATTTCAGCAGTCGACACCGTGTTACCCATTTTGCGAACTTCAAAATAAAACTGTAACAATAGAAAATTAGGTTAAACACGACTTATGTAACAAATGTTGAAAATTTTTACGAAATCCTGTGATTAAAACTGTGTACTGTAAAGTAGTAACATACTATTGTTCATACCTTTATGAGTTCTTCAACATTTGTTATAAAAATTTCATACGATTTTAGCTCATTTAACTGTACGAACTCGACATAGATTTTTTAATTTGACAGACGACGCCAAGAGCACGCCAAGAGGGAGCGGTAATCCGGTAGTCAGGAATGCTAGAGGTTAGAGGATAAAGCTATGGCAAACAAAATTTGGTGGTCGAATATTCTGTGACGTCACTGTTAGACCAGCTCTCTGCTATCATAAAACTAATTTAAAATATAAGACTAAATAGTAAAACATGTTTTTAAGATATAATGTATTTACGAAAGGTACAATTTGAAGATAACAATAATCGTTTAACAATACTAATAGTAGATAACTAATAGAATAATTTTGATTTTAGACTATTAATTTTGAAGTAAATTATGTACAAGGTACTGAACTAATTGTGTATAATATTTATGTTATATATCATAAAAGTGATTATTTAGAGATATTATTGTCTATTGTAATAAGTAAAGGTTTAACACTGCAGTCTTGATTTAAAAACAATCCTCATGAGTTTGGAAATATTGAATGAAAGATAAATATGTTAAAAAAATCCATTTAAAAACATAAATAAATACTTTCTAAAGGTGTCCTCAAAAATTGAATTGTTTGCCAGGTGTAGGGGATTCAGAAGTTACATCATGACGTATTTAAAGGGCTGGAAATATGACTACACCACAAATTCTTTATTAGAGCAACCTGTACACCATTAGTATTTCATTACCAACACTAAATAATAAAAGTCTCTATACTAAAATCTTGTATGAACTACCACACACAGAACACAGACTTGTACAGCTGGTTGTCTGATAAGAATTTCAATTTCAATAATAATATATTGTATGATAATTATTTATTAGAATTGTTTAAACCGATATAGGACGGAAAACTACGTATACATAAAGTTACTTCCCTTACGAGATTAATTATGAAATGTATGTTTTGTGTGTATAACTTTTAAAAATGCAATAATAATTGGTTGTTATATTGTAAAAAATAATACTTGAGAGTCATTGTACCATTACAAATTACACTGACATTTAAGGAAATAGCTGTTATTTATTATAACTGTATTTATTGTACGTATGTTTTTATAAATTATATTCGCATCACTTGATATGAAGAATGTTTATTGTTATTGTTGTAAAATATATACAAAACAACTAATTTTAGGTATAAGGCGTACTAGGTAAAAATATTTCGAATTGTACTAGTAATTCGAAATGTTACAAAACTTGAGGTAGCTATCTCTAAGTGTCGATATCAAAAATTGTTTTATTAGTCAAAGCTAGCCATGAAATGGAAAACATCCAAATTAGCTTACTATGTTGAAATGTGTTCTTCCCATGATCAAATCTACCCCACCTTCTTTGATCAAAGTAATTTTTAATATTAGTGTAAGCATACAGGGATGTCACATATTTTTCCCGTGGCTTTGGCAATTTTAAAATTATTTCTGTTTTACCAAGAACTGTCACTTCTTCTCAATTTAGACTACACAATGGACTGCAATTGTTTTCTGTACCTTCATACCTTTCTGTAATCAAGTGAGGGCCTCACTTTACTATAATTTCCGCCCTTATTTTAATCCATGTTACTATGATTCATTTCCTGAGACAAAATGTTAAGAAATTCTAATCGCTTGTTATTATACAAAACATCATAAAAACTTTCTAATGCTACTTCCGTCTTTGTTATCACCATCAGTAGCAATCCGGTGCGTATTTTTTGGGCGCGACCACATTCTCGATGAGATATTTGCATTAGAAACTTCTGAATCATTATTCGGATTATGCAGATATCTTTGCGATCCTACTACAAATATGTTACTAATTCTTAAAAATAGTTGTGTGTAAATTAGGCAGATTTATGATAATCGAAGTTGTTTATTTAATCCTATATAAGGTACTAAATATATATAGAGGTATTTTTCCGGTGATTGAACGAAGGTTAACAATGTTATTAATCTTTTTGAGGTCTCATCAGAGAAATTAAGAAATAACATAGTATGTATCACAATCAGTTATTATAAATAGCTTTTTAAACAAGACATCTTTATTAAGCTGTTGGTAATTATACAGTGGCAATGATTTTTTTAAGCAGTGCTGTTAAAGTTCTCACGAATTATACTGGTATTGATGGTCGATGGAAGCTGTACAAGATCATAATTGTATTCGTTGCATTAATTTCGCTTGTCATCTTTTATTATTTAGGGCAAGCCTTTTAATAAGTAGACAAGACTAACTATAAAGCACTTATTTAGTCGACATTTTGGACACGAATTTGATTTTTTCTTCTAAATACCTGGTATAATTTTACGTGGTATATTTTTATAATTGTGAAAGGTTGAATATTTCTCGAATGTATGAACTACACTAGGCACAACAATTAGGGGATGAAAAAAATTCTAAATTTTTAAGTGATTTTCAAGGGGCTGCAACTTGGAGAAATATTGTCCCAGAGCAATTTAAAAAAAGTAAATTGCAGCTCCAAGTTTCTAGTTTTCAGATCTTGTTAATGTTATTGCAGATCTTGCAATTGTTATTTCCCAAGAAATTAATTGCCAAAATAGTTCAAAGCAAAAAACTGGCTTTTTTACTTTGAACGACGATAACTCATCGAAAAATCATCGTACAAATGTTTTAGACCGCTCAAATTAAAGAGGATAAAAGTATACAAAAAAGCTTGATGATTAAATCACTGAAAAAATTTTATTGATGTCCCTGGATTTTTTTTAAATGCAAGCTATAATTTGGAAAAAAAATTTCGATGGTTTTCTTATAATTACTTCTAGAACTGCTGATGATAATAAATTTTGAGATCTGAAAACTAAAAACTTGGAGCTTCAATTTGTTTTTTCTTAAATTTCTCTGCGACTACTCTTCTTTAAACAAACATTTTATATTTAATAAATTTCTTAATAATGTATAAGGCGTATAGACGTATGTCGTGGTGAGTTATTTGATGTTTTTTCTGTGAATTAATAAAAAGCATTTGTATATTTGAAAATCAATTCAATAAATATATATAATGATTTTTCCTAAATTTTACCCAAGGATGAAGACAGTCGTTTGAGAAAAACTCAGTCACAAATATGCATATAAATTTATAAGTACATTTTTGTAGATACATTTAAAGAACAGTTAATAACTGCCCCCATAGAACTTTGTTTATTTTTTGTATATCAATAAAAGTCATCAAATATTACACATCAAATTGTTTTTTTAATAAAAGTTTTAACTTAAATAGGCCTTGCATTATACTAAATATGATTTGCGTCATTTTGTAGACTTATACTAGACATCGTATTTTTTATAAACTTCTCTTACTGCAGTCTATCGATTTTATTCCCCAAAGAAACGTTTTCTGAACAAATAAATCTGAAAATAAATATATAAGTGTGAGACGAACTGACAAGTGCAACGATGCTTTTAAATTTGCTTTAAATGTAAATGTACTCTAGGTAGATACGAGTTTCTAAGTTGCTACTTTGAATCTGGGTTCCGAAAGTCTTTCTTGGTTTTTGAGAAAACCGACAGTTTTTCATTAAAAATGGAGATTGCTATCGTATTAAGGCGATCGACTTACGTAATATTTAATATGATTTGCTTCCCTCTTGAGATATTCTTATTTTATAGAAAATTCCCTTGTTATAGTCCATCGATTTTCTTCTGTAAAAAATGTGTTCTCGACAATAAATCTTAAAAAAAAATCTTACAGGCATAGAAAATACTGACAAATTCAATGATGCCTTTTAGTTTGTTCTAAATCCAAAGGGAATCTAGGTAGGAATGAATTTCGAAGTTGTTACTTTCAACTTTACGCTGTTAATATTGATTATAATAATAGAAAAATTAATATTGTATAAAAATAATTAAGAAACCGAAAAAAAATATCGATCATTGTGAATAATAAATAAACTAAATTGAGTGTTCACACTACTCGAATATTTATCTTAACAGAGTGTTGTAATATTACGTAGTTAATATACCAATAAAATATCATATTTTCCTTGTTCGATCGAATTTTTGTTATTTGGCATGCAAATCAGTGCGGATCATGTGCCCCATTGCTTTCTCTGTGACCTCTTCACCCAGCGGGAAAGTTTTCACATTGCGTTTAGTCCTTATATGATTCCTCAGTACTTCCTCGCTTTAGATGCACCCACGCCAGTCTCAACAAGGTCCAATTAGAAAAAGTTCTAAAACAAACGTTTTATAATGAAATATACTAATGATAATACATATAACGAAATATAATTCTGGCAATATATCCTAATAGATAATGGCAAAAGTCGACAATTTAAATATTTTTGAAAATGCCTACTTACAATGCTTTATCGTAAAACAAATACCGATAAAATATTTTCTTAGTCCAAGGGTAGTCGTCGACTTTAATAGAATTGTTGCAGAATTTGAATCGATCATATTTTGATGTCATGTCGAAAAAATTTCATATTTTTTTTCTGACTGATCATTGCCAAATAATCACTCAAAGGTTGACCAACAAAGTGTTTACTGCGGCAAGAATAGTAAGATCCAAGGAAGGCCAGTTGTTAACATCAACTGATGTGCAGCGGGATAGGTGGAAGGAACACTTTCAGGAACTGTTGGACGCTTCACATAATATAATGGAAGAAAACGAAATAGAAAACTATACATTCAGTCTATATATTATTCCAGAAAAATATATAGACTGAAAGCTTGATAATCCAACAACACTAAGAAATCTCGTACATATATCTAGTCAACAACACTATGTTGACTAGATATATGAGGATGTATTGCAAACATTCAGAACCACGTTGAGGAAAATGTTGTATTTTGTGTACCATTATAGACGAAGCACCTGATGCATGCGTGTGTTCTCTGGCAAATGTTTTAATTCATGGGTTGAAACCTGACAGTGCTAGTGGCAGTTATTTAGTGGCTTGCTTATAAGATGTTATACGGAACCAACCACAAAAGAATTGTTAATTTTGTGACTGATTGTGAGTGCTTTCACTATGTATAACCACAGCTTACTCAATACTATATACTATACTCAATAGTATTGAGTAAGCTGTGGTATAACCAGATCAAGATCAAGCTAGTCAAGTATTAGTAATGTTAATGGACGCAACAGCGTACATGCGAAAAGAAGGATATCTGTTAATTGAAACTTTCCAAATATGATACACTTTACATGTGCAGCTAGCTCATGCACTTAAGCGAGTAGCAGAAATAATGAAACACAGTTTCCCTTTAGTTAACGAGGTAGGAAATGTAAAAAAAATATATATAAAAGTGCCTACTTGTAGAGACACGTCTAGAAATGCTTTACCACACATATACAGGTATTTACCTCCAGAACCAGTTATCATAAGATAAGTTTCTTGGTTAGAAAGTAGTTTATTATGATAAGCATTTTGAGGAACTAAAACGTGTTATCTATAGGTTTGATCCCAACGAAAACAATATTAGTAATAAAGCAAAGCGGGTACCAGGCCACCCTCGGATTTGTCCGCGGACATTTGATGCGGATGGCATGTGGTCATTGTTGATTTGAAGAACTCTTGGCACATGTATAAAACAGGTCTGTACAGGTATAAAACAGGTGTGTATTGGTTTAAAACAGGTATGGTGGTATTAGGAAAAAAACATGACGTCATTAAACAGGTTACCATACCTGTTCATTCTAAAGGATGTACATCAAGAGTTATCTCCTATTTTACTAAAATATTGTCCATATATAATTAATTTATCGTACTGTCCCTTGGTGACAGTAGACACACAACAAACTACTGCTCGTCAAGAATAGGAAAAAGTGTGAGATTATCTATGTTGCCATCCCTTGCATTCAGGGTCAAAATGGAGGCAAGGGCTGCCTACAGGCTTAGCTGCACGGGAAAATGAAACACCAACAGTGTGTTTCATTGTGAGTTAACTCGAGGTAAGCTTAACAAGGAAATCTGGGGCAATCCCCAGGACAAAACCAGCAAGAACCTATACTGGAATAGAGCTTACAAGGTTCTAATATCAGGAAGGGACGGTTGGGACGACAAAATTGGACCCAGACACGGCGAAATCTGGTTTATCGATGCATCCAAAACCAGAGAAGGAGTGGGAGTTGGCTACTGTTTACCTAGAGCTCGAGATGAACATTACACTAGACTGAGGAAATACAACACAGTATTCTAAGCGAAAGTCCACGCGATATTTTGTTGCGCGAAGGAACTTCTGGAAAGTAACAAGACAGGACAAACAATCTGGATGTGTTCGGACAGCCTGGCGGCACTAGGTGCCTTGGCTGCCGTAGAGCATAACTCCAGATTAGTGGGGGAAACAAAGGACTGCCCGAACAAGCTTTCCAGAAGGAACAAACTCCACTTAGCCTGGATACCAGGGCATTCCGGGTGGAAAGGAAATGAGAGAGCAGATATACTGGCTAAGAAAGGAACTACACTATGTGGTCCTATTAAAGAACCAGTTGGAATGGTCTACCAAGAAGGGTTAAACTTGCTGAGATCCCACTATGAGAATCAGCAAAGTAAGGAATGGTTGGAGACTTTCGGCTGCCGCACTTCCAAAGCTCTAATAGGGCTGAAAATAGGAAGATGGGTAGATGAGTTGAAAACATTCAGCAAGGCCCAGACCAGGATCGTTGTAAAACTGATAACGGGACACGGCAACCTGCGACAGCAGAGACACAGGATGGGCAAAGAGGAGTCCCCCCCCCTTTATACCAGATGTGACTTACGGGAGAAGGAGACGTGGATGTACTTCCTATGCGTGTGTCCTGCCAGATCACCTTATATAATGACATGACTGAGCAAGCCGGTATTATTACCGGACGAAATCAGGGATCATCAGCTGCAGCAAATCATGGGCTACAGCTTAGTGTCGAGGTATCCTGCCACACCCTGAGGAAGATAGTGGGATAGAGTACAAAAGCCAAGGCTAGGTGCTCGTATTAGTAAAGGCCCGCTAGATTAATACTAATAATAATAATAATGTATGCGTAGAAGAAAGTGTGAGGTAGTATTCGAAGGGAAATGGATGGACTTTACGCCTGGCCAGATCGAACTCTGTGTGCAATTCACATTCAATATGTATATTCATTGATATTCACTATGCAAATGTCTCAGTCCGACTGGGTAAGGACTGCTATTTACTGCGCACCTCGTGGGCTATCCGATTACGCAGTTACTTGAACGATTTGTTACAAGTTGTAGAACATTATTTTATTATAATACTATAATGTGTGTACCGGAGGTTTTAATTTGAAGTGTTTAATATGGAGTTATGCCGGGTACTAACTAGTCGCACGTTTTCGCCTATATAAGGTGCCATGTGCTGAGTTTGCATGAGAATGGCTTTGGCTATGAGCATTCCTAGAAGTTAGGCGTAAGTTGCTGACCACAAGCAAGTCTTTGCTTCTGGGAATGAAATAAATCACGAAAAGAATCAAGTATCTAAGAGATGACTGATAAGGAAGACCAAAGATTACGTTACTTGAAATAGGATACAATCAAATGGTACCTAACTGAAATTATTCTAAGTCTAAAATGTATACAAATAAATATTTTATATAATATGGATAACCCCATTTTTTATTTCAGAAATTGGAATTTTAAAAACCATTACACTTAAGAATGAGTATCCTCCTAATTTCCTTCTATAATTTTCCACAATTTGCATCCAGTAAACAGCTGCTAACTGTGAATATATAAACAGTACTCGCTGCGACTTATGCCTCGCAAGGATTATTATCTTTAATCGCGTTGTTTTATTAAAGTTTCTATTGAAAATTATCCTTGACGGTTTGTTTTCGTGTCTTGTCAGTTCGTTACCTGGAAGACGATCGACCTCCCGCATAAACATGTTGCCATTAGCATTAATTCACATCGTCCAGTCATCTCGAAAACATTTCGTTTAAATTAATTTTCACGGTACATTTGTACCGAAGAAATCGAAGCAGTCGTAGCGAAAAAAAAATAATATAACGACTACGTGATATCTAATCTAAAGCATACAATAACAACATATGAAGATATTTATGTGGAATAAGAGGAGAAAGTAATAAATTAATTTTTTTGCAAATGAGACGTAAAAAGTAATCGTGGCCGCTTATGTGTCTCAGGATTTAGGCTCGGCCATGAAAGTAAAGTGACGTCTTCAGTTGCAATAATCGCTTTAATTGTCTTGAAGAAACGACAATAAAATTCTTATTTCACTTTCGATCCTATACATGGCAACATTTTTTTAACTTATATTCATATATGTATACAGGGTGATTCAGCTAACCCGTTCATTAAAGGTTTATGAACTTCCCATTGGAATTCATTTTTTAAAATTTGGGATCAGGGGTTACCAAAGACGATCTATTCAACTAAAGTATTTTTGCTTTTCTGACACGTCCGGTTATACCGGAAGTAGCTATCAACTTCCTTATTTTAAATAGAACACCCAGTATATTATTACATTTTTGAATTACCCCGCTGATTTTATGTGAACTTTCTTAACAATGCCCTATACCTATCTTCAGCAGTTTTTGAGATATTTAAATTTTTTTGAAAAAATTAGGTTCTGTAGTATAGTTCTGTATTCAAAACAAAAGTTATAGTAGCAAATATTGGGCTGTAATTAGGCGGACTATTAATCTTTCAGGTGATATGTAGTTTGATATTTTATTATTTACAGGGTGTCCAAAAAATTTTGTTCATTCTGACAAACTTCAACTGCTCAAAAGTCGATTTTCTTAAATGAAACACCCTGTATTTTATTGCTTTCTGTGATGGAGAGTTTAAGTTATATTTCAAGGGCCATGAAAATTAAAACAATGTAACATTTATATTAATTTTTTATCATAAACAATGGTGCAAAATTATTGAACAAAAAAAAATCATCATAAATGAAAAGCTATTATTACATCGAGTTAGAACTGCCTTCACCGAACTAGATGAAGGAATGGTATTGAAATCTACGACCGTTGAGATTAATAAACGAGTTTTATTGTGCTTAGAACACAATGGACGACACATAGAACAGTTGTTACACCAATAAGACCCAATTGTTAACATTTAGTTATTATTGTTATTATGTTTTATTGTTTAGGCTAATGTAAGTTCCAAATCGTTTAAAATATGCTTTTTATGCGTTAGCTGAACGGGTTAGCTGAATCACCCTGTATATTAAAATAACATTAACAGTAGAAATAGATATTTTCCATTAATATCGATTTTATTACTATACGAATGAAAATATTTCTAGACGTACAACTAATCCATAAAATGCTAGTGATCCAGAATCTAATCTCACTTAAACGAAATTTGAAAGTCGTTATAGTTTGTGTGCAACTGTTTTATCAAGGTGAGCGATTATTTACAGTTGCATTAAGAAAAATAAAGACAAAAGAAACTCCTAGAGAGTTAACAGTTCGCAAATTAATCAAAAAATTTTAAAAGACTGGTTCTGTTATTGATAAGGCAACACCAATACATCCTCGTCGTGGTCGATCATATGAAAATATTACTACAATTCGACGTCGTGCACAACAACTAAATCTTTCAAGAGCCAGCAGGCATCGGATTTTAAAGATCTGCATCTGTCAGCATACAAAATTCAGTTGTCACAACATTTGTTAATTGGGTGTTACAAAAGATAGAAGGTGATGATTTTTGCAATAAAACTTCGTTCAGCGATGAATCACATTTTCATCTTGACAGATCCGTCAGTAAACAAAATTATCAAATTTGCGGTGCTGAAAATCCACATGCCACGAAACAGAAATGCATCCATAGAGATGCACAGTTTGGTGCACATTTCGGAGTGCTGGAGTAATTGGACCAGGTTTTTTTTTAAATGAAGTTGTTAATGCTATCACAGTAAGTAGGGGATGCTATCATGACATGGGCATGTTGAGGTCATATGGTTTGTAGATGACAGTCGTTAAATATTGACACCCTATATTTTCAGAACATAAATGGCGCCCAACCCAAATCCTATAGTTCCAACTGATACACCCTATACAATTTATCTTGATTTGTTTTTATTATACGTAAAGAGATGAGCTTTGCCTAATTCTGTAAATACATTGTTGAGGGTTGTTACCTTATGAAAATATCTTATTAATATGTACATTTTCGAATAAACTATCATTTAACTAAAATCCTTTAACGTGGCTTTAAAAAAATAATAATATTTAAAAAAATAATAATAAACAAATACTGAAAAATATGCGGGGTGTCAGGATAGTTTCTCGCATAAATTTATATATCCATTCCTCAGATACTAAGAAATACAAAAAAAGTAATAAAGCGCCCCACAAAGTAAGAGAAAATTATAATTAACACTTAATTCGTTTATCTCGTCAGAATAATAGCATCGATTAGTAAGTGTCAGCATTAAGTAGTAAGTGTTAGCATCCATTATATTAATCTCAGCATCCAAAACAGTTCTGAGATACAGAGAGTTCAAAGATACAAGCCCTTAAGTAATTTCAAAAATTCCAACAATTTGTTTTAAAATGTGAGGGAAATATTTGTGAGGAAACTATTGTTAAGGGAAATATGAGAAAGCCTTATATAAATGTAATACGAATAAACATAATAGTTTTTGCTTACTTTATAACGTTTGTACACACGTTACATGAGTACAAGCCGATAAATTTATTCATAGAATATATTTCCAACATGGCGGTACTTTCAGAAATACCGGAAGTTGACCTAGGTGTAAGCTTTCTTGTTTCAAATAGAATGGTGTATCCTTTATAGCATTTTTTAATCTATACTAAAGTTCTAGATTTTTGAAAATTATTTTATTTATTCTTTATTTTTAAACTTGTATATCGCCACAATTTTTAAAGAAAAGACACCGAAATTGAGGTTATGTTTGGAAAGTATGTTGCAGCATTATTTAAAATTTAATTTTCTCTTAAAATAGTTTTAATCTTCTTAATGGCAGGTTTGAATCGATCACTCTGTATAAATTATTCTTTGCTCAACAACATGGATTCATTCTATGTTAAATAACCGGCTCTAATATTGAATAAAGCACGAAAATCAAAGAGACTTCAACGCTCAATCAGACAAGCAACTTTTTCCTACACATTGAAGAAATATTTAAAATTGATATAAAACATCTAATTGAGATAAATTATAAAATTTATATATACCACAGTAGTATAGAAAAACCAGTACCAGGCCACCCTCGGATTTGTCCGCGGACATTTGATGCGGATGGCATGTGGTCATTGTTGATCTGAAGAACTCTTGACGCAGATATAAAACAGGTCTGTACAGGTATAAAACAGGTGTGTATCGATTTAAAACAGGTATGGTAACATGTTTAATGACGTCATGTTTTTTTTTCCTAATACCACCATACCTGTTTTAAACCGATACACACCTATTTTATACCTGTACAGACCTGTTTTATACCTGCGCCAAGAGTTCTTCAGATCAACAATGACCACATGCCATCCACATGAAATGTCCGCGGACAAATCCGAGGGTGGCCTGGTACTGGTTTTGCTCTACTACTTACCACAATTTAATTATAATTAAACATCCGTGTTAAGTTTAACAATAATGACATTATCCAAAAGTGTGTTATAAACTTGCTGAACGTCCAAAACACCGACAAAGCAGAATATAAAGATAAGATCTATTTGGAAATGCTAGACAATACTTTGATATGCGGCAAAGAAAGGTAATATGTACATAAAATATTCACCAAATTCATTTTCTTATAGGATAATGAGTTTAAGGAAAAATCCGAAATATATTATTTAAAAATTTTTTGCAAAAATTTTAATAGTGGGTCGCCGATAACGAGTGAAATCCTCATATTTTTGTATTATGTATGTTCGGGTATAGCTGTGTTTTTTTAACTTATTATCAACTTGTAGTTATTAATTATTTTTAGAATACTGACATATTTGTACGTTATTGATAACTTGATAAACTTCGATAGAATTATTTTAAAAAGATGATAGAACGTTTTCCATTTCACACCAACGCTTGGTTGAATTCATTTTTGATATCTCAATATATTCCAGTTATGACAATATGTACGATTCGTTTAAATATCATAAAATGTTTTCACAATTTCTCATAATTTTAGTAATTCGAAAACGACATTGTTGGGTATCCATATGTATGCGAGACAAGGTAAACGCTAATTTTGCAGTAATTTACCGTTGCTGCAGGATTATTTCGACACCTTTTAAACAATTGCCGGCGATAACAATACTAAATTAAATTACAAATTGCAGCAGGCGAGCCGCTTCATAATGCGTTTTGAAATATACATCGACACAAGTTGAAATGGGCGTAGGTATTCTTTTTTTTTAGTTCGATAAGCGATACATACTTTTGGATATTATTTATCACAATCTATGTTACGCGTTTTTTTGCCCAGACAAATTAAAATAACAATTCAGTAATTTTATTAATAATATAGAGTATAGTTTATTTTTATCACCACTATCACCACTAATTTTTAATCTGTACATCGAAGAGGCGATTAATGTGGTAAAATATAGAGTGGATTTCGGGATTAAAATACAAAGACAGAAACTAAAAATGCTGAGATTCACGGATGATATAGCAGTATTAGCATCTAGTAAGGAGGAATTAGAATCAGCGTTGAACGAAATGGAGGCAGTGTTGACAGAGGAATTCGGAATGAGGGTGAATAAAAACAAAACTAAAGTGTTAGTGTGCAGAGGGCGCGAGACCAGAGCAAAAACGAACGTACAAATTAATAGTGAAAGATTGGAGGAAGTTAAAGACTTCACTTATTTAGGAAGTAAAATAAATTGGGATGGAAGAAGCGATAAAGATATAAAACAAAGAATAGCGCACGGTCGAGTAGCATTTAACAAAAAGAAAGCACTTTTATGCTCGGGGGTAATAAACTTCGAAACAAAGAAGAGATTTTTGAAAACGTGTGTATGGAGCACGGCACTATACGGTTGCGAAACCTGGACGGTAGGGGAAGCAAGTAGGAAGAAATTAGAAGCTTTTAAGATGTAGTGTTACCGAAGAATGATGAAAATACCGTGGACTGATAAGGTTAGAAACGCAGAAGTATTGGAGAAAGTCGACGAGAAAAGAAGTATGTGGAAAAACATAAAGAAGAGAAGAGATAGAATGGTAGGCCACTTGCTGAGACACGGGGGAATAGTCTGCGATATTTTGTTGGCAGAAATAGAAGTGAAGAAAGGCAGAGGTAGGCCTAGATTAGACTACTGCTCGCAAATAGTAAGGGATGTAGGTTGTAGCAGAATTAGCGAAATGCGTAGGTTAGCACAAGATAGGAGAAGCTGGAGGTTAGCGTCCAACCAGTCTTAGGACTGATGACCTAATGATGATGATTCATTGAATAAAAGGGATGTACTTATGTTTAGTGAAGGTCATTTCAATTTCTAACAAAATGTAATAACATTAAAAACATAAATGACAGATTGCTACATTTTGTCTTGTACTGTCTCCACAGTAACTTTAACGCTCTTGATATTCTTCTTGAAGAGGATTTACATAATCCCGCCTCGTTAACTTACTATAATATTCAGTTGTGTCATAATAGTCACAAAAATAAATATATCTCATACACTTATAACCTCAAAAAGACTAATTCTCCCGTGCCTAATGTTATATGAAGTTGACTGGACCCAGCAGAAAGAGTTTTGTGACATGGGCACTGCCTGTATGCCATTAATTAATTGAAAATCCGTAACAGTACTGACTATCTGTTCATCAATTTCCCGTAGAGATGGTGTACGAGGAAAAAAAAAGTTGAAATCAAAATTAATATGTGGTTGTGGCATGATACAATTTATAGTATGTGACTGCGCTTCTGTATTTGCAATACCCTTATCAATTCTTTCCAATTCATCTATTTAGACATTACCATTTCCCTATTGTTGAATGAAGTCGAAAATGATACCGATATTTAAGAGAGAAAGGAGACAAAACATTAATAACTAATTATGGACTCATTGTGATATTGAATAATTTATCTGAAATTTTAATAGTGCTCTTAACTGGTGTAATGAACTAGCATCATCATCATCATCATCATCACAAACTGGAGACGATCCGTAAATACTTTGCAGCATCAGGTATGTTTCCATATTTGTCTAAGAGAATATTAGGGTGAAAATATGTTTTATATTTGGAGAACGACCATTCGACATCTATTGATGTAATACAAGCATACGTAAAATACTCTTTGCACGTACTTTGCAATAGATCTGTAGACGCACTATTATATTACTATTAGCAGTATCATCACAATCTTATGTTAATCTGTTAAAATCGGTGTCTTTCTTCAATACACTTTCTAACTTGTGTTTGATGCGCTCACTTTCTGCATCATATAGAGCGTGTAGCAGTAAATTTACTCGGTTCGCTATTTGCAGGCACTCCCCTAACGCCAACGCACTATTTTATAATGTCTCTACTATGTCACGAGCTCCTTTTTAGTTGGTTTGAATAGTTTTAAATCAGTTTCAATGGACATATCTAGAAATTGTGTCTGGCTTTCCTTAATAAGTGCAGCCTCGCAGGATTCAACTGTAGTATTACAGGTTTTATTCGCTGGAAATTTTCAGCATAATAAAAAGCTGTCTTCAGCCATGTTCCCCAACGTGTAAGGATCGGCTCTGGTGGTTCGGGAATTCCAGGACACCTTCTGTGAAACCCGTGAAGATGTTTAGGAAATTTTAGAAACGCTTTTCTGTACTTGCTAGTCAACAAACATCAATATTTGACTTGTTGACACTTGAAATTTTTCTAACATCTCCAGTATCACGTGCGTAATTTTATTGCCAGTACTCAGTGAGTCTTTTACTAAATAATAGCAATGGAAATGTCGATTTCCAAGGCTCCAGTACACGTACTATAATATTTACAATAGAAATCTTGTTACGAACTATCGTCTCGTCCACACATAACCACGGTCGTCCATTTTGTAATTTACGTGTAATCTTCTCTGTCTAAAATGTCGTCACGTAAAGTTGATATATTACTACAGAATGTTCTACGACTTGGTAACTAGAACTGTGTATTACATTTGTGCCACAAAATGGTTCTTTATCTAGCATGTGAAGCGGAATATTACAAGCTATCAACACCAATAATAAGTCAAACCAAAATTTTATGACGAAATTTTATAATTAAATTTTATGAATATTATTATTTTATAATAGCTAAGATTTGTGGATTTGATAGACGAAACGTTTGTTCCAGTAAAAATGTGCATGCCCCCACAAGCGCCAATGGTATACAGCGCTCGTTCACAGCCCTATATATGAATAGAATGGATGAAATGGTATTAAACAATTACAATTATAGGCATACATCGAAATTGAAAATTTGGATAAAATCTACGACTCCGACTATGCCTCGTATCACTTTCTCCTCGAATAAACAAAGATTCCGACATAGTCGCATACAAATTTCGGTATAACCTACAATCCTAGAAATGCCAAAATTGCCACATCTGCCAGCAGAACGCGATTAGCAACAATTTTCCGCCCATTTACTCCGACGACCACAATCCGAAACAACGCATACAAACAAATATCGCGAATAGCTGAGACGGCTTCGACATCTTCGAAACAAACGAAAAGTATTGTTTTGATGTCGCAACCGAGATCGTGACTCGACAAGTTCGAATTGCGAAAGAACGGAGATTCTCGTTGGTGCTATTTTAAATGGCACGACGAGATGTACGCGATAGCACTGGTTTTGCGCGTGTACGGGATGCACGAATAATGTACAGGACGTTTCAGTGTGAATGACGATTGTAACGAGTATTCAATAATTTGAATAAAGCAGACCGCCGTGAATGCATCCCTGATTTTACACGAGAGTAATTCCGCGGCAGCCGAGATGCCGTCGCCCATTCTTGAGATATTTTAATCGATATAGGTACAAGCAATTCAGTTTAACTTTTATCTTAGCTTTATATTTGGCCAAAAATTTTGTTTGTTGTGACAATGAGAATATTTATATTTTTATATTGTATTTGTCACTTTCATATAGCGTAGGTATGTAGAAAGGTCTGCAGTGACACGTGACTATTTGCGTACAATAAGAGAATGTTCATCAGATTACATGTCAACATGCTCAAGTAGAAGCATATTTATCGATAATGATTACACCAAAACTGACTGGAGCTAAACTATACTTAAAATACTATAATTATAAGCACTTATACATTTTATTTATAAAAATACCACAATATAGTACACTTTTCTGCACGTAGGGTAGATTAAAATCCCTGTGTGGTAATTATTCTAGAATGCGCATCCATGTGGTCCTCGCGTTAACATTGGAGAAACGTGAGACAATATGGCTGATGCAATTAAATATAAACTGATATAAACAGATATGAACTGATATGAACTGATATAATAAACTGATATAAATTGATATAAACTAATATAAACTGATATAAACTGATATGAACTGATATAATCTGATATAAGCTAATGTCAACTGATGTAAACTGATATAAACTGATACAAACTGATATAAACTTCTACAAACTCATACAAACTGATATAAGCTGATATAAACTGATATGAACTGATATAATCTGATATAAGCGAATATCAACTGATGTAAACTGATATAAACTTATATAAACTGATATAAACTGATATAAACTGATATAAACTGATATAAACTGATATAAACTGATATAAACTGATATAAACTGATATAAACTGATATATACTGATACAAACTGATATAAACTGATATAAACTTCTACAAACTGATATAAACTTCTACAAACTGATACAAACTGATGCAAACTGATATAAACTGATATAAACTAATATAAACTGATGTAAAATTTTACGCTATATTTCAGACAGCGTAGATAACATGCGAAGATACTACAGACACTAAACGACGAGAAACGTGTTCATTTTGGCGAAAAATTTGACAGTGTAATAAGAAAAAAATCATAAGGTTAAGACATATCTTTATTATAAGAGTGTTGACACAAGAGGTCATAAACCAAGAAAGAACATACTTCTTTGCATATGGAACAGTGGTTTACTTTATATAAGAGCAGGTTTTCACCACACCGGGCATCACTCACAGAAACAGATTTATAGACGTATACAATGCTGCGGATATTTAACCGAGTAAACCCTTTAAACTTTAATTACTAACTGGGTAAGTGTTTTATATTATATAAATTACTAATAACTTTGTCAATTGTCAAATTCGCGGTTAAGTAACACGATTCTAAACAGACAAAGGACATAATTCAAGTTGTCATTGGTTTCTTAGTATTTCACAAATAAATTGCGCAATACCGCGTATACATGTCATGTAAATTCGTCCAATTAACCTTTGAAATTATCAAATTTGCAGTATTTGGGAGTAAGTGATAATTATACATACCAGAGATGTGTATTGAAGTGCTGAATAATTCTTTTTTTACTCATTCACCCGTAATACCTCTTGTGCAGGTGTTAATATTTTCCATATTTACAACTAGAACTCATTCACGTTTGTCAAATTCGGGTATTTGCAACTATCTGGAAATGTAAGTCTCGTTTGTTATTATAGAAAAACAATTACATAAACTAATTTCTTACCAGTCAAGCAGGAAATTAGACTAACAATAATTAGTTGTAAATAGACCACAGCTAACAACGTATTCTTGTTTAATTTGTGTTACGATTTATTAATAAAATAAAGTAGAGAATTACCGTAAATGCAGTAATCAATTATTCACTTATATCTGCATTGACTTAAGTATGAAATTAATTGTTTAACTAATACTAACTTTATATAAAATGTTCTCAAAAATGTTTAATTTTTTTTCATAAATAAAAATGAAACAAATTGCATTATGTAAAATATAAATTTATTGCGTAAATCGTATTATTATTTATTACGTAGTTTTATCAATTACTTATTATTTATATATGGATGTTATTGTTATATCTATATAATTTGCTATAATTTCTTCAGAGCAATTTTTTGAGTTTAAAAGTAGGATCCATCGAAGAATGTATACAGTATGTTCCCAAAGTAAATAATATATAAAACGAACATCTCATATTCCAAATTTAGTTTGGTGATCGCTTGTAATTATTTTTTTTACTATTTGTTTGTTACAATCATTTCGATCAAGTGGAAAATAAAAAAATATTTCCTCTAGTATATCTTCATAATTTTCAGCGTGGCAACTGTGTTGAGAAACCCGTGTTTCTCTAAGTAATTAAAAATATAATTTATGGTGTTAAATGAGATCAATAATACAAGAATCTGCGACTGTGTTTTATTAACAGTTTCGTAAAAGCCACATATCACATCGATTTCTTGGCCCGCTTCAATCAACGTTGCCAAGTTTATAAAATTTCTTGGAATCTGACTAAAGCGCTAGACTAATATGAAATGCCTACATTGAAGTGTGTCTGCTGTGTCAATGTAGGCGAGGGATATAAAATGATATCCTGCTGTATATGTAAAGATGATTATTTCATTCATGTGATGATCATCCTTTTGCCGATGATTTAAAATTATTTTTAAATATCACCTGTCTAGATGATCATTTGAGGCTGCAAAAATCCATCGAACTTATTGTTTTCTGGTGTTCGAAAAATAAACCATCAATGAATATAGATAAATTTAAAGTGTGCTCATGTACAGGGTTAGTCACCTAAAATTGACCCCCCCTTTATTTCTCTTAATTTCAATCGAATCGAAAAATTCAAACAAGGATTTTACACGATTTTTTATAAATGTTTTTAATATTTAAGCAAATTTTCAAAAACTCTGCAAATTGAAAGGGAACGAACTATTTTTTATTTTTTTTTAAATGAAACACCCTGTATTTTTTTCTTGAAAAAGTTACCCGCAGTTTTCAGACCACAAAAATATATAATTTTTGTATCTTGGTAAGTATAGTTCTTGAGATATTCATACAAATATATAGTCACATCACAGGAATAAGTTTGGCATAAAACCATAAATCAGGAGAGCTATGTTTTTGAGATATAACGACACATCTTGTTTTTTAAGAAAAAAAGTATGAAAATTCTTTGATGCGGCAACACATAATAATTATAATAAACAAATAAACCTTTATTAAAATGACAACAACAAAGTTTAATGAACACAAAACATAAATAACGAAATAATGCTAAAAAAAATAATGCGCAACAATAAATAACAAAAAACCAATGAACTTTATTAAAATTAAACATATCTATATGTTCTCCACGTATCCTCCGTTTCTATCAAGGCACAGTTGGCATCCTTTAATAAATTCATTTCTAATGTTTTCAAATAAATGAACATTTTGCCGCAAATTTTCTATTTCTTGACTGATACAGTCCTTCAACTCATCCGAGTTATTATATACCGAATTTTCGTATATGTTTTGTTTTAGTGTTCCCCACAAAAAGAAGTCCAAAGGACTCCAGTCTGGGCTATTAGCAGGCCAATGTATAGGACCGTATCTTCCTATTCAGAACAAATATTTGTCATTCAAATATTCCGTTATGTTCCGTACAGAGTGTGGAGGAGCACCATCCTGTTGCCAAATAACATAATTCCTGGTTGCAAGGGGAATATTATCTAAATAGTTCTCTACTTCACCCCGAAGAATATTCAAATACTGAACTGCATTCAAGGACCCATTAATGAATACGGGACCCACAATTGTATTTTGATGAATACCGCACCACACATTTACTGTATTATATCCTTGGGTTTTTATCTCTTTTATAATATGTGGATTTGCGGGCGCCCAATAATGTGCATTTTTCCTATTAAAAAGTCCAGCCGTTGAAAAGCTACTTTCATCGGTCCAAAATAAGTTTTTTAAAAAGTTATTGTCGTTTTCTGTTCTCTCAATCATCTCTCTACAAAAAGTTCTTCTGTCGGCAAAGTTATTTTCAGTTAAAAGCTGAACTGGCACAATACTAGAAGCCTTATATTTGTGACGTTTTAATATACCTTTTATACTTGCTTGAGAAATATTAAATTATTCTGCAGCAGCGTTAGTAGATTTATTGGGGTGTTCGGTAAAAAAAAGTAAAACGCCCATTTCTATATCTTCTCCTGTTTTGGGCTTCTTTCTTTCTCGTTTCTTATCTTTTAAGGATTCACTGTCCCCAAACTTGAGATAAATATTAGAGAAAGTGTTCTTGGAGGGAACGCGTCTTTCAGGATATTTTCTTGCATATTCTCTTTTAGCTATATATTTGTTTTTATTGCTGGTTAAGTAAATTTCTAATATTTCTTTCCTTTCGACTAATGAATATCCCATATCAATATATTAGATATATTAACAAGTGTATTAAAACTTAACTTAAAGCGTATTAATACTATAACAATCAAACATAAGTCAAACATAACATAACTGTCAAACGAAGCATTATTGTTTGTTTAAATCATTTAGGTTCATAGCTCTCCTGATTTATGGCCGTATGCTAAACTTATTCCTGTGATGTAACTATATATTTGTATGAATATCTTAAGAACTACACTTACCAAGATACAACAATCATATATTTTTATGATCAGAAAACTGTGGGTAACTTTTTTAAGTAAAAAAATACAGGGTGTTCCATTAAAGAAAAAATAAAAAAATGTTCGCCCCCTTTCAATTTGCAGAGTTCTTGAAAATTTGTTTAAATATTAGAAAAATTTATAAAAAACCATGTAAAGTCCTTTTTTGAGTTTTTCGATTAGATTGATATTAAGAGAAATAAAGGGGGGGGGGGGGGGGTCAGTTTTAGGTGACTAACCCGGTACATTCAAGAAGCAATTAGTTTTAATACGTGCTGAATATATTAAAGGTCTTGGTGTTGGTGTGTACTTTGATGATAAACTATCGTCATATCAACCATGTGGTCCTTAATGCATATACAACCCTAGGTTTCATGATTAGAAACATGGCTTTGTTTAATAATACTGCTACTTAAAATATGTATATTTTGAGTTAGTTGGTTCTAAATTAGATTATTGTAGAATTATTTGACATCCTCGGTATCCAGCTCGTATGAATCAACTTGAAAATGTTCAGTGGCGTTTCTTAAGGTATTTATCATTTCGCATAGATAATTATTACGACAATACTCGCATCTATAAAGATTTGACATCCAGTCATTGAACTCTGGAAGAGTACTTACTACCATTTCATTTTATTTAAACTGTTCTATATAGTATAGATGCACCCGCATTATTAAGTATCTTTAGTAGAGGCCTACCTAGACTAGGCTCTCGATGGAAGTGAGGTCTAGGAGATGTTCTATTGCCACGCAGAAAAAACTGACGGGCTCAGGCTGTTGCAATCGCCATTGTCACAAACTTTTAATGTAATAACCAACACATATATATGTATTTATTTGTATTTCATACCTTTAGCCTGTAATTAAGTTTTTTCAATTGAGAAAATGTTACTATTATTAATATTCATCAATTACTAAACATCACCGATATTTGTATAGTTTAAGAAATTGTAGGCCTGTCAAATAATACTTACCATTTCCTCCATAATAATACAATGAAAATTGTAGACACTATCGTGTATATATCGAGAGGGTATAATTATGGTATATTACCTTTCTAGTAAGTGCTGTTAAATAATTAAATAAGTATAATTTATGGAATAAGTTTCTAATGTTTTGTATAGTTTTAAGCACAGCTTAAAACTATTTATTTAGGAGCAATTTTCCAGGGGCGTAGCGTGAGAAAAGAATCTAGGGATGTGATAAAAATTTTATAAGGGGAAGAGGTATAGTCAGATATATGGTAGGCCATATGAAAATGGCAAAAATAAGAAAAGACACTAGCCTAAAATGATTATGACGAGGTATATATCCTAATTTTTAAGATGAAGATCAATTCTCCGGTTTTTGCTTGTCCAACGAAAACGTCTGTCACTGTTTCTTCAAATGTTGGAGACGATCTCATATCTTTTAACAAGGCACTTTCAATATACAAGTATATTAATGATAAAGCTGACAGCCTTTCTTGCTTTTGAGAATTTCGCAAATAAGTATTTATTCTCTTTAAACATGAAAATGATATTTTCGCGGAACTTCTTGTGGCAGTAATAGTCAAAATTAAACAACACAATTTCGATAACTCCGGGAAAACAGAGGATAATTGAAGGGACATAATATATTGATGAAGCTCAAACACAGTGCTCTTTTTAATATCGGGATTACTATAAATCACTGAAAGTTCACTTTTTAAAACATTTACGTCAAAGAATGTTCCGTATGCATCTACCAAAGAAGAAAAAAATTCGTTATGAAAACGTTTCATGAATAAAGTAAGTTGTATGGAATCTCGATTTAAGAATTTCAGTTTAAAAATTTCACTAAACCGTTCACTAATGTTTAAAGTAATGACGTCCAAGATTTCATAAAACAATCGTGCGTAGGTGCTTTTCTCATCTTCTTCAGGAATTAAATTCAAACGCATTCCTTTACTTTGTGGTCGATTTTCTAACACAAATCTGTCCATACGGTCCCAAATGTTACAAAACTCGTTTTTCATTTGTAGTATATGACTTGAAATCAGCGATCTTTTTATTGCAGTAAGTAATATCTGATATTTTTGTCTGTAGAATTTTAAACAGACTCTCGAAATATAGGAATATTGCAGAAACACTGCTAAGAAAAAATTAAAATCAAAATAGTGCAATAAAGCTAAAAAGCCTCTAGTATAAATAACGGTTTGCCGATCCCATTCCTCATTTTTATTTTCTACAATTACCTGTGGCGACAGTCGCCAAAATGCGTTCATATAATCGCATAACTGACTCCGGAAACAACGACAACACCCACTCGAGTTCCACTGTTGACTGCGTAAGATTACTGATCTTTTCGCCCATCTAACGCGTAGCTTGGATGTAACGTGGACCATCGCATTTTAGCACTGCAGCAAGTAACGAGGGAGTTCAATAATTTCGGGCGCCTTCACGGCTGATTTGAAATAAAAAAGTTGATGGTAGCGTTTAACTAAATAATGTATGTTTGTGGTCGGTTTAAAATAATTAAAAAATTGTAATAATTGAATAAATCGATTGAACTTTTAAAAAACACTAATTTGCCAATTGTTTAAGGGATGCGACGCATCACCCGCATCCATGTACGCCCCTGCAATTTTCCAGTAACATTTCAGCGCGAAAGTAAATCATTTAATATACAGGGTGTCCTAAATATATGGAAAGGGCCTAGGGTAAAAAAGTACTTAGAATATACGACACATTGTTATGTTTTATATATATTTCATCATCATCATCATCATTAGGTCATCAGTCCTAAGACTGGTTGGACGCTAACCTCCAGCTTCTCCTATCTTGTGCTAACCTACGCATTTCGCTAATTGTGCTACAACCTACATCCCTTACTATTTGCGAGCAGTAGTCTAATCTAGGCCTACCTCTGCCTTTCTTCACTCCTATTTCTGCCTCCAAAATATCGCGGACTATTCCCCCATGTCTCAGCAAGTGGCCTACCATTCTATCTCTTCTCTTCTTTAAGTTTTTCCACATACTCCTTTTCTCGCCGACTTTCTCCAATACTTCTTCGTTTCTAACCCTATCAGTCCATTGTATTTTCATCATTCTTCGGTAACACCACATCTCAAAAGCTTCTAATTTCTTCCTACTTGCTTCCCCTACCGTCCAGGTTTCGCAGCCGTAAAGTGCCGTGCTCCATACATCATCATCATTAGGTCATCAGTCCTAAGACTGGTTGGACGCTAACCTCCAGCTTCTCCTATCTTGTGCTAACCTACGCATTTCGCTAATTGTGCTACAACCTACATCCCTTACTATTTGCGAGCAGTAGTCTAATCTAGGCCTATCTCTGCCTTTCTTCACTCCTATTTCTGCCTCCAAAATATCGCGGACTATTCCCCCATGTCTCAGCAAGTGGCCTACCATTCTATCTCTTCTTTTCTTTAAGTTTTTCCACATACTCCTTTTCTCGCCGACTTTCTCCAATACTTCTTCGTTTCTAACCCTATCAGTCCATTGTATTTTCATCATTCTTCGGTAACACCACATCTCAAAAGCTTCTAATTTCTTCCTACTTGCTTCCCCTACCGTCCAGGTTTCGCAGCCGTAAAGTGCCGTGCTCCATACATATGTTTTCAAAAATCTCTTCCTTGTTTCTAAGTTTATTACCCCCGAGCATAAAAGTGCTTTCTTTTTGTTAAAAACTACTCGACCCTGCGCTATTCTTTGTTTTATGTCTTTATCGCTTCTTCCATCCCAATTTATTTTACTTCCTAAATAAGTGAAGTCTTTAACTTCCTCCAATCTTTCATTATTAATTTGTACTTTCGTTTTTGCTCTGCTCTCGCGCCCTCTGCACACTAACACTTTAGTTTTGTTTTTATTCACCCTCATTCCGTATTCCTCTGTCAACACTGCCTCCATTTCGTTCAATGCTGATTCTAGTTCCTCCTTACTAGATGCTAATACTGCTATATCATCCGCGAATCTCAGCATTTTTAGTTTCTGTCCCTGTACTTTAATCCCGAAATCCACTCTATCTTTTACCACATTAATCGCCTCTTCGATGTACAGATTAAAAATTAGTGGTGATAGCGTACATCCTTGTCTTACTCCTTTCCTAATACCTACTTCCCTTTCCTCCCCTTCTACTTCTATAACAGCAGTTTGCTCTATGTATAGATTGTGTACTACTCTCCTATCTCTATACTTCATTCCCGCGCTCTTTAGTATCTCGAACATTTTTTCCCATCTTACGTTATCAAAAGCTTTTTCTAAATCTACAAATCCTATATAAGCGTTCTTTCCTTTTTCTATTGTTTTCTCTAACATTACTCTTAGCGCCAGAATAGCTTCGCGAGTTCCCCTATTTCGCCTAAACCCGAATTGGTCTTCTCCTAGTATTTCCTCCGCTCTATTTTCCATCCTCTTCTGCACTATTCTAGTTAGGATTTTTGACGCATGGGAAGTTAGGCTAATCGTTCTAAAGTTCTCGCATTTGTCGGCTCCTCTCTTTTTCGGTATAGTAACGATAATGTTTCTCTTACAAACCTCCGGCATCTCGCCCGTTTCGTATATGTATTTTACCAGTTCAAACATCCTATTTACTACTTTCTGTCCCGCACATTTCAAAATTTCCGCCTGTATTTTATCTACACCCGGCGCTCTATTATTCTTTAGCCCCCTTAGTGCTATTTCAAATTCCTCTCTCAATATAGGTTTTCCTACATCTTCCCTATCGATGCTAGATTCTTCCTCTAATATCATACATATGTTCCTCTAATATCATACATTTGTCGGCTCCTCTCTTTTTCGGTATAGTAACGATAATGTTCCTGTTATAATCCTCCGGCATCTCGCCCGTTTCATATATGTATTTTACCAGTTCAAACATCCTATTTACTACTTTCTGACCCGCACATTTCAAAATTTCCGCCTGTATTTTATCTACACCCGACGCTTTATTTTTCTTTAGCCCCCTTAGTGCTATTTCAAATTCCTCTCTCAATATAGGTTTTCCTACATCTTCCCTATCGATGCTAGATTCTTCCTCTAATATCATACATATGTTCCTCTAATATCATACATTTGTCGGCTCCTCTCTTTTTCGGTATAGTAACGATAATGTTCCTCTTATAATCCTCCTTATATATATTTAATCACAATATATTATTTGCAGCATAAAAATAACAAATTAAAGAATTACAAAACAATTACAATTGTTAAAATGCGAAAAATTGCTTCCTCATTAATAAAATCTTATAAAAGTAATCCTTCTTAATTAATCCCACAATGCAAGCTGTAAAGCTAAATAGAAAGGCTGAATTAATTAATCTTAAGCATAATATTACACTGCAATGACGCTTCGGCACGGCACCAGAAGTCATGAAACAAATGGTAAAATTAGAAGAATGATTTCACCGGATTTACATAATTCTTATTCGTCGTTTATACACACCGGTTACAGTCTTATATTCGACCTGACTAGTAAATAAAATTATTCGTTTCATTTCTTCCTACTTTTTCGAGGCCAATTTTGATTGTGATCGTTTAGAGGATACAACAGTTCGAATTAAATATGCGATACGACGATAAGGAATGCAATAAACTCTTCATAAATTCAATGATCCAGTGTGCCGTACAGGAATATCAAATTGGATAAAAGTGGTTAAATAACTGAAGCATAATTGAACCCTATTTTCCTACTAGTCTGTGGAATGCGAGCCTTAAAAGTTTTGGCAGATCTGTCTGAAGAAATTGAATTGAATTCTATGGAATACGCCAAACAAATGACTTGGTCATGTAGGTATATATTGGGTTGTCCAAAGAGTTCATTGGGTTTTTCGAGTTAACCACTTACGTCACGGCCTATGACGTCATGCGCACCAGTGGCGGCTGGTCAGGGGGGCAGTTCCAAAGATTGTTATTTATCGTTTATAGAAATTAGTGAAGATATAATTATGTAATATGTAATTAACTAAATACACTATATATTACATAACAACAATAATACAATAAGAAGTTCTGATTATATATACTAACAGCGTAACCGTGGTGTAAAATTGCAGTGCAAGTAAGTGCAGCAATTCACTCTTTTAACCGTAGAATATTTACCGTGGTTGCCTAGCGTGGTGGATGCCGGCCGGGTGGGCAGCCACGCCTTTTGCCTTTCTGGCTTTGTAGGTACATACGAGACAGCACAAGCGCCTTGCACAAATAAAAAGTTATATATATTGCTTTAATATATAAATACAAATAAATAAGTGTCTACCAAGATTAGTTTTAAAATTAATATTGATATTATTGACATAGGTAGTATACTTTCAACATACCTTGAAAGTTTAAATTATTTCACAATAATACAGAAACATGGGAATCTGGAATATAAAATAAATAAATAGTAAACACATGAATAGAATTACGAATGATTTGAAGACATAAAAACAAAATTATACACGTGTAAACTACATGAAACTATTTGAAACACGGGCACAGCTTACTCGAGTCTCGAGTAAGCTGTGACACGGGTGGGCTAGACCACCCTGCTGAACAAGCCTTCGGCATAGCGGGGAAGGAATCAAGAATCTCCGATCTCCGTATTTCCGAGTTCAGTTTTCAGAGACATTGAAGATCGTTGTATCTCAGCGAGGTCTGTACTCTGTAGGTTAGGATTTTCAAAATTTCAACTGTTCTTTAACAATAATTACAATAAATTAGTGCGGCGCGGCGGTCTGTGGAAGTTGGTACTTTACATTTGTGTTTAGTATTGAATTTATTTAGTATTTATACCATGGCGAACGTGAGAGAATTTCTCTATAACAGTATTTGTTATATTATTAAGTAAAATTATTTTGGTTATTAATGTATTAGAAAATGTGTAAATATAAAAATTGTGTAGCATTCATAAGAGTCTATACTAGTTTTATGCAATTTTAGTGTTATGCATTTTCAACTTGAAAGCTGAAAGAATTTTATATCTTAACATATACTTTGTACAGTGACTAACAGAGTGATGAGTCAAAGTTTTTTTTTACTATATTTTACTTCATTATTTTGCACTATATAACCTACTAATAATTAGTTGTTGCCCACCCATGACAAATCACCACGAGCCGCCACTGATGACGACAATTTTAGTCGAAAAAGATCGTGGGGAAAGTCCGGTGAACCTTCTCAATCCACACCAGAGACAGGGCTTCATCCCAGGAAAGTTTTGTTGTCCGTCTGTTGGGATTTCAAAGGAATCATTTGTTTTGGAGTTACTCCCGAGGAACGAAACAATAAATTCGGACATTTACTGCGAACAAGTAGAGAAATTGAGCCAAGTCATGCAAAAAAGCGCCCAGTACTTGTAAATCGTAAGAAGGTCGTTTTCCATTACGACAACGCTCGACCTCAAACGTCTCTGTAGACCCGGAGGAAATTGTTGGAGTTAGAGCACCCCCACCGTATTCTCCAGGCCTCGCGCCATCTGATTTTCACCTATTCCGCTCCATGGATAACAATTTACGAAACTCAACATTTGCCAATGATTTCTGAGGAAGTCATAAATCATTTAAAAACGTTTTTTGCGATCAAACCGCAAAGTTTTTATGAAAATGGTATTATGAAGCTTAACGAGAAATGGGAGAAAGTTATTGAAAACGGAGGAACCTACATTATTGATTAAAATAATTTGTAATAACTATAATGTTAATAACAAATACTTACGAGAAAACCGACAGAACTTTTTGTACAACTTGATATAAGACTATAAGATGCAATTATATCTAACTCCACTGCCAGTAAACTACCCCAGACATCGACATATTTAACTTTAACTTTAAACTAACTGACTGCAATGTTTCATATTTTTTTAGATACGCAAAACGGGATCATCATAGGATAAAGCATGGCCTCATGTCAGACCAACAGAGCGTACCTAGTATATATCGTTTACATTATAAGTACTAATATTCCACATTTTATCTAGCCCAGTATCTTAACGGTCAGTTAAAACCTTAATATGTATGTTTATAATACTGTTGATGGAAAATTCTCGCGTAAAAAAGTCGGCATAAAACACATAGATAAAGATTAACCACTAAAAAATATTACCTTGACTAGGACGCTTAAAGTTTATCGACTTTTTTTCAAGTGTTAATAACACGAAGTGGAAGAACAGGAACGCGTGAATTTTATGCAGAATAATTAGCTGAGTTTTAGTTACAAAAGTACATTTTTCAAACGGGTTTTACAACTCATTATAAAAAATTAATGCTATATTTAAAGTAAATTGACAACGAATTTACGTAATATTTAGTAATTAATAATAAACTGAAATTAGCAAGGTTGCAGGAAATGCGTGATGGCTTTTGATAAGTGCTTGTTGGTATGCCTAATTAAAATAGTAATGAATGGGGCAATAGTTTAACTAGAAGGTGGTTGTATTTCTTAATTAAAAGCTATCAGATAATTGATAAATTTAAACAAAATCAGTTAGAAACTCATCAAGAAGAATAAAGCATACAGAGTTAACATCAACAGTAGTAATAGTACAGTACAGCGCCATGTTAAGGCTTTGCAACATATTCATATTATTATTATTATGTTATATAAGTTTGGGCCTCATCAGCCACTGATCGCATGGGTAATCCCTTGGCGATCCTCTCTTATTCAGGTCCTTATCCAAAAATGCTATCCCATAAAATGAGCAACTTAGGCACGTCCCCCGCCTTAAGCCTCACCTCCTGTAGAATAACGGGGGGCCCTAATATAAGATACCTCTTCTCCTCCAGTGCGGGGCAGGTGTAAAGAAGATGAATCGAGATTTCCTCGTCTTCTTTACAGTATCTGCAGGTCGGGCTGCCAGTTAGCCTCAGCTTGTCCTTATATGCATTCAGGCTACTACGGTAGCCCGTTATGATTCCCACCATGGTTCTGGCTTTGTGCCTTTTCAATTTAATA
This sequence comes from Rosalia funebris, assembly GCA_037954035.1. Taxonomy (NCBI): domain Eukaryota; kingdom Metazoa; phylum Arthropoda; class Insecta; order Coleoptera; family Cerambycidae; genus Rosalia; species Rosalia funebris. The sequence continues at coordinate 19,993,980 of JAZFAV010000039.1, read as the reverse complement.
TATTCTTGGGCCCATTTCTCAATATCTGAGTATTCTATGAAGAGTTTGGTTATTCGATAACCCGTTACGCCTCTCCATCCTTTACATATTCATAAGTGTAAATAATTTTTGGAAAAATGAACCTAATTTTTAAAACCAGAATAAATGATATACATTTTTTTTTTGACACTCTATATTTCAGTTATGATCTTATCGTACTCTTTCTTTTTATTGCATTCCCATCTAACTTCTTCAAGTATGACGGTACCCCATATTAGTGGTTATTTAATTCCACCTCTTTAATAGGCCCTGTATGATCTCATTGATGCTTGTCACTTTTGTTCTTAAAAAAAAAAAAAAACATTTTTCCTGTAAATTCGCTTTTTTAGTCAAGTAGTAATCATGTTGTTTATTAAAAATTATAGTTGAATAGATGTTTTGTACTCGTAGATAATTGCCCTGCAATATGATGACTGTTGAAGGAATCTAGAAAAGTGAGAATCGAAAATGCCTTAGATGGCCATGGTATTTAGAAAACGTGGCTAGGACATTACCATCTCTGTACATGTATTACAGACATACATTTAAGATATTTGCTCATATAAATCCGTTGATGATTCGTCAGGACAAAAAAATTGCATAAATACGTTTTAAATAAGTACAAGCCACATTCCTAGATGCAACGTGATTGGGAATAAACGTATTATTTCGTAAAAATTCCCCAATTTGTTCCATAAATTGGATATGCATACCACAGTGTCAGCTTTCATAAACCGTTTAAGTCACACTATTCTCTATGTTTCTTTTTTGTGATGAGATATTTGTATTCAGTAGCAATTAACGTAAGACGTTTTTATTATTCGAATGGAGTAATTTTGAAAAATTCCTTCATATTGTAATTGTAGGTATATAAATTCTATCGGATTTAAATCAGGGTGACAAGGAGGCCCATATAAAATATTGACTCAATAATTTAGTACTCTTCTGATTTTTTCTATTTATCTATTTCTTAAAATTGGGGTTTTAGTAAAGATCATAAAAGGTCAATGTTTTCCGACAATGATTTCATTACGAAAAAATTGCCACCAGAATAACCCCCATTTAAAGCAGAACAAAAGCCGCTGTCCAACCTTCACCATTCACACTCACTTTTGCCCTGATCTTATAATCTACGTTATAGAGGCCTTGAAATATACGCAAGTTTTGTAAAAAATGAGCCAATTTTTTTCAATCTCCGCTGGATTGCTTTTAAAATTTCCTGCTACGACTAACTCTTTATTAATTCGTGTTTTGATGCTTTGAGAGCGTCAATTTCTTCTGGCTAAATTTTACAGAAGTACCCCCTCAACACCAAAATAAATATATCAAGTGAAATTGAATCTGGAGATTCTGATAGCCACTTTTCAGCGTTTGTTCTTCGTATCCTTTTTTCAGTTGATTCATTCAATCCAGTTGATTCAATCTATCTCTGCTTCAACTTACAGTGATTTAAAAAATATCATGTGCAGCACAGTACACGTGATAGAAGTGAATACTTCTTTAGAATAGAGAATGAGAGAGATTAAGAGTGAGAGATTGAAAGAGAGAGAGAGAGAGAGAGAAAGAGAGAGAAAGGGAGAGGGATAATTTTAAAAGAAATATAATAATATAAAATTCGTGTAAAAAATATGCGGTTTATTCATTATCTACACTATCATCGGCTGGTGGTTCAATTGGTAATACTGATATGATTGGATATATGAAATATATGTTCGTGATTCGATATTTTCTAGATAGCGTGTAAAAATTGCATCTATTGTTGTTCCGGATTTTGTTGTTGATTCTTTGGGATTGTTATTTATAAGCAGACCAAATGTTTCTCGAAGAAAGTTAATCAACGTCAAGGAATCATTGGATCCGAAATTTACATTGAAATCTCCCCCGAGAATCAAAGGGATTTTGTCTTCGCCTCTTCCAAGTGCACTTGTACCTGTGTGGCTAAATGAAATGAATGAATGAATGAAATATATTGTATCTTCTAGATTTTAATAAGTTAAACGGTTCAAGGATATTATCAAATAATCACAGAACACAGATGTAAATAACGTAAATAATTACAAAACATAATGATAAATATTCGGTACACACGCGTGCTGCTTCAGCTGTTAATATATAGCATCCGGACGCGTACATCTATAACGCGCGCAAGTTATACAGACATAAAGACATCGCCCTGTATATATTTTTACCAATCTGAAATTGTGTCCACATAACAATAATTATTATATATATCCAGCAGCTTACGCTGCGAAAGATAAAGTTTATCAAAGCTTATAAAACAGAAACTCTTGTGAAATCTTGTCAGAATAAAGCGATTCTTGTTCAGTACAACTTTGTTTGTGAAATATCCCGATTAACCGAACCTACAAATATCACTGGCGCAGTCAGTACCTGTTGTAAATGACCCTATTGAAGTTATTGAATCATGTCCGAATTCAATAAGACATATAAAAATCCAAAACCCGACAGAAATCACGATTTCTACGAATTGCTCCATATCATACGACAATCAAATTTTTATCAACCTCTTACATAAGGAAAAACTTCCTTCTATCTTGCTTCCTCCAATGGATCTCCAGTCTAACACGACATCGTTTATAAAACTCGATAATGTCAATCTCAAGGACATATCAGACCTTTTCAAACATGCCAATTCTCTCCCTCCTCTCACGATAGAAGATCTACCAGAAGATGATCCTCAAGACCACTTGCCAATTATTATTATTTTGTCAGTCGTAATCCTTGTCGTATTCCTAGTTATCTTTTGTGTCTATTGCAAATCAAAGACACAACCTCTCAATTTCAAAATTGCTTTCAAAAAGCCGCCAATCAACTGTGAAGATGATCATGTCTCGACCAGCAGGCGCAACGAGGAACCACTTCCTACCACATCAAATCCGAGCAAAGGCAACGTAGATTCGCATCCTGCAGTGTCGCCGTCTTTCATCCCCTGAAGACAGCTCTTAAGGAGGGAGGAGTTATACAGACATAAAGACATCGCCCTGTATATATTTTTACCAATCTGAAATTGTGTCCACATAACAATAATTATTATATATATCCAGCAGCTTACGCTGCGAAAGATAAAGTTTATCAAAGCTTATAAAACAGAAACTCTTGTGAAATCTTGTCAGAATAAAGCGATTCTTGTTCAGTACAACTTTGTTTGTGAAATATCCCGATTAACCGAACCTACAAATATCACTCGCATGCGCGACAATAGGGAGACGCGGATAGCCTAAACTGATATATATATATATATATATATATATATATATATATATATATATATATATATATATATATATATATATATTTATATATATATATATATATATATATATATATATATATATTTATATATATATATATATATATATATATATATATATATATATATATATATATATATGATGTATAGCTCTCTTTCTCCTTCTCTCTACGTTATATCTTTTTTCTCTCTCGTGTAACGAAATCTGGAAACGTTACATTTTATCCAATTCACTCTCCATTCTCGTCAAATATCAGAACACCGCCAAAGAAGTATTCACTTCAAAAAAGTCCCCTAAACAAAAATCATCAATCAATAATAAAGCGTAATATAAATTAATTTTTTGTGGTGCATTTTTTATTACCTTCTAGGTTAAATTCAGCATATATTAAATAATGTTTTAAGCCTCTACTTATATATATTTATACAAAAAGATTTAAATCTTTATAATGTCTAAAGTTTCAGCTTTCTGAATATCTTCTTCATTAAAGAATAAAGGTCACGAGTACCAACAAATATTCGAATCTAAACTACATCAAATAAAACAAAATAGTAAAATAAAATAGAAACATCAATATCAAAATTTAAAAAGAGACATAATAAAATAAAATACAAATATTAATAGCAAAACAAGATATGTACGATATGATAAAAAAGTAATGAGATACTTTCTGTATTAATCTTAATTAATCTTTGATTTCATTACGATTTTGGTCAATAGAAAGCTTTGAGACTAAGCAAATAATTACCTTGAAAAATTGATTTACTATTCTGTTTTTATACATCTGGAATTCATTATAATTTAATAGGTCGAAATCAAGAAGGCATCTGCTCCTTTTCGCTTCAGGTGTCCATCAAGAAGGAATCGAATTTTTTTATTTCGAAATTCATTTGAGAAAGAGCTTCTAAATATTTTATTTCGTTTTGCTCCTACTCCGTTGTTGCAGGATCATCATGCAGAGTGAATGCTTTGGCTAGATCTTGAGCAAAACAAAGTACTTTCTTGCTATTGTCACGTGTCTACCCCGATTGTCTCTTCGAATTGGGGAACTATGCTATTGTCACCGTTTACGTCTTTTTGTTGTCCTCCAAAGTCAGCAGTTCTTTGATAGCTATTAGCTTTGAAAGATTATGTTGAACAATTTTTTGTTCATGTTTTGAAGGAGTGTTTTAAGTTCCCTTGTAGTTCTATTTATTTCTTTTTATCTTCTGAAGTCCTCGTTCTTTGCCATATCTTTTGAAGTTTTTTCTTTTCCAAGATTCTTTGCTTAATTATTGATGAATGGCCTATATTAATTGAGCTTGGTGCTGTCTGTGGGGTTCTTTCCCACGCTGGTTGAATGATGGTACACATGCAGTTGGTAGCTCCACATAGCTTTCTGTTTTTTGTAATAGGTTACACTCGAATATGTTGCCTATTATATTTAAATAAAATATCTAATGTAGATATTTTGTTACCCTATATATTAGATTAATTATAAACTAAAACAAGTGAAACATGACTATTGAACTATCTTATAATAGTTTAAATCGTCTTAGAATCTAAGTAAGACAAACGAGCACAACTTTCGATATTAATTTGTCCTTTCTCCAGCGGTGCGAATTGCTGTAATTGACTTGGAAAACGTAATTAATTATATCATTTACTGAAAGAAGCTAGATAGATATAAACGATTGATTAATAATGAGCGTAATATAACCCCAATTCATCTAGGTCACTATCAACGACTATTAATGTAGAGGAGTTGACCAATGAGATAATCTATCCAGATTATCTCGCGAGGAAGCTTTAGGTAGTCATAAGCAAATTATATCAGATCTCGTAGTAGAATCAGCGTCATAATTCACGTAATTATATGCCCGTGTGGCGTAATACAAGGAAATAAATAAAATATTTTTTGGGATGATAGCAGAAAGTTAGTTGTCTACTCGACCGTTGAAGTCTCTTGCATTTATTTAGAATTTTAATACACCGTAGAAAATAAACACCTGAAAATCTGGCAAAATATGTTTTATTGAAAAAATGCTCGAAGGGGTCAAAAGGTATTTTAAATTTTCCGTCTACTGAAATATCTTGGTTCTACGTACAGTGGCGTACTTTTGCAGGATCAAAGGGGACAGACTTTTTTAAATAGCAACTCCTATTTTTTGTTCACTACTGTGAGAGAGCATATTACTTTGAGTATTACTATGAAAATTTTATTAAGATGCATGAAGAAAATTTCGATGAAAATGCAAATAAAATTGTAATAAAATTGATATATTTATAAACAATACAAAATAAATACACTAACCAATAATATGTTCAAAATGTTGCCCATTAACTATGTGACAATTTCCTAGTGTCAAAATAAACGTATTCTGGACTCTGTCAATTATTTCCAGCCAGATGTGACGTACTGTCTGTCGAATTCGTTTAGCGCCTTTAAATCATCTATGTTTTCAGTTTTATAGAAATAGACTTTGGTTTTTAAATAACCTCATAGGAAAAAATCAAGGGGTGTAAGATCTGGGGAGCAAGGTGGCTACTCTATAGCTCCACGTCGCCCTACCCATCATTGAGGAAAGATGTTATCCAAGTAAGTGCGAATGGGAAAAACGCAATGAGAAGGTGCACCAGCATCTTGTTGATACCAATGAAAGTTCGCTATCAAATATGTGTGATTTATTTCCATTTGAGTATAAAGAGGGCAGTGTTAGAGTCAACTCTTGCTGTAAAAATTGCAAATATCTTACGCCAGTTGCTATCAAACAAATAGGCACCCAAAATCTGACTATACTTGCCCAGACGTTCACTTTTCTTGAAGGTTGAGTATGTGACACCTGCATCCATCGTAGATTCTGGGATGCCCAATTCTCATTATTATAACGTAATTGCACTTCCTCGCTGAATTGCACTAAAAGTCATCTCTTGGTAATTCTTGAGTTAATGTATTATTATTATTATTATTATGTTATATGGGTTTGGGCCTCATCAGTCACTGATCGCATGGGTGGTCCCTTGGCGATCTTCTCTTATCCGGGTCATTATTCAAAAATGCTATTCCATAAAAGGAGCAACTTAGGCACGTCCCGCGCCTTAAGCCCCGCCTCTTCTAGCATAACAGGGGTCCCTAATATAAGGCACCTCTTCTCCTCCAGTGCGGGGAAGGTATAAAGAAGATGAATCGAGGTTTCCTCGTCTTCTTTACAGTATCTGCAGGCCGGGCTGTCAGTCAGCCTCAGCTTGTGCTTATATGCATTCAGGCTACTATGGTTGTCCGTTATGATTCCCACCAGGGTTCTGGCTTTGTGCCTGTTCAATTTAATGAATTCTTGGGCCCATTTTTCAATCTTTGAGTATTCGATGAAGAGTTTGGTTATTCGACAACCCGTTACTCCTCTCCATCTTTTATTATGCTGGTCTCTTGCACAGCCATTGATGCTGTCTCTGATCAGATTCCGACTTGTTCCTACTGTAGGTTCTGGTCCATAGAAGTTTTCCCTCGTCCCTAGTCTGGCAAGGTCATCTGCAATTAGATTTCTTTTAATGCCATTATGCCCAGGTATCCATAAGAATTCCACCGGTCCCTTCCCTGCCAAGTAGTTCAATGTTTCTTAGCAATTATAGATCAGCTTCGACTTTGTCGTTGCTGAATTCAGGGTTGCCAACGCCGCCCTGTTATCCGAGCAAATACATACCTTTTCCTGGGTCCGATTTTGGTGGGCCCCCAGAACACCATATGTAATTGCAACTAGTTCGGCCTGAAGTGCGGTAGTGTATTTGCCCAGAGGGAAAGGTTTTACCTATCCCATCGCGTCGCCTATACACCCCCACACCCTCTCTGTTCCCACGCTTGGCTCCATCCGTGTATCAAATGTCTCCATTGAGCGGTAATCCAGCTCGACCTTCTATCCAATCGGTCTTACTGGTGAAGGTGATCTTATATTTCTTGTCAAACAGGAAGTGGACACCCGCACTCTCAGAGGGCATCCATAGAAGCCCCTCCTCAGCTAGCCCTCTTGAGAGTCTATTCAGGTCCCTTACCTTCCTGTTCATGTTTCCCACCCTGTGCATTGCCTTTGCGGCTTCCGCCTTTAGAGTGACATCAAGAGGTGGTATCCCCGTCAGTATCCCCATTGCCTGGATCGGTGTCTATCTTGGGGTTCCGGTTATACTTCTTAGAATCAATTCTCTGAGCTTGTTAAGTCGGTTGGCTTTCGACTTTAAACAGGCTCTCTCCCACTAGACCAGTGCTGCATACGGGTCAATGTAACTTTATAAGGATAAAATTTATGTTTATTTGAGACATTAAAAGCAGAACATGTAACATGACTCAAATTCATATCCAAACCAATCTGACGAAAACTAGAATCACCTCCTTTAATACCTATAATTAGCAATTTGTTTTAAGAGAAATTTCCGGACCAAAGCGAATTATTGATGATATATTTTCCAGTCTTTTATGGTCTATGACAACTACAGTTTTTTTCGTTCAATTTTGAATCCGACACTTATGTGTTCTTAATGGAATCGAACAATTAAATTAATCGGTTATGTTGTCATGAGATAAAAATTAGATTGTTTTAAGTAATGAGTAATGAACGGTAATTATCGAACGGTTATTTATATCTTACCTTGACTTTTACTTGAGGTTTACCAGTCGAATCTGTAAATTAACTGAAGATGTTCATGTAACAGTAATAACAACCGTAGGCAAAGGTTGCGCCAGGAATTTATTATCTCAAAGACGTTTATTGTTTGTGTGTTTGTTGCCACATCATTCTTATTTATCAATTGAATTTTAAAGAATTTTGTTTAGTTACAATGAAGTGACTCGTGAGATTCATCATTGAAGTCGATCAAATTTATGAAAGGTATCACGATATGACTAAAAAATAAATCGGTGTTTCAACGTATTTATCATACAGGGTGTTAAAAGTAATAAGACATTTCTTTATATTTAAAATATACAGTCTTAAAACCTTAAAACGGGCTTTTCCGCACGCAGAACATCTCTATCTCGAAATTGAGTGGCGGAGAAAAAATAAATCAACACATAAATGTAGAATATGTGTTTTATACGACAGTTTTACCTTTTTTCATTGGCGACTGCTTCAGTGCCGTATCAATTTATTTTTTCTCGGCCACTGAATTTCGAGATAGAGATGTTCCACGTGCGGAAAAGTCCGTTTTATGGTTTTAAAACTGTTTCTTTTTTTCTCATTCATTCGTATATGATACAGGTCGAATATATGTTTTTTTCGTTCAATGCATAATCGGCAAACTTTTCTCAAATAGTTTTCTCAAATCATGCTTTCTCATGACCCATGGACAGGGTGGGGTGTAGGACACACCCCACTCAAATAGTCCACTATTGTGCTTTTGCATGACCTATGAACATGATAAAATGTATTCTATCCACCTTAAAACCTATAGGTGTCGTCTGGGAAACGTCCCCGATCAAAATCAGTCAAAACCCGATCGATCCCACACGACTTATATTAGTTATCGTGCTAACGAGAAATTCTTAAAATGCCGCCAACGACACACACACGGACGGGGTATTTTCCATTTGGGGGGGGGGACCATTTGTTTTTGTTTTTAGCCCGAAAAACGAAAGATAAATGCTAGAAATTGTTTTTCTCCCATTTTCTTTACACGATTACATTAGTTTTCCGCTCTGGTATAGTTGAGCGCAGAAAAATAAAATGCAATCAAATTTAGTTGTATATTTATTGAAAAGTAACAATAATCAAAGATTTTGAATCTTAATTTATTGGATAATTTAATTTTTATAGAAAAACGTCACGGTAGTAAACAGTCAGATTAATCGTATGGATTATTATCTTCTTGGATGACTATCTTCTCAAATCTTGAAATTTTGGAAATTAAAAACTAGTTTAGCCTGTGCTTCACAACAATGAGAATTATGACTATTATATGCAAATAGTATATTATGGTGCAGATGTTCAAAGGGGTTTCATATTTATAGAGGATTTGAGGATTGTTTCTGGCATAACTTTAGGTCTCTGGTAGTAACCCCACTACCAGAAACCTATATCGTGAGGCAATCATTAAAAAATAAGAAATCTCATGTTTCCTCGTCATTGGGTCGCTAGAAGAGGTCGAGACTGAGTTGGGTCAATAATTTGTTGGATTTAGGAGTTAAAATTCGCCGTCGCCAAACGAAAAGCGAAAAAGTTATAATCTTATCGATATGATTATTCGTTTCACCATACTTTCTTATATAAGAAACCAGTAAACTGTCTTGATATTTGCAATCTTTGAAAATAAACGTCGAGGAGAGACAGACGGTGTTTTCTCATAAATTTATCTTAAAATTCAAAGTATCACCCAACGAAAACCAAAAAAGTTATAATCTTCTCGATATGACTAGTCCTTTGATTAATCCTTCTTGTGCAAGAAACCAATGAATCGCTTTGATATTTGCAATCTGTAAAAAAGAACGCAAAGGAGAGGCAGACGGTGTTTTATCAAAAATTTACATAACGAGAATATTTAATATAAGTAGTGAGAAAAAAAATACAAACTCAGTCGTTTTTCTTCTCACATCTTATTTAGTTTTGTTAACACAATTTAAACAGCTTAACTTTTGAATTTATTACATCGTGAAAAATATATTGTACAACGCTTTAAACATTTTTGTATGTCTATTCTTGAAAATTTAGAACTCGCCTAAAAGTAAGAAGTAACAATACAAATGTTTAATTGTAAGTAATATGAATCTTTTACAGGTTATTATAGGACCATTTCGTTTGTCGGAAAGTAGCAAGTGGAGAGTACTAAAAATGTGTAGTTAATGTTTGTCACAATTGCTTTGTTTTTAACTAGTAAATGAACACACTTGGCAGGTTTCACAAGAATTGCAATCTATATTTCTAACAATTGCTTGGGCTTTTATGCTATTTTCAAAGAGCAACCGACTTTTACTTTTGTACATTTTTCTTTGCTTTTAATGAATATTTTATTTGAATAATTTATTTCTGTTTAGAATGTCTGGAACTAAAATGAGTTAGTAATTAGTTAGTCACCGCATTAGTGTATAATATATATGACTACGTACCGAAATGAGTAAATAACGCAATATACTGTATAGTATTCTTCGATTTTAGGAATAGTACAGGGTGGGGCAGAGCAACTTCCTTATTTAGAAATTCTATTTAAAAAAAAGTAATGCAGATATTTAATTATCTGAACAGCATCAAATACTATTCATTTCATCGCTATTTGCCAAATAGAAAACTCTCTTATCTTTTAACAGAAACAGTCTACCTGAGCCTAGCCATAAAGACAAGTCCCGGTATGTTTTGAGATTTTTTATTTGGCAAATAGCGATTAAATAAACTATACATTTAAATTTTATGTTTACATAGTTTTAAAGATCATATCAGGCAGGTGGCGTTCATTGTTCTCAATACACTGAGTTAATCGAACAGAGTTTCGCTCAACTCTGTCCAGCATATCGACAGGTATGTTGGCGATAGCTTGACGAATTTTGTTCTTCATGTGAGCAAAGATCCAAGGATGATCATTGTAAACAAGTGATTTTAGATAGCCCCATAAAAAATAGCCGCAATGGGGCTAAACCAGGTGACCGTGTTGGCCATTGCAGATCACCCCTCAAGGAAATGAGGCGTTCTGGGAAGTGTTGCCGCAAAACAGTCATTGACACACGTGCTGTGTGTGCTATGGCACCTTCCTGCTCGAAACATACATCTCCTATATCCATCTCAATGACTGTTGGAAAGAAAAGCTCCTGAATTATGTAGATATAACGGTCAGAGGTCACCGAAACTGCCCGTTCGTTTTCTTTAAAAAACTATGGACTAATTATTCCAACTCGCGATAGTGCACACCAAACTGTTACACATTGTGAATGTAGGGGACGCTGATGAAGCTGTCTGTAGTCATCAGGGCTCCTATAGCGCATGTTCTGCCTATTTACGGATCCCGAAAGATGAAAGTGAGCCTCATCACTGAAGAAAACAAGTGTGTCGTGAGGCATTCCAAGAAGCGTCTCACATGGATTTTCTCCAGCAACAAAATCGCGTGGATTAAGTTCCTACACCACAGTCAATTTGTAGGAATGAAATTTTAGTTCTTCATGAAGGATTCGCCTCACAGAACGAGCAAAGAACCCAACATCTGGATACTGAGGGGATTGCAACACAGAAAGCCAACCATGTCATTGTTTTGGGGCGACCTTGATGTTCGTGGAAACCCAGGTTTATTCTTCTCCAGATGACCAGTTACCCTGAAGTTGTTTACCTTTGAAACAATCGACTGCAGGCCAGAAACATAACCACAGAGCGCAATATTTAAACGGGTACGGAATATACGTTGCGTGGCGATGATTGAGCGACCGTTAGAAAAGTATGCCTCGACAGCGAATGCTCGTTCCATCTTCGTCCACTCCACGATGCTAACTATACCACGACTTCACACCTCGCCCTCCCGAATGTGCCTACCCCCACCCTCCTAGAAGCAACCGTCGCTTCAGGGCACCAAATTCAAATAAGCAAGTTGCTCTGCCCTACCTTGTAATATGACAGTTCTACAAATTTCACCTATAGTTTAATCCATATAAATTCATTTTTCGCATACTCTAGGGCAAACTGTTACAAAACGTTTAGAACCTCTATTCCCGGCAATAAAAAATGCCATAAACTAAATCAAAACACAGCAGGGTCTTATATAATTGTACCTTTCTAATTGCTCATTCATTTTTATAAAATACTCATGCATACATATAATCTTAATTCGCGGAACAACACCGTCCGTTTCTCATAGTTTTCGCGTCTGATTGTTTTAAAACGCCAGTAAAAGTACTGTGTCTCGTCGAGGAAAAGAAATGCATGTTAATTGTGAAGCGGTGTAATTTTTCGCACATTATTGCTGAATCGGATTTTTTCCTTGTACAAGCTGTTATCGTATGCGGCAATAAAAAATGAGTAAATACATATTTTGTTATGTAATAGGAGTTAATAAAATCGTCTACGATAAAATGATAAATTAATTCCTTTACATGTCGTTATACAACATCATCTACATGTATGTTTCTACCTGTAATGCGTGTAGGCAATTTTTATAGCTGTCTTCTGGAATACTTCGTGGTTATTTTTTTAATTTGCTTCCATTTGAGCATCTTTAATGTTATCTGGCTTTCTCTAATGGCAGCCGATTCTTTAGTATACATTAAATTAGGACATACATTTTTGAGAGAACGGCCCGTAGAAAGTATCACTGTGGCGCCTGCTATTTTGTGTTGCAATGAATCGAGTTGGTTAACAAGTTTTCATCTTTAAAATACATTTCCGCTCTCGCTTATTTATTTGTGCTCCTCGCTGGCTGAAATACCATATAATACTCTCAAATAGATAGGCTAAATTCATGAGGCAAGCCAGCGTTTACCTACCTTGCCCAGCCCAGACAAGACGAGACGAGGCCAGCCCAGGAGAGACCGGACCAGATCGGATACCGATCGGATTTGTGCCGGACATAAACCGGACACCGATGGGATACGTGCCGGATATGGTTCGGGCGTAAGAAGAATTGGCAAATCTGATGATGCCTTCAGATTTTTCCTAAATCCAAAAGTACTTAATGTAGGTACGAGGAAACCGACAGTTCTCATTAAAGTGGAGATTTCTGTCGTATTGAGATCGATTTACGTTGTATTCAAACTGATTTGCATTGTGCAATTCCTACTTTTTACAATTTCATTTACTGGAGTCTGTTGTTTCCGTATAAAAATGTTTTTCGAGAAAAAGTCTGACAAGGATTTTATGAATGTAAGATAGACTAATAAATTCAATGGTGCCATGAGATTCTCTCTAAATGCAAAGGTATTCTAGGTAGGTATAAGTTTCGAAGTAGTTACTTTGAATCTGCAGTTCGAAAAATTGTTTTCGGTTTTACGGGAAATGAAACAGATTCTCATTAAAACGGAGATATCTGTCGTGTACGGGAGATCGACTTAAATCGAACCACATTAATATAAAACTACAGAAATAAGGAGATTATACTCCAACCCATCTGCAAATGCCTTATATAATAAGGACTAAATAAATTAGGTCAAAACAGATATTCTCCTGGCTATATTCCAAACACCAAACTACCTAACTGGTGACAAATTTGTGTCACCAGTTGGGTATATACAGGGTGGTCCACGAAGTTTTGGCCAGCCGATATCTCGAAACCTATTTGAAAACTGGCGATGTTAAACAGCCGAAAGCATTGCCCATTTGTGGTATAAAAGGACTTTATGTCACCTGCACATTTCTGATGACGTGACGTCAACTTGAAAATTTTAAATGAGACGCCCTGTATGTTATTACAACTTTGTGATGGTCTGTCTAATACCTATAGAATGATACTATATTTGTCACGTTTTTGCGGCGCTACAGTAATGATAGACAACTGTTTATGAACATTTCTTTGTTTTATTAAAAAAAAGACGTAGGTAGCTTAGAAACAAAAAAGTCATTTTCACAACAACAGTACCGTTAATAGACACAAGTGTCACTACTGGTCGGCTGAAAATCCGAAACGGATGCGAGAAACCAATTTACAGACAACACGTGACGTGCGGTTTATTCAACGGCCGTTTAATTGTGCCATATTTCTATCAAGAAACGTCAGAAAGATATTTAGATTTTCTCCAGAATATGCGTCCCTATTTACTTGAAGGTATTCCCTTAAAAGCAGCATGCTACACAAATGTTTTAAAAGGATTTGAGTATTGCGTTAATGAAGATGTTACATCAATTTGAGCATTAACTGTAATGATTTTTATAATTTTTTAGCTGTGTAATTAGTTATCTTCTTTAATAAAAGTTTTAAAAAACAATCCATTCATTTAACAGCTCAGATTATCACTGCTTTACATAAACGTGCTAATAAATATGATATCGTTGGATTGGTATTAGATAGATCATCACAGAATTGTAATAATATATAGGGTGTCTCATTTAAAATTTTGAAGTTGATGTTACGTGACCGGACATGTGCAGGTGGAATAAAGTCCTTTTACGCCAAAAATGGACAGCGCTTTCGACTGTTTAACATCGCCAATTTTAAAAGCAATTGTTCACATAGGTTTCGAGATACTGACTGGCCAAAACTTCATGGGCCACCCGGTATTTATTATAAGTAGTAGTATGTCCGTAAATTTACTGAAAACCCCCTGAAGTAAACTAATCGGCTTTTTGTCGCCTTGCTTCGTATTCATTGCGGGAAAACTTATGCAGATCTGAAATCGTACATCGCCGATTAAGAAAATAGAATGCGGTTATTGCAAAATGAAAACGAGAGCAATCCTCGTATGTTTACGATGCGAACTACCGACCTACATTCGACTCTCATCTTTGCCACCATACCATTCGCAGATGACAGCGCTACATATATCTTATCTTGCTTTTACATCTTAAGGTAATCACATTTAGAACCATTCATGAATTTTATCGCATATTAGTCAATACATCGTAAAAACGGGGTCGACTGGTGCTGTTAAATAAACTTCTTTTTCCAATTTAAAAAATTATATACATCAACCGATAGTTTCCTCTAATTATGTCTACTCAATTAAGACTGAAAGAGTAACAGTACAATTAGACTTAACAATCATCACATACACTGTTCATATGCCTCAGTTTATATTTTTTGGAAGGTTAATTTATACCTTTTTGATAAAAAAGAAACCCTCAAGTGTCTATGGAAAGCTATTTTAATCACGTGATAATTGTTGCTGTATACGGTACAAACAGAATATACACGTATATTCTAGAAGAAAATCCCGATGTATTTCGTGATCTGAAAATAACTTTTCATCAGGATAGTGCCCCACCTTATTAAGGATTTGTTTCAATGAATATACAATGTAGCGGCCTGCTCGGTCTCCAGATCTTACGCTCTTAGATTTATTTTTATGGAACTACTTAAAATTTAAGACATACGCTACGCAACTCGCTAACATCGAAGTTTTTAAGCAGGGAATTGCTTCCAGAATGAATTTCGAGATCTGCAAATAACTCTTCAACAGGATGATGCTACTTCAGACTATTATGGCACAGTAAGAGTGTATTTCAATGAACAGTAGCCCAATAGGTGATTGGATGCCATTATACAATGTAATGGTCTGCTCGGTCTCCAGATTCAATGATCTAAGATATATTTTTATAGGGCTACTTAAAATGCTCTCAGACATATACTCAGCAACTCGCTAACATCGAAGTTTTTAAGCAGGGAATCCTTTTGCGACTAAATTTGAAGATGGGAAAATAACTTGTCAACAGGATGGTGTTCTTTCACACTATTATGACGGAATACGAGTTTATCTCAATGAATAGTATCCCAATAGGTAGATTGTGGATTGGATGTCTGGGTATATTCTAATGGCCTTCTCGGTCTCCAGATATAATGCCCTTAGATTTATTTTTGTGACGCTACTTATAATCTCTAGGAACGCGTTTAGAGGCACGCTTCGAAAATCTTGATTATAGTAAATTATTTTAACGTAAGAACGTATTCGTACCCTTTTTTAAATAATTAAATTTCGTGATGTTAGAAATGGAAAAACTTACTAGATTTGATGGAGCACAAGAGTTTAAAGTAGACTCCTTATTTCTAAAGTGATTAAGTTTCTTTAAATTTCGACAGATGAGTTGCGTCAGCATTTTAGAAATAGGTACATTTTTTCTATACATATGCATATCCATTGTTCATTTGTTTTTGCGTGATGATGACCACTCGTTAATGCAATCCATGTATTTTTTAACGGTATTGTACAGTTGAACATCTTGAATTCAAAAATATACAATTCCAACACTTTATTCCTTCAACTTCTAAAGAAAAAAAGAAAAACTTATTAGAAAGTTTTTTTATAATAGGATCCTGAAAATCCATAATTTAGAAGAGAAAATCTAGAAGAGAAACCAATACTGCCAAATAACTCGACAACTATCGATATTTTCATCGAAATATCCACATAACATTGTGCTTATTTTTCATATAGGAACCGAAAAAGTAATAAGAAATATAAATTGGCTCTATTTGCCTGATTGGGTGGCGTACACTTTTCCTTTGACATAACCCCAAAGAAAAAAGTTTCTTTTTCGTTAACAGCATGTGGATTTTCAGCATCCAAAATTCGACAAGTTCGTTTGCTGATGTATCTGTTAAGATGAAAATGTGCTTCATCTCGCAACGAAATTTTCTTGCAAAAATCAACATCACCTTCTTTCTTCTGTAACACGCAAATATATGACGTTGTAAATGATCTGTAACTTTTAATTGTTGTATTGACTAATTTTTTTATGCTTAGATATATAGATCTTTCTTTAAAATCCGATGCGTGGTGGCTCTCGACAGATTCAATTGTTATGAACGCGGTTAAATTGATGTGTTTGGATACTCCCGTACACTAGCCCTCACTGCAGCAATGTTGCCATCTGACCGACGACGACGAGGACGTATTGGTGTTACCTTATCAATAACAGAACCCAAACAGTCTCTTCAAAAATTTCTTGACTAAGTTACGGACTGTTAACTCTATAGGCGCTTCATTTTATCCTCATTTTCTTCACGCAACTACAAGTGATCGCTCACTTTCATAAAATAGTTGTACACAAAATATTCGTTGATGAACTGTTAATCGCGGCATGTTGACGTCGTATGGTATGTCATTAAATATGACAGTCGTTAAATATTTCCGCCCTATCTTTGATAGAACACGAATTCATATCATATAATTCCAATTGAGACTTGAGATACTATATTATAAAAAAAGACGTTTCACTTATCTCCTTTCACGGAGATATTGGACATTGCACAGTAGGTAGACAAGCGTATTAACATTTTGTATTAAAATCAGATCCAAGCTCGCCTCTTAAGCTATACCCACATATTTAATTAACACCCTGTATACGCCAAACTATACCCACGCGCCAATATTATTAAACCTACGTGGCATTGGCCCTTGTACGTACCACCAGCATAATTCCTAATTACAGTGGTAAAATTGCCACATCTCGTGGGAACGGTTACATATTTGCCAACGCTTTATCTCTTTTTAGGAACGAGATGAATCGTCTTGCAACACATCTACCGACCTTCGACAATTAACCGTTTGTTTTTGCCTGACACGAGATTGCAACCAGAAGAGGCGAATTATTCTCAGGTGATTGTGTTGTTCTCTTGATTCATAAATGGTCATGTTAGAGCACTGACGAGCGTAATTAAAAAAAAAAAATCGTTACTAAACTCATGGTGGATGTAGATCCGTTACCTTCTGAATCAGTGTGACTCAGTTATTTGCAAACACGATAAATGAATTAGTTGATTGGTTTAAAGACTATATATTTTATTGACGATACTCGTTTTATAACATCCTATAATTTAAAGGACAACTGTCTTAGAAGAACCGTAGTTTGCTTCCGGGTATAGTTCCCCAGACTAAAATATTTCCATGATATAAAACATTTATTAAATGATAGTGAATTCTCGAACTGACTGGATATCTACGCCTTGTTAGTTGTTCAATTTCAAGACAAAAATGACAAATATGTATTTCTGGATGTGAGCAAATCAAAGGAGATATTATGGCAAACTATCCTTTCAGAAACTGGATTCATTGACTGTGTCATCATTGTAACCGCACCTGTTTTTCGTAGTATATTTTTCCTGTAGTATTGATCCCTCAATATGTTATATCAAGTTTAATAAGACGACATAGGGGTGAATAAAATAACGGAGAGAAATCGGGTGATGTTCCTTTTCAAACAAAACGATGACAAGTGCAGTAACGATAACTTTTCCTTCCCTAAGGAAAACGAAGTTGTTATTGAATGGGCCAAAGAAATATTATAACAAGGACTAAATACACTATTAAATTAATGCTTCAGATTTGTTTTCTCTTGAAAAGTGGATTGTATGGGGATCGTAGAACTACCCGAAGATGATATCAATTAGCAGAAAAATCTTGTGGATTCTTCCCAAGTCCCTAAACATTAGATGTTATTGAAAATGCCAGATGTAAGATTGAAAATCTAAGAATTTTATATTTTATATTTTAGGAAATTCTTTATTCCCTTCACTATATTGTTCCACGATAACAAAAACTGAGGAATATACTTGGAAATTTTCACTAGACAATACCAGTTATAAGAATCTCTCCAATCTTAATAATGCCCAGTTTCTTGAGACAGATCTATTAATAAAATTCTATGCTATACTTAATTGATTATTTTCAACAGAAATACGTTTTCTTTAGCAAAAATACGATAAAATCCGTACGGATGCAGAAGAAACCGACAAATTCAGTGACGCATTCAAATTTTCTCAAAATATAACAGTTTTCTAGGTATTCGCTAATTGAGAAATCCTGCAATTTGCATCAACTTTCTACATTTCATGACAAAACCAGCAGTTTCTTTTTAAAACAGCGGTTAACACCATTTTTGGGAGATCAATATACGTGAGTATCGATATGATTCGTGAGAATTCTGGTACTTTAGTGTTTATTACAACATTTCATGCCATAGTCCATCGATTTTTTCCTCAAATATGCAATATTACTTCATATAGACATAGAATAAAGAATTTATAACGTCTAACGTCTGTATATACTATTTGATTTTTGTTTTGATATTACTTGTTTTTTATTAATTTGCATTAAATATAGTAATTGTGATCACTTTTAAAACGATTTAAACTTTCCTAAAACTAAACTCATCAAACCACTAAACCTATCAAAAACCGTCGAAAAAATTTTGTTCCAAAATTTTACTTACTTTTAAAAAGTGATTTTATAAAGATTTTTTAGATTCTTATCCTCTTTAAGTTGAACGGTCTAAAGGTACGATTTATTTTTCATTTTCTTTTCGTACAATAATTAAACATTTTTTGATAAAAATGATATGGATGATTTACTAAAAAAACATTTTCAATCCCAAAAAATGAATAAAAAATTAAAAATACATCCTTAAATTGATCTTTAGTAAAAATGACAAATTCAATCAATCCGAACACAATAAAAAAATCGTAGTGCTTTCAAACTTTCTTTCAGGGTTTCTTTGGGATCCTTTGAGGTTGAAAATAAATAGCCAATATCCTTATTCTATCCATTATTTGCAAAGTTATGCCAAGTTAAGCGAAGATCCCTAAATACGCAATATTTTACCCTTTTCTCAACCAAAATTTTCGCACTTAATTGTTTTATCAAAATATATAACTACGACTTGTAAAGAATGCTTTGCAGTTTTTAAAACTCTATTTGAGTTTTCTGTATGTATTATTATTTCCTGAGTAATTAATTACCAAAGTCAAAACTGACTTTTTTGTTTGAATGACGATAACAGCGAAAACAATTTTAAACCACTCAAATTAAAAGGAAAAAAATTATCTAAAAAAATTTTATAATCAAATTACTGAAAAAAATTAAAGGGCGTGGGACCTTATGAAAAAGCAAAAATTTCGAATTTTTCCTGCGATGGTGGTTTTGTTATGATTACTCAAAAACTGCTAAAATGAGAGTAAAAAATTTTGAATTCAAGATCTGAAAACCATAAACGTGGAGCTTCAATTTTATTTTCTTAAAGTTGCTTTACAATATATTTTTTTCCAAATTACAGCCCTTTGAATATCACCTGAAAATTTAGGATTTTTTACATCACTTAATTTTTGTGCCTAGTGTAGTTTGAGGAAATATCAAAGATTTTCAGTTATGAAATGAGGTCAATATGAACCTATGTATAACACTAATGAATCACAACATGAATTGAAACGAGGGAAGTTAACATTTGTAGACTTGCTTAGATTAAGGATAAAGTCCTTAATGATTGGGTGGCCCACAAATTTACAGAACTTAGCGAAAGCTTGTCAAATAGAGACGTGAGAAAAAGAAAGGGGTTGTATAGCACCAAAGTCAAAAAATCACGATAACATTAGACCTTTAGAATCCTACTAGGTTGTTGGAATCTGGACCACGAACAAATACTCTTCTTTAATGTGTTCTATACTTTTATTTGTGAATAATCAAATCTGCAGTTTAGGCGTTAAAACTAAAGTGGCCCTGTATCTTTGTTATTAAAACTGTTCGTGATCATCTTACGTGACACATTACGAAAATCTCACGTTTCTAGCATGACCTTTAACAGAATTAATTATGCGTAAAAAACGAGATGATCTCCGCGAGTATCAAATCCGGCTGAGAGTTATAAAAAATTAATTAACACGAGATATCGCTCCAAGGGCCCATGATAAACGGTGATATACGGAAAAACGTGTCATCCTTGATTATAAATCCGCGAGTATCCTTGTGGCAGATCGTCTTCTTCTGCCGCATTCACACGGGAATAAATAAAGTAAATAGGCAAGCAGACTCGTCCGCGCAACGGGAGAAAAAAAAATTAAATGACTTCGCGACCTTAGCCGGATCACTTTCACTCGATTTCTTGTAAGAGTCAGCCTTAGCAAATATGCGTTTATGTGTTGTGATGAGGATGTACCTACAGGGTAGTTCAAATGTAGATTACACTGGGGAACAAAAATTTTACTGCATTTATTACAGCACTTGTTCCTACCTAATTTCAAGGCTCCGACACTGACTTAGTTTTCCACAAAACACCAAAACACAGTACTATATACTAAATAAACACACTGCGTATACACTATAGTGTATACACTATACACTAAATAAATATGAAACAGGACTCTTTTGTTCAGAAATCCTAAAAAGCTCTTGCTCTTTTGAAGCAAACCAGTCATCGAGCCATTTTCGTAAGAAGTGAAGCCCTGCTCAGCAAATGCGTGTCCCATCGATGCAAATAAGTAGTAATCGAACTGAGCCAAGTCTGGTGAGTAAGCTGCATGCGAAAGTATTTCCCAAAGCCTCATTCGTTTCCTTGACCGGTTTTTCTGTGTGTGATGGCGCATTATCATGAAGAAAAATCACTTTGTGTTGCCTCTTTTGATATCCTGGTCGATTATCGCGCAAAGCTTGATTCAAATCGATCATTTCTTGTCAGCAGCGTTTGGTAGATATTATTAATTTAGCCAGGTTTTAGCAGCTCATAATAGATCACACCCTTCTGATTCCACCAAACATAGATAGCTACAGTCTTCCGCCCATAGCGATTTGGCCTTGCAGTCGATGTAGATGCTTCGCCTGGAGTTCATCGCCAGTCACAGTTTGATGGAGAAATGATTTTCTTTTGTACCTGGCATGAAGCATTTCATTCAGTTCATGTGGAATCCATTTTCCATCTTCTGGATCTTTCCTATGGATTTCAAACGTATGGAGACGGCCTCTTGTATCACATTTAATTGATCCGCGAGTTCTTGTTGCGTTTTAGCTTTATTCTCATTCAACAATGCTTGCAATTTGCTATCTTCAAACTTTTTCGGTGGTCTTCCACGTTCTTCGTTTCTCAAGTCAAAATTGTCACTTTTGAATTTTTTAAACCACTCAAAGCACATGCTTCCATGTAATCCATCGATTTTTTTCGTCAAGAAAACGTTTTCTCGAGAAGAAATCAAAAAAAATTCTTGTGAACGCAGAAGAAGCCGAGAAATCCAGTGGAGTCTTTGGATTTTCTTTAAGATCGGCTCGGCTGTTTTCCATGTAGGCAAGAATTTAGACATCCTGCTGCGACTTGCAACAACCTTTCTAAGATTCACGATAAAACCGGCAATTTCTCGTTAAAACGGAGATTACCACCGTGTCGGGGAGGTAGTTTTACGTGGGTTTAGATATATTTCGTCGCCACTCTGATCACTTCGAACTTTTAACTAATTTCCATGCTATTCCATCGATTTTCTTTCACCAAAAAACTTTTTCTCTAGAAAAATAACGAAAATAATGGTATGGACGCAGAAGAAGCCGAGAAATTCAGTAGAGTCATCATATTTGCTTTAAAATCGGTGACTCTCCATGTAGGTACAAATTTAAAAATCGTGCTGCAGCTTACGTACGTCTGGATGTGATCTGTATATTGTATAATATTGTATAAACGTGTCAGACTCGGCGTCTGACACGTTTATACAATATTTAAGTCCATCGATTTTTTCGCAAAAAAAAATAAAACGTTTTTTTCCGAAAAGAGATCAGAAGACATTTATATGGACGCAAGAGAAGCCAATGAATTCAGTGGCACTTTCAGATTTGTCCTGAATTCGGAGGTTCTCCATGTGGGTCCGAATTTGGAAATATTGCAACCTGTATAAGTTCGCAAGTTCTCAATCAGCTAGGTTTTTTTCGATTCATCTTTTTAAAGTTTCTATTAATTTTTCAGTATTAACATTGCCATTTTATTTATTTTTTTGTAAGGTTTTGTAGTTTGTTTTCAGCAATATTTTCTTACACAGCTTAAAACAGGTTCTGTATTGTAAAACATATTCTGGAACACTCAGTATATAAAATTTACTGTTTTGTACTAGCTTATATAGTTTCTATATATGGCTCAATATATAGAGCCAGTTTAGAGCAGATAAAACTATCGCCGTGTTTCGTTATAGGATAAAAATAAATTACATGTCTACCATTAGAACATAATTTAGGAGCATCTTGTATATTTTCTTGTACCAAATACACCACATAACAGTTCACTTAAATTCATATATACTTTGTTTTTTTTTTTTTAATATAAGAGCTGTTTTTAATTCATCCTCATCATAACATCACAATAATCTGAAAATATATAAAATTATTTATTTATTCAAACCTGTGACTAAATGCATTTATGAAGTCTATTTTTACTATTAAACCATATGATAATACTGCTATAAATACCCAATATTTTAACATAAAAACAATGCATCTATCCAATTTCACAAATTTTTCTTCTTCAAATTATATTGACGGCATACCATTAAAATTAAACTTCATTATTTCTATATCACATCATAGACAAACCTTAATCTTCGAATATACAAATTTAAGATGCTACTAGCAATTTATCTTAATAGAATTTACATACGTATAATCCTGAAGAACGATCATCATCCAGGAACTATTCCATTAATAATCTGACACAATGGAAGAATAAGAATTAATTTAATCGAGCCCCAGCATCTAATAATAATTTCTCGCTGTCATCTCGACTAATAATCACAGCCGAAGACAAAGATGAGAGATCGCAATTGTTATAAAAATTGTCTGGAACGTGAAAGTTCGGAATGTTCGTTAAATTTCTATTACGTAAGTCAGTATGTTTTTGCGTTTTCAAATGTTATATAGTTTAAGATGTAATCCTATAATTCTAATATTCTTTATATTTGTATTGTAAATTGGTTGTGTTTCAGTATTTCAGGTTATTATATATATATATATATATATATATATATATATATATATATATATATATATATATATATATATATATATATATATATATATATATATATATATATATATATATATATATATATATATCCCCTGGGCTTTATTACAGTTTTACAGTAGTTTTACTATAAGTGCGTGGAGAGTTAGGAGTAAAATTGATATTTTTGTTTTGATTAATATTGATAAAAGCCAAAAATTCATTAGGCTATATTAATTTTCTTTTAATTACCATACGTGTACACAATGTTGGTCAAATGTCATAGCATAACTTTATTAATATGTCTTTCTCTTTTCTTCACAAAACCTTCATCAATCCCAAGCTTGAGGTGTCTTCTCAATAGTAGACGTATTGGGGTATCTCCTTCCTCTTTATGAAATCTATACAACATAATCCCAATTCTGCTAGCAGGTGGCCGGTCCGTCACCGATACGTGACCGGTCCGTGATCGGTCGATATACGAGCCCAGGCTAAATTTTAAAACTAAAATATAGTATAGTTCGCAGTTCAGTATAGTTCGGCCCCGTCATCAAAACTGTGTTACATCACGTTTATTAACAATTAACAGCTTTAATTCTGGCAGGCATTGTATCTCCTAACTTAGCACACTCAGGAAGCGTGCTGTCCCAAATTTCTTGCAATTTGGTGCGTAGATCGTTAACCTAATCTGGTAGATGTTTGCGCAATTGTTTTTTCATTTTATGCCAGAATGTCTCTATTGGTGAGAGGTGAGAGGTCTGGACTACTATAAGACCAGGAGCTTTGACAGTTTCTGCTGTGTGGCACGCAGCGCCATCCTGCTGGAATATGTACTGTGTGTCAGTGCCTTGACATATTGGTATTAACGGCAATAAACTGTCTGTCAAAAGTTTATATTCTTCTGCTATCACAGTACCATCTATAAAATGCAGGTTTCGTACACCCATGCCACTTATACACCCCCAGATCATAAGAGACGCAGGGAACTTCACTTTTCTAACCAAACAGTCAAGATAGTATGTTTCCTGTGGGGTTCTTAGCACACGTTTTCTGGCATCACCCAAACAGATTTCAAATTTGGATTCGTTACTCCAAATTACAGAAATATTTTTTCCAGTGGCTTGCCTCCATAGTACCATAATTTCATTTGCATTGGATCGTCGATTTGTTGTTACAATGCTCTTTAGATCATGTTGATTTAAGAGTGAAATTTGGGTTGGTCGACCAGTTTTCTTCCATTGGACTGTGCATCAAGTGTATACAAGTTTATACAAGTTGATAATATACAAGATACACTGTAGATTTAGACAGCGAATACGTAGCAGATAATTTTCGAGCTTAAATTCCCTGCTTATGAATATTAACAATTGATTTTTGCATATCGTCACTTAATGCTACCCCACGTGCCATTTTTTTTTTTTAGAAAACTTTAGCAGACGCGTCCAAAATAGACGCTATAATATCCGTTTCACTTTGACAACAATTGAGATTCTATTTTGGTTTAAAACGCTACAAACGTTTGCATTTCAGCAACTGGCTCGGTATTCATATATTTTTTTAATATTACAGATAATGCAATGTAATTCAAATTATAAATAAATAATCCTTGCTTTTAGAACACCCATTATAACGCGTTGAACAAAATACTTGTTATTTTAATATAGAAATGGTTTTTATACGAGACTGTATTCTTTGTTGCAAGATAAATAACTTTTATGTCTATTGTAACCTCTCCTTTAACTCCATCCTTACAAAATCGCGAGTCTTAGAAAAACTCGCGCCAGTGAAAAACATTATATTTGCATTTTAATACAACGCGAACGATTAGTATCTATGTACAAACAAATCCGAATTAATTTACAAAACTAATTGTATAATTAATTTTCTAATAATGTAATTATTATGTGCAATATCAATTAAATCGTGTGAAACTGAATTCCTGAGATAGCGTCGTTCAAATAAAATAATAGGGGAATTAATTAAGTAAATATGGAGGAAAAACACGATTTTTAGGATTTCTGTAATATTTCGCCATTACGTGGGACAAAAAGGAAATGGCGAGGCTATGATAATGTTTAGTAATATGAAATGCACTTAAATAATTAATTTAGATAGAACTTTACCCAAAAAATTAGATCACTAACATCTACAATTTTTTCAAATGAGAAGTAGTGATTACAAATGAGAAGTTGCAAAGGAAATTTGATTATAGAATACAAGACGCTATTTTTAATTACATAATAAGCACCCAAAAGGTAGGAAGAAATTCGATAAAATCGTTACCAGGTATATAGAAAAAAAATACTTGTCAAAATCGATTTTTTTTTCAACATGCATATGTTTTGCTATACGTACAGTTTCTGTAGTATCATCACTGTTGTAACTATGACGTCATCGATAGTTTCTATACATATCAACACCCTTATTTAATTTCTCCGCAACTTCACCCCCATAAAACTAAAGGCAATTACAATATTTCTTTAGTTCTACGGGGACGAAGTTTGGTTTAGGGCCACTCTTCGATCTAACCCTCAATCAGTCACGGAAGTACACATAGATACATACGTCCAGTTGACTGATGTGGGAATCGTACCCACTCCCGGATCACTCCGAGGCGGCAATCTAGCCTAGCTCCAAATGATTGACATCGTTACCCCGGATCAATTCAAGAGATCCAGGGAACTTGGGGACCTTCTGCGCGGTAATTACGGGACAAGTTACCCTCGCAAGCCCTGACCTTATCTTATCATGTCATTTTGAAATTCTCTTCACAAGTGGGTAGGAATATCCTCATCGATCGACTTGCGAAGTCGCATCGGAGCTTGCAATGTGTCATCTGTTGATGACAATGCTTGAAAGAGAATACAAAATGCAATTATTTCAGGAGCTTTAGGGAACAATATGGTACCAACACGATAATGCGCCATTACACACCTAAACACCATCTTTCCCAATAATAAGTGAATTGGTGGAAGAAGAGCTATTGAGTAGCCACTTAGATCTCCGCATCTAAGTCCGTTGGACTATTTTTGTGAGGTTACCTTAAATCTAAGGTATATCTTGACAGACCAATACTATTGAGGCATTAAAATATAGAATTCGGATTGAAAGAAAAGTAGTAACGCTAAATAAGGTTTTACCTTATTTAAGTTTATGTAATAATTGCAGTTGCAATAGTACATTTTCAAGAGATGAACAGCAGACACTTAGAACACTTAATTTTATGTTTTTTAATCGTAATAATTATTATTTTTTGTAACATTATTCTGATTAATTTCTTAAAATATATATTTTTTTGCCTTAATTTTATGTAACTTATTACAAAATTTGGTTAATCATACATAAAGAATACACTCTCTTACATTCCATTACCAGATAAGTGTATTATCATTAAAAAACAATCGATATACGACTGAGCTTTTGTAAAATACGATCTTTCCTATGCCTACGCATTTTCAATGCTCGTTTGTTTTCGCGTAATGACGTCATCGTATTTTTTTATTAAATGGAACTCCTCTATATTTCTTAAATAATTTTTTGTATAATTAACTGGTTACGTTAAAAATTTTAAAAATTGCCTTCAACAAAACTGAAAAAATATTCAGACGAGAAAGAAATTAAATTAACCAAAATGTTTTTATTTCGTTTCTTCACAAGTTGAAAGAATGAAATTTTAGAATTTTTGAACCCAGCAAATTAAACTTATTACAAATACCTATACTGGTTCTACTGTATTCAACAGTCGATGACGTCAGTACTGGAAAACAAACGAACATAGGAAATGGACAGATAAAGAAGAAACAAATTTTTATAAAACCAACTCGACTTGTGTGATGAAATTTCACGAAATTGAATCGTTTTATAAATAATGTACTTTTGGTGCGACCTGTATATATCCATTGAAATATATTTTCCTCTCGTTAAACATTTCCGAGATTTACTTGGGTGAAACGTTGTGACCCACCCTATATTAAATCTAAAACCTACGTTAATCTCTCTTATGAATACAATTGCACCTTTCATGAGGTAGAAATTAATTAGCAAGTCTTCATTAATTATGAATGAATATATCATGGCAGACACCTACAATACATTCTGACTTCCTAGTCTGTCCGAAAAAATCGAAATAATGAAGATTCCTTTGTGCTATTTGACGAGTAATTAATTTGTAGCGTATGGGTGAAGTTTGACGTCCACCAGGAATTAAGTAATTAAGAGAATAAAACGATGGTTCAGCTATAGTAATTAAAAATGATTTTGGCTTAAGTAGTATTCGAGATTTAGATAACCGATGCGATGGGAGAAAATTATTAACATCGTTATATAAACTATAGTCTTACTGTTAGATCTAAATTTGTAAGGTTAAATACAGTACATTTTTTTATCCATATCATTAACAATTTCGATGAAATACATTTTAAAGAAACCTAACAATTAGTATCTACAATATGGCTCGGGGAAATCAAAATGTACCGTTAGTAACAGGCGTCACAATTTTCATAAACGTCAGTGATAGTGAAATAGTAATGAAACAAAATCCTCATAGAGATCGGCCATCAAGATTACCAAACCTAACACCTCTTGATATTTCACTCTCAGAGACGCGTAAAGAAATATATTCAACCCTAGTGATAACAAGAGATGTTCGACAAGTATAGTTTATTTCATCTCTATTTGTCAAATAAAAAATCCCAAACGGCTCTTATCTCATACCGTGGCTTGTTTTTATGGCTAGACTCAGGTATACTGTTCCGTTTATCGGCAAGATAAGAGAATTTTTTATTTGGCAAATAGCGATGAAGTGAATAGTACCTGTGCGAGTTATCTGTGTAAAAAGAAAAATATCATTTTGAAACTTTTTTTATCTTACAATCTAACTACCTATTAAAAGATGGTTTATCGCGCTACTAAAAATTACCGACATGTAAATAAACAAGATTTTATGTCACTTGTTATTACACTTAACACGGCCTATAAAAAATACATGCGGAGTGTTTTTTTTTATTTGATGGAATCATATAAAACCCAAGGCAATTGACACAACTTCAGGACTTTACATCATAGAATAAATCAATGATGTTTTTCTTCTTGTTGTGGCTATTTTTAAGCTCTGATCATCCAAGGCACCTTCTGCCGTATTTCAAGGTTGCTCGGGCGATTTGAATATTTATAAAAAAAAAAAGAAGATTGACTTGGGACTAGCCATAATTCCGAAGCTGGACATTACAACTTCTTTGTATTGTTATGGTAATTAGAACTGCACAAGAAATCAGTCTGTGAGAAAGAAAAATAATTTATGAAGTTATACAGGGTGTCAGGATATAACGCATGAATATCTCTAAGAAGAATTGTGCAAGTTGTTTCAAAAAGGATTTAATATAGGGCGAATGAATATATTATTATTTTTTCCTTAGGAACAACTACTTTTTAAAAACTAGTCACTCTATACAGGGTGGTCCAAACTTAATGCGATTTGGAATTTTCTTCAAAACTGCAAGGGATACAAAAATACCGATTTACGAAAGTAAATGAAACAGTGTCTATTAGGTAGGATTTTAAAACTTCATATATCTGATGAAGGAGTACTATTTTAAGTTTGTAAAGTAGTCCAGTATGCCACACTTTATCGAGCGCCTGTGTAATATCTAAAAAATCAGCTAAGCAATATGTGTTTCTATTTATATCTAGATTGATTTTATTAACCAATTGAATAATTTGTCATATTGTTCCATAATAACTTCTAAAACCAATCTGATGATCTGCTATTAGTTTTTGTTCATTCAGAATTATTTGAATATTTTTATACGTATATTTTCCATCACCTTAGATATTCCTGGAAGCAGACTAATCGGCCTACAAGAGGAAACGTGTTCTAAAGATTTGACTGGTTTTGAGATAATAATTATTAGCTTGGAAATTACCCATTTGCAATAACAGGATTAAATATTTGAACTATTGTTTTGATGCCTTTTCTAATAATTCCTTTCTAAGACTTTCCCTGTTACTAAGTCCAGGTGCCTTATTTGGATTTATTTCATTCTTTATAACATTTCTGACTTCTGGTACAGCAATATTTTTCATTGGTAAGTCCATTTAGTCCATGAGGAATCTAAAGCTTCATCAATTCGTTTATTTTTTTGTTCAGAACATCTTAAAGGCATTTGATAAATATTCTGCAAATGTACATGTTTTTTCCTTATTTGTTTTTGTCCATTCATTGTTTGGTTGTCTTATAGGGGGAATTTCCGGTTGGAGTTCTCTGTTTTTACTTTTCCGCACTCAACTACACCAGAGCGGAAAAGTAATGTAATCGTGTAAAGAAAAGTGGAAAAAAACGTTGCCGTCGTTGTTGTTATCGACATTAAACTTTCTTGTTATCACGGTAACTCAACTAAATCGTGTCAGATCGATCGGGTTTTGACTGATTCTGATCGGGGACGTCTCTCAGATGACACCTATTGATTTTGAGGTGGATATAACACACTCTACCATGTTCATGGGTCATCAGAAAGCACAATGGTGGACTATTTGAGAATTTTTTTTTGTTAGCACGGTCACTCAATTAAGTCGTGTCGGATCGATCGGGTTTCGACTGATTCTGATTAGGGACGTCTACCAGACGACATCTATTGACTTTGAGGTGGATAGGACACACCCTATCCTGTCCAGGGTCATGAAAAAGCACGATGTAAATGTTTATGTTCATTTTGAGATTTTAAACAAACATTTAATGCGTTGTTAATTTTGCATTGAACGGAAAAAAATATATTTCGGCCTGTATCATGTCCGAATGAATGAGAAAAAAAATAATGTCGTTCAATCACAAACGTATTGATACGGCACTGAAGCAGTCGCCATTGAAAAAAGTAAAACTGTGGCATAAAACACATATTCTGCATTTATGCATTGGTTTGTTTATTCTCGGCCACTCAAGTTGGAGACAGAGATGTTCTACATGCGGAAAAGTCCGTTTTAAGGTTTTAAAACTGTTTAGTTTTTAGTTACTTTCCATAATGAGTAATAATTTTCTTCTGTTGGTAATAACCTTTCTAGATAGTTTTGTATTCTTTTATTTTTATGCTCTATCATCAATTTTTTCAAGCCTTCAGTTGCCTTGTTGAGTGCTCTCTTATTTTCTATTGTTCTATTTGATTGCCACTTTTTGCTAAGTGTAGAGGAGCAACTGTATTGCTGATATGTATTGTCTGATATTACTGTTGTTTTCCATGCTGTTTTTTGTAAGCTAGTTGTTATTCCATGACAGCTTTATTAATTTGCTCTTATATTTTTTTAGGGGTCCTGGGCGTGAAAATATGTCTCCTTGTTTCTCTCTCATAAATGAGTAAAAATGTTTTGTGGCGAAAGAGCACCCTATGCCTAAAGCCAAAAACCTCACCTGAGTCTCAACCTCAACTATATCTTAGGGGTATTTTTAAGTTGATTAAGGCTTCTAATATAATTTCTAGTGTATGGTACATTATTTCTGAATGTAATGTTACTATAAATAATGAATATGACCCCCAGCTCATTCGAAGCATTATTTGATTTGACAGTGTTATTTATACTTTTTATGGTGTACAAATCTATTAGATCTGTAACTTTTTTTGTCCCCTCATTATAAGAAGAATTATTAGTAAATATCCAAAGGCATCTGGATATCAACGACACACATTTATGACTTATTAGCTCGGAAGAACGTTCGCATTGAAAGAGGGTCATAATTCATAATGTTTAATTGGAAAGCTCGATAATACGAGTACTATTTCTAATATAATAGGAATGTAGTTGCGGTCAAATTGTCGATTGTCGAAATCAAAAGATTGTCGAACATATAAATATTCTATATTTGAACTAGCACATACACACACAATATTTTATTAGTGTAATAAAGGAATTAACTTTGTATATTAAAAAGAAAAAAAAAATTATAAACTGTAAACAATATGGACAAGAAGAGGTATAAAATTTCAAAAAGTGTGTCTTACAAATAACGACAATATTGCTTGTAAATGGAACACCCTGTATATTTAGTATTTATTTTCAATTCCAGTGCAACAGTTTTGTTTTCTTAAAAGTAAAAAAATACTTTTCATTTCCCTCGAATAGAACCTTTACGAATCGTAAGAGTATACGAGTACATACAATCTGGTAGGCTTTTATTCTTTAAGAAAATCAAGCTATTTACCGCTTGACCTAGTCGACGATCGCGTACACATTATCTAACATATTACGAAGATATCCGCCGCGAAATCGAGAGTGTTTACCAGACTATCCTTCAAGAATACCCCCGGCCCCCTCCCCCATCGCGAATCCCCCCATCTTGAGGACATCCTTTCACTAGCCCATCTTCAAGATGCATCTCACAGAGTGTTCAGTCAGTTCTTGACCAGTCGCCATGAAAGGTGTTAGTGTTTTGTTTAGCATAGGTGAGTTCAGTGAGATTATAATTTTGAGAATTGCATCAAATTGAAAAAAAATCGTTGGCGAAGTGGTGGTGATTTTTTTATAAACGCGGATGTTTGAAGGATACGCCTCTTGGTTTGTATTTAAAAAAACCTGCAGAGGTGCCTGGTAAATATATTTTTTAAGATATTTTTGTCAATTCAATTTTTCTTATTTGATGCAATTTATAATATTTATACGTTTAATTTTATTATATTTGTAATAGTTTACTTTTTATGAAAAAACAATATAATATATATCGAATGTTTCAAATTGAAGAATTGTTTCCAAAATATTTATAAAATATTATCGATATTGAAATAAAAAAAAATTAATAAGTGTATTTGCAAATCTATAAGTAGTTAAATAATATTTTAATTATATGTTTTATTAATTGAAACTTCCACATATACAGGGTTCCCTTAAAATTCTATCCATAAACGATATTTTAAAAATAAATTAACGCATATTTTTTTTATTATACTATCTTAAAATAGGAGGTGAAAGGACACAGTATATTTTTAACTAAATCTAAAAAAAATCAAAAGTATTTTTAAGACATCACTCAAAATATATTATATGTAAAAAATAACGTATTTGATCAAATGTACCCGTTTAAAGAAATAAAAAATTTTTTTATATACTTTTTAATAACAAAGTATCTGTCAAATAAATCTACTTTCTACTAAATTTAAACAAAATTATTCTACTTTTTTGCTAAAACAGTGATCATTTTCTTTCTAAAAAAATTCTAGTTTCTTTGGTAACATTGATAGGGTTTTCGTATTTATTGTTAAATACAATTAACTATGTTCTTAAATAATTTTTATCACATTTTAATATCTGAAGCTCAAATAATACTTCATTTAATAATATATGCTTTTGATAGATTAAACACTCTGTACATACAGAGTTATCCTACAAAAAGAGAGAGATAGGGAGGGGGTGTCAAATGCATTTAATTTTAAAATATTTAAGAAAAAAAATTACGTTTTTCTGAACTTCTACGATATTTTTTATAGGCTGCAAATTGTGATTGAATCTGTACACATTTTATGGAAACGTTACTTTTCCTAAATTTCTAAAAACTACAATTCACGCAGATATCACACGTTCAAAATATCTTTCCTCTGGTATACCAGTGAAATTTGTTCCAAAAGTAAATAAAAATTCATATATTACACTCAATTCGAAAACAATATATCTAAATTCCTCTGTAGAAAACATTTATTTTGAATATAGTCCAGATTAACTACATAATTCACACTTATTTAAAAGAAGAAGGGCGACGAGAAAGGCATTATAACTAATAGAGAATCATTTGCTTGATCATTTTGGTAACATCTATAGGAATTAGATCAAAAATTAAGAGATAATTAAAAAGGTATGGAATAAATGAAAGTGAAATAAAATACAGCACTTCTATTATTATTACGTTATATGTGTTTGGGCCTCATCAGCCACTGATCGCATGGGTAGTGATCCCCCCTTATCCGGGTCATTATCCAAAAATGCTATCCCATAAAAGGAGCAATTTAAGCACGTCCCTCGCCTTAAGACTCGCCTCCTCTAGGATAACAGAGGTTTCTAATATAAGACACCTCCTCTCCTTCAGTGCGAGCAAGTGTAAAGAAGATGAATCGAGATTTCCTCGTCTTATCTACAGTGTCAGTCAGCCTTAGCTTGTGCTTATATGCATTCAGGCTACTATGGTGGTCCGTTCTGATTCCCACCAGGCTTCTGGCTTTGGGCCTGTTCTTTTTAACGAATTCTTGGGCCCATTTCTCAATCTCTGGGTATTCAATGAAGAGTTTGGTTATTCGACAACCCTCTACTCCTCTTCATCTTTTATTGTGCTGGTCTCTTGCCCAGCCATTGATGCGGTCTCTGATCAGATTCCGACTTATTCCCACTGCATGTTCTGGTCCATACAGGTTTTCCCTGGTCCCTAGTCTGGCAAGGTCATCTGCAATTAGATTTTCCTTAATGCCATTATGCCCAGGTATCCATAAGAGTTCTACCGGGCCCTTCCCTGCCAAATGATTCAATGCTTCATAGCAATTATAGACCAGCTTCGACTTTGTCGTTGCTGAATTCAGGGCAGCCAACGCTGCCCTGCTGTCCGAGCAGATACATACCTTCTCCTGGGTCCGATTTTGCTCTGTTCCCACTCTTGGCTCCATCCGTGTACCATATGTCTCCATTGAGCGATAATCCAGCTCGACCCTCCATCCAGTCGGTCTTACTGGTGAGGGTGATCTTATATTTCTTGTCAAAACAGGAACTGGACACCCGTACTGTCAGAGGGGTTTCATAGGAGTCCCTCCTTAGCTAGCTCTCTTGAGGTCTATTGAGGTCCATTACCTTCCTAGTCATGTTTCTCACCCTGTGCATCGCCTTTACGGCTTCCGCTTTCAGGGTGACATCAAGAGGTGGTATCCCCGTCAGTATCCCCATCGCTTCGATCGGTGTTGATCTTGGGGCTCCGGTCATACTTCTTAGAATCAATCCTCTTAGCTTGTTAAGTCGGTCGGCTTCCGACTTTAAACAGGCTCTCTCCCACCAGACCAGTGCTGAATACAGCACACTTCTAAGTATCGTAACATTTTAGATATCTATTAGAGATAATATTAGTTTCACGTATTATAGGTTAGAAGGATTAATTAATTATTTTTGTGTAATAAAACGGTTCATTAATATTCAGTGTAATTATTTCTATATAACATTACAAACAGTGTAATTTCTATATCAAGTTATTATTCAGAAATATCGAGTGGAATTAGGTATGAGTATGTTTGGGGTCAGGTTACCACAATTACGTTAAAAAAATTATTTATCACCTAATGATATAAATATAAAATACAAAATAAGATAATACATCATTTTCATGGTTTAGTTATCTCATTACTTGTTGTTATTCTTCTTAAAATTGGTAAGGTTATGCATTTATGGGTATCTAACTTAGCCAAGAAAAATAAACAGCAATATGGCCGACAACTATTATTTTTAGACGCAGAAAAATAGACTTAGAGCTTTTCCAAAAATCCACAAAATTACAATTATATCGCTACAACACAGCACTAAGAAAAAACTAATCAATTTAAGTAACGTTTAGATAAACGTAAATAAACTTTTCTGGAATAATTTTATGTATTAAAAAGTGTTGATAATATGTACGACAAAAAAATATAACAGTGGAATGGAGAGCAGTAGCAAATTACACGTACAGATTTTTTTTCCATTACAAAATTTGCATAGGAATAACCTGTTCTTCATTGAAACTCGGCATACGAGACGTTCTACCCTACATGTCATTTAATTGGACCTTATTACAAAAAGTACCGATCATAAGCATCGTCAACTGAGAGAAATCAACATTCTTGTCGGTTGTAATGCGGTGGATCTAATTGCAAGAAAAACAGCTGCTGAGGTTAAGATGGCGATTAAAATAAATTTTATTATAACGATGGAGTCAGCGAACTAGAACAAACAAATAGGTACCATAATAGCGGTGTTAAGTGTCAATTATGCACTCGGCGATTTCGTAAATGCATAATAAATAATATACAGGGTATGATGGAATGTATGCAACATATAAACTTATTCGTATAAGATCTACCGGAGTCTACTAGTTAACATCAAAAACTGTATGGAGTTAGCTGTTACTTTGTGATAGTTGATCATTATGATACAGTAAAACACTTAACTTTATTACTATCACAGATTTTGTTGTAGCTTAATGTAACTTATTTACTCAGTATCACTTTCCTAACGTTTGAAAAATGTAAAGGGTCTGTTCTATATTAAAAAATGTCAATTCATCTGACATCAAAAATGATCTCCCAATTACTATTCTGTCAAATCTTGCAAAGGTTTTCGAAATGTCATTATACACACACATTTACTTTAATGTGTCTACTGACTGAACTAATGAATTGTTAAAATCACCAGTGTTTGTAATTCCATAACATTTTAATGCAATATCTATTTGTAATTTGAACAATTGTACTCATAAAGAGTAACTATCTTTAGAGACACAACAAAATTCCACAATAGGTCTTGACCTACTTTTACATTCTACACAGACTTTATGAGGGTAAAATTGCTCATTTCATTTTTTAATAGACGCTACAAGTATGTCTATGAAAAAAGTACAAGATTTTTAGTGAAGAAATATTTAAAGAAATCGCCACTTCCACAATAGGTCTTGGGCTACTTTGATGTTCTACACAGATATTCCTTAGAGCTTCTACTAAGACTTTATGCTGATAAAATTGCTCATGTTATTTTATAGTAGAGGTTAGAAATTTTTTTAAGGAGGAAGTACAAGATTTTTAGTGAAGAAATAATTTTAAAAACCGCCATTGCCACAGTAGGTTCTGAGCTACTGTAATGTTCTACACAGATATTCCTTAGAGATTCTGCTAGGACTTTCCGAAGGTAAAATTGCTCAAATATTTTTTTAATAGAAGCAAAGGAATTTTTTATAGAAAAAGTACGTATAAGATTTTTAGTGAAGAAAAACTTTAAAAAATCGCCACTTCCACAATAGGTCTTCGACTACCTTCATGTTCTACACATATATTGCTTAGAGCTTCTACCAAGACTCTGTGACTATAAGATTGCTCATATCATTTTTTAGTGGACGCTACAAATTTTTTTAATGAAAAAGTACAAGATTTTTAGTGAATAAATATTTTAAAAAATCGCCACTTCCACAATGTCTTGGGCTACTTTAACGTTCTACACAGATATTCCTTAGAGCTTCTTCTAAAGCTTTATGGGGGTAATATTGCTCATATTAGTTTTTACTAGACGCTACAAATTTTTTTATGGAAAAGTACAATATTTTTAGTGAAGAAAAATTTTAAAGAATCGTCAGTTCCACAATAGATCCTGGGCTACTTTCATGTTCTACACAGATATTCTTTAGAGCCTCTACTAAGACTTTATGAGGGTAAAATTGCTCTTATCATTTTTTAGTAGACTCTAAAAATTTTTGTAAGGAAAAAGTACTAGACTTTAAGTGAGGAAATATTTAAAGAATAAAGAAATCGTCATTTCCACAATAGGTCTTGGGCTAATCTGATGTTATACACAGACATTTCTTAGAGCTTCGACTAAGACTTTATGCGGGTAAAATAGCTCGTGTCATTTTTTAGTAGAGGTTAAAAAATTTTTTAAGGAAAGAGTACAGGATTTTTAATGAAGAAATATTTAAACCGCCATTTCCATAGTAGGTCTTGGGCTAGTTTGATATTCTACACAGATATTCTTTGGAGCTTCTACTAAGACTTTATGTGGGTAAAATTGGTCATGTCATATTTTAGTAGAGGTTACAATTTTTTTTAAGGAAAAAGTACAAGATTTTTAGTGAAGAAATATTTAAAAGAACCTCCATTTCTACAGTAGGTCTTGGGCTCCCTTGATATCCTACACAGATATTCCTTAGAGCTTCTACTAAGACTTTCCGAAGGTAAAATTGTATCAGTTTTTAATAGACGCTACGAATTTCTTTATCGAAAAAGTACAGGATTTTTGTGAAAAAAAAATTTAAAAAATCGCCGCTTCCACAGTAGGTCTTGCGCTACTTCAAATATTCTGCACAGATATCCCCTAGAGCTTCTACTAAGACTTTCTAAGAGGTAAAACTATTCAAACAATTGTTTAATAGACGTTATGATTTTTTTAAGGAAAAAGTAAAAATTTTTAGTGGAGAACAATAGAAAAAATTGTCAATTTCATAGTAGGTCTTGCGCTACCTCGATATTCTACACAGATATTCCCTACAGCTTCTACTAATACTTTCTGGAATTAAAATTTTTGAAACTATTTTCAGAAATCATTTCTAATGATTTTTTTCTATTGGGCAATAAAGACATATTATTATTATCAGATGCCGAATTGCTTCGCTGGTAAATTGTTCTAAATTCTTAAGTAGATCAAGTGTACGTACTATAACGTTGGCCACATCATATTTTTAACAGTCTATGTCACATCCACGACTACAGTAAACATAAATAACTACATAAATAAATAACAGATGGCCAAACGCAACGCTAATAAGAAATCTAAACTGAATTGCTTACACCTACATTGATTCAAGTAAGTTTCATCGCCATTCAATACCATTAATTTTCAAGACATATCACTTCATTGCTATCTTAATTTGAGGTAACACCTTTGGGAAGAGACTCTTATCGTTCGTTACAACGGAGTTATATCAACGAACTGCCGTGCGAAATGCAACACATTCGTGTCATATTCACTTTGCATACAATGAGCATCGTGTTTTGCAATACCGGCGATATTTTCATTGCAAATTCGTCTACGTGACAGCTGGAGAGGTGCCGTTATTTGCGGTCGTGTGCATGATATTTTGCATGGGTCATAAATCAGCGCCTTAAAGAGGATCGGCAAGTTGCTTGCGGAGTGTTTTTAGAATTATGGTGACACTGCGGACTTTCTTTACGCGCGGAAAATACATCGAAGGTCACATTACATTCTTCAATTATTTTATATACCTTTTCGACAGTTATATGTCCAGTTATTCCAACAGAATCCGAATATCTCCGTTAGAAATTCAGATAAGGATATATTTTTACGATATTGCATAATTTTCAAGTCCTACAATACAAACAATACTATTATACAAGGTGTTTCGTTTTTTCTGGGCGAGTACCAACTTTATTTCTTCAAATGGCACTTCAAATTTTTTTGTATTATTTTTTCGTTTACCACATGAATGATTGGTACTTCTACGCAAATATCGATAATAATTCAAATTCCTAGATTGCGCCAAGCTTCAGTAAAATTATCTTTTAACCAGTGGCGAAGCGTTCATTAAGGTTGGAAGGCGCAGCCTACCCTATATATTTTAGATGGTAGACTCCGTTTTTATATTTCCACTCGCCTTTGCCAGAATGATAAACATTTTCTATTCACATTATCATATCTATTTCAATTTAAACTGAAGCACCAGCATGCCGGTAACAGGCAGTGCACAAGCCTTGGCAGGCCTGTGCACTGAGAATCTGGGCTGACTCTCTACCGCCATGGATTTTATAGAGATCCGAGGTGCACGGGGGGGAGAGGGGAGTACGCGAAAAATTATATACAATTTAGCTAGCCTGATCGATGAGTTTGCGTAATACAGTGGCTACAAAATTGACCTTGTTAGAAGAAGTAATCTTTGGTTGGTTCAGTTCAATTAAGTTCAGTTCTTTAAGTCTATGATCTATGGGGCCTTGTATCAGTGTGTATGTTCTGTGATTGCATTCGATAGTAGTAGTTGTATATAGAAAATAAATATATTTTGTTTAGTCTGCATTCAAGAGTTTCATTTAAGAAACAAGTGAAAATAAAGCGCAAGTAAAAGTAATAATTCAACAGGCCTGTCGTTAGTCGTAGTGATTATTGTTACTTTTAAGGATAATAGCGGCCGTAGACACTGCCGATTTAGTAGACTTTTTAATTAATGAGAGTGGTTATTTTAATAATTTATCTTCAGAACATAAGTTGAAAAATTAAAGCGACAAAATCTACCAACTTATTTCAAGAACTATAGATTTTTTTTTGCAGAATAGAAAACGCGGCGAATGGAATTGATATACAAAAAAATATACGTAAGTTATTTTTGCGATTCAACTATTCAATACATACATTGCATTAAAAATTAGCAGCCCCCCTCCCTCGTCTAATTCAGGACAGCCTACCCTCGACTTGAATCGACGCATCGCCACTGCTTTTAACCAAATATTCAACAATAATAACTCCTTTAATAGTCATGTCGGCATTATAAAAATATTATAAAAATACAATGTCAAAATGTTTCATTATTTCAACCAGAACACCCTGTATATTTACATAATCAGACGCGCCAATGAAAGATCGACAAACACTTTTACGCTAATGTGAAAACGTAGCAACTTAAGTTCAAGAGAACTCGAGTTCAACTAACAAAGATATTAAAAATAAATATTACAGACAAGATTTTATTTATTATAAATATTAATAACATAACAATGCAGCTATGAAAATTTACTACAGGTATACTATAATTTTTTCAAAAATACTTAATAAAAGATGTTACAATAAGAGTATGTTACAATACAATTTCACATTGTTTGGTTTGTCCATTTTTAGTCTAGACACTTTTTGCAACAAAAATTTTAAAATAGTAGACTGAAAGGGAATTAAGTTGTTTTGAAGCTTTTATAAAGTCCATTGCAGAATAACATAAACATTTCCTATGATTACTGTTTTCACTTTCACTACCTCAAGTAATTTGCATGTATCTACTTACTTAATTACTTCGTTTAGTTTAGATTTATGTATGTACACAGTATGTAAACATCCTGTACAAAGCGTAGAATATAACGTGTTCTAGATGGTATGCTGTGCATAATTATATAGAAAAAATTGCTAACATGGCCATAGCCTACTTTAGAAAACTGAAAATTCGACATTGTTTTTACTTATTTTTATAAAAGGTGGTCCAACCAAAACGCACGATGTTAATTGTAAATAAAACAAAAAGTTTTCAGAGAATTATCTTAATATTTTTTATTATGATAGAAGGATCTATGACAATTATGTGTGAAACAAAATATCGGCCAAATGCTCGCCATAGTTTCGGTGGTATACCTCTATCCGATGGTCCATGTTTTCAATGACTCTGAGACATAATTAAGGTTCAATGTCGTTAATGTGCCGAATTATCTCATCCTTTAGCTCTTGAATTGTTCTTGGCTTATTGACGTACACTTTTTCTTTTAAATATCCCCAAAGAAAGAAGTCCAACGGTGTCAAATCACATGATCGTGGCGGCCATGTGTTTACATCGCCACGACGTGAGATAACAAGCCATTGAATTTCTCGCGCAAAAGTGCCATTGTTTCGTTGGCTGTGTGGCAAGTGGCGCCATCCTGTTGGAACCACATATCGTCCAGGTCCATATCCTCAATTTCTGGCCACAAGAAGTCCGTTATTATCTCGCGATAGCGAACATCATTCACGGTAACTGCTTGGCCGACCTCATTTTCGAAGAAGTACGGCCCGATGACGACGCCAGCCCATTAACCGCACCAAACAGTCACTCTTTTTTTGGATGCATTGGCTTTTCAACAATCACTCGTGGATTCTCATTTGCCCACATGTGGCAATTCTGCTTGTTAACGAATCCACTGGGGTGAAAGTGTGTCTCGTCGCTGAAGATGATTTTCTTTGTAAAGTCACCATTCACTTCTGTCTGTTCAACCAACCATTCGGCGTATTGACGACGCTTGAAATGGTCAGTAGGCTTCAGCTCTTGAGTCAATTGAACCTTGTAAGCGTGTAAATTCAAATCTTTATTCAATATTCGCATCAGTGATGTTCATGAGATGTTCAATTGTTGGGCACGACCACGAGTCGAGGTTGACGGCTCTTCTGCTACACTATCGCGAACAACAGCAATGTTTTCCGCAGAACGAACTGGGCGAGCATGTACAGGTGTTTTCACAGTTCCTACAGACCCGGTTTGCTGAAATTTGCGCACAATTCTCCCGATTGTGGACACATTTGGTCGATTATGCTGACCAAAAAAGTCACGAAGTGCACGAAATACATTTTGATTTGAACGCCCATTTTCGTAAAAGGCTTCAACAATCTTAACGCGCTGCTCAATTGTGTACCTCTCCATGGTTCAATTTGTCAAACACTGAAACAAAGAAATGTCGAATTTAGTTGGGCAGAAAACTTGACGTTAAGGTGTGACTCACAATTAACATCGTGCATTATGGTTGGACCACCCTTTATAACAAAAGAAAATGCACTTTAAGTAAATAATTCCTTCAGTACAAATTTCAAAACCGGTAATAAACTAAATTCAGTATTTAACAGCAAGTATGTATTTCAGCATTTTATGGCCATTTATTCCGAATAACAATAATAATAATAAGAATA
This sequence comes from Rosalia funebris, assembly GCA_037954035.1. Lineage (NCBI taxonomy): Eukaryota > Metazoa > Arthropoda > Insecta > Coleoptera > Cerambycidae > Rosalia > Rosalia funebris. The sequence continues at coordinate 19,951,985 of JAZFAV010000039.1, read as the reverse complement.
AGAATTTTCATCATTAAATCGTAAATTTTTCGACCATGTGATGCACCCTTGAAAAAGGAGCATATGAACTTAAATAGAACAGGAATTTTAATATGGTGGCTATAAGAATAACAAAGTTTGCAGTTATTTAAACAACAGTCATTATAATAACATTTTATTAATAAAATTACTGCCATTTTGGTGTAAATTAACGTGTCACCATATCTTTTATGTCTAATACCCACACAAATCTAGTAAAGAACAAGTTTCACCTTCAATACCACGTTTTAATTGAATTACGAGTACATTTATATTCTTCAAGTCTGATACGGCAATCCAACAGGACTGACCAATGTTTCGGGTTACATCTACACCACAACAGTGGCAATATATTTATTCTTTCTGTTTTCCTAGCGATATGTACGAGTTGGGCTTCTGCCCAATTCCTCAACAACAGGCCCTTTCCCACGTACAGCTTAGAGAACATGCCTGAGACCGAGTTCACCTGCAGGGACAAGATACTCGGAGGATACTACGCCGATGCTCAGACTCAGTGTCAGATGTTCCACATATGCGTAAAAGTCGCTGGAGTGGGGGTGAGTGATTTTTTTTTAAAGAAAGGTATTCTAGATGGGCGAAAATAAAGCGATATTTTACGGTAATTGTGTGAGAAGACTGATTTGAATGAACGGGTTTGAAAGTGAAATTGGGACTGGTTGTATTGGCCATATGCACCGAACTTGGAACAATTTCACTTTAATTTTATTAGAATTGTTGAAAGGTGAAGGTGAGAAATTTATATATTGCCATTATACAGACCTGTCGTCAGGTAATATCGACTGCATCAGTGTTTACTTCTTTTTTTTCGATGGTCAATCGCGTCATAGCTTTCTTGATACTTTTACTGTATTATTCTGGCTCTTAGTTCTCTCGTATGAGCTTGCGAAAGGTGGAGAAACATTGCGCCAAAGAGGCGTTACAAATTCTGTATGTCAAATATTTTTCATTATCGTTTTGATATTTGTATGTTATTGACCACCATGGTCATCATGTTAATTTTTTATTTTGTTATTATTAAAGGTTCGTTATTTTGGTGTAATTGTTCTTACCAATCAGAATTCTTTATCCGCGTTCAATTTTTTTAATAGACCAGCAATTAGTTTTAATAATTTTAGGCTATTTTCTGTATGACGTTACCTTCTTCTGGATCTCTCTGTATTTTACTGTCTAAGTAATTTTTTGTATTTGTGCATTATCACTCCGTATCTCCATGTTTGTACAATTACAAAAGATGGTGAAATGTCGCACTGAGGAGACGTTGAATGAGCTGTAAGTCAAGTGGTTGTAAATTCTCTTTATTTATTTTAAATAGATAACGATAGTTATTTGCAACTTCTTTTCCACCGAATTGTGCTAGCACAGAAGGGTCTATCCAAACTTCTGGACAAAATTAATGCAGTCAAGGCAGTGAAATGTCACATTATTGCATTTATCTCTTCGAAGAATTAAGTCATACTACCTAGGTGATATAATTAAATGATTTCAACTACAGATTAACAAATTAGGTATTATCAAGAAAAAGAAACATGAATAAATAACGTAGGGGAACAATAATATCAAATGCAATGAAAACGGTGTAAAGAAAAATAAATAAAAAACTTTAGAAAAATAAAATGGAAATGAAATTAAATCGTAAAAATTTTAATTCAGTAACTTGGCCTCCATAAAACAGTAGCTCCTTTAGCTCTTATCACTGCTTCCATTCGTCTGGCCATGCTATTGATCAATTTGTGAATGGTTTCCTGAGGAGCATTCTCCAATTCGATAAGAACGATTTATTCGAGTCATAGACGCAAGTATGTGACGCCTAACCGATCGTTTTAGTGCATCCCATAGATGTTCTATGGGGTTCGTATCTGGGCTTCTTGGTGGCCAATTCAAAGTTGGAATATTCACAAATCGAAGGTAGTCCGGTATGTCTCTCGCAACGTGGGACCGAGTGTTATCTTGCATAAAAATGAAATTGTTCCCGAAAAACGGAACAAATGGCATCTTACGGTGTTTTCTAAATAGAAATGTGCATTCATGGATCTCCCCCGTATAGAAACCAAATCCGTGCGATCATCGAAATAAATTCCTCCCCAGAATATTATTAATCCAGCAAAATATGGGATCCTTGAAGATATATTGCAAGCAGCACACCTCTCTCCCAGCTTCCGCCAGACTCGTTGACGTCCATCTGGTGATTTAAGGCTTACTCTTGTTTCTTCTGAAAACAAAACTCGCTTCCAGTCGTCAATGGTATAATTTACGTGTACTCTTGCAAAACGTAGTCTAATAACTCTATGTTCTCTGGTGAGTAATAGTGCAATAGCTGTTGTTTTACTGTCTAATTCTTCTGCATTAAGTCTATTCCTGGCCATTTGTCCAGAAATTGCTACATTTCGAGCTGCTGCTAGGGCTCTACTTAGATCTAAAATGGTAGAATACCTGTTTCTTAAGTTGACTCAACTAAATATCGTTCATCTCTTGCATCTGTAAACTTCTTACAACCTTGTCCTAGAGTTCCTTCCAAGTTCATGGAAACCTTTAACTGTTCGACTAATTGTTGACTCTCTTCCTAAAAAATTAGCAACATGTTGTCTCGTTAACCAGAGTTACTTACCATTTTCACTGCTTCACCTTAAGTTGTGTGGACGATTCATTTCTTCTACTCTAAATGTGTTTCAAAGTGTTTCATTCATTTGATGGCAAAAAGTTACTAGCATAACTGAATTTATTGCCTTTTACGAATTTTCTTAATTAAGAAAATTGATTTCTAGAAAATTAACTAATTTTCTACAGGAGTGAATTTAATAAACAAATAATAAGCAATTCATTTCAAGGTTTATGTGACTTTAGTTTTTATTATTTGCAAGAGGGGCGTAACGTAAAATAGGGGTTGTTAAAAGTTGTATAATTAACATAAGTCGTAAATTATTCCACTTTAATTACTATTTACCCAGAAATTATTTACCATTCACCAAACGCAATAAACCTAAGAGTGGTTAAAAAAATATATTTATACTATAAACGATTATACAATTAATTTAATTGAGAAATTCATTTTTTATGTAACCCAACAGGCAGCAAATCAAGACCTGAAATCTAGCAGAATCCACATACGTGTTACGCAATATTATGCCTTAAAAATCATCCTATATCGCCTACTTCGATAATTAGACTTACGGAATGTATTTTGCTAATAGCTGGCTATTAATAACGATATTGGAATTTGACCAACGGCATTAATATTGGTATATGTATGTTCAATGTATCACAACCAATTACTTTGACGTACCAGTTCTATTACTCTTGATGTGTTTCTTAATTTAGTGTCCTTCGGCAGGTTTCTCGAAAAATCACGCGAAAGAATCTGTACCACCGATTAATATCTTGTTAATGTTTTATTCAATTTTTAAACTTACTACATAATTACTGAGATGCTTAGGTCCCGGTATCCGTCAAGTAATGAGATATCAAGAATTATCTTGATCAGAGGAATCATGAAATAGAATAGAACGTCTTAGCTTACGTTGTCCCTTTGGAATTATTCTGTCAAAGTTTCTCAAGCCTTTCAGTCCTGTCAAAACCATTGTTCAATAGTGCTTATTGCTAGATCGAGTTCTTGTAAATTAGTGACGAAAGTATATAAATTCAATTTTAGCAATTTTCAAGTACGGGTACAGGAAATAGTCCATAATGATCAAACAAAGAGTCTTTGCAGGAAACTTAACTTGGGATATTTGGGATGGTTTAGTGGTAAAAAGGTTTAATGTGATTGCGTCTAATACGCATGCATTTTTATTTAGGTATAACAATTTAATCAGCAATCAGAATGTTTATATTTCATTCTATAAGCTAATATGCTTACAAAGCTAGTATACTAGTATTTACAATAACATGTTAAGGTTATCCAATGATGTTACCTTTGAACTTTATTTTAAGTCTATTAGTATTAGCCTTTTAAGTCTTCTGTTATTCAGGAGCAACAGCAATAGTTCCAATAGTGGATTGGAGTGTTCTTCTAGAATTTTATGATGGTTGGCTATTATTTTACGAATGATTTCTTGTGCGATTGGGATACGTAGATCAGTGTGGAGTGTAGCATTTGATACATACCAGGAGGGAGCGTTTACTATCTGTCTTAGTATTTTTGACTGGTATCTCTGAATAATTTCCGTATTGGACTTGCGCACCCCCACAGCTCTATACCATAGGTCCAAATAGATTTTATGATGGTCTTGTAGATAAGGAGTTTATTTTCTGTTATTAGCTTTGATTTTATTCCTACTAACCAGTACAGTTCTGTTTTTATATCAATTTGTCTTTTCTTCTTTTGTATTATGTTGCCTCCAGTTCATTGTGTAATCCTAAATATCCTAGGTATCTAAGTGTAATCCTAAATAGTTGGTTTTATTACTTTGGGGCATTTGTATGTTGCTAATTATAGCTGGTGGAGAGGATTCTCGTCGAAAGGTAAACGCTACTTGAACTGACTTGTTCTCGTTAACCCTAATATGTCGTTTTTGTAGCCACTGTCGGAGATGGTCAAGAAATTATTGTATATAATTAGAGGCTGTTGCAGGACTTTGATGACTTGACATGATAGCAGTATCATCAGAAAACGTTCCTATTGTTGTATTTTCCGAGGTTGGTAAGTCAGAAGTATACAGAACATACAGTAGTGAGCCCAGTACATGTCCCTGTGGAACTCCTGAATTAATTGGATGGTTTGTGGATATTTCGTTGTTTATTTTAACATGAAACTGTCGTGCTTTTAGATATGATTTTAGGATATTGTAGTACGATGGAGGTAATATTTGTTTGATTTTAAATAATAATCCTGGGTGCCAAATTTTGTCAAAAGGTTATATCGAGAGAGACAGCTGATCAGTACTATTTATTTTCGAATGCTTTACTTATTTATACTTATAGGGATGCATGTCCCTTTTTATAATCGGTATATTATATAAGAATGATCCATAAAGAAAATTTTCTATATTCCGATATAAATCGTTAATTTGTTTATTCGAGTTAGTCCTTAAGATAATCATAATAACCCTAGAATTACAATCTACTGAAGACAAGTTTCCAGCAACGAAACGTTTGTTATAAAATAAACCAAAACAATTTAAACGTTGTTAATAGTAACAACGAAAACTTCCACCCTATATGTGACACCTGTATCGTCAAAAAGTGGGTAAATAATATGCCGGCAACAAATTGCAGTTAGATCGTAATCATCAACTCGTGAGTCGTTAAAAATGAAAGTTTCCAAGCAGGCTGTGACGGCAAATAAATAAACAGATGAAGCGTTCGACAAATTGAACGGTAATTGGCCAATACCGGAAGGTGTTTTAACAATAATGCCAATAAATCCTTAAATGGCTGTTGTAATGATGTCAGAATGAGGAATTTCGTATATTCTGTTTTCTTGACTCCCACACTAAATTTAAAATTTTAGATGGTGCTGACCTAGGCGACTTAATTTTAGGTCATTGACCCTGATAATTCCGTATTTGTATTCAGCTTTATTTGGTCGAAATCCGAGAATAAATTGTAATTTAATCAGTTATTACCAGAACATGAAAGTTCTGTCATCGAGTCTTACGTGGAGTCCATGTAAATCAGAATTAAGTTTCCTAAACGCCCGACGCCTGTTTGGTAACTAAGTTGTCATTGTCAGGAGGTAATTAACACTGGTTAACTGTCTTATATGATTATGCGAAGTACGTCAACCAAGGTGACATAATTAGGAAACGATTAAAATTGGTTTAATCATCTCCTGAGGAAAAGTAAAATAAGTGTAGCAGGGCAGGTTATTATCATTAAATATTTGGTATTACACTTTTATGATTACTTCAGAATGACTTATACGTGTTCTGAAATATCTATTAGAAATACAAACACCGTAAAGAAATATCACAATCTCATAATAAATTATATAATAAAACATTTCATGTCAGTACCTTGTCAACACTGGCCCAATTTTTTGTAATGTAAATTAATTGCTTATATAAATTAGTAAGACATCAACCAACAACTTTATATTAAATAAAATGTATTCATTGACCGCCTGCTATCTGTTGCTCTATTTGTTTCACTAGAAATATCTGAGGAGATAACGGATGACGCGACGTTATTCACAGAAATACTTCCCCACACATAGTTATCTCCAGCGCCTGTAATAACCCGGTGGAGAACGTGGATCAAGGCAGCTTCATATTATTACTGCAATTTTGAGAATATCACCTGGGTATATCACTAGGGTAACAGACTTTAGGGGATCTAGCTATTGAACAAGATTTGGCGTATATACATGTCAATTTTTCGTGCATACCAAAAGCCATTGAAAAGTTGGAAAAAAAACACTTACAGATGAATTTTCAATAGTGGATGCTATAAACGTTGTTTGAAACCTTCGTCAGTATATTTTTCAGTTGAAACAGGATACTGCGAAGGCTATAAAGGAAAAAATTACTGCAGTTTTGGATAACAACACGGAGTTTTCATATCATTCTAACTATAACAGATATGGTAGATATTTTACAGCAGAAAGAAGTTCTGACAGACGTTGCTCGTTAACTGCTGAACATTTAGAGCAGCTACTAGTAATATACCCATGTGATCATACGCATAAATAGTGTTAGGTGTGTGCAGGGGCGGCTGGTGTATAGGTGCTGCAGAGCTGCAGAACTGCCAAAAAATTAGATATTTGTATATTTTCGCGACATAATAATTACTAAAATTTATTAAGAAAATAATTTGGTTATTTGGTGCAGCTAACCAAATTATTGCGTTAAAGTCGCATTCTGCCCGAAGTCCTCTATTGAGTAGTAGACCAGATGAATTATCTGGGTCTCTACGCGAGCGCGTCGCGATACATTGAACTGGGTCACACGAGGTAGTTCGGCTCGGCACACCCGTCCTCTCCCTCAACTCCCGCGATAATCCACACTTGGCGCTCGTAAATGCGCGAATGTACACGGTCAGTGAGCTGTATTTTTCCAGCTAATGCAACATCAGTGAATGTTTACTCCTTCCTACTTCTCGTACAGTTGGCGGACGTAAATCGTACCTATTTCGTATTTCGTGTTAATTTGAGATTTTAAATACTGTTTTGTGAATTTATGTAGTGATTTATTGTACTAATTATTAATATTTATATACTGTGATAGTGACAATGGATTTAGTTTATAATTTAGTTCATGTGAAGCGATTTTTTAAATACTCTTATGAAGAAAAAATTGATTTAAAAAACAATGGTAGGCCATTGCCCGATATTGTTATTGAGACTGCAGGTCTTAGCCGCGGAAAAGCATATAAACGTCAATTTAATAGAGACATTTATTCGAAGAACAATTGGATTTGTGGGTGCAACAAAAAAAATGCGTTATTTTGTTTTCCTTGTTTACTTTTTGGCGGTGATAAAGCATGGACGGAGGTAGGGGTGACAGATTTGGTGCACTTAACTGAAAAAAATAAAAAAGCACGACAACTCCAAAAGCCATCTACATAATACAATGGAATTAGCTTTATTGGGGACAACTAATATTAAAGCGCAGCTAGATTCAGCTTATTGGATAAATGTGCAAAAGCATAATGATAATGTGACAAAAAAGAGATACGTTTTGTCAAAAATTATAAACTGCATAAAGTTTTGTGGGGCCTTTGAACTGGCGCTGCGAGGACATGACGAAGCTGAAACCTCTCAAAACCCGGGGATATTTCGTGGTTTGATAAATCTCTCTACTGAGCTTGATGTAACTTTAAGCGAGCACCTACAAAATGCTTCAGTATTTAAAGGAACCTCTAAAGAAATACAAAATGATATTTTAGACTGTATATTAAAAGTATGTCATGAAGAAATAATTAAAAAAATTAACAAACCTTCATTTTTGGCAGTTATGGCAGACGAAACAACTGATGTATCTGCAAAAACTCAGCTAGTGGTAGTTTTAAGATATATTCTCGATGGTCAACCGATTGAACGTTTTTGGACATACCTGAAACCTACAAAATGTGACGCTGAAACTCTTTCGGAAAATATTTTAAGTGTTATAGACCCTCTAATAGAAAATTCACCTTACAAACCTTTTCTCTTAACCAAAGAATATGACGGCAAGCATGAATGTTCCTCAAAGAGGTATTCAATTCCAAAAATGTTTCTTGTGAAAGTCTATATTTTTGTACAAACGGATTTTACATAAAAATTCTGAAGTATTAGGAAAACGCGTGACCTTGAAAATTTTAAAAATTTTCGCCTGCGACGCAATTCTTTTGCGACCCCTACGACACCAGTAGTTTGGATACGGTTGAAATTTGCACGCGAGCGGCCAATACCCTAAGATCGGCCCTGTACAGAACACCCGTTTCATTTCATCACGAGCCGCCACTGGGTGTGTGGTGATGCGTGACGCGTGACCTTAAGAAACTACTGTGTTGTCCAGACCGTTTTGACAATTCGGTGACATGATGACTTGCCCTGCTCTCGGATCTGAGCACGCATTTTTAGGAATACGATTAAAAATCTGGTCTTCATTGTAAGTCCGCCTCTATTATTTACGTCATGTCGGTAGTTACTAATTAATGATATCGTAATTGGCAACCACTTTGGAGCCTTCATCGCGACTCTACTTGTTGTGTTATTAGACACAATGTTATTTAATAGCACACCAAACGTTGTGAACTTTTTCCTAGAAGAAGGTGGCTTATTAAAAAAATAGAACCACTGAACTAAACTCCAAACTGTCTGCCTTCTGAGGTTGGTAATAGTGGGATGAACAACTGTAAGAGTAAACTCGTGAAGTTCTGAAGACCAATTGTATAGAAGATGGTACTGGCACTAGCGTGAAGAGAGCTTGCATCGGCGAGGTGAGCTATTTGAATAGTTAGACGATGTTTCTGACAGAAGTCAGTTCTGGGGGTGGATAATACGAGCGCATAATGAAATAATGAGAACTTTATACAAATCATCGTTTTTGATGAGGCCATTTGCTACCCACGTGATATCTAAAACAAATAGGAAATTATTAACTTGTCTGTACTGCCAAATTTACAATAAACCTAATGTAATAAAAATGTCACTTATCGTTGTAATTATTCTACGTACAGCTTGCCAAGAATAGGAAAAAGCGTGAGATTCTCTGTGTACTCGTATATGTAGAAGAAGGAATGAGGTAGCATTTAGATGGAAAAGGATGCACTTTACGCGCAGTCAGATCGAACTCTGTGTACTATTCATTTCACCTCTATTTGCCGAATAAAAAACTCTCTTATTTTGCTGATAAACGGAACAGTCTACCTGAGCCTAGCCATAGAAACAAGCCACGGTATGTTTTGAGATTTTTTATTTGGCAAATAGCGATGAAATAAACTATACATTCATACATAATCCATATTCGCTCTGCAAAGGTCTCAATGCGCAGTTTTGATTTTAAAACTTGTTCCTATTCTTGACAAGCTGTAGTTCTGTGACACCCAGTCACAGAACAAGTGTTGGGAGACTTGATGATAGTGTCGTAAGAAGCGTGAACGGAAACTCATTAGAATCACAATGTTTTAGAAACAACTCATTGTTTGTCTCGGTTATTAACAATAAAAATAATTTTAAACAGTATTAAATATTAATACCTCGCATTACGAAAACAGTGAAAGCTGTGGAATACTTCTCAGATTATCTACATCTGAAGATCATCTCCGCCAAGGTAACCGGCACCGTGTATCAGTGAAGAGAATCGTGCATAATGAATGTTGCAACATTCCTAGCAAGTTTTGTCACATTTTTGTCAAGGTCCTTGTGCCACGATACGGGTTTATACGATTGAAATTAAATGCTAGAAGAGTCCACACACAGACGCGCATAATTCCTTGAGGCATTCGATTTTTAAGATACAGATAACACCACTGTAATAAGCTATAGAATAAATATATCCTTAGGCAATGTTTTTAGATGGAAGGAAAGATAATAAGATAATAATATTTAAGGAACTTATTAAACATGTATTCAAGTATGATACGAAAAATTGTTATCAAAAAATATTCAAAAATGGCGACACTGGAGCCAATCTCGCGAGACATGTCGAATTTAAGGCGCTCTGCGGCACAAAGTGTAACTGGTACAAATTTGAATATGGAAAAAAGAAATTAATTTAATTTACATCTTTATAGACATTGAAATGCGAAGGGGGTTTAGAAACTATTGATTTTTATGTCATTAGTGTGTATCTAAATAAAAAACGTTAAATTTTCGACAAAAAAGGCAATCATTTGTTAATAAATCATTTTTAAATTAACTTGTCGAAAATTTCATACGTACTTCACTTCAAAATGTTATTTTAAAGATATTGTTACAAATTCACATGAAAATAATGAATGTTGTTGAAGTTATGCTGCGTGCCGTTTTGAAAAATTGTGTTTCAAGAAAAACGTGTTTAAAGTTTTGAAATGTTTAATAGACATAAAAAAATTAATAGCCCGACTATTATTTAAAAATGTTTACCATTAATCTGCTATACCATGACCATAAAGCTGTCCTTTTATACTTAAATATTCTTCCTCATTCTCTTTCCTCGAATATTTTAGAGCGTTAGAGCGTGCCTCTTTCGCAGCATCTGTCAAAGACATCTCGACATGCTTGATCCGCTTAGCTTCTAAACAATAATTGTCTGATTGGAGGTTAATATCCATCTCAAAAAATTTCCTAATTCGAAGAATATTAATCAGACTATCATTAAAAGTGCACACAGCAATATCAGCCGCTATATTCAAGACTTTTTTGGCACTTGAATAAGATTTTGGACCCAATTTCCAAACAGTAGCATTAAATCTTTCTTTGCTATTTTGCGTAGAGCCTCCCAAGCAACGGTTTAACAACTCGCCTCGTCACAGGTTCTCATAAATCGGTTTGATGGTTTTAAAAACTTCCTTAGGAAGTGGCGGTTTATGATGGAAGGAAGCAAGAAATCTGCTGCTTGCGCCTTCTTTCAGTCACACCAACACTCTGAGCACTTCTCGTGCCGGGGATTTTGTCGGTTGATAACTTATGAAATTAAATCACCCAGATTTATTTTTTCATATTTTCCAAGGAGTTTCCGACGTATTGTCAAGCCATAACAAGTTGTTAATTGATTAATTTGGCAGTTAATTTACCTTTTCCTTCGAAGCTATTCACGTTTTCTTAAATGCTTCTGACTAAACATAAACATATTTTAACGACATCTGTTGTATGTTAGAGAAGTTACAAATCACAAGGTAAAACATTAGGCTGCACCTAGACTGTACCTTCCCAGTAGGTATTTATTTGACGCATGTGTCGTTTCAGAGCAGTTCGACAGACTTAGAAAAGATCGCGAAATTTCAAGGAAAGAATTTTCTGCTTCATATTCTAGAAGGTTGAAACAAATTTTTGGGATAATAAAAAAAGTCGATTTTCTGAAAAATTTATTAGTGTTACCCCTTAAATGAACTGTTTTTTTTTTCAGATCCAAGATTTCCGGTTTCTGTGTCCCAATGGAACAGCTTTCGATCAGGACCACCAGATCTGTGCAGATTGGGAAGACGTAGACTGTGACGCCACCACCTTGTACTATTCCAGCGACAACTTTGACCTCTACCGCATCGGTTCAGGTACGTCTTCCGTTACTATCATCATATCAATTACAGGGTGGTTCAAATTTGATTTAAACCGTATATCGGTTTTCTTTTGTATCTTTTATAATATTCAAGAAAATTCCAAATCTTATAGAATTTGGGCCACCCTGTACGATCTATCATGACTATAAAAAAAGTGTATAGCCTATTTTCACAAAAATACTAATAAGAACACAATTTTTGGCATTAAATCTGTCCCTGGCGCATTTTTAGGAACTCATATGGGAAAAATCAATTCAATGAAACTAGGAAAGTACGTTATATAATATAAATTGCACGCTACTGAACCGTGACGTAATATACTTGCAGATATTGCATTAGAGAAGCGTATGGGAATTTAAATTGGCGTGTTGCCTCTCATCTTCAGCGACACACGGCGCGTTCAGACCCGCAGAACTGCGAGCGCTATGAAAAAGTGAAAGTGAAACGGCAAAGGTCGTTCTCGTATTCGACGAGAATAAATAGGATATGAATAATTAGCATTACTGTCGTAAGAATCTTCCTCTCAGTTGTAAATTTAATTATTTTTTTCTAGATTCCTTTAAAAATATGTTGCTAGCCTAGTGGGGGTTATCAAAGAAGACGAGAACAACAACGTAACTCCTTTTTTTCCAATCGAATTCACTTTATGTATGACGTTGTTATAGTTTGATATATACAGGATGTCTGTATTGTGACTACATGTATTCCATAAAATATTAATTATATTTTAAAAAAATTTTAAACTAAAAATAGAATTCGATTGGTCCAAGACTGTTTCCAGTTATTAATTGAATTTTTAACTACTTTATTCATTAATTTACGAAAGAGCTATAGAATGCGAGTAATGAATAAATTAATTTTACTGCACCTTGTATAGTATTTACGTCATGTGGTAATAGAAATTATTATATAGGAGATTGTTTACGAAATTGGTAACATAAGGATGCAAATAATAAAATTGCAATAAAATAAATGTCTTTTAAAATACCGCTAGAGAAAGTTTGGAAACAATTTAAATTATTTTAAATACAAACATTGTCATTTACATTTTTAGTAACAAATTTCTTATTAACAAATTTGGTTTTTCCTTAATATCATCAGTGGGCAATAGTGAATAGCGAATAAAGTGTTTTATTAAATAGTTTTCTAACTTAAATGTGCTATTAAAAATGCTATTTTCGACCAGCGTTTGGAATAATTATACATTTATAAAATAATTTGATTCTTGTTTTAGATGATTCTTCCTTTCACTGAAAATATGTCCCCTGAATTGACTGGATGTCTCAAAGTTATAACTTATCTCGAGCTTTATATATTAAACATTTAAAAACATAATCTTCTATAAATTATAAAAAATTTACCTTTATGTAAATCTCACTCTTTGGTAGATTTCTCTATACAAGACTCTTTTCTAATATACCTCAGTAACGTTTTAAATAAATTATGAGTATTTCTTCATGTCACAATATTATACACCAGGCACACAAATTAAGGGCTATAAAGAAGTCCTAAATTTTTAGGTAATCTTCAAAGGGCTTATATTATAACTTGGAGAAAAGGGCTTATATAATAACTTGGAGAAAAATAGTCGCAGAGAAATTAAAAAAAATCGGAGGTCCAATTTTCTAGTTTTTTGATCTCTTTAAAATTTTTTGCCATCAGCAATTTTTGAGTAGTCATAAGAAAACTATCGGAAAGAATATTTTCCAAATTTTTGTGTGTTTCTCGGAAAGTCGACGGACTTCAATAATTTTTTTTTGTGATTTAATCATAAACTTTTTTTAGATACTTTTATCTTCTTTAATTTGAGTGGTCTAAAAGCTTTGTACCGTGACTTTTTGCTGAGTTATCGTCATTCAAAGCAAAAAAGTCAGTTTTGACTTTGGTAACTAATATATATTTACTCGGGAAATAATACTTTTTCACATTTTTCTTACAATAATTAACATTTTTGGATGAAAAAGAATTCAATTATTTCCTCAGTAATTAATTGCGAAATTCAGAACTCGCTTTCTTGCTTTAAACAACGATAATTCAGCAAAAAATCATTATACAAAGCTTTTAGACCACTCAAATTAAAGAGGATAAAATTATCTGAAAAAGCGGTCATCAGTCCTAAGACTGGTTGGACGCTAACCTCCAGCTTCTCCTATCTTGTGCTAACCTACACATTTCGCTAATTGTGCTATAACCTACATCCCTTACTATTTGCGAGCAGTAGTCTAATCTAAGCCTACCTCTGCCTTTCTTCACTCCCATTTCTGCCTCCAAAATATCGCAGACTATTCCCCCATGTCTCAGCAAGTGGCTTACCATTCTATCTCTTCTCTTCTTTATGTTTTTCCACATACTTCTTTTATCGCCGACTTTCTCTAATACTTCTTCGTTTCTAACCCTATAAGTCCACGGTATTTTCATCATTCTTCGGTAACACCACATCTCAAAAGCTTCTAATTTCTTCTTATTTGCTTCCCCTACCGTCCAGGTTTCGCATCCGTATAGTGCCGTCCTCCATACATACGTTTTCAAAAATCTCTTCCTTGTTTCTAAGTTTATTACCCCCGAGCATAAAAGTGCTTTCTTTTTGTTAAAAGCTACTCGACCCTGCGCTATTCTTTGCTTTATATCTTTATCGCTTCTTCCATCCCAATTTATTTTACTTCCTAAATAAGTGAAGTCTTTAACTTCCTCCAATCTTTCATTATTAATTTTTTGACTAAATTTTCACTAAATTTCACTTTTGACTAAACTTTCATTATTAATTTTTTGACTTTATGACTAAATAAAAAAAAATATTATTGAATCCCGTGGATATTTTGAAAGGCAAGCAAAACTTTGTATTCTTTTTTCGGTGGTCTTCCGGTGGTTACTCAAAAACTGATGATAGTAAATTCTCAAAATCTTAAAACTAGACAGTCGGAACTTCAATTTTCTGTTTTTCGAATTGTTCTGTAACTATTTTTCTCCAAGTTACAGCTCTTTGAAATCACCTACGAATTATTTTAAATTTATTTTTACATTCCTTAATTTTTGTACTTAGTGTATCATAATTTCATATCATAACGGACAAATATTATATTATGTAAACTTTCTGTCGTGACTACTTTAATAATACTTACAAAACTTGTCGTAATATTCAGACTCTTCTTAATCAGTTATAGTATCTTAAATTTTTTGATATTCCACATAGATCTGTTAGTGGAGCTCTGCTTTGCGACATATTATATACAAACTTAATCGTGGTATATTTATTAAAAGCTATATAGAGCGTATAGACATATTTAAATTATTGATATTCCTTATATAACTAACCTAATACTATACTTTTTAGGCTTGGAATCGAAGGCTGTCAAATACGGCGAAGACGAAGAGACATTCGCGTTGCAGAGGGCGGAAACCGGAGACACTCGCCTCAATCATGAACACCAGAGCGGCAGCGTGAATCAACAAAAAGAGCAGACCTTCAGAAGAAGTCAACCGAAGCAGCCGGTCAATTACAACAACAACAACAACAATAACAATAACAACGAACGCGAGATCTTCAGAGGCTCGAGCAGTTCCAACTTCTTCAACAACAGAAACAACGGCAAAGAGAGGGACGAGGACTACGACGATAACGTTAACGTTAACCAGAACAGGGACAACGACCAAAAGAGGAAAGTCAATCGCGTCACCAAGCAACGCAGGCCGCAAGCCAGAGGTCAAACTACCAGCGAGGCCACCACGTCAGAAGCTCAGACTAGGAGACCATCGCCTAGGCCCAGTACGTTCGTGAACAACTTCGCTGGAAGCAGCTACGTGCCGACCACCTCAAGATCTACAACCAACAACGACCAGTACACAGCATCGGTCAGCAGTAGGTCGAGGAATGGACAGAGACGACAACACCAAGCCGAGGAGAGTCCTCGGCAAGCAGAGACCAACCCTCCCAGCACGACTTATTCCTCCAGCACTCCAGCGCCCTTTAGACGGACTCAACAGTATAACACGCCACCCCACAGACAGTCGACTCAGAATAACGATAACGGACAGTACTACACGTCAACTACGCAAGCTCCAAAAAGAGATACGGAGGTATACACGCAGTCTAGACAAAGACAAACGACGCCCTACGAGGATGGATATGACACGCCGAAAGTAAAGCCTAGTAAATCTGAGACCTACCCTACGACTCCAAGCAAGAACTACGACCAGAGCGTTGCGACAAAAAAGACAATTCCATTCAGTAAGACTGAAAATTACCCTAGCAACAATCCGTTGTACTTCGATAAGAAATCGACCACGCCTATTAAGCAGGCCGACAATTACCCGACGACGACGCTTCCTCCTAAACCTAAGCCATTCAGCGCCTCGAATCAGGCGTCCTCCAACTTTCCCACCACGTTTGCTCCCAGGACTAACGCCGGATTCACTCAGATAATACAACAGACTGAACAATACAACAAACCTTCGTCGACTAATCAACAGTACAACACTCAAAAATCCACACCGCAGTTTATTTCGACGACGTCTGACCAACAATACAACAGTCCGACAAAGAGCAGTACTCCAAAGACCACTTCATACACCCAATATACACCAACCGTCCCCAAAATAAGTACTACGACACCAGTTAGTAGGTAAGCACAACGTTTGTTTATTTTGCAACATCTTTGATCATACTTTCCAAGCGTTCAAATTCAGTACCGTTTACTTATTTTCCGTTCATCATACAGTAAATCAAATTTTTATCAAGAGTTTTATTTAAGAGCGATATATGACCTTGAAAAATTTCGATAATGAACGTATACATTGTACATAGGTCTCAATTCAAATACGCCGAACCATCAAAAAAGATTCTAGCTGTTCAGCGCTTCAGGTAAGAACTGGTAACCCCAAAATACGAATTGGTGGCTGTATTGATTAGTAGAAACTTGTAGAGGGTTATTGGACTATCGATTAAGTGTAACCAATCCCTACCCAATCAAATCCTAGCCATAACAATCTGTCAGAATTATACTTGTTGAAAGAAGTACATCAGATTATTTTATAGTAAAAGTTCTATGTGGAGAATTCCTCACATACAGAAGACAGTTGCGTTCTGTTATACTTCTAAGCAGAAACAACTAATATCTAATATCATAATGTTTTGATCATCCCTAGGAAAGTTTTGTCGTAAGATTGTAAAAAATATTGATAATTATAAGTACCGGAAGCCTGTCTCTGTAGTCAGAAAATCAGTAATATGAGCTGACCCTCACTATCCTCATTGGGTCTCCTCTGCCAGCGTCACAATTTGTCCGTTACCATGCCCATTACTCACACATCAAATAAAAGGTTTTAATTGCCACCATTCCAAGAAATACATTCCCCAAAAGGGAGACTAAGACAACAATGATGACATGTCTTACGGGATGACAAATAAACAAATTCTTATTTGATATTCAATGGGCCTATGGCCACAGGACTGTCTGATCCACTTTTAAACCATAAATGAAGAACTTTTCAATGATATTAATTCGCTACCTCTACAGAGATATTTTCATTTTGGACTGCCTTGAAGCTCATTACTCATTTTCTTTCATTGGTCCGACAAAACTCTCTTAGCAATCAAAATTATTAATCTAATACTTCAACTAACATTTCCATCTTCCACATCGGTCACTTACATCTCTTCGGTAATAGTTTAACCCCCTTAACTTCTAACTCAAACTGACCGTCTACATTTTCGACCATTAGGACATTCGTAAGTACAAAACGATGTGGTCTAATATAGATATTGTTCTAGGTCTAGCCGTTTTGACGAAACAGAGTACGACCACGATCAAGAAGACGACCGAAGCCATGGCCGCGATGATATCTACAACGACAAGAAGGAAGATGAGTTCCTGAAGACGGCCCACAGTCAAAACATCGCAGCCAGTAGGAACGAGTTCGCCAAAACCACGAAGCAACAACCAAGTACTTTAAGCCCTACAACGTTCGAGTCACCCAGGCCATTTTCGGTTACCTCGAACACTCCAAAATCCACCACCGTAAGAGACTCGAGCATCGTAAGGGTGACTAACGTCCCCAAGGAAACGCCGAGTGTTCCCCAACAGAGCAAAAAGGCCCCCGAGCCTAAGAAGACGAAAGACGCCAGTTACGACTACGCCTACTATGATACGAATCCAAACAGTGAGCCGGAATACGATATAGATACGGAGTTGAAGAAGTCTACGGTTCGCGATTAGGGTAGTTGTTGAATTAAATTATTTGTTATAAGTCTGTTTTAGTTTATTTTTTATTTCTCCGCGCGTTAGCAGTATTTTGATCTAAGAAAATTGTCAGTCCATGTTAATTTAAGGTTGTACATATTGTATTTTATTGTAATAATAAAAGTACTGTTTTATTTTCAAGAGAGTTTATTTGAGGAAAGGAAAAGGAAAATGGTAGATGCATCTAGAAATTGATGAAGAATTGGAACAGATAGTATTTTCATCGAGAAATGTGGAATGCCAACATTATTGCAGAAAACTCCTTTTCAGTAATGGTATACTCCTATCACATTTTAAATACCTCGAGTTTTAAATAAATATGAAGTAATCTGTTAACAGATACAGTCTTTACAAAAAAAACAATTTTTAAATACAGGAGCAGGGTGAAACCTTTTTTGTGAAGATAATACTAACTTAGTTTTCCACAAAACACTATATACTACACTCGACGCGCATCTCGCCAACAAAGTTAGTATCATCTGGAGATAATTAAAACTCATGAGTTTTAATCATCTCCAGATGATGCCAACTGTGTTGACGAAATGCGCGTCGAGTGTAGCGTATAGTGACTTGATGTTTTGTGGAGAACTAAGTCAGTGTTATTTTGTAATCTTTTGAAAATAATCGTAAATTGGCTACTAACAATAACTGTGATAATTTATTTATACAACTTTCACTATAATGGTTATGATATTATTAACAATGCCACCATATTCAATTCAATATTCAATTATGATATTCACAATCGATCTGAAAACTTACTATCAAATGAAATTCTTAAATGCCTATAATATCGCTAGAGCCTCCCTTTCACCGATCTTTTTTTTTAATTACAAAAGAAAATCTACTTCTAAAGAAAAAACAAAGTGTATTCAATATAAGTGATAATAGTATATTAGAAAGTATCTGAATTTAGATATAGTCAACGTTTTCTCCATATATAAATAATAGAGCTTACCAAATGTAAACCCCAAAGAAATGAAGTTCCCCCTTTTGAAATGAACTCCTCTTTATTAATTGTAGCTTTTTCTATCACTTACCCAAGTATAGGGTGTCTCAGTTGGAACTATAGGATTTGAATTGCGCGCCATTTGTGTTCAGTTAAAGATAGGGCGTCAATATTTTACAAGTGTCATCTACAAATCATATTATGTAAATATGCTGCAATTAACAGTTCAATAACGAATAGTTTGTGTACAACTGTTTTATGAAAGTGAGCGATCATTTACAGTTGCATTAATAAATATTCGCACAAAGTTAAGAAAAAATGAAGCACCTACAAAGTTAACAGTTTGTCAACTTAATCAAGAAATTTAACAACGCCAGTACATCCTCGTAGTGGTCGGTCAGATGAAAATATTACTGTCGTGAGAGAAAGCGTATGGGAGTACACATCAATTTGACGGATAACAATTGAATCTGTCAAGAGCCGCCACGCATCGGATTTTAAAGAGAGATCTGCATCTGTCGTCATACAAGATTCAGTTGACACAACAATTAAAAGTTACAGGCCATTTACAACGTCATAAATTTGTTAATCGGGTATTGGAAAAGAAAGAAGGTGATGTTGATTGTTGTAACAAAATTTTGTTCAGCGATGAAGCACTTTCATCTTAATGGATGTCAGCAAACAAAATTGTCAAATTTGGGGTGCTGAAAATCCACATTCTGTTCACAAAAAAGAAATGCATCCACAGAGATGCACGGTTTGGTAAGTCACAGTGAATGTAGAACAGTATCGTAACATGTTAAACAATTTCTTTTTTCACCAAATTGATGAGTTGACCATGTGGTTTCAGCAAGATAGTGCAACGTGTCGCACATCCCATGCAACCATAACTCTGTTGCATACCAAGTTTCCCAATCATGTTGTCTTGCGGAATATTGATATCAATTGGCCTGCAAGACTATGTGATTTAACACCACTGGACTTTTTTATTTGGGGTTTATATCAAGAGAAAAGTGTACGACATCCAGCCAGTAACAAAGTGTTATTCAGTTTGTCACTATTATTAGTTTTATTCACAAATCAGATCCTATAGTTCCAAGGAGATACCCTACTTATTGTGGGAAGAAATCGTTTGTCTCCAGATTTGTTTTAATAGAATTTGTAATATATTATTTTAAAATGATTGAAATTTTAGGTTTGCTTAATGAGCCACCCAAATACTAGCCCAAGGTGAATGAATTGACCACATCATCGCTAAGCACTCCCTCTCAGCCATTACGATAACCCAGCCACAAACAAAACAAAAAGCGTTTAAGTTACAAAATACTTTATTTAACTTAATATATTAATCTGTGAGTATTTATAACAGTTGTATATGCAATAATTACAAAAGGCATCCTATAAAATTAAACTAGTATGTCCTAGATACAAAACCAGTACAAGATCTCACACGCCCCATAATCGTCCGAAAGCGAGCCCGCCCGAAACTATTTACAAACACCTGCGCGGTTTCTGCTTCGTGCAGATCAACTTCTCATTGTCGAAATACGTATTTTGATCGCACACGAACTTCATGTCGAGCAGCTGGTTCTTACTATAGCCCTGCGTACAGTAGTGGAACAGCCTGCAATCCCTCGAGTCCGGATAGAATTTGTCCTTCGCCTTGCCGAAGCAATTGAAGATGTGGTGCTTTGTGTCGGGCTGCGAGAGCGGCGTGGTTGGCAACGCCTGCCTGACACCGGCGGCACGCGTCGCGCTAACGCTTCTCTGCAACGGGGCGTCTGTAGATGAGGACTCCGCGGGGTGTATCCTCTTCCTCTTCCTCAGACGCCTCCTTCCCGGCCTAAGCGACTCCGTGGTGGGCTGCTGCGAGGTTTTGGCTATCTCGTCGATTATCTCCTCCTCTATGGTTTGTTTGCGGCTTTCCGGCCGGCTGGTGAAGGTTTCCGTACTGAATCTATGCCTGCCGAGACCCCTCTGCGAACCAACGGGGTTCCTCCTCACCGTGGGGCGAGTTCCTCGTCTCCCGCCTCTCCTCAGTACTCCTCTCTCTCGCTTTTCAGTGGTTGTTACCTCCTCGGTTGTGATAGGCTGTTGAGATGTAGTTGTAGGCGCTTCTGTGGATATGTCCATCGTGCCCTTATCTTCAGTGGCCGTTGTTTCCGTCGTGGTAGGAACCGTGGTTTTAGCCACTGTCATTGGTTGCTCTGTCGTCTCCACACGGCTCTTAGTCGTCCAATCGTCTAAATTTGTAGTGGTACCATCTGGGTAGCTCGAGAATCCACCCTCTTGCGTTGCCGGTTCGTCGTTCACGCGGGAAGTCGTCGGTTGGACCGTCGTGGTACCATCTTTAGATCGCTGCTGTTTTTCAGTCATAAATTCCATGGTAGTGTCACCTATCTTACTGTTGGTCATATCTTCAATCTCCTCGACTAAATCCTTCAACGTATCTTTCATATAAGTGGTAGTACTCAATTGGCTGTCAGTGGTAGTACTAACACGGCTTCTGGATGTTGTCATCTCCAAGGCCTCTGTTGTAGTTGCGACGGCCTTTTCTGTGGTCGCCCTGTAATCGACATCCGTGCCAGGATACGTCTCCGTGTCTACAGTCGTCGGCTGAGTCGTGGTGGTCTCCTCCAATATCGTCATCGGGAATTCGCCTTCGTGAACTTCTTGCGTCAATATCGCCGATTCGTGAATTATGGGCGCGTCTTTGTCCATTTCCTCGGTGAAGCTGAAGCTCTGCGTGAAACTACTAAGGAAATGTCTGTTTTCTTCCAGAACGTGCTCGTTGGGCGTCTCCGTGGTATTTCCAGGCTCCGATTCGTCATCTTCCTCGTCGTCTTCTTTAAACAACCCCTTCTCAACCACACGCGTGGTTGACACGATTTCCGTCGTAGACGTTTCTAAACTTCCGCTCGTTGTGGTAGGATCGTCCTTTTGCTCTGACTTATTGTAACTTTCAGTGGTGCTTTCCTCGTTCTTAATGGCTCGCAAAAGAATCTTCCCATCTACCGCCTCGATGTTCACCTCTTTGTATAAATCTGACAATGTCGTAGGAATTGTCGCGGCAGCCCACCCGATACCGTCGTCGCCGGATAGCGTGGAATACTTCACCGAATCGCTGTTTCCGCTCCTCTTCCGGAACTGTCCGCTGTCGAAATACACGGTCGTAGGGGACTGCGTTGCATCCCGAACTGCCTCCAACGGGGACGTTGTTGTTGTTGTAAAACTGGGCGATTCCGTCGATAAGAACACCCTCCTCCATGCGCTGAAGGGTTCAGTCGTCACCAAGTGTGGGCCCAATATCTTTATCGCATCGAAAGTAGTGGTAGGTTGAGCGTCGTTCGGGACGGTACTAGTAAGTACACCGAATAACTTCTTATAGTTCTGAGTAAGCTCGTTGAAGAAGGCAGTCTGAGTGTCAAAGTCTATTCCTGTGGTAACTATAGGCGGTATAGTGCTCGTCTCTGGTATTTCCGTACTAGGATCGAACCTATACGTAGTACTGATGGTATCATTCGGTTCGCCTTGTCCGTCCTCCAAACCATTAATAGCTCTAGGGTCAACGGTCGCTAAGCTCTGGGTCGTTTTAACGGTCTCGCCAGGAGTAACAGTTGTAGTTTCTTTCTCCTTAGCAGGCTCCGTCGTGGTAATTCTTTTCCTGGTTCGTTCGGGCCTTTTACGCGTCGTCGGAGGTTGGTCTCTGACACGGCCTCTTCGTCTGGTAGGTCTTTTAGCTGGGACGGTACTGGTAGTGGTCTGCTCGGTAGTGACGATCAGCACGTTTTGGCTCTCGCTTTGAGTCTTGTCCTCATCCGAGTCGTTGCTGTCGTGGTTGATACTTTGAGTGAAGATATCCTTATAATCTGGAGGATCGTTTGAGGTTTTCTTCGATTTAACGTAGGGGTTCGCCTCTTCGGAGATATTGTTCATGGGCGTGGTGGACAAGACCTTGTAGAGCGTGCGGAGGTAATTAAAGTCATCCTTCGCCGTGTGCGCTTTCTCAGTGATCTTTTCAATCACCACGTTCTTCTTCCCCTTACTTCTCACTGTGATGTTGACAATCCGTGGCTGTCCCCTTCGGCGACCTCCTCGTGACCTTATAACATTGGGAAGTGTCATCTCCGTGGACACCAAGTTAATTGTGGTGGCGTCAAATTGCGGGGTCAGGAAAATATCCCTGATGTCGCTGTTGAGTTGATTCGCATGACCGTTGTTGATGCTGTTAGTATTAATATCGCCGCCACTTCCACTCGGCGTGGTTTCCCGACTTTCTTCGACCGTTGCGGCAAGCAATGCGTCGTTCAACTCCTTACTCTCGTGGTTGACTGGAATCTTCGCTTTATTGACGACCGGAGGTTTTATGTCGATACTCCTACTCGCTTCCTTCTTGCTAGTGTTCGGAGCTAGTAAAGCGTCGTTGAGCTCCTTGATATCGTTGTTTATTTGCCCTGTTATCCTGTTGATGTCGTTGGTCCTTGTGTCGTCGTCGCTACTTAGAACTTGCACTCTGCTTTCACCTGTCTTTGTATCAAGTAGGGCGTTGTTAAGTTCTTTAATATCGTGATATATTTGACCAATTATTCTGTTGCTATCAGCAGTAGGCTGGTCATACTCCACGAACTGATCTTTTTCTTGTGGCGTCTTGCGATCTTTATAGTAAATCGGCTCTATATTATCGTCCAGGTGACCAGCGGTTAACGATTTACCTACACCTTTTTTCTCTGACGGTTTCAAATTGCTCTTAAGCTTGCCGTACTTTTCATTATACGTGATAGGTTCAAAATTGTCGTTCACATAGTCTTCGTCACCAAGTGGGATTGACACTTTATCGTTTACTTTGTTGCTTCTGTCGTCTACGCTTGATTCTTTTCCAATAATACTAAACTTGCTATTCCTATCAAATAGGTCGCTGGTCTTGAAACGCAAGTCATCATCATATTCGTTTTTAGTTGTATCCTTTTTGGTGATCGGAGTTATTTCTTCCTTGACCGTGGTAGATGTAGGAACTGTCGGCAATGTAGTCGCCTTCTCGTTATCCCTGTACCATTCCAAGAGGAACCTCAGCACGTCTATGGCTTCCTGCTCGTTTCTTATAATATCCGAATGCTTTATTTTGTTTTCGATTTGCCTCTTTGACCTTGAATCGTCTATCATCTTATCTATGGTGGGATCAGTTGTAATCGTCCTTCTATTATCCTCATACCAGTCAACGAGAAATTTGAGAACAGTCTCCGCCTCCTTTTCGTTCTTTATGACGTCTTTTGGCCTCATTTGTAGGCCAATCTCTCTTTTCCTCCTCGATCGCTTGATTTTAGGGACGTCGTGGTAGAAGGGGTCCAAACCAACATCGGCTTCTTTGTATTCATCGTAAGACGATGGTGGGTCTTCTAATATCTCGGCAGCGCCGATGGTGCCTAGAGAATAGTTCAATCTTCGGCCGCTAGCGTCGCTGACGCTGGCGCTTGCGCTTATAATAATCCTTGGAGGTGCGGGGTGATCCTTCGTGTACCTAAAACATACAGCCTTAAGATCCCAGTGGGTATAACGTCGACACTTACCTCTTGGTCTCTATGTGACGTTGAAGGGCAAACGGGGCAGGTGAACTAAACGTCAATGGCGGCAGCGTCGGCAGTAGAGGTAACGGTAACTGTAACCTTTGTGGTTTGTCAGTTCTGTGCTGGTTGTAGTGGTGGTGCTGGTTGGGAGCTGGCGGCGTTAGGGATTGCAGGAAGAAATTTTCTTGCGTCGTGGGGGCCTTCTGCTGGAAGTTCTTGGGATTCGATGTCGTCGTCGCGTAATCATCGTGAAACGTACTGGACTTAAATTGATGGGTGTGTGGATTGTGGTGATGACGATGGCCTAAAGTGCAGTAAACACAGTAAAATTAGAATCAGATCGTAGTTTGGCTACAAAAATAGATAATTATTATGAATATGGTTTTAATGAAACCGGTTATAAATATGGCTTTCTCAATTCACTTGGCATACAAATAATCTATATTGAAAATTACTAGGAGTAAGTTGGAAGTTTTGATGTGATGATAACACTGACTTAGTTTTCCAGAAAACACTAAAAGACTATACACTACACTCAGCGCGCGTTTCGCTAACAAAGTTGACATTATCTGGAAATGATTAAAACTGAACTTTAATCAGTTAAGCAATTTTAATCGTCCCCAGATGATGCCAACTTTGTTGGCGAAACGCGCGTCGAGTGTAGTGTATAATATTTTGGTGTTTTGTGGAAAACCAAGTCAGTGTTATTGAAAATTAAGTAACGACCATAATAACCATCGCTTGAATGGATAATTCAAGCGATAGTCGCTGAGAGAAAGTCGCGAGAGCGATAAAAAACTATCCTATGAATGGTGCTTTTACAAAAGCCACTGATTCAGATCCGTCAAAACAAAGGCTGGCACATATGTGTCCATTGGTCAATATCGCAATAAATCACCGAAGTTTCTGATATTGATCCGACCTCTTGCTTAGGTTGATTCTAAATAAACATTAGCAGCGCCGTTTGACTAATTATCACGCTGTTCTGGAAATAAAAACCGGATCGAAACGGAATTGTCTTTTTCGGAATGCGGTCAGCTATGCACTTTTTATTGCCGTACTATATTTTGTCTGCGTGTAGTAACAAAATTATCGAGATTCGGTATGGTCGTTGACGGTTTCACTTCACAATCAAATTTCATTAGACCGAGCTCGACGTTTATCTCTAGTAAATTCGTTAGAAATACCAATTGAATCTGGTCAGCCATGGCGGTTGTTTTTTTGTTATTTATTTAATTCCGATGCGCGGACGCATGATTTAAAGATTATACGCTGGATTGGTCTACACTAGAACGATATATGAAACTCCATAAAATATACAAACAGTCATATGAAGCACTTGTTTTTAGAACGTGAAAACCTTTGCGAACCTCACTTCTGTATAGAATTATTACATTCTCTAGGATTCTATATGTAACATGATGGCTTACAGCTGCAAAGAAGACCCCCTTTACCCTTAAAGAAGATCCCCAAATTTAAGCTGGCAAAAATTAAATGCTCATAATACTGCTAGAGGCTCCCTCTCATTCATTTTATAAAGAAGTCCTATCTTTTAAGAGATTACTGAAAGAGTATTTTAATACACAAACGCGCAAAAGTGTTCCCAAAGTGTTAGAACCCATCTAACACTTCACTTTGTTTCAATGGTAACCATAAACGAGAAACATAATATTTAAAATAGCGTTAAACCCCAATAGTCGTTTACGGGAGTAACTGTCCTTAATTAACAAAGTCGAAATTTGGAGAGAACTGTAGTGCCATCTAGCGTTCTTTAAATATAGTGAAAGCGGCGAGGACTGAACTAAATTGCGCTACTTAATGATAGATGGCGGTAGAGACGAACAATAAATTGCACTACTTGGCAACAGATGACCTCAGTCACTTAGCCATTCAGAGACTATTTAATTATGAATAAAGTCGCGAATGTACGACAAGGGAGGATCGGGGACAAACTTCTAACCAAATGGAGATAGAATCATATATTAACGATTTTTTAAATATTTACCCCTACCTCTTTAATAAGGAGTATTGCAACAAAAAACTCAAGTTTGATCTGCGATATATTCATACATAAAAAACAAAACTAACCAACTAGCCTTTTTTATGAATACATAAGAATTATCCAGACTATCTGAATAACGCCTTGTAAATCTCGTATAGCAAATAATCCAGTTTTAATTCAAAGAAATGCTATAAAACTCAATCTTGATCATATGCTGACTTTTCGCAAACGTAAATCAAATAAAATCTACCTGAATAATCCTGGCTGGGCCTGTAGTCCGAGTGGAAATGGTACCCCTGGGGCTCCTCGGTGTGGTAATCGTCACCAGGCTCCGTCTGGTGATAAGTGAACCCGAAGTTGATATCTCCTGGGGTGGGACGGTTGAAATTCTTGTTAGCCCCACCGTGTGGGTAGTGGGTCTCCTGCGGACCTTGCACTTGCACCTGGGGCCTCTCGATGAAGCCTTGCTCCTGGGGCGGTAACACTTTCTCGTCGCTAAACAAGGGCACGTGCGTAGTCACTACAACTTTCGTATTATCACTAAGCGCAGTCACTACAACGTTCTTATTATCGTCACTGTAACCGTGCTGGTGGTAAGTAACGGGTTTTGTCCTTATGTCCGGTGGTGCGCCGGGGTGTAAGCTGATGTTGATTTCCTCGGGGTTGAATCGGATATCGGGAGAGTTGACCACCGGGAAGTGGTGGGTGGAAATCACTTGGGGGCCCGGGGTGGTCGTCCGCGGCGTGGTGGCGGTGGTATAGAAGGGGGCTCGTGTCGTTTGGGGCGCTTGGGTCGTGGTGGTGGTCGTCGTCGTCGTGGACTTTATTATCAAAGGCTGTTCAGTCTCAGGAGATTCTACGAAACAAAAAACAGTGGGTATCATCCAGATAATGGTAACATAAATTAGAATTAGCAAGTCAAAATATCCGTTTGTTAAAAGTATAAAAAGATGAACCAGAAACTATTTTAAATTACATAAAAAAATATTTATGATTTAAAACTGAAAACGTTTGTAAAACCATATCTAAATTTTTTTTAAATTATACACCAGCAGATATTTTAAATTATAACAAAAAACTTTTATGATTGAAAAGTTACAATCCTTATGAAACCATTTCTAACTTTTTTAAATTACGTCCCTACTTCCAATGAAGTGGGAATTTATTTTAAATGCAAAAAGTAAGGGTAAATTTGATTAAAGATTTGGAAGTATTTTAAGATATTTTTGTGCACGGTAATAATGGAATACATCCACAAACGATTTTTGGCCAAGATTCCTAAGCACAGCTTTCACTACATATTTTTCATATAGCTATCTAGGATAACGTTTTACAGGATAAACAACCTCGAGTTCGAACTTTCTTTGCCTTCGAAAATGCTAGTAATTTGATTTACCATGTCCAGTATTTCGCTTTGAGGCATCCTCATTAATAAATATTATGCGGCTGATCAGGCTTAACAAGCATGAAATAAGAGGATTAGTGTCAGAGTTAGGAGCACTCGAGCGATTAGGTCTCCCTCAAGAAAATAAATATAATCAATCATGTCGGTAATAGGATGTGTTAAAGGTTACACTGACTGAAAAAAGGTGTAATAAAATAAACGATGTTAACCTTTCTCATTAATGAATAGCCACATTGTATTATTATGTACAGTATTGTCAAATTTTGTACGTTATCAAAGCTTTTTTTTTTGTGAAAATAGGAACATTTACGTAACCTTATATGGAAATAAATAAAATGTGTCTTAGTCAAAAATGATCATTAAATGGAAAATGTCTGCCTTAGCTTATTTATTAGCTTATTTATTCTATTTATTTATTTAACGTGCAATTGCTCAAATAGAATGAAATCCAATTAGTAGACAGATAAAAGGGGATAGATAAAAAAGGGGACAAAAGAATTTGCATACAGGAAAACATTAACTTAAATTTCATGACAAATGTCATTAATAAATAAAATGAAAAGTAGAGGGGTCCAAAAACTGGGCCCTGTGGAACACCTGATGTTTCTTTAACTTAAACAAAATATAAATCCATTAGAGTTCACGTTCATTTTTCTCTTAGAGCCCGTGAACAAAAAAAAGTTACTGGAGTTATTAGTTAGCTCTATGTTAGATAGTTTCTACAATAAACGATCAAGCCTATCGAAGCTTTTGACAAATCTGTATATCTTACGGCAACCTACCCCCTTAAATGGATATTTTGGCAAGAAAATTGGCGATATTTACCAGATTAATAGTTTTTGATCTATCAGATACAAAACCATGTTGATGAAATTGAGATTTAACAGGATAAAATAAGATGTTATACAAAACAACAAGGTTTCCAAATATTTGCTAAAATTACAAGGGACATAATTTATTATATTATTCTTTTTTTTTTTTTGAAAATAGTACACATTGTTTATCTAAACCAAATCTCGGGAAAAGTGGTAGAAGATGTTTAGTGTGGTACAATATATTACGAAAAAAATACTAGAGATTTCTACTAAAAAGTATACGTTTGTACTAAAAAAGTATGTAAGGGTATAATTACCTTCTAAAGTAGCTGGTTGAGTATTTCCATATAATTCTAAATTTAAACTATAAAATTGTTCAGATTTTGAGCAGTCAACTTCGTCAATTCGTTCGCAGACTCGAGTTTCCTAAAAAAAAAAAAAGAATAGCAATAAATTGGGTAATATAAAATAGCGTTAGCAATAAAGAACTACATCAGAGAAATTTTGAGCGCAACAACTGTTTAAGTTCAAACGTCAGCTTGCTCGTGCGCATTCTCTGATGACTAAGATTGCGCACGGGCGAACACACATTTATTGCTATTAATAATGATACGATTTTCGTAACGCGCCTACCTGATCAAAAACCGTCCCATTTAGGCACAAGAATCGAATATCCATCGGCTCGTCGAGCTGTCCGATGGTGCAGACGTGGAACATCTGACAGTTCGTCTCCAGATCTGCATAGTATCCTCCTATAACTTTGCCGACACAAGAGAAGTTCGTGTCCGGCAAATTATCGAAGTCCAAATACTGAAACAAAAAGAATTCTGCGTTTATCTCGTTCTATCAGGTAAAATGGGAGACGTCTAAAGCATCCGATTTATATCCTAGTATATTTTTCGCCTTTTGAATCGAATCGCGCACAATATTGTGAAACAGTAACGAGTATTTGCAGAAGATTTACATTGAAATCAAACATGTCGCAAAAAATTATACTTTTATCGATTTCATTAATCGTTCCATCATATTTTCTTGTGTAGGAAACTAAAGAATCGTCTTGATATTTGCATTCTGTGAAATGAAGTGCTGAGGAGAGGCAAGCGGTGTTTTTTTAAAAATTAATCTTGAAATTAAGCGTGTAGCAAGTGAAAACCAAAAAAGTTATAATTTTCTCGATATCATTAATTGTTTAAACATATTTTATTGTGTAGGAAACCAACGAATCTTTTTGATCTTTGCAATATGTGAGACGTAGCGCTGAGGAGCGACAAGCGGTGTTTTCTCAAAAATGTACCTTGAAATTAAGCGTGTCACAAGTGAAAACCAAAAAAGTTACAGTTTTCTCGATATCAGTAATTATTTCACCATATTTTCTTGTATTATAAACCAAAGAATCATTTTGATATTTGCAATCTGTGAAACGTAACGCTGAGGAGAGACAGGTGGTGTTTTCTAAGAAATTAACCTTGAAATTACGCGTCTCGAAAGTGAAAACAAAAAAAGTTATAATTATCTCTATATCACCAATCATTTCACCATACTTTCTTGTGTAATAAACCAAAAAATCGTCTGGATACTTACAATCTGTGACACGTAGCGCTGAGGCGAGGCAAGCGGTGTATTTTAAAAAATTAACCTTGAAATTAAGCGTGTCGCAAATGAAAATCAAAAATGTTATAATTATCTCGATATCACCAATCATTTCACCATACTTTCTTGTGTAAGAAGCTAAATTAATCGTCTTAGTCCTTGCAATATGTGACACGTAGAGCTGAGGAGAGACAAGCGGTGTTTTCTAAAAAATTAACCTTGAAATTATTCCACCATACTCTCTTGTGTAAGAAGCCAAATAATCGTCTTGATACTTGCATTCTGTGATACACATCGCTGAGGAGAGACAAGCGGTGTTTTTAAAAAAATTAACCTTGAAATTAAGAGTGTCGCAAGTGAAAATCAAAACAGTTATAATTATCCCGATACCACCAATAATTTCACCATACTTTCTTGTGTAAGAAGCTAAATTAATCGTCTTAGTCCTTGCAATCTGTGACACGTAGAGCTGAAGAGAGACAAGCGGGGTTTTCTAAAAAATTAACCTTGAAATTAAGCGTGTCGCAAGTGAAAACAAAAAAGTTATAATTATCTCGATATCACCACTCACTTCACCATACTTTCTTGTATTATAAACCAAAGAATCGTCTTGATACTTACAATCTGTGACACGTAGCGCTGAGGAGAGACAAGCGATGTTTTATAATAAATTAACCTTGAAATTAAGCGTGTCGCAAGTGAAAATCAAAAAAGTTATAATTATTTCAATGTCACCAATCATATCACCATACTTTCTTGTGTCAGACGCCAAATAATCGTCTTGATACTTGCAATTTTTGACACATATCGCTGAGGAGAGACAAGCGGTGTTCTCTAAAAAATTAACCTTCAAATTAAGCGTGTCACAAGTGAAAACAAAAAAGTTATAATTATCTCGATATCACCACTCACTTCACCATACTTTCTTATATTATAAACCAAAGAATCGTCTTAATACTTACAATCTGTGACACGTAGCGCTGAGGAGAGGCAAGCGGTGTTTTCTAAAAAATTAACCTTGAAATTACGCGTATCACAAGTGAAAATAAAAAAAGTTATAATTATCTCGATATCACCACTCACTTCACCATACTTTCTTGTGTAATAAACCAAAGAATCGTCTTGATACTTACAATATGTGACACGTAGCGCTGAGGCGAGACAAGCGGTATTTCTTAAAAAATTAACCTTGAAATTAAGCGTGTCGCAAATGAAAACCAAAAATGTTATAATTATCCCGATACCACCAATCATTTCACCATACTTTCTTGTGTAAGAAGCTAAATTAATCGTCTTAGTCCTTGCAATCTGTGACACGTACCGCTGAGGAGAGACAAGTGGTGTTTCTAAAAAATTAACGTTGAAATTAAGCGTGTTGCAAGTGAAAACCAAAAAAATTTATAATTATCTCGATGTCACCAATCATATCACCATACTTTCTTGTGTAAGACGCCAAATAATCGTCTTAATTCTTGCAAGCTGTGACACGTAGCGCTGAGGAGAGACAAGCGGTATTTTCTAAAAAATTAACCTTTGTATTACGCGTATCGCAAATGAAAACCAAAAAAGTTATAATTTTATCGATATCACCAATCATTTCATCATACTTTCTTGTGTAATAAACAGAAGAATCGTCTTTATGCTTGCAATCTCTGACACGTAGCGCTGAGAAGAGACAAGCGGTGTTTTCTAAAAAATAAACCTTGAAATTAAGCATGTCGCAAATGAAAACTAAAAAAGTTTATCATTCTCTTTTGTATAAGAAACTAACGAATCGTCTTAATATTTACAATCTGTGACACGTGGCGCTGGGAAGAGGCAGGTGGTGTTTTCTCAAAAATTTGCCTTACAATTAAACGTGTCTCAATTGAAAGAATGAATTTATTCATTACTTTGCGAAAGCATTGTATTGTAAAAATTTAGAGATTCATAATTTATGAAATTTATTCTCCTAGGTTTCTGTTTTGATAGGGTTATTTAAAATGCCAGTTATACTAAGTACGGTAATATAATATAGGTAAAGGTAGTTATTTTAAAAAATTTTGAGAATATAAAAAACCAATATATAAAAAATTGGGGGTCAATATTTCCTTAAAGAAGATTTAAAGTTTCTATTTTGGCAATGAAAAGTTAAACACCCTGTATACGACACGTAATTTCGCTAGAATGGAGGAAGAACGAAATTATCTTAATGGACTCGACTCGAATACCTATCTGACAGATTTATTTTACCATATTATACCGGTGAAAGTATATAACACCATATTATTTAGTATTATTTACATATTTTCAGCAAAGATTTTTACCACATTCCCATAAACTATTTATAACCACATCTATATGTAACTGATACGTGTTTTAATTAGTGTCAGACCAGTTCCGTGTAGTTACACTGCGAGAGACTTACGTAACCTGTCACTTTTATTCCAATTTAATTTTTTTCACACCGAAATGAATGGATTTCTAACAATGGGTCGGGCTCTGGAGAGAGAAACAATTCGACAGACGGCGTCGTTTTTGTCGCGGATTAAGCCTTTTATACCGTGTGATACCGTTTGTTGTTTTTCGGCGGTGGCGTAAAATTGTCAATTGAATTTTTTCGCCTCGAACAATTTGTCACTCAGACAAATTAAAGGTTATTTGTCCAAATAGGCAAATCTCGCCCATAAATGGCACAGAATTTCATAAAGTTCATAGATATGGTCCCTTCAAATTAGGAAAATTGAGGGAAATTTTTTTATAGCTGAGCGTCCTATACAGAAAGTTGTGTTGGGGTTGTGTCAACATATTTTTCACCTAGCGCATGATAAAAAAGGGTTGTTTTTTAGATATAGACATAGACGCGTTTTTGGCCGTTTTTTCGGTTTTTTGCGCATTTCTGAAAAACTATGCATTTTTGGGAAAACATGACCTAATTTGATGTTGTAGATTTCTCGATTCTACACAATTTTTGTGCTTTTCATTTTTTCGAAATTCTGCTTAGTTGCGCCGCTAGAGCGCGCTGAAGTATTTTTGAGCTGTTTTTCGATAGGTTTATAGTTGCATAGGTTTGGCTTAAACCAAACCTATGCATTGTAGAAAAATATCAAGAGATCAAAATTGTAGATATAAAAATTTACGACAAATTTTGTTTTTTTTGTTTTTTTTCAATGTCGCACGGGTTTGTCACTAGAGGGCGAAAACCGTTTTATTTTTTTTTTTGTAATATTCTTATGCGAATGAGAAAAACACTCTAGCGCATTATTTTTGATTTATAGGCAAAAATCATCAAAGTACACACCAACATCCCTAATATTTTTAGAACGTTTAAAACTGTACCGCCAAGAGAGTAGTCATATAATAGTGGTTGTTTCCTTATAACATATAAGGAAACAACCATATATAAGCAAATATATAATATATAAGCAAACCTTACATTGATCTATGCCTACTGATAGTTTTTTTCTTGAGCATCACGACACAATAAGGTCGATGAGTTTTTTGTAATATCAAGGAATTGTCCTTGCAAAAAAAAGATGATGCGACCTGCATAAGCATTAAAGACAGATCGTCAATAAATAAAATAAAGAATAATGGTTCCAAATTGGAGCCTTGAGGTACTCCAGAGGGTACTAAAACGATCTCGGATATGAAACAAATAAAGTACATTTGGATATACGAAGTGTGTAACTTGACATTGAATTTTTAAATTTGTTTATTCAAATAGAATTACAATTCAATATTGTCTCCCTCAAAATAACTTCCTTGGAAATCAACAGAGCGCTAGAGATGGTTCTTTCAGTCCTCATAGCAGTGTTGGAACTCGGATACTGTAATAGCCTTCAACTGATCGATTATAGCCGTTTGAATGTTTTCGAGTGTCCCAAAATGACGTCCCTTGAGGTGATTTTTCGATCTCGGGAAGAGGAAAAAGTCACAAGGACTCAGGTTGGGCAAATAAGAAGTCTGAGGAGCCACAAAAATGTTTTGCTGACCAAAAACTTGTTTATTGAAATTGCTGTGTTAGTTTATTGAAAGTGATAAGGCACAATGTGCCTTATTAATTTCAATAAGCTAACACAGCAATTTCAATAAACTAGTTTTATTGAAATTACTCTTACTTAATTTACACACTTTGTATACGATTTGGCCAAAAGTCAAGAAGGTTACTACATTATTTATATAATTCTAATTTTGAAATAAATATACTATGATTCACTTTATTAGAGGCCTTCGAAAAATCAGTATACACCATATCAATTTGACCTTTATTAGCTATGTGATTTGAGATTATCTTGTTGAATTCTGCTAGATTTATGAATTCTGCATGTTGATTAAGAGCTAAAAAGGAGTTGAACACCAAGATAAGCGAAGGTGTGCAATGACATTTTGAAAACCTTCGCCATATTTGACAATATAGGGTAAAGGCACTTAATCAGGAGCTAAAATATGTTTTTACCAATATTTTTTGTGATTATATACAAAAAAGAATATACCAACCTACTATAAGCTGTAAAGAATTATTCATGATATAGTCATAAATCCGTTTTAACATATTGTCCGCTTAGTTAAATGTAGCTGTCAAGAGATCAAATATAATACACTAAAACTTTCAGACTGAATTTGGTACACCGTGTATCATAACCTCCATTTCTAAACGCATCGGGTATTTTAAGATTTATCGATTTAAATACAGCACAAGAAATTAATCGACATCTTGCAACGTTAATTATTAAACGATAATTGCGGAGATTGGCATAATTATTGTCGAACTGTGTTACAAAAGGCTAACGTCTACAATTATATAATAATCAGTTAATTCCATATTATTTCGTGGTTTCTTTTAAATAAGATGTTAATCCTTTCGGAAAAGTAGGTCAGGCGTATGGAATGCAATAAATAAATTATTCGCGACGTTAAACATTCAAATGAAATAAATACATATGTGGCCATAATAACACGTATGGGATGGGATAGCTTTCACGAATGGCTTCCTCCCCTGTATATTGAATCCTGTTAGACGCGCGCCCATAAAAAGAAGTTCATTGGTGATTCTGTCAGAACTACGAGTCGTATTTAGATCATTTTAGCGGCGAAGAAGTATCGCCAAGACTATACTGTAAAAGGTCTTTCAATAAGGACGCTCGATTATTAAATGAGAGTAAAACAAGTTGTGTGCGAGATATCTATTCATTCTTCCGTTAATTGAAAGAATATTTTATGGCATTAAGTATAGAATATAACGTCGTTCAAGTGTCCGTCGTGGCTGTGCTTGGTGGTACGCAATCGGGAGGTCCAATTTTCGATGACTTTGTCGCATATATCTGGGTGAATTTGCTGAATGGCGTTCGCTATGTTGACTTTCAGGGTATCATTTATTTGCGAGTTATTCACATATACCTCCGATATAAGATAGCCTTGAAGGAATAAGTCGAAAGGCGTTAAATCGCACGATCTCAATGGCCAGTTCATGTTGCCGCTACGCGAGATGACAATGCCCTCAATCGTTCATGCAGAATGTCCATCGTGGCATGCGCTATGTGCCATGTAGCACCATCCTGTTGGAACCACATGTCGTCTGTATCCATATCATCCAGCTTAGGTCATAAGAAGTTGCTTATCATCGATCTGTAGCGCTCGCCGTTGATGGCTATGGCAATGCCAGTTTTGTTTTGAAGGAAGTACGGATCGATGATTCCGCCAGGCCAAAATCCGCACCAAACAATCACTTTCTCGGGGTGTATTTGGTGCTGGTGTATTTCGTGTGGATTGGTATCGTCCCAAATCCGACAATTTTCCTTGTTCACATTCCATTCATCCAAAAATAGGTCTCGTCGCTAAAGATGATTTTCTTGGCGAAATTTGGATCAACTTCCAACTGCTCAATCAGCGAACGCATGGCGTTGTCTATGGTCGTTTACCTTAAGTTCCTGGGTCAATTAATGTCGCGGAAAGGCCAAGTTCTTGTTAACGACGACAAATTGATTGACTAGGGTTTTCCCGGACACTCTCACGCACAGCAGCGATGTTTTCAGTAGATCTTGCGTTTCGGTGACGTACGGGTGTTGGTTCATTATTTATCAAACCGGTTGACTCGAATTGTTGAATGCTATAACCTTCCATAGTGATTGTCCATAGACTACCGAACAATTCACAATCAATTTAACAGATGGTGCTTTAACAACATGGCCGCTATGACCTCACAAATTTCGAACATTGTCATTGAAAGACCCTGTACTTATTAATAGTAATAAGGGCAATTCATAGAACATTTGAGAGTTAAATCATCTCAAAATGACTGTTAAAAAATTAAATCGTCGTCGATTCCTAATCATTCTACTTCTAAATCTACTGTTTATAATTGTTGGATGTAACCTTTTTTGTATCAAATTAGACATTTATAGTGCTAATGCCAGAATTTCTTCGCAGTACTGAACCATAGAAATTGTTTCTCATATTGTTTTTATTATTATTCTTGAATACAGAGTTCTTACAATTAAAACGTCTATCAATGTTTTAAGATCCTACTTATCAGATAGACAATTCGGGGCAAACGTGAATGAAGAAACTTCGGACTTTCGCCCCATCAGAACTGGTGCTCTCCAGGAAAGCATTCTTCGACTCATCTTATATCTAATCTACATTTCAGACCTCCCAATATCTGACTTAGTTATCACCGGCACGTTTGCAGACGACCAACATTCCTGCCTATAGATGAAGACCCAATAACTGCCTTCGTAAACCTCCAGGACCAATATTTTCAACTTAAGCACTCTTCTAGCTTAAGAAATAGGATATCAAAATTAATGAAACCAAATTACAACACATAAGAAAAGAACAAAGCCAGCATTTATGAATAATATAGAAAAACCAAAATCAACATGCGTAAAATGTTTAGGTGTTCGTCTCGACAACAAACTCGTTTGGAAAGATCACATCAAAAAAAAAAGAGAAAACAGAAAAACTGGCCTAAAAGCGAAGCAACTGTACTGGTTACTGGGAAGAAAATAAAAAATGTAATTCGAGAATAAAATCGTAATATACAAAGTTGTTATCAAACTAATATCGACATACGGCAGATAACTATGGGGTTGCGCTAGTAAATTAATAAATTAAGCGTATCGATTATACAACGGGCACAATCTAAAATCATCAGGGTCATAGCTGATGCATCATGGTACGTGACAAACCAAACGATATACAACGACCTACGCAAACATACGGTCTAATAAGAAACAAAGCAAAGAAGCGATAAGCACCACAGGAGACAAAAAACACATACCAACCCCCTCATTACAACACTTGTACAGGAACACAATACCAGAAGGCTCAAATGATGCTAACCATCAGACCTGAAATAGGATTCTAGAGGTCCTTCTCTTTGGAGGAGCCTCATCATGTCAGAATAAGAGAAACGATCTTCAAGTTCCCTAAACAACAGAATATCCTACAGATTGTATTATCTGCTTGCTGTTTTAATAAGTAAAAGAAAATTTAACGTAATATCACTTGCAAAAGTACTACCATGAAGTCGTAGAAACATCATAGAG
The DNA here is from genome assembly GCA_037954035.1 of Rosalia funebris. Classification (NCBI taxonomy): domain Eukaryota; kingdom Metazoa; phylum Arthropoda; class Insecta; order Coleoptera; family Cerambycidae; genus Rosalia; species Rosalia funebris. The sequence continues at coordinate 19,914,243 of JAZFAV010000039.1, read as the reverse complement.
TATCGTCGTTATCGTGACAGCTAAATGAAGCATGGATTTTCCCATGTCTTGTTACATAACTTCTCTTAGACGACTTAATAATTCGTCTAAATTCGTTCACACACATTACAAAATAGATCTTTTCCTATAATACACATCCACAAAGAACTGAAAGTCACTATAAATCCAGATTTTCAATAATAATCTAGTCTGTTTTTTTTTTATTTCGGGACATGTCAATTTTCACTATATCGCACAAATAAAAACATAGAAGTTCAAACACACTACGTGACCCGCGTAATCAGTGACCCTAACGATGGGATGACGTAAACCTCTAATAGGCCTCTGTGTAACACTTGGTGGCAATGTCATTGCTATAGAAATGGATTTATTACACGGATAATTTACATCGAATTCATTTTAATTTATATAAATTATTTCAAACTGTGTGGACATACTGTATACCATATATGTGATGAATTAATTGGTATTCATTTGAAGCTACCTTCAATCTTCAACAGGCGATCGAGAAGAACTTGAAAGTAACAATATGAATTCCTCTAACGGATTACAGTTGATCAAAGCATGTGATACTTCTTATGAAAGTCTTACAATGCTGTTTATGTCAAGATTTAAATACATTATTATCGATGAATGGCATCTTCACTTTCAAGTTTAATACATAACAACGTAACCGCGTTCTGATAAATTGTTTATATTGTAACACATTGACGTACAGATTACTGTTTGTGTGGACAAGTGCATAAAGGTGATTATTTCGCTACAATTGCTTGTTGTACACTTGCTTTCAAAATACATCACTCTCAATATTTGATTGCAAAATTTAAAACGTTTGTCAAAGCATTTTGTTTTATTTAAAACAGTGTACACAGTATGACATTTCAAAAAAAGTGCTATATTTTCTCCATATCCCCAAATTTCTAAGACCAAATGCTGTGTTTGACGATCTGTAGATTATCCATAGAAACGTATGTGAGTTGTACTTTATAGTTACACTTTTCAATGTTGGCAACCTTTGCTGGTGTTCCTCAAGGATCAAGTTTGAGGCCAGATTTGTTTTAATTAAGCGTCAGTGATTTTCAAACGTCAGTAGTTATGTACCTAGCGACTAGCTATCGTCGTTGGAAGTCGAAAGCTATTGTCTCTAGTCTTTTTCGTTTGTACATTAAGAATGTATTTACTGTAATGTTATATATACAGTGCGTTAATTTCAATACTGTTCACCACCGGGGGCCCGTTGCAGTGTAGGCTTCATCCGCTTGCCCCATCTACCCCCACTTAAACGTTTTTAATTGTATCCTCTAACTTGCAACGGAGTTATGGTTGCACGTGCTGTATGACACTTTGCACCGTCTTGTTGAAACCACATGTTGTTCAAATACAAATCAACAATTTGGTGGAAAAATAAATGTCGCAATAACGTTCCCCATTTACTGTGATAATTACCAGCTTCATTTTCAAAGAAGTATGGACCAATTACTTCACCACTTCAATATGTGCACCAAACTGTGCATCTCTGAGGATGCATTTATTTTTCATGAACTGCATGAGGATTTTCTGCACCCCAGATTCGACAATTTCGTTTGCTGACGTATCCGTCATGATGAAAATGTGCTTCATCGCCGAACAAAATTATGTTGCAAAAATCAGCATCACCTTCATGGTTGTATCAACTAAACATTGTATGCTGACTGATGCAGATCTTTCTTTAAAATAGGATTGCTGGATGGTGATTTTTGACAGATTCATTTGTTGTGCATGACGTCGAATTGATGTGTTTGGATACTCCCCTACACTTTCTCTCAGTGCAGCAGTATTTCCATGTAACCGATCATGACGAGGACGTATTGATGTTGACTTATTAATAACAGAAGCCGTCTCTTCAAATTTCTTGATTAAGTTACGAACTGTTAACTGTGTAGGTGCTTCATTTTTGTGCGAATTTTTCTTGAGGTAACTGTAAATGATCGCTCGTTTTCATAAAACAGTTATACACAAACTAATCGTTGTTGAACTATTGATCGCGGCATGTTGCCGTCGTATGGTTTGTGGATGACAGTCTTAAATATTGACGCCCTGTCTTTGACGGAACACAAATGGCGCGAAATTCAAATCCAATTGTTCCAACTAAGACACCCAATATTTGTAAATTATTTTTATTTCAGAAATTATGAAAACGTCTTCGATTCATTTTACTGCTAGTATGTATATACTATAAATGTGTATATATACGATGCTCAACAGGCACTGGAAAGAAGTCACCTCGGTTTTAAGGCTGTTTCGAAACACAGACGATTAATTGAGATTTACTGTACCACGACCAGAGATCAATAATCGTTATGCAACTTATTGCAGGTGCATTTTTGGAAATTGCTTTGCCTTTTGCATAGTCATTTGATCGACAGATAGACTTTTAACTACTTGCGATTTCCTTTTATATCGTGATTGCTTGTCTTTGATCGGAACGTTCAATTATTAACATTAAATTTGTTTAATATAAAATTCTCGAAACTGTATTACGTGTTCTAAAAATTCTTCAATTTAATGCGATGTGGTAAATGTATGTTACATAAGTTATGTATCTGAAATTACTATTAAAGTTATTTTATTCTATGTGTGTATTATTATACGAGTATTACTATTTTTCTCGAAACTATTTTAATAAAGAAAAATATTGTTAAGAGAAACAAAGTATAACATTTTAACTGAAATACGAATACATTGAAAAATTACTATGCTATGATGTACCAGTGACAAGTTTGTTAATAAAAAAACATTAAGATTCGCGGTTCAAAATAGTTCAGCCGCGTCATCAAAACTGTGTTACATCACCTTTATTAACAATAACAGCTTTAATTCTGGCAGACATTGTATCTACCACCTTAGCGCAATCTCCAGGAAGCATGCTGTCCCAAATTTCTTACCATTTGGTGCGTGGATTGTTAACTGAACAGTCTGGATGTTTGCAGAACTGTTTTTTAATTTTATGCCACAGTAGAGGGCCATTCTATAACAGGGACATTGTATACTGTAAACCAAGCTTTGACAATTTTGCTGTGTGACACGCAGCACCACCCTTCTGGAAAATGTACTGCGCGTCAGTGCTTTGACATATGGCAATAAACTGTCTATCAAAATTTGTGCATATTTTCTACTATCACAGTACCATCTACGAAATGCAATATTCCTACGCCCTTACCACACATACACCCCCAGATCATAAGAAACGCAGGGAACTTCACTTTCCTAACCAAACAGTCAGGATCATAAGTTTCCTCTGGGGTTCTTAGCACACGTTTTCTGGCATCACCCAAACAGATTTCAAATTTGGATTCGTCACTCCAAATTACCTGATACCATTGTTGTAAAATCCAGTGCCTCTGGCTCACCGTAACCGATTGATTTTCTGTCATTTAGTTTATAACGGAATTCCTTTTGCCTAAAGGAGAAACCGGTAAGTTTAAAAGTAAAATGAAAAGACTCAAACTTTACCTTGTAGAATTTCTATCCTATTTTCTTTATTGGGCGTTTAGTTGTAGATACAGAAATATTTTTTCCAATGGCTTGTCTCCATAGTACCATATTTTTTTTTGCACTAGATCGTCTGTTTGTTGTATCTTTTATAATTATCTTCACAGCATGTTGATTTAAGAGTAAGATCATTTTTCTTCCTTTGGGCTGTGCATCCAGTTTTTTATACAAGTTCATAATGCCTTGCTCTATAGATTTAGGCAGCGAATACGTAACAGATATTTTCCGAGCCAATATTCCCTGTTTATGAGAATTAACAATTGATTTTCGCATATCACCATTTAATGCCACGCGAAGTGCATTTTTTTAGAAAATGTTAGCAGATTTGTCCAAAACATACATTATAATATCCATTTCACTTGAGATTCTATTTTGTTTAAAAACGCTACAAACGTTTAGTCTACTATGCATTTCAGCAACTGGCCGAACTATTCTGAACCGCGAATCTTAATGTTTTTATACTAATAAACTGGTCACTGACACTTCTAACGTAATAATATTTCATCGTATTTAAGTTAAAAGTTTATACTTTACTTTTGTTACCAGGATTTGTGTTTAATAAAATAGTTTTGAGAGTGTTATTACTTTTATTTAAATATATTAATTGTAAAATTATGCCTGCCCAGTCTATTATGAGCCTGAGCTCGTATAACCTCACATGTTCTTTCAAAATGTTCTTTACATTTACGATCCCCGATATTTGAACAGATAGAAACATGAATGAAGATTTTAAATCGTATAAATGATTTTTCAAGCCTTAAGAAACCACTCACAACTTTTTTCAACTTGCACCTCTACTCTTTTACCCAGAAATATAACATGCTTAATATTTTAAGTATAATTCCCCATAAAATCTCAGGATATTCGTTTGTAACTAATAGTTTTGTTTGTAAACCTTGTTGGTCGGTAGAACTAAACAGATGTCGTCGCGAATTTATTAACCAAACCATCCTCTTTGTCCTCTCAAATCATCAGCGTATGAATTTCAAAGAAACGAGATATTTACAAATTCCTATCGCACTTATTTATAAACGATTTCTAAAGCTCTATAGTCTAGTGCAAATCCGGCTTGAAGGACCAATCTACATGTGGGGAGTTTCACCTAGACTAGTTGACTTTGGACTGAACTTTAAATTATTAGATTATTTAATTATTGATTTGTTTTATTGCTCCTATATTTATCGGTTATTTTTTTGCATTCAGCTTAATAAGCACTGAACACAGAATAACGAAAATAATATTGTTACTAGCGAACAGACCAAAATTAACGTCTTAACTCGAGAATCCTTTATCAAAATATCTCATTCAGATTTAAAATCGATTTATCGCAAGATCAGATTAAGTACGACAAATTTTCAGCTTTTTAATAGCTTAACTAATCGTGCGAATTATTACTTGATTTCAGACTATGCGTTATGATAATGCACCAGTTTTATTCTTGAATATGTCTTTGTTTTGAATGACTTGAGTTGCGCTGTGAAGTTTATGTAGGATTACGCAAAGTAGAGGAAAAGTGTCACAATTAAATAAACGTATTTATCTGATAGGAAATAGATCAATGTCGAGAAATACAGGGCGAACGAAAAACAGTGCAAATTGAAAAAAAATTTCATCAAACGAGAATATTGAAAAACATAAATATCTAATATAATTGGTAAAGGTACAACTTCGATTTGCATATGTATTAAAATTGAGATCTTTGTGAGTTATCCCCATATCTATGTGAAGATAAGAATTGTCCATAGATGCTGCTAATTTCAACTCATGAAATTTAGCAATAATAGCATATTTCAACTCAGAGATGGAGCTCGGTGCACTTTTATAGACTCTGCCTTTCAGATGACCCCAAAGAAATAAATCCACCGAGTTAAGATCTGAGGACTAAAGTGGACAATCTACACTTTTCTGAGTCACGTTTTTTTTTATGCTGGCCTTAGATATACTAGATATAGTTATAAATATTTTTACGTTATTCAGTTTGTTGACCTACCAATTAGCTGGCAGATAATTTACTGGCAGATAAAAGACGTTATATTTTAATACTGACGGAAACAGTCTTAGTTATTACTTATATAATATATTAGAGACTGGACTAGATACTTTATGTTTTTTAAAATAACGTAAATATTTTTTGTAAAGGAAATTCTTTGACATGCTGAATAAACGCAATAAGATTCTGAAAAAGATTTGTCAAAAATTCGCGCTATTGGTTTAAGCTTCTCTTTACTTCTTATCAGGCAGACTTTCGTTCTATTTTTTAAAATAGCGACCGAATTTTTTTTTATTGCTGTCAGATAAAAACACTAAGTCGTACCGAGATTTCCCGATGGATGTAGAGTATCTCATTAAAAATCCCCAGAAAGTAAAAGTATGATGCGGCATAGTCGACAAGAAGGACATCGTTGGACAGGAAGAAGAGGGTTGATTGAGTCGCCAGCCAGAAGGCCAGATTTGACACCCCTAGATTACTTTCTGTGGGTATCCTTAAAAAGCAAAGTATACGTTACTAGGTCGGAGAATTTAGACGATTTAAAAGCGAGAATTCGTCACAAAATACATGAAGTTATTGACAATGCTCAAATTAGAACGTTTGGTTTAGTTGATATTTTAAATAGTCATGTGGCGTATGTAAAAAATGTGCTTTCTCACATTCCGTAATAAAAAAGGGGGTTGCGATTAAAAAAATATCTAGACGTCATTCCTTCTAGACGAATCACTCTGTATGTCTTATTTATAGTTTAAAATATGCTTAACTAAAAATAAAGTGTCATGGGTGTGAGAATTTTTTCCAAAAGTTATTCCTTGAATTTTTAACGCATTTATTCATTACTTTACGAAAACCCTATATACAAGATTTAAAAATCTCTTACGAATTATTTAAAACTGCTGATTCTTTAAACCCTGTAAATTGTTTTTAAACAAGTTCTGACAACACACTTCTTTTATGATTTACAAAGCAAATCCAAAAAAAATCATATTTTATTAACCGATGTCCTTAACATCAGACCTCGTTCTTATCTAACTCTTATTTAACTATCTTCAACTCGTAAATATCCCACTACATCTTCGCATTCACCGCATTTTCCATTCTCCTCGTTGCATACCTAATAGGTGCATCCATTTAATGCAAGAATTTGCATACGCAGCGTGCACCGTCTGATATGGCCATGTGACAGTGAAAAAAATTGCGTAACAATGCCTACGGTCTTAACAACGCCTGAGCCTTTATAGTACGTATACCCATATCAACTTGGTAAGTAGCTTCGTTGGTGATTCACTGATGCCCATTCACATTGCCACTCGATGCGGATTGCAAAATTATACCGGGTGGTAAGAGGAAAATGATCTCGTATCAAAAGGAATTGAGTCAATTGAGTTGTACGTCGAAAATCATGTTTGTGGTTTTAAATATGGAATGTTGTTGTGGGGAAAAATGTTAACATTTCCCCCTCGGTTTATAAAAAGAAGGCAACCATTTTGAGCATTTAATGGACAGAAACGTTGATCTTGGTGTTTTGTGTTGTTACTTTTTCGCACTCTACCAGAGCGGAAAAGCAATATAATAGTGTAAAGCAAAATGGAAAAAACATTTTTTTCTAGTGTTCATTTTTCAGTCTAAAAACCAAAAAAAAAATGGTTTTTCAAAAATTTTGCCTGTGTGTATATCGTTGTCGTTGTCGTCGGAATTTACAAAATGTCTTGTTAACAAGATACTCAACTAAATCGTGTCGGATCGATCGGGTTTTGACTGTTCTGATCGGGGACGTCCTCCAGACAATATCTATTGATTTTGAAGTGGATAGGACACACCCCACCCTGTCCATGGGTCATACGAAAGCACGATGCTGGACTAATTGAGAAAAATTTGCCGATTTTGCATTGAACGAAAAAGACATCTATTCGGCCTGCATCATATACGAATGAATGAGAAAAGAAAATAATTTCGTTCGATCACAAACGTATTGACACGGCACTGACGCAGTCGCCAATGAAAAAAGTAAAACTGTGGCATAAAACACACATTCTTTTTTATTTTTTTATATTTTTTCTCGGCTACTTAATTTTGTACATCAAAGAGGCGATTAATGTGGTAAAAGATAGAGTGGATTTCGGGATTAAAGTACAGGGACAGAAACTAAAAATGCTGAGATTCGCGGACGATATAGCAGTATTAGCATCTAGTAAGGAGGAATTAGAATCAGCGTTGAACGAAATGGAGGCAGTGTTGACAGAGGAATACGGAATGAGGGTGAATAAAAACAAAACTAAAGTGTTAGTGTGCAGAGGGCGCGAGAGCAGAGCAAAAACGAAAGTATAAATTAATAATGAAAGATTTGAGGAAGTTAAAGACTTCATTTATTTAGGAAGCAAAATAAATTGGGATGGAAGAAGCGATAAATGGGAAGGAAGAGATTTTTGAAAACGTATGTATGCAGCACGGCACTATACGGTTGCGAAACCTGGACGGTAGGGGAAGCAAGTAGGAAGAAATTAGAAGCTTTTGAGATGTGGTGTTACCGAAGAATGATGAAGATACCATGGACTGATAGGGTTAGAAACGAAGAAGTATTGGAGAAAGTCGGCGAGAAAAGAAGTATGTGGAAAAACTTAAAGAAGAGAAGAGATAGAATGGTAGGCAACTTGCTGAGACATTGGGGAATAGTCCGCGATATTTTGGAGGCAGAAATAGGAGTGAAGAAAGGCAGAGGTAGGCCTAGATTAGACTACTGCTCGCAAATAGTAAGGGATTAGGACTGATGACCTAATGATGATGATGATGATATATTCTGAATTATGTACTATCTCTTATTTATTAATTATTTTCGCCATTTCGTCATTTCGTTGTTTCATGCTGTGCGATCTTCTTTTCTTCTTATTTTATTTCCTCGCTTGGTATATTTTTTGTGTTTATTCCTCCTTTAATTATACAGTCTCAGATCTAATTTTTGTTGACATGTGGCCATACATTTTCCTACACTTTTCTTATATTTCTCTTGTTATTTCATATTCTTTCTTCATACTTCTACAAGAGCTGCTCTCTCTTTCCCAGCCATCTTTTCTAGTCGTCTCTCTACTCTTCTTTTCTTTCTCTTGTTTTCTCCCCCTTTCCATTGCATCTTTTCTACGCGCCATTTTTTATTTGTTATTACATCATCTGTTTCACCATATTTCGCATTTCGCTTTGTTTTTCGTTTGATTTTCTTTTCTTCGTCATTTTTGTTATATTCATTTCTCCCTTTCAGTTTCCTCTTCTCGCTTTCTTTCGTTATTTCCTTTTGGACTTTTCTTTTTATACGTTTCGATGTATTTTCTGGCTTTTATTTTTTTTAATTCATTTTCCATCTGTCTTGCTTCGTTGTTGGCATCTTTTCTCCTTTAACTTTTTAGGTTTTCTTGTTTTGTTCATTTCTCTTTCTTCTTGTTCCTTTATTATCTTATTTTTAACTCATCATTTTTTAATCTTGTCTTCTTTTCCTCTTTTCCTATTTTCTCCCGTTCTTATTTCTTGCCTCTTCTCTTCCATTATATTATTTAATTTAATATCACGTATATACTATGATTTAAATCTTCGAAAAAGTAAAAGTAATAGCATGAAGTTTCACCGATGCGTTAATTTTATCCAGGAGTTTATATTAACACAATAGAACTCATGCTTAAATGGCCTTCTACAGGATGATATCATTTTTCCATCATCCTTGCCTGATCTCAAATATTCGGGGTGTCGACACTATCACCATGTCCCAACCCACGCGATATTAATATGGTGTTATTTACAGTCCTCGGTCTTGATAATAAACGCCACTGAATATTAATGAAGATATGCCTGTTTGTTTAATTCCATTGGAATGCTCTGCGGGCAACAACGATTTAATTCGAATCGATTTTTAAGCAATAACAGACCGATTGTCATTAACATATCCTGGTGGTGTATGTAAGTGGGGTCAATATCTAGAAGTGACCTTTCTATAGCGAGGCAAAATGATATCGCGTTCAGGTGATAATATCATTGGCTTATATTACTATCTGTAATATGATCGATAATTTTAAATATTTGGTTGTAAAAATACCCTTAAATATTACTAATTCTGATAACCATAATATCTTAATAAAAATGTACAGAAGACATAATGAATTAAGAACATTTTTCTCTATAAAATATGTACTTATCATACAGGTAAATATTTAAATGTGTTCTTTTGATAGAACTGTGGAAGATGTCATGAATGTCCTCTTTTTCATAAGTATATAAACAGTTTTAAAACCTCATAACGGACGTAGAACATCTCTATCTCGAAATTGAGTGGTTGAGAAAAAATAAACCAATACATAAATGCAGAATATCTGTTTTATGCGACCGTTTTACTTTTTTCATTGGCGACTGCTGCAGTGCTGTATCAATAAATTTGTGTTCGTACGAAATAATTTTTTTTCTCATTCATTCGTATATGATACAGACCGAATATATATATTTTTTCGTTCAATGCACAATCGGCAAATTTTTCTCAAATAGTCCACCATCGTGCTTTCTCATGACCCATGGATCGGGCGGGGTGAGTCCTATCCACCCTAAAATCAATATATGTCATATGGTAGACGTCCCTAATCAGAATCAGTCGAAACCCGATCGATCCGAAACGATTTAATTGAGTGATAGTATTAACAAAACAAATTTCTCAAATAGTCCACCATTGTGCTTTCTCATGACCCATGAACATGGCAGAGTGTGTTCTATCCACCTCGAAATCAATAGGTGTCGTCTAGGAGACGTCCCAGATCAGAATCAGTCAAAACCTGATCGATCCGACACGATTTAGTTAGAGTTATCATGCTCAAGTTTTAAAATGCCGACGACAACGACGACACACACACAGGCATAATTTTTTAAAAACCATATTTCTTGGTTTTTAGATCAAAAAACGAAAAATAAACGCTATGTTTTACATTCTTCTTTACACGATTATATTACTTTTCCGCTCTGGTGTAGTTGAGTGCGGAAAATTAAAAAAGACAGGCAAAGCAACCATATTCGTTCATCCTTTCAGAAGATACATATGGGTAGACACACTCCAGCCAGTTTATCAAAAAATTGTTATTATTTCGCAAATATCACGTTAGCTAAAGATAATAATCGAAAAGCAACCGTTCCTGCAATAAGGTGCAATTCCTTGACAATATACAATATTTGATGGTTCAATATTTCGGAGGAACTAAATAGAGCGCAAATCTTCCACAGTTTTATCGAAACATTACAAGTTTTGAGGAAAAATAACGATCCAAGCAAATTGATGCTCTTCTAATAGAAAGCAGGAACAATATGAAATCCTTAAGTAAAACTATTTGAACCAAGTCTTTTCTGATATCAATCTACACCAGAATACCATAATCATCAAGAATATAACCAACTGAACCCCCTGATTTGAACCTCTTTAATTTATTTCTGTGATGTCGTATTAGTCTAAGCTTCATATTATTCAGGCTAATAATTTAAAGATATTGCGAATTTTGAGGTAAGAATATCGTCGAATAATATCGCAGTTATTGCACTCAATTTGGGGTACTTCAAACTTCGGCAATAGGCCTCATGCTATTTCTATATTCTGCACAAATATCTCTTAGATCTTCTATTAATACCTTCTGGAGGAAAAACTATTCAAGCCATTTTTAATTGACACTACGAATTTTTTTATGAAAAAAAAAAAATAAAACAAATTGCCGCTTCCATAGTAGGTAGTATAACTTACGCTACTGAAATACTCTACAAAGACATCTACTAGAACCTCCAATAACACCTTGTCGAGGAAAAACTGCTCAAACAATTTTTTAATAGGTACTACGATTTTTTTAATGAAATAAATATAAATATAAGTATATACTTATTAAAAAATTGCATAAACGAAGAAAAAAATTTACCACTTCCACAAGAGGTCTTGCATTTCTTCAATAGTCTATACATATGTCCCCAAGAGTTGCTACTAATACTTCCTGAAAGTAAAATTGCTCAAATATTTTTTTAATGGACGCCACCAGCTTCTTTAATGAAAAATTACAAGATTTTTTGTTAAAAAATATAAAAAAAAATTAAACTTCCACAATAGATGTTGAGCTACTTCAATAGTCTGCACAGATATCCCCTAGAGCTTCTACTAAGACGTTGTGGAGGCAAAACTACTTAAATATTTTTCTAATAGATACTACGAATTTTTTATGGAAAAGGTACAAGATCTTCTTGTGAAGAAAATTTAAAAAGAACTCGCCACTCGCAGAGTAGGTTTTGTGTTACCTACTTTAATATTATACACAGACATTCCTTAGATCATTTTTTAAGTTACTTTCTGGACACAAAACTGCGCAAATAATCCTTTTATAGACGCTACCAATTTTTTCAAGAAAAAAGAAAGAGATTTTTACTGAAAAAACAATATAATGAACCGCTACTTCCACAGTAAGTCTTGCGTTACTTCGGTATTCTGCACAGATATCCCTTAAGGATTTTACTAAGACTTTCTAAAGGTGTTTTTTATTAACAAACTTGTCACTGACACATCACAACGTATTAATATTTCATCATATTTAAGTTAAAAGTTTATACTGTGTTTGTGTTATCAATATTTTTCGTTAATAAAATAGTTTTGTGAATGTTATTACTTTTATTTAAATATATTATTTGTAAAATTATGCGTGGCCGAACTATTATCAGCCTGGGCTTGTATACATTACTGAACCCATACGTTATTTTTCGAATACACTATGTGGCGAATTAGAGTTTTGAAAATTGTATAAATTCGACAGTTAGAACAATAACTGTCCAGTTCTATACATAGAACCGGACAGTAATTGTTATGCTATGTCATGTAATGGTTCTATACATAGAACCGGGCAGTGGAACTACACTTCCACGAGCAAAATGATTTCATAAATCTCACAAATTCGTAAATATTTACAATTTTTTTAATCTATTACTGATTTCATTGTTTTAAATTCACATGAACACTATAACTAAATAAGTAAGAAGCATAAATAGTTACCAAACTTACTCCTGGTTCCAGTGACAGTGCCATAAAACCAAATCCTAAGAGGTACAGCCAAAGGAGACCTGTAAAAAGAGCAGTATTAGGATTTATACGATTAAATGATTAGGAATAAAAGTCAAAGAATAGAAACGTATAACTATAAAAAAAAGGTTATTTGTTTATCAGATTATCAGTATAAAGTTGGTGATCTTGAAATCCGTGATTTATATAAAAAAAATAAGACACTGTCTGTCAAGATGAAAATGTGCTTCATCGCTGTATAACATTTTGTTGCAAAAATCAGCATCAACTTATTTCTTTTCAAGCACCCACTTATCATATGTCCGACGTTGTAGATGACCTGTAAGTTTTAATTGGTGTATCAACTGAATTTTTTATGCTGACGGATGCCGAAATCTTTCTTTAAAATCCGATGCGCAGTGGCTATTGATAGATTCAGTTGTTATGCACAACGTCGAATTGATGTGTTTGGATATTCCCGTACACTTTCTCTCACTGCAACTATATTTTCATCTTGACCGATCACGATGAGGACGGATTGGTGTTGCTTCAAATTTCTTGTCAGTAACTTATAAGTCGGAAATCGAGAAAGGAACCACCAAGCCGCCAAGCGGTTATCAAAGTAGTTCCCGAATAGCAAAGCTATTACATAATCGCTCTAGGAAACAACTACTCCTCGGGCTAAAGCCCCGCCAGGCATTGAATTATACCCAGAAGCGATCCTCGACCCCTTTCTCGTGTTTCTACACGATCAGATAAGGTTTCAAAAAATAATAAATAAATAAATAAATAAATAATAAATAAAAAAAAATCCTACCTGTGGCGGGTTTTATTTTTTGAAATCAAATTTCTTGATTAAGTTACGAACTGCTAATTCTATAGGCGCTTCATTTTGTTCTAATTTTGTGTGAATTTTTCTTAATACAACTGTAAATGATCACTTACTGTCATACAATAGTTGTACATAAACTGTTCATTAGTGAACTGTTAGTCGCGGCATATTGACGTAGTATGGTTCGTAGAAGACAGTCGTCAAATGTTGACGCCCTATCTTTGGCAGAAAACCAACGGCGCGCAAGTCAGATCTTATTGTTCCAACTGAGACACCCTATATTTATCAGGGCTTCATCTAAGTCACTTTCAGAATATTATCGTTATCGTAAATAATAATTAATTGATCAATAATCGATAGTCAATAATTTAATTAATTAATACCGTACCCAGCATTAACTAATTCATTAATTAAATAAACATGGATTGGATTAACCAACCAGTTGTTCTGCGAGGCAGGCTCGAAACGAGAGCTTTATTAGGTAAACAAACTATGCTCGGTCTATTTTTTGTCGCGATACAATTTGTTATTTAAATTATCCTTTCACTTCCGTTGTTTATACCCAGATTTACAACATATTGTTAGGTAACGCGTGTACCGAAGAAATCTTATCAGAATTATCAGTTATTGCATATTTACCATTGAATAGATCCGAATATTACAACTGTGCTGAGTGCATTTGACGAATGGGCTGCATTAAGTAAGTCCGTAAGAAAAAATATTCATACAGAGCAAATTTAAGCAAAATATTCATACAGAATAATTTAAGTTTTTAATTTAAGCAAAATATTCATACAGAATATTTTGCTTAAATTAAAAACACAAATAATATATTTTATTGACCAGATTAGTCTATTAACATTTTGCCGTGGAAATATCAAAACGATAGAGCAGAACAGTAACCTAGCTCTGCCAAAAATATACGTAGCTCTTGGTATCATTTTGATATATGTAATTGAAGTCCTCAAAGTTTATAGTAATAGTAGTTTTATGTGTATAAATTAGTGTTGTTTTTTATTTATTTGATGATAATAATATCATCAAATACCAATTTGATGGCTTTTTGACCAATTTAAATTACCTAATTTTCCAACAGAAAAATCTCCACACGTATTCAAATTTAGAATATGCAAATATGGTGTTTGTTCATGGTTCTTGTAATGGGAATGCTAGAGCTGCTGTTGAAGAACATCGTCAACGGTTTCCACATCACAGACACCCTAATAAGAATATATTTATCAGAGTTTGCAACAAACTGTGCCAGACCGGAAAGCTTCCCATCGTTAACGTAACATGTGAACGAGCTACTCGACAAGATTTAGAAGAGGTAGAAGATATTCTGGATGTAGTAGCAGAAGATGCAACGACCAGCTCACGAAGAATTAGTATTCAATTGTGTATTCCACAAACAAGAACACCTACAAGGTGCTGTACACTCAAGAAGGGTATAGGTAAATTGTTTTTGTGATTCAACTATTCAATATATATATATATATATATATATATATATATATATATATATATATATATATATATATTGCATTAAAAATGAGCAGCCCCGTCTAATTCAGGGACAGCCTACCCTCAGTTTAAATCGACGCTTCACCACTGGTTATTGGGCAATTTTCTTTTATATCAGACGGCTATATTTTTTATATAAGACAGATCCCTGCTACTTTCTAAACCTCAGGAATCGTGTGGGTAGAGAGTCACAAATCACACAAAAAGAGAAGTGGCTCCATTAAGGCTCCATTAAGCAATCTTCAACTATGAATCTCGAGATCTGATCATTCTCATAGATCATTTTGATGGAAAGTGATGATGGAGACCATAATATTTAGGACTGATAGTCCCTTTTTTAATTAAAATACATTCCTTCTAAATGGTGAAGCTAAAGGTCGCTATTGAGCTAATAGCAACCAATAGATGCAGGAAAGACATACCCAACGCTTACAAACAAATAAGTATGTGGGATGGCATAATAGGGTTCTTGGACCATTATCTTTTAATAATAACCTTGTTATTACTACATTTCCTGAAATAAAATTCTTTGTCGACTTCCTTTTCCACCGTATTAAAACCAGATTTTCCTGACGCCAGAATTCGGTTTCAACAAAATAGAACTTCACCCTATTATGATGTAACTATCCGTCAAAATTTGAATGACATATTTACAAATAAGTAGATTAGACGACGAGGTGTAAGTGACCTAAAAGATTTCCGGACTTCATCCCACCTTATGTTTTCTTATAAGCGTACTTGAAAGGGTTATATAGCAAAGACTAAAATAGTAAATCACACAGACCGCGTCCGTAGGGACGACTACAGCTCCCAGACTAAATAACTAAACGTCATTACCCCCTACGTGTTGGCAATCTTAATAAAAAGTCAGCCTATTTCAGGGATTTTTATTGAAATCCTCCATAGCCTCCATAACATAACTATTATAGTTAATATTTTACTCCTGTATGTATTCACGAATCCTCATGCATTGTTAAAGTTTTGTATCAGCGTTTTCCACCCTGTATACCCACCGCAATACCTACAGCACATTTAGACGAGGAATTAATTACAGCAACTGCATGGTATTTAAGCACATCATATTACCATACACGAAATCGTCACGGAACCATCAAGATACAATCTGTAGCTTGAAATAAAAATCATAATTATCATTCAAATTAAAAGACCATAACGCAATAATAAACGTTTAAGGTGATCCTCATCCTTGGTTCTAAATATCATTTCCCCGAAATGATACCAAATTAAAAGCTGCCATGGCAATTTAAGGTTGCTTGGACAGTGGTGTACGTGCTACTATTGTACTTAAATTAAAAAAAATGTTTATCATTAGCCAAAATAAAAGTAAGAATCTAACAACTCATTTATTAACCCACACTGACCCAGTGGCGTTCTGTTGTAAGAGACATAAGGTCTTTAATTTTTCATTTCATCCCCTTACAATTTAAGTCTTAGATTTCTAGTGAGGGGGGGGTCACTGCCCTGCTAAAATTGGACCAGAAACTGTCTTGAAACTCTGTATAGGCAGTAATTAATTAGTTTTAGAGTTAACTGTAAAATTAACTAACGATAGTCTAAACTCATTACAGCTTAAACATATCAGCAGTAGCATTACATTATTACTCCGCTTATTACTTATGCGGAAACTTATTATTTCCGCACTCCACTATACGCGGAAAAGTAGTGTAATCGTGTAAAAAAAATTGAAAAAACTAAAATTTTTTCTTGGGTTTATTTTTCGTAAGTGTTAGTGTGCAGAGGGCGCGAGAGCAGAGAAAAAACGAAAGTACAAATTAATAATGAAAGATTGGAGGAAGTTAAAGACTTCACATATTTAGGAAGTAAAATAAATTGGGATGGAAGAAGCGATAAAGACATAAAACAAAGAATAGCGCAGGGTTGAGTAGCTTTTAACAAAAAGAAAGCACTTTTATGCTCGGGGGTAATAAACTTAGAAACAAGGAAGAGATTTTTGAAAACATATGTATGGAGCACGGCACTATACAGTTGCGAAACCTGGACGGTAGGGGAAGCAAGTAGCAAGAAATTAGAAGCTTTTGAGATGTGATGTTACCGAAGAATGATGAAAATACCATGGACTGATAGGGTTAGAAACGAAGAAGTATTGGAGAAAGTCAGCGAGTTGCTGAGACATGGGGGAATAGTCCTCGATATTTTGGAGGAAGAAATAGGAGTGAAGAAAGGCAGAGGTAGGCCTAGACTAGACTACTGCTCGCAAATAGTAAGGGATGTAGGTTGTAGCACAATTAGCGAAATGCGTAGGTTAGCACAAGATAGGAGAAGCTGGAGGTTAGCGTCCAACCAGTCTTAGGACTGATGACCTAATGATGATGATTATTTTTCGGATCGGATCGGATCGCTCGGGTTTTGACTGATTCTGATCGGGGACGTCCCCCAGGCGATACCTATTGATTTTGAGGTGCATAAACTACACTCTACCATGCACATAGGTCATGAGAAAGTACAATGGTGGACTATTTGAGAAATTTTTTTTATTAACACGATCACTCAATTAAATCGTGTCGAGTCAATCGGATTTCGACTGATTCTGATGAGGGACATCTATCAGACGACATCTATCGATTTTGAGGTGGATAGGACACCCCACCCTGTCCATGGGTCATGAGAAAGTACGATGGTGGACGGACTATTTGAAAAAAGAAAAACTGTCGCATAAAACACATATTCTTCATTTATGTGTTGGTTTATTTTTTCTCGGCCACTCAATTTCGAGATAGAGATGTTCTTCTTATTTTAAGATTTTGAAACTGTCTATTTCTTAATAATACATATCGTAAAGTAATGGGTAAATTCGTTAAAAATTTAAGGAATAACTTTATGGAAAAACTCTATTAAAACTAAAATTTAATAGCGTTGACTATTTAAAAATCCACTAAATTAAATGTTCAAATTCTGCACCGTTGGCTGCCTGACAGTAGCCAAGACGATTCATGAATTCTTTTTGAACAATGTCAATAACTTAAACAAGAGATACACTTTGTGTTTCGTGACGAATTCTTGCCTTTAAATCTTCTAAATTATATAGCGTATCATATACTTTACTTTTTAAATCTTCACACAAAAAGTAATCAAGAAGTGTCAAATCTGGCGATCTGACTGGCCACTCAATCGACCCCCTTCTCCCTATCCAACGATTCGGGAATATCCCATCCAAATAAGCGCCGACAGGTGCTGTATAATGGGGAGGTACACTATTTCATTGAAATAAACCTTAATTTCCTGGAAGATAAGGTACCTCTACATCTGGATATAAAATTATTAGTGCAGGAATAAGGTCAGCTCGAAGAAAATTCAAATACCTTGCACCAGTTAAATTGGCGCTAAAAAATAGGAATACAGAATTCTTCCGTCGACTATGCTGCTCGACACATTCATTTTATGAGGACTTCGAGTATGATATTCGATCATTTATTAGGGTTTCTTTAGTATGTCATAATCAAATTTAATCGAGCCTTAATTAGGGCACATTTCCCAACTGTAGTCGTTCATACAAAAGTGCAATTACTAGTATTAACGTCAGTGATTATTGCTTTAGTACAAAACTAACACATGCTGTTTTTTAGAATAGTATTTCTGATAATTAAAAACATTGTTATATAACAAAGATCAATCAATATCCACATCTGATGAAAATATCCACAAACTCGACAGTCTCGGTTTCTCTAGAATATCTTCAAAATGTCAATGTTACATCTGTCAAATATACTATAGACACAAAAACATCTATATTTATTAAAGGCTTGTTTCGTGTGTGTGTCACGAAATTTTTAGGTCGATGGACGAAATGCTTTTCGTTCGAATTTCGGCATTTTGACAAAATCGATATAGTAAATCGACCCTTGCAAACAACGTGGTAACTTTTGTTTTTTGACCCAAAGCCTCTAGAGGCATGCTCCGGAGGTGCCTTCGATATGAGTGAGGGGGAGGCGCAATATTATTGCAACTCGTAAAATATTATAACCTGTCTAGCTATTCCTGCTATGGTAGTCATTCCCTTTATAAAATAGAATGTAACAAATTCTGGTGGTAGTTACGGTAAAGACTTAAAAGACCTCTAAATGCTTTATCAGCATAGAAAAATCAAAAAAAAAAATCTTCTCTATCCTTAATCGGTAATTCCTTTCCATAATGTTACAACAAAAACCCCATGAAATATAATTCTGTTATTGAAAAGCCGTCATTGTGCAATATTTTGTTATTTATTTATTTTATCAATGCAATGCAAAGTTTTTACTTTGCAGAGGGTAATTTTCAAACTACTGAAATAAAGAGATTAGAGATCAGTAGAACGTATAGAAGTATAATCTCCTTATTTCAGTAGGTTGAAAATTACCCTCTGCGAAGTAAAAACTTTGCTTTGTATTGATGATCTCAAATTTTTACTCCGATTTAGTTTGTTCTCGAAACTACGAAGAGATGGCGCTTGATACGTTCTACTGCGGTGGAGCGTAGCAACGTCTACTAGATGTGAGCCTCATCTGTCAAAGGTATACTCGCTTACACTGCACTGACGAGACCGAAGATAGGGTCGAAACCGGTCTGCAGTTAGCGATATCCTGAGATAGGTGACACTTTGCATCTTCCTTCTGGTTTTGGAACAATCTGAATTATTGTATTTTAGTGCTAACTCTGTTAGACAAACTACGGCAAATTTTGTCTCTTAATTCAGCGCTCGGCGTTTGGTATATAGCCAGTAGAATAGCTGTTTCGACCTAATTTGTTTAGTCCTTATTATAAAAGGTATTTGCAGATGGAGTGGAGTACAATCTCCTTATTTTAGTAGTTTACTTATTTATTAATTGATCTAGTTATCCAACAGATGCGAACCCATTTATAGGAAAGGATAAACAACATAATATAATACATCCTAGTGTATAAAAAAGCGTAAAATATATCATGAATTGCGATAATAGTAAGAAGTGTAGCATTTCACGAGTCGGAGCGTGGAATGTCAGAAGCATGAGACAGGCAGGGAAGCTAGAGAATCTGAAGATAGAAATGGATAGGTTAGGATTAGATATAGTAGGTATAAGTGAGATGCGCTCGCCGGAAGTAGGAGATTTTTGGAGCGGTGACTATAGGGTAATACACACAGGATCGGTAAATGGAAACGCGAGATTTTAACGCAGTCGTAGGTGAGGGGAAAGAAGGAGAATTTGTAGGTCCTTATGGATTAGGAAACAGAAACGAGAGAGGTAGCAGACTGATAGAATTCTGTGAGAAGCACAAGATGGTAGTCGCGAACACATTGTTCAAGAATCACGTTAGGAGGCGGTACACATGGAAAATTCCAGGAGGGATAGACAGGTATCAGATAGACTACATTCTGGTTAGGAAGAGATTTAGAAATCAAGTAAAAGACTGTAAGAGTTATCCAGGAGCAGATGTAAACAGCGACCACAACTTGGTAGTCATGAAAGCTAAATTAAAGTTCAAAAATCTTAAAACCCGGAAGGATAAGAAACATATAAATGTAGACATATTGAGCGATCAGAATATGAAAGATAAGTTCCAGGAGAAAACAGATCAATTAATAAATAAAGCGAGTAAGGACGAAATCAAGAACGCAGAAACTGAGTGGGAGGGTATCAAGAATAGTCTAGATTCCGCGGCTACGGATGTTTTAGGACACAATAAAAGGGAAGCTAGGAAGCCCTGGATAACGGACGAAATCTTAAACTTAATGCAAAAGAGACGAGGCTACAAAAACAGACGAGACGAAGAAAGACTGAAAACTTATAAGTCAATAAAGTGGGAAATCATTAGAAAATGTAGAAAAGCGAAAGAACAATGGATAGAGGATAAATGCAAAGAAGTAGAAGATAAATTGCAAGTAGGTAAGACCGATGAGGCTTACAAAATAATTAAGAGGAACTTCAGGGATATAGGAACAATAAGTAGAAACGTTAGGAGTCAATCGGGGGATATACTAATCGGAAGAGAGGAGAAAGAGGATAGATGGAAGCAGTACTTAGGAAATTTATACGAGGGTCAGGAATTAGGAGATATATTAGAGGAAGAATCTAGCATCGATAGGGAAGATGTAGGAAACCCTATATTGAGAGAGGAATTTGAAATAGCACTAAGGAGACTAAAGAATAATAGAGCGCCGGGTGTAGATAAAATACAGGCGGAAATTTTGAAATGTGCGGGACAGAAAGTAGTAAATAGGATGTTTGAACTTTTAAAATACATATACGAAACGGGCAAGATGCCGGAGGATTATAAGAGGAATATTATCGCTACTATACCGAAAAAGAGAGGAGCCGACAAATGCGAGAACTTTAGAACGATTAGCCTAACTTCCCACGCGTCGAAAATCTTAACCAGAATAGTGCAGAAGAGGATGGAAAATAGAGCGGAGGAAATACTAGGAGAAGACCAATTCGGGTTTAGGCAAAATAGGGGAACTCGCGAAGCTATTCTGGCGCTAAGAGTAATGTTAGAGAAAACAATAGAAAAAGGAAAGAACGCTTATATAGGATTTGTAGATTTAGAAAAAGATTTTGATAACGTAAGATGGGAAAAAATATTCGAGATATTAAAGAGCGCGGGAATGAAGTATAGAGATAGGAGAATAGTACACAATCTATACAAAGAGCAAACTGCTGTTATAGAAGTAGAAGGGGAAAAAAGGGAAGTAGATATTAGAAAAGGAGTAAGACAAGGATGTACGCTATCACCACTAATTTTTAATCTGTACATCGAAGAGGCGATTAATGTGGTAAAAGATAGAGTGGATTTCGGGATTAAAGTACAGGGACAGAAACTAAAAATGCTGAGATTCGCGGATGATATAGCAGTATTAGCATCTAGTAAGGAGGAATTAGAATCGGCATTGAACGAAATGGAGGCAGTGTTGACAGAGGAATACGGAATGAGGGTGAATAAAAACAAAACTAAAGTGTTAGTGTGCAGAGGGCGCGAGAGCAGAGCAAAAACGAAAGTACAAATTAATAATGAAAGATTGGAGGAAGTTAAAGACTTCACTTATTTAGGAAGTAAAATAAATTGGGATGGAAGAAGCGATAAAGACATAAAACAAAGAATAGCGCAGGGTCGAGTAGCTTTTAACAAAAAGAAAGCACTTTTATGCTCGGGGGTAATAAACTTAGAAACAAGGAAAAGATTTTTGAATATGTATGGAGCACGGCACTATACGGTTGCGAAACCTGGACGGTAGGGGAAGCAAGTAGGAAGAAATTAGAAGCTTTTGAGATGTGGTGTTACCGAAGAATGATGAAAATACGGTGGACTGATAGGGTTAGAAACGAAGAAGTATTGGAGAAAGTCGGCGAGAAGAGAAGTATGTGGAAAACATAAAGAAGAGAAGAGATAGAATGGTAGGCCACTTGCTGAGACATGGGGGAATAGTCCGCGATATTTTGGAGGCAGAAATAGGAGTGAATAAAGGCAGAGGTAGGCCTAGATTAGACTACTGCTCGCAAATAGTAAGGGATGTAGGTTGTAGCACAATTAGCGAAATGCGTAGGTTAGCACAAGATAGCAGAAGCTGGAGGTTAGCGTCCAACCAGTCTTGGGACTGATGACCTAATGATGATGATATCATGAATTAACACCTATCCTCCCTATCATAAACCAGAAATTAAGATACACATAACAGAAGTAAAACAACTTAAATTAACGTAGCTGAAACAATTTCAGTGAAAAGACAATATTAGAGGGGTCACATAGTAGAGCCGTTTTATTCAAACAACAATTTTATTTTTCCTTAAAATCACCATATCATCTTTTCAGTTAATACAGGGTGTTAATTAAGTACGCGGGCAAACTTTAAGAGCTATATGATCGTATTTACTAACAATTTGTCTACGTACTAAATTAACATCCCATATATTATTATAAATGGCAGATTTACAATTGAAAGCCTATATGCGTGTTATAACATCAACCTATAATTATACCCCGCCGACTCTGGTATCCAACAATTTCTTTTAACCCAATAACTATAAAAATGATGATGTAATAAGTAGAATATTAATATTATATAAAGATAACGCATCCATCTAAACCCGGCGTCTTCTTGCAAAACAGCAGTTTACTCAAGAGGTCAAGCACAGGAAGTCGAAACTCGGTTTGTATTATTCTAATATCATTCACGATAATTACATCTTCTGTCTATTGGACAGATTGAGGTTTGCGTGTAGTGTAACTTTATTAATCTCAGGTTTAATCAAATATTTTTCCTATGTAAGACAGTAATCATATATTGGGTTTGGGTGGGTTGGGGGTGTGCCCATCAAGGCAGATGTTTCACGGTTATTGATGTTACCTCGGTCTAGATATCTGAGTACTTAATTGCTTCAATTTAATCTTTGATCTAGGTCGGTTGATATATGGGGATGAGGAACGAATTTGTAATACCTCGAAGATGTGACTATAATTTTTATTATACTGTGGTGCATAAGTAATATATACGATTTTTAGTACTTGGCCTACAGCTTTAGAACACCCTGTATATCTTTTTTCAGGAATCATTTACAAATTGATTGGATTATATAGTGAAATGCTCGGGGTATTATGTTTTTGATAACTTTGTACAGGGTTTCAGGATAGTTTCTGACATATTTTTAGCAGGGTAGTGAATCCACTATCAGAGACCTAAAATTTGATTGTAAGGTAATCTAATATAAAATAAAAAAATCTCAGGTCAAGTACGACAGATCACTACTGAGTTGGGTAAATAAACAGTTTTAAAACCTTAAAACGGACTTTTCCGCACGTAGAACATCTCTATCCCGAAATTGAGTGACCGAGAAAAAATAAACCAACACATAAATGCAGAATATGTGTTTTATGCGGCAGTTTTACTTTTTTCAAATAGTTCACTCTCGTGTTTTCTCATGACCCACGGACAGGATAGAGTGTGTTCTATCCACCTCAAAATCAATAGGTATCGTTTGGGAGACGTCCCTGATCCGAATCAGTCAAAACCCGATCGATCCAATATGACTTAGTTGAGTTATCGTGTTAACAAAAAAATTTCTCAAATGGTCCACCGTCGTGTTTTCTCATGACCCATGGACAGGGTGGGGTGTGTCCTATCCACCTCAAAATCAATAGGTGTCGTCTAGGAGACGTCCCCGATCAAAATCAGTCAAAGCCCGATCGATATGACACGATTTAGTTGAGTTATCGTGTTAACAACAAATGCCGACGACAACGACGACACACATACAGCAAAACATTTTTAAAAACCCTTTTTTTTTTGTTTTTAGGCCAATAAACGAAAAATAAACAAAAACAAAATTTGTTTTTTCACTTTTTTCCAAGTAGTGGAAATTCTACTGCGGAAGTGATGAATTTTTTTCCATTTCTTTCACGAAAAATCTTTTTTTTACTTTACAAAATTAATCACCTCTATAAAAACTTATATAAGCGGTTTTATCTTCAGAAGAGCTTAACAGAGACTTCAAGGAATATATGCGCAGAATATCAAAATTGAGTAAGAACTACTACGGAAGTGGTAAATTTTTGTTTATTTACTTCACTAAAAATCAAACTTTTTTCTTTGAAAAAATTCGCAACGACTATAAAAAATTATACGAGCAATTCTAATTTCAGAAGGGCTTAATAGAAACTCTAAGGATACTTAATATATGTATGTGCGTAGTATCGAAGTAATGTAAGGCCTACTGCTGAAGTAATGATTTTCTTTTATTTCGTTCACTAAAAATCTTCTGCTATATTCTTTAAAAGATTTTTAACGCTTATAAAAAAATTACATGAGGAGTTCTGATTTCTAAAAGGCCTAGTAGAGTCTCTAAAGAATGTATGTGCAGAGCACTGGCGGTTTTATTATAGGTGCATTTGTGCAGTGAGCCCCTTAAAAATTCCTAAAAATACCTATTAGGTGTTTACTATACATTACATTATCATTATACATAGAATGTTCCGATATCTAACAGTGTAGCTTACAGCTTGTTAGATGTCGCGAGAGGCGCCAGCCCTAGAATTTATCAGATTTATCTACGGGATATTAAATCTACAACTCTAAATACATAGCACGTTCAGTTTTCATCTAGCATACATTAGAGGACCGTTTAACCATGTGTTAGAAAGAGCGGACTTGGGCGCCTGAAACAGGAGATTTCTATATGCATGTATATGAGGTTTGCGTGCATTGCACGGCCACGTAAAAGCAATGTTTATTCTGTAAGCCTTGACGCAAGTGTACTGCATCAGGTTATCTATTGTATTGTCTTGTATTGTATTGTCTGTTGAATCTGGGCTGTTTAGGTGGTCACGTATTATTTGTATCTTTATAACCATAACGAGAGGGAAGAGATCGCAATGGAGGCATATTCGGTGGAATATGTAACGGAATTTTAATACGCGAACTGTACGAACTGTGCGAACCTTTTCTGAAAATGCTGAACTTTTAAAAGAATGCCTAGAATATATTTTTGACACTGGAAATGATTACAATACAATTTGTATTATGGCGTTTATCGCCAAGGTCATGCCTCATTGTGAAATCCTTTTTAAAGGATTTAAGTCTCGATCATTGGATGCTGGGGTCAAGATGAGCAGTTATTTGAATAATCTTGAAGACGCAATTATAATATCCAGAAAACTAATTCCTGAAATTCGCCTGAAAAAAAAACAATACGATCCCATAATGACATATCACTTTCTGCACAAACTAAGAAAGTGTGTGATATATTAATTACCCAAATTAAAGACAATTTTGAGTTTAAAGAACACCTGTTAGCGTCGAAACTATTTTTCCCCAATAAATATAGCGACTATGGCGCAAGACAAACTAAAATTCACTTTGCATGATAAGTATGGAGATGGAGAACGTACTAATTGCAGCTATTCCAGATTATTAACATATGGATTTTAATGATCTTGTAATTGACGTTCTTGCGAATTCCAAGAACAGATGAATGGATTTTCTATATAAATAACCGCAGGCTTATACATAGGTAAATTTATTTTAATTTTTCGTTTGTTATTATTTTATCGATTGCACTCCCAGACAAAAATTACACCGGCCGCCACCAGCGCAAAGTATCAAAATAGTGTAAGGATTACTGCGGAAATTTTTTTTAATTTCCTACTAAAAATCTTGTACTTTTTTCTTTAAAAAAATTTCCATATCTATAAAAATATCATATGAGCCGTTTTACTCGCAGAAGGACCTAGTAGAAACTTTAAGCAATGCATTTGCAGAATATGGAAGTAGCGTAAAGCCTGCTACGGAAGTGGTGATTTTTTAAAATCTCTTTCACTAAAAATCTTGTACTTTTTCCTTTCAAATTCGTAACGTCTACAAAAAAAATATAAGAACGATTTTGCCTTCAGAACGGCTTAGTAGAGACTCCAAGGAATGTATTTGCAGAATATTAAACTAACATAAGACCTACTGCGGGTACTACTAAGTGGTGATTTTTTTTTTATTTTCTCCTTTCATATTTGTTTACGCATATCTAGACCAAGTCTTTGGAGAGGAAATTATGTTTTATTGCCAGACCCACAGTAACTGACATGCTGTTAAAATCGTCAGTGTTTATAATGTCACAAAATTTTGATATAATATCTAGCACTTGTGATTTGAACAATTATACTCATAATTAATTACTATCTTTAGTGAAACGACAACTTTTTACTTTCACGTAAGTTATATGTTACTAAAGTATTCTATCGTATATTTAAAAATATTTTGTTCGGTTAGGCAATAGAGGTATTATTATTGTTATAATTATTATTAATATATATAAAAGCAGCGGCCCCTTTTGTTGTTAACTGCAAAATGTACCACCTACTACAAAGTTAATTATGTAGATACAATCTCAATTTCTTTTCTACAGCAAGCAATTAATAACAGTAGTTAAAATCGACTTGTTACGATATCGATAAATCATGCTCGAGTTGTTAGTATTTCAAAATCGGAATGATACGTACGCATATTAATTATATACGAGTTATACGATCGAATTTGCCAGGCTGTCCGGTAAAAATGGGGCAAGTGAATGTACGCGTAAACAGTAAATTAGTGGGCAGGCGATAAATTCGTTTTATTGCCTCGAATTAAGCCTGCAAAGAATTCAGATTATTTTTCCGATTCGATGATTTTTATTAGGAAGAGAATTGCATGAATTAATTACGATTGTGGCTTAAAATAAGAAGACTTTTAATGCAATTACCGACGTCGTTTCCTCGATTGTTTCACACGACTTCATTATAAATAAAGCGTCTATCCCTGAGAGGCGCAACAGAATCGAACTCAGGTCACTATTATTACATAGCAATAGTTCACAGAAAATACACCCAATAAGGCATATTAGTGAATACTTGAATAAAGAGTAAAAAGGGAAAATCAATGTAAAGGGTCTTTCAACAAGGTTGCTCGATTTTTAAACGTCAATAAAACAAGTTATGTGTGAGACATTCACTCAATTGTTTTTATTTGAAAGAGTATGTTACATTAAGTATGGAATATAATGTTGTTCAAGTATCCGCCAAGACTTTGTTTGGTGGCACGTATTCGGAAGGTCGAATTTTCGATGACTTTGTCGCATAAATCTGGCTGAATTTGCTGGACGACGTTCCTTATGTTGACTTTGAGGGCGTCAATTGTTTGCAGTTTATTCGCATAGACCTGCGATTTAAGATAGCCCCAAAGGAAGACATCTAAAGCCATTAGATCGCACGATTTCGGTGGCCAGTTCATGTCGCCTCTGCGCGAGATAACGATGCGCGCAACTCGATCGTGCAGAATGTCCATCGTGGCTTGCACTGCGTAGCACATAGCGCCGTCCTGTTAGAACTACATATCGGTATCCTATCATCCAGTTTAGGCCACAAGAAGCTGTGTCTCATCGACCTGTAGCACTCGCCGTTGACGGTTATGGCAATACTAGTTTCATTTTGGAAGAAATACAGACCGATGATTTCGTTAGACACAAATCCGCACCAAACAGTGACTTTCTCGGGATGCATTTGGTGCTGATGTATCTTGTGTGGATTGGTATCATCCCAAATCCAGCAACTTTGCTTGTTCACATATCCACTCATCAAAAAAAAAAAACCTACAAGATTATCCAAAGATTTAAGTCAAAAACCCTCAGAACTATAGCCGACGTACCCTGGTATGTCAGCAATTAGACCCTTCACAACGACCTACAGATACCAATTCAAGGACGAAATCCGAAGAATGACAACCAAATATAGTAATCGAATAACAAATCATGAAAACGTACTAGTACAACACCCATATCACAATGGTCCTGACGAAAGAAGATTACATAGGACTTGTCCATAAGGCTTGTTAGTACTCTGAGTACAGAATTCCATAAGACGAGGCATCAGTGAATGTCCCCCTTATAAGTCCAATACATACACCGTATTTACTCAATACTCCTAATGGAATTAGATTGTAGATTTCTATCATCAATTAAAAAAAATTAAACGAAAATCTATTTGGGGTAGCTAGAAACAATATGTGACACTAAAAAGTTGAAACGTAACATAGAAAACTATTCGCAAATTTTCACTTGAGATTTAAAAAGGTTGAGAATTAGTGACTCGTTCCAAATGGTCTTGAATATTTTTTATATTTTACGCCAATCAAGTATGTTATACGCCCAAAAATTCAATAGCTATCACACTCAGTAATTATTCAGTCTCTTACAACCAGTGGCGGCTGGTGTAATTTTTCTCTAGGGGTGCAATCGATAAAATAATAACAAACGAAAAATTAAAATAAACTTACCTATGTCCAAGCCTGAGGTTATTTATACAGAAAATCTATTTTTCTGTTCTTCTCAATTCTCAAAAACGTCAATTACAAGATCATTAAAATCCAGATTTTAATAATCTGGAATAGCTGCAATTGGCACTTTCTCAATACATATCATGCAAAGTGAATTTTAGTTTGTCTTGTGCCATTGTATTTCTCAAAAAGTTTTTAATTCTTTTAAGCGTCGACAAACAGCGTTCACTCTCAACACTCATTCGGGTACACGTACTCATCATGGGTACGGTACAAATTAATTTTAATAATAAAACAGTATCACTAAAACAGTTTGTCAGGTTTCGATCTATAAATAATTGTAAAATTAGTAAGCAACTTACTGCTCCACGAAAATCTTCCCCGTTGTATATAACCATTAATTCACTTTTCAATTTAACTTTGTCCAAAAATCCATAGGTTTTCGTTACAATATCAAAATCTTGAATAGAGAATTGTTTCTCATAGTCACTATATTTATTGGGGAAAAATAGTTTCGACGCTAACAGGTATTCTCTAAACTCAAATCTGTCTTTAGCTTGGGTAATTAATATACCACACACTTCCTTAGTTTGTGCAGAAAATGATATGTCATTATGGGATCGTATTGTTTTTTTTTTCAGGCGAATTTGAGGAATTAGTTGTCCGGATTTTTATAATTGCGTCTTCAAAATTATTCAAATAACTGTTCATTTTGACATCATGACATCATCCAATGATCGACATTTAAACCCTTTAAAAAGGATTTCACAATGAGATATGACCTTGGCAAAAACGCGAGCCAGTATTTGAAGTTATCGTTATTTAAATAGCCCAATAACATTTGAGCCTGATTTGATTAAAATTCAGTTATATATTCCACCGAATATGCCTCCATTGCGAACTCTTCCCTCTCGTTGTGGTTATAAAAATACAAACAACACGTGACCACGTAAACAGCCCAGATTCAACAGACAATACAATGCTATACGATACAATACAAGACAATACAATAGACAACCTCATGCAATACACTTGCGTCAAATCTTACATTATAAACTTTGTTTTGCGTGGCCGTACAATGCACGCAAATCTCATATACATGCGTATAGAAACCTCCTGTTTCACGTGCCCGAGTCCTCTCTTTCTAACACATGGTTAAACGGTCCTCTGATGTGTGCTAAATGAAAGCTGAACGCGCTATGTATGTATTTAGAGTTGTAGATTTAATGTCCCGTAGATAAATCTGATGAATTCTAGAGCAAGCGACTCTCGCGACATCTAACAACCTGTAAGCGAGACTGTTAGATATCAGAACATTCTATGTATAATGATAATGTAATGAGTATAGTAAACACCTAATAGGTATTTTTAGGAATTTTTAAGGGAGCCCACTGCACAAATGCACCTACAATAAAACCGCCACTGCTTACAACTATCTGTTACTAGGCCTTCTAGCAGAAATAATTGCAATCCACTTTTCTTTCCTGCTTAATTGAATCGCTTTCAGCCAATTCCTCTATATCTTCATGAATATTTAGAAGGCCGTAAATCTATTCTAACTGGTGTTGTTTCATCTGGAAAAATTACGTGCAACATGCTCCGTTACGATGAATGCCCAATGCCGTGCGATTGAGGATCATATTAAACGATCCAATTATTTTAATTAGTCCACGGCTAGTTGAGTCCCATGAAAGCTCTGAACCAGGCCAAGTTGTATAATTCGAAAATGTTTACGCTATTTCTTCCTTTGTAGAAAGTGTTTTGCCATATTTTTGGAAATAATTTGCTTATTTGACTCGTAGGGTTGAAATTGTGAGTAATTACTAATTTCATTTAGAAATATACTCAATATATTATACCCAGTATACTTGCCAATATACCCAGTATATTGGCAACGTAGAGTAGATTGCATCTGTATTTTTTTTTTTTCATTTTAGAACGTATTTTGCCATATTTTTGGAAGTGATTTGTCTATTTATGGGATATTAGGAAAGCAGGGGACTTCGTTATTTTTACATTCCTGGTACTAAATAAAATTATTTATTGATTCCGGAAGTTCATACCGGTTTTGGGAGAGCGAGAAGATATTTTTCTAAATTATCAGAAGCTCATTCCGAAGACCTCTTACCTGCAGTAATTCTGCACTCGTAGTACTAAACAAAATTGCTCCTTGATTCTGGAAATGTATACGGGATATTAGAAAAACAGGAGAGCGTGTAGGTACTTTTTTAAATTATCAAGAGCACGCGGCGAAGACCTCTACAGTGTTTCTGCACTCCTAGTACTAAATAAAATTATTTCTTGGCTCTACAACTTTGTACGGGCTATTAGGAAATCAGGAGAGCCAATGGGATTTTTTTAATTATCAGGGGCACACGGTGAAGACCTCTTCAGTATTTCTACATCCTTGGTATTAAACAAAATTATTTATTGATTCAGAAAATTTTTACGGAGTATTAGAAAAACAGGAGAGCAGGTATTTTTTTTAAATTATCAGGAAGAACTAATCGGTATTTCTGCACTCCTGGTACTAAATAAAATTATTTCTTGATTCCGGAGATTTTTACGGGTATTAGAAACACAGGAGAATGAGCCAGTATTTTCTTAAATTATCAGGAGCATACGGCGAAAGTCTCTTCGACATTTGTATAGTCCTGGTACTAAACAAATTTATTTCTTGATTCTGAATACGTTCACGGAGTAATAGAAAAGCAAGAGAGCGAATAAATATATTTTTTAAATTGTCAGAAGCTCCTTTCAAAGACCTATTCGGTGTTTCTGCACTCCTGGTACTAAATAAAATTATTTCTTGATTACGAAAATTTTCACGAAGTAATATAAAAGCATTAGAGCGAGTAAATATTTTTTTAATTATTAGAAGCTCATTCCGAAAGACCTATTCGGTGTTTCTGCACTCCTGATACTAAATAAACTTATTTCTTTATATCGGAAATTTTTAAGGGATATTAGAAAAGCAGAAGAGCGAGTATGTATTTTAGAAATTACCAGAGGCATGCGGCGAAGACATTTTCGGTATTTCTGCACTCCTGATGCAAAATAAAATTGTATTTTGACTCTGAAAATTTACACGGAATATTAAAACAGCAAGAGAGCGAGTAGATGTTTTTTTTTTAATTATCAGGAGCACTTGGCGAAGGCCTTCTCGGTATTTCTACACTCCTGGTACTAAACAAAATGGTTTCTTGATTTCGGAGGTTTACATGGAGTATTAGGAAAGCATCAGAGCGAGTAGGTATTTTTTAAATTATCAGGGGCACATGGTAAAGACCTCGTTAGTATTTCTGCACTCCTGGTACTAAACAAAATTATTTGTTGATTCCGACAATTGATGCGGGGTATTGGGAAAGCAAGAGTGACACACAATTTCAACTCAGGATGGAAATTGTCAGTAATTATTTCCAATGAACGGCATTGGACCAGAATTCTTTATGTAAAGCTGCTTCCCTCAGGAATAGGTTACCTCTGGAAGTATTTCATAACTGTGCTTATAACCAAAAATTTGCTTTGATATTTTAATGAGGAAAAGTAAAAGCGTGATATTTTGCATGAACAATATACAGTACGTTAAAAAAATCTAGAATAAGTTCAATATCTTTGATAGTGTTTTATCGTTGAGCAACATGTCCGGATACATTTTTTTCTTGCGCACATTTCAGGTATAAATATACAACACGAATGTATCTAAGATCAAGAGATCATTTCTCCACCTACTCTAGTTGTATACAGAAATCCACTCATCCAAAACAATACGCCTGTTCTAACAAATATTTAGATTGTATTTAAATTGTGAGCTAATACAAATCGGTTACGACAAAAAAATTTTATTTATCTAATATCCTGGCATTCAAAAAAAGTGAAGGTTCTAATTTGCGTTACCCGCGATATTATGTAACTATTGTGTAGTAAACAAACATGGTGGTTTAAAGATTCTCACAGCTTATTGTGGAATAGAACCGGGAACATCATCTTTCTCTTAAATATAGATATTATAACGGAAATGAAATAAAAGTAATTCAGTTTGTGTAATGTTTTTAGAAACTTAAGAGAGTCATTAAGTTCTCAACATCCTGTGTGTGGCAGGATAAGCTAGCATATCTCGCGTGAATGTTAATTTCACTCAATTAGATGGAATTAGACCGCCCAAATTTAGGTCCGGAAGAAGTGAAATGCTGTATCATGGCAAGAGATAAGTCCCTTCAGTTTCCTGATACCAAATTCAATTATTTCACGTATTTTGACTAAAGTTTTTTGTATAAAATGGGTGATAGTATAAGCAGTCTAGCTATAAAATATGTTCAGGAATGTTCAATGCAAACTGCAAACGATAAATGCAACAATGTATGACATCTGATAATGAAATAAACAGTTTTAAAACCTTTCCACATGTAGAACATCTCTATATCGAAATTGAGTGGTCTAAAAAAAGTTAACCAACACATAAATGCAGAATATGTGTTTTATGCGACAGTTTTACTTTTTTCAAATAGTCCACCATCGTGCTTTCTTATGACCCATTGACAGGGTGGTGTGTCCTATCCACCTCAAAATCAATAGGCGCAAAATCTCAAAATCACGCACGCACGCACGCACGCACGCACGCACGCACGCACGCACGCACGCACGCACGCACGCACGCACGCACGCACGCACGCACGCACGCACGCACGCACGCACGCACGCACGCACGCACGCACGCACGCACGCACGCACGCACGCACGCACGCACGCACGCACGCACGCACGCACGCACGCACGCACGCACGCACGCACGCACGCACGCACGCACGCACGCACCCACGCACGCACGCACGCACGCACGCACCCACGCACGCACGCACCCACACACACGCACGCACGCACGCACGCACCCACACACACCCACACACGCACGCACGCACCCACACACACACACACACACACACACACACACACACACACACACACACACACACACACACACACACACACACACACACACACACACACACACACACACACACACACACACACACACACACACACACACACACACACACACACACACACACACACACACACACACACACACACACACACACACACACACACACACACACACACACACACACACACACACACACACACACACACACACACACACACACACACACACACACACACACACACACACACACACACACACACACACACACACACACACACACACACACACACACACACACACACACACACACACACACACACACACACACACACACACACACACACACACACACACACACACACACACACACACACACACACACACACACACACACACACACACACACACACACACACACACACACACACACACACACACACACACACACACACACACACACACACACACACACACACACACACACACACACACACACACACACACACACACACACACACACACACACACACACACACACACACACACACACACACACACACACACACACACACACACACACACACACACACACACACACACACACACACACACACACACACACACACACACACACACACACACACACACACACACACACACACACACACACACACACACACACACACACACACACACACACACACACACACACACACACACACACACACACACACACACACACACACACACACACACACACACACACACACACACACACACACACACACACACACACACACACACACACACACACACACACACACACACACACACACACACACACACACACACACACACACACACACACACACACACACACACACACAGACGAAATTTTTTAAATCCCATTTTTTTTGTTTTTAGGCCGAAAAACGAAAAATAAACGGTAGAATTTTTTTTCCATTTTTCTTTACACGATTACATTACTTTTCCGTTCTGGTATAGTTGAGCGCGGAAAAGTAAAAAAATAATACCAAAACGTTGTAGTCTACTTGAAACCTACTCATAATATTATGGATATATACTAGTAGAATGTGTGATGTAATTTAAATTTTTTTCGCAATTTTCATATTAACTGGAATATTGATATTGTTTTTGGAACACCTGTATTATAACACTTACGTTACATACAAATTTATATCAAAGTAAATGAAACGTAACAATTTATTTATAATTTTTCATGGCTACAGATTATTGTTTTATTTTACTTTACAGTGCTTGGTGCTTGTAACATCCCTAACATTGCGTGAAATATAGATTTTTCATTAATTCATTAATACAAACATATTCTGACGTCCATTTCAATCTGTAGGTACACCTCATCAATTTTTATCTCAATATTTCCCATGTTAAAACAAATACAATATAAAACATATTCGCAAACACGCTGTGTATAACATTTTCGAATTTATCATGACATGTTCTTGAATACATATTACTTAAATGGGCAAATGGGCTCTTAACATCCTTACATGTTACTTAAATGGGTCCAAAATTAACTCTTAACACCCTGTGCTATTGCAAGAGACTCCCTTTCAATGAGTCAGATGAGTCTTTTATACAATACGGGGTTTTTCACATAATTCGTTAAATCGCGTGTGATTTCCCGTTAAACCGGGAGTTGAGTTAATGTCAATGTCATATTTCAAAGGAATGTTCTATTTTTTATTTGTGTTCTACATATTGATCTGAGTAACTTTTGTTAGTACCTTTAGTTTATTTATTTATAGAATATCGTATTTGCAACAGTTCTTATTCAGATTTGGATCTTTCGCTTTACACTTTCTAAATATACAGGGTTTCAGAATAGTTTCTGCACAGCTTTAGCAGAATAACTACCTCACTCTGAAGTATTGATACCTGATGAACAGTTACCTGATTCTTAAGTTTTAAGGCAATGCAATAAAAAATAAAAACCATCATGCTCCCTTAGACAAACCGCCACTGTTTCGGGTCAATCAATTATTGGGTTCAGGACGAATACAGCTAGCACAGTCGACGTTGATATTTCATATCCTGCTGACCACTGATTTACTATAATCTTTCTCTGCCTCTAATCGGTTAAGGGGTTGTATTTTCGACCTATCTGAAAGATAACCGTAAAGGTATATCAAGATCGACTTGAACATAAGAAGTGAAAGACGACCTGTACAAGATCGGAGTAATAAACCCAAAGGACGAAGGCAGTGAACGGAAAAAAAGGCATAACATATGTAGGAAGATTATAGGGGATTGAACATTCCCAATAAGTTAAATCTAGAAAGCTTTCATAGGTGGCGCTACCCCACTTTAGGTGTTAAACCAGCCACACATACATAAATTCATACTCCCTATAAAAAATTTATAAAATTACCTCGTGGGAATATAAAAACTTTTAGTGAAATTTTTTAGAAAAACTTTTTCAGAATCTCAATTGTTGCCAAAGTGAAACGGATATTATAAAGTGTGTTTTGAACGCGCCTGCTAAAATTTTCTAAAACTAATGGCACGTGGCGTGGCATTAAGTGATTATATGCGAAAATCAATTGTTAATACTCATAAACACAGTACATACAGTTCCAGACATTATCAGCTTGTATAAAAAACTTGCTGCACAACCCAAAGGAAGAAAACTGGTCGACCATGCGAAAATTCACGCTTAAATCAACATGGTCTTAAGAGGACTGTAACAAGCCGACCATTCAGTGTAAAAGAAATTATGGTACTATGGAAGCAAACCATTGGCAAAAATATTTGTGTATCTACAACTAAACGCTCAATAAAGAAAATAGGATACACATTCTACAAGCAAAAGAATAGCCGTTTGATTAACTAAACGACAGAAAATCAATCGGTTACAGTGGACCAGAGAACATAACATAGATGGTACTGTGACAGCAGGAAGATATAAACAAATTTTGACAGATCGTTTATTGCCGTCAATATCAATATGTCAAGTCACTGATGCGCAGTACATTTTCCAGAAGAATGGTGTTGCGCATCACACGACAAAAACTGTCAAAGCTTCGTTTACAGAACATAATGTTCCTGTTATAGAATGGCTCTCTAGCAGTCCAGGCTTCTCTCCGCTAATAAAAACATTGTGGCATAAAATGAAAAAATAGTTGCGCAAACATCCAGTCCGTTTAGTTAACGGTCTACGCACCAATTTGCAAGAAACTTGGGACAGCATGCTTCCTGAAGAGTGCGCTAAGGTGGTAGATACAATGCCTGCCAGAATTAAAGCTGTTATTGTTAATAAAGGTGATGTAAGGTGTTTCTTTTTATTAACAAATCTGTCACTGACACATCGTAATGTAGTAATACTTCATCGTATTTAAGTTAAAAGTTTATACTTTCTTTCTGTTACCAATATTTTTCGTTAATAAAAAGTGTTAAGAGTGTTATTACTTTTATGTAAATATATTACTTGTAAAATTATGCCTGGCCAAACTATTATGAGCGTGTGCTCGTATAACTTTATGATCATTCGACATGTTTCATAAGAACTCCCAATTTCTTGGGACCGGTGTTCCAAACGGTTTCTATGCTCTTGTTCCACACGTTCACGAATGTCGATTGTGCGAGTTACAGTACTTTACATCGAAATTTAACGCCAACGTTACGAAACCGCGACGGATTATTTAGTTTCTACGCTCGATCCGGATTATCCTGGACTGCGTCCGTTCGTAGGCAAGATTAATCCTGACGGATATCCAGCATCGGCTTTCGATTGTTTAAATAGAATGGAGCAGACGTGGAAAGTTGTGCAACGTCTGTCGAGTGGCAGTGACAAATTCATTCCATCTGTGATTCATTCTATGTAGACGCGATTAAAATATCCGATCGTGTGAGCGCATGTGCACATACACAGGGTGTTTAAAATCATGTGATTTCATTGATATAGGATGTGAATGTTTTATTACTTTTGACATAAAAGCGTCTATCCGCTCATTACAGTTGTGGCCGATCAAGCTTTCGATGTGGCAAAATACC
This sequence comes from Rosalia funebris, assembly GCA_037954035.1. Classification (NCBI taxonomy): domain Eukaryota; kingdom Metazoa; phylum Arthropoda; class Insecta; order Coleoptera; family Cerambycidae; genus Rosalia; species Rosalia funebris. The sequence goes on along the minus strand of JAZFAV010000039.1, from coordinate 19,876,564 downwards.
GCCATATTTGACCAATATATACAAGACCAATACGTAAAACAATAAATCTTTATTTGAGAATACGATGGGAACTCAGGTTAGTTATCTGAGGCGGAGCTATAAAAGGGCAGCATACTGCTCCGCCGCCAATTACATAGATGGGCGACCTATCGTGTTTTCCTATAGAGATGGCCGTGACAATATCATACGTGCTGTGGTCCGGGGTAGGAGACTGGGTCCAGTATTGGGTTCCTTGTCACTGTATACTTGGATTCGGGTCCCAACGGGGGAGTGGTACCTCTTCCTTAGCATGGATGTGTTTGTTTTTGTTTATAACCTTCCCTTTCGTAGCGTGAGGCTTTAAGGGGGCACGTCCAGTTTTCAGCGCCGTTTTTTCAATGAATTTTAATAATTTTTATCTCAGCAACTAATAAAGATAATAACATACTATTTATTGTGCGTAAAAATTCACACATTGATCTTTAAAGAACAATTTTTATCTAACTAAAATTCCCCTCTCCCACCCCATCGATTCCGTGAAATCTACCGTTCCCGATTGGACCATGCTCATGGTTCCTAGGATTGGCAACGTACGGCTAATCTGAAAGCAAAAGTTGATACGGCGTTTTAAAGTGTATGAAAATGCGCATCATTTGACGTGAGCATTTTTTTAATTTCGAATTTGTGACGAAATGGAGAACACTCAAAGTTGACATAGCGTTTTATTTCAAAGGATTTCACTTGCAGGCATGACAAAGAAATGGAAAAATTGAGGTATCGAAAAAAGGCAACGCCAAACAACACGGAATTGAGTAAGCTTTAAAATTAAAGAAAAAGTGGGAAAATCGAATTATTCTGTATTGACATATCTTAGGAATCGCCTTGAAAAATATGGTTTCGAGAAAACGCATTTAATCTTTTGTAATCAATTTAAACTGTATTAAATTACACTCATTTTAACACATCTTAAATCTTTAAAAGATGTCGTGCACACTATACCAAACAATATGTCTACACAAAAGCAAAAGACGACTGTGTAGACATATTGTTTGTGTATACTACAGTGCTATAACTAAGCCATTTTTGCAATTTCCGTTAAGTGGCTTTGGGAATATATTCTCGAGTCATTAACCTTTGAAAATATGTGAAAAAAATTGATTTTTTGAGCGGACAAAACTAATGTGCCCCCTTAAGGGACGGAAGTCTATATATCCAATTTCGTTTCAACTTTTATCACCGTGTATCTTAAAAACAATGAGATAATAAAATCCAGGTTGATAGAAACTGTTTGTCTTATTTTTGGAAGAAAACAGTCTCCAGTTGCGGCGACACTAGTTTCTTCAAACACCTTCTATAATGGTTTGTGCGTATGTCACAAGAACGTGATTTATTCTTTCCGGTGGCGAGGATTGAGTCTGCAAAGCAGACGATAATATCCGGAGATTTCAATTTACCCATCTATTACATAAACAGACAGTAATAAATAAGAAAAATACATATACTTATGGGAAAAAGTCGTTAAACACATTGATATTCATAAAAATAAATTTGTTGAGTTCTCAACATAACAAATGCTGCGAATTGAATGTCAATTGATTGCAGGTCTTCTGTCTGTCTTGTGTTCCCAACAAAATGTACTCGTATCATCTGGGAGAGGGTTAGAATTTAAGTGTAACGACCAAAAAATCGGGACTAGTTTCCCAAAAAGATACCGAAAAATTATTCTATACTCGACGCGTATTTCGCCAACCAAGTTGCCATCATCGGTAGGGGATTAAAACTGGATTTGGTTCATCTCCTGTGTACTTACTGTATTTCTTTTATTGTTTATAGTTGCTTAGGTTGCTTAATTCAGGACATTTTTGTAAAAACGTGAATGATAAAATTTTGCAATTTATTGGTACAACCTCAAATAGCACAACTAGAGACTGTGGAGAAATTATCTCGGTTTTATGAATGTCTACTTCACCTACTGTCATAATTTTACATAAATTTAACATTTTATTTATTCATTTCAGGCATAAATCTTGAAGGTCATTAAAATCAGGTCATCAAGGAGAATTAAATTATCTACAAATATACAAGGTATTCTATTAAAAATCATCTCTCTTGTACTATTCAAGGGTAGGTGAGAATATTGAAGCAAGAACTGTTATACGAGTAAAATACGTAAAAATTTATTTGTAGCTAAATGAAAAATAAATCAATGAAGACGAAATTTTTATTTCACTTTCGATCCGATACGTGTCGATATTTTTTTAACTTATATTCATATCAGTATTAAAAAATAAGATTCAAAACATAAATACATGATTTCCTTTAGTAATCGATTATATTGGTGTATGAGTGGAAAAATTGCTAGACATACAACCAATCCATGAAACAATATCAGTTAAAAAAATTTTAAAAGTCGTTATAATATCTATTTCATTTTTTTTTACTATACATACAAATATTATCTTTGCCCAACAATATATAAAAAAATAGGAATTTTTTATATGACGTTAAAAAATATCACATCTATAAGTTAACCATCTTGAAAATTATGTCAAAACTCTAACTCATTTAACTAAAAGCCTTTGATGTTAATGGTCTTCACAAAAAAAATAATAAACAAATAACGAAAAATATATAAACAAAATATCTTTTGCGTATCTCATTTTGTTTTTCTATAAAGTGTGATTGATTTACACCGACCATTAGAAAGATCGAGTAGACCAATAGAGTTCTGTAAAACTATACACGAGAATAAGAAAAATATTTTCAAGATTGTAGTAGGTACTTCCAGAAATACGGAAAATTGACGTGCTTCTTTATTTATGTCAAATAGAATGGTGTATTGTTCATTACATTTTTAGTCTACACATTATTCTAGCTAAACTTTTAGTATCATATTCTATACATAAGTGCAGACGTTATTTAAATATTTTTTTTAAGTTTATCGAATTTATTCCTGTTGTTTAAACTTGTCTAGCACCATTTTTAAAGAAAACCCTCTGAAATTATGATTAGAACACATGATAACTCATTGAATTGTTCTCAAATATTTCTATATAAGTTTATACACAATATGATTGACTGACAAAACCTATTCAAAACCTATTAGCTAAATTTTTATGTACCTCAATTGTATGCTCGAACATCCAAAAGCTTTTACCTCTGTATTCCGCGTACCTATACTAATGTTCTAAAATTCTCACCCCTGTTTTTAATGTGTACTAAATACAACAACAACTGTGATAAATTCGATATATTTAACTGCACTCTTCTGTTTATTAAACATTGTTATGCTTGATACCCATCTTTATTTTTGTTTTTCTTATTTTTCATATACTGTTTCATATACCTAGGTATTAAATATGTATAGGTATACGTATTTGTATTAAATTTGATTGTTATGTTTCTGAAATTTATTAATCTAATTAGAATGTGAACACTCACTGTACTTTCCTGCTCTGTAAATGGGTTTTCCTGTAGAGTAGTTGTAATGAATAAATAAATAAATAAATAACGTTTATACTATAGCTTTTAAACTTGCAACACTATTTACAGATCTTCAAAATTTAATTTCCCTTAAAAGAGCTTTAATATGCTTAATGGCAGGTTTAAATAAATCACTCTGTAGAAATAATTCCTTGTTTAACAGTCTGAACTAAGTCTATGTTAGATAACTTCTTCTAATATCCAACAATATACAATAGCTAAAGAGACTTCAACGCTCGATCAGACAAGCAGCAAGTTTATATTGCCATTGTAATTACCATCTGATAAGTAAAACTTTGTATTGTATTGATGATATCAAGTTTTATTTCGATTTGGATTGTTTTCGAAGCTGTCGAGAGATGGCGCTTGTTACGCTCTACTGTGGTAGAACTTACCGGCGTCTACAAGATGCGAGCCTCATTTGTCAAAGGTATAGTCAGTTACACTGCACTGACAAGATCCTAAGATAAGGTCGAAACCGGTCCGCAGTTAGTTATATACTGAGATAGAGGATCCGCTTTGCATCCTCCTTATGGCTTTCGAGCAATCTAAATCACTGTTTATCCGATCAATTTAGCTCAAAAAATGGGGGTAAGCTTACAAAAATTCACATAGAGCTGAAAATTGGTAAGAATGTTTAGAACACAATTATAAATGAAATGTGAAAAGTCCCTATCGATCCCACATCTGCAAAAAAAAATTATTCAAGGTCAAAGTTCGCAAATATAGGTTTTTTGAATTTTTTTGCCAAACGGTAAGTTTTATCATAAAAATTGATTAAACAAAGTTGTATATCATGCAATTATCTATAAAAATTGTTGTTACACTTTTTTTCTAAGATTCACCATTTCTGAGATATAGCGATCAAAAAGTTAAAAAGTTGTGTTCTCCATAATATGCACGAGTACGCCGCCTATATACATCACTGGGCCCGTAACAGATCAGCATGTTGAAGCAAGTATTTCATGAGTGAAGAAAGATGCTAAAGACAAACAAAAACTTCTAGACTAGATGTGAGCTTTATCTGTCGAAGGTATACTCGTTTATACTGCACTGACGAGACCCAAGATAGAAACGTCGAAACCGGTCTGCAGTTAACGATATCGTGAGATGAGTGACACTTTACATCTTTCTTGGTGGTTTTGGAACAATCACTGTATTTTTAGTGCTAACTCTGTTAGACAAAAATACGATAAATTTTGTCATGTAATTCAGCGCTCGACGTTTGGCATACAGCCAGGAGAATAGCTGTTTTGACCTAATTTGTTTAGTCCTTATTATATAAGGCATTTGCAGATGGGTTGAAGTATAAACTCCTTATTTCTGTAATTATTTTGTCACTAGTAGCGGCTGTAGATGTAAAAATATTTTGATTCTTTTGCAAGGAATGTTCATTGTTTTGCCTTAGATATGATCAAGACTAACTCTTTTTTCAATTTTGTCCAAAAAACAAAGAACGTTTATGAAGTAAAGATTATTAAATGAATCAAGTAAAGAACATTTTTGTGTATCTTCTGGTACAACAACTATTATAAATAAATTAGCGTGAGAATTTTACTTCTGTCTTCTTTACTTTTTCACGCATCTCCATCGGCGAATACTTGAATAGGAAAGTAACATCTACGCGACTGATATTGCATCAATGTCAACAAGAAGTTATATCATACCGCCATTTACAGCTAAGTGGAAACTGTATAGAAATAATTAAAAATCGACACCGCTACGAAAAAAATCCATTTGCAAATTTATAGATCGACTATTTCGATATGTTACACCTTGACATTTGATAAAAGTCGCGGGCTTTCTCAAATTGTCTAGAGATTGTCAGGCAGGTACAGGTCGCGATGTGAGATTGTGAGAATCGCGAATGACGAAGACGCTGGGCGGTCCTTGGCAATACACGGGGTGTTCGAGAATAAAGACAGAACGATCTTGTCATTTTGAAAAAGTAGGATAGTAGTACCTCTTCTGTAATTGCTCCTTCTCCTACGCCCCTTTTTTCGTGAGTTGTCAAATTCCACCAATTCCTTCTCGTATACACTTTTGCTTTCCGCTGGTAACAGACGTAATATTGCTTCTTGAGCAGTGGCGGTGTAATTTTTGACTGGGGGTGCAAACGAAAAATTAAAATAAACTTACGTATGTCCAAGCCTGAGGTTATTTATATAGAAAATCCATTCGTCTGTTCTTGAAATTCGCAAAAACGTCAATTACAAGAGATCATTAAAATCCAGATTTTAATAATCTGGAGTGCAATTAGCACTTTCTTCATACTTATCATGCAAAGTGAATTTAGTCTGGAATGGTACAAATTAATTTTAATAATAAAACAGTATCACTAAAACAGTCCATCAGGTTTCGATCTATAAATAATTGGAATATTGCTAAGCAGGTTGCTGCTTCACGAAAATCTTCCCTGCTGTATATAACCGTTAATTCACTTTTCAATTTAACTTTGTCCAAAAATCCATAAGTTTTCGTTACATTGTAAAAATATTGAATGGGGAATTGTTTCACATAGTTACTAAATTTATTGAGGAAAAATAGTTTCGACGCTAACAGGTGTTCTCTAAACTCAAATCTGTCTTTAGGTTGAGTAATTAATATATCACACACTTCCTTAGTTTGTGCGGAAAATGATATGTCATTATGGGATCGTATTGTTTTTTTTTTCTTCAGGCGAATTTGAGGAATTAGTTGTCCAGATTTTTATAATTACGTCTTCAAAATTATTCAAATAACTGCTCATCTTGACAGCATCCAATGATCGAGACTGAAACCCTTTGAAAAGGATTTCACAATAACCTTAGCGAAAAATGTGAGCCAGTATTTAAAGTTATCGTTATTTAAATAACCCAATAACATTTGAGCCTGATTTTTTATATTGTAATTATTTCCCGTAGTCTGAAAATGTATTCTAAGCATTCTTTTAAAAGTTCAGCATTTTCAAAAACGGTTCGTACAGTTTGCGTATTAAAATTCCGTTATATATTCCACCGAATATATCTCCATTGCGATCTCTTCCCTCTCGTTGTGGTTATAAAAATATAAACAACACGTGATCACGTAAACAGCCAAGATTCAACAGACAATACAATGTTATACAATACAATACAAGATAATACAATAGACAATCTGATGCAATACACTTGCGTCAAAGCTTAGAGAATAAGCTTTGCATGGCCGTGCAATGCACGCAAATCTCATATACATGCATATAGAAATCTCCTGTTTCACGCGCCCGAGTCCTCTCTTTCTAACACATGGTTAAACGGTCTTCTGATCTGTGCTTGATGAAAACTGAACGCGCTATGTATTTAGAGTTGCAGATTTAATATCGCATAGATAAATCTAATAAATTCTAGGGCTGGCGACTTTCGCGACGTCTAACAAGCTGTAAGCGAGACTGTTAGATATCTGAACATTCTATATATAATGATAATGTAATGTATAGTAAACACTTAATAGGTATTTTTAGGATTTTTTAAGGGAGCTCACTGCACAAATGCACCTACAATAAAACCGCCACTGTTCTTGAGCTTCTTGCTGGATTTCAGTCGGAATGAAGAAATTATCAGTATTGTCACTCATTTTTTCTGTCGATTATGCAAATAATGTCGGTCTTGACAAATAAACAAACGCATGTCACAGAGACGACTCCAAGACATTCTAGTTTTCAGCTCGAAATCAACATTCCTGATCAAAATAAATCCGTCAAATCTGACGTTTTTCAAAACCAGAATTTTTCACCTCCTATTTGACCGGTCTTGCCCGTGGTCGTGGATAAAACGTTTAATTACATTCGGGAATTAACAGCCTTTAATCCGCTCGAAAAAATGGCTGATTTCTTTTCGTGGATTAAAAGCTTGTTAATTTCCTTATATAATTAATTAATAACTAATAGCTACATTATAAAGGGTGGTCCAACCATAATGCACGATGTTAATTGTGAGTCACACCTTAACGTCAAGTTTTTTGCCCAACTTAATTTGACATTTCTTTGTTTCAGTATTTGACAAATTCAACCATGGAGAGGTACACAATTGAGCAGCGCGTTAAGATTGTTGAAGCCTTTTACGAAAATGGGCGTTCAAATCAAAATGCATTTCGTGCACTTCCTGACTTTTTTGGTCAGCATAATCGACCAAATGTGTCCACAATCGGGAGAATTCTGCGCAAATTTCAGCAAACCGGGTCTATACGAAATGTGAAAACACCTGTGCATGCTCGCCCAGTTCATTCTGCGGAAAACATTACTGTTGTTCGCAATAGTGTGGCAGAAGAGCCGTCAACCTCGGCTCGTCGTCGTGTCCAACAATTGAACATCTCACGAACATCACTGATGCGAATTTTGAATAAAGATTTGAATTTACACGCTTACAAGGTTCAATTGACTCAAGAGCTAAAGCCTACTGACCATTTCAAGCGTCGTCAATACGCCGAATGGTTGGTTGAACAGACAGAAGTGAATGGTGACTTTACAAAGAAAATCATCTTCAGCGACGAAGCACACTTTCACCTCAGTGGATTCGTTAACAAGCAGAATTGCCGCATTTGGGCAAATGAGAATCCACGAGTGATTGTTGAAAAGCCGATGCATCCACAGAGAGTGACTATTTGGTGCAGTTTATGGGCTGGCGGCGTCATCGGGCCGTACTTCTTCGAAAATGAGGTCGGCCAAGCGGTTACCGTGAATGGTGTTCGCTATCGCGAGATGATAACAAACTTCTTGTGGCCAGAAATTGAGGATATGGACCTGGACGATTAGCGGTTCCAACAGGATGGTGCCACTTGCCACACAGCCAACGAAACAATGACACCTTTGCGCGAGAAATTCAATGGCCGTGTTATCTCACGTCGTGGCGATGTTAATTGGCCGCCACGATCATGTGATTTGACACCGTTGGACTTCTTTCTTTGGGGATATTTAAAAGAAAAAGTGTACATCAATAAGCCAAGAACAATTCAAGAGCTAAAGGATGAGATAATTCGGCACATTAACGACATTGAACCTCAACTATGTCTCAGAGTCATTGAAAATATGGACCAAAAGTACAAATTAATAATGAAAGATTGGAGGAAGTTAAAGACTTCACTTATTTAGGAAGTAAAATAAATTGGGATAGAAGAAGCGATAAAGATATAAAGCAAAGAATAGCGCAGGGTCGAGTAGCTTTTAACAAAAAGAAAGCACTTTTATGCTCGGGGGTAATAAACTTAGAAACAAGGAAGAGATTTTTAGCAAGCAAGTTGGAAGAAATTAGAAGCTTTTGAGATGTGCTGTTACCGACGAATGATGAAAATACCGTGGACTGATAGGGTTAGAAACAAAGAAGTATTAGAGAAAGTCAGCGAGAAAAGAAGTATGCGGAAAAACATAAAGAAGAGAAGAGATAGAATGGTAGGCCACTTCCTGAGACATGGGGGAATAGTCCGCGATATTTTGGAGGCAGAAATAGGAGTGAAGAAAGGCAGAGGAAGGCCTACATTAGACTACTGCTCGCAAATAGTAAGGGATGTAGGTTGTAGACAATTAGCGAAATGCGTAGGTTAGCACAAGATAAGAGAAGCTGGAGGTTAGCGTCCAACCAGTCTTAGGACTGATGACCTCATGATGATGTCATCTGTGAGAATTTATTCACCTTTAGTTTTATTTAGTTTCTCGTAAATATTCAAAGACTCTGTGTATTGCAATAACTGTGTAACGGAACTCGTTCCTCTATGAGATTACTATCCTCTAGAATGGGCTTGCTGCGGAAATTTAAAAACTAATTTGAATCACCTCGTACCCAAAATAAGGTCCACTAACAATGTTAAGCATTAAATCGTTTATCTAATTATAGAAAATTAACGCGAATTAAACTGTGACCTCATTGGAACAGTGTGGGTCAGGCCAGTGCATTATGTCCTACGAAACGCACCGAATAGGTAGTAGGGAAAGTTCAAACTGAATAGGCATTAAAATGAAAATAATTACTCATTTAAATCTACATATCTGGCTCGAGCTTATTTGCTTTATTAGTTAGCACTGCAGCCTTTCAGTTCTGCGTTTGTTTGAGGTTGCAAAACAGGAAACAGTAGTCGATAGGCGCATGTGGTGCTAGATATGTGCAACGCAAAGTTCATTGCTGTAAAATACAGTATTAAAATCGGTGTTAGGTAATATTTCTTGTAATTATTAACTCAAGAAATGTTTACAAATTTCATGCATACCCGGTGGCCCACGAAGTTTTGCCCAGTCGATATCTCGAAACTTATTTGAACAATAATTTTGAAAATTGGCGATGTTAAACAGTCGAAAGCGTTGCCCATTTTTGACATAAGAGGACTTTATTTAACCTACACATTTCCGGTCACGTGACATCAACTTCAAAATTTTAAATGAGACGCCCTATATGTTATTACAATTTTGTAATGGTCTGTCTAATAGCAATCCAATTATACCATATTTGCCAAGTTTTTGCGACAGTACAATAATAATAAGCAACTGTTTATGAACGTTTCATTTTTATTAAAAAAAAACGCAGGTAGCTTAGAAACAAAAAAGTTATCCCAGCAACAGAAAAACATCACTACTTGTCAAGAGCTATCAAGCAGTATTAGTAGATTTTGTGTTTGTAAAAATAGTAGTAAGAATATTATACCTTTACATTTTACAATGTAAATGATACAATATCTTGGCCACCTCGCTCCCCAGATATAACACCTTTAGATTTCTTTCTATGGGGATATTTAAACGGTTTGCTTTACAAAACACAGCCTAGAAATTTTGACGATTTTCAAAACAAAATCAGAGCAGCGTGGCAAACTGTTACACCAGAAATGATTAGAGCAGCACGCTACACAAATGTTTTAAAAAGATTTGAGTATTGCATTTATGAAGGTGGACATCAATTTGAGCATCAACTGTAATAATTTTTATAATTATTGTATTTTGCTGTGTAATTATGTAGCTTCTTTAATAAAAGTTTTAAAGAATCAACCCATTCATTTAACAGCTCAGATTATCACTGTTTTACATAAACGTGATAATAAATACAGGGTGCAGGTGAAATAAAGTCCTCTTATACCAAAAATGGGCAACGCTTTCGACTGTTTAACATCGCCAATTTTCAAAATTATTGTTCAAATATGTTTCGAGATATCGATTGGCCACAACTTCGTGGGCCACCCGGTATGTATATGGTATACAGGGTATTTAAAATTAACGGATACAGTACAATACTTTAAAACCGGTTGAAAAAATTAATAATTCATTTTTAATGTTTCTATAAATTTCCTTTCACGCTCCGAGAAAATTTACACAGTCAAGTATAAGACATACACAATCACAACAGATTAAATACGACACAAAGCAACATTTCGATGTCTTTAGTTTCAACTAATAAACATGTAGTTGTGTGTATACGTATACGAGTACAGGCAGTGTCTTATTAGTATAGAGTACAATCTTTGAAAAAAAATAATGATCACTAGACTATTGATATTCCAAATATTGTATGTTTACCCACGCATTTTATTTTTGAACCCGACAGTACCTTAATATACTCTTTAAATTTTCTAATATTAAAACTAATTTTAGGGATATATTATGATCTGGTAAATAATCCAATAGATCCACTAGATCAACTCAAGATCTCAAACCTGGTATTTCAAAGTAACTCATAATAACTAGCAATAAAACATACTTAAGTCTTCAGCAAAAATATGATGCGACATAAGTATTAGAGACAAATCATCAATAAATGGGATAAATACCAATGGTCTCAAATTTGAGCCTTGAGGTACTCCAGAGGATCTCACACTTACTCCACTACGCCATTCCACCACATTTATTTGACCTTTATTATCTATATGGTCTGCGATTATCTGGGTAAATTCTGCTAAACTTGCGGACTGGAATAACTTTCCGGGTCCCAACAAACTTATTGGTAAAAAGTTTCAGAATAAACAAAATGAGAAGTGGCTCTACTAAGGTCCATCAGCTAATAATTAAAGAAAATCTTTTAAATCTCAGGATTTGATCATCCCCATAGTTCAGTTTGTTTGTAAATTTTGATAATGATCGACGAATATTCGTTGCTGTAAATTTTATTACATTGATGCAGGTTGAGTGATTGCCAGAACTTCTTTTTACAGCTTGGACATAGTCAGTGGAATAAACACTGGAAAAAATACCTAGAGAAATCGTTTATAGTTTTATTGGCAGCATCAAATAAGTCCTTATGGGAAAAAACCAATGAAATATATTCTTCTCGAACTTTTTTACTCTAAGCATAACGCTAAACACTTGGGATCACTCTTAAAATTTAGCTGAATTGATCTTAAATAGTAAGCGTAAAGGTGGCTACACACGTAACTGTAAGCTTGACAAGCATGCATGAATAATATTTTTGTACAAGCATGCTTGAGCATCTTGCACAACATTTTTCTACAGACGCTCAAGTGTGTAACCACCTTAATCAGCTATTTGTGCTTTAATAATGCCTCGTAATATCCTGAATTCAATAAGATAAGTGATGGATTTTCTTAAATTTGTTGTGCTGATACTCTTTCAGTTTAATATCGTTAATTTTGGTAGCGATATACATACAAACTATAACTTTCTTACACAAAATTCTTCACATGTAGAAGTGATATAAGTATGACTTTTTAAGAGCTCCCAGTTATTATGTAATAAAGCATGATACAGAACATGAAAATTACCTTTCTCTTTGTATTGTACGTTTTATTGATTAATCAATTTGTTCTCTAGCGACTTAAGAATTAACTCGTAGTGGCCTCATGTTAGACCGAAGAAGAATAGTGCCTCCTACAAAACCTTTATATTAACTCATTAGCAATTCTAGCTACCACTGAACAATTCGTTAGTACTCTACAATATATAGTATGTAATATCTTTAAGCCCAAATCGATATATTTACGACGAACTAACGATTATATTCTTTTAAATACCGTGACATACTCATTTTAATAGCACCAGTTCGTTAGAGCATCCTATTTCCTTGACTTTCCTTCTCTACCGATCCGATTCAAGGCAGCAGCGTTTAGTAACCGCAAGAAATCGGTTACATCATCTTATTTTTCGACCTGAATTGCAAGAGTGAAGTGCACGAGATGATGTGTGTGAGCAATAATAGGGCTAACCGCTGTCACGTAGTGAACGGCCTTCGGGAAATAGCGGTCGAGTTGTTATTGTTTTGATAATACCGTTATGTTATGAGAATCGGCGATGGCACAACTTTAGACAGAATTATTTCAAAAATTGAAGTCGATCGACCAATATCCTTTAGAATTTATTAAAGTGAGCTGTATCAGTTATGGGTAATCAGAAATTTCTTAACCATGAATTCCTGCTGTCGCAGCAGGATTTGAAATGCATTCCTGCAACGCGAAAATTGTAACAGGATTACTATCACATTTCGGAGAGACGTGCCAGGATTTTCACGTGTCTAAGAATTATTACGTAGTTGGTAGCCTATTTGTCACATAAGGATGTATATTTTCTTAGGTAATACAAACCCAGGCTCGTAATAGTTTGGCCGGGCATACTTTGACACAAACACTCTCAAAACTATTTCATTAAAGAAAAATATTGGTAACAGAAACAAAATGTAAACTTTGAACTTACTACGAAATATTACTACGTCATGATGCGTCATTGACAAGTTTGTTAATAGAAAACATTAAGATTCGCGGTTCAGAATAGTTTGGCCAGTTGTTGAAATGCATATTGGACTAAACGTTTGTAGCGTTTTAAAACAAAATAGAATCTCAATTGTTGTCAAAGTGTAACGGATATTATAATGTGTGTTTTGGACGTATCTGCTAAAATATTCTAAAAAGTAAAGGCAGGTGGCGTGGAATTAAGTAACGATATGCAAAAATCAATTATTAACGCTCATAAACAGGTAATTTCAACTCTAAAAATATCTGCTATGTATTCGCTGCCTAAATCTACAGTTCAAGGCATTATCAACTTGTATAAAAAAACTGGATGCACAGTACAAAAGAAGAAAACCAGTCAATCGACATGTTCCGAAGAGGATTGTAACAACAAACCGACGATCCGATGTAAAAGAAATTATGGTGTTATGGAGTCAAGCCATTGGAAAAAATATTTCTGTATCCACAACTAAACGCTCAAGAAGAAAATAGAATACAAATTCTACAAGGTAATGTTTGGTTCTTTACGTTTTACTTTTGAATTTATCGGTCCTCCTTCAGGCAAAAGAAAAGCCGTTATTAACTAAACGACAGAAATTAAACTGTTACGGTGGGCCAGAAAACATAAACACTGGACTTTGCAATAATGGCACCAGATAATTTGGAGTGAAAAATCCAAATTTGAAATCTGGTTGACTGATACCAAAAAAACGTATGCTAAGAACTCCACAGGAAACTTGTCATCCTGACTGTTTAATTAGGAAAGTAAAGTTCCCTGCATCTCTTATGATCGGGGGGTGTACGTAGGGCGTAGGAAAATTGCATTTCGTAGATGGTACTGAGACAGCAGAAAGTATAAACAAATTTTGACAGCCGGTTTATTGCCGTCAATACCAATATGTCAAGGCACTGATGCGCAGTACATTTTCAGCAGGATGGTGCTGCATGTCACACAGCAGAACTGTCAAAGCTTGGTTTACAGAACATAATGGTCCCTATTATGGAATGGCCCTCTAGCAGTCCAGACCTCTCGCCAATAGAAATTTTGTAGCATAGAATGAAAAAACAGTTGAGCAAACGTCCAGCCCGTTCAGTTAACGGATCTACGTACCAAATTGAAAACAATTTGAGACAGCACGTTTCCTGAAGAGTGCGCTAAGCTGGCAGATACAATGCCTGTCAGAATTAAATCTGTTATTGTTAATAAAGGTGATGTAACACAGTTTGGATGACGCGGCCGAACTATTCTGACACAGTTTGGATGACGCGGCCGAACTATTCTGAACCGCGAATCTTAATGTTTTTTATTAACAATCTTGCCACTGACACATCATAACGTAGTAATATTTCATCGTATTTAAGTTAAAAGTTTGTACCTTGTTTCTGTTACCAATATTTTTTTGAACATAGTTTTATTATTTATTTAAATATATTAGTTGTAAAATTATACCTGGTCGAAGTATTATGAGTCTGGGCTCGTATAATGGTAAGGAACTTACCATTTATATACCAACAAAATGATCTCCATTTACTTGGTGGTAATGACGTAACGTGCACCCAGTTATTGGAATGCGATCACGTCACGATACGTTACCAAGTCTATGGAGTATTCATTCAATCGAAGCCTAAAAAATACAATGAAATTACTGTCACGCGTAAAATTTTGCTCGATTCGAGCCAACACATAATTCGCATGAACAGAAAAAGCGTCAGCCGTTATCGCATGTGCAGGTGTGTCGACAGTGACCTCTGCGCAGCGAGCAGCGGTAAAAGTGTCTCTAGGTCGGGTGAATTCAGTCAAAATAACCCACGACATGAAAAAAGACTTCTTATTCCATTAGAAAGAGAATGGATCTATCGAACTCGATATTAATCAGCGATGAAGGTTGATACTTAAAACCACATTACGTTTTGTTTGCGTTATAGCATCTATTAGTGGACTATTTTCGTATCTGTGGTATTTTATAAATAGCCCGGCAATTGCCTAAGGAACTGTTACTACCCGCATAATTATGTAAAATCATATTATAACGCGTCTTACGTTTTTCCCGTTCGCTAATAAGTCCTGCTGAGTTACGAAATCAATTCATAAGAAATTGTCTATTGAATTTATTTTGACAGCTGCTCGTTTCAAATAGAACATGATTTTCTGTTAGTAAGTTATACAACGGATTTTTTTCATTACAGATAACAAAATTAGGCTTACAAACATAAGCACAGAAGCATTCAACCGTGGACGTTACCAAGAGATGGATATAATAATTTTATTAGCAACAACTTTCTTCATCTGAATAGTACCTATTCATTCTATGATGTCTATCCTACAATTATTACGTTAGATATAAATTTTATACAATATAAGTCAGAAATAGATTAGTATTGTCACTGTATATGTAAGCTGTCACCGTTTCATGAAAACAGTGTTAGATCACCTTTATTAATAATAACAGCTTCAATTCTGGCAGGTATTGTACCTACCAGCTTAGCGCACTCTTCAGGAAACGGTGCTGTCCCTAATTTTTGCAATTTGGTGTGTATATCATTAACTGAACGGGCTGGATGTTTGCGCAACTATTTTCTCATTTCATGTCACAAAATTTCTATTGACGAAAGGTCTGCATTGCTAAAGGGTCATTCCATAAGAGGGACATTGTGTATAAATGCACTCGTGAAAACTTTCCAGTAATATCTCTGGACACCTCTTTTTTTTATTCATATACTTCATTTGAAAGGTGGATTGGAATAAAAACAGTTATATAGAAATAAAGTAGAAGAAGGATGGGAAGAAGAGAAATAAATGGAAAGAACAAGAGAAACAGAACAACAGGAGGATACAATGAGAAAAAATGAACACTGGGGAAGAAGTAAAATAAGAGGAAGTAGATGAAAACGAGGAAGAAGGGACATGAAGATATATAATATTAATGGTGATATATTAGTGATTGCTTGCTATAGTAAAGTATATGAGCAAACTAGACATTTATCTATATTTAGTGATAGTTTATTCTCTGATAGTTTATTCACGACACAACAAAATTGATGAAAAGGAGAAGAAGACCAGGAAGGGAAAAAAAGAAGAATAAAATGAGAGATAATGAACACTGGGAAAGTGGAAGAAGTAAAATAAGAGGAAGAAGATAAAAACGAGGAAGAAGGAGAATCAGAAAAAGAACATGATGGTAAGATCAAAGAGAAATAAATAATAATAATAATAATGCCCAATTGTTTTCTGATGTTTATAGCAGAATTAATTAATTTTTATGTAAATTTAATACATTAGAAGTATCTGTGTAGAGAGTGTTATACAGTAGTAGGTATGTATAGCTTTGCTCTGTTGATTATACAGGCACCTGTTATTGCAAGAAAACACCATTACCAAGACAGATTATTAAGCTGTAATACTTCAATAGATTTTTGGTAGATCTGTATTTTAACTACTTTATCTTGAATAGTAGTAGAGAAGTAGAAGAACAGTTGTAGAGTACCGTAAAGGAAGGGCAGAAAATTGTGGACAGAGAAGATGAGAATGAGGAAGAGGAAGAGGAAGAGGAAGAGGAAGAGGAAGAGGAAGAGGAAGAGGAAGAGGAAGAGGAAGAGGAAGAGGAAGAGGAAGAGGAAGAGGAAGAGGAAGAAGAAGAGGAAGAGAATGAGGATGGCGATGACAATGGACGATGGACGATGGACGATTGACGATTGACGATTGACGATTGACGATTGACGATTGACGATTGACGATGGACGATGGACGATGGACGATGGACGATGGACGATGGACGATGGACGAGGGACGAAGGACGAAGGACGAAGGACGACGGACGACGGACGAGGGACGACAGACGAGGGACGAGGGACGACGGACGAGGGACAACGGACGACGGACGACGGACGACGGACAACGGACGACGGACGACGGACGACGGACGAAAAGGTGAAGGTGAAGGTGAAGGTGAAGGTGAAGGTGAAGGTGAAGGTGAAGGTGAAGGTGAAGGTGAAGGTGAAGGTGAAGGTGAAGGGGAAGGTGAAGGGGAAGGGGAAGGGGAAGGCGAAGGGGAAGGCGAAGGCGAAGGCGAAGGCGAAGGCGAAGATGAAGATGAAGATGAAGATGAAGATGAAGATGAAGATGAAGATGAAGATGAAGATGAAGATGAAGATGAAGATGCGGATGAGTATGAAAAAAGAAACAAATAAAAGAGAAGAAATGGTAAAACTGAAGAAAATGAAGTAGAGACGGTAGTGAAAGGAGTTGAAGAAGGGTAAATAGATGACAAGAGGAATACGAGGGGGTACCCAGAAGAAACCGAGATGATATTGTGGTGGGCGGAGTGTCTTGATACCGCATTCTGCCGCTAGGAGCCTATAGAATAATTCCCGAGTCAGTAAGCCCAGTGTCGTCGCTGAAGAAGGTTCCGTTCTGCTTGTGTGAATTTTTTAGTGAGAGTTGCTTTGTGTGCTTGTCGCTTTTCCAACGGCTAATTGTCATGAACAGCGCGCGGATGCAAACTTTTGCTTCTTTTTCGGAAAAACTGTCATGGAGGCTCTTGAAATGTTAAAAACGGCCTATAGGGATGATGCTATTGGGAAAACTCAAGTGTTTGAGTGGTTTTCCCATTTCAAAAGAGGTAAAATGTCAATTGATGACAAACCTCGGTCTGGTCGGTCTTCCACGATTTGAACCGATGAAAATGTTGAAAGAATTCGCGAAATCATCCTGGAAGATCAACGACGGACCATTGATTAAGTTGTGGAAATTTTTGGTCAAAAATTGGCGCACAGATAGGGTTGTGTGAGCAGGGGCGTTATCGTGGTGGAAATACCAGTCGTCAGACTGCCATAAATCCGGCCTCTTTCGCTGAAAACTGTTGCTAAATCTTTTAAAACTTCCAGCTAGAAAGCCTGATTAACTGTCTGACCCTGTCGAACAAGCTCTGATGTGTAACTTCTCTCACATTAAAAAACAAAAAAAAAATAAGCACACAAAATAACTCTCACTAAAAAATTCATATAAGCCGAAGGGAACCTTCCTTAGCCATGATACTTGGCTTACTGACTCGGTAGCTGTACACGCTCCTAGGGGTAAGTATTACAAAAACTCCGCCCACCACAATCAGTTGAGTTTATTTTGGATACCCCTCGTACATTGGAGAAGAATAAGAATATGAAGAGGATATCGAAGGAGTGAAGAGTGTTTTAAGACTAAGGGAAGAAGAGGAGGAAGAGGCTAAAGAGGAATATTTACATTGCCAGTATTTGTTGTCAACTGAATGACTATAAAATATTAGTATGCAGTAATAAACATAATATGAGCGGCTCTTAAAGAATCTTTACACAAAGATATATTTAATCACTTTGGGTCTTTCTGTGTATCCGAAACTAGAACACTATACAGTATAGCCCTCGATATAAATAAATTAAATTCAAGTTTTCTCACTCTTTATTTTCATTTGTACGGTAAAGGAAAAATAAAATATTCGTCGTTTATTGTATACGCAAGAATTCACTTATTCTGTTTCTAATAAGAGGTGCAGGTACATCACAGACTTTTCTATTTCTCTAAACGAAAAATACTATCGGTATTGTATAATACTCGCTTGAAATAAAAAATATATTTTCAAAATTCATTATAGTCTGTCCCGATAAAGACAAAAGTAGAGAGGCGGGGCATCATATACAGGGTTTAACAAAAGATAACACCTGGAGATGATTTTCTAATTGCATGTGACGCAATAGGTTTTGAAATTGTATTTCATAGAAACAGCTCCAAACAATTTAATAACGCCAAACTTATTTTACATTAAAATCATTTAAAACGAGTTACGAGGGTGAATCAAATATAAACCAGAATTTTTATTTTAACGCCGTTAGGTAAAGGGGCCTACACGCTGTCTTAATATATATTAGGTGGGGATGTGAAGAGGAGGTGACTTCATCGGCGCGACTCGCCAAGGCCGATTAAGTGTCAGTAGCATCACGTCTGGGCAAGTAAACACGTCCGTTGACCAACGCAATATTATCAAATTTTTTACGTTAGAGGGCATAAAAGCAGCCGAAATTTTGCATCGATTGACTGCACAGTTTGCCGATAAAACCCCTTCAAAGACCTAAGTCTATGACGCATAACAGATTTAACATAACCTAAAAAAGACCACGTCGAAAAACCAAAGCTCGTCTTTCTGCAAGCAAAGTTTTTGCCACCGTTTTTTAGGATTACAGAGGCGTACTACTCACTCATTTCCTTCATGAGCGGCGTACAGTTAACGCCGCTTACTACTGCCAGTTCCTTGATGAAGCAAAACTGGGTTTTCGGCGGAAAAGACGAGATATGCTTATCCGAAGTGTGATTCTTCCTCACGACAACGCTCGGCCACATACAGCTGCTTTGACCCGAGAAAAACTGGAAATAATCCATTGGAAAATACTTAAACATCCGCCCTATAGCCCCGATTTGTTACCATGTGATTGTCACATGTTTGGACCACTTAAATAAAAACTTGGAGGACCCCGTTTTGATGAGGACCAAGACGTCGAAGCGTTCGTGCGCAATTGCTTAGAGGCACGACCAAATTAATTTTTCGATAACGTTATTAAAAAACTTCCAATTCGTTGGGATAATATAGTGATAAAAGAGGAGACTATGTAGAAAAATGAGATGTATTCAAACATGTTCTTACTGTGACAATAAATTTATAAAAAAAAAATTCAGGTTTATATTTGATTCACTCTCGTAGTAACAGCTTCATTAAACAAGTAACTATGCTTTTAACATACTACACCACCATTTTTAGGCATGCAAATCAAGTAAACACGCGCTGACATAGACAGTAAATCAGCAAGAGCACGTAACCAAGAACCAAACCTTACGCAACAGCTAAAAGTACGGTACAGCTATTACCACCTCCGGCACTCTCGATGTGTGTGCCCGGCTTATGGTAAATAAGTGAATTGTAAAGGCCGTTTGAAAGTCATTCACCCGCGTTTTTAATTCAATTTAATCTGCATTATTAATCTACTTTGAACGTTGCGAAAATCGAGAATTTCTATTAGGAATCGAACGGTCGGTCGTTCAATAACAGCAGCGTTGGAGTTGTACGAGTTGACGGTACCGTGGTCGGGTACCGCAGAACAATCGATAATTGAATTCCTTCGCGGCTGATTAGTTCCGACATTTTGGGTCGTTTCCGCTCAACGTGCAACTGGTAGATCGACTAAAAACCTCGGTCGCAAAGCAAATATAGAGGAAGCAAATTCGCATCGAACAGCATCATCACCATCTATCTTCTGCGAGAAATAATATTGTTGATACCGTCCCTGGAAAAATTTACCTCGTTATTTGGCGGATAGATGGCTTTAGTGATATTCTACAGGTTAATTGATACAGATATATCCTTAACTCCTCTCAGGAGCATAGGGCCTCAACAAATGCCTTCCATCTGGTGACTGTTCTGGGCTGTCTGTTTTGTCTGTTGCCACGTTTTTCCAATTTGTTCTAGTTCTCCCCTGACAGTTCTTTGCCATGTCATCTTTAGCCTTCCTATTCTTCTGCTACCCTGTGGGTCCCATTCTAAAGCTCTCTTACTGATGTTATGGTCTTCTCTTCGCAGTGTGTGGCCTATCCATTTCCACATTTTCATTTTGACTTCAGTTTCAATTCGTTGTTGCTTTGTTACATTCCACAGGTCTTTATTACGCATTTGGACCGGCCAAAAAATACGCATAATTCTGCGTAAGCTCCGATTTATGAAGACTTGTAACATGGAAATGGTTTGTCGGCTAATCTTCCATGTTTCTGCCCCATATAGAAGTACGGCTTTGACGTTGGAATTGAAAATATTTATTTTTGTTGAATTAGAGTATTCTCTGGATTTCCACACACTGTTTAACATCCCGAATGCTTGTCTGGCTTTTTTGATGCGGTTGTTTACATCATCTTCAGTACCGCCTGTTTTTGTAACTATGTTGCCTAGGTAGGTGAATTCATTGACCTCTTCAATTGTCTGATTGTTTATTGTAAAGGGTGTTTGGTTATCTGTACACATTCTCATTGACTTGATTTTTCTACTGTTAATTTTAAAACCTACAGCTTCAGCTTCTCTTACGAGGTTATTTAATTTAGTTGCCATATCTGTATGGTTATGTGCGAGCAGGCAAATGTCATCTGCATAGTCAAGATCTTCTAGTCTTGTAAATGTCCACCATATGCCATGCTGTCCCGTGATGGCTCTTCTCATGACCTCGTCTAGCATTATGTTGAATAGAAGGGGAGATAATATACACCCTTGCCGTACCCCCTCTTTAATTGTTATGGGTTGGCTTTGTATTCCTCGATGGGATACTCTACTTTGCGCATTCTTGTACAGCTCTTTTATAAGGTTTACTATCTTTGCTGGAACTCCTTTTCTCTGTAATGCGTTCCAGAGTTCTTCTGTAATGTGTAGTATGCTGTCAAATGTACGTTCGAAGTCTATAATAACTAGGTATAATGAGGATCGCCACTCGACTGACTGTTCTATAATTATACGGACTGTGTTTATTTGATCAATACATGATCTGTGGGGCCGAAAGCCCGCTTGCTCAGGTCTTAATAGAAGTTCCAGTATGTGAGTCAGTCTCGTATGTATTATATGAGCCAGGATTTTGAGGACTGTGTTTAGCAGTGTAATTCTTCTCCAATTTTGAAACTGACTTAAATTTCCCTTCTTAATTGATAGAATCTGTCAATTAAGGTACTAGTTTAACTGTTCTGTAGTACTAGTTAAACTAAAGTTTGGCCGCTATCTGCTGACTTTTACATGGGTCGCTGCACTACGATATACTACATATTTTTGGCCGTGATTGTACCGATTCTCTTCACGTCACAGCTGGATTTACAGAATGGCAACGCTGCAAGCGCAGAACTCGGTATCTACCGTGTCGCGATATCGTAATATTGTTTATTCATGCGCCTTTTCGGTTGTGTTCTTCAATATTGCACTGACTATGTCAAAAATATAACAAAAAGGAGTTTGGAGGCGGCAAAAAGATTTAAACGACGTCTGAACGCCGTGAAAGCAATAAATGACGTGAAAGAAGCTTCAAATCTAACCGCAAAAAAACAACTTGGAACTCTGATCATCAATTTAGATGAATTACAGCAGAATTTGAAGTGTCAGTTCATGTAAAACGTTATTGTCATTAGAAAACGTCGAGAGTGAAGTAAAAAGTGGTTTACAATCCATTTTGGCAGTGCGATATAATTACTTGCCATGTAACAATCCCTGTAACGTTGCCACAGTGCAAGAGTACGTGATTTGAATGGAAGAAATTCGTAACTTTTTATTTTGATTACGGAAAAACTATGTAGTCGATCAAGCACATTTTGGGTTCGCAAGGAATTGAAACGTAACAAAGAATTACATCGCACTGCCCAAATATACTATAAATGTTCGAAGTACTTGGGAGAATAAATAATTAAAGATACAATTTGAGGACAATACGAGTTTATTGATACCCTGTATAACAACTAAATTACGTACAAAGAAATTAAGATGTGTATTCTAACGTATAATCTTTCAGACTGACTTGCTAAATAATCAATTTTTATTTCAACGACATTTGAACAGTTAAACATTCGATATTGAGTTACCCGAACTCATAAATGCTGACCTAATGTTTATGTTTAATTTCAGGCACCGCATGAAGACTATTTTTAAACCTAAAATAATTATTGTTGAATGTAATATTCCAACAATAAATCACTTGTCACTCCACTCTCGGCGTTTTCTAATGACAATAATGTTTTACATGAATGACACTTCCAATTCTTCTGCAATTCATCTAAATCGATGACACAAGTTTCAAGTTGAATTTTTTTCGCGGTTAGATTTGAAGCTTTTTTGCGTCGTTCATTGCTTTCAACACTTGCCGGCGTCGTTTAACATCTTCTTCCCGCCTACGAATACATTTATGTTTTATTTTTGGCATATTCAATACAATACTGAAGAACAACACGATCGAAAAAGGCGCATGAATAAACAAAATTACGATATCGCCATACGGTAGGACACCAAGTTCTGCGCTTGCAGCGGTGCCACGCTGTAAACACAGCTGTGACGTAGAAAATCGGTACAGTCACAGCCAAAAATATGTAGTGTATCGCAGTGCAGCGACTTATGTAAAATTCAGCAGACAGCGGGAAAACTTTTGTAATCGAAATACATGCTAGTACTACCTTAAATAATCATGCCATTAAATTTAGTATTTTGAAATTGCCAAATCGTTTTTTTTTCAATTTTTTTCCTCTCCCCATTCTCACTCTACCGTAATAGTTACTGTAGCGTACGTAAGGAATATGTGCTCTTTCACATTCTGTAATAAAATAGGGCGCTGCAATTAAAAGAAAAATTCAATGACGTCATACCTACTACAGAGATCACCCTGTATATTTTAATTATATTGTAAAAAATGCGAAACTAAAAATAAATTTTGATGGGTCCAAGAGTTTTTCCCTAAACTTATTCCTTGAATTTTTAACCAATTTATTCATTACCTTACGAAGACACTACTGTATTTAATACAAATCTGTCACAAAATCGGTTTAGCTTTGGTACATTTCTTAAAGAATTAAAAAAGAAGCTTACACATTTAATATTAAAATTGCAGAAACGACTATTTATTTATTACCACAGGAATAACGTTCCATTTTAATTTATGAAAAAGTTACCAGACTAACTAGATTTCAATAGCTCCTTGTGTGGCATTAACAACGATGTTTATTTATTGCATTAATTTTGTTGTGGTTTATCGAATTAAGTTCGCTTCAGTCAAGGTCAAGAGGACAAACAAAACAATTCGTTCCCTTTATACCGCGATACTATATCGGAAGCTGTTCGTTAAAAGCCGAACGATTGTGACCAGAAATTCTGGCCCCTCGAAACTGGATTTGATTATCAAGAAGTATTCGTTTTAGATTTGACTGAAATTGTAAATAATGTTTTATATTTATGCGATGTTAAAGACGACACTGTCACTTACATTCATATTTATATTTCGATTTATATTCATAATTAACAATGCTAGTATTTCTTCAATCTGTAAGCCAGTGACAACTTAGAAATTGACCGAGTAGTGTGTTGATAGTGAACGTTTAAAAGAAGTTTGTGCAAAAATGGAAATCAACCGTGAAGGTTTGCGTTGGATGATTTTTTATGATTTTAAGAAAGGGCTTACTTAACAACAATGCATAGAATCGCTTCGTGCAACTATTGGTAATGAAGCACCATCACAGAAGACTGTTTACAATTGGTTTTCAGAATTTCGTCATGGTCGTGCGTCCGTCTGTGAGGAATGTCACGAGGGTCGACCAAAATCGGTTGTCGTTCCAAAAAATATCGATGCTGTGCGCAACATGTTCATAGAAGATCGGCATGTGACTTACAGACCGATAGAGGCGTCTCTTGGCATATCGCAGACTACGATATAATCGATTTTGCATGAACATTTAGTTGTGAGAAAGGTCTGTCCCAGATGGATTCCGCATAATTTGACCGAAGCGCAAAGAAAGGCTCGTGTTGATTGGTGTCAGGAAATGCTGAAAAAATTTCGGCCGAGGACGTGCAAAATCCGTATACAACATTGTTACAGGAGATGAAACGTGGATATACTCATATGAACCGGAAAGCAAACAACAGTCTACTGTTTGCGTGTTTGAAAATGAATCGAATACCACTAAAATAGTTCGTTCACGGAGCACTTCCAAGAAAATGATCGCTTGTTTCTTCGGATGTACTGGACACATCGCAACCATTCCTTTAGAGGACTGAAAAACTGTTAATGTTGAATGGTATACAACAACTTGTTTGCCAACGGTCTTCGATGAAATACGGAAAAACAACAAAAAAGGACGCATCATTCTTCATCACGACAATGCCAGCTCCCATACAGCACGTCAAACAACTGGATATTTGAAGGAGAAAAATATCGAATTAATGTGTCATTGACCGTATTCACCCGATTTATCACCTAATGACTTTTACTTGTTCCCCACTGTCAAACAAAAGATGCGTGGACAGCGATTCATCACCTCAAGAAGCTGTTGAAGCCTTCCAAAACCATGTTTCTACGATATCAACTTCAGAGTGGAGAAAATGTTTCCAGAATTGGTTTGTGCGTATGCAAAAATGTATTGACCTGAAAGACGAATATTTCAAAACACTTTGTTTCGAACCTATTCGTTTCTTTTTCACTTTTTGCAAAAACTTAAAAGGCAGCCCTCGTATTACTTAATACGGCGTTGTATTAGTTTTGTTTTTAAATCATTTAAGAATAATTTATCAACACATGAAAATTACTACCTATCTTTAAACTATCTTGAAAAATAGGTTACCTCTGATGTGCCTCTATAAATATAAATATAATATAAGCTATAATTGCGTGTAATTTTCTACTCACCTTGCAGGAAAGCTCTTTTCATTCTGATGTAGCAGGGCATGGCTAGGCCACTGTAACAGAACAAAAACCATTAGACTAGAATTGCAACGTCCTTACGAAAAATACAGAAATCATGGTATGGCTGGCGATGACATACCCATTATCTATTCATCTTTTTTACGAATTTCAATATTTTCAATAACAGAAGAAACAACTTTCTCTAGCCGCACCGCGTTCATGACTTATTATTAAAAACCGCCACAAACACAAATTATGTAAAAGTAATCTAGCGACCTTAATATTTCCCTCAATATCGTATTTATATCGCTTCTTGAAATTGTCTTGCAATTAGGCTTAATTTCAATCCCCGGTTCAACATGAAGATGTTTCAACGTTGATGATTCTTGGAATATATGTGGAAATCTTCGAAAACAGATATAATATACTAATTAAAGTTATACAATGTCCTTAAAAATAATGGGATACAATCCAGTGAAATGAAGCAATCAAATATATGTATGTATATAATTTTGTAATCATATTAAGTAGTTGTTTTACGTAAAAATGAAAACTTTATACACTCTCGTCTATAAATAACAAATAACTATATTCTCTGCCCTCTGGCATTGACTGATCTATTGAACTATTAAATTATAATCAGGTGTATAAAAAAATAATAAGTTAATTTGGAGTTAACTATGTCCTTAATTTCAACATGAACACGTACTGTATTGTCCAAAACTATAATTAACTAAACAATTAATTCACAATCAGTATTTCTTATTCTGTCCGTTCGAGAATTCAAGTTGAATAGGTCAAATGAATAAGTATAAAAGAAATTAATTCAAAAAAGAGCCCTGACTTTGACTTGATTACCGGGAAAGTATTCCAAAAGGCATCTGACAGGTGCCTTAAAGCTAACACTCAAATCTTTAATGCAATTATTAGAACAAATAATTTTCAAACTACTGAAATAAGGAGCTTATACTCCACCCCATCTGCAAAAATGCCTTATAAATAATAAGGACTAAACAAATTAGATCAAAACAGCTATTCTCCTGGCTATCGCTGAATTAAATGACAAAATTTGCCGTATTTTGTCTAACAGAGTAGCACTAAAATACAGTGATTCAGATTGTTTCAAAACCACAAGGAAGATGCAAAGCGTCACCTATCTCAGGATATCGCTAACTGTAGACCGGTTTCGACCTTATCTTGGGTCTCATCAGTGCAATAAGGTTAATTTGTTTAGTCCTTATTATATAAGACATTTTTGCAGATGGAGTGGAGTATAATCTCCTTATTTCAGTCGTTTGAAAATTACCCTCTGCGAAGTAGAACAGTAGAAAACAACCTGACGATGTCACCTGCTTCCGATGTAACATATTCGTACACACTTTTAATATTATGTCCTTTTTAAATGTTGGTATTGATATTTCTATTTCATTTCACTATTTTAGTGCCATATATCCAATTTTGTTGTTTTTGAAAAGTTTTACTTTAATTATGCAAACCGCTATAAATTGTATTTCTTGAGCTAGTACGTAGCAAGCACACGTGATTTCGTTAACTTACCTACAAATATTTCAATTATATTTTCATATTCCTGCATATACAGGATATCAGAAATCCCAACATGGTTTTAACTAAGGCACAAGAAACCGATGTTACAAAAATATCGCAAGAAATAATCAAGGACTGTCTTTTCAACAAGGAATTTATGGACACGTTTTCTTTACAAATACCGACTACGGTTGTAAAAAATCTAAAGCATAAGTTCGACAAAGTGAATAAACAATTATATCTTTGAAAAATAAAATAACCAACATAGAGAAGAAAAATAAGAGCCTGTATACAGAAAATAGCCAATTAAAATCCAAGCTAAGTGATCTGGAACAACAAATAACAAAAATTTTACCGGTTGAAGCAGAAGAAAATCAGTTTGAGGAAATTTTGTGTCCTATAATTGGAGTTAATCTTAACAGACAGGACTGTAGACACTGTAATATTAAAAAAAAAAATAATATTTGTGCTGGAATTATAATCAAATTGTGGGATCATTTTTCTTTAAGTAATTGGCGAAGGTTAATTATTCTTCTCCTTGTTCTTGGTTTCTCAACGGTCGGATTTGCAGATTAGGTGAAATGGAGTGGCCAGCCCCTTCTCCCGACTTGAAACCCACTTGAATATTTTTATGACTAGTTATATCAACATCGCAATTCGTCCATCGCGTCTCGGTTATTTCAACAACTCAAGTAATCGGAATAAAGTATAAAATTAGTGATATCAGTATGAAACTGTTGAAAATTTTGCATTCATTATTTTTTTATTAGTTTTTTATTTTCATGGGGTTTTTGGGATTATTATTTTTTTAGTTTCCAAGACCTAAAATCCTTGTCTTTTTTAGATCGTTCATGAACACTTTCAGAATAATGTTCCGTCAAAAAGACTAACTTTACAATTGTGTTTACTTTATTGTGTTTTTACAATTGTATTTAATTGTGTTTACGTGATACCCTAGAACAAATTCAATGGAATTAAATCTGGTTGGATGCTTGTTGGACGCACGTTAACCAACTCATCAATTAGAAGAAAGTCAGAGAATCGTCAAAAACTAAAAAGTTATTATCATCAGAAGGTATAGCTCGTCTAATTTTGTTGCAGCTTCAAAGGTTCCAACCCTGTCCCAGGAAAGGGGTATAATTTGACAATATTTTTGTATTTATCATGCTTATGTTCAACATAAAAATGTATATGAAAAAAATTGTGTAAATATAGACTAAATTTATTATTCGCTTTGTTAATTTGAGAATTAAATAATTATACACTTCGGCAACCTAGATAATGAACCAAAATTGGCTATTACTAATGACGATTATTAATCAAAACGATTTGTTACAGCTTTGGGTCTATTTTCAAGTAAACACGTACAAATTACACCAAACCTGATGCAACATCCTGTCTGCAAGTTTAGCAACGGGTGAAAGTAATTCGTTCGGTATTATAAATATTTATGAGAGAGTCAGTCTGTCAGATGACATTTTTTACCGTTTTATTCTTTACATTCAGATTTCAAGTCATTAAAAAATTAGTTCTCTATTGTATAACATTTCCTTTTGATCTAAACTCTTAAATATAACGTTTATTTTTTACAGAATGGTGTTAAATGAGAGCCATTTACATACGCACCATTCTAGTTATTAAAATTAAAACTCCTTACCTATGTGTAACTTAAAAACTAACATGGCGCATATGTATGTTGATTTTTAATGTATATGTACTTCTACAATTTCGATTCTGTTTCAAGAATACACAAATTGTCTTAGCCGATGTATAATAAAAATCGCAAAATTAAACACTAATTATCGCAGATTATATTTTTACACATACGAGCAATTGAGCATAACCCAAAGCGGTGGGCGACTCAACTGCACAGAATGTATGAGATCATAAATCGCAATATATTTTTTTGATTTACGTAACGAATTGTTAACTACGAATTGTCGAACGCCTGTTAAGAATTTATTCTTGGTGTAATATTGCTTTTTGTTACAACACAGTGCGATGAAAGCTAAAAGTCGTAATTAAACTTGACCCACCTCGGTTTTGATCAGAGACATAACAGACGGCAGAATTTCTCTTGACTATTACCCTCAATCGTTCGTGCTGATTGCTATATCTAATATTAAGATAAATATCGTGTACATGGTATGTTCTTTTTTATCGTTGCATTAAAAATAATCTTGTATAAACATAATTGTTGAAATATGTATAAAACTTTTATAAAACAAAATATACTTGTCGGTGTTTGAAATATATTTTTTTAGCTTTTCCTGCTCTCTTCGCAGTTTTACTGTTAGTCTTGATAGGGTCTTTCAATAAGGACGCTCGATTTTTAAATGTAAATAAAGTAAGTTGTGTGTGAATTATTCACTCAATTTTTTGAAGTATGGAATATAACGTCATTCACATGTCCGCCGAGGCTTTGCTTGGTGGTACGTATTCGGGAGGTCCAATTTTCGATGACTTTGTTGCATAAATCTGGCTGAATTTGCGGGATGGCGTTCGTTATATTGACTTTGAAGGCATCAATTGTTTGCTATTTATTCACATAGACCTATGATTTAAGATAGCCCCAAAGGAAGAAGTCTAAAGGCGTTAAATCGCACGATCTCGGTGGTTCACGTCGCCGCCGCAAGAGATAGCCATGCCCTCAAATCGTGCAGAATGTCCATCGTGGCACGCGTTGTGTGGCACGTAGCGCCGTCCTGTTGGAACCACATGTCGTCGGTATCCATATCATCCAGTTTAGACCACAAGAAGTTGCTTATCATCGATCTGTAGCGCTCGCCGTTGACGCGTATGGGAACAACTTTAGAAGAAATACGAACCTATGATTCCACCAGACCAGAATCGGCACCAAACAGTGACTTTCTCGGGATGCATTTGCTACTGATGTATCTCGTATGGATTGATATTGTCCCAAATCTGACAATGTCGGTTGTTCACATATCCGTTCATCCAAAAATGGGCCTCGTCGCTAAAGATGATTTTTTTGACGAAATTTAAGTCAACTTCCAACTGCTTCAGAGCCCAATCAGCGAACACATGGCATTATCTGTAGTCGTCCACCTTAAGTCTCTGAGTCAGTTACATTTTATATGGCTGCATATCCAAGTCCCGACGCAAAATTCGCGAAGTTGAAGTCGCAGAAAGGCCAAATTCCTGTGAACCACAAGAAATTGGATCGGCTGGCCTCGGATTTTTCCGAACACTCTCACAGACAGAAGCAAAAATACACTTTTTGCTGTAAAATACACTTCTGCTGGCTGAACGCCAGTTTTCTCAGGAAAAGCTAATTTTCCCGCTTTCGTTGATGTACACAAAAGTTGTAAAACTATCACGCGTTTGTGTAAATATACTAGGCGATCTTTATTTGACCAGGATATTTTTTTAAATCGCAGAAATGCTTTATTTTCTAAAAAAGAAACTTTTGAATACTAAATTATATGAGACAAATAATCAATATTTATTATCTACAACGCGTTTTTGTTAATAAAAATATATTATACTATATTTAAGGTACGACTTCAAATATTAACGAAAATCTGTGTTGATGAAGTCATTCCGTTTATGCTAATTATATTTTATATTTTGAAGTCCTTGTGCGTGTTTTCCACACTCAGTTTAACCCACTGGCGTGGAATAAATACATGCATTAATGGAGAACAGTCATTTTCATTATAATTTCAATAACCCTAAGCATTTTATGTGAAACACAGCTCGATAGATTATGGTATTACATATAATGTTTAATAGTGTTTTTATTGGCAATAAAAATCGGATTAACGATTAGAAGAATGAAACTACATGGAAATAGTTGCTTTCGAACATTTATTAAGCGATTAGCAACGAAAAAACTTCCGCCATACATTAATAAAAATTAGTGTAACTAAGGAAGTTCCGTTTATTCAAATTGCGTCATGTTTATTCTGTTTGTGTCTAAATTTTAAATTCCTTTCGGCTTACTAATACATACAGAGCACCTAAAATAACGGTCCTTGTACTTGTGTATTGTAAAGAAACTGCTCAGCTATAGGTTGCCTGTTACAATTTTCTGGATATTAAGTGTACGTCAATTTTGAATAACAATAGTTCAACGCCATACACGGTACCAACTACATAAATAGTACCTCAATACTCCATAAATACTACGTAAATACTATATACATTTTATATCACTTTTTATTTATATAACTTTTTAAAAACAATTTATTTTTAATTTACGATTTTGAACACTTGTCAAAAGAGGAGTAACCAGTATTTATACTTTTAACGTGAAACTTATTCGACGTCTATTCGACGACTAATTGAAGATTACTAGCTACTGAATTTACGAATTACTTATGGACTGATTACTATATTGCCGATTACAATATTTACGGATTACTATACTTATTCACCGATTACTGAAGCTACTAGTGGTTGTTTCTCTATTTAAAACATTTCTGTTGCTGATGCTGCAGGAATGTTCTAAGAAGTGTTTTCCCAAGACTTTTAGCAAGTTGCAATAATTGCGATCAAATACAATGTAAGTTTATGATAAGCACAAAAGGTTTTTAGTTACGCGATAACCGCAATGACTTTGGTATACTCTTTTCTGGGCATAACATCCTGTATGCTAATGGCCTGTTAAAATGTATATTACAATATTATAAAATACAGTAGGTACTATTCTAAGTCTTAATCTAATATAAGAGATGATTCTACATAACATACATACTACATAAATACATAATACTACGTAAATACTACATAAATACTAAATAAATACTACTTAAGTAAATATCAACTCTATATCATATGAATATACCTCACAAGAGAGGTATTCCAGGTATTATGTTATTGTAAGTTTTTTTATCGGAGGAGAGACGATTGAAGGGAGTAAAAATTAAATTTGAAATGTTCACTTTCTCTTCACAAATCGTTAATAAGCAAAACTTGTATTCCCATACAAAAATTTGGAAGTTGCCTCCACCCTGTTTTTTAAAAATAACCAACAGAGTTTTTATGTCTATCATATTACAGAACTGTTTAATTTTGGAAATTATACAAAAGCTAATTTTAGGGACTGAGGAGATATGAAGCGTGAAAAAGTGTCTATTGAGTAGTAACTTTATCATTTTGTAAAAAATGGTTAAATTAACTGAACAAGAAACAATTAAAATTCTTTCCATGACCAGATTTGGATATAGGATGTGCATTCAAAAGGTGTAGTTGAATTGTTCATGTTCAATACAACTCGTATTTCTTCTTCCTCTTGTGTTAATAATTGTGAGAGTAGTGGAAAATAATTTTCAAAACTCGTATCTCGAAAATTGTTAAATTTAAATATTTAGTGAGCTCTATGATTCTTTTTTCTTTCAACAGAAGTGAATCATCGAGTAATGTACAGTGGTATTAAAAAATGCAATGTTTTGGCGTGCTTTTTTGACATATCCTGTATGCTATTTTTTAGTTATTGTAATAGAGTTTTAAAAACATTAAAACTTTTCTGTGTAATATGTTTCGCTAACTATCTTACTTTAGAAAATTAACAGAATCGTTTCCATGCATATTAGAGATCCTGTATGCCTTCCTACAATACATTATACATAGGGTCTGGCATAAGCATAGAATAATATCAAAGATTTGGACATTTATGGTCAAAATAAATGAAATAAATTCAACAAAAATTAAAATAAACGAAACAAGAATGAAATAAATTTTACAGAATTATTGAGACACCAACAAATTATGCAATAAAGCTAAGACATAATTGCATTTTGTTCGCCAAATTATTAACTGTTTATGCCGTACGTAGTTGATACATACGCTAGACATACGTGCTGGTAATTATGACATATTAGTAACAATTATGAGTGGTGCAGCATGTGATCCGTGCGTCGTCACTAAATTGATACACGCGCAAAGATCCATTATAGAAATTGTATATATTTATTTGTACAAAGAATTTAGATATTGATTTTATATAATATGTTGACGGTATTGAAACGTTTTTTCGGCAATGAATTCCCTGCTATGGCACCCAACTTTTTTTCTAAATAGTAACCTATAAATTTTTTTTGTATTTTGATGTAAAGCAACCGTCAAGAATAATTCAGCAATATGAAAATATACATGATGTTCTATTAAAAAAAATCCCTTTTTTATTGCATTTATATGAATCACGTTGTATATTTACAATTTAATTTAGAAGACGTACGAAGGTACGTTCAAACAAGTAGTTTAGTCTAGACGTAGACTAAAAATCGACTTACTTATAAAATTACACCAAAAATATTGCAATTTTGCAATCTTTACTTGCCCATTTTTGGCTCATTGCGTAGAGTTTCCACTGTTTTTAGAATTTTCATTAACATGAAAGTCGCCGGGAAACATTTTTAGTAGTTTGCTAAAGGTCCGGATTTTAATACGTTTGAAAGTAGTTCTGCAAATGTGGCCACCGTTACACAACATTATTGACCCAACTAGCACTTAAACGTCAGCGCAGCCTTTACTTTCGACCATCAAAATCTCGTTTGCGACGAAAAAGGCAACGTTCTCACAGTCTCCAGGGTTCCACTGTCGCATTTAACGACATTTATTAACATCGAACTATCAACATTAAGTGTACTTTATTGGCGTTGATTAGGAATTCAGCATAAATTTGCTTCTTTATGTGTCTAGGCATAAGTTAGCACCTCGAATGGACTAAGAAAAAAAAAGAGGAGATAATCCTAATCAGCAATAATCTCCCTAGGGCTTGAGTTATTTCTAAAAACGATTGCAAGTCTTCGAATATTGTGAAAATTAGAAAATGGAGAAGGAATTCAGTGTTCAAGATTCAAAAGGAAACTAGCTTTCTCTATATGTCTATAAAATTTTAAAGAGCAGTTCCGCAGAAAAGTAATAATGTTTTATAACTAAATATTTAGATTATTAGCTGCTAGATATTTAGAATTTTTACGGTTCGATGTAGTTACATCTTCATCAGATTTTTATTCAAACAATGAAGACGATGAAGTTCCCCATCGAAGAATTTGATTTCGACAAGACTGAGCCACTGATTTTGATTTTGATGTCCGCTCTTTTGTTGACGATACTTTCCCCAGTAGGTGGACGGGGCGATGAGCATCAACTGAATGGCCCCCACTTTTCTTTCAATCACCCATTAGTGATTGGATCCCACGGATTATACACCTATATTTCTTCAATACGAGTATAGTTGTTGTGAGATTCTCGCACCTACTGCTAAAAGTTGTAGGAGTTGCAAGGGCACTGGTGATAGTTTGAAAACAACTGTTCTCAGGACTACGAAACGTACGAAGCGTCTGGAGATACTCGAGCCCTCCTTACTTCCTTACTGGGGCAGGGAAAGCGCTTCCCGACTAGCGCAGAATCTTTCCCAATTCGGTTGCCATATTTGACCAACTAATTGACTTTTTCGGACTTGTTCTCCAGGGGCTAGTTAGAATGGTGAGTCTATTTCAATAGATCAAATAATTTAGAGGTTTTAAAACAACAAATTCAAATCAAAGTAGGCAATATCACTCGAGAGATTATTCAGTATTCTACGCAGAGTGTTAAAAGGCGTATCCCGGCCATTGCCAGATTAAGAATGGAGGATATTTAACACTTGGAAGACTTTAAGGAACCCCAAAAAAAGGATTAAATTTAAAAAATACTATGACGACGTGGAATTTGTTCAAAGCCGCAATAATCTTTGATGAGAGCCTTCATCAAAAAAATGACCATAACTTTCGCATTTAAAAAACGTATAATACGTGGTACAATTCTATAGAATTCATAAAATGTATTGCAACTGACCACAATTAGAATATTCATATAAACGACCACGAACCAAAAGCAACAGTTTCTTTGACCACCCGGTATTCTGGCAACAACCGGGGTAACAAACCTCATATATCAACATTCGGAAACGTTGAATTCCGATGAGATTCTTCGCTAAAACTGCCAGTTGTAAACAAGCTTATTGTTTAATACCGTGAGAAAAAATAAATTCTATAGAGGAAAGAAGAACAAACGGGCAATAACTGATCTTAATGGCCTAAATGGCTATTTTAGTCAGGACCTATAAGGTAAGATCACTTACAGCATATATAGTTTACGTAAAAGGTCACTTTAGATGGTACGATATTGTATTGTACGCTGGTTATCATAGATAGTGTCCCACTAAGTATCATCCCACTTGTGTTGTCCTATTTTGGCATAACTTAATTTGTTTTTTTCTTGTGTTAAATGTAAAATTTGAATTCTACAATAATTCAGTTTATCATAAAATTATATTTATTGCTTTCTCTGAATATTTTATTCACTGGCTTTGTTGTAGGCGATGAATATTAATACTTTCAGCCAATTTTTTTAACCTGACCGAATCTCCGTTACAATACTTGTATTATGGATATATTCAATACTCGGTTATGGGTATATTTGATACTGTTTTATTCAAGTACGTGCCTTTTAGACCATTGCTGTGTTGCTTTGCAAGCGTTCGCGAAAATGTTAACCGATACACATACATTTTCATTTTCAATATCAGCAATCTGCTTCTAATGTGTCTGCTGAGTTGACCAAAGCCAAAACTAATCGGATAATAATCGTTTAGTATCAAGTTATGCGGGTGTTTTGTTATTTAAATGTATTGTTGAGACGATTTTTTTTCTACAATTGTTATACAAGGTGTCAATTTGAAACGGAACACCCAGGATAACTTTTGAAATAAATATATTATAGAAAAGTGATGTGGTGGGTTTATTTTTGTTAACGGGACATCTTTTGACA
The DNA here is from genome assembly GCA_037954035.1 of Rosalia funebris. Lineage (NCBI taxonomy): Eukaryota > Metazoa > Arthropoda > Insecta > Coleoptera > Cerambycidae > Rosalia > Rosalia funebris. The sequence continues at coordinate 19,840,690 of JAZFAV010000039.1, read as the reverse complement.
GAACAACTGTTACTGCGATTGAGGCTAGATATTCCAAACAACTACCTATACCCTTAAAGTACTCAAATGGAGACATTTGAAAAGAAAATTTCATAAAAGCGTCTGTTCCATAGGGGCTTTTAAATCTAGTGACTACAATGACTTGTAATGTAGGTGACAACTGAATTTCTTTGTTTATCGTTAAGAAACCGGCTGCAATGGTTATTTGGGCTGTTTCGATTTATATACGTGGACAAACGCCGAGAGTAAACAATACCTATTTGTCATTGCTAAAGCGCCTATTGTAAACGATGTATGGTAATTCAGCGAGATAATTGTCTTTTAATTCCTAAACAGTTTTAACTTAATGATAATGCTGAAATGAGGTAAGTCGTTCACGAGCCGCAGTGGCGGGAGATCAGTAATGCACTTTTCGTGGCCGTAGGGCTGTAGTTGATCTTGATTTATCGATCGAGGTGTACGTACGGTAGCCGCTGTGTTAGTTGAAACGTTTTAATTTAATAATAATGTATGTCGCAAGTGTGAAAGCCCAGAAAACTTTTATATACTCACCAAGTAAAAAAGTTTATTGATGAATTTGATGATTTATTCTACGATGAAGCGAAAGTAATGTGTAAAGTATGCGATAATCCCTTAACGTGCTGGTCCAAATCCAACTGTACACTTCACGTGAATTTTGTGCAACATCAACATAGAAAACAGGGCGTGTACTTGAAAATTCTTAGGTTAGGTTTGATTTATTGTTGATTTTTATAGCCTGTAATATTCTGCTTCACGTACTAGATAAAGAACCATTTGGAGAGCACATTGACATAATGTGCTTGATACAAAGAGTATTGACACAAGTACAATACATAGTTCCAGTTACTAAGTCACAGAACATTATGGAGAAATATATCAACTTTACGCGACGAGATTATAGAAAGTATTACACGTAAATACAAAATAGATGACTGTGGTTATATGTTGACGAGACGACCGATCATAAAGATATTGTATTGTAAATATTATAGTACGTGTACTGGACCTTCGGCTTCAACATTTTCATTGCTATTAGTCAGCAGCTAAGTCACTGAGTGTACTGGCAATATAATTACGCAAGTGGGGCAGGAGACGTTAGAAAAATTTCAAGTGGCAAGTCAAATATTAATGTTTGTGACCAATGGAGCCGCGGCAATACCTTCAGTAGGCCGTTCTTTTTCACAACACGATTGTAGATTGTTCCATGTTACGTCTAAAATGCATGCTTTACATCTTGTGGCAAAAACTATTCGAAATTGTTTTCCCAAGGTACGATCCTTACACGTTGGGGAACATGGTTGAAGGAAGCTTCTTCTTATGATGACATTTTCTAGCAAATAAAACCTGTAATGCTACGGTTCAATCCTGCCGAGGCTGTAGCTATCAAGGAAATCTAGACACAATTTCTAGACATTTCTATTGAAACTGATTTAAAACTATTCATATCAACTATAAAGGAGTGCATGATGCATTAAAGAAATTACAAAATAGTGCGTTGGCGTTAGCCGAGTCGCTGCAAATAGTGAACCAAGTAAATTCACTGCTACACGTTATAGATGATGTAAAAAATGAGCACATAAAACAAAAATTCAAAAGTGTACTAAAGAAAGGCACTAGTTTTAATAAATTAAGACAAGTTTGTGATGATACTGCTAATAGTGATAGTGCGTCTACAGATCCGTTAAGTGAGTGCAAAGAGTATTTTATGTATGGCCTGTATTACATCAGTAGATGTCGAACGGTCGCTCTCCAAATATAAGAACATATTTTCACCACAGCGAACATCATTCTCCGAGACAAATATGGAAACATACCTGATGCTACAAAGTATTTACAGATCGTCTTCAGTTCATGATGGTGATGGTGATGATGATGATGCTAATTCATCAAGCTAGTTAAGAGGGTAAGTACATACAGTGTTATATTTACTTGTAACAGTTTAGTGCGTTTGTTATTAATTACTTTGTAATATTAACTTACTACCCTTGTTACGATGCGTACGTCTATGGCGTGCGACACATTTCTCACAGCCTTACTCATAGCTACAGAACCCCCACGCGACGTTGCCAAATCTCCCAACTCGCGTCCGGCAATCGGGGAATAATATCGGACGTGTTTTAGCCTAAAAATTGAAAGTGAATCGTACAACGGAAAACGTCAACAACGAATTACGCGTCGCGCACAAAAAGTGGATCACGGACTGGTATTTATTTTCGTTTCTTGTACTGTCGAACAAGGTTCTGTTAGATTTCTTACAATGAATATTATATGCCGGCGAATCATTTCACTTTCTTTTAAAAATGAAAGTGTACCGTTGGAAGACAAAAAGCCGCTAGAAGTCGGCATTGCTGATGCGATTCGTTTTAAATAACATACCGAGCGGTCGGTGAATAAAAATGTCTTGTCAATGAAATAATCTTCTCTCGATAAAATACGCACAGTTGAGTGGTTAGCTTGGCCGGTGGCTATTTATTTAAGATTCTAAAATGTTCCTGATACTCTTACAATAGTAATAATATTTAACATATGTAATTGGACTCGAAAAATAATGATCGTACAGAAGATTCAAATAGGGTTTTAAAAACTGCAAAGTATTCTTTACAAGCCGTAGTTATTGGTTTTTGATCAAAAAAATTCGGTGCAAGAATGTTGATTGAAGATGTAAAAAATGGCGTATTTAGGAATATTCTCTTAACTTGGCGTAGCTTTGCAAATAAGGATAGACTAACGATGTTGATTGTTTCTTTTCAACCTCAAAGTATCTCAATAAAACCCTTAAAATTTCAAAGCGCTGCGATTTTTTTTTTATTATTGTGTTCGGAATGAATTTGTCGTTTTTGCTAAAAATCAATTTATGGATAAATCTTTCATTTTTTACTCATTTTTTGAGGTTGAAAATCATGTTCTTTAATTTTCTTTTCGCAATAATCCATATTTTCTTATCAAGAAATGTTAATTATTGTAAGAAAAAAATTAATAAGAAATCAAAGAAGAACGTCGAGAGGAAATAAAGAACAGTATGCTTGGAAGAGGTCTAATTTGTGTGAAGTTGGTATGTCACTTACATAACTTGCTTAACGTGGTTTGAGGAAAGCAAAACATGAAGGACGAGAGGTACCAGATGCCAAAGACGCACTACAAAGTGTCAAGATTGTCGTCTTCGATTATTAGCTGTAAAACAGCAATTCCATTTGAACTATTATAAATCAATTGTTTCATTATGTATGTAAGTAGATCAATAACAATGCCAGCAATATACCGACAAATAAGATCCTTAGGACTCTTCCTTTGGTCAATATTCTTACCATTTACTGCTGACTATAGACGTCAGCGAATGCAATGGGTTAAAGAAAGGAGTTCCAGTGAAAAATGGATTGGAAAGGTTCCAAATTCAGTCGTGAATTTCGTGTCTTTTTGGAAATGCACGACGACCGAACGAGAATGATAAAGCCTGGATATAAAACACATATATAATCTTCTGTAGAGCCGTATGTACACCGTTAGGAATTATGGGTTGACGGTGATTTCTTGTTAATATCTGGACTATCATGATATTCGTTGCACCTTCTTAAAAGACATTTCTCGAATAACTGATTTAACAAAAAACTAGACTATTAGTCGTAGACCTCTTGGTTTGCCAGCAGGATTACCTAAATAGGCTTCTCTTGATTTTTCCCTTAACTAATTTAAAACAAGTTATATGCGCTAAAAAATATACTTAACTTAAAAAATTGTAGATAATAAAATTGCAAAGCGTACCATCATTTTGAAGAACTAAAACACACATTTTCTTTACTCTTTTCCCTATTTCTTACAAAAACTTTCTGCCTTCCACCATAACGAGTTTCTCGTTAAGACGGAGATTACCATCGTATCCGGTAGGTCGTGTTACCTGGGTTTAGATGTATTTTGTGCCGATTATGATACCTTGGAATTTTTAATAAATTTCCATGAATCACTCCATCGATTTTTTCGCCAAATAAACAAAAAAGCAAAAAAGTTTTCTCTAGCAAAAATCCCAAAAAGTTCGTATGGATGCAGAAGACACCGAATAATTCAGTAACGACTTCAGATTTGCCTTAAAATTGGAGGGTGTCCGTGTACGGACGAATTTAGAAATCCTGTTGTGACTTGCGACAACTTTCTGTGCTTCACGACAAAACCGGCCGTTTCCCGTTAAAACGGATGTTACCACCGTATTCGGGAGGTAGTGCTACGTGAGTTTCGATATATTTCATGCCGATTCTGACACACTCCAATTTTTAACAAATTTGCATGCTCCATCGATTTTTCCCGCAAAAAAAACCTTTTCTCGAGAAATAATACGAAAAAATATTTATGGACGCAGGAGACGCTGATTAATTTAATAGCGCCTTCGGATTTGCCTTAAAATTGGCGGTTTTCCGTGTAGGCACAAATTTAGAAATCCTGCTGCGACTTTCTTTCCTGCAACAAACTTTCTGCGTTTCACGATAGAACCGGCAGTTTCTTATTAAAACGGGGATTACCGCCGTGTTGAGGAGGTCATGTTATGTGGATTTAGATGTATTTCGTGTCAATTCTGACCACTTCGAATTTTTAACAAATTTCCATGCTATTATAAATTTCCATGCTCATCGATTTTTTTAGCCAAAAAAACATTTTCTCTAGGAAAATAACGACAAAACTCAGATGAACGCAGGAGAAGCCGAGAAATTCATTAGAGGCCTTCGGATTTGCTTTAAAATCGGCGATTTTCCGTGTAGGCACAAATTTAGAATTCCTGCTGCGACTTGCAACAAACTTTTTGCGTTTTACATAAAACCAGCAGTTTCTCATTAGAACGGAGATTACCACCATGTTCCGGAGGTTGTTGTGTTACGTGAGTTTCGATATATTTCGTGCCGATTGTAACACCTTCGAATTTAAAAAAAATCCATGCTATAGGATGATTTTTTTTTTCAACAAAAAACGTTTTCTTGAGATAAATTTTGTATAGAGGCAACAGAAGCCGATAAATTTCATGGTGCTTTTGTATTTGTCCTGAAATCGATGGTTCTCCGCATGGGCACACGTCAATACGTCCTGTTGGTTTAGGATACCGTATATAAATAAATGAAAATCTTCGCTGATCATCTTTATGAGATTCGCATTAATTATATGTGGCCAAAGGTCAAACAAACTCATCGAATTTAGGACACGATAGTTTCGTCCACTTTTACTATTTGTCTAAATGATTCATTGGCTTTTTCCACAGCGGGATGCCTTAAGTGCGTAGGCGACGATAAGAGGAGGTCACGTCTTTTTGTATGCTATTGTCGACGAATTCGTACGTATATTTTTTTCTTTCATAATTTTTTGATTATGGTCGAAGTTGCTTGTGAAATTACGATAAAATTTGACTTAGTATGCTATAATAAACGGTGTATTTGGAACCAAAAAGTATACGAGATGTTCACAAATTATGTCCAAAACAAATATATTTTTCTTTATAATGGCCTTTAGAAAGCAACTACAAAAACTAAAACCTCTTACTTTATAACACAGCGCATCGCATACAAGTGTACTATTCGTTTCATCGTTATTTGCCAAATAAAAAACTTGGCACTTATCTTGCCGATAAACGGAACAGTCTACCTGAGCCTAGCCATAAAACAAGCCACGGTATGAGATAAGAGCCATTTGAGATTTTTTATTCGGTAAATGGAGATAAAATAAACTATATACGCCTCAACGGTTTTCTTTGATAAGGACTCGTTTGATGATCCAAATAAAATTGTAAATGGATTTACCAGATATTTTTCCAATGCCTTTTCCACTGACAACGTGCAGGCTACAAACACAAGTTCTGGCAATCACTGAACCTGTATTAATATAGTAAAATTTACAGAAACAGATATTCTTCATTCGTTATCAAAACTTAAAAACAAAATGACTCTTGGGGGTGTATACAAATGACTCGATTGTATACATTGTATACATTCATCGAAAAATGTGTATAGTTGTTAAAGATGATATAGATGTGTAAAGCACAGTGTTGTTTGTTGCCTATTGGTCGTTATCACAAATATTTATTAATTTAAATAATATTACCCAAAGAATATTCAATTGTTTCTAAAGCTTTCTTGGTCAAGATTGCTCAAGGGCCTAAATAGAACCACTTCTCGTTTTCTTTAATCTGAAATTATCTACCCACACGTTTCCTGAGGTTTTGAAAGTAGCAAGAATGTGTCCTATATTAAAAAGTAGTAATCCATCTGATTTAAAAAATGATCGTCCAGTCACTAGTCTGTCAAATCTTGCAAAAGTTTTCGAAATGTCGTTATGCAGGTACATCTATATTTTTCCTGGTATGCAAACTGTTTTATCTCCTGATCAACATGGGTTCGTAGCAATACGCTCCAGTTACAAATTTAGCAGAATATACCCAAATTTTCGCAAATCACATAAATAATAAAAGTCAAGTGAATGTGGTGTAAACAGATTTTTCAAATGCCTTTGACAAGGTGAATCATAATATACTAATTTCAAAATTATAATTATATGGATTCGGTAGTAACCTTCTTCGCTTAACACTAACTGAGTTTTCCACAAAACACCAAAACACTATACACTACACTCGACGCGCGTTTCGCCAACAAAGTTGGCATCATCTGGAGATGATTAAAACTGGTTTTAAATTCCGTGATCTTCTTAGGGTCCTCTAGAGTACCTCAAAACCCAAATTTGGGACCGTTACATTATTTATTAACGATTTGTCTCTAATGACTTTATCGCACTAGATGCTCTTTTCACTGATAACTTAAAATTATTTTTGTTCATTATTCTCAGAGTTCATCGTGGTGTTTCGTTTTAAATAATACATTCTGTATAGAAACTTCGTTTGATTCCTGATACCCAAATCATTTCGTCTCTGCCCAATTATAACAGACAGCCTACTTAACACCACTTTCGACGTATTATATTATTATAATAGGTATTTATATAATAGAAATGTTTATATTGTCATTATTTGTTATGTATCTTGATTGCAACTATAGTCAGCACGATGGAGTGCAAACATGCATGGTTGCATGGCCGAAGTAATTAACGATAAAACGGTGGTTATGTAGCGGGAATACTGGGGTCTTACTTTTTCTATTGGCGGGTTTCATTTTCAGTATTGTTAACGTCTACCTATTTCTGCTACCAAAGCCGATCAACTTCGCCCAAAAACAAGCTACCCCTAACTTGGAAATTTTGCTGAACCTTCACTTTTGTCGTAAGGTAGGAGTATTTTACCCAATATGTTATGGACAAGGGTTTTACATCCTATCCGAGGGATGGTATTCATTCTACACAAACTTCGCTTAAGTTTGTTCCACTGAGATGCAACCAGACTTGCGTCGCGTAGCATTCACAACTTTGTAGGCTATCATCTGTCTGTCTGTCAATTCTTATTAAATTGGTAATGTTAAAATTGTACATAAAATCGCATTAAATTTAATGGCACTGCATCAATTTTTGTTGACAAACACATTAACAAGAGTTTTCTTCCAATAAAGGAATGAGGGTTTCATAAAACATGCAATATTGTGTAGTAAAATCTTTTATTTTGCACATTATTTACAATCGTTGTATTTAGAAAGTACGAATCAATGTTGACTATTCATAATAAATATTGTTTCTTTTCTTTAATTATTGGGAGTTGCAAATTTACCAATACACAACAAATATGTACAATGACATCAACGTGGTTAAATCTGATAAGTTCTTAGACTTTGCATTATTCTCTCGAATGAATTCTGACACGGACAATATTGTAAGTTTCTTGAGTTTCCTCTCTGAAAAATTCACTTTTGTCCTATAGAAAAGGTGGCATAACTATCCTCACTTGCTTCCAACTTCATCCAAAACTGGTATTAGTTCTAGAAACCCTTTGTCCGTCATCTTCCAAATTTTTTAATCCAGATTCTACAGTTACTAGTGAATCACTTCCTTCCACCTGCCGCTTTAAACTTAGATTAGATGAAATAAAGCCTCCAGGAGTAATACCAATAAGCAACTTCTTATTGTTAGTAAACCGCTTTTTGTCCATTTCTTGCATTGTTCTAATTTCCAAGCTGCCGTAGGAAATCGATAAAATTCGCATTTACTATTTCTTCCGGTATAATTGTAATTTACAACACAGTAACTATAACGACCCATTTTTAGATTCGTTTACGAATTAACTTTTGTACCCACACACACATATGACCTGATAGCCTACTTTAATGCAATTTGTGTCCACTGCAAGCGCTGCCATCGATTTATTTACACCCACCCCATACTATACACACAGCGAGTAGAAAAGATGGCCGGTGGTCACCTATTCCAGTGACAAACGCAGCACCGTTAATTGACTAATATCAAAGACCCGTACCCCAAATCAACCAAGGCCTTTGCTCGCCCAATGGTAACTTCATATGGTTTAAATAAATGATTCTGTGTGTCTAAAACTCCTCTATATTTCTTCAAAGATAAATTTCGCCATTGGGTGTAAGATAATATCGATATTTTTTGCATTACATATGCCGGAAACTCGGTAATAAACAATTAAACAATAAAAAATAATTGTTTAGGACCTCGAGCGCAGGCACGTCGATATAATTAATCAATTAAGTTAATTATAAAACAAAAACAGTGCTGCTGGCATATTCACCAAAATACCTATCGTGCACTTGAAGACCCCCCGTGGAGTAAAAAAAGCGATTAACAGATTTTGTTTCTTGAGCACGCATATATAATTAATAATAGTCAGTCCTGATACTAACAGGTGGTCGTTATAGAATTTCGAGGTTAAGAGGTTATTCGCCACAAGAATATTTTTGTTTCTGTTAAAAATACATTTACATCGTGTCAAGAATAGGAAAAAGTGTGAGATTCTTTGTGTATGCGTAAAAGAAAGAATGAGGCAACATTCGGAGGAAAAAGAATGCACTTTAGGCACGGCCAGATCGAAATCTGTGTACATTCATACATACTCGATATTCAAGAAGACGCGGGAAACCCCGAGAGGACATGTGAACTTCAACGGTGAAGACATCCAAGGCGGGACAAGACCAAGTACCTCGGAGTCATCATGGACAAGTCACTGATATAGAGAGACCACATCCACCGGGTGACGTGACGTGCCAAAGCTACCGCGATCAAACTCTGGACGATGACGGGAAACAACAGCCAGCTGAACCTCAGAAACAAGCTGCTCCTCATCCGGCAAGTCCTTCTTGGAACTACGCTGCTCATACCCACATGAAGAGGATTCCGGCCGTCAAAAATGTCGCCCTCCGCCGTGCCGTGGACGCCCCGTGGTACGTGAGGAACATCGACATCCGGCGAGACCTAGAATTCACCACTGTAACGGAGAAAATTCGAGCCAAGGCTCGGAAGCTCTACGAGGTGCCCATAACAACCCCTCATCCGAGCAGCTTCGGACTACGACCCAGGAAGATCAGGAGGACACAAGAGATCCAAGATCCAGGTAGTATAACCTTATAGACCCCCTTTACAGGTCAAACATAACTTTTTATTATAGCTGAGCCGTATTGCTCTACTAACCATGTTTTATGTCAGAGTGCCCTACGGCCCTTTAACCATTTACTGTTACAGAAAAGACACACAACTTCACTCCTATACACACCTGACTCCAAATCCTGGGATCCTTTTCTAATAGAAAAGGACCCCTCCCGAGTAACAACTCATTTCTTGACGGTGATCCAAGCGACGCGGTTCGTCCGCATTGTCGTGGAAGATCGCCTGAGATGACCCAATCCCCGGGCATCGTGCTGATCGCGTCGACCCCCCGAGAGGCTAAAGCTGGCGAAGCGATGCGGCAAAACAAAGCGGCCAAAGATTAAGAAAAAGCCGAGAAGTCCCTGCCAGCGGGACTTAAAGGCGTCAGGACCAAAGGAGGTCGTGAACACCATCACCTCAGTTTTAGAGGGATTGACCGAGAGTTCCCTCTCCCTGCACCAATTCCCAACCTTGTTTAAAGCTCCCTGCATTATATCGAGAATCGGCTCCAGGAAAGGGCCCTTCGTTATTATTACTAAGTCATCGGCATAGCCAATTACTTGGTAATGCTTTAACCTTTCAAGCAGCTCATCTACTACTAGGCACCACAGAAGGGGGGGGACAATACCCCTCCCTGTGGACCTCCCGAGTCGACCCGGCCCTCGATGGTAGTCTTGCCTTTATTGACAGTAAGCTGTCTGTTTCCCAACATATGGTCTATCCATTCAGCGATTATTCTGGGGGTGTAGAATCTGCCTAGTGCTCCGCTAATCACCTCCCTGGATGTAAGGTTCCTTCAATATCAAGGAAGGTGCCGACAACGTATCCTCCGGAGTCAAGTTGTGACCGTATCGATGACACAACCTTATCCAGAGCTGTTTCTTGGAGAAATATAGTCGCAGAGCAATTTAAGAAAATCAAATTGAAGTTCCTAGTTTTCAAATCTTGTGTTTAAAAATGTTTTACCATGAGGAGCTTTTGATCGTAAGAAAATATTTGAAAAAAATGTTTATCTCAAAGTGGTATATCTCTCTATTAACAAAGACCATAATTAACTCTATAATTGCTTAAACGATGCGTATATTTCAAGATAATGTATCGACAGTCCCGCATTATATTATTTCTCAATGGTACATCAAAAAATTTCGTTTGGGATTACTTGATTATGTATTTATAATCAAGTGGGGTTTGGTCTGGGAATCTGTCCAGGCGCCCGTCTTTATTAAGTTTCTCGACTTATTAAATCACATTGCTCATTACTCACTATGCTCACTGTATTTATCTCACAAAATACGTGCCAAAGCGATCATCCTGTCGAAAGAACAAGCAAAAACTATCTCTATTCGACTTCTTATGCCAAAATTCCCGACAGAAGTACTTCGAAACTAGCAAATTCCTAATCTACGCACAAAAAAGCTATTACAGCCTAGAGGCAAGCCGCAAATTAGTCTTTAACAACTACGTGGAACATCAATCGAGTTATTGCACAGTGACGCAACAGTGAATGAAATTATATTATGATACTACATTTAGTAGTGCTTTCCATTAAAAAACGAGACGAACGAGATCGGTGAAAGCAGTACTCGATCATAATAATTGTCGAAACGTCTGAACGACTTCCTATTTGAATTCCGATTTTTCTCATGATTGATGGAATTTCGATCGCGTTGCCGAAAGAAAATAAACTTATAAATTTACGCGTTGAAACTAATTTACATCGTCTTACACTAAGAAAACAAATCATTTATCGGTAATGTGATTTGTGAATAAAACTAATAATATATTAAACTGTGGTTTTTTATTCTTCAACATAAAATGGAGACGATACGGCTAGAAATGGAAAATAATATCATTCATATCGACTCGCCTCGACTCATTTGTCATTCGTTCAGCGAAATTGTCCACCACGCGTGCACATAAAACGGCTCTATTTCCCGCATAACACGTTGAATGTTTGCTTTGAGGTCATTGATTGTTGCTGGCTGGGTGGCGTACACTTTTCCATTGACATAACACCTAAGAAACAACTCCAAAATGCGAACTAAACCGTGCATCTCTATGGATGCATTTCGTTTTTCTTAAAATCATGTGAATCTTCAGCACCTCAAATTTGACACTTTTGTTTGCTGACGTATCCATCATCATCAACATCATGAGGTCATCAGTCCTAAAACTGATTAGACCCTAACCTCCAGCTTCTCCTATCTTGTGCTAACCTACGCATTTCGCTAATTGTGCTACAACCTACATCCCTTACTATTTGCGAGCAGTAGTCTAATCTAAGCCTACCTCTGCCTTTCTTCACTCCTATTTCTGCCTCCAAAATATCGCGGACTATTCCCCCATGTCTCAGCAAGTGGCCTACCATTCTATCTCTTCTCTTCTTTATGTTTTTCCACATACTTCTTTTCTCGCCGACTTTCTCTAATACTTCTTCGTTTCTAACCCTATCAGTCCATGGTATTTTCATTATTCTTCGGTAACACCACATCTCAAAAGCTTCTAATTTCTTCCTACTTGCTTCCCCTACCGTCCAGGTTTCGCAACCCTATAGTGCCGTGCTACATACATAGTTTTTCAAAAATCTGTTCCCTATTTCTAAGTTTATTACCCCCGAGCATAAAAGTGCTTTCTTTTTGTTAAAAGCTACTCGACCCTGTGCTATTCTTTGTTTTATATCTTTATCGCTTCTTCCATCCCAATTTATTTTCTTCCTAAATAAGTGAAGTCTTTAACTTCCTCCAATCTTTCATTATTAATTTGTACTTTCGTTTTTGCTCTGCTCTCGCGCCCTCTGCACACTAACACTTTAGTTTTGTTTTTATTCACCCTCATTCCGTATTCCTCTGTCAACACTGCCTCCATTTCGTTTAACGCTGATTCTAATTCCTCTGTACTAGATGCTAATACTGCTATATCATCCGCGAATCTCAGCATTTTTAGTTTCTGTCCCTGTACTTAATCCCGAAATCCACTCTATCTTTTACTACATTAATCGCCTCTTCGATGTACAGATTAAAAATTAGTGGTGATAGCGTACATCCTTGTCTTACTCCTTTCCTGATACCTACTTCCCTTCTTTCCCCTTCTACTTCTATAACAGCAGTTTGCTCTTTGTATAGATTGTGTACTACTCTCCTATCTCTATACTTCATTCCCACGCTCTTTAGTATCTCGAACATTTTTTCCCATCTTACGTTATCAAAAGCTTTTTCTAAATCTACAAATCCTATATAAGCGTTCTTTCCTTTTTCTATTGTTTTCTCTAACATTACTCTTAGCGCCAGAATAGCTTCGCGAGTTCCCCTATTTCGCCTAAACCCGAATTGGTCTTCTCCTAGTATTTCCTCCGCTCTATTTTCCATCCTCTTCTGCACTATTCTGGTTAAGATTTTTGACGCGTGGGAAGTTAGGCTAATCGTTCTAAAGTTCTCGCATTTGTCGGCTCCTCTCTTTTTCGGTATAGTAACGATAATGTTCCTCTTATAATCCTCCGGCATTTCGCCCGTTTAGTATATGTATCGCTGACGTATACGTCAAGATGAAAATGGACTTCATTGCTGAACAAAACTTTGTTGGAAAAATCAGCATCACCATTTTTCTTTCAATTAGCAAATATACGACGTTGTAAATGACCTATAATTTTTAATTGTTGTGTCAATAGAATTTTGTTTACTGGCAGATGCAGATCTTTCTTTAAAATCCAATGCGTGGTGGCTCTTGACAGATTCAGTTGTTGTGCACGGCAGTAATATTTTCGTCTGATCGCCCACGACGAGGACGTTTTAGTGTTGCCTTATTTATAACAATACCCGTCTCTTCAAATTCCTTGATTAAGTTACGAACTGTTAATTCTATAAATGCTACGTTTTGACCTAATTTTGTGCGAGTTTTTCTTAATGCAACTTTAAATGATCGATCACTTTCATAAAACAGTTGTACACAAACTATTCGTTGTTAAACTGTTAATCGCGACATGTTGCCGTCGTATGATTTGTAGATGACAGTCGTTAAATATTGACGTCTTATCATTGACAGAACACAAATGGCGTACATACAAAATTCCAAATGAGACACCCTATATTTCTTATACCATATATAATGATAAATTTTTCCCATTTAATTTAGTCTTAAAGTATGTTTCGTTTTGACGCTAGTAGAGAACAGTAAAACTTGAAAAAAAAAATTGAAAATTATACTACAGCTGTCAATCACATTCTCCTAGAATGTAGTACCTTTGCAAATAGCCACAGAGGCGTTCACCTTTCTCATTCAGCGTCAGAGAATGTCCGTCACCAGAAAGTTTATAATCCTTCACAAACTACAGACCCGTTTTTTTCATCAATCTCTGTTATTCACCAATACATGAGATCCTAGAAACTCGTAATATAAAACACTGATTTCACATAATATACCACTCCAATTTATCCATAAAATTATTTTCAATTTTGAGTTTTACTCATGATGTAGTTCAAAGTAAGTGTAAGTGTGTACTTTTTCACAGTACTGTATATTACATTGACATTCTGAAAAGTTGATTTGGGTTTGATAAGTGATTATAAGTGAGATATTTACGTTTATTTCATATCTACCTTCCCTTTTTGCCCCTCACGTACACGTTAATAAACAATATATTTAATAAACATGAAAAACATAGTAAAAAGCAACAACACAAATAATGTTGAGTCTCTAATTTCCTCTTTTCTTTGAAAATCTCTCCCTTTTTAATAAAAACTTAGTTTTTCTTGTGTAATCATTCGTTGTTGTGGATGTTCTCTTTTCAACATCCAGTACTAATCAGCCGTCATCGCCACATCCCATCGACCCTGGTACCTCCTCTCTAGCTCCTTTATGTCTTGATGAAACTTTTCATCTTGCTCCTTACTGACAGCACCAAGATTTCCAATTCAGATGAGCATGCAGAAAATAAATTCTTATGCTCATATTACAACCAAGTTGCTAAAACTTATCCAGAATTTTCTTGACAATTTCCTAATACTGCGGATGTTTATAATTTCCTAAAATAATTTCTGTTACATTTTTAAAGCACATCCAACATTATTTTTCAATTTCTGTCATTCTTTCTTCAAACTATTGGTCCTGCATTAATTTTCTTATTTATGGTCCTACGAAAATGCCTTCCATTAATACTGCTTCAGAAATAGCTGAAAATTTGCCACATAAGTACTTAAAACAATTCTTAATTTTATCTATAGCTTTGAAGTGTCGGCAAAAGAATTTTTGCGTATCGACCAAATTTGCATAAATAACGTTTTTTGAACCAGGTGTTAAGTTTATAACAAAAAAGTATATTTTTACAATTTCTAGGCATTTTTAAAGCAAAATAAAAACAGACGACGCGATGTACGAGTAAACCTACACACATTAAAAACGTACTACAGCGACTATATAAATACCCCAATAGTATAAAACCGAAATATCCCCACGGGCCAACTTTGTTTCGGTAAATCCCTCACACTTGTGTGTAGTTTCAAACCGATTAAACACAGGGGCGCCGCAAAGATTGAAGCAAAATTTAATTCTATAGAACTTCGGTTTTAAAAACTCTAAATTATTGTACAATGTACATTTACAAATACTGGTGTGTGATGGAAACAAAAAAAAAACAGTGTTTCTGTAGTTTATGGTAGGTAACAAAGCCAAAAAGTCAAAAAAAGTCTGATCATAAAATCCTTGTTGGCCTGTGTTATTCATCATTTTTTGGATACACTATATATACGTGCACAATTTTTACTACATGAAAATTATAATATATATATATATATATATATATATATATATATATATATATATATATATATATATATATATATATATATATATATATATAAAATATTACTTATTACTTTCCATGCCAAGTAAATATTCAGAAGGTAAACACAATTACGCATAAACTAATTGTAACGAACTAAATGTATACTTATTATATTTTTCATAAAAAACCAAATAAATCCTAGATGATTATAAACGAATTAATTTTTTCCCATATCAAAAACAATCGATGATTATTTCCTAATAACAAAATCACCCAGTGGGCTAACCTGAAAAAAATTTGAAGCCCACACTAAATCAAATACCATTTTAATCATTATTTTCTTATACAACTTTCATATTTGGCAAAAAAAACAAATCACTACGATATTATCAACAAATACGCAAAATTAAATAGAAACAACTAACCTCACGTCTACCCAGTAAAAAAGGTAAAAGTTGCATAATTAATAACATAACAACGGATCCTTATTGCTCAAAGCCGATGTGTCGAATCGACTGTGATTAAAGTGAAAGAAAAATCGCTTGTGCATTGTTTTTTGTTGACGCAGGCCGCACCGACAAAAGTTCATGATCGCTTAGTGTCTTAAGGCGTTTTTTTAAATAAGAAACATTCCTCGACTTGACCTCAAACAGATAGCGACCAGTAAAAGGACAAGTGACAGCACACCTCCAAGCTGAAGAAAAATGTCAACTAATTGTTTGTCAATAAAAACGTTATTAGTTTCTGATTTTATTGTGATGACATTTATATTTTTAAGGAATTTTTAAGCTCCTTTAAATCCACTAGCCCCAATCCACCTTTAACCAAGATGAATTTGGATATCTCGATATTAACGGATCAGTTATTTTTGTTTTGCCACAGGACCCTTGTTCAAAATAGCCATCCAAATACCATGACATGAACCCTACAGACTTTTATTTTTACTTTTCCGCACTCAACTATACCAAAGCGGAAAAGTAATGTAATCGTGTAAAGAAAAATGAAAAAAAATGTTTTTCTAGTTTTTTAGTTAGTTTCTGTTTATTCTTCGTTTTTCGGCCTAAAAACCAAAAAAAAATGGTTTTTAAAAAATGTTTGCTGTGTGTGTGTCGTCGCTGTCGTCGGCATTTTAAAAATGTTTTGTTAGCACGATAACACAACTAAATGGTATCGGATCGATCGGGTTTTGACTGACTCTGATCGGGGACGTCTCCCAGACGATATCTAGTGATTTTGAGGTGGATAGAACACATTCTACCATGTTGATATGTCATGAGAAAGCACAACGGTGGACTATTTGAGAAATTGTTTTCGTTAGCACGATCACTGAATTAAAACGTGTCGGATCGATCGGGTTTCGACTGATTCTGATTAGGGACGTCTCCCAGACGATATCTAGTGATCTTGAGGTGGATAGAACACATTCTACCATGTTGATATGTCATGAGAAAGCACAATGATGGACTATTTGAGAAATTGTTTTCGTTAACACGATCACTGAATTAAAACGTGTCGGATCGATCGGGTTTTGACTGATTCTGATCGGGGACGTCTCCCAGACGATATCTAGTGATTTTGAGGTGGATAGAACACATTCTACCATGTTGATATGTCATGAGAAAGCACAATGATGGACTATTTGAGAAATTGTTTTCGTTAGCACGATCACTGAATTAAAACGTGTCGGATCGATCGGGTTTCGACTGATTCTGATTAGGGACGTCTACCAGACGAACTTTATTAATTTTAAGATGGATAGCACACACCCCACCCTGTCCATGGGTCATGAGAAAGCACGATGGTAGACTATTTGAGAAAATTTTGCCGATTTTGTATTGAACGAAAAAACATATATTCGGCCTGTATCATATACAAATGAATGAGAAAAAAAATAAATTCGTTCGGTCACTAACGTATTGAGACGGCACTGAAGCAGTCGCCAATGAAAAAAGTAAATCTGTCGCATAAAACACATATTCTGTATTTATGTGTTGGTTTATTTTTTCTCGGCCACTCAATTTCGAGATAGATATGTTCTACGTGCGGAAGTCCGTTTTAAGGGTTTGAAACTGTTTAGTTTTAGAGCTTTTTAGGGATTTTGATAAGCCCCAGTTTATAGAAGCCAACAAAAACATTACAATATTTCTGCGATAGACTACACAAAGCACTTTGGCTTTTCTTTTCGGTGACTATTATCATTTTAAATCCATCAGCTCTAACCTATTTTTAACCAAGATAAATTTTAATATACGAATATTAACGAATCAGTTATTTTTGCCACGATAATCCTTGTCCAAAATAGCCATCGAACTACCATGATTTGATGAGTACAGACTTTTATTTTTTTAGAGCTTTTTAGGGATTTAGAACACTCCAGTTTATAGAAGCCAACAACATTAACATTACAATATTTCTGCGATATACTACATAAAACATTTTGGCTTTTGTCGTTGGTGACTTATTATCATTTTAAATCTATGAGATCTACCTATATTTAACTAAGATTATTTTTTAAATCTCGATATTAATGAAATAGTTATTTTTGCTATAGGGGTCTATTTTCGAAAAGCCATCGAAATCCTACGATTTAACCCCTACAGACTTTAACATTTTTAGAGCTTTTTAAGGATTTAGTTTAGGGGTGGACAATAGACACTACACGCTTTCTCCGATAGAACACTCAAAGCATTTTGGCTTTTCTTCTAGATGACTTATTATCAGTTTATATCCATGACCTCTAATCTACCTTTAATCAAGATAATTTTGTATATCTCCATATTAACGCATCAATTATTTTTGACACAGGAGTATTTTCTCAAAATAGCCATCGAAATCCCATGGTTTGACCCCTATAGACTTTTTGTGATCTTCTTAAGGATTTATGAAAGAACCAATTTATAGAAGCCATCAAAACATACTACCATATTTCTGTAATAGAGTACACAAAGCTTTTTGGCCTTTCTTCTAGATGACTTATCACTTTTAATCCATGGGATCTAACCCACCTTTAACCAAGATAACAGGAGCCTTTTCAAAATAGCCACCGAAATACCATGATTTTACGCCTATAGACTTTTTTTTAGAACTTTTTAGGTAATTATGAAAATTCCGGTTTATAGAAGCCGCCAAAATATATTACAAGATTTCTTGTCAGAAAGCACACACAGCGTTTTGCCTTTTCATGTAGATAATTTTTTATCATTTTAAATCCATGAGCTCTAATCCACCTTTAACTAAGATCATTTTTGATATTACCGGATCAGTTATTTTCACCACAGGAGCTCCTTCTCAAAATGGCCATCGAAATCCCATGATTTGACCCCTATAGACTTATAGCTTTTTAAGTTTATTTTTTTTGAAGTTTAGTTTTAAGACTTATAGCTATTTATGAAAGTTTCAGTTTATAAAAGCCAACAAAAAAAAAACAATACAAGATTTGTGCGATAGAATGCATACACAAAGCATTTTGGTTTTTCTTCTAAATGATCTATTATCACTTTAAATTCATGAGCTCTAAAGCTTATTTTACGTCGTTCATATATTGATTATTGTGTAATACGTCGTTGATATATTGTACAACAGCGACATCCTCAGTTACAAAAAATCAGCCTTAAATGTCACGGGACGTATTATATTTCACTATTGGCAAAACAGCAGTAATTAATTGAAGACTGTTTAATTGCCGACAAATCTTAATTAGCATTCGCATTCACATCTTAAAGCTACTAGTGTCGGAAAGTCGATAAAAAACCAATTATAATTGTTGCTCGAGTCGATATAGCCGTATTGTGACGTTACTTTTTAAAATTAAGATGGCATTTATTAGAGGTATCGACAGAAATGTCATTAGTTCAAGGCCACGGGCAAATAGTTCGTCGTTGAAGTAGATTTTTACTCAAATTCCAGTTATATAACAACCTGTCGTGTAAATAAATATATAAAAATCAAGGCTCAACTAGAAAAATATAGTCCTCGTTAAAAAATCCTCGTTTTCAAAAGGTCTTTAAAGTGTCTATTTTTGTGGAAGAGAAGCCTGGAATCCTGAAAAATCTCACAAAATACATTTTTCTTGCAAAAACCCTCGAAGGGGTCAAGAGGTATTTTAAATTTGCTGCCTTTTAAAACACTTTACTTATACGAGTATACGAGTATACAGTAGCGTACGTTTACAGAATCAAAGGCGGCGTATTTTGTAACGATAACCCCTATTTTTTTGTTGTATACAATAAAGGAGTATATTTTTTAATTATTGTTATCAAAATTTTATTGCATAGAGACAGTATCAAGGCAGATAAAGTGTTAATTGTGAAGCTTGAATAAATTAAATTAAATATAATAGAATTTTTATAATACTCAAAAAATTCATTGTATTAAACAAAAAATAAGGATTACTATTTAAAAAAATGCGCCCCCTTTGGCCCTGAAAATGTACGCCACTGTACATAAAACTGCAATATTTCAAAAGGCGGCAAATTTAAAATACTTTTTGACCTAGTCTTTATAAAAATGGAATATTTTGCAAGATTTCTCAGGTGTTCCGGACATCTTTTCCACAGTGTATATATGAGATACCCCAATAGCACTTTCAGACGCTGCTACGTACCAACTACTGCCGTTGAAACTTGAAACTTTTTGTCGCTATTCAAGGACTCTTCTTCTGTAAATAATAAAACCATAGCATTTCTAATGCCATGGTTTCATTACTTACAGAAGATAAGTCAGGAGACCAATTTTCCATGAACACTGAAAGATTACACGTTACTCAATGCGCGTTTCGACAACCAAATTGGCATCATCAGCATTTTAAACATCTAAGCAAATTAAATAACCAATATCCACTTGATGTATGACTTACGTTTTTCTTTCTATGAAAACTGCAACAAAATTTCCCATACGTTATAAAATAAATGCTCACTGTGCGTATTTAAGACGAACTTATTTTAGATAATTGCTAATTACTATTATTTAGAAAAATATTTATTTACATAATAATTATTGTTTTCTATTAAAAGAATAATTATTTTCTTTTAACTTCTCATTGTATAAACTGGGAATTTACCGAAAAATACGTTTCTGTTTCTTATAAAAATATGTCTTTGTGTCTTTGTGGCACTTTTACTGTCAAAAACTTGCTTTTGTTTTTTGCAAAAAAGTTTTAATTAACAAATAATAAAAACTCTATGCTACGGCCTACTTACACTCACTAGTTTCAACTACAAAACCTTCAGCAAAGATATTGTCGTCTCATTCGGACTGGATAGGTGTGCAACAATGAACGTCCAAAGAGGAAGAAAGATTCAAAGAGATTCGGAACCAATAGAAGACTTTGTTACCCTTGGACAAAACGAGATTAAAACTAAATCGGCGTGTAAATATCTATTAGAGAATTACGTACATGTCCCCGAATTCAAACTTTATCTATATTCTTTACACCACAATTAAATTTTTATTAACTGGTTTTGAATAAACGCACCATCCTCAGAGGTATCAATAGAATCATGAATTTTAAGGTCCTCCGCAGATAGTACGAAATTAGAATCTATTACACTAGTGGTACCATTAATGAATACTAAGAATAAAATAGCTCTAGGTGGAAGCCCTGTGGTACTCCGGACATAGAACACAAATATCAGGAATAAAATCGGTTTTGTGGCACATATTGTGATTGACTCGTAAGATATAAAGTAGATAACATCAATAGAGGTTCACGATAATACAAGTCCGGGATACGTTGTATTAAAAGCTTTAAATAATCAGTGTAAACGACATATACTTGACCTTGATTAATAACCGTATTGGATACATATTGAAAACATTCAGCTAGTTTTGTTACAGTTGAGTGAATTTCCATAAAGCGAGGTGAATCGGGAATATATAGGGTGTCTAATTGAATTGCACGCCATTTCTATTATGTCAAATATTTACCAACGATCATCTACAAATCATACAACGTCAACATGCTGCGATTACCAGTTCAACAACGAATAGTTTATGTACAACCGTTTTATGAAAGTGAGCGATGATTTACAGTTGCATTAAGAAAAATCCGCACAAAATTAGGACAAAACGAAGCGCCTACAGAGTTAAAAGTTCGTAGCTTAATTAAGAATTTTTTTATTGACAAGACAATACCAGCAACACGGTGCAACGTGTCATACAGCACGTGCAACCATAACTCTGTTGCATACCAAATGTACTGATCATATTGCTTTGTGAAATGCTAACATCCATCGGCCTACAAGATAATGTGATTTAACACCGCTGTACTTTTTTCTTTGGGGTTATGTCAAAGGAAAAGTGTCTGTCACCCAGCCAGCAACAATCAATGACTTCAAAGTAAACATTCAACGTGTTATTCGGTAAGTAGAGCCACTTTTATGTGCCCGTGTTATGGACAATTTTGCTAAACGAATGACATCGTGCCAGATGAGTCGTACAAACTATACGACCTCAACATGCCAATCAAGTTGAGGTCGTATAGTCTGTAGATGAGTCGTTAAATATTGATGACATTCTATCTTTGACAGAACACAAGTGGTGTGCAATTCAAATACTATACTTCCAACTGAGACACAATTTATTAACTGTTATTCAATCAAAATAACTTTTAATAAATTATGTTCTCTCTTATCTTCTGTTATTCTCTTTTGTCATTTCTTTGTTTAAAGTTTGATGCTATTACTATTAAAGATTTATTAACTGCTAACACATGTACAGGTTTCAACATAAGGGTTGGGAATAAATTAAACGGTGGATTTTTCAGTAAAAAAATGGACTTTTTTCATATGAAGTTATGTTCTAGAGATTTTCGTTTCCAAGCTACAGAGCGATAAAAAATTTGAAAAAATTTAGTTTTTCTCTAATAACTCTAGATAATGGAACGAAATTTTAGCCGTAGCTTAATTTGATAATTCCCTAATAACAGGGAAAAGATTGACTTCATAAGTTACTCAGTGGCGTGCGTATGCATTGTACCGTAGGGTTTTCCCAAGAAAATTGTGATACGCCACTGGTAAAAACATTTTTTTAATATTCATCTAAGATCCACTTTTTATTTTAAACAAAATTACTTTCTTGCAATTTATTTGTATCTCTTGCCATTTTCCCGTAATTAAAACACCATTTCTTCCCACTGCTAAATATAGGAAAATGAAAGTAACAAAAACATTATCAAGTATATGTTTTCTTGTTACTAGGGCATTATCAAATTAAGCTACGGCTAAATTTCGTTCCATTATCTTCTACTGAACTGAAGTTATTAGAGAAAAACTAAATTTTTTCAAATTTTTTAGCGCCCTGTAGCTTGGAAATGAAAACTCGTAGAGCATAACTTCATATGAAATAAATCAATTTTTTTTACTGAAAAATCTACCGTTTAATTTAATCCCAGCCTTTATGTTACAACCTGTATTTCTGTGTTGTTTCACCTTTAACAAATTCTTTTTTGGGTGTAATTGTAGGAAGGTTTTACGTAAGTCCGCACCTCGAATGTCTGCTTGCGATGTGATCCCTATATAATAATCTACACAAAAAATATTTGTGCCATATTTTGCGTTACCAATTTTTCACGAATTCACTCACCATGTAATCAGAAAAAAACACGATATTCGTTCTCCTTTCGAATTGCATTTCCTTTATCAAGTCTGTCTATTTTTTCGGCATAGTTCTAATTTATCTGGCACACCTCTTCATATGCATTATATAAAAATGGCTGTTCCCAGCGTATAAAGTAACTATTGCAATACCGTTAACATGGATAAATGCAGTCTGCGGACAGAACAATTTACTTTTTTATTTATCATACACAATTTAGAAAACGCGTGTTCTTGCAATTTGTTACAGATGATAATAGTTATATTTATTGGTACTTTCTAAAAGTTCATTACCCATAACTTGTTCAGGTCTATTTTTTACGAGTTTATTGGTATAGTTGCATGCATCCAGAGGTAATCATCATATTTCGGCATATTGAGGATTTCCAAAGCTTGCACCATGTAATAATTTAAATCTGATTATAAAGACATCGTCAAAAAAGATCAGATAAAAAGTATCTTATCACTTATTTAATTTTGCCACTCAAACTAACTAAATTAACATCGATGTAATACATTCTCTGTCGCGTCTGTCGACAAATAATATCTTGATTTTGTGTATTTGTTATCATCGACTCGGAATATACACAGTACCACACGTTACATAATATTCACTTATACGACAAGTACCGAACATGAACGGACACGTTCCGGACACGTAACGAGCATGTGACAACACGTTCCGAACACGTGACACGCGACGAGCATGTGATGGACACGTGGGACTCAGATTTGCCCTAAATCCAAAGGTACTCTAAGTAGATATTAATTTTAAAATTGTTACTTTGAATCTGCAGTTTGGAAAACCTTTCTAGTTTTCATAGAAAAACCGACAGTTTCTCATTAAAACGGAGATTACTATATTTAGAGGTGGATTATATACAAGTTTACGTAAAACAGTCTCCTCTGATATAGAAACTGAACATGATATTATGTGATATTGCGAAATATTATGTTCAATACTGAGATAGAGTGAGTGTTATCTGATTTCGTTAAATTGTGAAGAACTATAAAGATTTAACTGTGAAGAACTTGCACTAAAATAGGTGAATTATATACCAAAATGTAGAGAAAAATTTGAGCTTTCTGTTGCATAGACAATTGGTTTTAGTTAAGAACTTTTTATTGAGGTAATCGAGAAATTGGACTAGTTATTAATCTTCCTGTAGATATAAAGTGATAAAAAGTGATAACTTCTTTGTGGCAATACACTCCAGTACAAGTCTAGTTTCAAGAACAGATATCGATCTCAAATAAGATAGTAGCAATGTGGTAAGTTTAGCTTTCTTTTAAATGTGATAAATAAATAGCAGACAACGAAGATAATTTAAATTGTTTAGGACTGTGCTCAAATTATTTTTATCTTAAATGTCTTAATATGGCAAGTAGACGGTTTGATTCAATTGTTAATTGTAACAATTGTTAATTGTTACAATTAACAATTGTATGGTGTTAGATGGTTTTATGAATATTGCGTAGGTTATATCGACTTTGCTACTAAGATTGCCAGAAATTTTGAAAAGATACAATCCTATGTCATGAGAGATATAGACGATCATAAAAATATTATTCGATCTAATAATAACGTTGTAAATGATAATTTTGCCAAGAACGCGTAAAACTTTTTCCGATGATGTTTCTGAGGAAGTAGTGATCATGAAACCGAAGGCTAATCAAGAATGTAAAAAGACTAAAGAAGCTACACAGAAAAGTTTGAATCCATAGAATTTGGAAATAATAATAAAAGAGCTAAGGAATATTAAACAAGGAGAAGTTATAATAAAATGTAAAACCATTAAAAAAAAAGAAGTTATAAAAATGCTACAGAAAAGAAGCTGCATAAGACTTATGAAAAATCAACGCTCCCGATTTAAATAAACAGTTTTAAAACTTTAAAACAGACTTTTCCACACGTAGAACATCTCTATATCGAAATTGAGTGGCTGAGAAAAAATAAACCAACACATAAATGCAAAATATGTGTTTTATGCGACAGTTTTACTTTTTCCAAATAGTCCACCATCGTGATTTCTCATGACCCATGAACAGGACTGTTATGTAGGGGGTGTATCCTATCCACCTCAAAATCAACAGATGTCATCTGGTAGACGTCCCTAATCGGGATCAGTCAAAACCCGATCGATCCGACACGATTTAAGTGAGTGACCGTGATAACAAGAAAAATTTTCAAATAGTCCACCATTGTGCTTTCTCGTGACCCATGAACATGGTAGAGCGTGTCCTATCCACCTCAAAATCAATAGGTGTCGTCTGGGAGACGTCCCCGATCAGAATCAGTTAAAACCCGATAGATCCGACGTGACTTAGTTAAGTTATCGTGTTAACAAAAAAAATTTCTCAAAATAGTCCACCGTCGTGCTTTCTCATGACCCATGGATAGGGTAAGGTGTACCCTATCCACATCAAAATCAATAGGTGTCGTCTGGGAGACGTTCTCGATCAGAATCAGTCAAAACCCGATCGATCCGACGCGGTGTAGTTGAGTTATCGTGCTAACAAGAATAAATGTCGACGACGACGACGACACACATACAGCAAGAAAATTTTAAAAACCATTTTTTTTGTTTTTAGGCCGAAAAACGAAAAATAAACCCAAAAAAAATTTTTTTTTCTTTTTCTTTACACGATTACATTACTTTTCCGCTTAGTGGAGTGTGGAAAAGTAAACATCCTTGTATTAAAGTCGTAGACATACAGGAAAATATGGATGATGATGAATTACTTAACTTAATAAGAAAGCAAAATAAATCAACTTTACATGTTGAATGTAAATTACAAGTAAAAGTTATAAAAAAAGATGAAAACTAAATTTAGGGCTATCATTCAGTGTGATCCTGAAACGTTTAAGAAAATTATGCAACAAAACTCTCTTTTTATTGACTGGACTAAGTGTAGAGTCTTCGAATATGTAGACGTTTTCAGGTGTTTCAAATGTGGTAGTTGTGATCATCGCGCTGATAAATGTGCAAATCCAGGCAAATGTTTAAAGTGTACGTCATCATACCATCCTACCGAATCCTACGTAGATAACAATTTCAAATGTTTAAATTGTATTGAGGCTAAGCAGAAATTAAAAACAGATATTGATGTAAATCATTTTATATATGATAATAAATTCTGAATTGATTGGGCCGTTACTTGATGAAAATGTTGAGTCTATGTACTCAACATCAGATGAAGCCACTGTGTTGACGAAACAATTGTTATATTCAACAAATAGAAAGTGAAAATCTAACCAGCAAAGGTTTTAATTTTGTATAAATATGACAATAAATGTCCAATTTATTTAAAAAAAAAATTGAGAACCAGAAAAAGAAAATTAAGTAAGTATGCATCATCTGATCCTTAGTACCCCATTATTATTCCATTATTTATTTATGTTTAAAGTCATAGTAGTACTCGATTATCCATTATTTATTTATGTTTAAAGTTGTTTAGAGTTACTTTTTGTTTTTAGTTATACATATACCTATATTTTATATATTTTTATAAATATGTTTATATTGAGTTATTTAACTTTGTGTTATAGTTATATATGTATATTTTCTCCTATAAATGGATTTTTCTGTTAGACAATAAAGCAGTATTATTTTTTTATGTACATGGTTGTTATGAACTGAATATGAAACTTGCGTTATTGAATAACGCAAGATCTGTCAGTGTTAGGAATATTATTATATTGAATAAGGTTAAAGAAGTTTTGGAAGTTTTTAAGCAGAGAGCAGGTATTTTAATACTTTTAAGTTTCTATTCTGTGCTACCGTTAAAGTCTCTTGCTTATAATCACTTTAAAGAGTCGAATTACGTTTTTCGTGAACTCATTGTAGATATATCCACAGTACTGAGATGTCAACAGACGTATTTTTTTATTGTACAATAAACTGTTTGTGAATTTTGAGCAGAATTAAGTTGGAGGTTGAATTTTGATTATGTTGAATTGTTCGATATATTACCGAGAAATACACTACTTTACACCAAATACCTGCGATTAAATATACGCTAGTAAAGAATATATTTCGAACAAGTAAATATACAGGGTGCTTCCGAATTATTTTCCAAACGGGAACGTCTTCTCTATTCACTTTTTATTCGAAAAAAATCCAGTGGGAATTCACTCAACCTATCTTAACGATGTTTTCTATTAAAATAAAATCTACGTAATGTATAAAACCGATGACGTTATTGATGAGAATGTTTAAGAAACATTAAAATGAAAGAAATATCCTTAAAGAAAGCAGTTTTATGTTTGGCCGTGAACTTTTCGCCATCTTAAATTAGAATTACGTGATTCTAATACAATGTCTCGAAATCAAGGTAAAATACATGAAAACTTCTTTATTTAATTTACTAAATGACTTCATCAAGATATAAACCGTAGTTTATATAGTATATACAATTATTTTTGTTCACTTGACTTGAGAAATATCTATATCAGAAAACGTTTAGGTACGTTTAGTTTACCACGAATAGAAAGTTATTTTATTTAGCAAAAGGAGCATGCGAAAAGATGCTCTGGAATTTTATTTTGATGGAGATAGCGAAGCACCAATTGTTTCTCTCATCCCTCTGTGAGAAATGCGATTTAAAATAGACGCCGGTTATAAGAGAGAAGAGGTATAGTCAGATGTATGGTAGGCCATATAAACATGGTAGAAATAAAAAAGACACTAACCTAAAATGATTATGCCGTGGTGTATATCCTAATTTTTAAAATGAAGATCAATTCTTCGATTTTTGTTTGTCCAGCGATAACTCTATCACTGTTTCTTCAAATGTTAGAGACGATCTCATACCTTCTAACAAGGTGCTTTCAATATTTATTAAAGCTAAAGCTGATAGTCTTTCTTGCTTTTGAGAATACCGCAGATAAGTATTTATTCTCTTTAAACATGAAAATTATCTTTTCGCGGAACTGCTTGTGGCAGGAATAGTCAAAATTAAACGACACAATTTTGATGACTCAGGGAAAACAGAAGATAATTGAAGGGACATAATATATTGGTGAAGCCCAAACATAGTGCTCTTTTTCATATCGGGATCACTATAAATCACTGAAAGTTCACCTTCTAAATGATTTGCGTCTAAGAATGTTCCATATGTATCTACTAAAGAAGAAAAAAGTTCGTCAGGAAAACGTTTCACGAATGAAATAAATTGTGTGGAATCTAGATTTAAGAATTTCAGTTTATAAATTTCACTAAACCGTTCACTAATGTTCAAAGTAATAACGTCCAAAATTTCATAAAACAATTGTGCGTAGGTGCTTTTCTTATCTTCTTCAGGAATTAAGTCCAAACGCATTATTTTAATTGGTGGTTGATTTTCTAACACAAATCTATCCATACGGTCCCAGATGTCACTAAACTCGTTTCTCATTTTTTGAATATGTGATTTGAAATCGGCGATCTTTTTATTGCAATAACTAATATCTGATATTTTTGTCTGTAGAATTTTAAGCAGACTCTTGGAATGTGGGAATAGTGCAGAAAACACTGCTAAGAAAAAATTAAAATCGATGTCGCGCAATAAAGTTAAAAGGCCTCTAGCACAAATAACGGTTTCTCGATCCCATTCCTCATTTTCATTTTCCACAATTACCTGAAACAGCGCTTCCGAATTTTCCTTATATTATGGCGACAGTCGCCAAGATGCGTTCATATAATCGCATAACTGAGTCCGGAAATAACAACAACGCCCACTCGAGGTTCCACTGTTGACTGCGTAACATCACCTTTTCGCCCATCTAACGCGTAGCTTGGATGTAACGTGGACCATCGCATTTCAGCACTGCAGCAAGTAACGCGAGAGTCCAATAATTTCGGGCGCCTTCACGGCAGATTTGAAATAAAAAAGTTGATGGTAGCATTTAAAGTAAATAATGTATGTTTGCGATCGATTTCAAATTAAAAAATTGTAATAATTGAATAAATCGATTGAACTTTTAAATAAAACTAATTTGCCAATCTTTTAAGGAATGCAACGCATCACTCGCATCCATGTACGCTACGCCCCTGATTAGAACGAAACATTGGGATTTAAAATAGACCTGTTGAGTGATTTAACACAGACGTACCAGGCATGTGCTCGATTTCAATAATGGAGTTGCTTATGTTTCCTGCGTATAGGTAATAAATCTAATAGACGTGATTTCTGAAACAACAGTGATCGATAACTCTGATTTGCTGCAACATTTAGAAAAAGTTCACGAGGGAAAATATGCGCCGATGCAAACGTCAGTTTCACTTTTAATATATCGCTTCCTTCGTGGATTTAATTGACGTGAGGCGTGGTTAGTTGTGTAAGTATTGCGAGTGCAATGTCCACCGAACACTGCTCTACAGTTTGTCGGACAAATAAGTGGCCGCCAAATTTGTTGCTATCTCATAACGTTTCGACAACTAAGACTGTTGTTAGATCTCCTCTCGGTGTGTCGTTACGCGATTTTCTTGTTTGACTGACGGTTACAAAACTTACGAGCGATATTTCATTGCATATTTCGATAGCAATGTCATCTGCATTAGCAGAATATATCGTTTGTTGACATATCGATATTAAAAGTTTGTAACATAATAAACACTGACGATTTTAACAGTACGTTAGTTCTTGCAGTTTAGTTGTTGCTTTAGTCAGTTCTTGCAGCCTTAGTTTGGCAATGAAACATACTATCCTCTCGAGAGCCTGATTTAGGTATGCGTATACTAAACATGTAGTAATGCGGGTGCATCTATATTATTTATTATGGAAAAGCTTAGATAAAAATGAGGGGCTAGTAAGCACCCTTATAGAGTTCAATGACTAGATTTCAAATCTTTATAGGAGCAGCGAATGGTCGTAACTCGTCATTGGGTAATTATTGAATATTTTCAAGTTGATTTATATGACTTAGATACCGAGGTTATCAAATAAAGCTACAGTATTCTAATTTCAAACGCACTAACGCAAAATATAAACATTTTAAGATGGCAGTGTTATTAAATGATGTGTTTCTAATCACGAAACTAAGTGTTTTATACGTACTAAAGTCCAGAGCGTTGATATATAGCCCAAAGAACGATAGTTTATCATCAAAGTACACACCAAGATCCTTAATATGTTCAGAACGTGTTAAATCTGTACTACCAAGAGAATAGTCTTATATTAGTGGTTGCTTCTTTAAGCTATACGAGCCAACTTTGCATGTATCTATGTTTATTAATAGTGAACACTACGACATAACAAGGCCGATGAGTTTTTGAACTTCAAGTGATCATCTAAGCAGGCTACATTTAATAATAATTGTAATTTATGAGCAAGAAGGAGATGATGCAACATAAGCATTAGAGACAAATCTTTAATAAGTAAGATAAAGAATAATGGTCGCAAATTTGTGCCTTGAGGTATTCCAGAAGACGCTAAGAAGGTCTCGGATTTATACAAAGTAAATAATGTACCGGGTTAATTTTTTATAAATTTTTTGAATATTTAAATAAATTTTCAAAAACTTCAAATTGAAAGGGGGCGAACATTTTTTTATTTTTTTAAATGGAACACCCTGTATTTTTTTACTTAAAAAAGTTACCCACAGTTTTATGATCACAAGAATATATAATTGCTGTATCTTGGTAAGTATAGTTCTTGAGATATTCATACAAATATATAGTCACATCACAGGAATAAGTTTAACATAAGACCATAAATCAGGAGAGCTATGAACCGAAATGATTTAAAGAAACAATAATGCTTCGTTTGACAGTTATGTTATGTTTGACTTTTGTTTGATTGTTATATTATTAATACGCTTTAAGTTAAGTTTTAATACACTTGTTAATATATCTAATATTTGATATGGGATGTTCATTAGTCGAAAGGAAAGAAATATTAGAAATTTACTTAACCAGCAATAAAAACAAATATATAGCTAAAAGAGAATATGCAAGAAAATATCCTGAAAGACGCGTTCCCTTCAAGAACACTTTCTCTAATATTTATCTCAAGTTTGGGGACAGCGAATCCTTAAAAGATAAGAAACGAGAAAGAAAGAAGCCCAAAACAGGAGAAGATATGGAAATGGACGTTTTACTTTTTTTTACCATTTTTGTTCCATTTAAAAAAAAATAAAAAATTGTTCGTCCCCTTTCAATTTGCAGTTTTTGAAAATTTGTTTAAATATTCAAAAAATTTATAAAAAATCATGTAAAATCCTTTTTTGAATTTTTCGATTCGATTGAAATTAAGAAAAATAAAGGGGGGGGTTAATTTTAGGTGACTAACCCAGTACCTCTGGATAAATACGATTTGACTAGATGAAGAAGATTACTACTAAATCCATATAATCGTAATTTTGAAATTAATATATTATAATTCATCTTGCCAAAGGACTTCGAAAAATCAGGATATCTTATTTTCCTTTCTACAGCTTTCTATTTCAAGTTTCTACAGCTAAGACTGTTCTTAGATCTTGTTATGCTGCTATACAATATTCTAGTCCAAATGACAGTTACAAAACTTTTATTATATTCTCCTTTATCACAATCGATATATTATTGGATATTTCAATAGCAATACCACCTCCATTAGTAGAATATGTCGTTTCTTGTTCGATTGCGTGCTCAACTATTAGTTTAAAGTTCGCATTCGGACGAGAAATAACATATCCTACTAACAAGGATAGCATTGCTATCGAAATATGCATTAAAATATCGGTTGTGGCTAATGGGAATATTACAAATATGATGTGTATTCAAAATCAGAGTTTTTAATTGATTTATAGTAACTGACAGGGTTGGATTCAATATACTTTTGTCATAATTGAAAGTTAGATTTTAATATTTAATTTGATATGGTACAAAACTCGTACTCGTAAATTAACACCCCCATTCTCGATATCTTTTTTAAGGGAGACTTAATGCTGAAAACTAGAACTTGCTATCTCTTTCCATGTCGAGTTTTAAACCAAAATTCATTTTCTTTTTTTGGCGATAACTCAGTTGTTTGTGAAATTAAAGAAGTCATTTTCACATTCTGAAGACACTATTTTGAGTAGAATAAAACGCATTCATAAGAATTTTAATTAAATAACTGTTTCGCATCAGTAAAATTCACATATGAAGTTGAAACCAATGAGCAACTATTATTTTTAGATGTACTAGTTATTAGAAATAGTGAAAGTAAATTATAATTTGATATATACAGAAAAGACACCAGTACTCTCAGATATATCTCTAATGATTCCCACCATTGTGATCACCACAAAATGGCGAGCCTCAATTTTCTAAATTTTCTCAATAAAGATAGGTTTGAAAAAGAAAAAGCGCTAATCAAGAAGAGTGTATTGGATATTTTGTTGGTATAGTTGAAGAAATAATTAAGAAACGTAAATTTAAACAAAACGCTTAAAAATTCCTGGACCCTTCAAACTGAAAGAGAACATCCAAAAAAATATGTATCTATTCCTTACGACCCCCGATTCATCGGTGATATTAGTAAAATTTTTAAAGATATAGGGATGAGGGTAGTTCATTCATCGAGAAGTAAATGAAAACAACTTTTAGGCAATCCAAAACACAAAATTAACACAAAAGACAGGTCGGGGATTTACAAAATCAGCTGTAGCGACTGTAATCAAAGCTATGTTGGACAAACCAGATGCTCTATTCAAACCAGGTTCAAAGAGCACATGGCAAATATGGTAGAACATATAAGTCCAGTATTGCCCAACATGCCTTCGGGGACAACCATAAGATAGATATTAGCAACTTAAGATTAATTAGGAATGTAACAAATACTAGACAGCTAGATGCATTTGAAAGTTATAAATTGAAAATTTAGGGCCTATTCCACATAACCAATCTTATTGGTTAGTTACTCACGTCTCACTGGACCGTAAACGTGACGGTCAGGACTGACAGCCGCAACAATAATTTAGGTATAAATAGAATACATTGTTAGCATAAAATTAGTTTTAATCATCCCCAGATGTTGCCAACTTTGTTAACGAAATGCGCGTCGAGTGTAGTGTATAGCGTTTTGGTGTTTTGTGGAAAACTATCATACGTCAGTGTTAAGATTCTTAATGACTTACAATTAGTTAATGTTCGAATTATAACGTAGACTTGTATTATTTTTTTAAATATAACTCACATCCGACTCTTTTGCTTTTGCAGGAATATACAGCAGGATTACGAAAGGCATGTTTACAACAAGTTGTAGTTTCGGCAATTAGTTGTGACTAAATGTCATTCGACTGGGCGCGATTTCGATATCTGTAGCAATCAGATAAGCCCCAGATTGCCGGCACAAAAAAAACATCTCCGCATTGTTGCAAATGAGTCATACGTAAGGATTCGAACCGTTTCAATAACGCTTATAAATAATTCATAAAATTTGCACTCCCATTAACGAATAACCGTGGGATGGTTATACGTAATTGACGGATAGAGAGGTTTTTATTATTATTTTACAGGTTTGTTGCATGATACCGTATATCTAACTGTAAAAAAATTGCGCATATGTGATGTCGGGTATTTATTAAAATTATTGTAAACAACTTCGCTTACCATAATATAAAAATGAAAGTTTGACCGTAGTTACGAGGATATTTTCTTGGAATTGCATTGCTCTTTATGTCTTCTATTGTTGTTGTTTGTTTGCCGTTTGTAGTTCTTTCATGTTTGTCATGCAGAAATACAGTAACACAACATTTAAGAACTGTGTCATCGATTACAAATGATTTTAAATAAACTTTCCTTGCATTATAGTCCTTGTATTTAAATATAATAAATCGTTACTCCATCAGTAGACTTCACTCTACTTTGATTTTAACTGTACACATACCTTAGAGCCTCTGCTAAGTCAATCTAAAAGCAAAGCAGCCCAAGTACTTCTTTTATAGATTTTACGATTATTTTTTAATGCAAAGAGTACAATATATTCAAAGCAGAATAATATAAAAAAATTATTACTTCCCCAGTAGACTACAAACTACTTTGATTTTAACTGCAAGCATACCTTAGAGTCTGTATTAAGTCACTATAAAGGCACAGTTATCCAAATATTTCTTTTATAGATTTTATACATTTTTAATACAAAGAATACAATATATACTGAGCAGAATAACATAAAAAATTATTACTCCGCCAGTAGACTACAAATTACTTTGATTTTAACTGCAACCATACCTAGGCCTTTAAGGGCATAGTCATCCAAGTATTTCTTTTATAAATGTTATGCATTTGTAATGCAAAGAATACAATATATACTGAGCAGAATAATATAAAAAATTATGACTACGCCACTAGGCTTCATGTTACTTTAATTTTGACTGTTAACATACCTTAGAGCCTCTGCTAAGTCACTCTAAAAGCAAAGCGACCTAAGTACTTCTCTTATAGATTTTACGATTTTTTTTTAATGCAAAGAGTACAATAAATTCAGAGCAGAATAATATAAAAAAATCACTACTCCCCCAGTAGACTACAAATTACTTTGATTTTAACTGCAAGCAAAGCGATCTAAGTACTTCTTTTGTAGATTTTACAAAATTTCTAAATGCAAAGAGTACAGTATATCCAGAGCAGATCATTACTACCCCAGTACACTTTACACTACTTTGATTTTAATTACAGGCATACCTTAGAGCCTGCACTAAGTCACTCTGAAGGCAAAATTATCCTAATATTTCTTTTGTAAATTTGACGAATTTTTTAATGCACTGAGTACAATATATTCAGAGCAGAATAATATAAAAATCGTTACTCCCCCAGAAGGTTTCACGCTGCCTTGATTATCTATAATTTCAAACATGCCTTAGAGCCTCTATTTAGTCACTCTAAAGGTAAAGCTACCCAAGTACTTCTTTTATAGATTTTACGAATTTTTTAATGCAAAGAGTAGAAAATATTCAGAGCAAAATAATATAAAAAATCATTACTCCCCCAGTAGACTACAGATCACTTTATTTTTAACTGCGGGCATACCTTGGAGCCTGTGTTAAATCACTCTAGAGGCAAAATGACCCAAATAATTCTTTTATAGATTTTATACATTTTTAATACAAATAATACAATATATACAGAGCATAATAATATAAAAAGCTATTACTCCGCCAGTAGGCTTCATGTTACTTTAATTTTAACTGTAGAGATACCTTAGAGCCTCTGCTAAGTCACTCTAAAAGCAAAACAGCCAAAGTACTTCTTTTATAGATTTTACGAAGTTCTAAATGCAAAGAGTACAGTATATCCAGAGCAGATCATTACTACCCCAGTACGCTTTACACTACTTTGATTTTAATTACAGGCATATCTTAGAGCCTGCACTAAGTCAATCTGAAGGCAAAGTTACCCTAATATTTCTCTTATAAATTTTACGAATTTTTTAATGCAATGAGTACAATACATATAGAGCAGAATAATATCAAAACTTATTACTCCCTCAGTAGACTTCGTGCTACTTTTATTTTAACTGTAGACATACCTCAGAGCCTCTGCTAAATCGCCCTAAAAGAAAAGTAACCCAGGTACTTCTTTTATAGATTTTACGAACTTTTTAATGCAACGAGTACAATATATTCAGAGCAGAATAATATAAAAAATCATTACTACCCCAGTACGCTTTACACTACTTTCATTTTAACTGTGAGCATACCATAGAGCCTCTATTAAGTCACTCTGAAGACGAAGTTAAACTAATATTTCTTTTATAAATTTTACGATTTTTTTAATGCAAAGCCTACAATATATTCAGAGCAGAATAATATAAAAAATCATTACTCCCCCAGAAGGCTTCACGTTGTTTTGATTTTAATTACAAACATACCTTAGAGCCACTACTAAGTCACTCTAAAGGCAAAGCTACCCAGGTACATCTATTACAGACTTTACGATTTTTTTAATGCAAAGCGTAGAACATATCCAGAGCAAAATAATATAAACAATCATTACTCATGTTTCATGCTACTTTTATTTTGGCTGTGGGCATACTTTAAATTCTTTACTAAGTCACTCTATAGGCAAAGCCGCCCAAATATTTTTTTCTAAATTTCACGAATTTTTTAATGTAATGAGTACAATACATTAATAGCAGAATAATAAAAAAAATATTACTGACGAAGTTTGCTTCACGCTACTTTGATTTTAACTGTAGGCATACCTTAGAGCCTCTGCTAAGTCACTCTACTAAACACCCACAATTTTTAATGTCAGATATAATCAGATGTAAAGAAGAACAAGAAATAAAATAACAATAATAAAAAATCAGGAGAGCTGTGCACTGAAACCGAAAGTTCCATTGTACCAATCCAAGACGGCGTAATAGCCACTCGTAATTACGAAAAATATACAATTAAAAAACAAGATGGAAGACATTTGTCCTCGTTAACAAAGATCATCGAAAAGGGAAAATGATATGAATTGACATAACGCTTGCCCGTTGACACAAAACATCAGAAAAAGAGAGGTCTAGAAAAACGGAGGTCTACAAATGCATGCCGACACGCAGCTGTTGAATGGCCGCCTTCTTGAGTATACGGCGGATACTTCGTCTATAATGCAAAGCTTCAGATGGTAGTTTTATAAACTGTCACAATGTGGAGACTTATACTCGGCTCCATTTGTACGTTCCACATTAAAGATTGAAACAAATTAACCCAAAACAGCTATTCTCTTGGCTATATGCCAACGCCGAGTGCTGAATTACATGGCGAAATTTGCCGTATTTTATTCTAACTAAAATACAAATGTTTGAATTGCTCGAAAACCACAAAGAAATATGCAAAGCGTCCTCTATCAAAGGATACTGCCAACTACAGACTGGTTTCGACCTTATCTAGGGTCTCGTCAGTGTAGTGTAAGCGAGTATGCCTTTGACAACCGAGGCTTTGCATCTTATAGACACCGTTGCGTTCTACTGTAACCGTATTGAATTAATTAAAATAATCGTTTAATTGAGTCTCCACCTCATTATAATCTACATTGTGTAAGATTTGATATGGGATCTCTCAGATGCATTGCGCCCGAATATGTTAGGATTCAGACTATGCCCGAGGCGACGGAAGGTTAAGAATCCATTTTTTCTTTCCCGCAAGAACAGTCTGTAGAACTTCATAAACATTCGCGGGTCTGTCGTCACTATTCTCGCCCGTCTATTGATAAAAATTCGATACCGTTCACGCGCCTAAGTCTTTCCACCTGTTCCGCGGAAAAAATGCACGGCCAAAATGAAGGCTAACAGAGATATTAATTAGTTATTTCACACGGACATGCAATGTCTCGTTTAGCAACAGCCCACTTGTTACGTTTTTTGCGCGCCGTTTACCTTTCGAATATTAATTGGTACAGCTGGCGCACCGCGATAATTGCGCGGTATGTTACTGCAATTCGAAGCCGGTACAGCGCCTCACGTTATTCGCATTAAATTGCGACAATATCGGAGCGGCGACGGCGACAAGGGTCGCCCGAAACATGGAACGTAAGATAAAAGTAAGAACGTAAGAAGATTTAGATTAAAAACATGTTGAATCATGTGTGAATTTCATTTCGATGTTCGATTACCTTTATTACATCGGTTAAAGCGTCTATTCAGGCCAGTCGCAACAGAATTGGACTAACTATAACAACGACATTGCCGCCGCATGTTACACAAACACCTGATATGGGTTTATTTCTATTATTAATTCGTGTGAAAACAAGGTAATGTAACAATACATGTGAATAGCGTCTAGCAGTCACGATAACAATCACACTGTATCTTTCTTTGACCTCACGCTAGTCTTTTTGGCAAGTGATATTCGGTTACATAACCTTTAAAGCCCCATACTGCGCCAGTTTCTAGAAAAATATATGAATCGAAAAGTCCCTAATCCAGCTACACTAAGAAACAGATACGTTGACCAGATATGCGAGGATGTATTGCGAAACATGCGCACCCACGTTGTGAAAAACTTTATGTACTTCATTTCATTATAGACGAAGCAACTCACGCATGCGTAACATAAGTTAAAGTAATAGCAGAAATGTCCCTACTCTCTGTAGACTAACCTCCTATAGGGTTTTTCAATAGGGACTATCGAAATTTGTTGGATTATAGCAGCCATGTTGTTGAAGAACATCTGTAAAATTTGTTATGAATTGTTCAGTAGTGTTGAACAACATGTGCAAATCATCAAATTTCATTTTCAAAATCAGTGCTCTGTTCGAAAAAACGTTAGGCGCATTACGTGATTTTTATCCTCGCCACAACCGTCCCGCCGACACAGCAATTCGACGTTTGGTGGCCAAATTCGAGTCAACCGGTTTGATAAATAATCAGCCAACACCCATACGTCACCGAAATGCAAGGTGTACTGACAACATAGCTGCTGTGCGTGAGAATCTACCGCAAAATCCGAGGCAATCAGTTTCTCGTCGTTGACAAGAATTTGGCCTTTCTGCGGCTTCAACTTGACGAATTTTGCGTCGGGACTTTGGTCTGCACCCGTATAAAATCCGACTGACCCAGGAACTTAAGGCAAACGACCATATACAACGCCGTGTGTTCACTAGTTAGACTCTGGAGCTTTTGGAAGTTAACCCAAATTTCGCCAAAGAAACCATCTTTAGCGAGGAGGCCCATTTTTGGATGAATGGATATGTGAACAAGCAATCCACACAAGATACATCAGCACCAAATGCATCCCGAGAAAGTTACTGTTTGGTGCGGATTTTGGTCTGGCGGAATCATCGGTCTGTAGTTATTCTAATACGAAACTGGCATTGTCATAACCGTCAACAGCGAGCGCTGCAGATCGATGATAAGCAACTTCTTGTGGCCTATACTGGATGATATGGATACCGACGACATGTGGTTCCAACAAGATCGCGCTACGTACCACACAGCGCATGTCACGTTGGACATTCTGCACGAGCGATTTCAGGGCATGATTATCTCGCGCAGCCGAGACATGAACTAGCCACCGAGATCGTGCGATTTAACGCCTTTCGACTTTGTCCTTTGGGGCCATCTTAAATCGCAGGTCTATACGAATAAACTACAAACCATTGATATCACCTCAATGTCAACATAACGAACGTCATCCAGAAAATTCAGCTATATTTATGCGACAAAGTCATAGAAAATTGGACTTCCCAAATACGTGCTACCAAGCAAAGTCCGCGGCGGACATTTGGACGATATTCCACACTTAATGCCATAAAATATTCTTTCAAATCTCACACGCAACTTGTTTTATTTACGTTTAAAACTCGAGCGTCCTTATTGAAAGACCCTTTATTATAAAGAAAGGACCACTCCTTGATGTAGAGTAAAATGGTAGACAAGGGCCACAGGGTTTATATATATCTCGATGGGTTTTATAAAAATATTAGTCCCAACACAAATTCTTTAACTACTCTTAATAGACCTCTTTTCGGTGTTTCCAGACGACAGCCGTCTACAATTTTCGTCGTTCCTTTAAACAAAGGAAACGCTTACGTCTGGCTAGCGATATTACAATAATTAACGCAAAATAAACACTTCCTGGTTCTTACTAGAGCACAAACAGGTTACTTTAAACAAATTGCCTTAAGTCTAGGCGGTTATTATTTAAGTGTGATATTATAATTAACTAAATTATATAATTCAAGCCGCGACGACGACGCAGTGCTTAGACGCGGAGGACGACAATTTATTTTATGGATTAGAATAAAAAATTTTGTTTGGAATTTCCAGATGAGACAATACGATGTGGGTACCGTTTCGACAGAAGTGATAAGGCAATCGGTGGCGAAACATTAGAAATCTATACAGGGTGATGAAATCTACTGTTCGTACCGTCGAGATGACCTTCGTGCTGTCTTATTTGGCCATACTTTCGTTGTTGATAAATAGAAATAATAAATAGAACCGCACGATATTAATAATTCTAATATATTAGTGACCAGTGGCGAAGCATCGATTTAAGCTGAGGGTAGGCTGTCCTAAATTAGACGAGGGAGGGGGCTGCTAATTTTTAATGCAATATATATATATATATATATATATATATATATATATATATATATATATATATATATATATATATATATATATATATATATATATATATATATATATATTGCATAGTTGAATC
Organism: Rosalia funebris; assembly: GCA_037954035.1. Lineage (NCBI taxonomy): Eukaryota > Metazoa > Arthropoda > Insecta > Coleoptera > Cerambycidae > Rosalia > Rosalia funebris. Next base: position 19,800,687 of record JAZFAV010000039.1, on the reverse strand, counting down.
GCAAAACAACTTACCCATATTTTTTTGCATATCAATTCCATTCGCCGCGTTTTCTTTTCTGCAAAAACATCTATAGTTCTTGAAATAAAGTAGTAGATTTTGCCGCTTTAATTTTTCAGTTTATCTTCTAAAGATAAATTATTAAAATAACCACTCTTATTAATTAAAAAATCTACTAAATCGGCAGTGTCTAGGGCCGCCATTATTCTTAAAAATAACACTAATCACTACGACTAACGACGGGTCTGATGAATTGTTACTTTTACTTGCGCTTTATTTTTACTTGTTTCTTAAACGAAACTCGTTTAAGAATGCAGAATAAACAAAATATATTTATTTTCTATACAACTACTACTATCGAATGCAATCACAGAACATACACACTGATACATGGCCCCATAGATCATAGACTTAAGGAACTGAACTTAACTGAACTGAGCCAACGAGAGATTACTTCTTCTAACAAAGTCAATACTATAGCCACTGTATTACGCAAACTCATCGATCAGGCTAGCTAAATTGCATATGATTTTTCGCGTACTCCCCTTCCCCCCCCCCCCCCCGTGCACCCCGGATCTCTATAAAATCCAAGGCGGTAGAGGGTCAGCCCAGATTCTTAGTGCGCAGGCCTGGCAAGGCTTGCGCACTGCCGGTTGCCGGTGTGCTGGCGCTTCAGTTTAAATGGAAATAGGTATGATAATATGAATAGAAAATGTTTTATCATTCTGGCAAAGGCAAGTGGCAATATAAAAACTGAGTCTACCATCTAAAATATCTAGGGTAAGCTGCGCCTTACAGGCTTAATGGACGCTTCACCACTGTTAGTGACTACTGCGTCATGGTAATTTTAAGGCCCTGTATAACGAACATTTTCGAACAAATATTGTAGCATGTAGTTGACAAAAAGTCCGTCCCCAAAAACGGAAACTTTCTACGTGAAAAATTCAATATGAAAGCGTAACTTGGGTCTCAAGAAAAAGATAAGATATTATGTACGTATACCGTGCTTTCATTTTAAAACTGTACATAGGTTCCACCGTTCGGTCCTTCTCGGAAAATTAGCCACCGCTCAGGTGGGGAGTCCGGCCGTACGCCGGCGCCGTGATGATCGACGACTTAGATTTCACATTTACCGTCGCATACGTATTTGGTGTTTAGACGAGTGAACTTCGCAGTAATACGTGTAATTTTAGATAGATTCTTTTAATTTAAAACTTGGTAATTATGACGTACTCACTTGAGGAAAAAATTGATTTGATATCATGGTCTCTTCAAGGACATTCATTACGTGCAATAAGGGACCTTTTCTCAGTCAAATATGTAAATCGTCCGATCCCTGCCTTGAACACAATATCGACAGTAGTCGAAAAGTTTAAGTCAACGGGATGCATTTTAGGTTGTAAATGCCACAAGACACCTAGAATTAACGAGGATGCTGAAATGCAGGAATTAATGGTGTGTGCAATGGTAGAAGAAGATTCAAATATTTCTATCCCAAAAATTTCCGAGAAGACTGGTTTTAGTGTGGGTAAAATTCACAAAATTTTAAATAAAAATAAATATCATTCCTATAAATACGAAGCCCATCAAGAAATTTTCGATGAAGACCAGTACCGTAGAATGGAATTTTGTAACACGGTAATGGAACGTGCAAATGCGGTTGACAATTTTATTTATAACGTCGTGTTCACCGATGAATCCACGTTTCCGTTACATGGTAGGCACAATCCATCAATTCTACGGTATTGGGCTATTGAAAATCAGTATCGCCTATTAAATACAAGGACACAATATCCTGAAAAATTGAATGTTTGGGCTGGTATTTATGGGGATGATATTATTGGACCATTCTTTATTGATGGAAATTTAAATGGGGAGACTTATTTGAATCTTCTTCAAAACCAAATTGTTCCTGCATTGGCAAACATTAACCACAATTTTGACAACGTTTGGTTCCAGCACGATGGGTGTCCGGCCCATAACTCAAGAATAGTCATTGACTATTTGAATACGATATTCCCCCAAAGAATTATATCTACGAGAGGCGTAATTCAATGGCAACCAAGGTCGCCAGACTTGGCCCCTAATGATTTTCTCTTATGGGGGTATATTAAATCAAAGTTATACGGGCATCCTCATGAAAGAGCTAATAATTTAAATCAACTGAGGGCTAATATTGAAAATTTATTTCAAACTATTAGCCCTCTTATGCTGACTAACGTTCGTTCAGAATTTTACGACAGGTTGGGTTATTGTTTGGTGCAAGACGAAGGCATCTTCGAAAATTTTCTTTAGTTTTTTTATTCAAGGGGATATTTTTTAAGTTTTAAGAGTTTGTATTTTATTTTTAATTATTTTAAGAGAATCTATTTATTTTTAAACGTTTCATTAGAAGGTACTTTTTTTAATGCAAAACCAATTATAAAAATAATGCAAAAAAGATCATAGTTTGCTGTTAAATATGGCCAAGATATTTTTTCTTTAAATACCTTGATCATCTTTTAACAGTAAACCCATCAACATCACTTCCCACGTAAAAGTTTTTCCCCGTTATAAATACGACGTACACTCCCTCACGTGTAGAACGTAACTGTCGTAGCGCCGATAATTATCGACACTGGACAACCTGAAGCAGGGCGTACCGTCCGCGTCCCCTCCCTACACATTATACGAAATCGACCGATTGACTTCCTGTCTAGTAAAAAAATGAAAGAACGGTATAAAATATATTAACTTTTACGTTATACCTTATAAAGAAATTGTAGCAAAAACTGTTCCCACAAAATATTAAATCATAATACAGCTAATCAGGTATGTACATACTTAATAATTATCATCAAAATATGCATATGGTAAACCTAAATTAGCTTTTAATGAACACTTATGTCCACCGATATTATTCGAAAACGCCGTGAAACATATGTTAAAATGTAAATTGACTTAAACCGTTTTCGCTACTTTCACATACCCGGCAAGTGAGTTTTATGGAAGTAATTTGCCGCGTGTTTTGGAATGTTATTTTTATAAACGTAATTTAATATAATAACAATATCGAAATCGATATAAATACACGAAGGAATTTATCGTTTATTATGTTATATTATGTGTTATTATTTGCAACACGTTTAATACGCGATGAATACGGGGTGTCACAAAAAATATTTATATTTTGCGAAGTGATTTAAAATAGAGCCTCAATTTTTTGGGCGATTTTTTTTTAAATTAATAATTCATATTTTTGGAGTTTTGAAGTTGTCCAATTCATTACAATCATTAACCCAACATTTGAAAATTGTTTGATGTATTACATACATAGTAAAGATTTATTTTAGATAAAATATACGAGGGAGTACCCAAAAAAAACCGAACTGATGTTGTCGTGGGCGGAGTTTTTGTAGTACCCCGTTTTGTCGCTAGGAGCATATGGAGCTACCATTCCCGAGTCAGTAGCCTAAGCGTCGTCGTTAAAGAAGGTTTCGTTCGACATGTGTGAATTTTTTAGTGAGGGTTGTTTTAAAGTTTTAATTCTTATTCGAAAAAGCTGGCAAAGATCTCTTGCAACATTAAAAACGACCTACAAGTATGATGCTATTGGGAAAACTCAAGTGTTTGAGTGATTTTCCCGTTTCGAGAGAGGTGAAATGTTAATTGATGACGAACCTCGCTCTGGTCGCCCTTCCACGACTCTAACCGATGAAAATGTTGAAAGATCTCGTTAAATTATCCTGGAAGATCAGCGACGAACCATTGACGAAGGTCTGGAGCTGTCTGAAGTAATTTGGGAGTCCATATCAGCGAATTTTAATGCAAGATTCGGGGATGAAAAGGGTGACTGCCAAATTCATGCCTCGATTGTCCTGTCTGTGACCAAAAATGGCATGACTTCTCTGCCCCATCCCCCCTATTCACCCGACCTTACCCCCTGCGACTTTTATTTATTTCCCCGAATGAAAAGAGACATGAAAGGAAAACGTTTTGCCGACGTTGCTGAGGTGAAGAAAAAAACGACGAAAGCGCTATCGGGCATCACAGAAGACAGACTGCAAAACTGTTTTGTACAATGGAAGAAAAGATTAGACACATGTGTTAGTGCTGGTGGAGAGTACTTTAAAGAGGGATAAAGGTTTTTTATTTAAATAAATAGTACTGAAGGTTTTTTGCTTAATGAAGTAAATAAAAAAATATATTTCAGTTTCTTTTGGGTACCCCCTCGTAGATATACAAATTTTTTTACAATTGTTTTCACTTTATTTATCTCTATCAGGCAATTAGTTTATCCATTATACAAATGACGCAATGTGTTTACCTTTCCAATCTGTGTGGCCTTGTTCACTTTTCCAAAAATCTACACCAAATCACTCATTTGTAATTTCAATATAAGAATTAACCTTCAAACTGCTTTTCCCCCAAAAGAAAAATGACTAAGAAAATCAAAAATCTTGCAAAGAGTTTTAAACAAACAAAAATTTAATCCCTACAGACAACAAATTGTGCACCAGGTCACAGAAGATGGTCCCAATCGCAGACTTCGGAAAATGATTTCAATGGTCTTATTTATCCACAAAGATTGTATTCGATATTTTTTATTTGACACTTGTAAAGACGCCCTCAAAAATCGCAATTGTTAACATTATATTTTGATTATTAAAACATAACACACCAATTGTTTTCAGAGCCCCGCTTAAAAATTGGTGGAAGATATCATGTACATAATATATCGTGACATAATCGCACCGAGAAATAATTCGTAGATTTTCAAAAAGGCAACAAATTAATGTCTGAAGGATGTCGGTAGGAAAACGCCAGTCCTGTTGAACCTTTTACTTACTTGTAACTTGGCTTCTAAAATCGAAAACATGCCCTCAAATGGGGTTAGAATACAGTCGCGGTCGTCACCACCATGCATAACATAAACATATGTATGTCAGACATGATAAACGACTTGTAGATACGCGTCCTTCCTAACGATGCCACGCATTTGAAATTCAAGTAAACACCGGACTTATTAGAGCATGGAAAATTATTCTCCATGTCTATACTTATGCGCGAGGTAAAAAAGTTTTTCAAGTATGCTTCTGGTATCAGATGTATTTTCATTGTTCACGTCTCGCGGTGTTATATTGGCTATAAAATAGACACTAGGGTATGGGGAAATCTATTTAAACAAAAACAAATTATGAGTTCTCTCTGTCTATAAATGTTATCTGTCTATTCAGTAATAATCTTCTTCGCTTAGTAAAATTGTATTTATCCAAGCGTACATTATTTGTTTCATATAATCCGAGAGCTTCTTAGTATCCTCTGGAGTACTTCAAGGCTCAGATTTGGGACCATTATTCTTTATGTTACTTATTAATCGCTTATATGTTACGCTTTATCTCTAATGCTTATTCACATCATCTTCTCTTTGCAGATGACTTAAAATCATTTTTAAATATAACATGTCTAGATGATCACTTGGAATTGCAAAAACTTATCGACCTCATCATGGTTCAACATCAACTATCATGGTTTTCGAAGAACACATTATCAATAATTATAGATAAATGTAAATTTTGCTCGTATACCTTAAAAAAGCAACTAGTATACGATTATCTTCTTGATGGTGGAGTTTTAATACGCTTTGAAAGTATTAAGAGACTTGGTGTATACTTTGATGATAAACTATGGTTCTCTGGGCATATAAACCATGTGGTTTTTAATGCATATAAAACCCTTGATTTTATGATGAGAAATACAATTGGTACTTTAAAATTTTTATATTTGGCTTAGGTCATTCGTTAGAATTGGAATATTGTAACCTTATTTGGTATCCTCAGTATTTATGCCATATGAATAAACTTGAAAACATTCATCAGCGTTTCGTAAAGCATCTGTCATCTCGCATTGATAATTATAGTAGAGTGCTTATTGGTCTCTAATTTTTATTTAAACTCTTCACTAATAGTATAGATGCATCTGCATTATTAAGCATGTTTAATATACACCTAGACTAGACTCTCGGGAGAAGGGTATATTTTATCGCCAGATTGCAAGAACTAACGTGCTGTTAAGATCACCAGTGTTTGAACGCTGAATTTGCTTCTTGACACGTAGAAAGAACACAAGGAGAGCTGCACTCTACAATTGAATTACATTCAAGAATGGTATACCAAGTGTTCCATTTCTGACGTTACATTTTGTAAACTTCAAACCGCGAAAACTTGTTTAGATCAAATGGAATACCCTATATTTTTTTACATCAAGGTATGTAAAATTAAATTCCTTTCTTTCTAATATAAGCATTGTGGGGGTTTAAGTCAAAAATTTTTGAAATATTTGCAATTTTCTTAGAAATTCAAGAATTTTTAATAAAAATTTTATCAAATTAACCATGATTAGAAACAATCAGTAATGTCAGGCATTCTCTTATGTCAAAAAATGCCACCGCGTTTAAATTACACTACATGTTTTTGACTCAGAGTTTTATTCTCTTTTCGAAAACCCTAAAACATATAGGGTGTTCCATTTAAAATAAGTAAGTTGGTATTGACTTCCGGTATAACCGGAAATGCCAGATGCTTGTAATTATTTTAGTTAAATTAGCCATACTGCCAGTGGTATCTTCCCAAATTTTCAAAATTCTCTGGTGCCTACTTTTCCCTATATCGATCCAAATTTTTATCCTATAAATGGATTTTTTCTGTTAGGCAACAAAGGCATTATTATTATATTGTTATTAATATTCATAAAATCAACATGGCGTTTACGATTAAACTTAATTAAAAATCAAATACCCTTGGATCTCTTGCAAGAGATCTAACAGGAAGATGACTTAGTTTTGGTAAAAATCTGAATCATTGTGAATATTTTGACGACTATACAACATCGTGGTAAAAAAATCAACTAACAACAATTATTATTCTTAACAGATTCAACGTCAGTAATCAAATTATCAAAGCCCTTAGCATAACAGAACCATATGACCCCATCTAGTCAATTGTAGTCTTACTTTATCTGTTGATCGGTGACTCGTCTAATTAACTGACTGCTCAGAAACTTATATACCCCTCATGCGGGTTATTCTAAAAATAGCAGTCGCAAGGGTTTAGATCTGGACTATTGGAAGGCCAATGTGCTGATTCAATAAAACTATGTAAATATGAAATTTTTAAAGAGTCTAATGATCTTTTCTAAATCCTGTCGGAAGAACACGACCATATTAACGATATATTCGATGCTGTTCTGAATCAATTCCATATTATAATAATTTTACAGTCCGTTTAATCTCTTGTTATTAATCAGAACTAACTGAACTGTTATTTCCTATTCATTTATTTATAAACTAACTAACTATAACTATTTAATTAACGTCTCACGAATATGATCATTTCCATTTTTTAAGTAATAATAAAGTAAAATCCCCAGAATTACAGATTTCACGAGCAATTTGGCAAAAACCAAAATTCTTTCTCTTAAAGATATCACGCAACAGTCGGCAATATACGGTTTGTGGTTTAGTCAATGTGCCGTCGCTAAAGGCATGTTTTTCTATGTACCTCTCTGTCCAGCTAATTGGTGCTAAAAATCGCTCCTTTTCTATCCCATATGGCACACATTTTATGTGCCGATAGTGTGCTGCACATGTGCACATGTTTGTGGGTCTTACCAGACATGCGTTTAACAGGTTGAATAATACAATGTTTACGTCTCGTCGATAGTATTGGCGATTTGGCGCGTGTGAGTTTCAACCATTTCAATAATTTATTTAAAACATTTATAAATAAGCCTGAAAAATGGACACGGTAGCGGGATGTTCATCTGAACGTTATTCTGAAAAACATTTATAAATAATCCTGAAAAATGGATATGGTAGCGGGATGTTCTTCTGAACGTTATTCTGAAGAAAAGTGTAAATATAATGTGAACTTTTTAGTAGACTCTTTTAAAAAATTAACGCTGGAAGGAAAAATTCAGGTTAAAAATATCAGGCGGCCCAAACCAACAATACAACGGCGGCCCAATACCGACAACTTAACACAAATTACAAAAGGGACAAAAAGACATTTTTAAAGAGACTATTTAAAATAGTCTGTATTAAAATATGAAAAATATGATTGGCTGTGCGGTTGTGAAATAAGAAATAGTTTGTTTTGTTTTCCGTGTATACTGTTTGCTCTGGAAACTGCGGAATCCTGTTGTGTGAAAATTGGTATAGTGGATTGGTATAGACTTCAAACTGAACTACAAATAATTTATCAAAGACTAGATTTTAGAAATATATCTGGAGCTGTACATTGCCTGAAATTCATTTTCGAAAATAATCTACAGAAAGTTTTTTCAGCAACCTATAATTTGCTCCAAATTATAATAACAATTTCGATGTCCAGTACAGAAGCAGAAATAAATTCTTCGACATTAAAACGAATTAAATTTTTAAGAAGCATAAGAAGAAGAAGAAGAAATAAGAAATGCACAAGAAGCATTAAATAAACATTTTTAAAAAGCACTATGAATGAAGATCGATTGTCTGCTTTAGCCATGCTGTCAATAGAAAAAAAATTGGTGCAAGAGATTCCCGATTTTTATAACTGTTATCAATAAATTCGCAGAACTCAAAGAAAGGAGAATGGACTTTCTATTTAAACATTGTGTTTAATTTGTGTTTGTTCTGTAAAACTTATTGATTATTATCAAGTTAATATAAACTAAGTACTTTATTATACTCTACACCCGTGTTTTTGTTAGATATACATGCAAGAAATATTCTGCAAAATGGTAAGTAAACATTACCAACAAAATCAAAATTAAGTATATTTATTATCATTTTAAAATATGAATATTTTGTACTTATATGTAAAACATGTAAAAAACACTTTGTGAACCCCCCGAAATTTTCGTCACTGGTTCTTTATGAAAATCTTGTTGAACGATCAGCCATCGTATGCGCCAGATTTGTCCCCTTCACATTCGTCTATTTCCAAAACTTGAGAAAAATGTAAAAAGGTTAAGATTTCTATCGAATGGAGAAGTAGTGTATTGCCACAGAGGATCTGCTAAGTGTTCGCAGATCAATAGAAGATTTTTTCCAAATGCGATTGCAGAAACAACCTTGGAACGCTCTATATATCAAAGAAACATCTAAACACCGTAAACGGTAACACGTAGACAAAAGTTAATATTCAACGTTTGATCTACGTCGAGCCACTATTGGTTTTTCTCTCGCAACAGTCCTGCGTTTTTGCGAAAAGTACACGCCTTATACGTCAAAAACGACCATTAGATCTTTATTTATGTATCACTTCCCGATTACTCACACTTTTTTGCTGCCTATCCGCATTTGTTACAAATCCACCTTGCAGTAAATGATACTCTATTGTATACTTCGCAATTTTATAGCGAAAAGACACCTGGCCACTCTTTTTTTATAGCCCGACACGCCTTAGTCCATATTCCCGACATTGAAGCAACTCCAGTGTCATTTCTAACTCATAAATCGAACTATACTTGTATTAAATTATGCGACATAAAAATGTGCTATTACCACGGAAATAGTGCCGTTTGCCATTGTTGGGATGTTGGCTACTGTTTTTTTTAATCTCGGGTGGCTTGGACTTTTGAATACATAGTGAAGTGGTGGGATGGTAGAATGTGATTACCTGTTACAATACTGTTTACGCATAAGTGACAACTAAAATACATCAGGATCATTATAGCGTGGCATAAATATAAGTAGTAGTTAGATTTCTAGTTAATTGCTAAACAACAGGATTGGATAACTTGTAAAACACTAATAGTTGATTAATTGTTCAGGGATGTGAAAGCTTTATAGATACTACCTCTACCCGGTCTGACACGAGGCCATGCCGTATCCCACGGCGAAGCCAGTTACCGTATCCACAAATAGAACAGTCCTAGTTCATAACAGTTGGTTACGATGTGTCTGCAAAGATGTGCCTGCGTTGTACTCGACATTTTTACAAACATAATAACGTAAAGAGACCCGTTACCAATTTTGTGTATACAAGTTGGGTGCTTGGCATATTTCAAACAAATAACTGTTATTCCTCAACTACTGATCTATAAAACATCTATTCCGGTAAATGGTATTCCGTTATATAAACTGAAGAACCCCACACTTCGTCAATTTCTAGAAAAATATTTGGACGGAAAACTCTTTAATCCAACTACACTGAGAGGCGTTGACCAGATACATAAGGACGCATTGCAAAACATTCGCAACCACGTTGAGGAAAATTTTGTGTACTTGATTATCGACGAAGTCACTGACGCATGCGGAAGTTCAGTGGTAATTTTTTTTATTGGGGCGTTAAAACATGACAGTGCTAGTGGCATCCATTCAATAACTTCTAAGATATTAGACATACCCAACCACACAAATCAATTGCAAATTTTGTGACGCAGTGCTTTCACTGTGTATGGCCAGATCAATTCTCTGAAAGTATTAGTAATGTTAACGGATGCAGCTGCATACATGCGAAAAGCGAGAAACCTGTTAACTGAAACTTTGGTCTAGATCATATTTGGAAAAGTTTCAGTCATGGGCAAAGTACGGCCCGCGGGCCAAGTGCGGCCCTTCGGAGTAGTCAATCCGGCCCGCGACATGGTTTCGAATAACCCCTACAATTACACCTAGGATAGGACAAAATGTATTTTCTGCGTAGCTAGAATAGAATAATTGTTTCCTTCTCATCGCGTTTTAAGTACGGTATTATCTGAGTTTGCACGCAACCTCGCGTAGGCGTAGTGCAATCCGTGTGTTGCTCGGCTAAGTTGGGAACGAATCAGGCGCTACCATTTTCGTTTCGTCTGTTCTCAAGGTTAGTGTAATTCGGACAGTCACGTAGTTAGTGTCAAATCACCTCTGCGGCTGTGTGTCTGGCTTGTGTTTCTATAGTGTTGCTTTGTTGGTAGTGTTTTTTGACATTTTTTGTCGTTACAATGGCAAGTGAAAAACGTAAAGTTGATTCGGAATGTCGTGTTTTTAAAAATGAGTGGACTTGAAAATACTTTTTCACGCCTATTACGAATAAAAATGTGTGCCTCATGTGCAATGAAGCTGTAGCCGTATTCAAGGAATTCAACGACACTTCATGACAAAACATAACAACGCCACTTATGAAACTATGACCGAAGAAGAACGGAAGCAAAAATCAGAAGCTCTACGTAAAAAACTGTCAGGTCAGCAATTTAAAAAAAAACAAAGCTGTTCTCAAAAGCTAGCTACACATGCCAGTTACGTTGTGGCATACAATATTGCAAAAAATAACAAAGCATTTTCTGATGGCGAATTTGTAAAAAGTTATATGCTCCAAGTACGTGACATTTTGTGTCCTGACAAAACAAAGGATTTTGAGACAGTAAGTTTGTCTCGAAAAACAATTACTTCTAGAATTGAAGTAATTGATAAGCAGTTTGTCTCACAACTAGAGTCAAAGATAAGCGAGTTTAAATTCTGTTCTTTTGCGTTTGATGAAAGTACGGACATAACTGACACAGCTCAGTTACTGATATTTATAAGAGGTATTGTGACAACTTTTGTGTTACGGAAGAATTAGCTTGCATGCGTTCATTGAAGACAACGACAAAAGGGTCAGACATTTTTCAAGAATTTCAAGAAACTATCACGTATTTGAAAGTACCTTTGACCAATATTTGTAATATTACTACAGATGGAGCACCGAATATGACAGGGACGAAATCCGATTTGGTAGGCATATTTAAGGAATCATTTCCTGGGAACGAAGTTGTGTTTCTTCATTGTGTCATACATCAAGAAGTTCTGTGCAAATCTGCTCTAGACATGAAACATGTGTTTGATGTTGTTATTAAGCTTGTTAATAACATTCGTTCACGAGCACTCACTCAATCATAGACAATTTCGAGAATTTCTTGACTCATTGCAGTCTGAATATTCTGATGTACTTTACTACACTAAAGTAAGGTGGCTCAGTGCAGGACGGGTTTTCGAACGAGTTTGGTATCTAAAAGACGAAATAATATTTTTCATGGAAGAAAAAGAAATGGACGAGTGTAAACATTTAAAAGATATTGTATGGCTCTCGGACTTTGCATTTTTTACAGATCTTCTCAGTCATATCAATAAATTAAACCTTAAACTCCAGGGAAGAAATCAATTAATCCATGATATTTGGAGTCATATCAGGGGTTTCAAAATGCAATTGAATCTATTTTCCAAAAAACTGGTCAAGAAAGACTTTACTCATTTTCCAAGACTAAAAACTATTGCAGTTAGGGAAGACAAACTTAGGAGCTATGAGAAAAACCTGAAATGTCTTCATGAAGAATTTAAACGAAGATTCGAAGACTTCAAAGTTATTGAACAGGACATGGATATTTTTAGCATGCCATTTAATGTGGATTGTGAATCAGTCAAACCAGAATTGCAGCTCGAACTGATTGAGTTGCAATGTAACACTGAATTGAAGCAACTATTTGTCAACGTTTCTAAAATTGAGTTCTACCAGACCCTGTCCAAATCAAGTTTCCCAAACCTGAAATCTCACGCTCAGAAGATAATTGCGATGGTTACATATTCTTACATCTGTGAACAGGTGTTTTCTATTATGAAGCTTCGCAAAAACAGCGTTAGAAACCGATTGACTGACCACCATTTAGTTTCACTACTGTGAATTAGCTCATCCCATTTTCTACCAGATTATGAACAATTTTTAGAAGCTCAGTCACAGTTTCATCTGTCACATAAGCCATACTCTTCTAAATAATAATCAATTTTTGTAACTTTTTTTTCTAATAATATAAGTATAATCTATATAAATTGTGTGTGATGTAAAAATCAAAAATAAAATTTATCACTTATAAAAATCTGTTTTGTTCAATTTTTTTGTTCGGCCCGAATAGATAATTTTTTATTTTATCTGGCCCTCCCCTTAAAAAGTTTGCCCATCACTGATCTAGACACACGGCAGTGTGTCAGCCAAGTTCGGAAAAGAAAAGGGCGCGACTCACCTGCAGTGTGTAATATTACACGAACCATTTCTACCTACTTTCGACTCAACTTATAATCACAGACCTACTACAACTATTAGACCTACATACTTGCAATTTTGCATGTCTAATAAGACTCCCTTGAGTACCTAGAATCCCGAATTTCATGAATAAACCTATTATAGTTCTCGAGTTATTAAGGTTTAAAAAGTGCTATTTTTATCACTCACTGACTGACTCATTCTTCACAAATCTAGACCACTTCTAGGTGACTTAGGAAGTTGAAATTTGGCATCAAGGTAGATCATTAGGTGGATACAAAGGAAAAAATTGAAAACAAATTATCGATGTTCGATGTCGACAAAGTTATGTTCGGTGTCGATAACGTTATTGGTGTGGTTAGTTTCAAGTACTAAGTATCAATCAATTAGTTTCAAGTACTTAGTATCAGTCAATCCAACACAAAATATGGCGCCGCTACACTAGGTAATTTGTTAAATAAATTAATTTGTTCTTACCAAACATCAAATATTAGAAGTAACATAAATATTCGTAACTAATTATAACAAAATAGGCAATTTTAATTTATACCCATAATAACCACATTGTGTTATTTTACATGAAATTTCAAAAATTAATGATATCTCACCAAAAACATAAATGTGACAGGCCAAGTTCTGTGCAAATGATATTCGGGCTTATCGGCTTCCCTGATAAAAGTATTGAGATCTGAACTAGTAGAATCATTTGAATAAATTAGATTAAATTAATTAAATTTGATTATAAACTTAAATTTAAAGACCACTCTATAGATACTACCACCAAGTACTGTGTATGTTTAAAAAGATCACCTCGTATATTAACAGATATTGTTATTAAAACAGCAAAAAAGAAGTTCCATCCTGAGAACTATCTGACCTATTTAGCGGTTCCTTTGATGTATGCCACCAAAGGTACCTGATTTATGCTACTGCTGGCGCGTGCTACTAATTGATATTTGTTGCCTTTGATACTAACACCTCTCTGACGGTTCCTTTGACGCATGCCGACAAAGGATCAAAAAGTTCCCACGCTCATCAGAATTTTCCCAGGCGAAATCATCGCAATGACTACTACCAAGTTCAATAGGAACTTACAACAGGAACTTACAATAGGAATGTACAACGGTCAATTGATTTAAAAGAAAATTTGTTACATTGTTTGATACTGAATTTATAATTTGGCAAGTTTTATATCCAACTAATTCGTTTGTGTACAAAATAGAACAACTAGCAATGTTAAATTTTAAACTTGTGTTAAATATCAATATATTAAACCTAATTTATTGACTATTAAAACTTCTTAACCCAAAAAGTTACTTGGTTAGAAACTCTAAGCAAGTATCTAACCTCTATTATGGCAAACATTTTGAGGAACTAAAATGTGTTATGTGTTCAGTGCAGACCTTACGGCTACTACAAACCATAGGAGATGATGTCCGTTACATTAATAACAACTTTTTCATATTAATTACTGCAATCAAGGAACTGGAAACATATTGCGTATAATTAAATTTCTACCTCTCGCTGGGGGGTCTCAGCGAGAGGTAACCGATTTAAACTTGCCGCCATTTCCCGTTCGGCATTACAAAATGGAGCGCTATACTGTTCAGCAACGCATACTTATTGTTAAAGCGTACAACGAAAGTAATTGTTCAATTGTGGGCACTGAAAGAAAATTACGTGCAATTATGGGTCGTCGTGAGAGATTGAGAGGGCTGAAGTTGATTGGCCACCACGCTCTTATGACTTGACCCCATTAGACTTTTTATTGTGGGGCTAGGTTAAAGGAAAAGTCTGCCAATAATCCCGTTACGATTGAACAGCTGAAAAATAACATTAGCAACATAAAATAACATTAGGTATGGAGGACATAGGGCCACAGCTATGCCACGAAGTTATGGAAAACTTCATCAAAAGAATCCACTGCTGCCAGAGAAGCAGAGGCGGCCAATTACAAGATATTGTATTCCATGTCTAATGGCATAGTTTAAATAAACAATTGAACCCAAAATTATTGTAGAAATGTTATTTATTTGCCCAATAATTACAAACATAATCGGCTACCTCTCACTGGGACACCCTTTACAAGAACAGTTTATGGTATTAGATGTTGTTAAACAAAAAATAAACGACTCACGTGAAGTCATTACTGTCATAAAAAATATGCAAGGCGTGTTTAAGAGAAATCCTGGATACAACCATTTGGAACACACATGTTAACTTCTAAAGAGTACACATCCAGAGTTATCTCCTGCTATAGTTAAATTCTCCTACTGTTCTTTGACAGTAGGAGAAGCAGACGTTAAAAGTACTTCTTGGTTGCGTTAACTACTGATAAGTGGCAGGCGTCGAGATTTTGTATGATAAATAAATATGAAAAGTATGTAGTGAGAAATTTTCAATATCGACACCGGTCTCTATGTGAATACAAATTCGAGACAGACTGTGATATAAACTAAAACCGTTATAAGTTTACCACTACGTCACCACCATACGGTAATATCCCAGACAACCCGCTATTCCTATGAACGCATTTGCTATAATAGGTAAACAAGAAACAGGTGATGTTACGTGTGTCTACGGCCATCAGAGATGACATGAATGTATCACCGACAACTGTTTTCATATTTTCACGCTGATCGGTGAGAAGACAAATAGTAACATACGTATTAGATTAAAAATATGAAACTCTTCCATTAACTAACGCACTAAATAATTTTCGACAGATATTGATAGTTGTTTGACATGTGATTGCTAACCTCGTTTGGTTTTCTGCAAATTTCATTGCGTATATACTAAAATCTGTTAAAGCCCATGGATTATAAGGTTAGTCGCCGGGATAACTTATTTAAAAGGAATTTTCTAGTTTCTTTGGTGCCGGTAATACAGTTGACTGTAAAGGCGGTAAATTTAAATTACGTAAACAGTCACTCACTTAACTTTGATTTTTCATCTTAATTCATACGAATATCGCTTGTGGCGTAGTGGTAAACTTATAACGGTTTAACTTATTTATTTATACATTTCTTATTTCTCTGTTTCCTCGAGTATTCATTATTTTATTATGATGTACTTTCTGTGAGCTATTACTGTGTAATAATAGTGACATGAGTTCGACCCTGTTGCAGCTCTCCGAAATTGACGCTTTAGTGATCACACTAGTATTAATATTTGTTACATTTTGCAACATAAAACTCTTAAACAAACAGTTTTAAAATATGCTAGAACATTCTTCGCCAAGGAAACGATTTTCTAAGCCTAAAACTGTAATCTGATTTATTACTAAGGATTATATTAATGCTAAGTAAACAGCATCCAACAGATTTATACGCCGGAGGAATTTATGTTCATAAAAACGGTTACCGAGCATAATATGCGATTTATTTTTATAAAAAAAAAAACAGTTAACCGAAGACAATAATAGCGCTCAATTAAACCGCTACGGTAATTGCCACCTTATATAACAACATCAAAAGCATTGAAATCTTAAAATATCTATTAAGCCAGTCACGATTCCGAACAATTTCGATTTGCATGTTCAGCTTTACCTTGTTTATAGTTGAGGATCTTATTTGTTCATTTGTACAATGAAGTTGTAAAAAGTCGACACGTTTCAGCTTACAATATTTTTTAAATTTGTCGTTAATGCGACATACTCGTCCTTAACATTAGCATTTAAAATTATTACATGAAAGAGAGATTTTTGACTAGTCAGTTGTTCTTTTTTCTGCATGTTGAATATTAATATAGCCATAGCCTATGTGATTTTTAGTGAAGTTTACATACAGCTTTTCAAGAATAGGAAAAAGTGTGAAATTCTATATGCTGCGTAGAAGAAAGAGTGAGGCAACATTCAGAGGGAAGATAATGCACTTTACGCGCGGCCAGATCGAACTCTGTATACATTCAAACATACTCGATATTCGCTCTGCAAATGTCTCAATGCGACTGAGTAAAAACCAGGCTATTTACTGCGCACCTCGTGGACGATACGATATCGCAGTTTTGAGACTTATTCCTATTCTTGACAAGCTGTACAAGAAGACAATACATGGTGTATTGTCTTCTTGTATAACAACAATATAATAACGGGTGTCCCAGCGAGAAGTAGCCGATTTAAACTTGCCGCCATTACTCTTGCGGCAGGTGTTGGAAGTTGATGCTTCGTAGTTATTACGTGGAGAGTATGCCATTACAAAATGGAGCGCTATACTGTTCAGCAACGCATACTTATTGTCAAAGCGTACCACGAAAGTAATGGTTCAATTGTGGACACTGAAAGAAAATTACGTGGAATTATGAGTCGTCGTGAGGCACCTGCTAAGCGTTTAAGACCCCATTAGACTTCTTCTTGTAGGGCTACGTTAAAGGAAAAGTCTATGTCAATAATCTCGTTACGATTGAACAGCTGAAAAATAACATTAGCGAAGTTATTGCGGACATAGGGCCACAGCTATGTCGCGAAGTGATGGAATACTTCATCAAAAGAATCCACTGCCAGAGAAGCAGAGGCGACCACTTACAAGATATTGTATTCCATGTCTAATGGCATAGTTTAAATAAACAATTGAACCCAAAATTATTGTAGAAATCTTATTTATTTGCCTAATAATTACACAAACGAAATAATCGGCTACCTCTCGCTGTGACACTATATATATATATATATATATATATATATATATATATATATATATATATATATATATATATATATATATATATATATATATATATATATATAGGATATAATCTTTTGAATAATCAATTTATTATATAAAGCTGCTATGCAAATACGCGTGTTATTTACAACCTTCTTTACAAAATTTGTAAATGTTGCACATACTTTTTGATTATATTGAAAAGATATATAGCATATTGCACATGTAAAAGTAAAATGGCCTGTGGGGATGACGAGATCCCGAATTTTCGTATTAAAGATTGCTTAGGAGTCTTGATAGAGACTTTTCTCGTTTGTTTAATATTATACTATCTACTTATATGTTTCCTGATGCTTGGAAAGTACCATATATTAAAAAGTGGCAATCCATTTGACAAAAAATTGTCGTCCAATCATTATTTTGTCCAATTTTGCAAAGGTTTTCGAAATGTCATTATACATCTACATTTATCTAGGTGTGAAACCCATTTTATCTCCGAATCAACATGGATTCGTAGCAAAACGCTCAACAGTTACATATTTAGGAGAATTTACCCAGATAATCGCAAATCTCATATATAATAAAGGTCAAGTAGATTATATGGCTTCAGTAGTAATATTCTTCACTTAATCAAATCGTATTTGTCCAGCCGTGCATTATTTGTGTCATACAATGGCTTTAATTGCGAGACATTCTTAGCGTCGTCGGGAGCACCTCAAGGCTCAAGTTTTAGACCATTATTCTTTGTCGCATCATCTTCTTCTTGCAGATAACTTGAAATTATTTTTAAATATAACCTTAAATCATCACTTAAGGTTGCAAAAATTCATCGACCTTGTTGTGTTGTGGTGCTCAGAGAATAAATTATCAATAAACATAGATGAATGTAAAGTTTGCTCATATACCTTAAAGAAGCAACTACTAATACATATATGACTATTCTCTTAATGATACAGCTTTAATATGTTCTGAAAATATTACCTTGGTGTGTACTTTGATGATAAACTATCGTCTCTGGACATATCAACAACGTGCCTCTTAATTCATCTAAAACCCTTGGTTTTGCGGTTAGAAATACATCATTTAATAACACTGTTACCATAAAATGTTTATATGTTGCGTTAGTTCGTTCCAAATTAGAATATTGTAGTCTTATTTGGTATCCTCGATATACTATTCATTTCATCGCTATTTGCCAAATAAAAAACTCTCTTATCTTGCCGATAAGCGGAACAGTCTACCTGAGCCTAGCCATAAAAACAAGCCACGGTGTGTTTTGATTTTTTTTTTTTTTGGCAAATAGCGATGAAATAAACTATACATGTATTTATCTGTATTGCATATTTTTATTCTATATATAGATGAGCGTATTTAATAAAAAACAAATGCTTGAATTTATGAATTTATGCCAACTTTTACATGCTTACTGTATATAAACGAAGCCGTATGAAGTCGCCTTTGAAGCAAAAAACACGTGAACGTCAGAATTTATAATGGTAATTTTACTTAGATGACAACATCGACTAAAAGGTTTTTAAAGGGGAAGAAAAAGTTGGAAAATCGATTATATATTATTACCAAGAGTGGTTTTAAGTTATGCAACCTGTGTTATGTTTCAAGTAATTTTATAAAAAATATTCAAGATCGATTAGGTCTGGTGATGTAGCTGGTTACTCTAAGAAAAAGCGAAGTTTTCATCGTGTTTTTTTGTTGTTAATGTAAAAAATGTGCCCATAAAAAGTATTCGTGTGTAGTTAAGTCTGGTGATATAATAGGTTAGTCTAAAATTACCATGAAACTAAACTGAATGTTGAAGCGGTTTTGAGATGATAAAAAATGTTATCTAAATCGTGTGATCTCTTACTAGAAACCTTAGTTTTTAGATGTGTCCATAAACAACGTTAAAGACTGGTACCAAATCGTATTGTATATTATTGCTAGCCTTCTTTTATTTTCTCTAACCAGTAATATACGACTATTCTTTTCGTACAGTTTTAACACGTTCCAAAAATATTAAGAATTTTGGCGTATACTTTGACGATAAGCTCTTTCTCTGGGCATATCAATTATGTAGCTCTTACTACATATAGAACCCTGGGTTTTGTGATTAAAACCCAGGAAATTGAAATTAGGATATTGTAGCCTTATTTGGTATGCCCGGTAACTAAGTCGTATCAATCAACTTACTGTATATATCACAAATATATGTATTTATTTGTATTCCATATTTTTATCCTATAAATGGATTTTTTTTCTGCTCTCTACTTCAAAAAGTGCCTTAAGATAGTTTCTCCGTAAACCCACTTTTCTATAAAAGTTCATCAAATTTCGAGTACACATAAAGAATAAACTTCCAAAACGAAGGAAATTGCTTCAATGAAAAATTTTTGCCCGTATAATAAGCCACCATTATAGTTGGATGTTCACCATTAAAATTGGAACATTTTGCATAGTTTGAATGTATCAGTTAACTAAAAGTTACACATTATACATTATAACTTGAAAACCTTCCTATACATTTTTTGCCAAAATCAACTCATCTATGCATTAGCTTATTACGAATATTTTGAATTAAAAAAATCGGTTGTTGCCCGATTTGTTGAAAAGATAGACTTTTTTAAAATATGCCAGTTTAAGCTCTGCTCGGTAAGTCGAGAACTTGTCAATTAGCGTCTGACAACGCAGCGGCATGCATTTTACCACTTATGTTATTATTGCACACTCGTCACAAACAATACCTAAGATTGAATTTAGTCCTTAACGACTTTCCTCAAATGAAAGAACATTATTATATTCACATCTTAAATTTTTTCCAAGCTAGCTCAATTCAACAATACGTCGTCCAATGCTTAGGTTAGTTACTCTGTTTACTTTTCGCAAGATTCATTTTGAGAATACAATTTAAACGTTTCTATATTAATTTCCGCTTTGCAAATTTTCCTTTATTGTCCCGCAACTGACAACGACAAAAATTCATTTTTGATTTTTCTATAAATTTTCTTTCACGCTCCGAAAAAATTTACAAAGTCAGGTTAAGTTTGAGACATACACAATCACAACAAATTAAAATACGATACAACGCAACATTATTCGGACATAGAGCAAGTAATAGGATTTGTGAAGGGTCATGAAAATTTAATAATAGTAGGAGATTTTAACGCAGTCGTAGGTGAGGGGAAAGAAGGAGAATTTGTAGGGCCTTATGGATTAGGAAACAGAAACGAGAGAGGTAGCAGACTGATAGAATTCTGTGAGAAGCACAAGATGGTAGTCGCGAACACATTGTTCAAGAATCACGTTAGGAGGCGGTACACATGGAAAATGCCAGGAGGGATAGACAGGTATCAGATAGACTACATTCTGGTTAGGAAGAGATTTAGAAATCAAGTAAAAGACTGTAAGAGTTATCCAGGAGCAGATGTAGACAGCGATCACAACTTGGTAGTCATGAAAGCTAGATTAAAGTTCAAAAATCTGAAAACCCGGAAGGATAAGAAACGTATAAATGTAGACATATTGAGGGATCAGAATATGAAAGATAAGTTCCAGGAGAAAACAGATCAATTAATAAATAAAACGAGTAAGGACGAAATCAAGAACGCAGAAACTGAGTGGGAGGGTATCAAGAATAGTCTAGCTTCCGCGGCTACGGACGTTTTAGGACACGATAAAAGGGAAGCTAGGAAGCCCTGGATAACGGACGAAATCTTAAACTTAATGCAAAAGAGACGAGGCTACAAAAACAGACGAGACGAAGAAGGACTGAAAACGTATAAGGCAATAAAGTGGGAAATCATTAGAAAATGTAGAAAAGCGAAAGAACAATGGATAGAGGAGAAATGCAAAGAAGTAGAAGATAAGTTGCAAGTAGGTAAGACCGATGAGGCTTACAAAATAATTAAGAGGAACTTCAGGGATGTAGGAACAATAAGTAGAAATGTTAGGAGTCAATCGGGGGACATACTGATAGGAAGAGAGGAGAAAGCGGATAGATGGAAGCAGTACTTAGGAAATTTATACGAGGGTCAGGAATTAGGAGAGATATTAGAGGAAGAATCTAGCATCGATAGGGAAGATGTAGAAAATATTGAGAGAGGAATTTGAAATAGCACTAAGGGGGCTAAAGAATAATAGAGCGCCGGGTGTAGATAAAATACAGGCGGAAATTTTGAAATGTGCGGGACAGAAAGTAGTAAATAGGATGTTTGAACTGGTAAAATACATATACGAAACGGGTGAGATGCCGGAGGATTATAAGAGGAACATTATCGTTACTATACCGAAAAAGAGAGGAGCCGACAAATGCGAGAACTTTAGAACGATTAGCCTAACTTCCCATGCGTCAAAAATCTTAACTAGAATAGTGCAGAAGAGGATGGAAAATAGAGCGGAGGAAATACTAGGAGAAGACCAATTCGGGTTTAGGCGAAATAGGGGAACTCGCGAAGCTATTCTGGCGCTAAGAGTAATGTTAGAGAAAACAATAGAAAAAGGAAAGAACGCTTATATAGGATTTGTAGATTTAGAAAAAGCTTTTGATAACGTAAGATGGGAAAAAATGTTCGAGATACTAAAGAGCGCGGGAATGAAGTATAGAGATAGGAGAGTAGTACACAATCTATACATAGAGCAAACTGCTGTTATAGAAGTAGAAGGGGAAGAAAGGGAAGTAGGTATTAGGAAAGGAGTAAGACAAGGATGTACGCTATCACCACTAATTTTTAATCTGTACATCGAAGAGGCGATTAATGTGGTAAAAGATAGAGTAGATTTCGGGATTAAAGTACAGGGACAGAAACTAAAAATGCTGAGATTCGCGGATGATATAGCAGTATTAGCATCTAGTAAGGAGGAACTAGAATCAGCATTGAACGAAATGGAGGCAGTGTTGACAGAGGAATACGGAATGAGGGTGAATAAAAACAAAACTAAAGTGTTAGTGTGCAGAGGGCGCGAGAGCAGAGCAAAAACGAAAGTACAAATTAATAATGAAAGATTGGAGGAAGTTAAAGACTTCACTTATTTAGGAAGTAAAATAAATTGGGATGGAAGAAGCGATAAAGACATAAAACAAAGAATAGCGCAGGGTCGAGTAGCTTTTAACAAAAAGAAAGCACTTTTATGCTCGGGGGTAATAAACTTAGAAACAAGGAAGAGATTTTTGAAAACATATGTATGGAGCACGGCACTTTACGGCTGCGAAACCTGGACGGTAGGGGAAGCAAGTAGGAAGAAATTAGAAGCTTTTGAGATGTGGTGTTACCGAAGAATGATGAAAATACCATGGACTGATAGGGTTAGAAACGAAGAAGTATTGGAGAAAGTCGGCGAGAAAAGGAGTATGTGGAAAAACTTAAAGAAGAGAAGAGATAGAATGGTAGGCCACTTGCTGAGACATGGGGGAATAGTCCGCGATATTTTGGAGGCAGAAATAGGAGTGAAGAAAGGCAGAGGTAGGCCTAGATTAGACTACTGCTCGCAAATAGTAAGGGATGTAGGTTGTAGCACAATTAGCGAAATGCGTAGGTTAGCACAAGATAGGAGAAGCTGGAGGTTAGCGTCCAACCAGTCTTAGGACTGATGACCTAATGATGATGATGACAACGCAACGTTGCCATATCTTTAGTTTCAACTAATAAACATGTAATTGTTTATTAGTTGTACAAGACAATAAAACAATACAAGAGAAAACAATGAAACTTCTTCATAGAGAAAAAACCAATTTAGGTCAATTCTTTAGTTGAGTACAAAAAATTAAGGTACTATCGAGAAAGAATGCAATGAGACCATTTTGATACATTTCTCTGGAATATAGGCAACATCAATTAATTTTAGTGTTGATAATTCTGCTGGTAAATAGAAAAAATAACCATTTTGAAACTAATAAATAGCATAGTACTCTCTCAAGTTATTTCAGTATTGCCTATATTTCAGGGAAACATTTTGAGAGTCTGTCATTACATTTTTTCTCAATGGTACATAAAGATACCAATAGAATGGTATTTAAAATAGATATCCTTCCATTTTATACAAAATAACTTGTGCAACCTTAAGTATATAACATTATCAGTAAATTATATAGTTATTTTTATTGATCTTATTTATATACAGGGTGTTTACTAAACATACGGCAAGAATTGAAGAGGTAATTCCTTGAGTTATTTTGAAAATATTTTATCCTTTGATGATTTTCGGGAAATCACTTTGTTTCAAAGATACAGGGAGATAAAGGTTTTTCAATAATAATATTTTATTACATAAATATGACATTGAAAGCTTTTTAATTTAGAAGAACTGTTCAAAATTACTACCACCAGCTAGGATTCATGCATCCAATCTTCTCCTCATTGATTCTGGAACTCTTTCAAAAACACGAAAGTTATTTTTTATTAAATTACATCCCTTAATTATTCGATTTCTCAAATCTTCTTCATTTTCTGCTAGAGTAGTGTAAACTAATGACTTCAGATGGCCCCATAGAAAGAAATCCAAGGGATTTAAATCCGGGGATCGAGCAGGCCATAAGTAGGGTCCACCTCGTCCAATCCAGCGATCCGATGTGTTGCTGTTAAAAACTCACAAGCAACCGAACTGAAATGCGCTGGTGCACCATCATGCATAAACCACATAACATTTCTCGTTGCAATGGAATATCCTCTAGAAATCCAGGTAGTGAGTGTTACAAAAAATTTCGATACACCTCACCAGTTAGTCTTCTTGGTAAGAATACCAGTCCAATTAGGAAGTCACCCACAATTCTAATCCAAACGTTTAGTGAAAACTGTTGTTGAAAACGATCTCGAATTGCCTCATGTAGGTTTTCTTCAGCACACACATGTCTGTTGTGAAAATTCATTATTGCATTTATTGAGATATTCGCAGTGTCTGAGTATAGAGTACAGTTTCTGAACAAAAATAATGAACACTAGACTACTAATATTCCAGATATTTTACGTTTACTCGCGCATTTATTTTTAGACCAGACGGTACCGGAGAAATTACCTTAACAACTGTTTTGTTATTTTTTTATCTAACACTTAAATATTCAAATATATAGGTCAGTTTAATGTGCATTAAACATTTTTGACGCGTTCTAAGGTTTGTGTAATCGCTTTTTCCTCAAAACTCAACCCAAAAACCTATACATCGATTTCTCTGTATCCTCTAGACTTTTTGAGAAAACCCCCATGTCCCGTCGAATTCGGACCACCCTGTACAAGGCCGCCCGCAACTTCCTAACGCGAACCAGCACGTCCAGCGATCGTGGCCCTCGGAATCGACGCGATCATTCGACAGACATGGACGGCCGGGTTATCACTTTCACTTTTCGTTAAAATCGCCAAAATCTCGCTCTCGCGCGACGTATCCGACACAAAAAAAAACAAATTAAAACGAAACAGGTTCACTTGCAGCGGGCCGGAGGACGAAAAAACTCAGCAATAAAAAGTAAAAATCCAATCGATCAGATCGAGTGAATGAAATGCACAGCAACCCGGCGATGTGGAAACCCTGGAACTGTACAACTCGTAGAAATATTTATGTATATGAAATACAGCGAGATAATTTTATGTAGAATTCAGAAAAGTAAATAAAAAATAGGGATTATTCGTAAGAAACCAAAATACATGTTTTTGTCTTCGATATTTCAAAGAATAACTTTTGCTTTTGAATTTTTAAAATTCCTTAACCAGGACGTAAAGGTTAGCTTAAAAAGTAGACAGAAAAAGTATGTAGATGGAGCCGAGCGCATTTTTTTAAAACACAAATTCCCGAATTTATGTTCAGTGTATGGTGTATACAGTGTATGACCATATTAAGTCGCCTTTGGAACCAAAAAAGAAACACATGAACGTCAGAATATATATAATGGTAATTTTACTTAAATGATAACACCTATTTTCGATAAAACAAATACCTGAATTTATGATTTTATGCCAACCTTTACATGCTCACCACGAAGCTATATATCAAGTCGCCTTAGAAATCAAAAAAGAAAAACACATGAACGTCAGAATTTATAATGGTAATTTCACTTCGATGGTAACATCAACTAAGAGGTTTTTTATAGCAGATAAAAAAGTTGAAAATTCGATGGTAGGTATATTATTATATATTACCCAAGAGTAGTTTTAAGTTATGCCCTATCAGGCTATCGTACTTGTGTTATGTTTCATGTATTTTCATAGAAAATGTTCAATTCTAGCTGGCTATTTTACGAATAAATGTTTTCATCGTGATTTTATATTTTGTTCATGAAAACAACTTGTCTATAAAAAATATTTACGTGTTGTTAAATTTAGTGATATAGCAGGCTACTCTGAAACTGCATACGATCAAATTAATCTAAATGTTCAAACGTGACTGAATCGATATAAAATATGATTTAAATCGTGAGATCTCTTGCACATTTTACTTTTTAGATGTGCCCATAAACGGTATTCAAAACTGGTTCCAAATATCATTGCTCGATTTATTTTAAGTATTTTTATGAAAAATATTAAACATCAATTAAGTATGGTGATATAGCTAGTTCAAACAAGTTCACGCATTTTTAATTTAAATTTTAATTTTCATTATTTTTCTAAAATTACAAGATTCTTGACTCATTGTATTTAAAAACACTATTAAAAATTATGTTTAGGTATCTTTGGTTGTAAAAACTGATAAAAGCGGCCAAGACCGTGGTAGATAATACCAGAATTAGAATATTTTTACGCAGAAATAATAACATTCTAAATAACTCTTTTCTATAATAAAATGTTGATGAATAACCTACTTGTACAGGCCAAAAAGTGTTATTGTTTTAACAGAGAGGAGTAGGAATAATATTTAACTTGCAGGAAATTTTGTCTAAAGTTTAAATGAATTTTAGTTAAAATTCATTTAAACTTTAAATTAATTAATTTAAAAATTAATTCTGTTATGGTCATAATAAGAAGCTGCTGTTGGTATTTTAGTTTGAGATCTACGGGATTCTTGAAGAGTGAAAACTACTGAAATAGGGCAAAGATATCCGACCTTCAAAAGAGGGAATAGCAGTAGGAATGCTATTTATCTCACAGGCAATCATTCTCAAAATATTGGATGAATTTTGGTTCAAAATTGAATTCGACTGAAACACATCAAGTATCTGTTTAATGCTCTCTCAAGTTTAACCCTTTAGACTTTCTTATTGAAATCCTGGAAGAATAGAGTCTACTAGAATAGCGCAAGAAATATCTGAGACTCTAACTGGAAACAACTGCAGGAATGGTTTTTTACTTCGCAGGAAACCATTTCGAAAATTTTGGAAAAATTTTGTTTCAAAATTTAATTCACTTAGAACACTTCAAATATGTTATTATCGTAAAAGCAGCTGTTTAATCGACTTGCAATTTCAGCCCTTTGGATTTTTTCCAGTGGTAGTCTTTGAGGAATACAATATACTGAAGTAAAGCGCAAAATATTCGTGCTTCGGAATAGGGAGCAACTGCAGGAATTATTTTTACCTCGCAGGAAGTCATTTTGAAAATTTTTAATAAATTTTGATCCAAAATTTAATTTGGTTAGGACCGAATATCTGTTACTATAGAAAAAGCAGTAGTTTAATTGTCCAAGAAATTAAGGAAATGAATAAACTATCTATTTTACTGAAGAGCTATCTTGAGATCACTAGGTCCTTCAATTTGATTCCTTCGGACTTTGTTATGTAGGATTCCTTGAGGAATAGAATCTACTTAGAAAAGCGTGGTCGCTCAAGTCAGTTGTCTAACGCGGAGCTATAAAAGTGCAGCACGTTCCTTCGCGACCACTACATAGGTAGGCGGCTTATTGTATTTTCCTATAAAAATGACTGGGACAATGCCATTCGTACTGTGGTCCAAAATGGCAGACTGGGCCCAGTATCATGGTGTTGTATGCTTGAGTTAGAGCCTCAGCGGATAGAGTTTG
Organism: Rosalia funebris; assembly: GCA_037954035.1. Lineage (NCBI taxonomy): Eukaryota > Metazoa > Arthropoda > Insecta > Coleoptera > Cerambycidae > Rosalia > Rosalia funebris. The sequence goes on along the minus strand of JAZFAV010000039.1, from coordinate 19,773,086 downwards.
ATACCACTCCCTGCGGATGGGTGTTTTTGTCCTTGCCTTTATGTGTACTTGCCTTCGTTGTTATTTTATATCTAGAATTGATGATAACACATTTGAGCATTAATGATGCTTGTATAATAGGTAACGTGACAAACTTTGATAAAATCATTTCAAAACGATGGTACAGAACTGACATTTTTCGTTTTATCATTGCCTTTGATTTTTGATATATCAGTATTTCTTTTGAGGATTTGAAAGGAATACGTTTTCGAGCAAGTTCATTGGTCATCGAATATTTACATCCTGAAATTGTTCCGAGCAGGACAAAGAGCAGTAGCTCTACTCGGAGGGTTTCCAAAGTCAAATATGGTAAATTTTCTACGTGTATAAATCCTAAAAATTTCAAGAAATGACGAACAGCATCGGCTACTGTGACCGGTAGGATCAAAATCGACTTTCATCTCTGATTTACGTATTTCCCTTCTTTGTATATAAGTCGACAAAATAAACGCAAATACCCAAATGAGTTTTTAACCTTTTAAATCAAGTCAACCATCACGACACTGCAACTTTGGAAATCGCATAGCGCATTCTATTAAAATAATTCGAAAGCGATCGAGGCTCGTTAAAAAAAAAGACACACAGAGCGATCCCGCTTATTCGAGAATTCCGCGCAGAGAGCGACAGTGTTTTCTTTCGTCGATTGTCATCCGTCAGCGCCAGCTGACGTTCGCGTGGGAAAGATCGGACTTACGTTTTGCAAAAAGGACCTCATCAACTGGATCGGTTCCCGGTTCCATTATCCCTTGTCACTAAACTGTATCACTGACACGCGCTGGACAGCACAGACACATCGCGAACTAACATTCAGATCACCATGGCCTGCCGGCTGGTGTCGACGGTAGTTGCGGAACGTTTGCCAGCCGAAGACATATGAAAGTGCGCTCCGAGCTGGGGCTCGCCGCGGCTCGCCCGCCTTCGTCGCGCCAGGCGGATTCTGAACTTGGACCGATTCGCAGGACCCGCCACCGGCGACCGGCAGGAATTTTGGGATCGAGGGAATCGCCGCAGGATCGCCGTCTGCGCCTTCGGCTGGCACGTGGGACGTCGGGACGCCGGTGCCGGTACGTACGTCGATGAGCTTCCGACGTATACGGGGGAGTTCGAAAAGTCACACGTAAATTAAATAATACCGCAACAAGGATAATATCATGTCGTCGGTTTGGAAGAACACTATGAAATCTCAAAAAACGTAGTTTTTCGGTTTTCTCCGTTAAATAACCTAAAATTAGTTCAAAATTTACGAGGATAGTTTGGCTGAAATGCATAATCGGCTAAACGTTCGTAGCGTTTTAAAACAAAATAAAATCTCAGTTGTTCTCAAAGTGACACAGATACTACAATGTGTTTTGGGCGCGTCAGTTAAAATTTTCTAAAAAAATAGCACGTGGCGTCACAGTAGGTGACGATATGTGAAAATCAATTGTTAATGTTCATAAACAGAAAATTTAGGCTCGGAAAATATCTGCTACGTATTCGCTGCCTAAATCTATAGTGCAAGTCATTATCAACTTGTATTAAAAAAATTGGATGCATAGCCCAAAGGAAGAAAACTGGTCGACCATCCTAAATTTAAAACGACATCTTTTAAAAAGGATTGTAACAACAAACCGAGGAGCTAGTGCAAAAGAAATTACGGTACTATGGAGGCAAGCCATTGGAAAACCTATTTCTGTATCCACGACTAAACGCACAATAAAGAAAATAGGATACAAATTCTACAATGTAAAGTTTGATTCTTTCCATTATACTTTTTAACTTACCGCTTTCTAATTCAGGCAAAAGAAAATCCGTTATTAACTAAATGACAGAAAAAAATCAGTCACGACGGGCCAGGCAACATATACACTGGATTTTACAACAATGGCGCCAGGTAATTTGGAGTTAGGTGCTGAATCAAAATTTTAAATCTGTTTAGGTGATACCAGAAAACGTGTGCTAAGAACTACACAGGAAACTTATTATCCTGACTATTTAGTTAGGAAAGTGAAGTTCCCTGTGTCTCTTATGATGTGAGGGTGTATGAGTGGTATGAAGGAAATTTGATTTGGTAATGGAAGTCATAGTTTCCTGTCCAAATTGCCTGTTCAGAAAGCTACGATGAATTCTCCTACGATTGAGAATACGATTGAAGCAAAAACCAATAGAGTTTATGAGTGTAATATAAGACTTGCTTGTGCCTGTAGAGTGATCGGGAAAGGGATGGAAACAATACGCCTTTTTTTGCTGTAATGAATTTGCCTCATCCGCATAGAGAAGTGGCTACATATTACAACATTCTTATGCTTGCAACAGAACAGAGACTAGAAGACCATTACAAAGAAACTAAAGACCTTGGCAACCCTTCCTATAGCTCACGATAATCTCGTATTATAGCCAAAGCTGCTTTATTTTCTTATCACAAGATTCACAAGCATTGATTGTTATTTCCCAATCTTAATATTTTCATTATAGAACCAAAGTATAGTTTATTTCATCCCTATTTGCCAAATAGAAAATCCCAAACTCATACCGTGGTTTGTTTTTATGGCTAGGCTCAGGTAGGTTGTTCCGTTTGTCGGCAAGATAAGAGAGTTTTTTACTTGGCAAATAGAGATGAAATGAATAGTAAGTACATACATGAAATCAACTAGCGGTGACTGAAATTTATTTAAAAAAAATAAGTAAAAAAATTCTACATTAGACGGAGGTTCGGAATTTGCTTTAAAATGTACAGTGCAAATAAATATGCAAAATGATCATATAAATTTCTTGCATATCACACAGGTCACACCTCTACACCGCTTTTGTATTCAAGTAGGTGCATGTTGGGGTAATGTGTACTTAATTTTTTTTTTCAAAAAATAAAACCCGCCAAAGGTAGGATTCGACATTTGTCCCAGATCGGAACCGAACGACATACAGCTGTTTCGAACTTATTAGTTCTCATCAGTGCCGTACACGGTACGCCGATTCAGGACAAATGCCGAATGAATTTTATGGCGTATACATCTTTGTCGATACGATCTCTGTCAGTAACATATAAGTCGGAAATCGAGAAAGTAACCACCAAACCGCCAAGCGGTTATTAAAGCAGTTCCCGAATAGCAAAGCTATTACATAGTCGCTTTAATAACCGCTTGGCGGTTTGGTGGTTCCTTTCTCGATTTCCGACTTATATGTTAATAATTTTTTTTTGTAGAAGATAAATATTAGCAGTTACAAGTACTCTTATATATTGTAATACAGTTATGGGCAAAGAAACTAATATAAATTAATGACATTAGGTAACATTAGTTGAATACAATATCAGTTTAAATATTTTAACTTAAAAATAGTTTTACACCGCCTATTTATGCAGCCCACTATGCCACACAGATAGACTTATATACCCAAATGTATGTAGGATATATTAAGTAATAACCGATAGTTTCAATTCACACAGATGTAACTTTTATTTCGCATATGTAACAAATGTTATTCTTACCTAATAAATGAAAATATTAAATCGTATTTAATATATTTGCATCGGATTGCATAATCGAAATTATTATTCATTTAAGAGAAACTTATAGTTATTTCGCCACATCCTAAATCAGCATATGTATTAATCATAAACGTCATTCATTAAAGTCATCATAAACGTCATTCAATAAAATTCACTAACCATAAATAACTTGTTCTCTCGGTGTAATAACGAGACGTTATTGAAGCCGGTCTTCACTGAATTATGAATAAGGCTGTGGGAAGTGTGCTGCGCGCCACAGGCGTACGCATCGTAACAAATGTGATTTAATAATAATATAAAGTAATTGGTAACAAAAGCACTAAACTGTTACAAGTAAATATAACACTGTATGTACTTACCCTCTTAACTAGCGTGATAAACTAGTATCATCATCATCATCATCACAAACTGGAGACGATCAGCATCAGTATCCACATTTGCCTCAGAGAATGATGTTAGCTGTTTGGCTATGGTGAAAATATGTACTTATATTTGGAGAACGACCATCCGACATCTACTACCATCATCATAAGGTCATCAGTCCTAAGACTGGTTGGACGCTAACCTCCAGCTTCTCCTATTTTGTGCTAACCTACGCATTTCGCTAATTGTGCTATAACCTACATTCCTTACTATTTGCGAGCAGTAGTCTAATCTAGGCCTACCTCTGCCTCTCTTCACTCCTATTTCTGCCTCCAAAATATCGCGGACTATTCCCCCATGTCTCAGCAAGTGGCCTACCATTCTATCTCTTCTCTTCTTTATGTTTTTCCACATACTTCTTTCATCGCCGACTTTCTCTAATACTTCTTCGTTTCTAACCCTATCAGTCCATGGTATTTTCATCATTCTTCGGTAACACCACATCTCAAAAGCTTCTAATTTCTTCTTACTTGCTTCCCCTACCGTCCAGTTTTCGAAACCGTATAGTGCCGTGCTCCATACATATGTTTTCAAAAATCTCTTCCTTGTTTCTAAGTTTATTACCCCGAGCATAAAAGTGCTTTCTTTTTCTTTCTTTTTGTTAAAAGCTACTCGACCCTGCGCTATTCTTTGTTTTATGTCTTTATCGCTTCTTCCATCCCAATTTATTTTACTTCCTAAATAAGTGAAGTTTTAACTTCCTCCAATCTTTCATTATTAATTTGTACTTTCGTTTTTGCTCTGCTCTCGCGCCCTCTGCACACTAACACTTTAGTTTTGTTTTTATTCACCCTCATTCCGTAATCTTCTGTCAACACTGCCTCCATTTCGTTTAATGCTGATTCTAATTCCTCCTTACTAGATGCTAATACTGCTATATTATCCGCGAATCTCAGCATTTTTAGTTTCTGTCCCTGTACTTTAATCCCGAAATCCACTTTTACCACATTAATCGCCTCTTCGATGTACAGATTAAAAATTAGTGGTGATAGCGTACATCCTTGTCTTACTCCTTTCCTAATACCTACTTCCCTTCTTTCCCCTTCTACTTCTATAACAGCAGTTTGCTCTTTTATAGATTGTGCACTATTCTCCTATCTCCATACTTCATTTCCGCGCTCTTTAGTATCTCGAACATTTTTTCCCATCTTACGTTATCAAAAGCTTTTTCTAAATCTACAAATCCTATATAAGCGTTCTTTCCTTTTTCTATTGTTTTCTCTAACATTACTCTTAGCGCCAGAATAGCTTCGCGAGTTCCCCTATTTCGCCTAAACCCGAATTGGTCTTCTCCTAGTATTTCCTTCGCTCTATTTTCCATCCTCTTCTGCACTATTCTGGTTAAGATTTTTGGCCCATGGGAAGTTAGGCTAATCGTTCTAAAGTTCTCGCATTTGTCGGCTCCTCTCTTTTTCGGTATAGTAACGATAATGTTCCTCTTACATCTACTACCAGCATACGTAAAATACTCTTTGCACTCACTTAACAAATCTGTAGATGCACTATCACTATTAACACTATCATCACAAACTTGTCTTAATTTGTTAAAACCCGTATCTCTCTTTAAAACACTTTCGAACTTTTGTTTGTCGCACTAATTTTTTTTTGCAGGAACTCCGCTAATGTCAACGCACTCTTTTGTAATTTCTCTTTATAAATAGTTTTTTAAATCAGTTTCAATGGAAATATCTAGAAATTCTGTTTGGCTTTCTTTAATAGCTGCAACCTCGGCAGGATTGAACAGCCGGTTTTATTTGCTGGAAATTTTCAGCATAATAAAAAGTTACCTTCAACCATGTTCCCCAACGTGTAAGGATCGGTTATGGTGGTTCAGAATGCCAGGACACTTTCTGCCAAACTCGCGAAGATGTTTAGGAGGCTTTAGAAACACTTTTTTGTACTGGCTATTAATGCATCTACCTTGGGAAAACATTGTCGAATAGTTTCTGCCACAAGATCTAAAGCAGGAGCGGCTGGTGTATAGGTGCTGCAGAGCTGCAGAACTGCCAAAAAAATTAGATATTTGTATATTTTCGCGACATAATAATTACTAAAATTTATTAATAAAATAATTTGATTAGTTAGTGCAGCTAACCAAATTATTGCGTTAAAGTCGCATTCTGCCCGCCGTCCTCTATTGAGTAGTAGACCAGATGAATTATCTGGGTCTCTACGCGAGCGCGTCGCGGTACATTGAACTGGGCCACACGAGGTAGTTCTCAGCACGGCTCGCCACACCCGTCCTCCCCCTCAACTCCCGCGACAATCCACACTTGGCGCTCGTACACGCGCGAATTTACACGGTCAGTGAGCTGTATTTTTTCCAGCTAAGGCAACATCAGTGAATGTTTACTCCTTCCTACTCCTCGGGCGGGCGTAAATCGTACCTATTTCGTATTTCGTGTTAATTTGAAATTTTAAATACTGTTTTGTGAATTTGTGTAGTGATTTATGGTACTAATTATTAATATTTATATACTGTGATAGTGACAATGGATTTAGTTTATAATTTAGTTCATGTGAAGCGATTTTTTTAATACTCTTATGAAGAAAAAATTGATTTAAAAACAATGGTAGGCCATTGCCCGATATTGTTATTGAGACTGCAGGTGTTAGCCGCGGAAAAGCATATAAACGTCAATTTAATAGAGACATTTATTCGAAGAACAATTAGATTTGTGGGCGCAACAAAAAAAAATGCGTTATTTTGTTTTCCTTGTTTACTTTTTGGCGGTGATAAAGCATGGACGGAGGTAGGGGTGACAGATTTGGTGCACTTAACTGAAAAAATAAAAAAGCACGACAACTCCAAAAGCCATCTACATAATACAATGGAATTTACTGGCTTTATTAGGAACAACTAATATTAAAGCGCAGCTAGATTCAGCTTATTGGATAAACGTGCAAAAGCATAATGATAATGTGACAAAAAAGAGAAACGTTTTGTCAAAAATTATAAACTGCATAAAGTTTTGTGGGGCATTTGAACTGGGGCTGAGAGGACATGACGAAGCTGAAACCTCTCAAAACCCGGGGATATTTCGTGGTTTGATAAATTTTTCTGCTGAGCTTGATGTAACTTTAAGCGAACATATGCAAAATGCTTCAGTATTTAAAGGAACCTCTAAAGAAATACAAAATGATCTTTTAGACTGTATATTAAAAGTATGTCATGAAGAAATAATCAAAGAAATTAACAAACCTTCATTTTTGGCAGTTATGGCAGACGAAACAACTGATGTATCTGCATAAACTCAGTTTTTAAGATATATTCTCAATGGTGAACCTATTGAACGTTTTTGGACATACCTGAAACCTACAAAATGTGACGCTGAAACTCTTTCGGAAAATATTTTAAGTGTTATAGACCCTCTAGTAGAAAATTCACCTTACAAGCCTTTTCTCTTAACCAAAGAATATGACGGCAAACACGAATGTTCTTCAAAAAGGTATTAAATTCCAACAATTTTTCTTGTGAAAGTCTATATTTTTGTGTAAACGGATTATACATAAAAATTCTGAAGTATCAGGAAAACGCGTGACCTTGAAAATTTTCAAAATTTTCGTCTGCGGCGCAATTTTGTTGAGGCCCCTACGGCGCCAGTAGTTTGGATACGTTTGAAATTTGCACGCGGGCGGCCAATACCCTAGGATCGGCCCTGTGCAGAACACCCGTTTCATTTCATCACGAGCCGCCACTGATGTAAATTATGCACTTTACACGTAACATAATAATGTACAACCGTGTTGTGAAAGAGAACATTCTACGGAACGCATTATCGCGGCATCATCGGTCACAAATATCAATACTTGACTTGTTGACATTTGAAATTTTTTTAACGTATTCAGCACCACTTGCGTAATTATATTTCCAGTACACTCAGTGAGCGTCTTGCTAGCTAATAGTAATGAAAATGTTAATTGCCGAGAGTCCACTACACTATAATATCTACAATAAAATTTTTTATGATGGGTCGTCTCGCCAACACATAACCACAGTCGTCTATTTTGTAATTTACATGTAATCTTCTCTATAATATCGTCACGTACAGTAGGCATATCGCTCCATAATGTTCTGCGACTTGGTAGCTGGAACTGTGTATCGTATTTGTACAAAAACTTTCGAAATGGTTGTTTATCTAGTAAATGAAGCGGAATATTACAGGCTATCAACATCAACAATAAATTAAAACCTAAATTGAGTTAGCAAGGGCACGCCCTGTTTTTTATGTTGATGTTACACAGAATTCACGTAACGTATACAGTCGGAATTGGACCAGCACATTAAGGGTTTATCGCATACTCCTAGATTTTCGCACGTGCGACATATTTTATTATTAAATTAAACCGTTTCAACTAACACAGCGGAGGTAGTACGTACACCTCGATCGATAAGTTAAGATCAACTACGGCCGTACGGCTGTGAAAATTGCATTGCTGATCCCTCTCCACTACGGTTCGTCGACCACTCATCCCATTTCAGCGTTGTCATCCATTGTACGTCAAGGGTATTAAGAAATGAAAAGAGTGTTATCTCTGTGAATTACCAGACATCGTTTACAATCTAATGGAAATTTTATGATGAAATTTTATAATGAGATTTTATGATTATTATTTTAAAATAGCTAAGATTTGTGGATTTGATAAACGAAACGCTCGTTGCAGTAAAAATATTCGTGCCCCCACATGGAGCGCCAATGGTATGCAGCGCTCGCCCACAACTTTAGTTATGATGTTATGAATCAATCTAAATTAATGCTGAACAATATCTATCTGAAATGAAGACCTTGTCAATTGAAAAACAATTCTAATACATCGTTATCTTATCACAAGGCGTAACGCGTGTCACGACCGCAATTCCTATACCGTCGCCTTGATCCAAAAGCAACCAAAATGCACTTTTCTCTCCCGCCACGAGAGACACCACCTAAAATGTTGCACCCAACTCTGACATTTCGATTTATTATAAACAGACCCAGCCTGGCCTTGATTGGAATATCGACTGCCTTTGCCAGTTTTTATTTAATTAATAACACAATATACGTCAATTATTAACTAATTCGACAACTTGGTTTTTAGGTAGGTCCCACATATTAATATTACAACAATATCAATAGAGAATGTATATGAGATAAATGAAGAATTAGGGCAGGGTTGATTATTAATGTCAGCCAGATTTATTTCTCCTGGTCTCGAGGAACTTCTCAGGCATAGGAGGAAGTAGATTATCGGAAGAATGTAATTTCTGGCAAAATATCATAGCTCTGTTTGATGTCTCTGGTATCAGATATTCCGTTAAATATTGACGCCCTATCTTTAACGAAGCACAAATGGCGCATAATTAAAATTCTATACTTCCAACTGAGACACCTTATAGGAGTAAAGCCGTTTGACCTCACTTTTATTAAATGTCTGCTTCCAAAGATAGCAGGAGAAAGGAATTATCTACACAAGCACTGTATAAGTAAATTCGAAAAGTAACGAAGAAATCCCAGTCAAAATTACCCTCCCATTAGGATAACACATCAAATTGTTTGAGAACTGCAGTATTATTCCGTAAAATAATCAAAGTATAACAGCTATAATTGAAGGAACTAGTAGATGATAATCGCACTTAGTATTTCCTTGTCGGTTGGCATTATTACCATTATGTATTCTTTACACGATGCTCCTTCGCTACTGAATGTTGTCGTTCACTGTATTTTCCGTAATATCTAATTATACGCCAAGGTTTTAAACCTTGTAGAACTCAATATTAAAATCGTTATCTCAAATAATTTTCATCGCAAAATTTGTGATCAAAAATGTACCCCATTTATTAGTGAAAAATAATTGTGCGTCGTTGCCACATCGTTGGATTTGTCCTATTTTCTCAGACTTTTCCCCCTACCATCTATGACGTAATATTTTTATTTCGCATAATTCATTAGCCTCAACGAATACGGTTAACAAACAGTTTTTTTTCGTCGAGTTATGTATCAGTTGCAACAGCCTGTGCAGTTGTATGCAGACGAGTTTTTCAACCTTCAAACAACGTTAAAGGTAGTCCGCAATCTAGATAGCGTTAAACTTAAAAAAAATCCCCGTCTTATTTCATACGATTACAGCGTAAAATGTAACAATAACGACCTGTTACTTAAAAATAAACACTATGAATTATTCAAGAGCTCTAGTTATTGTTACTTTCTACTACTTACTGAAACTATTAAATATGTAAAGCAGGGCGTTCCAACAGAGAATTCGTTCGCTTTTTCGAGTTTTCATGTAAAAAGTAGGTTAGTTTTGTATGGTCCATTGCATCAAATAACGCATATATTATTTGTATTTATACTCGTGCTGTTTGTTTCAATTAAATATACGGTTGAATAGAAAGCAAATATGTACACACGTACGTGCGTATTTGGTCGTAAAAGAAAATAAAACCGATTTAAGGTTAATTAAAAAAATAGTTAATATACATTTTGGACAAATAGAAATCTATGAATAATCGAAATAATTCACCATGGAATCGAGAAAATCGTCCCTGGATTGATTAAAGAAAATACTCGCAAAAGAAATTTATTGCATCTGCAGGTGCACTAAATGAAGAAACGAAGAAAATAAAATAGTTACAAATTAATAAAATAAAAACTACTAAAGTGAGGAGATTATATAATCTACACCATCTGCAAATGCCTTATACAATAAGGATTAAACAAATTAGGCTAAAACAACTATTCTTCTGGCTACAGACCAGCGACGAGCGCTGGATTATATAACCAAATTTGCCGTATTTTGTCTAACAGAGTTAGCACTAAAATACAGTGATTTAAATTAGTCGAATACCACAAGGAAGATACAAAGTGTCCTCTATCTCAGGATATTACTAACTGCAGACCGGTTTCGATCATACCTTGGGTGTCGTCAATGCAGTGTAAGTGAGTATAGCTTTGACAAACGAGGCTCGCATCTTGTAGACGCCGTTACGTTCTACAACAGTAGAACGTAACAAAGCGCCATCTCTCGGTACTATTCCGATAACAATCCAAATCGAAGTAAAACTTGATATCATCAATACAATGCAAAGCCTTACTTGGAAGATGGGAAGATACATGGTTTCAGGATAATTTCTGGCGTTATTTTAGCAAGGTAATGACCCCACTGGGTATCCATCATCATGGGATTCCATCGCGCACTTTTTTAAAATATTGGTCTGTTCTGGACGTTGAAGGCGACCCGAACATGGTTCACCTTCAAGTGACATTTAAGCACTTCTGAATCGAGCAAACCGCTCATACATTCCTGCCTGGTTTAGAGCTTCTTTCCCAAGCTTCCCGAAGCCTTGAAACTGTATCTGCCGCTGTTTTCTTAAACAGGAAATACAATTTGATGTTGGTGCGTTGCTCATCAAAGTTTGCCATAGCAAAATAGCCAAAGCGTTGCGACGAGCTCAAGAAAAAAATCACTCTGTCGCTGCGATGATTTACCAAGAACGATACTTAGGGAACTGGCCAGGGAGAGTGTCGCACCTAACGGAAGAGGGTAGCACTGCCAACCCACTTGTGTACAGAAAATAATTCTCGTTCTTTCGAGTACCCCTTGTATCGCACGAATGTTCACATATATTTATAATACTTTGAATAATTGTGGTGTACAATAGATGGCGCAAGAAGTGCACAAACAGACCACGAACAGAATTTTTACACTTTCGTACACTTCCTAACTCGTTTAGTGCACCCAATACCAGTAACTAATTGTAATTACTAATTAATCAACTTCTGTTTAGTACATTTTTTCACTACCTGGAAATATAAAACAAACTCTGTATACAAGAATAGGGCTTTTTGGTATCATGTTCTTATAAATACTTTAATATCGTTAGGGTGGACACAGTTTTTTACCTATTTTTGCCTTTTTCTGTCACAGTATTTATTGAAGCATTCTATTTGTAGCCCATATTGTTCGCCAGATTAGCTTAATTAATAGGATGATGAATGTTGATTATATTATGTTCAGTAAATTCAGTTGGATAACCATACGTATCATAAGGATATCATCATTATCGAAATTTCAGTTTATGAGAAAACTATACATTTTACACAATAAAATCAAGTTAGCACCGAAACCGCCTCTCACAAGTAAAAGTTGTCCTGCCAACACCGACTCGCTCCTATCTGGACTCGATTTACGTGTTATTGGAAGCTTTATCGTCGCAGACTCGGCTACATACTCGCAAATCGCATAATAACTCTTTTTAATAGTCGCCAATTAGATTTATGTAAGTCCTCTAATCGACGCAGGAAACAAAAACAGCAAATGTTCGAAACTAACGACTAATGTGTAATATATTTATTGCGTATACAACGTTGCATAAAAGCATATAAACGCATTGTGGTGTCATTAAGTAACGACCACTCGATCCGTGAAGGTCATGGATGAACGGTGTTTACAAGAAATATGTATGCATCACTAATTTAATTTGTAGGGCCCTTCTTCATTCATCTACGTCGCTGTTTTTTCATTTGTTTAGAATGTTGAAATTTAACGATTTTAATAACAAAAATAAAAACAAACGTTTCAGGCATTGTCAATGTATAGTATAAATTGTTTATGATTGTAGGCGATTTCCTGGAAAATATTTTTTTTTAAATTATCTTTAAGTGACAAGTATCCTACTACGTACGCCATGGATGAACTATGTATATATAGAGAAAATAATAAATTTCTTAATGCCACCCACCTTCATTTGCGGATTCGCTTTTTAATTTTTAATTTTCCCTTTAGAATATTAATATATAGAAAATATATCCTATATGGAAAAATAATCCAGACCGAAGAACCATAATTAAAAACGGATGTTTCAGGTGCTATAACTGTTCCATAACTAATATTTATTGCAACAACCAGTTTTCTGAAGTGTATTTTTTTTTATTTTTGTATTTGAGTTAGTCTATAATTGTTACACTAATTCATCGTACCTATCTTATTAAAACCAAAGCGCCATCTTGCTTTAAATACATATTTGTAATACGTCAAACTTTCCGAACAAACCTATTCGAGTTGCGCCAAATGCCCAGTGCCGGTGTTGTAAATAGAATGCGCCTAGTACATTGTAAAATTTGCGTGTGGGATTTGGAGTGTCACAATAATGTAAAATAGCTGCGATATTTCTAAAGCAGTTATTATATAACCCTTTTACCAACCAATTTAAAGAAGTTATGGATGATACATAAGCTATTTTACTTTATTTACTACACAAGTGCTATCTGTGATAAATATGTACTATACTTTGTTGTAGATCTAGGTATTCCATGACAAAATTCTAATATCTATGAATGCGTTATTCTCATAGGCAAAAACTACGATCTTTGCTCGTAGGGCAAAAATAAATAATGCTCTATTCTTTGTCTATGGTTCTTCGCCGGTGTCGTCTGGCCGGCGTCAAAACTTGAAAGAAAATCAAAAAAATGTCGGCCGAAGAAAAGGCGACAAAAGTCCATACAAGTTCGTACATTCTAAAACACATAGACCGCTATCCAGACTTGAAATTCGATGGCGTAACGGTGATGTGCCACTTGTGTAACGTCCGTCTGGTTTCCACTAATCTGTTCAACTGGAGAAAACACCTAAAGTCCCAAAAACACCAGCGGAATAAAGAACTGAACTTCCCTTATGCAATGTTCCTTTGTGATTTTGTGTTGTTATTCAGTATTTGCAACATTCCATTCAATGTATTAGATAAAAAGCCGTTTCGGCACTTCTGGAAGAAGTTCGCACCCAAGTGGCCCTTGCCGAGCAGGACGAGCGCGTGGCGCAAAATATCCCATGTCAAAGGCTTGATTCAAGAGAAAATTAAAGAAGAGTTGAGGAATAACCAGGTATGGTTGACCGTAGATGAGACCTCAGATGCCAAAGGGAATATCGTGGCACACGTGTTAGCCAGGGTTCTGCAACCTAATGAGCCATCTCCGCCCTATTTGATTGCTAGCAAACGACTGCAGGAGGTGTCTCCAGAGGCGATACAGCAATTTGTAGTGAGTTCGCTTGAAACAATGGACATTAGCAGTACTCAAGTATTGATGTTAGTTACGACCTCGTCACGTTATATGCTTCGAGCCGGACGGTTATTAAAACGAACGTACGACAATCTTGTACACGTAACTTGTTTAGTTCACACACTACACTTAATTGCCGAGGAAATTCGACGTAACTATCCAGAAGTAGATCTGTTAATGTCGAATACATCTCAAGTTTTCTTGAAATCTGAGAAGTATACGGAGAATTTTCAATCAGTTTGTCCTGAGGTTCCTTTGCCCCCTCAGACTGATTTGGCCCGATGGACGACATGGCTAGGAACCGTATCATATTTCCATCAACATTTTCATACGATTAAATCGTTCATGTTGAACTTGAATCCTCTCGAGTCCCAAACTGTGGCGAATGTTCAAGAGACATTCAATGATCAACAAATCGAGGCAGATTTACGGACGATACATGAGAATTATTCCATATTAAGTGATAGTGTGAGGAAACTTGGAAGTTCGTCTTTGTCATTAGCAGACTCCTTGGACATATTTGACACTGTGCAAAGCGCTTTAGAGAAAGTACAAGACACTGCCGGGGTACAAGTGAATAAGAAGTTTAATGACGCGCTGAAAACTAACCCCGATTATAGACAGTTACGTTTCATTAATCAGTGCCTTATCGATAAATTCCCCGTGGACAGTATACAGCCCTTTTTTATGTTTGCGAATATCACGTCAGTGGATGTGGAACGTTCGTTTAAGCACTACGCGAATGTGTTCACGGCACGACGTCGGTCTTTTGTGGAATCAAATATGGAGGCTCTACTCCTGATACAGATGTACTCGCAGGCGCTTCCCGCTTCGGCGCCTCCAAACGTATAAGAAACGTAAAGGTCCGCAATTTTCTGTTATTCCTTATAATTAGTCGTCTGATTTGACGTCAGCACTGATAAGAGATGTATATTCGAAATACACCGACAAAGATATTTGTTACTTGTAGTATCGATTCGTGTTAGTTGTAATTACGTTTTTACTTATATTAAGTAATTGTTTTATTGGAGAACAAAATAGAAACATGATAAACAAAAATCATTTATTAATGTTTTTATAATAAATGAGGAGTATAAAATAAGTAAAGGTATATACATATAAGAAATAAATTTTATTATGTTGGATTGATCAACAGGGCTTTGCTAAATTATTAAAGCCCATTTTTTCCAACCATTGTGTTCACTGGTATTTTTATTTGTTGTTAATAAGTCCTTTGTTAACCATTTGATAATTTCTCATTAAAACAAAGTTTAAAAAGGCTATCAATATATTTTTTATTTTTAACCATACATAAAAACTATGAAAATAATGATGAGATGATTGTTTTACAACTTCATCAATTCATCATGACCTTACAGTATTTGCAATTAAAAGTAGCTTTCCTCTATGGCAAACAGCTTACTATATTAAACTAATATTTATTTGATTTTATACTGAAAATGCAACACTAGTGCTATATTTAATTGAATACAAAATTTAAATGATTTAATTCCCCAATCTTACATCATGCATTTTTAAGAAAACTATATGTTAAAAACCTATTACCTGCAGGAATAGCAACACCAAACACTATTTTCATTTAGAAAATTTATCAATTACATCACATTAATCAAAATGGAACTAAGAAGATTGCACTAGCCAAACAACTAATAAATAAATACATGTATCATTTGTTTGGATTCTCACCTGCCATGATCATACCAGCCACCTTGATGTTAAAATTTTTTTTATTGTGGACAGGCATAGGAACAATTATTCTTATATGGTGTATTTACAGTGTAACCCAAGCTATGTTTTAAATATAAAAACATTAATAATATTAATCCTTGCCTGATTACTTCCAGATCTTTAGTTTATTAGAGAGTATTTGTAAAGAATATTGAGTAGGTAAGTTTAAAATATGTTTTGTAAAAAATACATTTAAACATTTATTTTACAAGTGGAACAAGAGTAGGTATTTTATATTGTTTAACATGTTTTTGTCAACCCTGATTTCTAAAAAATATATATATAATAAAATTATGTTTTAATATATATATTGTTTAGGTTCAAGGTTATGTATTAAAAAAAAATTGCAATAAATTATAATTTATATACATTACAAAAATCGGTCTATATGTAAATCTTACCTTTTTCTTCGTCAGCTTTTGAAAAAAATGCTTACAATTCCCTTAATTGCTTAACATTTAATATGAATTGTCATATTTTAGATTGTTACCCAGTCTCGATGTGAATATGCGAAAAAATGAAATAATTCAAGGGGAGTTAGATCTGAGCAACGAGTCGTCGCCCACTAATTTCATCTGACATTTCGTCTTGAATTTCCAATTAGTAGAACAGGAGGAGCTTTATCTAACCACTTGGAGGATAAATTGCATTCTTCGGGATTCTCCAGTATGTTAAAATGAATATTTCCCATGAGGAGTGTTTGGTAATGTACAGAGAACGATTTGGAGAGGTATTCATTCTAGGGACGAATTTCCATGATTCTTTTGTATATTTTTTTCTGTATAAAATTATAATAAACCAATTTCCCTCATAAAAATATTTCCCTTTGGTGTTGGCTAGAATGCTAGAAATTATAGTTTTTCAACTGGAAAGAATTGTAGTACTAAGGATTGTTAGTATTTTTGTATCAACACGCTTCTTGGAACATTTTAGGCAAATTATGTCACATAAAGGTATGTACAATACATTATTTCATTTGACAACGTACTGAAATTGTAGTTTCTTAAGGCTGCTCTACACGTTGGCCAGCGTGTAGAGGGGACTATTTATCGTATTGGCTTCACTGGCAGAGCTGGTCCAAGCGTTGGCGACCAATTCGTCGTGGTGTCGGTTTTTCAAGACACATCTCGGCACCGATTTTTCAAGACACAAGCTGGTGGACGTTGGCTGCACTGGCCTAGTATGTGAACAGGGGCCGCAGGGATGGTAGGAAGATATTTTAATTATTTAATAAATAAACTATTATTTAATTATTACTAATACTATTAAATATTAAAAATAAAGGTAGTATTTAATGAATAAACTGCAGCAGCTGCTACTCTCATGACATCCATGTTGTTCATATTGGCCTGCGTCGAAACAAATTGAACGTTCTTCCAACGGGTGGACAGATATTCCAATTCCTTTGCCAACGTGTAGAGGAGCCATTAGTAATGAATCTTTATATACAGTGAAAAAAATTATAACAAATAGCAAAATGCACTAATTCAGTTTCCACCAAGTGATTATATACTGAGCCATTTTTAGTTTGAAGAGGAAAATGTATTTCGTAAAAAATGGTTGCTTTAAAAAAATTTAAAACTTTAAAATAGTGACTATTTGTAGAGAACTTTATTAGAAATATGTTTTATTATTAATCGATGAAGACAGTAAAGAACTAATAAACAAAAATAAATGCTCATTATCTTTCACAATTTTTTAAATATAATTTTCTTTATTGACATTTATAACAAAGTATCTTCCTTCTAATGTAGAAATGTTTTACTGAGTACATTTAATACATGTATGTACATATATGTATTTAATTTTGATACAAAAAAATAACTTTGTTATACTTAATGGAAACTTTTTGACAACCACTGTATATGTCGCGTCATTCGTGTTTCCATTACTTATTGCTCGAAAGACATAAATTTGTGAGGAGCACATTTTTCACAGAGCTTACAAAAGATGAAGTTAAATACAATGGTTTCATGGTTTTTATAATGTAAAGGTTATCAGGTCGACCTTTCAAAAAGTATCAGAAAATATACATTTATCGCCATAGAAATTCACAGAATAATGAATATTGTGGCTAAAACCAAAGAACGCAGTTTCTTTAAAGGAAATTGACCTCCAAATAACCTGAAAATTTGATTTGTCCATAAATAGAATGTGATAATTTGAAGGTTATAATCACGGTTTTTTTTTGAGTAGTTCATTATTTTGTGTAGAAATTCGAAGATCGATGAATCTTGGGGTTAAATCAATAAAAAGTGTTTTATTAAATTGAATGTTCTTCAAATAACCTTAAATGTCAAACTGTAAATTTAAAAAGATGGAACTTTTAATAGTCAACATTTTCTTGAGGTTCAGAATTTGATGATAAAAGACATCATTACTTACCGGGATTAAACCAATAAAAATATTCCTTTAAATGATCTTGAAATCCTAAAACTACCATCATCAGCTGTCAATTTTAGAGATTATAAAATCGTTAAGATTTTTTACCTAAAATCTTTGACTCAAAAAAGATCGCCCTTTTTAAAACAAATCATGTGGAAAGGGGTAATTGGAGGTCATGAATTTTTTTTGATGTACCTAGCATATTTATTTCGTAAATTTAAAATTGGAATTAAACCCATAGAACTGTTCCGTAAAATACTTTCCCTTAAAATGGCCTTGAACGTCTCTAAAGCCACCCTGCTACTGAAAATGTTGAAATAGTTATTTTTTTTTCCCTAAAACCTAGGATTTCCAAGAAAATTTACTGTGTCGAAACTTTCAACTGATCCCCAAACAGGGTAAGACACCCTGTATAAAATATAGTTCACATAATAATCTAACTTGCGTAAATTAAAAGATGCGAAAGCAGTAATTTGAAGTTTTTTTGGATGGTGCATTTTTAATTGTAGGAACACAAAAATCATTAAAACCTGGAATGTTACCCATAAAACACTTCCACAAAAATAATTGTTCTTCCATTGGCCTTGAAAGTCTAAAACAATTACCACCTGCTGCTTCTAAAAATAGTATATCCCTAGGATCGTTTCCTTTTAAAAATCCCTTAATTTTCAAAAAATAGCCCTTTTTAATGTTCAACTGACCTCCAAGTATAAATGACACCCTGTACAAAGAATAATTTGCGCATAAATAGAAAAAAAATAACTAATTTGAAGGTCACAAAGTTATTTTTTCTAGAAATTAATCAAATTCTGGGGTTATATCCATAAAATTTGTCCCATAATAAAAGATTGTCTTTCAAATAACCGTCAAAATGTCGCTACCACCTGTTAAAGTTTTAAAAGAACTATGAAACTTTCAATGGTCAACTTTTTCTTTGCTAAAACCTTTAGTATTCAAAAAGATTGGCGTTTTCCCAACTTTTTCCTGTCAGATAATCGACACTGTATAATTTAAATAACCTAATATGTTTAAAAATAAGGGGGGTTTTCCTTAGAGGTGTAGAAATTTAAAATGAAATAAAATACATACAAATCGTGGTAATGGCCATGGTATTCTATTAGAAAGATAATTTTATGCCATTATTGTTTAAAAATGATTTGGGGCATATGGGCACTGCGACTGGCTCAAACAGCGCAATCTGGAAATCCAATTGTCGACTCCTATTGGCCGCATATCGACAATAACGGGGCGAATGCTGGCTTCCAAGTCGTCCATCGTCTGTGGTCTATTGGCGTAGACTAGCGCCTTCACATATCCCCAGAGAAAATAGCTTAGCGGCGTCAGATTGCAAGATCTTAGAGGGTCCATTACGCGAAATTGTGCGTTCGTCGAATGTTTCTTGCAATAAATTGATTGTGGCATGTTGCGCCGTCCTGTTGAAACAAAAACTCTTCTACATTAATGCCATTCAATTGGGGAACGAAAGTCAGTAATCATGAATCTGTGGCACTCTCCATTGACTGTAACGTTCTCGCCGGCATAATTTCTGAAAAAGTGACTAATGACTCCACCGGCCCATAAGGCACACCAAACAGTAACTTTGTGTATATGTAAAGATGTCTCAATAACGGCTCGTGGATTTTCTTCACTCCATATATGTCAATTTTGTTTATTAACGTAGCCACCCAGCCAAAAATGAGCGCGAGCCCAAACCCAAACAAGATTTTTTGGTGAATATAAGAACCAACAATCTCGTTTTAAACTCATTCAGCGAACGTACGATGGTCAACCGACCTACACGAACTGAATCTTGTAAGCTCTTAAACCAAAATCTTCCATAAGGTGGATGGGCATGGCTCCAATTGTTGTGCAAGATGGCGAATCGACTCATTCGGATTCTCAATACTACGTTCCACAGCAGCAACTGTGTCTAACTATCAATTAGAGTGTACAATCCATGGTTTTCCGTATTGCTTAGATGGCCGACTATGACGACCATAAAACGGACGCAGTGCAAGCGAAGTTTCGCGAACTGAACTGCGATTTTCGAAGTAAATTTGGACAATTTGCAAGTGTTGTTCTGATGTAAGCCTATTCATGGTGAAGTGGCAAATCAAACTGAGCACAAATCAGCTGTCAACTGTCAAATTGGATGTCACTAGAGTGTTGCCAATTCGAAAGACAAACCTCTAAAAAACACCTGATTTATGAAGCATTCCCATGTCGAACAATGTTTGTAGTTAATTAAAAAAAATTTTAGTGAAAGAGTTTAGGTCAGTTATAAAAACTAAAAAAAAAAAAAAACAATCAAAATATGAATATCTGATTCTGGAAGATATAATTTATCAGATAATAAAGTTACATTATATTTAAATAGGACACCCTCTAGATTTGTGGTTTGGAAATTGGTTTTCGCTATTATTGAATGTACAAAATGGTGGGAAGTCATCGGCGAATTTAAATTTACAACTGGGGGAAAGTGCTTCCCAAATAACACTGGACGGAGTAGGTAGATGGGGGAGAGTAGGAGAGAACATTTCTATTCGTTGAAGATAACAAAAAGTTTATGGAAAAATGAAGATTTGCAAAAATCTAAGGGATGATAATGTAAGGTGCTTCAATGACGACCAAAATAACTACTTTCCTAATTAGCCATTTTTATTTTAAATATCTACAATTCCCCATTTCGAATGCGCATTTCTGTTAATATGAGGTAATACAAATAAAACCACCCGATAACTTACTTTAAATTTATTATTAATCCCAAAAAGATTCAGTAACTGTTTACCTTACTCTGTATAAATCATCCTTAAAGTACAACTTTATACATGAAATCATATGGAAAAAAATACTCCAAACAAAGATATACAACACAATTGATAAAAGGTAAAATAAACACCAATAGTAAATATCACATACACGTCGAGTAATAATTTGAATAATAAAATCCGTAACATATTGTTTAACCCTATACAAACATTAACACTTTTTTTATATTTTACAATCCGTGATGGTATAAAACTTTATTAAACGGCAAATTTACCTCTAGTTGGATAAAGTTTACAATCTAAATAAAATCACACTGGTCTAGACTATAAGCACAAATTAACAGCGAAATTAACACAACTTAAGTAAGTCTCAACGAAACGGCCTCATTTCAAAAAAAAAAAAAAATCTCACTCGGTACTCCTGCTTAAATTGTACACCCAATTGAACAGGAAAATTCACAATGCAAAAAAGTCGCACTCGATTCTGTAAAAAAAAAACGTCCAACAGATTTATATCGACATGGTAAAAGTTTGTAATTTGATTATAATGGAGATTTCAATTTTGAGGTTAGCTGTAAAATAAAACATTTCCAAGCCACCACCAATTGCCAAAAAATGTCAACAAGATTTAACTTACTTAAAAAAAATTACAAGTTTAACAAAATAAATGAATATGTTACCAAGCATAACAAATCCCTTCAAAGAAAATTCTTTTAAGGTTCTTAAAAAATATAAAAATTGTTTTTATTTATTTTTTCCAAACAAAAATTCCTTTTTCTTGAGAAAGTTGGTCTTGTCAAGTGCTAATGATTTACAAACAGCATTTTTTATATACAGAGGCATACGAAATTTGTCATTTCCAATACAACACCCTGTATATATATCACGGATTTTTATAGTCGATAAAAACACTTCCGGTTAACATACCACGAGTATATTCAACATGAATTGTTCCCTATACATTTGCATGTGCAGAAGACCACAAAGAAAAAGTTTTGCATGAAATAATATTTTACATGAAACATATTTGAATGTAATTTAAATAAAACTTTCCCAAAGAGATGGCTCAAACAAACGTGGCCTATTGAGTAGCCAATCAGATTACCTGATTTCAACCCTCTTAGGTTTTGGCTTCTCTGGAGGTTGTTCAACATCTAGAGCGCATTTAAGTCGACGAGAATGGCTCCAAACACTTAAAAATGCTTCAAATTTGTGCGGCAGTGCTTGTTGCAGCTTGCAGCATTGTCTAGCTTTAAAAATGTTTTAAAGACTAAGTTTGAAGAAACAGTTCAACAGCTAGTTATTATTCCATATAAATATTCCGGAAGTGTTGGCAACGAATTTACCTACAATGCAATTTACTGGACATTTGTAAATACCCCCTGAAGTATACAGGGCGTTGCCCTAAAAATAACCAAGTTATTTCTGGTAAAGTAAAAGGATGTGGAGCTGCCACTCAAATGACAATACGTCAAATTAAAAATAGAAACTAATGGTGGAAAGAATTGCGCAATTTTATGGAATTTGTACACCTGATTGTGAACACATTGTATAGTATGTGACGGATAGTGAACCCGAACTTTATTATTTGTAAAGAATATACAGAATAAAGGCAAATTAAGTTATCATGCCTTTAAAAGTATTCATTTGTTTCAACAATCTGTTGTCATTTTGTACAACATGGCTAACTATATTGTTACAAAAGTGACAGATGACATTCCAGTTTTCAAGAAACAGAGAAAATTAAGTAAACCACATTTTATACAAATGTATATAAATATGATCTGATCCAAATACATTATTACAAAATAAATTGTTTTTATTTACAAAATAAATGATATTTTCTATGTATATTCGAATTACAGAACAAATAAAAAGTGTATGTCTTTGGGAATAGCACACAGAGTTAGTTTATGATAGGGTAGATAGATTTTTGAACTTTGCCACTCAAAAAAAAAAAAAAAAAAATAGAAACTCCAATAAGCTGTTGTCATTATTATGTAGTATTTTTTAACTTGTTTCAGGGGAAACTCGCTTAACAGAAATGCATAGTTCGAGGCAATAAATAATAGAATGTCGCAAGGCAACACAACGATCTATTTTTATAATATTTGTGTACGCAATACAGATAACGTTATCAAGATATTCTAATATACGAATTTTTACACGTAACCCCCTTAGACCATGATGTGCACTTTTTTCAAACAGTCATGCGGCACAATTTTTTATTTATTTTAAAAGCCTAAAGGCGCTAAATCTCGTTAAAAAAATTGTGGCTGTAAGAAAACCGTATTAAATGTAACCTTAACAAGAATTTTGTACACAGTGAGCATGAAAAATTTCCCCAACTCAATTCTACTTACTTTGATCGAGGCCGTCCCGTTTCCATATTAACCTAAAACTCCCGATAAAAGTTGAGATACTTCTTGAGGATGGGTGGCAGCGGTAAATCCTGAATTTTAGCCTTCATGTACTCGGTGTACGGGCTCTCGTACATCCTCATCTCGTTGTCCGTCTTTATATCCTCCTCCCCATCGTTCTCGCTACTGCTCTCGGCGACGAGCCTGTGGGCGTTATCGACCCGCCTCCACTTCAACGCGCACGCGCCGTTCTTCTTCTGACTGCGCTTGTTGCGCTTGTCTTTCTGTTTCTCGTCGCTCTCGCTGCTCGATATCACATCTGAAACACGATTCGAGATGAATTTTGCGATCAGTATCGCTAAAGTCGCACATCGTACCTAATTTCATGTCGTTCTCATCGTCGGAGGAATCACTATGATTCTCCACGATCTCGTCGCCCAGACCGCTGTCGAATTTCTCGCGTTTCTTCGCCTTTTTGCTGTCGACACATTCGGCAGAACTGGGGCCTTGCACCACCTCATTCTGGCCCTCATCGTTGCTCTCCTGATCCTCATTCAGTTCGTTCAGGCTCTCGTCCCCCCCACGTTCCTGCCGCAGGACGTTCAGGACGTCCACAAAGACGTTGTGTATCTCGTTTATCGTTTCTAGGGAGTTCTCCTCTTTGGCATTGTCCGAATTGGAGGAGTTACCATTTGTGTTGCCATTTGCAGGAATTGTTTCCTGCAAAAAACTCGACTACTCACCACAGAATCCCAATATTGATCGTGTTTTGTTTTTTTTTTTAGATCGTTCAAAAATTTTTTAAAACAAGTTTATTAAATAGTCCAAAAAACGGAGAAATTTTGACAAACGAAAAAAAATCTAAATTTTCTATATCCAAATCTAAACCTTCCAAACGAAAAAAAAACAACGATTTTCTGTATACTTTTCATAAACACAAGGTGATTCTCTACCTAATTTCCTAAGAGAAGTACAGAGGGTTTCATTTCTTACAAATGGTATTGTACAAAAACTTGACAAATAATTAAATATCAATACCCTGTACCTCCCTTAGGAAACTAGATAGAGTGTATATTTATAGAGTTTTTTTTTTAATTATGTATTCTATCGACTGTACATAATAGTTTGTTGCAGAAGACCGACTCACCCTGTATATTAAAAAGAGTTGTCACCTTGTGGAAACTATAAATATATTCTAATATTTCTAAAATGAGTGGTATTTTTCTAACGTGGTATTTTTAAAATATATTTGTTTTAAAAATAGAAGGCAGAAAAATTTCTTCAAAACTGTTTCAATATTTCTATTTGAAATTTCATTTTAAACATACTTCTAAAAAACTAAAATTGAATAAAATACAACAATTTACTTTAACTATTTGCACAAAAAAATGTTTTCTTTACTAGTAGAAGATAGAAGATCAAATCATCTATAGTTTTTCACTTAAAATATAAGGAATATATTCGTAAATCATAATTGTATTAATTAAAAAAAAAAAAAACAACAAAAAACTTCATTACGTTTTGAACTAGGAATTTTGTTTAAAACAAAAATTTGATTAAAGTTTGACATCCAATCTTATCTTTCCCATACAGTAAATATAAAAAGTAGTAAATAAAATTATATATAAATCAACAAACATTTTATCAGCCAAGATTTCTGTTGATCAAGTAAACACTGAAACAAAGAAATAAACAGGCTATTGTAGACATGCCCAAGGTCACCCTAAAGGCCAAATGACAGATCTGGAAATAAACATCTGAACACTACGTGGGCGGAGTTTATTTTAGACATCCACGATTTGACTGATTCAAGGTGTTAAAAAGTATCAATAAATCATTAAAAGTCTCATAGACAGTCGATAATAATATTTATAATTGATTAGTTATTTTATCTATGAAAGCGCATCATCGCAATGAAAAAATTATTGTTTCCTACCTTATTAGTGCCATTTTCACTCTGGTCATTTGCTTGACTTGACGTGCTACTCACACTAGGGTTATGTTCTATAACGGCTCGCGTTTCTACCTGAGTATCCATTTTGTTTGTCTTCTGCTCACTGTCTTCTGTATTGGACTCTGTCGTGTCCGTCTCCATTTTGTTGTCTTCACTTTGTTCTGATGACATTTGTGATGCCCCTACAAATGAATTTGTCAACACCTCTTTGCCTATATATCCAATACTTTAGAGAGAACTATAATAACAATAATCAAATGGTGAAAATTCAAGGCACCTACCTGAAAATAAGTTTCGCCCTTCTCGAAAAGTGCCGAGGACAAAATTCAGCAGTCCATCGCTTTCTTCCCTGAACGAAGCACGACCAGCGTCTCTGTTCCTTACCTGAAGCAAAACCCCATATAGAACATGCAAAATTTTTAATGGAAAATCTCTTTACCCCTCCTATTCTAACATGGCGGTCCTCATCTGAACTGTCGTCGGACTCGAACAGTGGCACAACTAATCTCCGGAGAGCACGTTTCTTCTTGGGGGCTTTATGGGCAGGAGGGGCCCTCTTAACAGGGGGATGCTCTATTTCCACATTTTTTCGCAGTATATTTCTTATTACTACTCTGCAGAGAGCTTGCAAAGTCATTGGTTCCACCTCAACTAAAAGTGAACATTTTTAGTCACTCATATTAACATACTGCCCACTTACTCATTTGGACCCATTCATGTGTACCCTCCGGAGGTTGTATCAGAGAGGCAAACGATACAGGCAACAAAGAGCGTACCTCCCAATTAGTCTCTGACCTACGTTCTATTTGAAGCAGTTGATCATTAAGCGGCATAACGAGAATGCCTCCAACTTTGATCAGGTTTTTCATGTACGTTTCGTACTGCTCTGGGCAAGCAGCCCCACAGTATACCCTATCGTATTGAGCGTGGCAATCACTTGTAAGGCACAGGCAATTTCCTAAAAAGAGCATTATCCAAAACTATATACTTCCAGAAAAAAATATTACCTTGTATGAATTTTGGCTGGCAGAAATCGAATTCGTCTACAGCCCCGGAGTGTCTTCTGAAATCCTCCAGCTTTTTATTGGCATATTGCACAACGTCTGCGTGGTATTCGATACCATGGTTGACGCCGTAACTACCCAAAATGAGTCCTACCATGGTGCTTAAATAACCAGTGCCTGAGCCAAGGTTCAAGAACGATAACCCTGGTTGAAGGCATAGGCCTTCCATTACCTCACTGTAAATACATGGCGCTGAAAGGTGCAAATTGCCACTCTTCCAAGCTAGATCCTTGTAAGCATTGCTCTTGTATTCTGGAAGGAAATATTCAGCCCTGTCGACAGCCCTGAAAACTCTTTCAATTGCAGAAGTTTTTATATAATCAGCTTCAAGTAAATTATCCACAAGATCATCATTATTCTGTCCAGAACTGACTACACCTCCCATTTTAGCTAATTTGAGGGAAGACACCTGATTAAAAAAAATAAATAATATGCGACATTTTATTTCTACGTCAACACAGGAAATATTACCTATTTAAAATGTTTTTATTATCTTTCCCAAACAATCTTAAATATTCCTGAACGTTCTACACATCTCTACATCGATAAAATCGTTCATCTTACAACATCCCTCGGAACGAGGAATCGCACAAATTAGAACAAAACAATTCACTTGTCAAATAACAGTTGATTTCGATGGATTTTGTACTAACCACAAGATAAAGAAGCGAGGCAAGGGGAAAAGCCAGCTGTTTTCTTCCTTTCCGAGTTTGTTTAGCGATAGGCGCATGCGCGTTGTCTGCAAGCGATTCAGGTAATTTTTATTACAGACACTTGTGTTAATAAATCATAATAATGTAGATACAAAATAGATAACTCCACCCGTGTACCTACACAGAAGTTATCTGTTGCGGGATGGTTACGTCCTTTAAGATTAACGTACGCCAAGTTTTATCGATAAATTCTTACTAAAATTATCTATAAAAATGAACAAAAAAACGTATTCACAATTTCATGTAAAGCTATGTAGAAATACTGGTTTGCATTTTTATAAACACCCTGCTCTTTTAATTATTCATACATAGCTCGCATAAATAGTACAATAACGAAATTGCACCTCTTATATAAATTTCAAATGGATAGAATAGCACCTACTTTGTTCCAAAATTAATCCTACATCTAACTAGTATCCAGTGCTAGTGTACTCAATGAAAACTTAAATGCCATAAGGTGCAGCTCACTCAGACTTCATAATTGTTACCGGAAAGGTTCTTAAAAGCGTGAACGTGCAAACTAACATCTATGACCACCTACTCCTGATGGGGATTTAATGGCCGTCCATTTCTCCATTTTATAAATCAGGTCAATTTATAATTCCAATAGATTTAAATAGTTATTACGTCAATATACACGTTAACTTATTACCTAAATACTATAATCTCTTTTGGGAGAACTTCTTAATATTGTTTTAGTGTTATTAAGAAGTATCAAGCGATTAATAGTTATGAATGTGCACAAATTTACCTGAGTGAACCATTTAAAATATTTAAAGATTTTTAAACGGTTCACTGGCTCGATTTGGTGTTAGAAATTTGGTATAAAATTAGAGATAATTATTTTCGCTGTGAACGTTTTGTATGCATATATTTGTGGTGTGGTTTTTTAGTTTTAAAGTGAAAATTTTATTGCAAATTTAAGCGCGGGAAAATTAACTCTAGGGAAATTGACTCCCTTCTATCCCCTCTCGTGGCACGCGCATGTGCAATACTTATTGCACGGATGTTCTGTGATTTTCTGATGAATACTTTTGGTTCTGTCATAAAATTTAAGTTTTTTAATTACACAGTGATTGTGGGCATTTTCTAAAGGTATTTATTAATCAGTTTTTCTATTATGTATTGATCTATGCGGTAGTTGTAACCTTTGCCTTGTGTTTTATTTTATAATTTGCAAAAGTTTCGAGCTGTATTGGTCAATCACAACCGTCAGACAAGGACTTACGTATTTATTGTAGCGATATTTTATATTTTTTTATTGAAAATAAAACGTCGACGTATTTATGGCTTATAGTTTTCTTAGTTTAGAAGTAATAAAAACTGTTTTCTGTTTTATATTGTTATCAGGTTAAATCTATTTTAACATAATATTTGCTCATGTGTTTATATATAGTATTATTTGAAAAACTAACTTAGTTATTTACGGTTTTGCAGAAATGTCTTCAATCACATCTACAAACACCACAGAGTTGTCCATTACTCGGGATGAAATAGATAATTCCAAAATAACAATAAATACAAATAATAGCAAACTTATATTAGAAAATAATTCTTCTGATATAACCATATCAAAGTATGAGGCACCAACTACTTTTACTAATGTACCATCGACGTCTAATTCGTCTATGACGATGAAAACACAAGTTTTACCACTAGTTTATATTCAAAACTCCACAAAGATTCCTTTTCCAGCTACGAATAAAACGAATAGCAATGTTATAGTTAATAATATTCCGTCTTTCCAATTTGCAACGTTGGGCACCAACATCAACAAAAATAATACAAATATGCCAACGACGACGGTCACACTGCCTACAAGCCAAAATGTAATTTTTGCCACGGGCAGGCCACAGCCTCTGGTGCTCCAGAAGCCGCAGGGGAACGTGATGCCAATAGTACCCGTGTCTGTGCCTGCAACTGCAAAAATTGCTGGGGCTTATTTGACAATGCTAAAACCAGTCCCTAAGCCTAGCGAGCCCACAACTGTCAGTAAAATGCACATATCTACGGGAAACATCCCCAAGATGCAGGATTTTCCTTTATTCAATAACAATACCTACATGCAATCTCAGAATCAACCTCAAAAGTTTGTTATAGCTCCAATGCCTAAAGTAACGTCGAATCGATTACCTGCCACAGCTACGACTAACAGCGTCCAACCTAAGATAGCCTTACTGCCGATGCCTGTACCTAAAACTGAACCAACAGTGACCAAACAAAAAGTCTATAACTTTAAGATAACTGACGGACAGCTGCAAGGCGATGCATCCACCTCAACTGTGACCATTATGTGTGATAATTCGAATAACTCGACTGAGAATAGTATGTATGTGGACACCAACAGTGAGAATCTGGTCTGTGATGAGGTGATTGACTTGAACAGTCCTGAAAAAAATGACGTAACTAATAAGACGTACGAATTGTCTATCACCGAGGAGTCTGTGGGGTCTCAAAGCGACTTGAGGCTCAATAGTGGTACTGTACTAATGAAGGCGCCCCCAAAAAACTCCGTCAAGGAGGTGCAAAAATTTACAAAGCACGGGGTGTCCATTTTAAAGAAGAACTACTCTAGTTTTGGGGATCGTAAAGTGGAAAGGTCCAACAATTTATTAATTTCCAACTCTTCTAATTCGAAAAATTCAGTTTCAGAGAACAAAATATCCAAGGTAAGCGCCACGAGTGAAGAGGACGTTGTGATAACGATCCCAAGCCACCAGCCTATAAAACCTGAGAAGGAGAGGCGGCGTAAGTCGAATTTTTCCTACAGGAAAGAGTTCGATGACATAGAAGTGATTCCGCCTGCCACCCAGACGAACACTTTCACCATAGAACCCATGGGCAAGCCTGCAGAGACAAAGGCACCCATGGAGGAACCAAAAAAATGTCTCCCCAGCGAAATGGAGGTAGAGGTGGTCAAAGAGAAGAAAGATGAAAATTACGATTTACAAAAAGTGCTCATATGGGAGGACGGCATAGGTACGTTGCCTGGATCTAACATAAAGTTCATCATAAACGAGTTCAACCTGATCGAGTATGTGACCGAGGACGAGTACAAGAAAATAATAGAGAAGCGCATGGCGAAAGCCAAGGAGAAAATGAAGATGGACTTTCAGGAGGAGATGCGTTGCCTGGAGTGCGGCTGCTATGGCCTGCCCTCTGAATTCATCAACCCTAAATTCTGCAGCTACGACTGCCAAGAGTCCTTCCAGAGCAGGAGTAAAAAAGACAAGCAGGACCAATACAAGAAGAAAAAGAAGAGACCTAAGAAAGAGGTGGACGGTGGCACGAAGTCTGAGACCAAACCAGAGAAAGACAGCAGTGAGGACGACTCGAATGACAACTCCTCGCAGGAAAAACTCATGTCCTACCCATGGGCGTGCAAGAAGAAGGGGTTCTCGTGGTCGAAATACTTGGAGCACATAAAGGCAAAGCCTGCCCCCGTCAAGCTGTTTAAAGATCCGTTCCCATATACGAGGAACGGGTTCAGGCCGGGGATGAAACTAGAGGGCGTAGATCCGCAGCACCCCTCTTATTTTTGTGTTCTAACCGTCGCCGAGATTGTAGGGTACAGATTGAGGCTGCACTTCGACGGCTACCCAGACAATTACGACTTTTGGTGCAATGCGGATAGCATGGACATCTTCCCCATGGGGTGGTGTGAGAAGTACGGGCATGTCCTGCAACCCCCGCCAGGGTACACCACAGAGACCTTCAACTGGGTACAGTATTTGAAGCAGACCAAGTCCACTGCTGCCCCAAAGCACCTCTTTGCTAATAGGGCTGGACAAGTGAGTATTTTTTAAAATTTTGTTAGGTTTGGGGTTATATTGTTTGTATCTTTTAACTCTCCTGGTATCAGTAAAAATATTTCTCAGATGTTTTTTGTTTAACGCAAATAGTTGTTAAACAATTTCTTTTCCTAGAGTGCAGACAGTGATCAGAGTATAATTGCATTACCAGTTAAAGTAGAGAAATATTTTGGAATGGTAGATAATTTGTTGTTGATGTTTATCATTAGTAACAATAACATATCGTGGTTAAATAAATATCAAGTGATAAAGTTATTGACTTACAAATAGCTGTAATTTTCTCTGCTTGTTTTATTTTTTAAATTATTTTTAATTGCTTTAATGATATTTGGCTTTTTTATGTAAAGTTCTAAATTATCGAAAATTAATAAACAATCTGTCAAAATGCATTTTGACAAATTGACAAATATCTGGTAGCTTCCATTTCAAACTCAAACATTATTGTTAAACGAAGACTCAAGAGAGCACCTCATTTCAAGTGTTTATTTTCTCAACGAAACATGATTGCTTGGTTACTATTTAATCAGTCAGTTTTTTCATGCATGAAAAATAAATCTTTATTAATTATACTGACTTTTTAAAAATGTTTTAACAGTAACAGACCAAGTTTTAAAGTAATTATAGTTACAATAGGTACAATACTAATATTCTCTAGTGTTCATTAATATTCAAATAAGAAGTGGTAAATCTTAATACAAACGGATTTTTTACGCAAATTTCAGATGATAAACTAATTGTTCAATGTCTACAGGCATGACCTTAAAATAATAGGGCAATGGACGCAGTCTTTTTGTTTGTTTTTTGTGTTCCGAAATGGACTTGTCCAACATAAATACTGACTTCATTGACCGTTTGAAAGTGCCCGCGATGCGCAGGCGCGGAGGAACTACAAGCCGTCGCGCCATGGGCGTAACGTAGATTAGAGAATAGGGGTTATGGAATAAGTTTTCGTTGTGTTAGAAACTTTTAAAATGCGAAACGCCATCAGTAAACACCATCAGATATACAATATTGCTTGGAATTCAGTTTTTTTTCTGTTTGCTTTTCAAAAAACTCAAACAGGTGAATTTATGCTAATTTTAGTCATAAACTAATTATAGTTTATCCATTTTTATAGTAGTTGTGTTTATATAAAAATAATACATTTATTTTCTGTTAAGTTGGGAAATAGACATTGTAATATATATTTTGCGAATTTAGAAGCACTGTATTATAAAGTTTTGTGGATGTTAAAATATAATTACTTGGCTTTGGGCCACTACAGCTTTGATATATTTGAACTACCTAGCTTGAAGTCCTTACGAATAATTTCAATTAAACAATATAATATCGTCGGTTATTTTGAATTACTCCATAAAAATCGCAAACAATTAATACCTTATGATACACCTTTTTTTTTTTCATTAAACTATAACTAAATTCACAGTGGACATTTAACTTTACTGGGTGAAATATTTCTTTTGTTATTAGGTTACTTCTCACATATTTGATCTATTAATTTCAAAATGTCCAGTTTTTAAAACTATCATTTCATAAAAATTTATTAAAAATTCGTATATTTTTAAATTAAAAATTGTAACAATAGGGTCAATACATTTGATCTACTCTATGACACATTGAACTCCTGTCGCTATTGTATATAGACTTAGTCTATAAGACTTATAGTCTTACAGATTAAGTTGAGGTTTTATTTTTTCTATTTATGTTGAAAGCAATTTTTGCCAGTTTATTTGAACTACTGCATACAAGGATTTGCTGTTCAAGTGCAAGTTTTGCAAAACTGGTAATCATTCGGAATAATTTCTACTGAATAATATAAAATCCTTGGTTCATTTGAACTAATCATAACGAATTATGAATAATTATATTTATACCATATATCAAAAATTCTTTACACACAGATAATATAGTCTTAGTCACAGCCTTGTTGCTAGTAGGTACAGCTGAACTATTTTCCTGATTTTATATTTTTAGAAATCTATACTATAAGGATATATTTGAACATTTTGACTAAAATTATTTTTCCAACCACAATTTATCTTAGAAGATATTTTTTTATTCTCACTTCTCTATGGAAAAAAATACAAAATTAATTATCCACATATTTATATTAACAAAAATGTGTTATATGAAAATAATTTTACCATATTGATGGTTAATTATAAGGGTTTTATTTTTTTATTTTTTTAATAAGGTTGCTAATATTTCATATACAGTGCAATATTACATTTCCGTCCCTTTTTGTGCTAAAAAAGGAGTAGATTAGCGACGACTTGGAAACTGAATGGCAATACTGATTGTTTCAGGCGATATGTCCCAACGGCTTCAGGGTAGGTATGAAATTAGAGGCAGTCGACAGGAAGAACACCGCCCTAGTGTGTGTGGCTACCGTGAGAGACATGATGGACAACCGGATCCTGGTCCACTTCGACAGCTGGGACGACATCTATGATTATTGGGCGGACCCCACGTCGCCTTACATCCATCCAGTAGGCTGGTGTGATCAGTACGGACATAACCTCACACCACCCAATGGTGAGTGATATTTTTTTTTGTAATGCAATAAAATTTATACTTTTGTGTTGAATTGTTTATTGAGAGTACGTAAGAAATTGTTATTGAGGAGAGCTGACTCTTTTGATTAAGCTGATAATTCTTTTTTAGATAAATCAAAAAAGAAAAAGGGTGAAGAAAAGCTGCCTCAAGGTAAATGTACAAAAGAAAAAGGTTTATATAAATAATACGTTTCTATTGCAATCAGGGTGTTTCAAAATCAAAATTATGTTTCTTTATTCAGTTTGTTGGGGTAAAAAAAAATATAGAAAGCTTTTTAGACAAAAATATTGAATTACTGTCATGTTTGAGTACAGTTTGAGTTAAAATTAAAATCAAGCCACACTTCTCACGTGCATTAGCGTACAAACGTTTGCTATTCCAAAAAGGGATGCGTCCTGAGAAGCACGACACACAATCTTTACTACCCCATATTGTATTTTCAGAC
Organism: Rosalia funebris; assembly: GCA_037954035.1. Taxonomy (NCBI): domain Eukaryota; kingdom Metazoa; phylum Arthropoda; class Insecta; order Coleoptera; family Cerambycidae; genus Rosalia; species Rosalia funebris. Next base: position 19,739,297 of record JAZFAV010000039.1, on the reverse strand, counting down.
TACCCCAATCCGGAGTCCTTTTCCTGGGAGGTGTACTTGAAGGAGACCAAGTCCGTGGCGGCCCCTGTACGTGCCTTCAAACAGAGACCAGCGTGCGGCTTCAAACGAGGCATGAGGTTAGAATGTGTCGACAAGAGGGTGCCCCAAATGATACGAGTGGCTACGGTGGATGATGTCAAGGAGCACCAGATTAGGATACACTTCGATGGGTGGCTAGACAGGTACAGCTACTGGGTGGACGATGATAGCCCCGATGTGCACCCTATGGGCTGGTGCCAGAAGACCGGGCATCCCATAGAACCGCCCCTGAGTAAGTGGTTTATTTCGGTTGAGTTTTTTTGAGCCACCCTGTATATACTTTTCTTCTTAAATTGACGATTTTTTCCGGGGGATTACTATCATTTTTATTTTTACAGCGCCGGACGACGTGTACGACTTTCTGGAATGTCCCACAGTGGGGTGCCGAGGCCAAGGGCATATCAAGGGCTCGCAGTATGCCACCCACTCCAGTCAGAAGTATTGTCCTTACGCGGAGGAGAATATCGACGCCGAGAAAGTATTACCCGACAGACTGCTCAGTCCCGATCTTAGTCCCGAAGCGGTGGTGCCTGTATCGAGGGAGCCCAAGGAGTGCAAAATGTGAGTACCGAAAAATAAAATAAGTTTTTTGACATAAATTGTGGGAATGTTTGTCGGTACATTTGAACTAATGTGTGGATACGCTGTAAGTTTTATTATCTGTGGATAATAAAAGGCTTCCACGTCGTTTAGGTACGTTTGAACTACAGTCGTGAGGTACTTTATTTTTTTACGCCTTTTATTTTTATTAAAATAAAAATAATTGAGATATGTCTTTTGTTCGGGTATAAGGCGTAATTTTCCCCCCTTTCAAAGGTAAAACAATGTTAGTACATTTGGATTAATCTATAAAAATAATTCCAGCCTTTTGTGTTCACATTTTTTCATCCTGAAATTGTATTTTTAATAGCGGGTTATAGACATATTGACTGGTACACATGAACTAATTTGTAACAATGCCATTAAAAGTCAAAACAATATTTTTTATAGTCATATGATTTAAGGTTCATAAGAAATATGTAATTAAATAATCGGGTTGGTACTTTTGTGCTACAATTGAAACTCACAGATCTTAAAATTGTGGAATGGACAAAATACTCCCTTTGTATTTATAGAGTATTCTATAAATAATAAATACAAAATTGTATTTTTCATTTATATTTTATACAAAATTTGTATTGTACAAAAATGTAGAGAATTAGGCGTTGTATTTGAACTACTGCATAGCAGGATTTTCTGTTAAATAGCAAAACTTCTACATCACGTGTTTCTGATGTCTTTATACTCAGGGTTCTGGAATTATTGATACATTTGAACTACTCCTTTTAAATGCATTGTAAGGGTTCTTATTAATTAATAAATCGTGATTTTCTCTTTACATATTCCTCTTATAACTATTAGACCAACCACTTCTATAGACATCTGAACTTCTTTAAAATCACTTCTTTAAAAATCAATTCTCATACAGATTATAATTTACCATTTCTAATGGAATTTTTATTTCTTAAAAAATTGCAACGGTGTTGACGGACACTTAACCTACTCTAAAACATAAATTTGAAATAATGTATTTGAACTACTACATAGAAGGATTTGTTAACAAACAAAAATTTGTGAAATATCTAAATTATTACAATGTATTTCCAAAGTCTGTGATCCTGAGCCGTCACGATGTCTGTGAAATATTTGAACTATTCTTTAAATGTAAATAAGGGTACGTATTCAGGTCGGGGATGGTGCGGGTCAGACGCTTAGCGTGACCAGGAACAGAGGCTGGAAGTTGAACAGCTGGGACAGGGCTAGTTTCTGTGGAGTCATGGACGACCAAAGAGAAAATGGGAGGATCAGGGATCCCAAATCTATGGTTGAAAGCGTCACGAGGGTGTGTGACGCATCCATGGCCAGAAAAGGGAGAAGCAGGCAGTCCCCGAGGATATATTGGTGGACAGAGGAGATCTCTGCCCAAAGGAAGAAGTGCGTCGCTGCACGAAGGCAATATATCAGGGATAGGGCCAGAACAAAGTGGAACCCTAATGAGCAGGGAGAGGCGGAGGTAGCGTACAAGGCTGAAAAGAAAGAGCTGAGGGATGCTATCAAGGCAGAGAAGAGGAGAAAGTGGGATGAGTTGTGCGCCGACCTAGATAGAAATGTCTGGGGTAACGGGTACAAACTTGTGGTGAAGAGGACGAACAGCCACCAGTAGGAGATTCCTCTAGAGATTATGAGAGAGGCGGTGGGCGCGCCCCGAAAAACCGGTGGAAGAATGGGAGCACCAACCAGGAGCAGTTTTCGATCCACTTACGGAGGAGAAACTGCTAAGGGCTTGTGTCAAGATCAAAAATGGCAAGGCGCCTGGTCCGGACAGTATCCCCCCTGAGGTCCTGAAGACCGTGGTGGAGGAATATCCTGCGGAGGTTCTGCGAATCATGAACGATGTCATGAGGAGCGGTGACTTCCCCGAGGTATGGAAGATGGCCAGGCTTGTTCTAATCCTCAAGGAAAACAAGCCGATGGAGGACCCGACATCTTTCAGGCCGATATGTCTGATCGATGTGCTCGGGAAACTCTTGGAACATCTCATCCTAGGGAGACTCCTAGGGGAGCGAAAGGGAGGCCTGGCGGAGAACCAGTACGGGTTCAGGGCAGGGAGATCTACGGTAGATGCTGTCATGGTCATAAAAACCATTGCACAGGAGGCGTGGGAGTCCAAGAATCTGTGCGCGTTGATCACTTTGGACGTGAAAAACGCGTTCAATTCGGCCTCATGGGGAGACTGCGAGAGCTAGAAATAGCACCGTATGTTGTAAACATGATCGCTAGCTACCTGTATTGCAGGGGCTTGATATTGCTGGCCGGGGACGGTAGCGACAGGAGGGGAATCTCATGTGGAGTGCCACAGGGGTCAGTTATAGGTTCTACCCTATGGAACATTATGTTCGATGGGGTATTTAGACTCAGAGTGCCCGAAGGAGTGACGGTCTTGGGCTACGCTGATGATGTTGCAGTAGTCGTTACCGGAAGAAGTAGTGTCGACGTGAGGGAAAACGCCAACCTCACTGTCGAGAGGATCAGGAGATGGATTGAGGATAGGGAACTTACTCTGACTTTGGACAAAACGGAGGCAGTCCTTCTGACAAGGAGGAGAAAGTTTCCGTGCATCACGTTTCGAGTAGGGAATACCGAAGTCGTGCCGAAGCAGAGTATTAAGTACCTGGGAGTCTGGATTGATAGTTCCCTCTCGTTTAGGGAACATATCAAACAGACATTGGAAAAGGCCCTTAGTCGTTTTCTGCCAAACATTAAGGGCCCCGGGGCGACAAAGAGGAGAGTCCTCAGCGGGGCGGTGCAGTCGATCTTACTGTATGCCGCCCCGGTGTGGGTGGATATATTGAGAAGGGACAAGTGGTGGAGAGAGCTCACCAAAGTCCAGAGAACAGCAGCGCTAAGGGTCTGTAGTGCATACAGGACCGTATCGGCAGCGGCAACGGCAACGCTGGTGATAGCCTGTATACCACCCACTGACCTTCTAGCAAGGGAGAGACGGGAAGTGTACGGAGGAGCTGACAGAGGTGCAGCAAGGGAGAGCCTATGGGAACACTGGCAGGAGAGATGGGAGGCGGAGCCTCGAGGGAGATGGACGAGGGTGCTAATTCCAAACATAAGGCCATGGTGCGAAAGGGCACATGGCGATGTTGGGTATTATTTTATCCAAGTCCTTACTGGGCACGGCTGTTTCGCGCATTACCTATTGGATATAGGCAAACGTGAGAGCAGAGAGTGCTTCTCCTGTGGAGAGGTCACGATGCGGGCCACACAGTGTTCAGCTGTAGAAGGTGGATAGGAGAAAGAAGAGCTGCGGAGCAAAAGATAGGACATGCTATCACTGTAGATAACATGATCCCGATCATGCTCGAGAGTAGGGAAAGATGGACAGTGGTGGAGCAGATGGTAACGGCCATCTTGAAGGAAAAAGAGAAGGAGAAAAGGGAAGTGGGGAATGAATAAGTATCCTGATTGATATGCCAAAGAGAAGTAAGGCTAAAGCGGTTCCTCTTCGGCATTATACTGATAGGATAGCGGGGGGTTTTTAGTCGGTAGGCGTACACGAATCCGACACTACCTGGCCAAACAATAACAGAACACCAAAGGCCAGGTGTATTTTGAAGATTTTCCCCTCGAGGAAAAGAAAGGGGTACGTTTTCGTTAAAAGTCGTAATTCACTCTTTATGTCTTCTTCTTCTTCTTCCTTCTATAATAGGTCTATGACCTGATCCTTCTTCGATTTAGTTCTCATCTTGGATCTCAGTCCATATCCCAGGCTTTTTATCGGTGTTTTGAGCTGGTTACCTGTTTCACAGAAAGTAGGTCCTAACCTAGGGCCTAGGTTAGTCGCTTTAATCTTCCTCTTTCTTCCGGGCTTGGGACCGGCAACAGTACTACTGGGTTACTGAATCCACCCAGCAGCACTGCAGGCAGGTTAAGAAACTCCTTATGTGAATATTAAAACAAGCTTTGCTATTGAGATATTTGAACTACCAGATAATATAATGAATTTTATGTAAAAAATTATATTCAAACTGTACTTAATGGTGTTCAACATGGGTTTAAATCTTAGTATCCTGAAATCTTTATTTGTTCAGCTTCCTTACTTGTTTTATTGATGTTTTTAAAACGTTGATTGATATTCAAGATTGTTCCTAATTCATATATCTGACCTACTCCTTTAAAAACAAATTTTACTCATATAAGTCATAATTTATGTTCTCCAATAGAATTTTTATACTTTTATAAAAAATTTCAGCAGTGTTGTTTGGTATGTTTGAACTACTCTAGAGCGTAAATTGGAAATAGTGCCCCTTTTGTCTATGTGGGTATTCAGATATAAGGCCTTTCAATAGGAATCCTAGAAATTTGTTAGGTTATAGCGGCCATGTTGTTAAAGCAACATCTGTCAAATTTGTTGTGAATTGTTCGGTAGTGTATGGCAAATCACCATGGAAGGTTATAGCGTTCAACAACGTGTGAAAATCAATAATTTCTCGTCGTTCACAAGAGTATGGCTTTTCTGTGACTTCAACTTGGCGAATTTTGCGCCGGGGCTTGGGTCTGCACCCGTATAAAATCCAACTGATCCAGAAACTTAATAAGGCAAACGACCATAAACAACACCGTGTGTTCGCTGATTGGGTTCTTGAGCAGTTGGAAGTTGACCTAAATTTCGCCAAAAAATCATCTTTAGCGCCGAGGCCCATTTTTGGATGAATGAATACGTGAACAAGCAAAATTGTCGGATTTGGGACGATACCAATCTGCACGAGATACGCCAGCACCAAATGCACCCCGAGAACGTCACTGTTTGGTGCGGATTTTGGTTTGGCTGAATCATCGGTCATTACTTCTTCCAAAACGAGACTGGCATTGTCATAACCGTCAACGGCGAGCGGTACAGATCGATGATAAGCAACTTCTTGTGGCCTAAACTGGATGATACGGATACCGATGACATGTGGCTCTAACAGGACGTGCCACACAGCGACGAACATTCTGCGATTTGATGGCATGGTTATCTCGCGCAACGGCGACGTGAACTGCCACCGAGATCGTGCGAATAAACCGCAAACAATTGATGCCCTCAAAGTCAACATAATGAAAGCCATGCAGCCAGATTTATGCAACAAAGTCATCAAAAATTGGACCTCCCGAATAAGTGCCACCAAGCAAAGCCGCTGCGGATATTTGAATGGCGTTATATTCCATACTAAATGCCATAAAATATTCTTTTATATAAAGATAAATTGAGTGGATATCTCATCTCACACACAACTTGCTTTATTTACGTTTAAAAAACGAGTGTCCTTATTTAAAGACCCTATATATGCCTAGATTTATTTTCTTTTTTAACGTTTATTGAAAATTGAAAAAGCATTGGACGAATTATTTGATATACTACATAGCAGGTATTACTGTTGTAGTGACGCATTAAACTGGCGCATTAGCAGGGATAATGAGTGTGCCTCGATAGCTCAGCGGTCAGAGCAACTAACCGGAAATTGGGAGAGCCGGGTTCGATTCCCGGTCGAGGCAAAATGCACGTTTATCCTTGCCATCGCCAAAGTGGTGACCCCGACGTGATGTGATTCATTCCAGTATATGCAACCTCCCTTACATCTCAAATTCGCGGATTCGATTCCCATCCTATCCATCGCCCTACAGTCCGGGGGTTACCGAACAACGGTTCGTAAGAATGGCGAACGCGGTCACATTCCGTAAAATTGTATCGAGACAAACCATGTTTCTAGGGAGGGAGTACTGTAGTGACGCATTAGACTGGCACATTAGCAAGGATAATGAGTGTGCCTCTATAGCTCAGCGGTCAGAGCAACTAACTGGAAATTGGGAGAGCCGGGTTCGATTCCCGGTCGAGGCAAAATGCACTTTTATCCTTGCTAGCGCCAAAGCTGTTAAGACTTTGCAACTCTTGTAAAGTATATAAATTATTAAGATGTATTTCCAAAATTTCTGTACTCAGTCTTCCACGTTCACTGTGATACCTTTGAATTGCTATTTTTAAATGGGTTATTAAGATTCTTACCTATTACCAAAACCATTAGTTTATCATATATCCCTCGTATAAATATTAACATTTGATACAAGTACAGTGATATCCTTATTTGGAGTGTTCATTAAGATAGGCAATTCTGCCGAATTGACATAGGATGGCATTGTTTATAAACGAGATAATAACGTTTTTAGTTTGAACAACAAAATCGCATGCAAGATCACAGACACGTGTTTTAAAATTCCCCTATATCAATACAGTACAACCTCTTTAATCCGGACATCTCCTTGTCAGACCTTATTCGGATTAATGAATATATTATAGTAAAAATATATTTTTTTTGTTCTAGATATTGTGTATTAAATATTTCTATGTATTATAACAATATATAGATATATGTATATTATAAGAATATATATGTATACTATAAGAAACAAAACTTATTGCATGAACAGGAAATGTAATATACATATATGTATGTACATGTATGTATGTATGTATATGCGTAATTTTACACCACAACTAAAAACTCTAGATTGCTTTAACAATTTAAGTAACCTAAAATAAAAGAGTATCTACATAATGAGGCATTAATTTTTGTCTGCAATGGTGAAAAAATGTGTAATTTTCGTCTGTTTCTTATTTTTTATTGCTGCATCTTGGGCTTGGACTCGCATTTCTTACAGAAAGACGATTCAATGTTCAGGAATATTATTTTGGGTTACCCAAGCAATACAGGTGTTGAAAGCTGAGACGGCATCGCTATCCTTGACTAAAGATGGAATTACGGAAATATCGTCGTGAGAATTCATCAATTTCTTGAATGATGTCAGCTTCTATTAGTTCATCGCTGATTTCTTTGTCATGTACTACCCACTCCTCAATATCTGCTCTCGTTAAACTCTGGTTAAGCTTCTTACCGAATTACGTAATTTCTTCCAGTTCAGTTTCAATCTCTGTAGGTTTTGGTTCAGTGATTTGTCTGGCTAATCTAGCTAATGGAATTTTACCTTCTTCATCACTATCACAAACATTTTCTTCAGGTATCTCAGGCGGTAATATTTTACTCCAAGATTTTTTAATTAAGTTAGTACTCACATGCTGCCAAGCTTCGTCTAAATAAAATTCAACGTCATTTAGATTCATATTCTTCAGTGACTGTGAAACACCACAATCAGAAACAATAATTTTTTTGAGCAATTTTTTGCGGTAGAAAATTTTTTTAACCTGTATAACATACTGATCCATTGGCTGTATCAATGGCGTGCAATTTGGAGGAAGGAAAACCGCAGAAATCTTATTATCGTTGCTGGACAATTGACTGGGGTGTCCAGGTGCATTGTCCAAGATTAAAATTGCCTCTGGACTAAGGTTGAGCTCTTTCATTTTGCGCCTTACCGATGGAACAAACTCATTGTGGAACCAGTCGGTAACAATGTCCCTGGTTACCCAAGCTCTTCGTTGACCTTTGTACGAAACAGGAATTTGAACGTTTCTAAAAGCGCGGGCTTTCATACTTTTACTGAGGACCAACAATTTTAGCTTATGAGACCCAGATGAATTGGAACAGGGCATAAAGGCCATGCGTTCTTTGCTTACTTTTCGTCCTGGGGCATATTTTTCCCCTGAATGCGCTAAGGTTTAGCTAGTAAAACTCTCCAGAAAAACCCACTTTCATCGGCACTGTTAATCTAATGAAAAGTGAGATTTTTTCTTTTATTAATGTTGCAAGCTTTTCCACAAATGGCAATACTGCATCATAATCGCTAGGTAATGATTCTCCGCAAACTGTTAACGGCATGCGGTAGTACGATCCGAGAGCTGCGACGAGTCTCGTTCGGATTATCGAGGCAGCGTTCGGACCAAGAAGACTAGAGAGGAAGGAGATATAGCTCCTCAAAAAATCAGTGGTGGGGGTATTAATCCCTTAATATCCCACTAATAATGTAAATGACTATTAAAATACTTATCTAAATTCAGAACTTAAACTGAATAGATATTTAGTGCCTATAGAAGAATTATATATTATATAATTTCCATCACAAGAATTTTGTGATACTCTCATTTAAAGAGACCATCACAAAATTGTAATAACATACAGAGCATCATTTAAAATTTCGAAGTTGATGTCACGTGATCGGAAATGTGCAGGTGAAATAAAGCCCTTTTATGCCAAAAATGGACAACGCTTTCGACTGTTTAACATCGCCAATTTTAAAAATTATCTTTCAAATAGGTTTCGAGATATCGACTGGCCAAAACTTCGTGGGCCACTCCGTACATATCACTGGTATATATACGATACATTACTCTAGAACGATTCAAAATCCTATTACTTTTGTATGCGGAAGAGATAACAGTGGAGAATGCGGAAGAAAGAACACAAAAGGAAGAGGAAATTAGAAAAGAGAGAGAGGGTAGACAGGAGAATGAAATAAGTGATGGCATTAGCATAGAAGAAGTTAAGAAGGCAATAGGAAAGTTGAAGAACGGAGAAGCTCCAGGAGTAGATGGATTAAAAGCAGAACTATTGAAGGGAATGGGTGAAGAAGGAATGGTGTTATTACAAAGTATATTAAATAGAGCATGGGTAACACATACAGTACCTAAGGATACTGCACAAAAGACCATATATTTACATTAAGAAATATAATAGAGAAAATGCTTCCTGATATATATATATATATATATATATATATATATATATATATATATATATATATATATATATATATATATATATATATATATATATATATATATATATATATGTTGTGTGGACTTGGAAAAAGCATTCGATAAGGTAGTGAGAGGGAAAATATGGTACATATTAGAGAAAAATGGTACAGCAAAAGAATTGATAGAAGCTGTAAAATCATTATACAGTAAAACGGAGAATGTAGTAAGGAAGGACAATATGGAAATTTCAGAACCACACAAGGAGTGAGACAGGGGGGGAAATCTTAGCCCACTGCTCTTTATCATTTTCATGAATGAAATAATAACAAAAGTAAGCAGAGAAAGTAAGAAGGTGACGGTAGGATACTATAAAATGAAGCCAGTAGAAGTGAGTGAACGTGTGTTTGCAGACGATATTGCAATAGTGTCAGACACGGAAACAAAGTTACAATTTAATGTGGATCTATGGGTGAAAGAGTTGGACAAACAGGGAATGAAAGTAAATGTAAGCAAGACAAAGGTAGTAGTTGTAAGCAATAATAATGAGCGAGAAATAAATATAAAAATAAATAATCAGATAGTGGAACAAGTAAAAGCCTAAAGTACCTAGGAGTAACCATAGAGGAAGGAGGAAAGCAAGATGAAGAAATAAATAATAGAATAACGACAGCGACGAAGATCTTCCATAGTATGAAAAGGGTGTTCATTAGTAAAGCAGAAATTAGCAATAAAACAAAAATGTCAATTTATAAAACTGTATATTTGCCGACGCTACTGTATGGATGCGAAACATGGGTGTCGACAAAGAGGCAACTTAAAAAGATACAGGTATTAGAAATGAAGTATCTCAGAAAAGTAGCAAATATTACGATAATGGATAAAATAAAAAATTAAGAAATAAGGAAAATATTGGATAGCAAAAGTATCGATAAGGTCATAGAGAGGGCTCAGCTGAGGTGGTGGGGGCACAAGAAAAGATTGAGCGAAGAAGGACAAGTAAGAAAAATATGGGAAGCAAAAGCCATTGGAAAGAGATAGAAAGGCAGACCAAGGATGACGTGGGACGGAGAAGTGGTGAAGATAATGAAGACAAGAGGAATCACATGGAAGCAGGCTGAAGGTACAGCAAGGGACAGGGTTAGATGGAGACTAATGATAAAATAGTGTGAAGAAAACCGTGAAAGTGGGGAAGCAAATGAAAGTGATGGGAAGTCAGGTGTTCATCATACTTGATAGCTTTGGGATGAGAAATAGGAGAAAAGAGGAGTGCATAAGGGAAGGGGTAGTGAAGTGACAAATGATAGAGGCACCACAAACAGAGGGGAGTTTAGATATAGGGACAGAGTAAGATAGGGTGGGATGAAATTGTAGAAGTTCTTTTAAGTTATTTAACACGGAATAGGGTATTTAGTTAAGTAAATGTAATTGTAGTATTTAGACTAATTGTTTAAAGAAAGGTGTATTTAGCCTCTACACCTAACGGTAGGAGAGGTATGGATTATATTATTATTATTATTGTATTTAATTTTTTCCATTTTAGCCGAGATTTTGTTTTTTTTTCATTTTTACTGAAAATAGTAAGAATGTTGATAGATCTACTTTCTATAAACATATTTGTTGTTTTTAAAAATAAATTATGCAAAATATATGATTGGTATTTATTTGCAATATTTGCGTGCTTGCATCTCCGGGTCGACGTTGATACATTTGAACTACTCGTGTTAAACTCTACGCATTAAAGATATTTACGCAGTAAAAGTATTTCCTGTTTTCATATATTATAAAACTATTGATAATTTACCGTTGTTAATTAAAGATTACTGTATTTTAGGGATGATTTTCACTCATCGATTGGCATTGAATACTGATTTGATATTCTGTGTGAGATTTTTTGTTTGTTTTTAAAATCGTTAAAATATGATTGAAATATTTAAACTACTCTAAAACAAATGCTCCTGTATATATCGTATATCTATCAAAAGGTGTTCTATTAATATCTATTTCAGAGGACAATATTGAAATGAAATTAAGATGATTTTTTTCTTAAATCATACTTGTTGAAAATTATTTTCAGAAAGTAAACTAACAAGTAAGAATTCACACTGTAGTTCAAATGTCCCATAATTAATTTTAAATTAAATACAGTTTTTGGAGACAAACGTCGTAATTTATTCTTTGAAAAATGATTTTCCGTATTTTTAAAGGCTCTTTTATAAATTAGTTCAAATGTACCAGCCAGTTATAATTGTTTATAAATATAAAAATGATGTATATATAAGAACACTAAAACAAAAACCTCATATTATATCGATCAGTTAGAAGTTTTTATTGTTGTAAGGGGCTAAGAATGTGCTTGGTACATTTGAACTAATCTATAACTAACGCTTCTTCATCGAAACAATAGATTGTAGAATGTTTTTGTAATAAATGTGTGTTTTAGAGTATAATATTTAAATAGAATCGAGTAAATTTTTGTTTTAAAGCACCCCATTTTATATTGCAAATTTTTCTCCCACCAATAAGAACAATTACATTCCAGCAAGCCAAGGCTTGGAAGGCCACCAAAGTTTATACGACTGGAGCAGCCCAAGGTGGATCCGGTCGAAGAGCCTCCCGAAAAGAAACTACGCAAAAAGTACAAGAAGGAGGAAAAATTACCCACTCCCGATCCCGACGAACAAAAGGCAGCTCTGTTCATCGAACAGTCGAAGTTACTTCCCGCGGAACGGGAGTCCTGGCACAGGCACTCTTACTTCCTGAAGAAGTACATCACCACGGAGGCGGACCCCAGGACGTGGTCGAACACCGAGGTGGTAAAGTTCATATCGTCGCTGCCCTGCTGCGAGAAGGACTGCGCCGTGTTCAAGGAGCAGGAGATCGACGGCGAGGCCTTCCTGTCGCTCAACCAAAGCGACATCCTGTCGATCCTGAACTTTAAGGTGGGGCCGGCGGTGAAGCTGTACAATAGCATAGTGTTGTTGCGGCAACATGTCGACGAGAAAAACTTTACGTAATGACGCGAAAAGTGATATTTTACTGTTTGCTTTGTTATTTTATCGACGAGTGTTGATCTTCATTTTATCATTGATTGTAAATTATTGTATAAAGAAGTATTATATAAATTTTCATTTTTTAAATAAATCTTATTTATGTGTAATGGCTTCATAGGTTTTGTTTTGACTAACGGAACGGTTTCTTGAGAGAGAATTGAAAAAAGGCGTGTGGAAAACCCGATGATTCAGCTGCGCCTTCGGGTTTGCATTAAAGTCCATCGTTTTTTTTAACCAAAAAAACATTTTGTCTAGAAAAACAACGAAACAATTCGTATGGACGCAGGAGAAGCCGACGAATTCAGTTCCGCGTTCGGATTTGCTCTAAAGTCGGCGGTTTTCCGTGTAGGCACGAATTTAGAAATCCTGCTGCGACGCAGCAAACTTTCTCCGTTTCACGGTAAAACGAGCAGTTTCTCGTTAAAACGGAGATTGCCACCGTGTCGGGGAGGTCGTGTTACGTGGATTCAGATGTGTTTCGTGCCGATTCTGACCCCTTAGAATTTGTAACAAATTTCCATGCTATAGTCCATCGATATTTTTAACCAAAAAACCATTTTGTCTAGCAAAATAACGAAACAATTTGTATGGACGCAGGAGAAGCCGACGAATTCAGTTCCGCGTTCGGATTTGCTCTAAAGTCGGCGGTTTTCCGTGTAGGCACGAATTTAGAAATCCTGCTGCGACGCAGCAAACTTTCTCCGTTTCACGGTAAAACGAGCAGTTTCTCGTTAAAACGGAGATTGCCACCGTGTCGGGGAGGTCGTGTTACGTGGATTCAGATGTGTTTCGTGCCGATTCTGACCCCTTAGAATTTGTAACAAATTTCCATGCTATAGTCCATCGATATTTTTAACCAAAAAACCATTTTGTCTAGCAAAATAACGAAACAATTTGTATGGACGCAGGAGAAGCCGACGAATTCAGTTCCGCGTTCGGATTTGCTCTAAAGTCGGCGGTTTTCCGTGTAGGCACGAATTTAGAAATCCTGCTGCGACGCAGCAAACTTTCTCCGTTTCACGGTAAAACGAGCAGTTTCTCGTTAAAACGGAGATTACCACCGTGTCGGGGAGGTCGTGTTACGTGGATATAGATATGTTTCGTGCCGATTCTGACCCCTTCGAATTTTTAACAAATTTCCATGCTATAGTCCATCGATATTTTTAACCAAAAAACCATTTTGTCTAGCAAAATAACGAAATAATTTGTATGGACGCAGGAGAAGCCGACGAATTCAGTTCCGCGTTCGGATTTGCTCTAAAGTCGGGGGTTTTCCGTGTAGGTACGAATTTAGAAATCCTGCTGCGACGCAGCAAACTTTCTCCGTTTCACGGTAAAACGAGCAGTTTCTCGTTAAAACGGAGATTACCACCGTGTCGGGGAGGTCGTGTTACGTGGATATAGATATGTTTCGTGCCGATTCTGACCCCTTCGAATTTTTAACAAATTTCCATGCTATAGTCCATCGATATTTTTAACCAAAAAACCATTTTGTCTAGCAAAATAACGAAATAATTTGTATGGACGCAGGAGAAGCCGACGAATTCAGTTCCGCGTTCGGATTTGCTCTAAAGTCGGGGGTTTTCCGTGTAGGTACGAATTTAGAAATCCTGCTGCGACGCAGCAAACTTTCTCCGTTTCACGGTAAAACGAGCAGTTTCTCGTTAAAACGGAGATTACCACCGTGTCGGGGAGGTCGTGTTACGTGGATATAGATATGTTTCGTGCCGATTCTGACCCCTTCGAATTTTTAACAAATTTCCATGCTATAGTCCATCGATATTTTTAACCAAAAAACCATTTTGTCTAGCAAAATAACGAAATAATTTGTATGGACGCAGGAGAAGCCGACGAATTCAGTTCCGCGTTCGGATTTGCTCTAAAGTCGGGGGTTTTCCGTGTAGGTACGAATTTAGAAATCCTGCTGCGACGCAGCAAACTTTCTCCGTTTCACGGTAAAACGAGCAGTTTCTCGTTAAAACGGAGATTACCACCGTGTCGGGGAGGTCGTGTTACGTGGATATAGATGTTTCGTGCCGATTCTGACCCCTTCGAATTTTTAACAAATTTCCATGCTATAGTCCATCGATATTTTTAACCAAAAAACCATTTTGTCTAGCAAAATAACGAAATAATTTGTATGGACGCAGGAGAAGCCGACGAATTCAGTTCCGCGTTCGGATTTGCTCTAAAGTCGGGGGTTTTCCGTGTAGGTACGAATTTAGAAATCCTGCTGCGACGCAGCAAACTTTCTCCGTTTCACGGTAAAACGAGCAGTTTCTCGTTAAAACGGAGATTACCACCGTGTCGGGGAGGTCGTGTTACGTGGATATAGATATGTTTCGTGCCGATTCTGACCCCTTCGAATTTTTAACAAATTTCCATGCTATAGTCCATCGATATTTTTAACCAAAAAACCATTTTGTCTAGCAAAATAACGAAATAATTTGTATGGACGCAGGAGAAGCCGACGAATTCAGTTCCGCGTTCGGATTTGCTCTAAAGTCGGGGGTTTTCCGTGTAGGTACGAATTTAGAAATCCTGCTGCGACGCAGCAAACTTTCTGCGTTTCATGATAAGACGAGCAGTTTCTCGATAAAACGGAGATTACCACCGTGTCGGGGAGGTCGTGTTACGTGGATTCAGATGTGTTTCGTGCCGATTCTGACCCCTTAGAATTTTTAACAAATTTCCATGCTATAGTCCATCGATTTTTTTAACCATAAAAACATTTTGTCTAGCAAAATAACGAAACAATTTGTATGGACGCAGGAGAAGCCGACGAATTCAGTTCCGCGTTCGGATTTGCTCTAAAGTCGGCGGTTTTCCGTGTAGGCACGAATTTAGAAATCCTGCTGCGACGCAGCAAACTTTCTCCGTTTCATGATAAGACGAGCAGTTTCTCGTTAAAACGGAGATTGCCACCGTGTCGGGGAGGTCGTGTTACGTGGATTTAGATGTGTTTCGTGCCGATTCTGACCCCTTAGAATTTGTAACAAATTTCCATGCTATAGTCCATTGATTTTTTTAACCATAAAAACATTTTGTCTAGCAAAATAACGAAACAATTTGTATGGACGCAGGAGAAGCCGACGAATTCAGTTCCGCGTTCGGATTTGCTCTAAAATCGGCGGTTTTCCGTGTAGGCACGAATTTAGAAATCCTGCTGCGACGCAGCAAACTTTCTCCGTTTCACGGTAAAACGAGCAGTTTCTCGTTAAAACGGAGATTACCACCGTGTCGGGGAGGTCGTGTTACGTGGATATAGATATGTTTCGTGCCGATTCTGACCCCTTCGAATTTTTAACAAATTTCCATGCTATAGTCCATCGATATTTTTAACCAAAAAACCATTTTGTCTAGCAAAATAACGAAACAATTTGTATGGACGCAGGAGAAGCCGACGAATTCAGTTCCGCGTTCGGATTTGCTCTAAAGTCGGCGGTTTTCCGTGTAGGCACGAATTTAGAAATCCTGCTGCGACGCAGCAAACTTTCTGCGTTTCATGATAAGACGAGCAGTTTCTCGATAAAACGGAGATTACCACCGTGTCGGGGAGGTCGTGTTACGTGGATTCAGATGTGTTTCGTGCCGATTCTGACCCCTTAGAATTTGTAACAAATTTCCATGCTATAGTCCATCGATTTTTTTAACCATAAAAACATTTTGTCTAGCAAAATAACGAAACAATTTGTATGGACGCAGGAGAAGCCGACGAATTCAGTTCCGCGTTCGGATTTGCTCTAAAATCGGCGGTTTTCCGTGTAGGCACGAATTTAGAAATCCTGCTGCGACGCAGCAAACTTTCTCCGTTTCATGATAAGACGAGCAGTTTCTCGTTAAAACGGAGATTGCCACCGTGTCGGGGAGGTCGTGTTACGTGGATTCAGATGTGTTTCGTGCCGATTCTGACCCCTTAGAATTTGTAACAAATTTCCATGCTATAGTCCATCGATTTTTTTAACCATAAAACCATTTTGTCTAGCAAAATAACGAAACAATTTGTATGGACGCAGGAGAAGCCGACGAATTCAGTTCCGCGTTCGGATTTGCTCTAAAGTCGGCGGTTTTCCGTGTAGGCACGAATTTAGAAATCCTGCTGCGACGCAGCAAACTTTCTCCGTTTCATGATAAGACGAGCAGTTTCTCGTTAAAACGGAGATTGCCACCGTGTCGGGGAGGTCGTGTTACGTGGATTTAGATGTGTTTCGTGCCGATTCTGACCCCTTAGAATTTGTAACAAATTTCCATGCTATAGTCCATTGATTTTTTTAACCATAAAAACATTTTGTCTAGCAAAATAACGAAACAATTTGTATGGACGCAGGAGAAGCCGACGAATTCAGTTCCGCGTTCGGATTTGCTCTAAAATCGGCGGTTTTCCGTGTAGGCACGAATTTAGAAATCCTGCTGCGACGCAGCAAACTTTCTCCGTTTCACGGTAAAACGAGCAGTTTCTCGTTAAAACGGAGATTACCACCGTGTCGGGGAGGTCGTGTTACGTGGATATAGATATGTTTCGTGCCGATTCTGACCCCTTCGAATTTTTAACAAATTTCCATGCTATAGTCCATCGATATTTTTAACCAAAAAACCATTTTGTCTAGCAAAATAACGAAACAATTTGTATGGACGCAGGAGAAGCCGACGAATTCAGTTCCGCGTTCGGATTTGCTCTAAAGTCGGCGGTTTTCCGTGTAGGTACGAATTTAGAAATCCTGCTGCGACGCAGCAAACTTTCTGCGTTTCATGATAAGACGAGCAGTTTCTCGATAAAACGGAAATTACCACCGTGTCGGGGAGGTCGTGTTACGTGGATTCAGATGTGTTTCGTGCCGATTCTGACCCCTTAGAATTTGTAACAAATTTCCATGCTATAGTCCATCGATTTTTTTAACCAAAAAAACATTTTGTCTAGAAAAACAACGAAACAATTCGTATGGACGCAGGAGAAGCCGACGAATTCAGTTCCGCGTTCGGATTTGCTCTAAAATCGGCGGTTTTCCGTGTAGGCACGAATTTAGAAATCCTGCTGCGACGCAGCAAACTTTCTCCGTTTCACGGTAAAACGAGCAGTTTCTCGTTAAAACGGAGATTACCACCGTGTCGGGGAGGTCGTGTTACGTGGATATAGATATGTTTCGTGCCGATTCTGACCCCTTCGAATTTTTAACAAATTTCCATGCTATAGTCCATCGATATTTTTAACCAAAAAACCATTTTGTCTAGCAAAATAACGAAACAATTTGTATGGACGCAGGAGAAGCCGACGAATTCAGTTCCGCGTTCGGATTTGCTCTAAAGTCGGGGGTTTTCCGTGTAGGTACGAATTTAGAAATCCTGCTGCGACGCAGCAAACTTTCTCCGTTTCACGGTAAAACGAGCAGTTTCTCGTTAAAACGGAGATTGCCACCGTGTCGGGGAGGTCGTGTTACGTGGATTCAGATGTGTTTCGTGCCGATTCTGACCCCTTCGAATTTTTAACAAATTTCCATGCTATAGTCCATCGATTTTTTTAACCAAAAAAACATTTTGTCTAGAAAAACAACGAAACAATTCGTATGGACGCAGGAGAAGCCGACGAATTCAGTTCCGCGTTCGGATTTGCTCTAAAATCGGCGGTTTTCCGTGTAGGCACGAATTTAGAAATCCTGCTGCGACGCAGCAAACTTTCTCCGTTTCACGGTAAAACGAGCAGTTTCTCGTTAAAACGGAGATTACCACCGTGTCGGGGAGGTCGTGTTACGTGGATATAGATATGTTTCGTGCCGATTCTGACCCCTTCGAATTTTTAACAAATTTCCATGCTATAGTCCATCGATATTTTTAACCAAAAAACCATTTTGTCTAGCAAAATAACGAAACAATTTGTATGGACGCAGGAGAAGCCGACGAATTCAGTTCCGCGTTCGGATTTGCTCTAAAGTCGGCGGTTTTCCGTGTAGGTACGAATTTAGAAATCCTGCTGCGACGCAGCAAACTTTCTGCGTTTCATGATAAGACGAGCAGTTTCTCGATAAAACGGAAATTACCACCGTGTCGGGGAGGTCGTGTTACGTGGATTCAGATGTGTTTCGTGCCGATTCTGACCCCTTAGAATTTGTAACAAATTTCCATGCTATAGTCCATCGATTTTTTTAACCAAAAAAACATTTTGTCTAGAAAAACAACGAAACAATTCGTATGGACGCAGGAGAAGCCGACGAATTCAGTTCCGCGTTCGGATTTGCTCTAAAATCGGCGGTTTTCCGTGTAGGCACGAATTTAGAAATCCTGCTGCGACGCAGCAAACTTTCTCCGTTTCACGGTAAAACGAGCAGTTTCTCGTTAAAACGGAGATTACCACCGTGTCGGGGAGGTCGTGTTACGTGGATATAGATATGTTTCGTGCCGATTCTGACCCCTTCGAATTTTTAACAAATTTCCATGCTATAGTCCATCGATATTTTTAACCAAAAAACCATTTTGTCTAGCAAAATAACGAAACAATTTGTATGGACGCAGGAGAAGCCGACGAATTCAGTTCCGCGTTCGGATTTGCTCTAAAGTCGGGGGTTTTCCGTGTAGGTACGAATTTAGAAATCCTGCTGCGACGCAGCAAACTTTCTCCGTTTCACGGTAAAACGAGCAGTTTCTCGTTAAAACGGAGATTGCCACCGTGTCGGGGAGGTCGTGTTACGTGGATTCAGATGTGTTTCGTGCCGATTCTGACCCCTTCGAATTTTTAACAAATTTCCATGCTATAGTCCATCGATATTTTTAACCAAAAAACCATTTTGTCTAGCAAAATAACGAAACAATTTGTATGGACGCAGGAGAAGCCGACAAATTCAGTTCCGCGTTCGGATTTGCTCTAAAGTCGGCGGTTTTCCGTGTAGGCACGAATTTAGAAATCCTGCTGCGACGCAGAAAACTTTCTGCGTTTCATGATAAGACGAGCAGTTTCTCGTTCGGATTTGCTCTAAAATCTAAGATGCTTCTGCTTTTTTCGTAAAAAAAGAGGCCTTTTCCGTTTCCGGAAAAAACTCCTGACATCAAACTGACCCATGCTGCAGTAGCGTTATGCTGATCGAATGGAGAGAACTTACCTGCGCGCGCTTCTCGGCGGGAATTTCAAACTCAAAAATAACACATCGGTATTTTAATGCCTTGTTTATTTGGAAGACATCTGTTGTTATTAAAATCAGTATAAATCGATCGTGTATGGTTACAGTTAGCCTACATACGGTATACATGGAGAGCACGTTGGGTGCCTATAAGCATCTCAGCGCAATCCTACATTACAAGCGTGCGGAGGGGGTGGGCGGCAGGCCCTGGGCGCCCCCGCTGGCCAAGGTACATTCAACAGAAATATCCTGGGGTGGGTTTTTGCTCACTTTTATTTAAAATTAATACTGAATAATAAAAATAAAGGTTAAATAAGAAATAATTAAAATTGATAATCTATTTTTCACTTTATAAATAGAACACATCTGATTGCTTTATAAATTATATAAAATAACGTGTATCGGGATAGGTCGACACTGTTACAATCAAAATTATACAATTAAAAAAATTTAACGTTACAAGGGGGTGGAAAATTACAGGCGTGCCAAGCGCATCGCCACGTGTAATTCTGGGACAATTTAAAATTGACTAAGGGCGGGGCGGTGGCGGAATTCGCATAGGGAACATTCTGGAAACGCTCCTCTATCCCGACATCAAACCTTGAGGGCCCTTTACGCTTCTTATAACCCTTAAATAACCTTTTAAATTCACAATTTTGATGACCCCAACGTAACCAAAATAAAATCATAATTAAAATATACATACAGGGTGATAAAAATACGAGTTTTTTTTAAATTTCATGATCGAAGTGGTAGAAAGAAAAAGAAAACCACTAGGGCAATGAAACTGCAGATGTTTGTTAGAATTTGTACACAGAAATTTATACCCATCTTAAAAAATTGAGACAGTGACTTGGTAACGATAGAAATGCAATGTTTTGTATTGCAATAGCCTCCACGTTGACCTGATTTGAACATAACACATATTACTTCATAAATAATGGTTTTAATGATACTTAAAACCGTAATAACAAAAAAGATTGTCAATTTTCCTAATTGCTGCTCAACTTGTAGTAAATACCTCACAAAACAATTTGGGCACATAGAATTGGTCTCAAGAGCCTATGTGTCAGAAAGATGGAGAATGTTCGAAGATGTAAACCCCATTTTGTAATGCAATAGCCTTTTAGCTAACCAGATTTGTGCCTACTCTAGAAAAATGTAAAATACTCGCGATTTTAATTCAATTTCAAAGAGTGATAAAAATATGGCGTCCTTTATAGAAATGGTTATTTTATCCAAGACTTAGGATTAAACACTGTTTCCTATATTTTAGACAAATGGAATACTTCTCACGAAAACGATTTTCACGGGAATTAGAGACGACAAATTTCCGAAGATGTAAGCCCCATGTTATAATGCAACAGCCTCTTAGCTGACCAGACTTGCGCCTACTCTAGAAGAATGTCAAATACTCGCGACTTCGACGATACTTCAAAGAATGATATGGAAAAAATGCGGTGTCCTTTATTTATATGGTCACGTTCTTCTAGATTTAGGTTAAACATTTTTCATCGCATTTTAGACAAATGGAATACTCAAGATGACATTTCATGGAAATTAGGAACTTTTACAAACAAATTTTTTAACGCGTAAACACCATTTTCTAACGCAGCAGCCTCCTCGCTGAACAGATCTGTGCCTACAGATATTAAATCTGTAATCTAAAAAAATATAAAACACTCAGGGCTTTGAAGATACCTCAAAGAGCAATATGGAAGAAAATGTATGTAATCTTTACTTAAATAGTATTTTCTCCAAGGCTTAGATTGAACACCTCTCAATATATTTAAGGTAACACCTTTCACATTGACATTTGTCTTGAGAAATGGGGATGGAAATTTTGATTATACGTACACCTCATTTTATAATGCAACAGCCTTCTAGATGACCTGATCTGTGTCTAACGGACATAACTTGGAAAAAAGTCAAACATTTGCCGTTTCAAGGATATTTCAAAGAGTAGCAAAGAAAGTAGGCGCCTCTATTAAATAATTATTTTGAAAATGGTAAAATGACTATTAAATAGAAACTTCTCATGATGACATTTGTCATGAGAAATAGCGATGGTAAATTTTCCAGGATGTAAACCGTATTTTGTAATGCAATAGCATCCTAGCTGAGCAGATTTGTGCCTAATAGATATTACTCTAATGAATGTCAAGAACAGACGGTTTTGGGGATGATTCCAACAATAGTAGCAAATGACTCTTATTTAAATCCTTCTCTTTATTATTTTTTCCAAAGCTTAGATTAAACGCATTTCGAAGCATTTCAGACAAATGGAACACTTATCACAATAACATTTGTCATGGAAACTAGGAATGATAATTTTGTTTCAAGATTTAAACTCCGTTTTATGCCTTCAGACTGACCTGATTTGAACCTAGTAGATATTAATTGATAAATGATGTAAAAAGTGCACGATTTCAATGTAATTTTGAAAACACAGTGTCAAAAGAAGTACATGAATGTTTTTACACGTGTTTTCATCTCAAAATTGAAATTAAACATATCTGAATAAATTTGAGGCAAATACATTAGTTCTAACAGTAACTTCTGTGGCTGAAATTAAAAATGACGGAGTTATAAAGACGTGTACATAATTCTTCTTATTGCTTGAGCCTTCTGGAGAGCCTGATTTATGTCTAGGAGATATTAATAAAATAATTCCAAAGATTCGCATATTCACGGATATGTATGTACAAAAGAGGTAGATCCTTGTTGTTTTCACAGATATTCACTCAGATTAAGGACACCAAACTAAACTCTATATGAAATATTTTAGAAATAACTAAAATACCCCCAAAAAGGATAAAAGAATATCACCCAAACCAAGAATATGCAAAACATTTTGCCATCATGGTTTTTTCTTAACCGATATTACCTGCCTGTGCGGCTGCAATGGCCATTCAGTTAACCTGACTGGTGCCTACTCGACTTCCATTTTTACCAATTGTAAACCACCACTTTGCAAATACGACGCATAATCGCAAGTATGGGACAAACCAAGACCGTACAAGCAATCGACCTGATTTGCACCCATTGGATTTTGACAACGCTCTGGACGATGTAGACAGGAAGTCACACGATTTAACGAATTCGTAATGAACACAACGATTATTACGAAAATTATATTCGACTGAAGATTTACGGTTAGAAATTTTCCCTTCCTCGAATAGCCCCCTAACCGACCTGATTCGTACCCAACGATTTTAGACCTCCACTCATCCATCACCTTCGCTGCAACGGCCACCCGACTTACCTGATTTGTGCCCACTTGATTTTTTAAATTTTCAGTGACAATATGAAATTTTTAATGAAAAATGATTTATTACTTATTTTTTTGTTTATACGACCCTCAAGGCTTGAAGCAATGCCAAATGTGACGTTTAACAAGTCAAAAGTTAAAATTAAAATACAATTAAAATAATTAATGATTAATAGTTTTATGGTAAAATATGTAAGGTATATGGTAAGATAGTATTCGTTTGTATTTTTTGAAAAATTACAATTTTTGTTATTCCGCAAACGCCCGGCCCGAATAACAATCGACCTCAGCTATGGCGCGTCCTCGGCGCCCCGTGATGCATTCTTGAGAGTTCAAAACTGGTTCAACTATTTATATATAATATATATAATAATCGCACTATGTATTTACAAGTTGTGGTTCACCTAACGAAATAAAAAAATTTACATACATCATTTATAATAATAATAATAATAATAAAAACTTTGTGTAATAAAAAATCACTTATGTACAAAACAATTACACAATCTGCACCAGTCCATGGTCTAGCGTCGAGTCCATACACCCTCCATTTATTATTTAATTATTTTTTTTCTTTTTGTTTTTAATAAGCGATTATGGGAAAGTTGATTTCTACGGCTACGCCCATCACAGTAATTTGCTTTTCTTCTAGTGCACCTTGCAACTGTCAAGGCCTATGGAATCTGCAACAGAAAACAGCCCTCATGTAGTCACATGTCAGCGGAATACACAATCGCACAATCACCGTCTCTATTTTTAAGGTTAATCTACGGTCGGAATACACCGATCCGTTTTCTACCTTCACACAGACAGGCTGTATTTACTTTTTATATTAGTTGGTGATAATGAAAAGTATGAAAAATGCCCATACGACCTTAATTTATCATTAAAATCTTCCACGATAAGTTTCAAATGCATTTAAAAAAAATCCCCCTATTCACGCTTTTATAGAGGAAAATATATCGAATATTAATGTTTCTATTTAAATTTTCCTTGGAAAAGGTAAGAAATATTCCTAATTGCCCTTTTAATTCGCAAAAATGAGGCAATTGTGTAAAATGTAAGGTTAGAATACACCAATCTGTCTTCTACCTTCACACAGACGAACTATAGTATGAAAAATGCCCTTACGACATTATCTTATCATTAAAATCTTCCACGATAAGTTTCAAATGCATTTAAAAAAAATCCCCCTATTCACGCTTTTATAGAGGAAAATATATCGAATATTAATGTTTCTATTTAAATTTTCCTTGGAAAAGGTAAGAAATATTCCTAATTGCCCTTTTAATTCGCAAAAATGAGGCAATTGTGTAAAATGTAAGGTTAGAATACACCAATCTGTCTTCTACCTTCACACAGACGAACTATAGTATGAAAAATGCCCTTACGACCTTAATTTATAATTAAAATCTTCCACGATAAGTTTCAAATGCATTTAAAAAAATCCTCCCATTCACGTTCATATAGAGGAAAATATATCGAATATTAATGTTGTCTATTTAAATTTTCCTTGGAAAAGGTAAGAAATATTCCTAATTGCCCTTTTAATTCGCAAAAATGAGGCAATTGTGTAAAATGTAAGGTTAGAATACACCAATCTGTCTTCTACCTTCACAGAGACGAACTATAGTATGAAAAATGCCCTTACGACCTTATCTTATCATTAAAATCTTCCACGATAAGTTTCAAATGCATTTAAAAAAAATCCCCCTATTCACGCTTTTATAGAGGAAAATATATCGAATATTAATGTTTCTATTTAAATTTTCCTTGGAGAAGGTAAGAAATATTCCTAATTGCCCTTTTAATTCGCAAAAATGAGGCAATTGTGTAAAATGTAAGGTTAGAATACACCAATCTGTCTTCTACCTTCACACAGACGAACTATAGTATGAAAAATGCCCTTACGACCTTAATTTATAATTAAAATCTTCCACGATAAGTTTCAAATGCATTTAAAAAAATCCTCCCATTCACGTTCATATAGAGGAAAATATATCGAATATTAATGTTGTCTATTTAAATTTTCCTTGGAAAAGGTAAGAAATATTCCTAATTGCCCTTTTAATTCGCAAAAATGAGGCAATTGTGTAAAATGTAAGGTTAGAATACACCAATCTGTCTTCTACCTTCACACAGACGAACTATAGTATGAAAAATGCCCTTACGACCTTAATTTATAATTAAAATCTTCCACGATAAGTTTCAAATGCATTTAAAAAAATCCTCCCATTCACGTTCATATAGAGGAAAATATATCGAATATTAATGTTGTCTATTTAAATTTTCCTTGGAAAAGGTAAGAAATATTCCTAATTGCCCTTTTAATTCGCAAAAATGAGGCAATTGTGTAAAATGTAAGGTTAGAATACACCAATCTGTCTTCTACCTTCACACAGACGAACTATAGTATGAAAAATGCCCTTACGACCTTATCTTATCATTAAAATCTTCCACGATAAGTTTCAAATGCATTTAAAAAAAATCCCCCTATTCACGCTTTTATAGAGGAAAATATATCGAATATTAATGTTGTCTATTTAAATTTTCCTTGGAAAAGGTAAGAAATATTCCTAATTGCCCTTTTAATTCGCAAAAATGAGGCAATTGTGTAAAATGTAAGGTTAGAATACACCAATCTGTCTTCTACCTTCACACAGACGAACTATAGTATGAAAAATGCCCTTACGACCTTATCTTATCATTAAAATCTTCCACGATAAGTTTCAAATGCATTTAAAAAAAATCCCCCTATTCACGCTTTTATAGAGGAAAATATATCGAATATTAATGTTGTCTATTTAAATTTTCCTTGGAAAAGGTAAGAAATATTCCTAATTGCCCTTTTAATTCGCAAAAATGAGGCAATTGTGTAAAATGTAAGGTTAGAATACACCAATCTGTCTTCTACCTTCACACAGACGAACTATAGTATGAAAAATGCCCTTACGACCTTATCTTATCATTAAAATCTTCCACGATAAGTTTCAAATGCATTTAAAAAAAATCCCCCTATTCACGCTTTTATAGAGGAAAATATATCGAATATTAATGTTTCTATTTAAATTTTCCTTGGAGAAGGTAAGAAATATTCCTAATTGCCCTTTTAATTCGCAAAAATGAGGCAATTGTGTAAAATGTAAGGTTAGAATACACCAATCTGTCTTCTACCTTCACACAGACGAACTATAGTATGAAAAATGCCCTTACGACCTTAATTTATAATTAAAATCTTCCACGATAAGTTTCAAATGCATTTAAAAAAATCCTCCCATTCACGTTCATATAGAGGAAAATATATCGAATATTAATGTTGTCTATTTAAATTTTCCTTGGAAAAGGTAAGAAATATTCCTAATTGCCCTTTTAATTCGCAAAAATGAGGCAATTGTGTAAAATGTAAGGTTAGAATACACCAATCTGTCTTCTACCTTCACACAGACGAACTATAGTATGAAAAATGCCCTTACGACCTTAATTTATAATTAAAATCTTCCACGATAAGTTTCAAATGCATTTAAAAAAATCCTCCCATTCACGTTCATATAGAGGAAAATATATCGAATATTAATGTTGTCTATTTAAATTTTCCTTGGAAAAGGTAAGAAATATTCCTAATTGCCCTTTTAATTCGCAAAAATGAGGCAATTGTGTAAAATGTAAGGTTAGAATACACTAATCTGTCTTCTACCTTCACACAGACAAACTATATTTAGTTCTTATACTAGTTGGTGATAATGCAAAGTATGAAAAATGCCCCTACGACCTTAATTTATCATTAAAATCTTCCACGATAAGTTTCAAATGCATTTAAAAAAATCCTCCCATTCACGTTCATATAGAGGAAAATATATCGAATATTAATGTTGTTTATTTAAATTTTCCTTGGAAAAGGCAACAAATATTTCTAATTGCCCTTGTAATTTGCAAAAATGAGGCAATTGTGTAAAATGTAAGGTTAGAATACACTAATCTGTCTTCTACCTTCACACAGACAAACTATATTTAGTTCTTATACTAGTTGGTGATAATGCAAAGTATGAAAAATGCCCCTACGACCTTAATTTATCATTAAAATCTTCCATGATAAGTTTCAAATGCATTTAAAAAAAATCCCCCTATTTACGCTTTTATAGAGGAAAATATATCGAATATTAATGTTTCTATTTAAATTTTCCTTGGAAAAGGTAAGAAATATTCCTAATTGCCCTTTTAATTCGCAAAAATGAGGCAATTGTGTAAAATGTAAGGTTAGAATACACCAATCTGTCTTCTACCTTCACACAGACGAACTATAGTATGAAAAATGCCCTTACGACCTTATCTTATCATTAAAATCTTCCACGATAAGTTTCAAATGCATTTAAAAAAAATCCCCCTATTCACGCTTTTATAGAGGAAAATATATCGAATATTAATGTTTCTATTTAAATTTTCCTTGGAGAAGGTAAGAAATATTCCTAATTGCCCTTTTAATTCGCAAAAATGAGGCAATTGTGTAAAATGTAAGGTTAGAATACACCAATCTGTCTTCTACCTTCACACAGACGAACTATAGTATGAAAAATGCCCTTACGACCTTAATTTATAATTAAAATCTTCCACGATAAGTTTCAAATGCATTTAAAAAAATCCTCCCATTCACGTTCATATAGAGGAAAATATATCGAATATTAATGTTGTCTATTTAAATTTTCGTTGGAAAAGGTAAGAAATATTCCTAATTGCCCTTTTAATTCGCAAAAATGAGGCAATTGTGTAAAATGTAAGGTTAGAATACACCAATCTGTCTTCTACCTTCACACAGACGAACTATAGTATGAAAAATGCCCTTACGACATTATCTTATCATTAAAATCTTCCACGATAAGTTTCAAATGCATTTAAAAAAAATCCCCCTATTCACGCTTTTATAGAGGAAAATATATCGAATATTAATGTTTCTATTTAAATTTTCCTTGGAGAAGGTAAGAAATATTCCTAATTGCCCTTTTAATTCGCAAAAATGAGGCAATTGTGTAAAATGTAAGGTTAGAATACACCAATCTGTCTTCTACCTTCACACAGACGAACTATAGTATGAAAAATGCCCCTACGACCTTATCTTATCATTAAAATCTTCCACGATAAGTTTCAAATGCATTTAAAAAAAATCCCCCTATTCACGTTCATATAGAGGAAAATATATCGAATATTAATGTTGTCTATTTAAATTTTCCTTGGAAAAGGTAAGAAATATTCCTAATTGCCCTTTTAATTCGCAAAAATGAGGCAATTGTGTAAAATGTAAGGTTAGAATACACCAATCTGTCTTCTACCTTCACACAGACGAACTATATTTATTTCTTATATTAGTTGATGATAATGAAAAGTATGAAAAATGTTCCTACGACTTTAACATAACCTAAAAATCTTCCACGATTTATTTCAAATGTATGCAATTGATTTAAAAATAATTCCCCAACATCCATATTCTTATAGAGGAAAATAAATTGAATATTAATGTTATCTATTTAAATTCTCCTTGGAAAAGGTAAGAAATATTCCTAATTGCCCTTTTAATTCGCAAAAATGAGGCAATTGTGTAAAATGTAAGGTTAGAATACACCAATCTGTCTTCTACCTTCACACAGACGAACTATAGTATGAAAAATGCCCTTACGACCTTAATTTATAATTAAAATCTTCCACGATAAGTTTCAAATGCATTTAAAAAAATCCTCCCATTCACGTTCATATAGAGGAAAATATATCGAATATTAATGTTGTCTATTTAAATTTTCCTTGGAAAAGGTAAGAAATATTCCTAATTGCCCTTTTAATTCGCAAAAATGAGGCAATTGTGTAAAATGTAAGGTTAGAATACACCAATCTGTCTTCTACCTTCACACAGACGAACTATAGTATGAAAAATGCCCTTACGACATTATCTTATCATTAAAATCTTCCACGATAAGTTTCAAATGCATTTAAAAAAAATCCCCCTATTCACGCTTTTATAGAGGAAAATATATCGAATATTAATGTTTCTATTTAAATTTTCCTTGGAGAAGGTAAGAAATATTCCTAATTGCCCTTTTAATTCGCAAAAATGAGGCAATTGTGTAAAATGTAAGGTTAGAATACACCAATCTGTCTTCTACCTTCACACAGACGAACTATATTTATTTCTTATATTAGTTGATGATAATGAAAAGTATGAAAAATGTTCCTACGACTTTAACATAACCTAAAAATCTTCCACGATTTATTTCAAATGTATGCAATTGATTTAAAAATAATTCCCCAACATCCATATTCTTATAGAGGAAAATAAATTGAATATTAATGTTATCTATTTAAATTCTCCTTGGAAAAGGTAAGAAATATTCCTAATTGCCCTTTTAATTCGTAAAAATGCGGCAATTATGTAAAATGTAAGGTTAGAATACACTAATCTGTATTCTACCTTCACACAGATGAACTCTATTTTTTATATTAGTTGGTGATACTGAAAAGTAGGAAAAATGTCCGTAAGACCTTAACATAACGTTGAATTCTTCCACGTTAAGTTTAGAAAGTATATGATTGATTTTAAACAAGTCCCCCATCCACGCTCTTGTAGAGAAAAGAAAATTAAAATTAATTTTGTAATTAATCTTTTAATTTTTTCTTTCTAATTCGCAAAAATGGGGCAGTTGTGTAAAATGTAAGGTTAGAATACACAAATCCATCTTCTGCCGTCACATAGACAGACTCGATGGACTATATATATTTTTTTATATTGGTTGGTGATACTGAAAAGTATGAAAAATGTCCCTACAACCTTAACTTAACCTTGAAATCTTGCATAAGTTTCAAATGAATGCAATTAATTAAAAAAAAAAAAATCCCATCTACGCTTTTGTAGAAAAAAAAATTAGATATAAATGTTTTTTTTTTTAAATTTTCCTTGGAGAAGGCAAGAAATATTCCTAATTGCCCTCTAACTTGCAAAAATGACACAGTCGCGTAAAATGTACGGTTAGAATACACCAATCTGTCTTCTGCCTTCACATAAATGAACTATAATTATTTACTATATTAGTTGGTGCTAATGAAAAGTACAAAAAATGTTCTTGCGACCTTAACATAACCTTGAAATATTCCACAAGTTTCAAACGTATACGATTGATTTAAAAAAATCCCCCATTCACGCTCTTGTAGAGAAAAGGAAATTAAACATTAATGTTATTTGAATTTTCTTTGGAAAAGGCAAGAAATATTCCCAGTTACACTTTTAATTTGCAAAAATGGCGCAGTTGCGTAAAATGTAAGGTTAGAATACATCAATTCTTGTTCTACCTTCACTTAACAGACTATACCTGTTTTTTATTTTTTTTAGATGTGATATTTTGAGGTAATTAAAAATTAAAAAAAAAACAGCCCCTAAGACATCGATTTAATCTTATAGAGTGAATTGTACGCTGACTAAAGAAAGATCAGAGCATTCACAGCCAAGATATTCAACACTAGAAAATGTTGTGTATTTTCCAGTTTTTCCAGCAAATTTTTAATTTTTGAAAACAATTCTTTTAGTTTCCATAAACTCTTACAAGTAAAATCTCCCTTTTCCACGAAAAATCATTAACGATTTTCTAATTTTTCTGTTTGGAAAATTCTGCTGAGGAAAATTTTTCTGTTTTTTTTTTTTAATGGAGAATTTTAAAAATTGGAATTTTTTTTAAATGAATTTTTATATAATTTTACGGAATAGAAAATTATTTGCAATTGGAATTTTACGTAATGGAAAATTGTCCGCAATTTTCGAGAATTATTCTTCCTTAAAATTGTCAGAGGAGAAAATAATCTGCATTTTGCAGTACGGAGTTAAATTAGCGATTTTCCAGAATTCTTTGCCCAAAATTTTTTAAAATTATTCATAATTTGCTAATTTTCAAAAATTGAAAAATACTTGCGCAATTTTTTGAAAAAGAAAATTTTACGGAATGAAAAACTATCCGCCATTTTGCGGGAATAAAATTTTCAGTAATTTTGCAGAACGAAAATTGACAGCAAAGAAGCAAAATCACAACAGTTCTTTTTTCAATTTTCCAAAACCTTTAAAAACGCTTTAAACTAAATTCTGGAAGGATAAGTATTAATTAATAAGGACTAAATAACGTAATTTTTCATGACAAATTACCTTAAAGGCATTTAAAAACAAACTATCAGTCAAAGGACAAAAAAACTACCACAAAAACTAAAAAACAAAAGCAAAACTAACGGGAAGTGTTAACACAGAAAATTAAACACAAACTCAATATTCTAATTTCTCTTAATATGCTCACAAGAAATATTTCCACCAACTTTCTTTAGTCTACTTCAAATCTAAGATCTTTCAACTTACGATCGAGCCAATCAAAGAATCCCGTAGATTAATCGCCTTTTCTATATTTGCTATCCTTCTACCCCCAACTAAACCCAGATCCACTCTACCTAAGCAACCCTAACTATTGTGACGTTGATTCGTCAACCACCACACGGAGCCTGGCCGGGATCTTTTTATTCTGCGCTATTAAATTGTATACTAAATGCCTCTGAAGATGGGGGCTGCAGCCCCCCACGATGCTCCTCTTTCTACGTTTCACGATCACCCTAGCCCTAATACCGTGCTTGCTGCAAACAAAAACCACCTTTAATTGGCCAGAAAACGACTTTAATCGATTAGACCGGCCACCACATTCGCCCGATATTAATCCCATTGAAAATGTCTAATCGGATTCCACCTTTATATATTTTGTGATACGTTTTAAAATCGCGTTCCTTTATGAGGGCCCGAAAGGACCAACAATGCCATGTAAGGTATATAGAGAAGGCAACGACGTTTGTAAGTGGGTAGATGAAGCGGTTTGAGACGGTACATTATTCAAGAATCGTGATGTGACTCAATGCGAAAAGAAAAAATAATTATGAATGTTTTTTTTATTGATATCATAGGGGACAAATCAAAACTGTATTCTGCAACAAAATACTTATATAAAACGTCACAGACGCAATAAAACGGCATTAATCGCTTGAAGCGGCCACCTCACTCACCCGATCTTAATCCTATTTCCTGGAATAAATATGGAATCCTGGATTCCATATTTATATATTTTGTGAAAGGACGACGTATTTAATAACGAGTGCCGCGTACGTAAAACGATTTAAAATTGAATTCCTTTATGGGAGCCCGAAGGGACCAACAACGCCGCGTAAAATAACTCTGACTTTCTTTTACTGATAATATCATTGAGGAAAAATCAAAACTGTCTTTTGTAACAAGATACTTATATAAAACGTCACAGTAGCCTAGCGGACGCAAGAAAACGACATTAATCGCTTGGAGCGGCCACCTCTCTCACCCGATCTTAACTCTATTGAAAATATTTAGGCGCATACAAGGAACTAGACTGTCAGACATGGGAGCGAAGGGGGGAGTTAATAATTACCGTGTAAGGTGCCGACTTTCCTCGTGCACCGACATCTCCGAGCTCTTGAACTCGTTCAGCTCCTTCCTGATAGCTGCCTTGTCCTTAGGCGTCAATCTGGTCCAGGGCTTGTCGGCGCGCCGGTCGTAGTCGTGCGCTTGCGTCACCTCGATGTAGTCGTTGAAGCGGATGATCTTCTTCTCCTTCAACTCCTCGACGGTCGGCCGGAAGCTCAGCTTGCGCAGCAGGAACCTCTTCTTCTCCTCCTTCTGCTTCTTCTCCTCGGCGGGGCTTTGCTCTGAAAACGAAACGTAAGGATTTGGTCCTTCACGCCGGATACGCATCTTACGACGACTTACTCTTCAGGATGTTTCGCTCCTCGAGCTCCTCCTGAGTGGGTCTCATGCTGAGCCGCCTGATGAGTCGGGCGCCTATGGCTTCCTTCGCCTCCTGTCTCTCGTTGTCCGATTGGATCTGCAGGATGTTGCGGTTGATGAGCTCCTGCCGGTCGGGCCTCAGGGCTAGCTTCAGCGACAGGCTCTCCTTCCTGGCGATCTTCAGGGCCAAGCGGTTCTCCTCGGACATGCTGTCCTCGTCCCTGTAGGGGATCGGGCCGTCGTTGGAGTCGCTGTCGCTCTCGTCTTCCCGGATCACGTACGGCCTCGCGTTCTCTTTGTTTTCGATCGCGGGAGGCATGCCGAACCTCAGCGGTTTTCCGCTGCTAAAAAAAAAATACCGCCGGTTCAGTTTTACCGCCGTAGAAAGTCAGGAGAGGAATCTTGAAGGAAATACCATCAATATCCAGAAAGTATTTGTATTAATCAACTTATTTATGACGAGATTTTTTAAATAACTTCTGGAAATTATGGATAAATGACTAAACAGCACACAAAATATGGTGAGAATTAGATACAAAAACACTTAAATGAAGTAGAACGGAAGCAGTGAACTGAGTAAAATGCGGTTACTCAGGATTATACGAACATTATGCGAAACAATGTTTGTACAATCGGGTTTGCTAAAAATAAAAAGCTTCTCATACATTTTTTTTGTGGCGGGGAGTTGCGGCGTTCAAAAACTCACAATTTCGTTAGCAAATACAAGAAAAAGTCCATGCTGTGCGGGCGGGATAATGGCTCTGGAAACTGTGCCGCTTCAAATAAAATTGGGTTGCGATTTAAAACGTTTAATGCTGATTTATTATGAATCATAAACTTGTGTATGGTTTTGGCAGCATATCGAAGGCCAATCTTTTTTTTTTTTATAAACGTATTTGAGAGTTGGTGCCAGATTACCTATGGATTTTACACGGTGCGTCGAGGGAAATAGCCAATATTCAAAGTCGTAGGGTAAATGTTATTTCTTGACTAAAAGAAAATTAAAAAATACCGTTAGAAAACTAGAATAACATTTTAGCGATAAAAACATTTCCCGCAAGGCTTTTAATTTTTTTTCCGAAGTTCTGCAAGTTTTAAAAACACGCGGTTAAATGAAAGACTCTTCTAAAGATGCGGAAAAATTTGTAAAAAATATTCATTTGAGAAATTAATGGTCGAAAAATTTGCAAACAAAAAATAAACTGTATTTTTTAACCACCATCTTTTTAAATAACAGAAATTTTTTAATTTGGAAAATTTTAAAAGATACGATAAAGGAAACTTTTCCAAATTACTTGTTTAAGTTGCAGTCTACTGGTTGCTTCACTTGTTATTACTTGCAAAAAAGTTAAACAATGTTCAAATTCAAGGTAATAAATATTTTTCCGTACTGAAAACTTTGGAAAAAAAAAACAGTAGAGAAACTGGATGAAAAAAATTGTGAAACGTGTAAATATCGCCTGCATAATAACCCACTTTAATAACAACAATTCTACCTACTTCAAAAGTTTTTTTCAAGTTTTTTTTTCTTTGTTTTCGTTATAATTTTGTATTTTGTATCATATATTGTCAAAAAATTACATCATATGGGAAAAAACAAAATTTTCTTGCGCCAATAGTTCGCGTCTAACAATAACCGGGTACAAAATATACTGGGTGATTTTTAATTTAGGAAAAATCGCGGTTCGTGAAATAGACAAAAAAAACTAAATTCGTTATTAAAAAAATTAAAAAAACTTTGATGCATGTTTTCTGTTGATCACTGCATTTCTAAAAATGTGAACAGCTGAACTTGAACAATTAAATTGTAAATGGGCATTATGCAACAGTACATTTGTAGAATAGTGAATAAATTTGTTAAAAATTTAAGGAATAACTTTTGAGAAAAACTCTGGGACCCGTCGAATTTAATTTTTAGTTGTGCATTTTTTAAAATATAATTAATACATACAGGGTGATTCGTGTACGAGATATGACATCATCAATATTTTTATATAGTCATATAAAGATACGACTTATAAAAAATATGTTTAATTTTTTAACATTTATAGTGGCGTATCATTTACATGAACTATAAACGTTACCACAAAACACCAAATGTATATACAGGACGTTCCATAACCCACTGACCAGGATTTAATTTTGACAGAAAAAAAAAAAATAAAAAAAGACCCAGTAATGCATCAGACACCAATTTTGAATATTTATTGGTCGTAAAATCAGACGTTTCTATATATGGGGCATTTTACAATACACGTTCAAGCTAATAAAAAAATTGAAAATCACAAAATCAAATTGGAAGATTTTTTATTTTTTATTATTAATAATTTCCTCACTAAAGTATTTCTATAGGTTCCTTCAATTATGAATCTGGTTTATACTATTTTACTTATATATATATAGGGCGGATCAAAAGAATTAAGCTCTATTTAATTTGAGTCAATTTATTCCCCAAATTGCAAGGAAATTGGCATTAATAATCTCCTTAAAATATGTCTTAAAATGTATAAAATTACACGCACTATATACACGGGATGTTTTATGCTACAAGTTCAGACAAGAAAAAAATTACAAATCCTGAAATTTAAATTCGAAAAGATATTTAAATGTTTTATTAATCAATACAAAATTAGGCTATTTCTACCGTTTTCTCTAACGAACAAATCTCATTCACCTCTTTTTATGGATATATACAGGGTGAATCAAAAGAATCATGATTTTATATTTTTACCTAATTTTTTTTTATATCACGGGTTCTAAGAAATTAGATTATGTTTCGTCTCATATTTATTATTAAAGTCATTTTATTTCTCTGTATCTCCATAAGTGATATACCGGACGGAGACAAAGATTTTCAAATATAAAGGCAACTTCGTTCTTTCGAAATCTATTATTAATTGTACTTTGATAACTGTTTATTAAAGGTTTATAGGCAATTGTGTGCGCCATTTCGCAAACTGTCACTATCATTAAATAATATAAACAATTATCAAACGGGGTGCCACAAGGGTGACCTCTGGGACTTATTACACTGAACCTCCTCAGAAACGACTTAGTCGTGAGCTTACAAAATCAGATTGTGTTCTAAAATAAATAGTAAAACGGAAAAATGTACACCAAATTGAAACTGAGGTATCCCCCAAAGCCCAATATTGAGCCCAACACTATCGCTCCTCCCTATAAACGATTCATTTGTGAGTTTTGACGTTCGAACCTCCCCACGAAAGAGTATAAAGAGGGAAGAAAACATAAGAGTGATTATTGTGACAGTGACTAATGATATTAACACTACATTTAACATATTTACCATATTCTTATCCGAGGCCTAAGATGCGGCCTTCTGGTTGGGAAAATAAAATAAAACGTCGTTAGAAATAAGGAAATTACCAATTCGAAAAACAAGTCGCTCTCATTTGTATCAATTATTAAATTTAAACTGATTTGATAAGTTAATACGTATGACTAATTCTAGATTGTCAAAAAGCTTGTTTTATAAATACAAATTTCATACAAGATATACAAAAATATACTGTTAAAAAGCAGGATTTGTGGACTATCCTGCTATGAAAATAATAAAATTGATAAACAAACATGACTTTAAACTTACTTGAAACTAGAATTGTGTTCCTGCTGCCTCATGGTGAGCGGCCTATTCTCCTGTGTAGGGGTGTTCTGTGGCGTCCCGGGCCCGCTACCCCCTTTCTTCTTCAAAGCCGACTTGAGTGGCATCGCGTGGAATTTGGGCTCCTTCGCGGGAATCTCGTCGATCCTGCTCGTGTCTATGGTCGGATCCGGTTGCGGCATCCTGTACATGTAGGAATTATCGTCATCGTATTCTATTTCATCGTCATCTTCTTCATCGTTTTCTAAAGGAGATATATATTGTACCACTGAGAGAAAGCCGTAAAACGAATTAAACAAGCACGATCTAGCGGGCGTCGCTTCAACTGGGCAAGCGCGCGCGACAATTGAAACTAGCGCGGGAGATTTAAATTTAAATCCTGTCAATCGCGAGTTTTAGCTACGATTGCGAGTTATTTAATAGTGATAACACTAGTATAGTAGAATTATTTTATGAAGACCAAGTCGGCAATAAATCGTGCGACAAAGACAGATGTATGTCTGACTGAATAAGAGACACAGACCTGCCTATGAATCATTTCCGCGCGTAAAATTCTTTTACTGCATTCGCGTGGGAGAAGGTAAGCTATAGTAAGCTATACATTGCTCCTTGTCGCACGGTTTATTGCCGACTTGCTCTTCATAAAATAATTCTACTATAGAATATATTACCTTCGTAATCGTATTCGTGGTGATTGGGTGGAGGCGATAATCTGTTGGGGATCGGACTGGGCGAGCTGAACATCGGCGGCGGGGGGATAGGTCCTATTTCCGACACGGGAATAGGGGGTTCCGGCAGCTCGGACAGCATGAAACCCGGCACCCCGATTGGTGGGGGGTGCGGGGGAGGTATGCTGTGGAGCTGCTTCTCGTGCGGAGGCGGCGTGCTGCCTGGGGGGCCCGGCTGTCCATCGTTAACTGATACAAAGTAATAACCTAATCAGGCGGATGACGTTTGGTCTAGTGCGTGCAAATAATTAAAATAATTCCAAATAAAAAAAAGGGAAATCAAGTTGCAAAGGGAATTTGCCCATCGATGACCTAACTGTTATGTAGTTACAGTCATACCGCGTCATTGGCGCCATTTTCTTGTTTCGGCATCTGATAAAGGTTTTTATCTCACAAGACAAGTTTCATACAACAACATCGTTTTCAATAGCGTTGTTGAACATGTCGAATTTTGTGCATGGGAACTACGATTTGCGGACAGCATTGATTTTCTGTTACCATTTGAAGAAAACTGCTGCAGAATTGCATAGAATGCTTGTCGAAGCCTACGGTGAGCGTGCTCTTGGTAAATCAGAGTACTTTGAGTGATATAAAAAAGTTAAAAGTGACAATTTTGATGTCAGAAATGAAGAACGTGGAAGACCACCGAAAAAGTTTGAAGATAGCGAATTGCAAACATTGTTGGACGAGAATGATGCTCAAATGCAACAAGAACTCGCGGATCAATCAAATGTGACACGAGAAGTCATCTCCATACGCTTGAAAGCAATGGGAAAGATCCAGAAGATGATAAATGGGTTCCACGTGAACTGAATGAAAGACAGCAGGAAAACCGAAAAACTATTTGCGAAATTCTCCTCGCCAGGTACAAAAGAAACTAATTTCTCCGTCGAATTGTGACTGGCCATGAAAAGTGGATACATTTCGAGAATCCTAACTGTAAAAGATCATGGATATCTCCAGGCGAACCATCGACATCGACTACAAGGCCAAATCGCTATGGATGGACGACAATATTCTGTGTTTGGTGGGATCAGAAGGGTGTGATCTACTATGAGCTGCTGAAACCTTTAATACTGAACGCTACCGACAACAAGTGATCGATCTGAATCAGGCTTTGCGTGAAGACGACCAGAATATAAAAAAAGGCAACACAAAGTGGTTTTGCTTCACAATAATGCGCCATTACACACGGAAAAATCGGTCAAGGAAACTATTGAGGCGTTTAGTTGGTAAATACTTTCGCATGCGGCTTAGTCACCCGACTTGGCTTCGTCCGATCACTACTTATTTGCATTTATGAGACACGCGCTTGCTGAGCAAGGCTTCACTTCTTACGAAAATGTACGAGAATGATTCGATGACTGGTTTGCCCCAAAACAAGAATTTTTTGGCATGCAATCCATAAATTGTCAGAGATATGGGAAAAATGTATAGCTAGTAATGGACAACACTTCGAATAAAATATTTTTTTATCATTTTCAAACAATAAACGTGCATTTTCTATAGAAAAATTCCTGTTTCACATTTACATACATATGTAGCACATATTGACAGATTTTTTTAATATAAATTCTCTAATATATGGTTTTATTATTAAAAAAAAATTAAAGTATAATTACAGGTATAAGCAGAACTTTCTTGCTTCAGTTACTTGCTTTTTTGTTATTGGGAAAAAGTGTGTATAAAAATACAGGGGTGTGCTATAAAAAAACATGGATAATGTCACAGTTGCGTCAAATATATTAAGATATAAGAAAATGTAGACGTATTTATAGGAATAATTTTCGTGGTGAAATTAATTTTGAAAAGCATAATGTTGATATATGCCGCTAGACAAAGGTTTAAATTAGGTACTGAAGACATTTCAGATCTCACGTTATTTTTGTGACTA
Source organism: Rosalia funebris (assembly GCA_037954035.1). Taxonomy (NCBI): domain Eukaryota; kingdom Metazoa; phylum Arthropoda; class Insecta; order Coleoptera; family Cerambycidae; genus Rosalia; species Rosalia funebris. Next base: position 19,700,499 of record JAZFAV010000039.1, on the reverse strand, counting down.
AATTACAGAATTTTAATAAAGATAAACTTTTACAGCGATCAAGTTGAGAAGAGTTCAAAAATTGGCTTTTTTTAAATTTCTGTATTTTAGTCCCAAAAGTACAGTATGATCTAAAACTTCTTTTCTACCCATTTTAACTCCTTACCCAGCCACATAAATTAATATCATACTCCTAAAAGTTATGTTACCGATGAAATTTAGTTTCAAAAATATTCTGCATATTTAAAACGCGTTAAATCCAAAGTGTCTAATTGATTAGTTTTTGTTTTTCTGAAAACAAAACACGAAAAATTAATAGAATTCCTCGCCTTTGGGCCACACTCTGTATATCGATGCGTCTACTCACAATGTTCGCTATGATAACACAACAATCTCCTGGTGAGCTGTTTCCCGTGGCCCAGCGTGCTGGGCCGCTCCGGTTTGCCGGACGGCGTCGTCTCCATCCCGGGCGGCTGAGTGACGTGTGAGGGCGTTTCTCCGTTAGGGGAAAGAGCGCCGTTCTGTGCCGCTCCATCAGTCTTGTCTTTTTTCGGCTCTGAAAAAAAAACCTGTGATATATAACCAAGGCAAGCGTGATAAAGACGATTTTTCTGTTTGCTACAGCCCCACGTTTGACGCCATCATCGCACGGTACGCGCCAACGGAGACACGCCGTTGGGTGTATATGTAGCCTCACATCGAGTGCCAATAGACTTGATCCCTAGAGATCCCTAAACGTTAGTAGGCGTGTAAAAAAGTTAGTAGGGACCCGCACGTTCGATCAACCTGAATCTCTCTGTATATCGTCAGGCTAAGTAAAATTGCAGTTTATACCAATTGTAAGTGTTAACAAGAGCCGCGCGTTGAGCGCCATAGTGACTCCGCATTTGGCGCCAACATACAATAAAAATGAGGAAATGAAGAAAAGATATACACGTTTTAATACCAATAAAATCGAAAGTAAATTTCGGTCAATTGCTCGCAGTCTAACCGCTGAATGCGAGAAGAAACTAGACAGGACTTGTTTTTAGAACTAGAAAAGAAATTCGACAGCTTCCGCACACAAAGGTAAAGTAATATCATCATCATCATCATCATCATATCGGTTTATAACGTCCTTCGCCGTCTTCCGATTCCTAATCTCCATTCCTCTCTATTTCTCCACATGTCCTCGTCCAGACCTCTCTCCCGAATTTCATTATCAATGCCCTCTCTCCAGCTTTTTCGTGGTCTTCCTCGCCTTCTTCTTCTTTGTGGTTTCCAGTTTAGAATTTTTTTGGGTATTCTGTCATTTGGCACTCGCTGAACATGCCCGTACCATACGAGTTGTTTGGTTCTTATATCATCTACAATGTCATGTGTTATTCCCATCATATTTCTTATTCTCTCATTTGTTGCCCTTTCTCTCTTTGATTTTCCAACTGACCTCCTCCAAAAGTCCATTTCTGTGGTTCTTATCATTCTTTCTCTTCTTTCTTTTATTGGCCATACTTCACAACTATAGGTTACTATACTTTTAATTATTGAATTATATATTCTTCTTTTATTTTCTTTTGTTATTTGTTTATCCCATAGAATGCTGTTCAACAATGTAATTGCTCTCCTTTATTGAGTGTTTCTTTCCGAAATCGCTTCATCGAGTGTCCCGTCGTTTGATATTTTCATGCCTAGATTCATTGCAGTGTTTAATGTTTTGCCCGGTTGACAGAAGTAGATCTTGTTGTTGTCCTCCAATACACATGTATTCCGTTTTCTTCACATTAACTTCTAAACCCCATTTTTCATACTCCTCGATAAGTTTGCGTGTCATATATTCCATATCATCGATATCTTGCGCAATAACAACTTGGTCATCCGCAAAGGATAATGTGTATAGTGTTGATGTATCATCTATTGGTATGCCCATACTGTGACATTTTCTTTTCCAAGTCATCAATGCGCGTTCTAGATATATCTTAAATAGTGTAGGAGATAAAGTAATAGCTGGATGTAATAAAAATAAAACAATTGGTAATATAATCAAATACTGCTCGTCAATAATAAGAAAAAGTGTAAGAAGCCTCTATGTATGCGTAGAAGAAAGAGCGAGGGCAGTATTTGGTTATTTACTGCGCACCTCATGGGCCGTCCGATAGACTTGTTCCCATTCTGGACGAGCTGTACGTAAATCTGTATATAATAACCGATGTTAAGAATCAACTGAAGTGGTGGAAAACACATTTCGGAATTCTGATTATGGAAGACCTCCAAAGCCAAAAACGAACAATTTATAACTAAAAATATTAAGATGAGAAATAGAATATGCCTTGGAAACTATGAAACTCGGTAAAAGTATTAGTCCTGACCAAATACCTATAGAGCTTACCAAACTCTTTGGTGACGCTGTAATTGATACTCCGAACCTCTTCAATATCATCTACGGAAAAAAGAAAACCTCTAAAAACTGGTTTTCTACCTTTGTGCTTATTCCCAAGAAACCAAATCCAAGAGAATAATCAGATTATAGAGAATATACAGAACCACTGCGCTCATGAGTCACATCTTACAGTTGTTCTTGAAGATCACTAATGAAGAAATATATAGAAAGCTTGAAGAAGATATAAGGAATATACAATTTGGATTCCGGATAGGAGTCGGGACAAGACAGGCACTCTTTGTGATTAATGTTTTTTACCGACGCTGTCTAGGCATAAATCAAGACGTGTTTGTATGTTACATCGATTTCGAGAAGACTTGTGATAAAGTGAAGCTACACCAACTAATTCTAAGCAAAAATGCTGACCTAGATGACGTGAGAATAATTAGTAACTTATACGATACTTGGGCCAAAGGGCTAATACAAAAGTGGAAAACAAACTGACGGAGGAAATGGAGACTCTTGTCGAAAGGCAAGGGTGGATTCTATGGCCAATCCTGCTCAACCTCAATAATGAATCTATTAAAAAAAAACCTTGGAATAGGAATCAGTAGGAACAGTTATAAATGGAGAAGTTGTTAATAACATGAGGTCTGTTGATGCACCATCCTGTTAAATAGCAGGATGCGGTGTTGCAGATCTCTAATCTTAGAGATCTGCAACACCTAGGAAAATTAAGCTAATGGTGATTACAAAATCCCCACAAAATCAAAGTCAGATAAACCTGACAGTAGCGAACACCGTCATAGAAAATGTGCAGACATATAGATACCTAGGAACCTGGATAGAAGCATCGGGTGATTAACCAAATACGAGAAGAGAAAGAATACAATATATCAATATTTATGAAGATGCAAAATTGTTTCACTAGTCGGGATATTGTCGGGTTGTCCAAAAAGTTCGTTCGGTTTTTTCCATAAGTATTTATTATTAACATTATAGTTATTACAAATTATTTTAATCAATAATGTACGTTCCTCCATTCTCAATAACTTTCTTCCATCTCTCAGTAAGCTTCATAATATCATTTTTATAAAAACTTTGTGGTTTTCTCGCAAAAAATGTTTTTAAATGATTTCTGACTTCCTCGTCATTGGAAAATATTAAGTTTCGTAAACTGTTATCCATGGAGCTGAATAGGTGAAAATCCGAGGGCGCGAAGTCTGGAGATCACGGTAGACGGGATAAAACATCCCACTCTAACTCCAACAATTTCCTCCGAGTCTGCAGAGAAGTGTGAGGTCGAGCGTTGTCGTGATGGAAGACGCCCTTCTTACGATTTATAAGTCCTGGGCGCTTTTCCTGCATGGCTTAGCTCAATTTTTGTAGTAGTTCGCAGTAAACGTCCGAATTTATTGTTTCGTTCCTCGGGAGTAGCTCAAAATAAATTAATCCTTTGAAATCCCACCAGACGGACAGCAAAACTTTCCTGGGGTGAAGCACTGCCTTTGGTGTGGATTGAGAAGGTTCACAAGGCTTTCCCAGCGATCTCTTTGACTGATGTTGTAAATGATCCACTTTTCATCTCCAGTAACCGTATTTCTCAAAAAGGGATCGCTACCTTAACGAATCCTTAACATATCGCAGATTTTGATGGGATCCGTTAAATTGGATTCGCTGAGTTCGTGAGAACCCGAAACATCGAGTCTACTGACAAACCCAAGTTGTTTGAGGTGATTCTGTACACTATATTTTGACGTCCCGATTTTTTCTGCAAGCTCACGTATGGTTTGGCGAGGATTTGTGTCAACTAAGGCTCGTAAATACTCGGGAACGCCTTCTTTAGGCCGGCCTGACTTTGGGGCGTCCGTGAGGGAAAAATCGCCAGATCGAAATCTCTTGAACCACTTTTGACACATTGGATCTTGAACAACACTTTTGCCGTAGTTTTTGACAAGGGTTTTGGACAACCCAATAATATATGACTTAGGATGAGGATGGTGCGTTGTTACGTTACTTCTACGCTTTTCTATGGAGTTGAAACGTGGAGTCTCAAATAGAATCAAAAGAACAAATTGCAAGCCTTCGACATGTGATCCTGCCGCAGAATGTGGTGCATACCTTGGACAGATAGATTACTAATACCAAATAAAATAGTGCGAACTAATTAATTAACACCATTAAGAGGAGAAAGCTAACTACAATACCTACGCTACATCATTAGAGGCTCCAAATACAATTTTCTCCAATTGATAGTTCAAGGAAAGACTAGGGGAAAGAGGAATATTGGTAGACGCCATGTGTCTTGACTCAAAAATCTTCGGGATTGGTTTGATTGCAACAAAGTTAACTATTTCGAGCTGCCACATGCCGTCAATAAAGTCCAGATAGGTGTTACGATAGCGAACGGCCATTAAGGGATGCACTATAAGACCGAGTACATTTCGGTGGACTTTTCGACGTAATTTTTCAAGTTTCCAAAATAATCCAATCGAATAACAAGTCAATAAACAAGAGAATAAACGTTAAGACGTCAACGCACACCTACTATTTACATCCCATCTCCCTCGCGGTCGAAAATTTATGAATGAAACATCGACGCCGCTTGGTAAATCTCCAAAGCGACAGCAATGGTTTTAAGTCCTTGTTTACCGGATTTAGGTAAACAAAACTGCGCGTTCTAACCAAACGCCGTCGATTATTGCAAGATCGAAGAAGTGTAAATAAACCGCTAAATTTTACAATAAACATTTCGGGGCGCTTTTAAAAATAGTGAAACGAGTTACGGAATGTGGCAAATCGCTTTTGGACGGTGTCCAGGCAATAAGAGTAAAACGCGGATGAGTCACTTTTAATAGCCGGGGAAAAGCTGGCAAAATTGACATCGTATCGCAAGGTCGGTGGAGTTGGACCGATTTTTCGGATACCTGTTACAGCCGCGTATTTTTAGAATTCGCGGGATAAATATACCGAAATTATTATAGAAATTCCGCGCTTATATATGTAAACCAAACAAAGGTGAATCTTGAATGAATACACTTGGATTGGCGGCATTTTGATTAATTTGGAAAGCTTACTGTTTCGTTTCTTTAATCCTCCGTCGGGCGCAGCGGACCTGTGAGATCCGGCAGTCACTTTTTCTTTGCCTTTTCGTGTGTATTACGAATATTAACTCGAACTCCCTCATAGCTTCCTGGCTCCAAACCACTCTTCTCGATACGATGTCGATTTTTTTAGTGCATTCCCTGGCCTTGTATGGGCCACCCGGATCTGTCAGATGCATTGCGCCTGACTACGTTATTATTTTTACTTTTATATTTTGTTAATTTCTTTTATTATTTAAATTAATAATATTTTTGGGATCTCTACACTTACTTATTCTGGCTTTTTATGGTACTATTATTCAAAATTAACACATTTGGGTGTTAAATTATTGGTTTATACTAAATATCGTTATTAACAATGTGACGGTTATTCTTGTTTGGAACATGGTAAAATGAAGAGGATTTATAATTCTTATACACTTACTTATGACTTACATAAAAAATAGGTTTTTTTCTGTATTCAAAATATTGTTCAACACTAACTTATGTGTGTTTCATCCTTAAAACAGAAAAAAAACTTGTCAACAGTGGCGGCTGGTCAGGGGTGGCAGGGTGGGCAGTGCCCACCCAGCTGTTTCCTAGAAGAAGAGGAACACACAGTTTCAAAGGTCGCTATTTATCGTTTATAAAGGGTGGTCCAACCATAATGCACGATGTTAATTGTGAGTCACACCTTAACGTCAAGTTTTTTGCCCAACTTAATTTGACATTTCTTTGTTTCAGTGTTTGACAAATTCAACCATGGACAGATACACAATTGAGCAGCGCGTTAAGATTGTTGAAGCCTTTTACGAAAATGGGCGTTCAAATCAAAATGCATTTCGTGCACTTCGTGACTTTTTTGGTCAGCATAATCGACCAAATGTGTCCACAATCGGGAGAATTGTGCGCAAATTTCAGCAAACCGGGTCTGTAGGAAATGTGAGAACATCTGTGCATGCTCGCCCAGTTCGTTCTGCGGAAAACATTGCTGTTGTTCGCGATAGTGTAGCAGAAGAGCCGTCAACCTCGACTCGTCGTCGTGCCCAACAATTGAACATCTCACGAACATCACTGAAGCGAATTTTGAATAAAGATTTGAATTTACACGCTTACAAGGTTCAATTGACTCAAGAGCTGAAGCCTACTGACCATTTCAAGCGTCGTCAATACGCCGAATGGTTGGTTGAACAGACAGAAGTGAATGGTGACTTTACAAAGAAAATCATCTTCAGCGACGAGGCACACTTTCACCTCAGTGGATTCGTTAACAAGCAGAATTGTCGCATTTGGGTAAATAAGAATCCACGAGTGATTGTTGAAAAGCCGATGAATCTACAAAGAGTGACTGTTTGGTGTGGTTTATGGGCTGGCGGCGTCATCGGGCCGTACTTCTTTGAAAATGAGGTCGGCCAAGCAGTTACCGTGAATGGTGTTCGCTATCGCGAGATGATAACGGATTTCTTGTGGTCAGAAATTGAGGATATGGACCTGGACGATATGTGGTTCCAACAGGATGGTGCCACTTGCCACACAGCCAACGAAACAATGGTAATTTTGCGCGAGAAATTCAATGACCGTGTTATCTCACGTCATGGCGATGTTAATTGGCCGCCACGATCATGTGATTTGACACCGTTGGACTTCTTTCTTTGGGGATATTTAAAAGAAAAAGTGTACGTCAATAAGCCAAGAACAATTCAAGAGCTAAAAGATGAGATAATTCGGAACATTAACGACATTGAACCTCAATTATGTCTCAGAGTCGTTGAAAATATGGACCATCGGATAGAGGTATGCCACCGAAGCCGTGGCGAGCATTTGGCCGATATTTTGTTTTACACATAATTGTCATAGATCCTTCTATAATAATAAAAAATATTAAGATAATTCTCTGAAAACTTTTTGTTTTATTTACAATTAACATCGTGCGTTTTAGTTGGACCACCTTTTAGAAATTAGTGAAGATATAATTATGTAATATGTAATTAATTAAATACACTGTATATTCCATAACAACAATAATACAATGAAAAGTTCTGATTATATATACTAATACTAACAGCGCAACCGTGGTGGAAAATTGCAGTGCAAGTAAGTGCAGCAATTCACTCTTCTAACCGTGGAATAGTTATCGTGGTTGCCTAGCGTGGTGGGTGCCGGGCCGGGTGGGCAGCCACGCCTTTTGCCTTTCTGGCTTTGTAGGTACATACGAGACAGCGCAAGTAAAAAATTATATTTATTGCTTTAATAAATAAATACAAGTAAATAAGTGTCTACCAAGATTAGTTTTAAAATTAATATTGATATTATTGACATAGGTATACTTTCAACATCCCATGAAAGTTTAAATTATTTCACAATAATATAGAAACATGGGGATCTGGAATATAAAATTAAATAAACAGTAAATACATTAATAGAATTAATTAATTAATAGAATTACGAATGATTTGAAGACATAGAAACAAAATTATACACGTGTAAACTACATGAAACTATTTGAAACACGGGCACAGCTTACTCGAGTCTCGAGTAAACTGTGACACGGGTGGGCTAGACCACCTTGCTGAAGGAGCCTTCGGCATAGCGGGGAAGGAATCGAGAATCTTCGATCTCCGTATTTCCGAGTTCAGTTTTCAGAGACATTGTAGAACGTTTTATCTCAGCGAGGTCTGTACTCTGTAGGTTAGGATTTTCAAAATTTTAACGGTTCTTTAACAATAATTACAATAAATTAGTGCGGCGCGGCGGTCTGTTTGTGGAAGTTGGTACTTTACATTTGTGTTTGTTTATTATTGTATTTATTTAGTATTTATACTACGGCGAACGTGAGAGAATTTCTCTATAACAGTATTTGTTATATTATTAAGTAAAATTATTTTGGTTATTAATGTATTAGAAAATGTGTAAATATAAAAATTGTGTAGCATTCATAAGAGTCTGTACTAGTTTTATGCAATTTTAGTGCTATGCATTTTCAATTTGAAAGCTGAAAGAATTTTAAATCTTAACATATACTTGTACAGTGACTAACATAGAGTGATGAGTCAAAGTTTTTTTTTTTTTTACTATATTTTACTTCATTATTTTGCACTATATAACCTACTAATAGTTAGTTGTTGCCCACCCATGACAAATCACCACGAGCCGCCACTGCTTGTCAATAGCTAGTTCTCCTAGAAAAATCTTCCAAATTTATTGTTTCGCAACATTAAATGAGTTTCTTTGTGCAAATTTAATTATTGCCATTAAAAACTAGTGTGAAATATTTATTACTCTATTGTATTATGAAGTCTCCACCTCATTAAAATCTAAATTGTATAACATTTGTTTATGGGATCTCTCAGATCCATTGCGCCCGAATGTGTTTGGCTTCATACTGCGCCCGACGGAAGGTTAAGTTTCTAATGCACGTTAAGTATGCAGTTCAATATCCTGAGGATGATTTTGAATACGTCGAAACGTCGGCTTCATCAGGAGATAAGCTTAATTAACGACTTCTAAATATGTGTTTTTGAAAATGGAAGTTTCCTTTATACTAACCAAAGATATAAAATATGTATTTTAATAGCTTAAATAAATAAATTTTATCATGTGAATACACTAAAATGGTGGAAACTGAACCAAGATAAGGGAAAACCATCGCGACGTTTCGATTTCCTTAATGCCATATTCAGGCATAATTACCCTGACAAAATTTCAGGGTAAACTCCACCTTTACCGTCTAATAAATGTTTTAATACCCTGAAGATGATTTGCATACGCCGAAAGGTAGACTTTTTCATAAAGAGCATTTTTTGTTACTTCGAACCTTTGTTGATGAGACAGTTTTTTTTATCAAAAGGAAACTTCTACCTTTTTAAAAGTATAAAATACAAATTCCCAATTCGATGGAACAAACCTGTAAACGAAGGGGGAGATCATGTAGAACAATTTGATATTTTCGGTTAATTTGGTTCTCTTCAATAAATCGAATAAATCCAAAAAAATATTCGCATCTATATTTTTTGAACATCCTTCGTTATACAGCAGGCCAATGGCTCAGTTGTCCGGTACAATTCTACTGTATTGGGCGTATTGTTCTAGCGAGTGTGTGAGAGGTGAATCTCATTTATTTAATATTATATTACGTAAATATTTATATAGTGATAACGTAAAACTTAAAGCATATTTCCTGCTAACTATTCTATTGACGATTTTATCGAATTTGTCCCGAGCTTTAGGCGCCCACTCTGTATTAACAAATTTTATAAAAATGTCTATAAGTTTTAGAATTAATATACCTAACACACCAGTATTACGCCTTGCAGGATTTGGAGATTTGTAACTCGCTTCCTATCCTGCAACTGGTCATAATATTTTTTTGACCAGTTATTACATTGTCGATATTTCGTAAGTTCAAACAAACGACAAAAGGGAGACCTGATATCACCTAAAGTACGTGAATACACAAGCATCCTACCCTTAAATGACGTCATCCTCTTGTACCCTGGCGGTAGGAAGGCCGCGGGAGGCGTAATCGGTGCGGCGGTGTCCCAATAGGGCACGACGTCGGGCTGCAGTTGACATTGACCGTAACCCGGTAACTCCAACTTGTGCTGCTGCTTCTCGCACCGCCGGCGGCGGCGGCGGCCCCCGGGCGTGAACGTTTTCACCAGGAAGCCCACGCCACTCATTATTCGGCGCTGCGACAAATTTCGGTATCGGGATCGTTCCTAAACGAAGACCGTTTCGATATCGAAGGCTTGGTTTCGTAAAATCGCATTTTAAATAAGATTTTTTAAATCCCGTTACATCGTTTGGCGGAAAATATTTGGGTAATTATTTACTTCGATGAAAAACGCTGCAACCCTTACGAAATATGGGCTACTACTCATTGAGTGTGCTCAATAAGTTAACAACGTATAGTTTTTTGTGACTATAGTAATGAATTGTGGCATACATCAGTCTTTTAATAAATTACAAAATAGAAATTGTACGATATTCCTAATTGTATGTAAAGGGTGTTACAATGATTCTTGCTAATGCAGGATAATGCCAGGCCCCATAGAGCACGTATTGTGGATGACTACCTGATTACGGTTGGAATTGATTGCTTGGTGTAACCACCAAGGAGTCCAGATTTAAATCCAATCGATCATGTTTGGGATTAACTTAGGTGAAGGGTACGTCGGAGGAACCCAGGACCTAGCAGCCTTGAAGGATTGCAACCAGAATACACCTAAAAAATAAATCGTCGATGAATACTTCGTTTTCAACATCCACGACCAATTATTTCGAAGCCTACGGGACGTTACACGTAAAAACAACACTTCGTATAAAACAGAATTAATAAAAAACCTTGTATTAAACATAAGCGACCGAAAAGGTACATCAAAACAAGTCCATATTTGCGAACGATGTGGATTTTTCTGTTTATTTTTATCCCGGCCGACTCGTCTGCATTAGAGCCCTTTTCTGATGCGAAAACCGGCGATAGACTTCAAACAAAAACCCCCCTGCCTGTGACCTTTTGTGCGTCCGCGTAAAAGAAATTGCAATCGGGCGCTTTATTTTATTTCACCAACGTATTCGCGCTTTGTATGAATTAATTCGAGTGAATGCCGGCGAGATTTTTTTTTCATTGTTGGTTTATTTTTACAGAAAGTGAAATTGAAAAAGCCCACTACTTCTTTGTCTACGTTTATATAGGGTGTCTCAGTTGGAAATTTCGGATTTGAATTGTACACTATTTGTGTTCTGTCAAAAATAGGGCGTCAATATTCAATGGCTGTCATTTGCAAACCATATGACGTTAACGTGCCGCGAGCAACAATTCAACAACGATTAGTTTGTGTATAACTGTTTTATGAAAACGAGTGGTCGTTTACAGTTACCTTAAGAAAAATTCGCACAAAATTAGGACAAAATGAAGCACCTACACAGAGTTAACAGTTCGTAATTTAATCACGAAATTTGAGGAGACAGGTTCTATTATTGACAAGGCAACACCAGTACGTCCTCGCCGTGGTCGGTCAGATGAAACTATTGCTGCAGTGGGAGAAAGTGTACGACTGTATAAAAACACATCAATTCGACGTCGTGCACAAGAATTGAGTCTGCCAAGAGTCATCACGCATCGGATTTTAAAGGAAGGTCATATGTCAGCATACAAAATTCAGTTGACACAACAAATAAAAGTTTACAGGCCATTTACAACATCGTACCTCGTTAATTGAATGTTAGAAAAGAAAGAAGGTGATGCTCATTTTTGGATACTCCCGTACACTTTCTTTCACTGCAGTAATATTTTCAATTGACCGACCACGATGAGGACGTATTGTTGTTGCCTTATCAATAACAGAACCCGTCTCTTCAAATTTCTTGATTATGTTATGAACTGTTAATTCTGTAGATGCTTCATTTTGTCCTAATCTTGTGCGAATTTTTCTTAATGCAACTATAATAATCACTCACTTTCATAAAACAGTTGTACACATGATAGTTCTTATCAATAAACTACTAAAAATGCATCAAAAATAGACAGTTTACATTTGTCACCGATTTTCTTAAAAAAAAATCGTGGTTTACCTTCTGGGATGAAGATGGAATGATTATGACAGCCCATTTGGAAAACTTGCTTAAAAAACACTTGATCATGGATCTTGAAATAATTATCGGGGCTAGTATGGCGCATTTCTCAATTAAGTTGGCATTATCAGGAATCGATTAAAACCAGTTTTATAAGTAGGCTATGAAAACTATTATAGTGTAATTCCTAGAGATCACCCAACGATCGAACACCCTATATTTGTTTCGCTATAGCTAAAATCGGCATTGATTTGTCATAAACGTACTCCATTAATAATAAATACCTCGTTCTCTCAGTGTAGTTTAGATAGAAATCGTGTTTCAACCCTGTACGAGGGGCACTTTATATTTTGAGCCTTGGCAACACTAAGTGTTGTCAGACGCCATCTGACGTTTTCAATGGAAAGTTTGACATTTTTCTGACCATAACATTTTATCATTTAAACGCGATTTGTGTTTACAGTGATTTGAAAATTGTATCTAAGCAAAAAATGGAATTAACTCGTGACGGTGGAACGCTGGTATGAGTTTAATCGTGACCGCCATTCGCTCACCGATGAAAGTCGTGAAGATCATCCAAAATCAGTTGTTGTGCCAGAAAACATTGATGCTGTGCAAAAACCGATAATGCAAGATCGTTATGTGACATACTGTGAGATTGAGGCTGAGTTCGACTAGCATATTATAAAATATTGCATGATTATTTAGCTGTAAAAAAGATTTGTTCTCGTTGGATCCCACGTAATTTGAAAAAATCTCAAAAAGATGCTCGTGTCGATTGGTGCGAACAAATGTTCAAGAAACACAATGGTGGTGCTTCAAAAGACTTATATAACATTGTAATAGGTGACGAATCATGGATATATGCATATGAGCCGGAAAATAAACAACAGTCGACAGTATGGGCGTTTCAAGATAAACCAAATCCAACAAAAGTTGTTCGCACTCGAAGCACTTCGAAACAAATGGTAACCTGAGTAACTGGTCAGCCTGTGGCAGCAGTGCCTTTAGATAAACGTAAAACGGTCAATTCTGAATGATACACAACCATTTGTTTGCCGGAAGTCTTCGGTGAAATAAGGACAACAAACAAGCGCCGTCGGCGCATCATCCTTCTTCATGACAATGCGAGCTCTCACACATCTCGTCTAACAACCGAATGTTTGAACACTCAAAAAATCGAATTAATGGGTCATCCGCCGTACAATCCTGATTTGGCACCCAATGACTTCATTTTGTTCCCGAACGTCAAAAATATATTGCGTGGACAACGATTTTCGTCGGCAAAAGAAGCCGTTGACGCGTTCAAAGACCATATTTTGGAGATATCCTCAAGCGGAATGGAAAAAATGCTTTGACAATGGTTCGAATGCATGCAAAAGTGTATAGATCATGAAGGAGAAAATTTTAAAAAAGATAAAGTAATTTTCAATGACGAATTAATGTTTCTTTTTTATTATTAGGCTCGTGTCCCTCGTATATCATATAAACACTGTATCGTTACTATTTGACTGGTGTTCAAACACGCGGTAAAATTTATTTTTGGCAGGGCGATGACTAAACTTCCCAAAAGAATGCATTAGTCAATAATTGCTTATAAAAGCCGTGATGTACGTCAATGTATTTAAACTGCAATTAATGAAAATATGTGCAATTACGTTACCAAGTCTTCTTTCTCTCTGCCTTTAGAAAAAAGCACAGTTCTAAAAATACCTTCTCTGTCGAATCGCCTAAGGGCACAAATCTCGCAGCAAACAAGGCAATCGATTCGCGAAGAGTAAAAAGGGCCAACCTGGCAGAAGTAGCAGGGATGACCTTCAGATAGCCTTCAGGCGACGCCGACAAAGACCAGATCTTTAGCTAGTTTCATAAAATTAATTTCCGACCACGGTAGCAAAGAATCGTTAACATTTTCGGATGAACCAACAAAGCGGGGTAGTTCTTTCGAGTTTCATTTAAAAAAGCTTCTCGCGTACATAACGACAGCGCGTAACATCGTCCAGGAAGTTCTCAAACGGCGCCTTTTTCCGGGTTATTGTGTAAGCTTCGCCGGAGGCAAAAACATCTCGCCCGAGTTCAAAACAATAAAGCTCACCCGAGTGTTCGTAAACATACACAAAGGAGACCGGAGAGACTGCGATGGGCGTGCGACGGACAGACGAAACGCCGGCGGGTGCGAAAAAAAAAGCCAATCGATAGCGGGGGGTATCATCGAAACCGTCAACGTCAACACGGCCGCATGCCGGAATTTTTCACCGAGCGACGATCGCTCGTAATTAGCCAAAGACTTGTCGGTCGGTTCCCTTTGTCCGAGATCGGTACTTGAGGCCCAACAGGTCTTAACGCCGAGCCCGATTCTACTGAGAGCCGCGACGCCGTGCGATGCTGAGCGTGGGGGCGTCGGAACGCCTGTTCCGATCGTTACCGTCCTGCAGCATCCGTGACGTCACGCCGACTTACGGTTCGGGATGGTGCGGTTTGATTTCGGAGGAGATCCCGCCACGGCGGATTTTTTTCTAGCGCGGATAAGAAACAAAAGATGCTAAAACGTGTTATAAATATTTATGAGTCCTTAATTTCGTTAGTTATACTAAAATTGATGATTGCGTCTTAATACGCGTAGATTATACAACCAAATTTTCACTGGTGCTTTTTGGTTGCATAAGGAACTTTAACTAAAAGCTTCAAAGTATCCATCTCTGCGCAAGGTGGTAATAGATGGTCGACTACCGCGACGTAATTATATATGTGGATTGTTTAGCATTTATTAATTTTTTCAGCTATCTTTTGTCATCATCATCATGAAGTCATCAGTTCTAAGACTGGTTGTGCTAACCTACGCATTTCGCTAATTGGGCTACAACCTACATCCCTTACTATTTGCAAGCAGTAGTCTAATTTAGGCCTACCTCTGCCTTTCTTCACTCCTATTTCTGCCTCCAAAATATCGCGGACTATTCCCCCGTGTCTCAGCAAGCGGTCTACCATTCTATTTCTTCTATTCTTTATGTTTTTCCACATACTCGTACTTCCTTTCTCGCCGACTTTCTCTAATACTTCTTCGTTTCTAACCCTATCACTCCACGGTATTTTCATCATTCTTCGGTAACACCACATCTCAAAAGCTTCTAATTTCTTCCTACTTGCTTCCCCTACCGTCTAGGTTTCGCAACCGTATAGTACCGTGCTCCATACATACGTTTTCAAAAATCTCTTCCTTGTTTCTAAGTTTATTACCCCCGAGCATAAAAGTGCTCTCTTTTTGTTAAAAGCTACTCGACCCTGCGCTATTCTTTGTTTTGTATCTTTATCGCTTCTTCCATCCCAATTTATTTTACTTCCTAAATAAGTGAACTCTTATTAATTTGTACTACTACTAAAAGTTTCAGTGCGTGAAAATCCTTCTCAATCAATTCGCAAACTCTCACTTCTTCAATCGCTTGTGGGGTTCGAATAGAGCACGGGCGACCTGGATTGCGAATTTTTACAGTCGAACCGGTATTCTCAAACATTCGAATCCATTTTCTGATCTTACACCTCTTGATTATTTCTTATGGGGATACCTTAAAGAGAAAGTGTATGTAAACAAACCAGGAACTTTAGTGCAATTAAAGCACAACATTCGCACCGAAATGGCCGCCGTTTCCAGAGAGATGTGTTATGTAGACGCGTGGTGGCTAATTTATTGAATCTACAAATACCCCCTACCCTTTCTGGACACCCGTTAATATCCGTTTCACTTTGACAACAATTGAGATTCTATTTTGTTTTAAAACTCTAAAAACGCTTAGCCCACTATGCATTTCAGCAACTTTTCGTCCTAGAAAAAAAAACAAATTTCCTGGAGTATCCTGTCGTTCCCCGCAATTACCGGCAGCAAGTATCCCCGATCATTCGTTTCATGTGGCCTCGTTTCGATACACGTATGTATACCCAACCACGACTCACAATATGGGTATTATGGATTTTTCACTCACTGCATATTCATTACACAGTAGAGCGTATTGTAGTTCCGACTTTTGGTCGACAACTACACAATGGATATGAACCCGTTGAATAACAACCCTCCGCTTTCCGCGAGTAATTGGAAATGATTTTCCGAGATTTTTTCGTTTCCATGTAGGAAAATTGTAAAGGATCGCGTGCGGAGTCATTGGAGGATTATCTCCGAATTAATTTTAACGCAGAGCAACGCAACAAAATATGCCCCAGTTAAAATTACATCTTTGGTAAGCGATTAGGTAAAAAAATGCAAATTATCTTCTGTAGACTAGTGGGCTGGCGTTGCTGCCCTCTTCCGCTAAGTACCTTTACTAGACATTACCTTTTGTCAGTTGGCCAAGTATTGTTCATGTGAAGCCATCGCAGCGGTCAGAGTGATTTTTTCTTAAGCCCACCCTAAGGTTTTCGCCAATTTTGTGATGACAAATAGAATCAAATTCTGTTTCCTGCTAAAGAAAACACCGGCAGATACAGATTCATTGCTTCGGGAGACTTAAGAAAATGCATTTCTAAGTCAGGCAAGAATTTACGAGTGATTTGTCCGGTTCAGAAGTATTCAAATGTCACTTGATCAACCCCGTTCGAGTAACCCCTCAACGTCCAAAACAAACGAGAATGTTCAAAAAGTGCGCGATGCCATTGTGTTTGATCGTGAAAGAATAATCGACGAATTGGAGCAAATAACTGTAATTTCCTAAGTTCATTCAAAAAAATCCTAACTAAAATTTGAACATGAAACGCGTCGGGCAAAGTTTGTTCCAGGACTATTTTCCTATGGTCAGGGAGAGACCGTTTGAGAATGTGCCAAGAATTGAAAGAACAGGCCCAGACTGACCCTGATTTTTTGTCAAAATCATCACAGGAGATGAATCTTGGTCATATAGCTGTGATCCCGAAACAAAACAGCAGTCCAGCCAGTGGAAGACACCTTCATTGTCCAAACTAAATAAGCACGGCAAGTGAAATTAAATGTGAAGTGAAAAATAGACCATGATGGTCTATTTTTTCGACATCAAATGAGTCGTTCACGTTGGATTTGTTCCTGAAGGTCCCACAGTGAATCAAAACTACCATCTGGAAGTGCTAGTGGAAGCCATTGTGTGAGGCAGTGAGAAAAACCCGAGCTGAATTGTGAGGATCAAGGGACTGGTATCTTCATCACGACAACGCGCCTGCCCACACAGCGATGAAAATCAACCAATCAGAAGAGGTTAAGAACAAATCGCTGGAAGTATATTTAACAGAATTAGTTCAGAAGAATATAAAAAATTTTTTGAACAGTGGAAAAACCATTGGGACAAGTGCATATCATCTAATAGACAGTATTTTGAAGAAGATTAATTTCAAAAATATAAATAATTCTCATTTTTTAGATACTCCCTTGTAAGTACTAGGTGCATACATTTCACTGATTTAGGGCGCATTTTATGAGTCCTCTTGCATCTAAACCTGACCAGATGGTTTTTAAAAATAAAATGACTGCGGTCTAAAATGTTTGCGAACTAGGCGTAATATCGACTATATTCTCTTTGTACACTAGGTGTAGTAACACTGGAAATTTTCGTGTCAAATGTTGACACCAATATTTGGGAAATGACATTTCATTTTGCTGTTACCAAATTTTCCAAATCTTTATTTATTGCAACCGATAAATCTTCCAAAAGTTAACAACAGGTCCAAGATATAAAAAATTATATTGGTGATCATGAAACAGATAACTATAAATACTGTCTCTCATATATATATATATATATATATATATATATATATATATATATATATATATATATATATATATATATATATATATATATATATATATATATATATATATATACAGGTATATAGATACTATCTATTTATCAATACGCCTATTGACAGCAGTAATTATGTTTATATATATTAGTTACACGTTATAAGTCTTGTAAATATTAGAAAGTAGAAACCCTTGTATATTGTGATAGTACTCGGAACCAGGACCCATCTGTTTCACAGGGGTAAAAATGCCAACATCCCAGGCCATAAGTTACATTATTTATTGCCACAGCCATCCACTTGTTAGAACCCTTGCAGAATAGGTCAATACTTTATGACAAGTGTTGCGACTGGAATAATCTCACCAGGCTGTCGGCTTTTGGGATAAGTTTTTCAATCAGTCAATTCCCGCAACTCGGCCCGAAACATCCTCTTTCGGTACTAACCTGCTCGCCATTTATTTATTCTAAATAAACGTAGCTATAACAATAATATAACTATTTCAAAAAATAAAACCCGCCACAGGTAGGAAACCTGTTTTTGAAACCTTATCTGATCGTGTAGAAACACGAGAAAGGGGTCGAGGATCGCTTCTGGGTATAATTCAATGCCCGGCGGGGCTTTAGTCCGAGGAGTAGTTGTTTCCTAGAGCGATTATGTAATAGCTTTGCTATTCGGGAACTACTTTGATAGCCGCTTGGCGGCTTAGTGGTTTCTTTCTCGATTTCCGAGTTATATGTTACCGAATAATATAATAGTAGTATAATTTCACTACACGCAGCCTGAAGACCTCCATATGACTGTTGAGACCACTTTTAACTGACTGATAAGGCCAACCATTTGTTGCTGAATGATCTTAATTATTATCAGATTTCGTCTCTTTTAATTTTTCAAAGAGATGAACACGGCAAATTGGAGATAAATTTCAAGGTTAAAGTCATTTGTTTACTTAGGCAACATTCGTAGTAAGTAAACAAAGTTCATAAAAAAGAATTGCAGCGTTTTCAAAAGTAGACCGCTGATCATGATCCTCTCAGAAAGCTTTACTGCATAGTTTGTTGATAATTAAATAAAGAAGCAAAATGACTATCGAAGGAGGTTTATGGATAAAATGGGATACCAACAATTAGGCACGCAAATACGAATAGGTTTGGAAAAATCCTCTGAGAAAATTAATTTGAAACCAAACGATTAAATTAGACTACCAACGATGTAGTCTACAATTCAATTACGTGCCGGGAGCTCAGAACGTTTCGTACATCCGGACCATCCTCGTTCCGTAAGATTCCCCCGACAATGTAATCAACCACTTGGACTTGCCTCTACTAATTTTAGTCGCCATCTTTCCACCCCTGTTTCCACAACAATCAACATTCACCGCATCTCGTCTCGTTCGTATGATTGATGGGATCCTGGACCAAGACCGACTGGAATCGTTAGGCCGAGGATAGCGTCCGTCGATAACAGTAACTCCTATAATGTGACGCGGCAGCCCTGATTCGTTTACTGGGAATAAATAGGGGATATTAATGGCATTAGAACTGCACGGGTCGTGTACGCCGATAACGATCCATTAGAAAACTGTAGAGCAACGAGTCGATGAGGTCGAGCAGCGCAAACTTTCAGGAAGTAATTGAAACGCGGTGTCTTCCAGAGAATACGCGATAAATGATAATGTAATTTCAATTGAAAGCTTTAGTTGAAAACTTTGAGAGTGCACAATTATCCAGCGGGGAAAATCGTGTGTGCCACGGTCGACAAAATTCAACGATCGAAAGAAGCAAATGACGATCAGCGGTTTATTTTGATCTTATATAAGATGTTATTACAATGAAAAAACCAGTAAGTCTCTATATTACTTCCCTCCACTGGTAAATTTTTGTCTTGTACATTCTAAATTTTCAAATCGAATTCAATTAACTATTTTTCAACGCTCCCTATTAAAAATCAAGGTGGATCAAGTCTGTTGTTTTAGCTGCTATTAAATCTCGATATTCAACACAAACAACCTTCAAAGTGTCTACTAAGTCACCCTGAAAATAAGAGAGCTCTAATGATTTTTTTACAGGCGCTACAATTTTTCTAATGAAAGAAGTACAGGGTTCTTAGGGAAAAAAATCGCCACAACCCCAGTAGGCATTCTGAAACCTCAATATTAACACAAACAGCCCTCAAAGTGTTTACTAAGTCATCCTGAAGATAAGACAGTCTTAATAATTTCTTTACAGACGCTACAATTTTTCTAATGAAAGAAGTATAGGGTTCTTAGGGAGAAAATCGCCACAATCCCAGTAGGCATTCTGAAACCACAATATTCAATACAAACAACCCTCAAAGTGTCTATTAAGTCACCCTGAAAATAAGACAGCTCTACTGATATTTTTACAGGCGTTACAATTTTTAGTACAGGGTTTTTAGAGAAAAAATCGCCACAATCCCAGTAGGTATCCTTAAACCTCAGTATTCAACACAAACAGCCCTCAAAGTATCTACTAAGTCGCCCTGAAGATAAGACAGCCCTAATATTTTTTTACAGACGCTACAGTTTTTCTAATAAAAAAGTACAGGGTTTTTAGGGGAAAAAATCGCTACAATCTCAGTAGCCATTCTGAAACCTTAATATTCAACATAAACAACCCTCAAAGTGTCTACTAAGTCACCCTGAAGATAATACACCCCTAATATTTTTTTACAGATGCTACAATTTTTCTAATGAAAAAAGTACAGGGTTTTTAGGGAAAAATATCGTCACAATCCCAGTAGGCATTCTGAAACCTCAATATTCAACACAAACACCCCTCAAAGTGCCTACTAAGTCACCCTGAAGATAAGACAGCCCTAATAATTTTTTTACAGGCGCTACAATTTTTCTGATGAAAAAAGTACAGGGTTCTTAGTGGAAAGAAAATTGCTACAATCCCAGTAGGCATTCTGAAACCTCAATATTCAACACAAACAACCCTCGAAGTGTCTACTAAATCACCCTGAAGATAATACAGCCGTAATAATTGTTTTACAGGCGCTACAATTTTTTTAATGAAAAAATTACAGGGTTTTTAGGAAAAAAAAATCGCCACAATCCCAATAGGTATTCTAAAACCTCAATATTCAACACAAACAACCCTCAAAGTGTCTACTAAGTCACCCTGAAGATAAGACAGCCCTAATAATTTTTTTACAGGCGCTACAATTTTTCTAATGAAAAAAGTACAGGGTTTTTAGGGAAAAAATCGCCACAATCCCAGTAGGCATTCTGAAACTTCAATATTCAACACAAACAACCGTCAAAATGTCTATTAAGTCACCCTGAAGATAAGACACCCCTAACAATTTTTTTACATACACTACAACTTTTCTAATGAAAAAAGTGTAGGGTTTTTGGGGAAAAAATCGCAGTTGCCGTTGCATCAGCTCTCGAATAATTCATACTTATTCCATTTTCGATTTGCTTTCTAGAGAAAGAAAATGTATTGCTAGAACATGTATTTTGTAAACAAGGTCAAATATTACCTTATGTCTGTTTACTGTCTATTACAAGTGAATGAAGATGCAATGAAAAGCCGTTGATTTATTTCCCTGAATAGGCGAGTGTTCGAGAGGTCAGACGTTAGATGTTTGGATCCTTAATTTACCAAGTTTCGCGGATTAACTTTATTTGAACATTAATGCACTTCGAAGAAGAAATAGGCCCCAGAACAGATCCCCGGGTAACTCCAAAGCAAAGTCTATTAAACCAATAAATTTCGGGCTGCAACTCATCCATTAAACGCAACTACCAATACTTAAAGAGGTTATGGCTCACAATATGCAGTAATTTCATTTTTATTTGATGTATTTCATGTTATTGGCAGCGAATTTGGAAATATTTGGAATTTAGAATTAAAAGCCCTCAGTTTAAAAACCGAATATATTACGTAAGAGGAGGATAAAAAAAAGGCTCAACGACCGATTGACCCTTTCCTTGTACCCGCCACAAACTGACAATACGCTTACAGGCAAAGTCGAAGTACTCCACCAACAATAAGGGCAAAGGCTCCCTCTGTCACTCCTTTCTCATCCGCCTTTGAAGTACGTGTACTAAACGGAGCTTAAACCCATTATATAAAAGTAATGAATTTGATTATCAAAGGTGCGGAATTTCAGGTGATCAGTCTTTGTCAAGCTCTGCCGCGACCCCGTCTGTCCCAGCAGTGACGTTTTCATTTTATTAAACTCCTCCGCGACTGTCGAGATTTCGTTTAGAATTTTTGTACGGAACTAAGAAGATTTAATTCAAAAGCAAATTCGTTCTGAACGCATATCGATATTCTTTGAAGCTGCTTCATATCCGTGATTTTGAGGGGGTAAACAACGCACCAGGAGTTGGTAGTTTATTTGCGACGATAGCGCACTACCGTCGTGTATTTCTGAGGGATGTCGATTGGATTGAAAGCCGACTTGAATTCTGCTGCGACTGCACATATTCTATAATAAAACAATGAGGTGTGGCTACCGCCACATTACAACTTTATAGGGCAATCAGGCGAGGCCTTGAAAACGGCGGCAATTGTCGGATCGATGCAGATGCAATGTGTTTCTAACGACTCACATTTTTCTATATATATAAATAATGAAATCAGTTAAAATGCAGTGTGGAAAAGAAGTCTAGAACACCTGAAAAATCTCGCAAAATATTTTGTTTTTGCAAAAACGCTCGAAGGAGTCAAAAGGTATTTTAAATTTGCCGTCTTTTGAAATACTTTAGTTCTATGTACAGTAGCGTACGCTTTCAGGATCAAAGGGGCGCATATTTTTTAAATAACAACCCCTATTTTTTGTTCGATAAAGTGAAAGAGCACATTTTTTGAGTACTTTTATAATAATTTTAATAAGTTGCATAAATAAAGTTTCGAGAAAAATGCAAATAAAGTTTTGATAGTGAAAACTGATTTATTTATAAACGAAATAAAATAAATACATTAACCAATGTGTTGAAACTGTTGCTCATTAATTTAATGATGACCTAGTTTCAAAATAAATTCATTCTGCATTATGTCAATTATTTCCAAGCCTATATTACGTACTTCCTTTAGAAATCCTTCATTTAAATCATCTATGTTTTCGGATTTATTGACGTAGATTTTGGTTTGTAAATGACCTCATATGAAAAAATCAAGGGATGTAAGATCTGGGAAACTAAGTGGCCATTCTATGTGGAAACCTACCCATCGTTGTGGAAAGATGTTATTCAAGTAAGTGCGAACATAAAGGGCGTAATGAATGAAGAGGTGATACCAAAGCCTGTTATCGGGTATATTTGGTTCATTTACATTTGAGTATAAAGTTGTCAGAGTTATAATCAACTCTTCCTATAAAAATTCTCAATCAATATAGCCACAATTAGCTTCGTATCCCATCATTCTGAAATTGTTGCTCTAGTACACTGTTTTGTAACGAGCGGAGAAGGAGATAATCACATGGTCCAATGTCTGGTGAGTAAGCCAGATGTGGCAAAATTATATATTGCAGATCGCTTATAGTTTAACAGTCTACGGAACTTCATGTATACACACCCAATATTTTGTAATAACTTGCTTGGTATTTGTTTATTTGGCGATAAATTTATGATACTGATACTACGAAGTCATCGAATTGCATCGCGACAAGAATATGTAGAACATTGCATACAGAGAACCATCCGATAAACTACTAACATCATGTCAAGCAAGGAATGAAAGCCTCATAGGGACATTAAAAATACGCGTATGCCGATTTTTTTAAGTATGCATAACACTAACGGAAAGCACTTCCAAACAATTATGCCAGTAGGACTTCCGGCATCAAATCTAAATTCTTCACGGTGAAATAAATAGGACTAATTACAGTTGCGAGTAATTATAAATTCTACACAACAAGTTAACAGCGTAGAAAATTACGAGGTGTCATTAATGAGAATTTTATCGTGTTCCAAACTTGTTTGCCACCAGGGCGAATATGCGCGGTAAACTTGTGACCCTCTTCAATAGCAAAACCTTTACTTGAACGACAAAAAGTAATGGTTTCGTTTAATGTATTGTGGAAATTACCATTCGGGAAATTTATGTTGTAACAGTCTGTCTTCTTTACCAACTGCTCAAAAAGAATAGTCAAAGCTACATCATTTACATCAGCTTTTAATAAAGACGATGTAGTAAATAAAAGTAACGTTTACAACGCATTGTATATGAACATTAACCTCCTGTGATAACACGTTCAAGACTTAATGACCACATTTGACTAGAGAAACATCGACAACTGCAGCTCGGTAACACGAAGTGCCTCAAGGACCATTCCTGAGGCTCATTCTTACCACGCATTAAGGAAGTACCTTATACAGTCAGCAATACTGTTTAACTTCGCCAGATATCACTCTGGCTGTGACAGTTTGCATCTGTAAGTATACAAGGGGTACTATTTATATTTTGAGCCTTGGCAACACTAAGTGTTGTCAGACACCATCTGACGTTTCCAATGGAAAGTTTGACATTTTTCACCATGACCTTCTTCAGAACATTTTATCATTTAAGCATGATTTGTGTTGTTTGGAAAAAATGGAATTTTCGTGCGATGATTTATTACAACTTTCGACGTGGATTATCAAGACAAGAGTGCATCGATCAACTTACTTCCACTTTTGGTGATAAAGTCCTACCCTTTTCCACTGTGAAACGCTGGTATAACGAATTTAATCGTGGCCGACATTCGCTCACCGACGAAAGTCGTGAAGGACTTCAAAAATCAGGTGTTGTGCCAGAAAACATTGATGCTATGCAAAAACTGATAATGCAAGATCATCATGTGATATACTGTGAGATTGAGGCAACCTTAGGCATTAGTTCGACTATATGTAAAATATTGCATGATCATTTAGCTGTAAAAAAGGTTTGTTCTCGTTGAACCCCACATAATTTGAAAAAATCTCAAAAATATGTTCGTGTCGATTGGTGTAAATAAATGCTCAAGAAATACAATGGCGGTGCTTCAAATGCCGTACATAAGATTGCAACAGGTGACGAATCATGGATGTATGCGTATGAGCCGGAAAGTAAACAGCAGTTGACTGCATGGGTGTTTCAAGATGAATCAAATCCAACAAAAGTTGTTCGCGCCCGAAGCACTGCGAAACAAATGGTCGCCTGTTTTTTTCGGAAAAACTGGTCATGTGGCAACAGTGCCTTTAGAGGAACGTAAAACGGTCAATTTTGAATAGTGCACAATAATTTGTTTGCCGTAAATCTTCGGTGAAATAAGGACAACGAACAAGTGCCGTCGGATCATTCTTCATCATGACAATGCAAGCTCTAACACATCTCTTCTAACCGAAACACTCAAAAAATGGAATTAATGGGTCATCCGCCGTACAGTCCCGAATTTGCACACAGTGACTTCTTTTTGTTCCCGAACGTCAAAAATAAATTGCGTGGACAACGATTTTCGTCGACAGAAGAAGCCGTTCATGCATTCAAAAACCATGTTTTGGAGATATTTCAAGCGATATGGAAAAAATGTTTTGATAAATAGTTCTAACGCATGCAAAAGTGTATAGATCATGAAGGGGAATATTTTGAAAAACGATAAAGTCATTTTCAACGACAAATTAATGTTTTCTTATTATTAGGCTCAAAATATAAATAGAGCCCCTCGTATTTTCAAAATTTTCAACATTAGATGTCAAAGAGATCGACACAACTTCGGTGGTATCGACCGAGTCAAATCCGAAAGACTCTAATGCACTGTATACCACGCAATATCCATAATTTCGACCACTTTTGCACAAGAATCGAAAATAAAGACGCAAGGAAAACACGAAATTGTTCTGGGACAAGAGACGTTTCCATTTACTTTCATACTGCAAGAAAAACATAGAAAATGGAAACGTTCCACAAACGCGGACAAAATAATTATTTATATTTCAATATCTGAGCACTTTACGAGCTGTTGTCGATGAGAACGACCGTAAGAAAACACCGAAGTTATTAATAAAGGTGAAGCATACGATAAACGCGAGTTAATTAACAACTCATATCATATGGGTCACGTGAGATTGCCCATCAATGTCATCTTTGTTGATATACACCGAGCGGATCGATGTGACAACAGAGACCCTCGGAGTTATTTGATCTCCAGAGAATGGAGCTCGAGTTATTTCCAGGTTACGTTAGGCAATCAGGTCAGGGGAAATTCTCTAAAATAAGGCGTTCTGGAGAAAGTCCTCTTCTAGAGTTGCGAAAGACGAATGGCATAATTAAAGTGAAATAGTCAATGTAACACAGATTTAAAGGGAATACCGTTTTATGTTTCATTTTGGTAGATTCTTTAATATACCAGACTGTTTAAGATCTTAAACAGTCTGGTGTTGGCGATCCTTTTGTATTTGTGAACCTTTCGGTAAACCAAAGGAGTACCTCAAGGTCAACTATTGTTGCTCACCACGTTTTAACTATATACACTAAGCACAAAAATTATGAAGGGGTGTAAAAAAAATCCAAAATCTTTAGGTGATTTTCAAAGGGCTGTAACTTGGAGAAAAAAAGTCGCAGAGCAATTTAAAAAAAAAGCAAATTGAAGCTCCAAGTTTCTAGTTTTCAGATCAGTTCAATATTTCACCATCAGCAGTTTTTGAGTATGAGTAGTCAAAATAAAACCATCGGAAATTTTTTTTCCAAATTTTTACTTGCCTTTCAAATGCTCCACGGACTTCAATAAATTATTTTCGGTGATTTCATCATAAAGCTTTTTTAGAAAAATTTATTCTCTTTAATTTGAGTGATCTAAAAGCTTGATCTAAGATTTTTCGCTGAGTTATCGTTTTTCAACGCAAAAAAGTCAGTCTTGACTTTTTTTAATTTTTTTTTCTTACAATAATTAATATTTCTTGATAATAAAATGGATTATTCATAAAAAGCATTTTCTACCTCAAAAAATGGATGAAAGAATAAAAATACGTCCTTAAATTCATTTTAGCAAAAATGACAAATTCAATCATTCTGAACACAGTTAAACAAAAATCGCAGCGCTTTGAAGTGTTCAGGGTTTCTTTGTGATACTTTGAAGTTGATAATAAACAGTCAACATCCTTAGTCTATCCATTATTTGCAATGTTATACCACGTTAAGCAAATATCCCTAAAAACGCAATTTTTTTACCTCTTTTTAAATCAACATTCTCACACCGAACCATTTTTTTTTTATCAAAAACCAATAACTACGACTTGTAAATAATACTTTGCTGTTTTTAAAACCCTACTTGAATTTTCTGTACGATCATTAGTTCCTGAATAATTAATTATCAAATTTAAAACTGACTCTTTTGCTTTGAACGACGATAACTCAGTGAAAAATCAGCGTACAAGGCTTTTAGATCGTACTCAAAAACTGCTGATGGTAAAAAATCAAGATATCAAGATCTGAAAACTAGAAATTGGGGCTTCAATCATCTCATTTTAAAATTGCTCGGCGACTATTTTTCTCCAAGTTATAGCCCTTTGAAAATCACCTAAAAATCTAGATTTTTTTTAGATCCCTTAATTTTTATTCCTAGTATATTAACGATCTACTCTTAACAGTAGTCGATAGTTTCTTTAATTATAGTAGCATAACTACATTTTAAACTTTAGCTATCAACCAGCTGACCAGAAACGCAAATTTCGAAAAAATAACTACATGGGAGGCAGGCGCTTAGTTCGGGCTTTTTCGGAATTTTTGAGAATCCAGGTGGCGCTGATCCCTACATTGCCTTGACAGTATAATCATATTATTATCTTCACCATATTGGACACAAGTATCCAATTGGAAACACCCAAACTAACCAAATCACTCTCATTACATTAGTTCTTACTTTTACTAACACCTGAACTATAATAACATGACAACATGGGGAGGAAATTCTATAGGAACTAATCTAAAAGATAAGATAATAGGTACATAACACAACAGTCGCACTGCAGCATCAGCTCGGGTCATCCCCCGAACACTTCTTCCACATACATTTATGTCAGGCAGTCGACTTGCATATTAAAATTAATGCCTTCTGCGATGCGATAGTAGAACTCCACGGGGGCTTTACATAAATCTGCGGACCAGCAGCAAGCGCCTCCTGATCGATAAAGGTCCTCCCCCAGCTTTGCTACATACATACTTCATACAAAAAGTCCAGAAAAGATGGTCGATGGTCGTCTGGGGGAAGAACGTCGATTTTTGTGCGTGCCAACTTTTTTTTTAATGGAAGGAACAAACCTGGTGACGCGGATTAGGGTACGAAACATTCGATATTAAATACGGTATCGCCACTAATTGTAAGTAAAGAATAATACGTTGTTACAAAGGCGTGTTAGTTTTTCTATAGCTTTCTTAAAGAATGTCGGAAAATTGAGATTTTCAGCGATAGACAAATGTGTCTAAAACAACCGAAAATCAGTCGATTTTGCGCATGAAAAAAAGTTAGGTAACATTCCAAGACGCTCAAGAGGAAGCAGCCTAATTGTGGCATAAGCAAATTACAAAATACGTCATTATTCTTAAAATAATAGATTTTTGCATAGTTTGCCAAAATTTAAGGTAGTTTCTCCGGAAACCCACTTTTTTATAGGATTTCATCAAATATTGAGTACAATAAAGAATGAACTTCCCGAAGGAAATTGCTTAAATTGAAAAAAATTTGTCTATACAATAAAGGAGATATTCACTATCAAAATTGGAACTTTTTGCATGATTTGAATGTACCAGTTGACTAAAAGTTACACATTTTATATCATAACTTGAAAACTTTTCTATACATTTTTTCCAAAAACAACTTATCCATACATTAGTTTATTACGAATATTTTGAATTAAAAAAATCGATTCTTGCCTGATTTGCTGAAAAGATACACATTTTCAAAATTTGCCAGTTTAAGTTTTGCTCGGTAAGTCGAGAACTTGTCAATTAGCGTTTGGCAACGCAGCAGCATACATTTTATTAGTCGCCACTTATGTTATTATTGCCATTCGTCACAAATAATATCATCATCATGAGGTCATCAGCCCTAAGACTGGTTGGACGCTAACCTCCAGCTTCTCCTATCCTGTGCTGACCTACACATTTCGCTAATTGTGCTACAACCTACATTCCTTACTATTTGCGAGCAGTAGTCTAATCTGGGACTACCTCTGCCTTTCTTCACTCCTATTTCTGCCTCTAAAATATCGCGGACTATTCCCCCATGTCTCAGCAAGTGGCCTACCATTCTATCTCTTCTCTTTATGTTTTTCCACATACTTCTTTTCTTGCGGACTTTCTCTAATACGTCTTCGTTTCTAACTCTATCAGTTCATGGTATTTTCATCATTCTTCGGTAACACCACATCTCAAAAGCTTCCAATTTCTTCCTATTTGCTTCCCCTACCGTCCAGGTTTCGCAACCGTATAGTGCCGTGCTTCATACATACGTTTTCAAAAATCTCTTCGTTGTTTCTAAGTTTATTACCTCCGAGCATAAAAGTGCTTTCTTTTTGTTAAAAGCTACTCGACCCTGCGCTATTCTTTGTTTCATATCTTTATCGCTTCTTCCATTCCAATTTATTTTACTTCCTAAATAAGTGAAGTCTTTAACTTCCTCCAATCTTTCATTATTAATTTGTACTTTCGTTTTTGCTCTGCTCTTGCGCCCTCTGCACATTAACACTTTAGTTTTGTTTTTATTCACCCTCACCCCGTATTCCTCTGTCAACACTGCCTCCATTTCATTCAACGTTGATTCCAATTCCTCTTTACTAGATGCTAATACTGCTATATCATCCGCGAATCTCAGCATTTTTAGTTTCTGTCCCTATACTTTAATCCCGAAATCCACTCTATCTTTCACGACATTAATCGCCTCTTCGATGTACAGATTAAAAATTAGTGGTTGTAGCACATCCTTGTCTTACTCCTTTCCTAATACCTACTTCCCTTCTTTCCCCTTCTATTTCTATAACAGCAGTTTGCTCTTTGTATAGATTGTGTACTACTCTCCTATCTCCATACTTCATTCCCGCGGTCTTTAGTATCTCGAACATTTTTTCCCATCTTACATTATCAAAGAATATCTAAAATAGAATTTAGTCCTGAACGACTTACCTTTTTTATTTTTTTAAGTGAAGAACGTTTTTACATTCACTACATCTTAAATTTTTTCCAAACTCGCTCAATTCAACAATACGTCGTCCAATGCTTAGGTTAGTTACGCTGTTTACTTTTCGCAAGATTCGTTTTTGCAATACAATTTAAACGTTTCTGTATTACTTCTCGCTTTGCAAATTTTCCTTTATTGTCCCTAAGTGAAAAATTCATTTTTAATTTTTCTATAAATTTTCTCTCGCGCTCCGAAAAAGTTTACCAAGTCAGGTTAAATATAAGACATACACAATCACAACAGATTAAAATACGACACAACGCAACGTTGTCATATCTTTAGTTGCAACTAATAAACATGTAGTTGTGTGTATACGTACATGCAGTGTCTGAGAATAGAGTACAGTCTCTGAACAAAGATAATGAACACTAGACTATACTGATATTTCAAATATTTTTCTTTTACTCGCGCATTTATTTTTGAACAGGACGGTACCAGAGAAACTACCTTAATAAAAAAAAACACACACTTTTTATATAATTTATATATTACTTACTACCATAAAAACGCCAACAAGACCTACCCCCTAGTATACTTATCTTTATTAGCGTAATATAAGGCACGTACCCTCACGTGAAAAAACACCCTACCCTCCTATTCCTAACTTAATAATAATAATAATAATAATAATAATAAAAGTGTCTCCATTAGAGTTATATTAAAATATAGCACTTGCGAAAGTTTTCCCCGAACGAAAATGCCAAGAACGCGCTAATTTCTAAAATACTCATACATAAATAATGGCACTAATGGATTTTTATCTCTGTTAACTTCGCGCACACAACTGACCCTTTGCGGAAACTTTATGAACGTGCCCCATTCAATTACGTCTGTGAGTATACGTGAGAGCATAAACAGGAGATACCGTGCAAGGCTTGTGCGCATCAAATAACGCGAACATTTTTCTTCTGTTATATATAAGCGAAATAAACTCCTATTTATTTGTCATAAATAGAATCCACTACTCACAAATAAATAATTAGACAACCAATATGTAATTAGACAAAATCCTGTATTCAAAAATCGAAATAAACTGATAGTCTCGTTTTTTTTATGCTCACTTCTATAAATATATACGAGGGGTATCCAAAAAATACCGAACAGATGTTGTGACAAGCGGAATTTTTGTAGTACCGCGTTCTACCGCTAGAAGCGGTAAGCCAAGTGTCGTCGCCAAAGAAGGTTCTGTTCGGCTTGTGTGAATTTTTTAGCGACAGTTTTAGTGTTTTGTGTGCTCGTCGTTTTTTGATTCTCGTGAATAACGCGTGGCTGTAAATTTTTGCTTCTTGCTGGGAAAAACTGGCGCAGAAACTCTTGAAATGTTAAAAAAGCTCTACAAGGATAATGCTAGTGGGAAAACTTAAATGTTTAAGTGGTTTTCCTGTTTCGAAAGAGGTGAATTGTCAATTGATGACAAACCCCGCTCAGGTCGTCCTTCCACGGCTCGAGCCCATGAAAATATTGGAAAAAATTCGCGGAATCATCCTGGAAGATCGACGATGGACCATCGACGAAGTTGTGGAAATTTTTGGTCAAAAATTGGCCCACGCGCAGGGCTGTGTGAGTAGGAGAGTTATCGTGGCGGAAAAATCAGTTGCACGACTGCCACAAACCAGGACTCTTCCGCTTTAAACTTTTGCGCAATATTTTCAAAACTTCCAGGTAAAAACCCTAGTTAACTGTCTGGCCCTGTGGAACAAACTCTGAATGACCAACTCCTCTCATATAGAAAAAAAGAAAAATGACGAACGAACACACGAGACAGCTTTCACTAAAAAATGCACACAAGCCAAACGGAACCTTTAGCGACAACGCTTGACTTACTGACTCGGGAATAGTAGCTCTATATGCCCCTAGCGGCAGAACGCAGTACTACAAAACCTTCGCCCACCACACCATCAGTTCGGTTTCTTTTGGATACCCCTTGGTAGATTATACAGTGTATCTAGAATTTGAACTGCTTGTACTAGGATCTAGCTGAATATATGAAACACAAAGTTCGTTAAATGGGGACAGTTTTATGGAGATTAAGTCGTATTTTTGACAATTACACAGAATCTTTTTGGTTTCTGCTGGTAATAAAACAGGTAGGTACGTTAGAGGTGCCAAGGTTTTCTCAATCGGTAGGTATTGGGGAAAACGCAGATTTCACTGCGCACAACAAATGAGTGCTGACGAGTATTCAGAACCGGGCTACTTCAAAGAACAAATAAGTCATATGATAAAAGAATAAGGCAAGAAAGTGAATATAATTTAAGAAAAATAAAAGAGCAGCCGTAAGATGGAAGCTCGATATCGTCAGCACCAGCCTCGACAACCGCCACCGGAGGGATACTTTTACGTAATTTTCGTCGCCATTAGCCGTCCGCCTACGTGTAATGCCGTTTGAACGAAACGTTTTCGCCATTTTCAGCTCGCTTGCTCTTTTACGTCGGGAGTTCTGCCAGCGACGTTTGCCATCGATTTTGTCATTACCTCGGTAATATGTTAATTTATTTTTGCCGGGGCAATCGGACCGCGATACAGCCTGAACCAGTGGCGCGCTACCTTCAATAAATTCTCAGAAGGAAGCAACACGTATTCGTCGCGTGTTATCGATCACAAATATAACTAAAAATGTGGTAGTTTGTAGCCGCCGAAAGATTATAGCTCAGTATAAAGTCATAATCACAAAAATATTTATTTGCATCACAACCATATTTTGTGTATTGATTGAGATTGCGCACAAGCGAACATTCGCGTTTTGAAAGTTCTCTACATGTTCTCTACATTTTTGTATTAATGTCCTACATCCAAGATATAAGAACACTCTTCTAATGAACCTACCATTTTCAAAATCTTCATATACTTGTCGAACATTACATGTACCATCAAGAGATAATGTAAACATTTCTTTTAATTATAGGCAATGATGAATTAAATGGGCACACTAATGAATTAAATAGGCGACTCTTTTGATCAAAAGAATTTGGATACCAATTTTTATTTGTCATATAACCAATTCGCTCTATGAAATTTAAGCCTTTGTCGAGATAATATAGCGCCACGTTTTCAAGGTACTGGCCCAGATTGCGCACAAGCGAATACTTCTACAAATAATTCGTATGTTATGTTGCATTTCTTCACTGATTTTCTTTCTATTTAACTGTTATTTATCCTGTAGTTACCATTTGAATATTCAGTAATTGAAAAGTACTTGCACAATGCAAGTATGGTATTTGTACAAGCAATACGCGTTCTTATCATAGTTCCTGTTCTTAATTTTATGCTATCACACTATGTATATTCAAATTAATTTCAGTAACTTAAAGTAAAGTACTGATTGCTATTGAGTGGCAAATTTGCACAAGTAATACGCATTTCCTGCTGCATTTCGTTTTATTACTTTTCCGCACTCCACTATACGTGGAAAAGTAATGTAATCGTGTAAAGAAAAATTGAAAAAACTAAATTTTTTATTTTTCGCTTTTCGGCCTTAAAAAAATGGTTTTTTAAAATTTTGCTGTGTGTGTGTCGTTGTCGTTGGCATTTATTCTTGTGAGCACGATAACTCAACTGTCGGATCGATCGCATTTTGACTGATTCTCATTGGGGACATCTCCCAGACGACACTATTGATTTTGAGATGGATAGAACACACTCTACCATATACATCAGTCATGAGAAAGTACAATGGTGGACTATTTAAGAATTTTTTTTTAGCACAATCACTCAATTAAATCGTGCCGGATCGATCGGGTTTCGACTGATTCTGATTAGGGACGTCTACCAGACGACATCTATTGATTTTGAGGTGAATAGGACACACCCCACCCTGTCCATGGATCATGAGAAAGCACGATGATGGACTATTTGAAAAAAGTAAAACTGTCACATACAAAAACATATTCTGCATTTGTGTTGGTTTATTTTTTCTCGGCCACTCAATTTCGAGATAGAGATGTTCTACGTGCGGAAAAGTTCGTTTTAAGGTTTTAAAACTGTTTATTGTTAATTGAATTATATATTTGTATACATATCTATTATATTACTACTATTTTAGTATACTGATTGAGAGTGCGCAGAGGCAAACATTGAACAAGTAACAAGCGTTTTTCACTGAATTTCTTCGCTTAAGTTTCCATGGTGTACTTGAAATAATTTTAAAAATCGTAATCGACAGTGACATATATCACACTGTATAATACATTTTAATTGGTAAATTTTTATTTGGCATATAGCTATTTATTCGAGGTACTAACTGAGATTGCGCGCAAGCGATTAGTTACAAAAGTAATACGGTTTTGATCTTAATTTCATATTTATTACAACCCATGCTATCATATCATAAAAGCAATCATAGACTGCTTTTATGATATGATAGCATGGGCATCTTCCGACAACTACAATCGAGTAAAGGAACACAAATTTCAAAAGAAGAATGTCAATGTAGCAACGCTATGATGTAACTGCCTAAATTAAGGACCGTCCTCTATAAACGTGACAAATCTACCCAACGAACATAACGTGTTCCAATTTCAGATAGCGATACTTGCGGTGCTTTCAAGAATTGGGATAAATGCAACGAAAATAAATTAAACCAAGTCTTAACCGACGCGACGTTTTCTGTAAACCATGTAGGCCAAGCGGAATCTGATATTCTTCAGACGTCGAATCGTATCTCCATCTCCAATCCCTCGATATATCCCACGTCTTGGCATGAATGGGTCTGTTCCTAACAGGCCGGAACATGTTCGTGTCCGTGACTACTCGAATTGGACCAGCGATACCGCGGGCAAAAAAAAGGGCCGTAACAAATGTTAAAATAAAAACATTTACCACTACAGTCCCCACGATATTTGTTTAAGCGCTTTAATTACAATAAAACTGTGATAAGCTATTTGGGTATCCAAGAATGAGTCGCGCAACTTTCACGAAATGAACTTTATAATGTGATAACGAAGAACATCAAGCAAAATACGGCACGATATTGTACAGGATCTTTCAATAGGGACGTTCGAAATTTGTTTGGGCTATGTTGTTAAAGCAATATTATTTGTCAAATTTGTTGGGAATTTTTCAGCAGTGTATGGTAAATCACCATGGAAAGTTATAGCGTTCAATAACACGCACAAATCATCAAATTTTATGTTCAAAACCGTTCGAGAAACGTTCCAGGTATTACATGATTTTTATCCGCGCCACAACCGTCCCGTCGAGTCGACTATTCGACGTTTGGTGGCCAAATTCGAGTCGACTGGCTTTATAAATAATCAGCCAACATCCGTACGTCACCGAAACGCAAGGTCTGCCGAAAACATCGCTGCTGCGCGTGAGAGTGTACGGGCAAATCCGGGATAGTCAATTTCTCGTTGTTCACAAGAACTTGGCATTTCTGCGACTTCAACTTGGCGAATTTTGCGTCGGGACTTGGGTCTGCCGGGATAAAATCCCCGTATAAAATCCGACTGACCCAGGAATTTAAGGTAAACGACCATAAACTCAAATTTCGCCAAAAAAATCATCTTTAGCGACGAGTCCAATTTTTGGATGAAGAATTTTGGATGAATGGAATGAATGGAAGACGTTAAATCGTGCGATTTAACGTCTTTAGAGTTCTTCCTTTGAGGCTATCTTAAATTGCAGGTCTATGCAAATAAACCGTAAACAACTGGTGCTCTCAAAGTCAATATAACGACCACCACCGCGGTGGGCATTTCAATGACATTATATTCCATACGTAATGTTCTCAAATAATCTTTCAAATAAAAAAAAAATTGAGTGGATATCTCACACGCAACTTGAATTGAATTTGAACTTATTGAACCATTTACGTAGTAAATCCTATAGGAGGTAACTTGTTTTATTTACATTTAAAAATCGAGCGTCCTTATTGAGAGACCCTTTAGTTACACTTCTTAACCTATGAGAGTAACCTCAGGATAAAATATTTTTATTTGCTTAAAACCTCCTATTGTCAGCTAAACAAAACAAGTATATTATCTAACAGGTACTAGAGGTTATAACTTTTTTTTTTTGAGGAGCAGTGATACTTCATCAGTATTTTAGAACCAATAAGCAATTGAAAAATTATGGTCTTCACAAGAAAATCTTAATTTAGATGCTAGTATATTTTCCATCTCGGAATCGTATTTTTTTTTTTATTTAATTCCATGATACCGACCCTCTGACTGCGCCACTGATTGATTACAAGGCTTGATATTTTCACACAATGTGGCAACCTATAAAAAGTCAGCAGCAATCTATAGGATTTTTAACATTCAGTAACTCGGAAACAAAAGGGTTCTGGACGGATGTACAATATTTATAAGAATTTTTTTGAGGCTCTTAGTCAATCGCTCTTTAAAATTTGTCCCACATTTTATGAGACATCCTGTATTGAGCAATTACTACGATCTGATTCATCTGAAACCAAGTCACTTCGTTGTCCATCAATTGATGCCTCACGAAACATTCTTAATCACTTCCACGAGATATATTTTACTTTTCCGCACTCCACTATAAGCGGAAAAGTAATGTAATCGTGTAAAGAAAAAGTGAAAACACAAATTTTTTGGGTTTATTTTTCGTTTTTCGGCCTAAAAACAAAAAAAATTGTTTTTAAAATTGTATTGCTGTGTGTGTCGTCGTTTTTGTCGTCGGTATTTATTCTTGTTAGCACGATAACTCAACTAAATCGTATTAGATCAATTGGGTTTCGACTGATTCTAATCGGGGACGTCTCCCAGACGACACCTGTTGATTTTGAGGTGAATAGCACACACCACCCCCTCCTCTGGGTCTATTTGAGAATTGTTTTTGTTAGCACGATAACTCAACTAAATCGTGTCAGATCAATCGGGTTTTGACTAATTCTGATCGGGGACGTCTCCCAGACGACATCTATTGATTTTGAGGTAGATAGGATGTATCCTATCCACCTGATCCCGTCCTATCCACCGATAGGACAGGGTGAGGTGTACCCCACCCTGTCCATGGGTCATGAGAAAGCACGATGGTGGACTACTTTCATGTCGCATCGATCGGGTTTTGATTGATTCTGATCGGGAACGTCTCCCAGACGATACCTATTGATTTTGAGGTGGATGGGACACACCCCACCCTGTCCATGGGTCATGAGAAAGAACGACGGTGGACTATTTGAGAAATTTTTTTTGTTAACACGATAACTCAACTAAATCGTGTCGGATCTATCGGGTTTTGACTGATTCTGATCGGGGACATCTCCCAGACGACACCTATTGATTTTGAGGTGGATAGAACACACTCTACCATGTTCAAGGGTCATGAGAAAGCACAATGGTGGACTATTTGAGAAGTTTTTTTGTTAGCACGATCACTCAACTAAATCGTGTCGGGTCCATCGGGTTTTGACTGATTCTGATCGGGGACATCTCCCAGACGACACCTATTGATTTTGAGGTGGATAGAACACACTCTACCATGTTCATGGGTCATGAGAAAGCACAATGGTGGACTATTTGAGAATTTTTTTTGTTAGCACGATCACTCAATTAAATCGTGTCGGGTCGATTGGGTTTCGACTCATTCTGATTATGGACATCTACTGATTTTGAGGTGGACAGGACACACCCTACCTTGTTCATGGGTTATGAGAAAGCACGAGGGTGGATTATTTGAAAAAAGTAAAACTGTCGCATAAAACAGATACTTTGCATCTATGTATGTGTTGGTTTATATTTTCTTGGCCACTCAATTTCGAGATAGAGATGTTTTACGTGCGGAATAGTCCGTTTTAGGGTTTTAAAACTGTTTATTTTGTATACGCATAAAGGCGTATAAGGAAACTCTCTGAGTGGACTATTCAAATTAATTATGGACGTTGTTGTAACGTGTACTTGAAGTTGACGAATGATTTAATTTTGCACAACAGTAATCATTTGGTGTCAAAAGATATCTGCGTATGGAGTAAGACAAGACTCCACAGTGGCAACATAGAATTTCGTGTTTATTAATTGTTTCCGTTAATTAAGTGCGCGAAACACAAACGTATCGCATTTTGCAGGAAGTTGGAATGCACAATAACCTAAAGGATCACTAATGGAATTCCAAAATCTATATTTCTCTACCAAGTTGTACGAGGGTTATATGTAAATAGAGTGCTTTCATAAAGTAGTGAATAAATTTCTTAAAAATTCAAGGAATAACTTTTAGGAAGAATCCTCGGACCCGTCAAGTTTTATTTTTAGTTGCGCATTCTTTTGAATATATTTAATACATACAGGGTGATTCGTCTAGGAGGTATTATGTCATCGATATATTTTCTTCATGGCCCTGTATGTATTAATTATATTTTAAAAAATGTGCAACTAAAAATAAAATTTGACGGTGAGAGTTGTTCCCAAAAGTTATTCCTTGAATTTTTTAAATTTTATCGATGAAAGTATATCTCAATGTACTTTTACTTTATGAAAGTACCAGCCCAAGATCACATGAGTTCCCCCTTCTGACTTTTTAGTTAAATGAGCTAAAAACGTTTTAATACAAAAAGACTATTATGATAATTCTCAATCCTAATGCCGAGTAGAATCGATTTGAGTAATTGTTATAATATTAAACAAAACATCGCATTCGATATATATAATATAATTTGTGCTTGTCGGATTTGAGTAAATCTCG
Source organism: Rosalia funebris (assembly GCA_037954035.1). Lineage (NCBI taxonomy): Eukaryota > Metazoa > Arthropoda > Insecta > Coleoptera > Cerambycidae > Rosalia > Rosalia funebris. The sequence goes on along the minus strand of JAZFAV010000039.1, from coordinate 19,661,943 downwards.
CCACCGAAGTCGAAGCGTAAGCATTGGCGCAAACCATTATTTTGTATGAAAGTAGATCACGATACCTCTGCCGATGGTGTTTTGTGTCTTGTAACCGATCTTGTTAACAGCTAGAGTCGAAGTGGCGCGTGGAAAGCATTATCGCAAGATTTACGAAAAGTTTTGAAAAAGCCGCACCATCAGGCCAAAAGTGTCTACCAGATTGCAAAAGAATTAGAATTGTCCCGCTATACTATTAGGAACATTGTGCGTTTGTATAAAGTTAAGGGTTCCACAGTCGGAAAAACACGTGTTGGTGGAAAAACCGCAGTGACTGGTGCAGAATTAAGAATTTTGGGACGCATCATAAAGAAAAACCGTCGTACCAACTCCAGTACCCTAACAGTTCTATGGAATGAAGCGACAGACAGGCAGTATTCTAAATAGACTTGTACGAGGGCACTGAAGAAAATTGGATTCAATTTTTATAAGGTAATTTTGGTCTTGTACTTCAATGCATGCATGTAACTCTTCTCGTTATTAGGCAAAAGAAAAACCCCTACTCACTCAAAAACAGAAGAAAAACCGCTTACTATGGGCCAAAATACATAAAAACTGGACTTTGGAGCAGCGGAGGTCGGTTATTTGGAGCGACGAATCAATATTTGAGCTTTTTGTAGGAGATTCGCCGAGTAGGGTGATTCGAACGAATACCGAGGCTTACAACAAAGAATGTCTTCGCCAAAAAGTGAAATTTCCCGCTTCAATTATGGTGTAGGGATTTATGTCCGCCAATGGCGTTAGTAGGTATAAGTGAGATGGGCTGGCCGGAAGTAGGAGATTTTTGGAGCGGTGACTATAGGGTAATACACACAGGATCGGTAAATGGAAACGCGGGAGTAGGGATCGTTATGCGGAAGAACGCAGGACAGTGTGTAGATAGCTACCTACAATACAGCGAGAGAGTAATGATGGTTAGGTTAGATTCGAAGCCAGTGGAAACAGTAATAGTGCAAGTATACATGCCTACTTCTAGCCATAGTGAGGAAGAGTTAGAAGCCGTTTATTCGGACATAGAGCAGGTAATAGGATTTGTGAAGGGTCATGAAAATTTAATAATAGTAGGAGATTTTAACGCAGTCGTAGGTGAGGGGAAAGAAGGAGAATTTGTAGGTCCTTATGGATTAGGAAACAGAAACGAGAGAGGTAGCAGACTGATAGAATTCTGTGAGAAGCACAAGATGGTAGTCGCGAACACATTGTTCAAGAATCACGTTAGGAGGCGGTACACATGGAAAATGCCAGGAGGGATAGGCAGGTATCAGATAGACTACATTCTGGTTAGGAAGAGATTTAGAAATCAAGTAAAAGACTGTAAGAGTTATCCAGGAGCAGATGTAGACAGCGATCACAACTTGGTAGTCATGAAAGCTAGATTAAAGTTCAAAAATCTGAAAATCCGGAAGGATAAGAAACGTATAAATGTAGACATATTGAGGGATCAGAATATGAAAGATAAGTTCCAGCATAAAACAGATCAATTAATAAATAAAACGAGTAAGGACGAAATCAAGAACGCAGAAACTGAGTGGGAGGGTATCAAGAATAGTCTAGCTTCCGCGGCTACGGACGTTTTAGGACACGATAAAAGGGAAGCTAGGAAGCCCTGGATAACGGACGAAATCTTAAACTTAATGCAAAAGAGACGAGGCTACAAAAACAGACGAGACGAAGAAGGACTGAAAACTTATAAGTCAATAAAGTGGGAAATCATTAGAAAATGTAGAAAAGTGAAAGAACAATGGATAGAGGATAAATGCAAAGAAGTAGAAGATAAGTTGCAAGTAGGTAAGACCGATGAGGCTTACAAAATAATTAAGAGGAACTTCAGGGATATAGGAACAATAAGTAGAAACGTTAGGAGTCAATCGGGGGACATACTGATCGGAAGAGAGGAGAAAGCGGATAGATGGAAGCAGTACTTAGGAAATTTATACGAGGGTCAGGAATTAGGAGAGATATTAGAGGAAGAATCTAGCATCGATAGGGAAGATGTAGGAAAACCTATATTGAGAGAGGAATTTGAAATAGCACTAAGGGGGCTAAAGAATAATAGAGCGCCGGGTGTAGATAAAATACAGGCGGAAATTTTGAAATGTGCGGGACAGAAAGTAGTAAATAGGATGTTTGAACTGGTAAAATACATATATGAAACGGGCGAGATGCTGGAGGATTATAAGAGGAACATTATCGTTACTATACCGAAAAAGAGAGGAGCCGACAAATGCGAGAACTTTAGAACGATTAGCCTAACTTCCCACGCGTCAAAAATCTTAACTAGAATAGTGCAGAAGAGGATGGAAAATAGAGCGGAGGAAATACTAGGAGAAGACCAATTCGGCTTTAGGCGAAATAGGGGAACTCGCGAAGCTATTCTGGCGCTAAGAGTAATGTTAGAGAAAACAATAGAAAAAGGAAAGAACGCTTATATAGGATTTGTAGATTTAGAAAAAGCTTTTGATAACGTAAGATGGGAAAAAATGTTCGAGATACTAAAGAGCGCGGGAATGAAGTATAGAGATAGGAGAGCAGTACACAATCTATACAAAGAGCAAACTGCTGTTATAGAAGTAGAAGGGGAAAAAAGGGAAGTAGGTATTAGGAAAGGAGTAAGACAAGGATGTACGCTATCACCACTAATTTTTAATCTGTACATCGAAGAGGCGATTAATGTGGTAAAAGATAGAGTGGATTTCGAGATTAAAGTACAGGGACAGAAACTAAAAATGCTGAGATTCGCGGATGATATAGCAGTATTAGCATCTAGTAAGGAGGAATTAGAATCAGCATTGAACGAAATGGAGGCAGTGTTGACAGAGGAATACGGAATGAGGGTGAATAAAAACAAAACTAAAGTATTAGTGTGCAGAGGGCGCGAGAGCAGAGCAAAAACGAAAGTACAAATTAATAATGAAAGGTTGGAGGAAGTTAAAGACTTCACTTATTTAGGAAGTAAAATAAATTGGGATGGAAGAAGCGATAAAGACATAAAACAAAGAATAGCGCAGGGTCGAGTAGCTTTTAACAAAAAGAAAGCACTTTTATGCTCGGGGGTAATAAACTTAGAAACAAGGAAGAGATTTTTGAAAACATATGTATGGAGCACGGCACTATACGGCTGCGAAACCTGGACGGTAGGGGAAGCAAGTAGGAAGAAATTAGAAGCTTTTGAGATGTGGTGTTACCGAAGAATGATGAAAATACCATGGACTGATAGGGTCAGAAACGAAGAAGTATTGGAGAAAGTCGGCGAGAAAAGAAGTATGTGGAAAAACTTAAAGAAGAGAAGAGATAGAATGGTAGGCCACTTGCTGAGACATGGGGGAATAGTCCGCGATATTTTGGAGGCAGAACTAGGAGTAAAGAAAGGCAGAGGTATGCCTAGATTAGACTACTGCTCGCAAATAGTAAGGGATGTAGGTTGTAGCACAATTAGCGAAATGCGTAGGTTAGCACAAGATAGGAGAAGCTGGAGGTTAGCGTCCAACCAGTCTTAGGACTGATGACCTAATGATGATGAATGGCGTTAGTAGTCTTTACTTTGTTGAAGGCAACGTAAACGCATAAAAATACATACTAATTTTAAATCAGTACCTTCTTCCATCAATCGAGTCTCCGCAATTAGCTAACCGGGAATTTCTCTTCCAACAAGATGGCGCGGCTTGCCATACACCCAAACGTGTGAAATCCTGAATGTCGGAAAACGGCATTTCCGTCCTAAGTTGGCCCTCGAGTAGTCCTGATCTTTCTCCGATCGAGACATATGAAAAAAGAATTGCGTAATCGTCCGGCTAAAACACTTCAGTCATTGCGACATTGTCTTCAAGAAAAATGGTACTCTTTTTCTTTTGAAGACGGCCAGAGTCTTGTAGACACCATGCCTAGGCGTATAAATGCTGTTTGGAAAAATAGAGGTGACGTAACACAGTGGTAATTGACTTTACAACTCAGTGTAAACTAGGTACTGAAAATTAAATACTTCATGTTCTTATGCTTTCTTTTCTCACTAGTTTTCTTGTTATTGCGAATAAATGTGTACAGTTATTATATTTCTCAAGTACAAATAAAATCTGTTGTATTTATTAGCGTAGCTTATTCCTACCTTACCGTTTGTACTGTGTGTACGTGAAAATATCTAACGGGCGAACTCATGTGATTTTGGGCTCGTACGAGTATATCTCAATACCTGTAACGACTAATCTAGAAAACAGATAACTAGTAAAACACGCATTCTAACGGAAGTTAACACTCCCAAGTGGGGATTAGTCGACAGAAAACACAGACGTGCGAACAGTTATCATCCAGGCACGATATTCCAGGTCCAAAAACCTCCACAAAAAATATGTACACACATAAACGTGAAGGGGTTATGCACGGTGGTGGCTTTTAGGGGTGAAAATAAAAATAAATCATACCTCGACAGCACGTATAATTCACTACATTGTCGATAAGGGCCTGGAAGGTACCTAAGGAACAACGTTCGTTACTTTGTGTGGAGGTTGAAAGTTCGGGTAGTGGTACACAATGGCCGACGCTAAATAAATACAAACTACGAAGATCGATTGGAAATTACCCTTAAGGGGGGTAACTTCCGCGAGAGAATAAGGTCCTGATTGCGAGCGTTTCTCATTGTGTATGATAAAAGTACTGCACACGTTTGTTGAAATTCCCATAAGTTGTTCTATTTCCTCCTAACAGGAGTTTGCATTTTAATTTAGTCGATCGTTTAGAAATGTCAAAACTGATTCTTTTGCTTTGACGACGATAACTCAGCGAAAAATCATCGTATAAGGCTTTTAAATCGTTCAAATTAAAGAGGATAAAAACAAAAAAACCTTTATGATGAAATTACTGAAAAGAATTATTGAAGTTGGTGGACCTTTTGAAAGGCAAGCAAAAATTTGGATTTTTTTCCAATGGTTTTCTCATTATTCAAAAACTGCTGATGGTCAAAAATATTAAATCTCAAGATCTAAAAATTATAAACTTAGAGCTTCAATCTGTCTTTTTTTAATTGCTCTGCGGTTATTTGTCTCCAAATTACATTCTTTAATTTTAGTACCTAGTGTATGTTGAAGTATTCCATCGTATATTTGTTACAATTATTTAGAGGTTACTTCTTTTATAGTTATATACTGTACAAATATATTTGTGTTTAATTGTATGCCAAATTATAGCACTGTAAATGGATTTTATTCTGTTGGACAACAAAGGCATTATTATTACTATAAAACCATTCATCATTTTTAATTTGGTCATTGTTTGAATCAATACTCCGGACTATAATCCGAATAATCGAATGACTTTCGAGAATTGAATTTTGCGGTTTCTTTATTACTGTTTTACCTTTCCACTGTTTAACACACTTTTTATCACACAGTGAAAAATGCTTTTCTTTTTTGGTTTGCTACGTTTTTAAGGCTTATTTTAAAATCAAGTATATAACTAAATTATGTTAACATCAAATGGTGGAGTTTGGATAATACACGATAGAGTTAAATACATATTTTACTACAACGGATGTTTCTCGTATTTCGGGCCATTCTGTACCATTGGGTCATCCGATAGCGAAAATTAGAACGGTACACCATAAAAAGTCGTAATCATACCTTCCAAACACGTACACCTTCCGATATATTCCATCACTGCTTCCGTTACACCTGCATATTTTAAATAGTTGATTATTGCAACGATTATAACAAGGTATATCATAAAAACAAACAATTACATTACACGTAGTGAGTATCTGAAAGTGAGATAAGCGAGCTAAATAAAATCAGAACAAGTCAGCGAATAAAACAGATTGTAGATAAACAAACTGCGTTGTTTGTATCTTGTACTATTAAAAAGGAATCCATCGGATGGTGCTTCTTATCGGGGTTTCTGTTGTTCCGATTGTAAAATTCAAAACAAATACTGATACGAGGGTAGTCTCAGAAGTATCAGACTTGACGTATAGATGGCGGTTGTTGTTTGAAAAGAACTGTGGTAGAAAATATCAACATTTTAAAGGTTAAGTTTGAAATTTGACGACGCTACGTTGTTTAGTATTTGTTTGGCAGTTATCAATAGTGAACGCTCTCAGTGAATTTATAAACATGGCAAAAATTCGTCACCGTTATGTGATACAATACTTTCATTTGAAAGGATTAAGTACAACCAATATCAAAGCGGAGCTAGATTCTACTCTGGCGGAGTCTGGAGTCTACTCCTTCGTTTACAACAGTACATAAAATATTATGTGGCAGAGTTTAAATGAACTGTCAAGACGAACCTCGCAGTGGTCGTCCAAATGAGGTGACCACGCCAGAAATGGTGAAGAAAATCCATAAAATGGTATTGGATGACTATCGACTGAATGTGCACGAGCTAGTAGACATTACAGGCATTTAAAAAAGTGCTGTACATCGCATATTGACTGAAAATTTGAACATGAAAAAGCTGTGTGCAAGAGGAGTGCCGCGATTACTTTCAATGGAACAAAAACAGTGTCATTAGGATGTATCAATCGAGTGTTTTTGCGAAGTTTTACAGAAATAAAGTCGAGTTTTTGTGTCGATTCATAACCATGGGTACATTATTTCATACCTGAGACGAAGAACAGTCAAAACAATGCACTGAAAGGGGAGAATCGGCTCCAAAGAAGCCGAAGAAAATTCCATCTGCAGGCAAAGCCATGGCGTCAGTTTTTTGGAATGCGCATGGGATAATTTTCATTGATTATCTTCAGAAAAGGAAAACCATCAACGGCGATATTATGCGAACTTATTGCAGCGTTTGGGCGATGAAACCAAGAAAATACGACCATTTTTCATAAACTTACAGCCTTTCAAAAATCGCAGAAAATTTTTCGGAATTTTTTGTTCCCTTAATTTGTTTGAGTAGTGTATATTACATCACGTCCGATTGCACCGAAAATAGTATTAACTTTTGAATTTTAAATTGAATGCGCTGGATCTTTTTTATTGCAGTTTTACAGAACTGCTAATTGTAAACAATTCTTCAAATGGAATATTTCTAAAATTAAAAACTACGAAGTACTACCTACGAGAATGGACTCAATTTTTATTTGCATTCGATAAATGACCCAATCTACACTTCGTCCTTCGCTGCCTTGCCAAGCGATAGTCCATCGAGGGCGTTATTCGACCTGTTAAATGCCTTCGATAACTCAAGCCAAAATAATTCGATTTTCAATGCTTTAGATCCTAATGGAGCTAGAGTATTATTAGAACAATTTCAGCATCTCGTCGCGGCCTTGTTGGCATTAGATGTAAAGCAATATGCGAGCTATACATATATTCAGGTCGAAATTGTGGGTTAAATATATTACCGAAATTCAATCAAACATCGTTTCCATCAACTTTATGACTGGGAGCAAATGGGATGATGGAGAAGTTTTCTGAAACGAGAGTCTTTCAATAATGAGGACCGAGATAAGATGGCTGATAATTATAAGAAAAAATTGTACTATGCCATTGTCGCCTGCTATTCCAATTTACGGGACATCTACTTTAGTTGCGATGTCTTACAATAATAACAACTACAACATACCAAAGTATAACATACACTAGGCATAAAAATTAAAGGATGTAAAAAAAAATCTTGAATTTTTAGGTGATTTTCAAAGGGCTGTAATTTGGAGAAAAATAGTCGCAGAGCCAATTTTAAAAAAGAAAATTCAAGCTCCACGTTTTTAGTTTTCAGATATTGAGTTATATTTTTTTTACCATCAGGAGTTTTTGAGTAATCATAAGAAAACCATCAGAAAAAAATCGAAATATTTGCTTGCCTCTAAAAAAATCCACGGACTTCAATAAATGTATTTTCAGTGATTTCACCATAAATCTTTTTAGGCAATTTTATCCTCTTTAATTTGAGAGGTCTCAAAGCTTTCTTTGTACGATGATTTTTCGCCGAGTTCAAAGCAAAAAAGTCGGTTTTGACTTTGGTAATTAACTACTCGGGAAATAATGATCGTACAGAAAAATCAAGTCGAATTTTAAAAACTGCAAAGTATTCTTTACAAGTCGTAGTTATTGGATTTTAATAAAAAAAAATTCGGTGCGAGAATGTTGATTGAAAAGAGATAAAAAATTGCGTATTTAGGGATATTCATTTAATTTTCCATAACTTTGCAAATAATGGACAGACTAACAATATTGACTGTCTCTTTTCAACCTCAAAGTATCCCAAAGACATCCTGAAAATTTCAAAACGCTACGATATTTTTTTCATTGTGTTCGAAATTATTTGTCGTTTTTGCTAAAAATCAATTTAAGCATGGATTTTTAATTTGTTATTCGTTTTTTTAAGTTGAAAATGTTTTTTAGCAATAATTCATATTTTATTTCAAAAAATGTTATCTATTTTGTATCAAAATAAAAAAATGATTTTTTCTAAAAAAAAAAATTAAAATTGATCTTTTTTATTTGAACGACGAGAACTCAGCGAATAATCATCGTACAAAGTTTTTAGACCGCTCAAATTAAAGAGGATAAAATGATCTAGATTTAAAAATAAATCACTGGAAAAAAATCATCGAAGTCCGTGGATCTTTTGAAATGCAAGCAAAAGTTTGGATTTTTTTCCGATGGTTTTCTTGCTATTCAAAAACCGCGAACGGTAAAAAACTGAAGATCAACTCAAGATCTGAAAATTAGAAACGTGGAGTTTCAATTTGCTTTTTTTTAAATTGCTTTGCGACTATTTTTCTCCAAGTTACAGCTCTTTGAAATACGGCCCTAAAAAATTTAGATTCTCTTACATCCCTTAATTTTTGTGCCTAATGTAATTTCCGTAAACTGAGACTTTTCCATATTTTCGAATAATTCGAATCCTAACCGCCTACCAGATCATCAGATTTCACACCCCTTGACTTTTCGACGGGGGTGTGAAAAAACGTTTACATAACCTGGATATTGAAAGAGCTGAAAGGCAGAATTAGACAAGGTTAGAAACACAAATGACTCAGTAACCAATCGATGTGTTTATTTAGAAGGTTATTACTGAAGACCACTCGAAACGGTCGAAACGATTAGAACTGTTCCGGCAAATACTCCAAGGACTGGGTGAAAATACTGGTTTGTTAAAACACGTGCTATGGACAGTTATCTGGTCGTTTGCAATATGAAAAATAGACCTCAGAGAAAACGCAAAGAAAAATTGTTCAAAATAAAAAATCCGGTGAAAAGCTAAATAAAATTTCGAGTGATATTTCGAAGATAAAACTGTATAGCACGGCACATACTGGATGTTCGTAAGTATTAATTTACTGTCGACTGGTCATAGTGTATCATCGCTATTTGCCTAATAAAAATTTTCAAAACATACCGTGGCTTGCTTTTATGGCTAGGCTCAGGTAGACTGTTCCGTTTATCGGCAAGATAAGAGTTTTTTATTTGGAAAATAGCGATGAAATGAATAGTACTTATTCCATGGCCACCAAACAGTCCTCATTTAACACTTGATACAATTTTGATTTTTTTTAATAAACAAAATACAGATGCAACCCTACAAGTTGTGTTTAACTTTTTTAAGCCTTCTAAAAACAGCAGGGTTAAAAGGGATCGAAAATATATGAATAATCACGTAGTGAACGAATGGAAATATATGAATACGCCAAACCGAATTATAGTAATAAACATATCGGATGGAATTGTACAAGAGAAATATGTTAACTTGTTTGAAGTAACCGTTATAGTTGCAACACTTTGCATATGAAAATATTGTTGTTAATTTTTTCGGCATGAATGAACTATAGGTATGAATCGTGAAATCTATGAATATTTTGCTCTACTTTCACTCGACGCATTCAGGAGAGGTTTGGAAAATATATGTATCCCATGTTTTTGTTTAATTCTGTTAGTCGATTGGAATGAAAATCGTAATTGTTGATATAATTTTACAATGAATTGTATAAGACTTAAAACAAATACCTTTGACCTTACTCTGTTCTGTTGAAGCTCACCACCCGATTTACTGTAGTTTTTTCATCGCAAATCAAGGTCGCACAGCAGAAACAATTGAATACAATAAAAACGAACACAAACCACTTTGTTACATATCGATGTCATTATATATTTCCCTTCTTTGCCACTTCAGTTTTTTAGTTACTACGACTACATTCTGGAGTATAGTGAAATACAAAGTTGCCTATTAGGTATGTATACAGTGAATACAAAAAGTAATGTAGAAATATAACAAACTTGGTAGGTTTCTTTAAACACTCACGCATTCTTCGAGCCGTATTTCTAAAAGTTATCCCGTCGTTTGTTTTCTTTTTATTGAAATCCACATTCGCAACGTCCTTTGAAAGAACTCTTCTTTTACATACAGTTATAGGCCTTTCAAATTAGACAAAAAATCACTGATTTTGGGAAATTTTTCCTACAGCTAAGCGACCTATACAGAAAGTTGTGTTAGCATTGTGTCAATATATTTTTCACCTAGCGCATGATAAAAAAAAAGGGTTGTTTCTAAGATATAGATATATATATATATATATATATATATATATATATATATATATATATATATATATATATATATATATATATATATATACGCGTTTTTGGCCGTTTTTTCGGTTTTTTGCGTATTTCTGAAAAACTATGCATTTTTGGGAAAACATGACCTGAGTTGATGTAGATTTTGCGATTCTCCACAATTTCATTCTTTTCATTTTTTCGAAATTCTGCTTAGCTACGCCGCTAGAGCGCGCTGAAGTATTTCTTATTTTAAGCCAAAACTATGCATTGTAGAGAAAAATATCAAGGGATCAAAATTGTAGATATAAAAATTTACGACACATTTTGTTCTTTTGTTTTTTTTTTAATGTCGCACGGTTTTCCCACTAGAGGGCGAAAACCGTTTTCTTTTTTTGTAATATTCTTGTGCAAATGAAAAAAACCCTCTAGAACATTATTTTTGATTTATAGGCAAAACTATGCATTTTCCTAATTTGAAGGGACTATTAAGTAAAATAGGGGATTAGTTACATGCCATCTTTTTTTGAATAATGATTCAAAAACGTGAGAAAACTTTAAACATGAAAATTAATGTTCAAAATGTGCTTCATTCACAACTTCGCCTAAAATGATTAATAAATTTCCTCTGTACACTTTCCGGTGTTTTTACTTGCACTTCCCCTGGGATTCTCCCCTTTAAATCGTCCAGACTACCGCATCTGTTAACGTATACTTTACTTTCTAAGTAAGCCCTAAACAAGTAGTCTAGTGTGGTTAGGTCTGGTGACCTAGCAGGCTATTCTATGAGTCCTCTTCTTCCTATCCAACTATTTGGAAACAAAGCATCTAAATATGTATGCACAAATAGAACAAGCACAAAACCCTCGTTTTATGTAGTTTACTGCACATAAAAAGAGTTCTATCAGATAACGCAATCACAAATGGAGCTCTACATAAAAAATTATAACGTCATAAATTTTAAAAATACGGTTACAAAAAATTCAAGAGTAGATCAGAAAGTGACATTTTAAATATACTTTTAGCATATCCGAGTGATTTTAAAAAAATTAGGACCAATTTTATCGAATTTATACATTACTTTTCTGACGCACTGTATATAATACAATCAGTTTAAGGTTATTAAGATTCATCGACACTGTTGTTTGTATAAGGGTGCTAAATAATGTGGAATATCCTATTTTTAATTATAAGTTTAAAAAAGAAAAAAGACAACTAAAAAGCAAGAAATACATGTTTTCTACAACAATTTAATACTTATTTGTTGTTCCGTTTAATGTAATTAAGAAATTATTGTTTATTATGTAATTATTATTAATTGTTTTATATAATTTTGAAGTCGGTGCCAAGTAAAACATAAAAAAATATATACCTTGTTATTATAACGAGTTTACATTTAAACTGCCGAGGGCCGGCATTCGCATTACTTCAAAATTATATAAAACAATTAATAATAATTACATAATAACCAATTATTTCTTAATTATATTAAACGGAACAACAAATAAGTATTAAATTGTTGTAGAAACCATTTATTTCTTGCGTTTTAGTTAAGTTCCTTTTTTTGTTTTGAAGTCGGTTTTCTTTAATCTTATTATTTTACAATTTTAAATGATGAGTAGACCTACTAAGGATGTACTAAACCACGGCTACTTGAATAAGGAGTTCCGTTGTGTATCTTCGACGTCCAAGGCCAATACCAATGAAATTAAGATGGGGCCACCTTCGAGCTATACTGAGCCCAACGCAAAAAGAATAATTAAAATCGGCTCATAAACACAAAAGTTATACCCGAACGTACATAAAAAAATTGAGAATCTTCGCTTTTTTTTTGAAGTCGGTTAAAAATAAGACGGATTTTCCAGTCTTTGTAGGATTCAACTTACTCAAATGCGAATATATTTACTTTCCTAGATTTTTTTGGATAATGTAAGGCTTTATATAACTGTGCCTATTGATAATACCTAATAACCTTAAACCAATTGTATAAAACATATAGCCATGACAGATAATATTGTAATTTCAGCGCGATCGAGAATGAAATCTTAGTAAAAATATATCGTGATATTTAACAAAGAAATTTGCGTTCGTTTCTATTTTGAATGCAATATCACGCTATACCAGACAACCCCATTGATTCAATACAAATTTTAGAGACTTCGCCACTGTTGCACATACGAAAAAAATACCCTCGCAAACCACGCGAAATAAAAGACAGTTAGTTACCTTTAAAGCAGGTACATCCCATAATATAGCCCATCATTGATATTTGACGGGGAGATCGCCCCCCGTCTCGGCGCGGCTGCCACTGGGCCAAAGCGGCGGTGCCCTGCAACCCCCATGCGCCCTCCGAGGGGGCTCAGATCAACTCTCTTTCACACACCGTCATCGACACCTCACCCGCGTCCGAACGACAACCGCGACCGACACAACATTGCCCACTGCTGCTATTTTTTTCTGTTCCTAGCTGTAATTCGACAGGTGCCTCGGAAGAGATCGAGCGCTAGCAGGAATTCGCAGCAGGAACTCGACTATAGCAGGAGTAACGGTGGTTGTGTTGAGCTGGCGATCGTCGCGACGCCTCGCGGACGATAGAGGCGAGTCGGGCGGCGGTGGCGCGCATACAGGGACGGCCTCGCCTAGTTCAAGCTAGCAGTCTTGTTCTTAAGGGGCTACGTCCACCTAAGCTCTTCAAAATGTTCGATAATTTTTTTTGTATATTATTATAGTATGAAGGCTTAAGATATATTCTGTCGCCTGTGAAGTTTCAAGTCGATATTTTTAAAATTTACAGAGATATAAAGCTTTCTGTCGCGGGGTAGAGGGCGGCTAATCCTGCTACCTGCGCCCCTCAATGAACGCGCAAAATTTCTCGCGCTAAGAAAGATGAAATAAGCACGAGAATTCATCATTCTAAAAAAAGGCAACGTTCTTTGATTCCGAAACGGTGACCGTCATATCTCGATAACCGATCGACACTCATTTGAAATTTGGCACAGCCACGCTTTAAGCCGTTGTTAACAGAATGACGATCATGACGGAATGACGCATTTTTTAAAAACAACTGAGATTGTTTAAATAAATTACGATAATAACAGAGTTTTTTACCGAATTTTCGTACTTCAGTTCCATGTGCCGTTTTTTTAACAATAATATATTTCGTATCCACTTAACTTCATGATAGCTTACTATCTTTGATTTCAGATGATCAGTTTTAACAGGAGAAGGGTCACCGCAAACCGGGTCGCGAAATAGACGACCCAACTCCGGCGGGAATATCTCTTCCGGTTTTAAAGATTCTTAAATTGTGTTCACTTCACCATATTTACAATAAATTTATCTTCGATTTAAGAAAAAAAAAAGTTTATTTATCATCAACAGTTCCCAAGAAAATTCATCCCGAAAATCGGCTATTTTTCATGTTTCTAGGTGGATGTAGCCCGTCAATTCACAAATAAAACGTTCAATCAATACGTCCTCGACGTGGTCGGTCAAATGAAAATATTGCTGCAGTGGGAGAAAGTACACGGGAGTATTCAAACACGCCAATTCGACGTACACGATAATTGAATCTGTCAAGAGATCCCACGCATCGGATTTTAAAGATATGCATCTGTTAGCATACAAAATTCGGGCAACAAAATTGTGTTCAGCGATGAAGCACATTTTCATCTCAACGGATACGTCAGCAAACAAAATTGTCGAATTTGGAGTACTGAAAATCCACATGCCGTTCACGAAAAAGAAATGCTTCCACAGAGATTCACCGTTTGGTGCGCATTCTGAAGTGGTGGACTAATTGGACTATACTTCTTTGAAAATGGAGCTGGTAATGCTATCACAGTAAATGGGGAATGCTATCGTGGCATGTTAAATAATTTATTCTTACACCAAATTGATGATTTGTATTTGAACAACATGGCTAGTTTCAGAAGACGGTGCATCGTGTCATACAGCATGTACAACCATAACCAAATTTCCTGATCACGTTATCACGCGGAATGGTGTTATCAATTGGCCTGCAAGCTCATGCGATTTAACACCACTTGACTTTTTTCTTTGGGGTTATGTTAAAGAAAAAGTGTCCAGGGAAAACGCGTCAAATGCTCAATACAATATTATTAATATTGCACTTGATTTAGCGAGAAACCTTACAAGAATAAATGTAACAATACCAGAAGAAGAAAGTCCAGAATATATTATACACTTAACGGAAAAAACACAAACCAGAAGTGTTGGAACGAAAAAAATAAATAAAAAATTCGAATCGAGCAGATAGGAAAACAAAATAGCAAGTAATCGGAAGAAACGAGGACACATAAATATAACGGGTGTCCAGAAATGGTAGGGGGTATTTGTAGATTCAATAAAAAAAAACTAGAAGTCAGAAAAAATAAATTTTTTTGTTCATTTTTAGACAAGGTTTTGGAAAATTAAGTACTAAAGATTATGTTCTCCAAATGTTGAAAAACATTTGAAAACATTCTGTTTAGTGATGAAGCGAACTTTCACTTAAATGGCCACGTAAATAAACAGAACTGCCGCTACTGGGCCAACGAAAATCCAAGACAGAAACATGAACAACCACTACATAGTCCAAAAGTTGTTGTGTGGGCTGCCATGTCTGCTGAAGGCATCATTGGGCCTTATTTTTTTGAAGACCGGCGAGAGCGAGCACTTACGGTAAACAGTGAACGGTATTGCGATATATTAAGAAACTTTTTGGATCCACAACTGCAGGAGTTTGAAGGATTTAATGTGGAAACATGGTTTCAACAAGATGGGGCCACTTGCCACACCTCAAACCAATCGCTTGCGGTTGTCAATGAACTTTTTCCAGGAAAAGTGATCTCTCGTCGAGGCACCATCAACTGGCCTCCGAGAAGCCCCGATCTTACACCTCTTGATTATTTCTTATGGGGATACCTTAAAGAGAAAGTGTATGTAAACAAACCACGAACTTTAGTGCAATTAAAGCACAACATTCGCACCGAAATGGCCGCCGTTTCCAGAGATGTGTAGACGCGTGGTGGCTAATTTCCGTTTACGGTTAGAGGAGTGCCAGCAGCGTGAGGGTCAACATTTGGAGAACATAATCTTTAGTACTTAATTTTCCAAAACCGTGTCTAAAAATTAACAAAAAAAATTATTTTTTCTGACTTCTAATTTTCTTTTTATTGAATCTACAAATACCCCCTACCCTTTCTGGACACCCCAATCATTACGAAAAATGTTATACCAAGGAGCTACATAAATCCACACATACACACACTACTTAAACTCCGATTTATACGTTGCTTCGTTAGCTTCTCCGAAGTTCGACAACCCGAGTCCACATACATTCTCGATTCATGATATGCGAAGGGTTCTATGCAGCTGGAAATGTGTACATTGCCCTTCTGGCGCCCCGACGCCCCGTGACGCCTGGCGCCGCCGTAGGTTACTTTTAATTTTCACTTTGCTCGATCCGAATTGCGCCGGGAAAACCCGCTGGCCGTAAGAAAGACTTGTTTTCACACAAGCCAGTCACCGTTACTAACAAATTAACCCCTGTGTTCAGCTAGGCTTATGTGACTCTTATAAAATCCTATTTATATCCCACTTGACTTGTAAAACCGCCTTGGTATATTGATGGTTTTATACGTGAACCCCCCAATATTGAGATGAACTACTGGAGATTAACCTCCAGAGGCACCAAACAACATTTCAATTTGTACAAGACCGAACTAGTCAAAAGAACTAGGTCTGACTAACAAATAAAAATACAAATAAGGTTTTTATTTACAAAAAAATCTGGATGAAGAAAGAAATATAATATTCAATCCACAAACTAATTGTCAACTAAAGGAAAATAATTATGAAAAGTTTTCAAAAGATTATATATATTATTTATATAAGATATGATTTTGTGAGGATCTTTGAGCCGTTGTTAAACTGAAACTGTTGAACCACATACTAAAGACATCTGTAGAGAGCAGGCGATAATAATAATAAATGCTTTGCTAGTCCTCTTTGGAGCAATTGAAAATTGGAAAATACCCTGGCTTGAATTCTAGAAGAATAAGTACCTGGACTACATACATATGTGCAAAAGAATCGAGCTTTGTTCCAAACAAATTTAAACAATTTTAAGTCATTTCGTGAACGGATTTACCCAGAAAGAGGGCTGAAGAGAAAATTCTAGAGCTGTACAAGAAATAATTACAACAAAATTTGCGTTGAATTAATATTTTAGACAGGAATTATTCGACGAATACGATCAATGGACAGGAATACGATGTTCCGATTCGACCATCCACAGTGTTTCTGTGATTTTATTATAGATAAGAATTATGCCAACAAATATTGGGTTGTCCAAAACGTTCGTTCGGATTTTTCATAAGTATTTATTATTAACATTATAGTTATTACAAATTATTTTAATCTATAGTGTACGTTCCTCCATTTTTAATAACTTTCTCCCATCTCTCAGTAATTTTCGCAATACCATTTTCATAAAAACTTTGCGGTTTGCTGGCAAAAACGTTTTTAAATGATTTCTGACTTCCTCGTCATTGGCAAATGTTAAGTTTCGTAAAGTGCTATCCATGGGGCGGAATAGGTGACAATTCGAGGGCGCGAGGTCTGTAGAATACGGTGGATGGGGTAAAACATCCCACTCTTAACTCCAACAATTTCCTACAGGTCTACAAAGAAGTGTGAAGTCGAGCGTTGTCGTGATAGAAAACGATCTTTTGACAATTACAAGTCCTGAGGGCCTTTCTTGCATGGCTTGGCTATATTTTTGTAGTTGTTTGCAGTAAGCGTCAGAATTTATTGTTTCGTTCTTCGGGAGTAGCTCAAAATAAATGATTCCTATGAAATCCTACTGGACGAACAACAAAACTTTCCTGGGGTGAGCCTTGCCTTTGGTGTGGATTGAGAAGGTTCACCAGACTTTTTCCACGATCTTTTTCGACTGACATTGCCGTAAATGATCCACTTTTCATATTCGGTAATCATATTTCTCAAAAAGCGAGCGCTACGTTGACGAATCCTTAATATATCGCAGATGTTGATGCGATCTATTAAATTGAATTCGCTGAGTTCGTGACGAACCCAAACATCGAGTCTACTGACAAACCCAAGTTGTTTAAGATGATTCTGTACACTAGATTTTGACGTCTCGATTTTTTCTGCTAGCTCACGTATGGTTTGGCGAGGATTTGTCTCAACTAAGGCTCGTAAATGCTCGGGAACGACTTCTTTAGGTCTGCCTGACTTTGGGGCGTCCGAGAGGGAAAAATCGCCAGATCGAAATCTCTTGAACCACTTTTGACACGTTCGATCTTGAACACAATTTGCGGCAAGTTTCAGCAACTCTTTTACCTTTTTTAAAATAAAAAAGCATCACGTGCCTAAAATGCTCGGTTTCACTCGTTTTCAATTAAGCTCACACACAACAATAATAAAACAAGTTTACGAGTATAACGGCAGTAAAGAACAGTCAAATATCGGGGTTAAATAGGAAGGAAGGCTCCAAAGCTGCAGCTGTGCGCGTGACATCATAGGCCGTGACGTAAGTGGTTGACTCGGAAAAACGAAATGACTTTTTGGACAACCCGATAATATTACAATATGCCTCATAATATGTGATATGCCTCATAAGCGAGGTCAAGTGGTGTGAAATGAGGTGAAGGGAAGTGCTTTAGCGTTTGCCTGACATGGTGAGTTTTACTTCTGCTGTGGAATATTAACAATTTTTTATCCCATTTTAAAATTATTGTATTTGGAATACCACTTGCGTTTCCTTATTTATAAAAAAAATACAGCGACACAAAACAGTCCTACATGCGAAAACATATTTGTAAAAATATTAAAACGCCAAATAAGAATAAAATAGCGTATCTTTTATATACTAAAAATAAAAATCTGCCATCCAGACATTTTGTGTCTAACTCTGAGAAATCCGTAATAAACTGACAACAGCGCATTTCTTGATGAAATGGTAACGGCGCGGCGCCGGCGGCCTGTGCGCGCTTGGTCAGCGGTAACCAACATGTGTAGCGCAAAATTTGACCAAAAGTTAATAAAAACATATCTACCACTGAACGACTCACCTTGTATTCACGACTGGCTGTCTTTCGTCGGAGGTTACCAGATTTGTAACGCGCGTTATCGTCCGACTGGACGACGTAATGCAAGCCCCGGGAGAATTTTGCTGTTTTGATATCTTTAGTTCGACTTAAGTAGTTGATTGAATTAAAAAAAAAACAGTTCTGAAATACATATTCCGCGATAAGGCATTCCTTAAACGCAACTGACATATTGTAAGTGCAATGTTCAGTTTCTATTCTGTTCTAATATTCTGTTGTGAATGAATTATGTATTTAGATTCAACCCAACAGAGCGGAGTCCCCTTTATTTCGCATTCATTATTCATCGACGTCACGATTATTAATATAAATAGATCGCCACGCAACTAACTCAAGTTATTCGATCCAGTGGCGAAACATAAAACAAATCGATCGAACGCATATTTCTCATACACTAAGGCACAAAAATTGCTGATGGTAAAAAAAATTTAACTCGAGATTTGAAAACTAAAACTTGGAACTTTAACTTGCTTCTTTTTTTTAATTACTCTGCGACTATTTTTCTCCAAGTTCCAGCCCTTTGAAAACCAATTACAAATTTAGGATTTTTTTACATCCCTTAATTTTTGTGTCTAGTGTATTTTTTTACGTAATTTATAGACGCGTGGTTGGAACACCCTAATTAGGAACGTTGGGGACTAAGAGAAAAGAATATTTATATCCACTCCAAGACGCACGATAACTTTCGTTTGACGCGGGTCGTATTCAAATTAAAGTTTCGCGTTTCACTTGTTTTTTTTTTTTTCATTTCGGTAATTGGCCCCGAGCAATGCCAACCGGTCGACTTTTTTCCTTGAAAAAAAAAACTGCCACGCGTATCTCTAATTTTATTAAATAACAGACTCAGGTTACCCTCTTAGTATAGCATGGAAGATTAATCTCAAGAGTGCTGTGCAAATTAGATTTGTCGTGTTATAAAGGCCAGTAGGAAGTGAGAAATTCTGACGCTTTGGTTGGCTCAATTAGACGTTCCTCTGGGTCACATAAATTAGGGATCTTTTCTTCCTCATTTTTTAATAAAGCTCGAACAAAACTAGAATTTGTTGGCAAAATTGCGTCATCCACTGCAAGTGATTTCTTCAGGACTGCTTTCTAATCAATTTCTGGGAATTTGAAAGGAATCTATAAGCCCATGGAGGCTTTCAGCCTATAATTAAACATTTCAAATATCACCATACGCCATGAAATTCCACCTATTGTTGCATAGAGCATACCGGAAATAACTTTTAAGATTATTCGCTGATGTTGAAGGCTTTGCGAAATAATTTCACTTCCTGGGAACAGTTTGCAGCAGATATGAGCAGAAGTTTGTAGCAGAAAGAAAGGCAATATTACTGTTATTGTAATATGGACAACAGAATTCCTACTAATTCTAATCCTTCCAACCTTTCTGGCGCCAAACCAAAATTCATTTTCTATCATTCTTCTTTGTGTAAGAAGGAGAAAGTGACAGAGATCGTTTCGAATCTATCAATCTCCTTGCCACTATCTGTTTGATGGGAATACTATTTAAAGACACGATGATGTACCGGGAAGATTTTAAAAGAATTTCTTCAAGTGACACGGAAGAGTTTGCAAAAGAATTTGACTTCCTGGGAATTGATGACTGCAGATCTTCGTACACGCCTTTACTTGTACATTGGTAGAAAGACCATATTACTATAATTGTAATATGGGCAATAGAATTCCTGTTGATTCTGCTTCTCAAAATGTATGGCTCCAGGTCAAAATCTACCTTCCATCTATTCTTCATTGGGAAGTATTATAAGAAAGAGAAATGTTTCAAGTTTATCGACTGTCTTCCGCCATCCACTCCAACAAATGATGAGGAGTCTTTAAAAGATGAGGACTGGGAATAGTTTTTAGAAAAGTTCTTCGTAACTTGGTAGAGTTTATAAATGAATTTAACTTGAAGGAGCGCAGTTATTATACACATTTTACTTCGGACTTTTAAAGAAAGACAGAGTTACTACAATTACAATATAGACAAGACAGAATTAACTATTCCGAGCTTGTTAATGTCAATTTCTACAACTGGTGGGACTAATTCCTGAAAAGACATTATGGATGAGACATGGGAATGGTTCTTAAATAACCAATGCCTCTGAATTTGAGGAGATTCCAACTGGGATCAGTTGATAGCATATCTTCATACGTATCTCATCTAGACCATTAACGAAAAAAATACCAAAATTCTGATTCTGTCTGGTAGTATTTCTGACAACATATCAAAATCTACCTTCTGTCGTTCTTCTTCGAATCGTACTATTGGAGATATATTGTTTCGACCTCGTGAACCTCTTGCACCAACCATTATTGACACCATCAACAACTGTCAATTTCGTACGTCCTTTATTTGGATGTTTTTTCTTCATTCATAGATTAGCGAAGTGAACAAGGAAACATCTCCAATTCATAAAGGACATGCATTCAATCAAATTATACGTGTCTTGGCGTGGTAAACTATTTCTTAAGCTAAAACTATTGCAGCTACAAAGACCTACAGGTAGGGAATAGTAAAATAGTCAATTACTCAAACTGGCTGGTAATTTGCAAAACCACGTTACTCAAATAATAAAATTCACCGCTCTTAATGGTAAACGATTCCAAGTGATCAAAAACCAACGAGAAAGAATAAATTGCACCTGTGCAAAAATGTAATGTGAAATTTAATTTAAAGCAGCCGCGATTTAAAAATGGCGACAAATGGTAAAATCTCGCCAAATTATCGCGACTGGTCATCAAGGCTCGCGATATCCATCTAATTATTCTAGTCCATTATGCGAATGTACACTCTGTCATTTCGCAATGTCGCGTTATTTTTCCCGTTTCGCTTAATGACGCCCCGATAATATCACATCCAGAAAATTACGGCATAACTACACTTGCTTTTGTTTACATACAAATTGTGTATACCTGTGTATTCGTCACGCTCTCTTTGCCCCATAAAAATTTAAATTATGGACTTCCATGGAATTGCGTAACGAGGCTCGAATACGACGAAAAAGCATATACATACCTAGTACCATTTTCTGTGGATATTTGTTTTGAAATAATACATAATTTTGAAAGATTTCGTTTCTAAGAAATATCCTTTGAAATTTGCAATAGAAATCGCAGCGTTGCCAAATGTTACGTTTGTAAGGAGATTTAGGGAAACTCGATTTTTGGAAAAGTTCATTTTATTTTGGCAAATATAACTGAAAACTTTAGGAACATGTTGTATAATAACTCTCGCTGTGTCTGATTAAATATATAAGCGACCTCAATCGTCGGGCAATTACAATCGGGCCTTACACGTTCTATTTATAACCCTACGATGTTTAATGAAATTAACCGGTAATTTGCAGCGTTCAGCAATTAACGCCGCATAAGCTTGTTACACGTATACCTGGAGGAATTGATTCCGGTATCTATGCGGATAAGGTTCAGGCATTAATGGCCATATCATCCACAGTAAAATCAAGCGTCAGTGTGTTCAATTACATTACAAATTTTTTTCATAATTTTCCAACCAACAATGAGGCAGCAAGAAAAAATTGAAAAAATTAGGGGTGGTTTTACGTGGCTATTTCTCGAGGTACACCGACCAAAAAAATCAGGTATAATCAGTAAGTATTCAATTATAATGCGTAGCAATTACATAGATGTGCGATGGGTGGAACATATTTGAAATAATAAAAATTCTATGCGGGTAGGCACATAGTGTATTCTGGCCAATCCAATAAAAATCACTGAAATTAAAATAAAAACAGCATTTATAATAAAAATATTATAGGCGTGGCAACATTAATTGAATAACAAGTTATTATTGCCTGTAGTTAGGTCGCTGTGCCATATTGCTGGATTTTTACACAATATGTTTGGGAAAAGGTTGAACTCGGATTCGGAACTTGCTGACCTTAATTGATAATACGAGAAAATGTGAAACAGAACAAAATACAATATAAGACCTAATTGAACGAAAAAACTTTTTACCACACTGTCTTCCACTTCCCTTATAGATTTTCCAGAATTAATTGATAATGATCTTAAAATATTCTTTACAGGAACACATCAAATGTCACAAGCGATATGTTACCACGCTGGGCTGCTGGACAGTGACAACAATCATATTAATATTGAGTACTTAAAAAGAAAATGGCAATATATGTAATAAGGATGAAAGTTCGTTCTCGACACATCAATAGCAAGACATATCAATGTTTTATTGAATACTAACCAAAAGTGAACAACTATAAGGGCATAAAGAGATACACCTGTGATTGTGCCAATGGAAATAGAACTATAGGTTGTTGCTCACATGTAGCATCAATAATTTATTTATCAATATATATTTATTTATTTAATGGCCGTTGTCAATAAAAAATCATTAAGCCCGCTGAAATATTAACACACGTATTTGATGTTACTACAACTATAGAAGACAATAGTGACGAAGATTGAATTATTTTAATATTTTTACTCGCAAAATAAAAGTTATTAGTATTTTATGATAAATGCTGTTTTTATTTTAATTTTTGTGATTTTTATTGGATTGGCCAGAATACACTATGTGCCTACCTGCATAGAATTTTTATTATTTCAAATATGTTCCACCCATCGCACATCTATGTAATTGTTACGCATTATAGTTGAATACTTACTGATTATACCTGATTTTTTTGGTCGGTGTACCTCGAGAAATAGCCACGGAAAACCACCACTATTTTTTTCTTGCTGCCTCATTGTTAGTTGGAAAATTATGAAAAACATTTCAAAACATTTCTACTTAGTAGCTTCCATGTCGCTTTGGTTTCATTTAAAAATCTATCATAGTTTCGTAGAAAAACGAGTTTGAAGTTAGGGGTTCCAACTCCTATTTTCCAAAAACGTATAAAGCTATGGGTTTGATAAATGGCCCAAAATTATTTCCAACAACTAGCAGCATAATAAAGGCCACAATGTCAACAAAGACGCTAGTGCAGATTTCATATGGAAACCCGGTGAGACACTTTCAAGCATTATAGTGTGGAAAAACATGAAGGAATTATATACTGTCATGTCATTAGCAATATATTCTGTAAGAAAGCTTATTCTACAATCTTCTTTATTCACTAACACATTTTTTTACACGCACAAAGCTTATAGAATTCCCAAATTGTGAAAATAGGTCTCAAAGCTGTAAATTTTGTGTTGTGGTGAAATCCAAAACTCAAAAACAGCTTAAAATCGCATCAGAAAAAAAAAATTCCAGAACTGCTTGACAAATTTTGATAATCTAAATATTACTGACACAAAAGCACTATATTAGCTCCGAAAACTACACTAGGCACAAAAATTGAGAGATATAAAAGAAATCCTAAACTTTTAGGTGATTTTCAAAGGGATAAAAATAGTCGCAGAGCAAATATTAAAGAAAGGAAATTGAAGCTACAAGTTTCTAGTTTTCAGATACTATGGTAAATTTTTTTTATCATTAGCAGTTTTTGAATAATCATAAGAAAACCATAGAAAAAAAGTCAAAAACTTTTACTTGCCTTTCAAAAGGCCCACGGATTTCAAATAATTTTTTTTCAGTGATTTCATCATAAAGTTTTCTTAGATACTTTTATCCTCTTTAATTTGAGAGGTCTAAAAGCCTTGTACGATGATTTGTCGCTATGTATGGTCGTTCTAATTGTAAGTAAAAAAGTCAGTTTTGATTTTGGTAATTAATTACTCGGGAAATAATGATCGTACAGAAAATTCAAATAGGATTTTAAAAACTGTAAAGTATTCTTTACATGTAGTAGTTACTGCCTTTTGATACAAAAAAAAAAACAAAATCGGTGCAAGAATGTTGATTGAAAAACAGGTAAAAAATTTCATGTTTAGGGATATTCGCTTAACTTTTCATAACTTTGCAAAGAATCGATAGACCAAGGATGGTGACTGTTTCTTTTCAACCTCAAAGCACCCCAACGAAACCCTCAAAATTTCAAAGCGCTGCGATTTTTTTTCATTGTGTTTGGAACGATCAAATGTCACTTTTGTTAAAAATCAATTTAGGGATGAATTTTTCAATTTTTTATTAATTTTTTGAGGTTGAAAATGTCTTTTTTAGCAATAATCCACATTGTTTTATAAAAAATGTTAATTATTGCACCAAAAGAACAAAAAATGATTTATTTTTCAAACAAAAAAATCAAAATTGACTTTTTTGCTTTGAACGACGACAACTCCGCGAAAAATCATTATACAAGACTTTTAGACCGCTCAAATTAAAGAGGATAAAATTATCTAAAAAAGCATTATGATGAAATCACTGAAAATAATTTATTAAAATCCGTGGACTGTTTCAAAGGCGAGCAAAAATTTGAAAAAAAAAATACGATGGTTTTCTTATGATTAACATCAAAACTGCTGATGAAAATTTTGAATCTAAATCTGCAAACTAGACACTTGGAGTTTCAATTTGCTTTTTTTAAGATTGTTCTCCGACAATTTTTCTTCAAGTTACAGCCTTGAAATCACCTAAAAATTTAGAATTTCTTTACATCCCTTAATTTTTGTGCCTAGTGTATTTAATATACTCAGTAATACATATTTTTCCCACGCCATAAGGCGTAAAACTTAACTGAATGCCTACACGTCACAAGTGCCTACTAGTAGGTTGTTCATATAATAAACTAAGAAAAAAAAGGCAGTCGCAAATTATGCATTCAGGATCACATCGACAATTACAAGGAGACGGGAAAATCGGTTATTAGCGGCTTCGTATGCGACGCAGTTATCCCCAAGCCCTAATGGCACAAAAACATTAACAGAATGCGATTAAAAGGAAACGTAATTAGACTAATGAGTGCCATTTTCATTGTACGTTTTTCCTATACGTTAGTTGAATTATCTAGTGGTAGATAATGGACACTTGGAGGGGAGTTCGTTTTGGAAGTCAGTGTCGTTTTGGCGTCCTTACTGTGGGTGATAAATTATATTTTGTCGAGATAATACACCTTTAATAGTACACCTAAAAATATTCCTGTTAGAAAAGTGATACAAAAATAAAACAAAAGCGACCACGGATCACCCGCACGGTGCCACCACCGACACCTGGAGCGCCACCGTTTCCAAGGAGACGACCATGCACTCCGTCATTTCGCACCACGAACGACCACCCCGCGAAACGCTGTTCCACGTCGAGGAACAGCCCTTGAACAGCCTGAAGATCTCTAGGAGCTGGACGCTACCGAAGAGCCAGAGGCGAGAGGCGTACTTTGTCACCCTCGACGAACACGGCCGACCACAATCCGATTCTAGGACACACATATTACTATGTTATTATGTGTCAATGACAAGTTTGTTAATAAAAATTAATTGTTTGTTAAGATTCGCGATTCAGAATAGTTCGACTAGTTGCTGAAATACATGTTAGGTTAAACGTTTATAGCGTTTTAAAACAAATTAGAAATTCAATTGTTGTGAAAGTAAAACGAATATTATACCTAAAAGCGATCCTCGGCCCCTTTCTCGTGTTTCTGCACGATCAGATAAGACCTACCTGTGTAGAGTCCTACCTGTGGCGGGTTTTATTTTTTAAAGCCTTATCTGATCGTGCAGAAACACGAGAAAGGGGTCGATGATCGCTTTTAGCTGTAATTCAATGCCTGGCGGGGCTCTAGCCCGAGGAGTAGTTGTTTCCAATAGCGATTATGTAATAGCCTTACTATTCGGGAACTACTTTGATAACTGCTTGACGATTTGGTAGTTCCTTCCTCGATTTCCGACTTATATGTTACTGACATAGATCGAATCAATAAAGATGTATACCCCACAACTTTCATCCGACAATTGTCCTGGATCGGCGTACCGTGTACGGTACTGATGAGAACTAATAAGTTCGGAACAGCTGTATGTCGTTCGGTTTCAATCCGGGACAAATGTCGAATCTTCCCCGTGGCGAGTTTTATTAAAAAAAAAAAAAAACATCCCAAAAATATAATACCCAATTACGTTGTCTAATTAGACGCCCGACGTTATACTATACCCACAGGCAAATTTTGCCTTTACACAAGAGGCTTATCATCTTGACAGGCGAATTAGGATTTAAACTCCGAAGTTTTAACGATAACGATTGCTTTTTGTTTACTGCAAAGCGAGAACGGCACGGCAAAACGTCTATTTTATGTAAGCCCTTTAATATTTAGCAGATTCTCCCGGAAGATTATCCTCGGTCGTTCGATTAAAATTTCATGGAGTCCGCGGGCAAACTGACCCGTTTCCCGGCCTACTTAATTATTCAAAGCATTAACCTTTGACGCCAACTAGTCATGTTTCGTCCGACGATCGGAATTGATGCGTACATTCGCAAACAAACGAAGTGGCCACCATAATTTAAAAATTATTTATTATTCAAAAGTACCAGGTATGTAAATATGAAACAGGTATTTTTTGAATAGAAAATACACACTTATTGTATGAAAATGATAACAAAATTTAATTTGAATATTGCCCACTGCTAGCTATACATTTTTCCCATTTCTCTGACAATTTGTGGATTCCATGCCAAAAAAATTCTTACTCTTTTGAGACAAACCAGTTATCGAGCTATTTTCGTGCATTTTCGTAAGAAGTCAAGTTCTGCTCAGCAAGTGCGTGTCCCGTCGATGGAAATAAGTAGTAATCGGATGAAGCCAAGTCTGGTGAGTAAGCCGCATGCGAAAGTATTTTCAAACTAAACGCCTCGATCGTTTCCTTGACCGGTTTTGCTATGTGTGATGGCGCATTATCATGAAGCAAAATCACTCTGTGTTGCCTATTTTGATATTCTGGTCGCTTTTCACGCAAAGCTTGATTCAAATCCGATCATCTGTTGTCGGTAGCGTTCAGTATTAAAGGTTTGGCCAGGTTTTAGCATCATACCCTATAGTTTCAAATGAGACACCCTATATTATTGTGATTCTATGTATTAGGTACCAATGATATAAATAAAATTAGAAAAAATTTAGCTAATTCTCTTTGGGTGTCAATTACTATTTCTATTCAAATAGCAACCCCTATTTTTTCAAACATTAGGTAACCCAGACTTCCTAGATCTCGTTGACAGCTGGCATAACACTTTTGTAGTTAAAGTAAAGGTCGATATATTCTTAATCAAATACTATAATACTGGTTGCTTTCTTAATTTCTACGTGCACCATAGAGGTGTCCCAAAAGCCATTTCAAGTCAATACATTTTCACATTATCGTCTTATAAAATCTATTTTCGATTTTAATTTTGGTCCCTTCGGATCCACATAAAGAAACACGACACGAAAGCAGTTCACGCATGCATCACTTACTATTAAATACTTCATTCTCTCGCGAAATGTCAGCAACTAAATTTCATGTATAAGGAGTCAGTGTTCCAACTTACAAACGAAAAAATTTTACCCGTAAATTTCGAAATTGGCACTCGATTGTGTCGCTTTTAACGCATATTCTTTCAT
This sequence comes from Rosalia funebris, assembly GCA_037954035.1. Lineage (NCBI taxonomy): Eukaryota > Metazoa > Arthropoda > Insecta > Coleoptera > Cerambycidae > Rosalia > Rosalia funebris. Next base: position 19,633,836 of record JAZFAV010000039.1, on the reverse strand, counting down.
AAAAACTAGAAAAAAACCTTATTTCATATAAAACACAAGCGTTTGTGCAAATTGACAAATTTGTGAATTTGTTATCTGCGAGCATAACACGCGACAACGTTGCTGTAAACCTTGCGGATTTAGTGTGTCTTCGCTGGCAGTATATGGCCATAACAATTTATCCTAACCTCAAAATGTCACCGCGTTTACGTTGTAAAGGGCGATTCGTTTCCAAAAGTCAGTTAAATAAAATCCGCATGATGTCTGAAACCGGGAAAGGTAATGCGGGCCGAAAAGCGATAGTCGAATCAGTAAAGAAACCAAAATCTTCGAATGTTTGTGTTGGCGAAGCCAGTGGATATCGAATTGTTTCCCTAAGTCATTTGGGAGCCCTAAGGCGAAGGGGCCCTGGAGCGAAGACCGACATGTGGACCCTGGGGCGAAGGCCTAAGGAGCCCTAGGGCGTAGGGACTGGGAACGTCAGAGGGGGTGAAAGCCGACACGGGGCGAAGGCCTACATGGGGGCCCTGAGGCGATGGCCTAAGGAGCCCTGGAGCGGGAGCCCTGCGCCGCACCTGTAATTAACACCTGTCTGGCGGCATCCTTTGTTCTCAATATGAAGCGAGCCGGTACCTAAAATTTTTGTAAATTAGGTAAAAACTCAAGTTTCAATTTTCCCATGGTATCGACGACTACACCTGTCGCCAATTAACACCTGGCGGCCCGACGCACCTGTAATTAACACCTATCTGGTGGCATCCTTTGATCTCAATATGACACGTGCCGGCGCCTCAAATTTTTGTGATTTAGGTAAAAACGCAAGTTTCAATTTTCCCACGGTCTTCAAAAAGCTCCCATGCCCAACCATCCCCATACCTACTACAACCGTCCCCATACCTACTGTTCCTTGTGTGAGGTGTATTTGTCCTTCGAAAATATCGTAAATGAAGCGAAATTTGGGCTTGTTTCGAAACTGACTATCTGAAACTGTCACAATTGCTTATTGCTGAACAAAGTTTTGACCGCCAACCAGTACAAGAATGCCAATAAATACAATTATTTGAATAGTCCATACTTCGCGGCGTTGCCGTTATGCGGCCAAATCAGCCGACAACGTTAAACGCCTCGGTCTTTAAAATAAACCAGACGGTCAATTTTCATACCACTGCGTCATTGAAAGCTACATAGTACGATGCATCACTGTAACAAACACGGTATTTTTCTATTATTCCGAAGGTACTTCTCCCGTCATTCGAAAATGTCCGTCCCGTCATCAGAATAAATGCATTTTACCTCTTTTACATTATCTTTTTTTCTTAATCTAAATGGTCAAACATTTTCAAAATTCATGAAGCTATATTTTAAGCTGAATAACATCAAATTTTCATTACGTTTTATAATTTTTGAAAATCTCAATGGAACATTAAGTTGTCACGGTAAAATATATATGTACCTACAACTTTTACAAACTGACAGAATTATGCCGGGCGAACAATCACCCTATCCCGACCTGGGAAAATATTTATCTTCGGTATTCGTGAGATAAACCTCGAATACTTCCATAGATTTCCACCGGATCAAGAGACGGGCATTATATCGGGTAATAAATCTCCTGGAACGTCGTACTTAAAATTCATACGTAGTAACCGATACCATAAAATATTACGTATCAAGTTTACGGTCGGCAATTAGGAAGGAGTTGCGAAGCTTCATCATAAATGCGGATTGGCGATACGATTATGGGGGGGGGGAGGGGAGGATAGTCGTAAAAGGCCGAAGGTCGTTAAAACTAAAAGCATATGTATTAATTAAAACGAACGAAATGGACGGAAACAAAAGAACACGCCGGAATATATTTACGGCGATAAATATGAATCAGGAAGGGGTTAAAGACGGCTATGTTGTGGGTGGTTCAAATGTCACTAGACAAAAATATTTTTCTACCATATATATCTATACACTTATACCAACTCTTTCCCGACAAATATGTTCGCCCAGACAACAATCTGATGATGGATTTGTATATTCCTCCGAAATCACTTGATAGATAACACAGGCCAAAAAGGATTTTGTAATCGAAATTTTTTTTGACTTTTTGGCTTAGTTACATACCATGAACTACAGAAACACTGTTTTTTTTTGTTTCCATCAAGCACCAGTATTTGTAATTTTTAAAAACCGAGGTTTTGCGACGCCCCTGTGTTTAATCGGATTGAAACGTACACACAAGTGTGAGGGATTTATCGACACAGAGTTGGCCGGTGGGGGTATTCCGGTTTTATACTATTCGGGTATTTACATAGTCGCTGTAGTACGTTTTTAATGTGTGTACGTTTACTCGTGACATCGCGTCGTGTGTTTTTATTTTGTTTTAAAAATGCCTAGAAATTGTAAAAATACACCGAATATATTTTGTTATAAACTTAACACCTGGTTCAAAAAACGTATTTATGTAAATTTGGTTGATCCGCAAAAAATTCTTTCGCCGCCACTTCATATTAAATTGGGATTAATGAAGCAATATGTAAAAGCTATAGATAAAAATGGCAATTATTTTAAGTACTTATGTGGCAAATTTCCACCTCTTTCTGAACCAATATTAATGAAAGACATTTTCGTAGGACCACAAATAATAAAATTAATGCAGGACCAACAGTTTGAAGAAACAATGACAGAAATTGAAGAAGAAACTTGGATATGGTTTAAAAATGTAACAGAAATTGATTTTAGGAAATTATAAACATCCGCAGTATGTGGAAATTATCAACAAAATGCTGGATAAATTTTAAGCAACTTGGTTGTAATATGAGCATAAAAATTCAGTTTCGGCATGTTCATCTGGACTACTTTCCAGAAAATCTTGGTGCTGTTAGTGAGGAACAAGACGAAAGGTTCCATCAAAGCATAAAGGAGATGGAAAGGAGGTACCAGGGTCGATGGGATGTGGCAATGATGGCAGACTACTGCTGGATGTTGATAAGAAAACATCCAACGAATGATTACACAAGAAAAACTACAAAACGAAGATTTTTGTTAAAAAGGGAAATTTTCAAAGAAAAAAAGAGCTTAGAGACTCAAAACTATTTGTGTTGTTACTTTTTACTATGTGTTTTAATGTTTATTAAATGTAATGTTTATTAAAATGTAATTTTTTCTTCAGTTTTTAATTTATTCTGATTATTCAGTTGATCAACAACCTTATGTAAGGGGTAAAAACGGAAGGTAGATATGAAATCAGCATAAATAACTCACTTATAATCACTTATCAAACCCAAATCAACTTTCAAAATGTCTAAATTTGTAGGCCTGTGTAATTAGTCCCAATCAGGGCTCTAGAGGGGATGTCCAAGATCTATAAATCTAGTCTTGGACAATCTGTCAAACTTGATGAGTCTGTAGCTGTGAAGAAGGAATAGTTTTTCTCGATTGGTTATGGGTTTCCACTTTCAGATATTGAAATATTTTATGTATAAGTTGTATAGTGAGTGGGAGGATCCGAAAGCTTCTGCTGAATCTCTCTCTCTCTCTTACCCACTACCGTTTTTCTCCAAAACAGATTTCTAAAAAACTTGCCTTTTTACCAAAACACATTACCGTTTTCTTCTTCCTAAATCGTTATGCAATCTGCTGCTGCCTCTTTAGCAGTCGAAGACTGTTTTTACATATTGAAGCAAAGCATTTTATTCCGTCTTGAAAAAAATAGATATTATAACTTTGAAATGAGTATTACAAAATGGAAAAAATTGAATACTTGGAAAAAATATTCTGGAAAGAAATGAGGTTTAACGCAAAGGGGCACATAATTGTGTGGCATTTCGGTAGCCGACATGGCATTGTGAACGAAGTATTTGTAAATAGCTGACAATATACTTAAAAAAAAGCAAAGGGCCTATTTGAATATTTATAGTAACTGACTTCCTTTTTTCGAACTGTATTTCTGTTGGTTTTAGAAAGGTGTTGTATGTTAAGATACATCCTTACAATAACACGTTGTTGCCAATTCGGTATTTTACAAGTAACTGTAGGAATATTTTTGAACTATATACTCGTAATTAAACTGTTGCTGTGCCCTGAGCGTCCATCGTATTTCCAATATCCAAACACCAAAGGATTCACCTAGTAGCTTGCCGCCTACTGTATACTAATGTACTAATATTTTCAGCGCATTATTAAGGAAAACCGAAAACTTCCGATTTGGGAAATCGTTCAAATACTAAGCGCCACCTATACCCCAATGTCAAAAACACATTTTGATACTATTGGCGTCCATTTAAAATTCTGCCATTCGACAGTTATACCCTTATTAGAAAAACTTTAGAACCACATTCCCAAAACCGTAAAAATAAATCTTCTTCGATTCCGGATGTCACAATTCAGGTTAACCTGAGGCTGTAGCCACACTAAGGACGTCTACCACAGTACACTAGATTGCAAGATTATAAAAATATAAAAACTTACCGGTATGATTGTTGTTGTTGGCGTTGGCCTGTGCGAAATGGGGATTCTGCAGGAGCTGCTGCTGCAGGAGGGCATGGTTCATGGGCGGCAGGTGCGACGAGGGGGTGAGCGTCGGGTAGGGGGGCGGCTGGCCCTGGGGGGTCTGGCCCGGCACCTGTTGTGCACCGCTCGGAGGGAAGGGGGATGGAACGTTTTCACCTGCAACAAATACACTCGATGAGCCTTGCATCCGATTGATCGAGAGCGGGGAGTATGTACCGGGTGTACAGGAAATAGCGTGTCCCGATTTTTATTTGGAAAATATTCTGACCACCAATCGTATTAGTAGATCGGCTAAAAGAGCTGAAAAATATACAGAGTGTGCAGGAAACAGCGACGGTATTGCAAATGTACGATTGTACAAGTTTGTGAAACCTTTTACAAATCCGTTTTTACAAAAACAACAGTAACCACATAGAATCAAAAGTTAGTTTTTTTTTTAATATCTACAAGGTCTTTACGCGATTTTTGATTACTGAAAAGTATGTCAATAGAAAAATCGACTGCAAAAATAATTTCATAAAAATTATTTAAATTTGACACGAAGTTGTTACAACGAGATTCATAATAGAAATAACACTGATGGTGTTATTGGTGTTATGATAGTGAATTGTACTTATAACACAAGTTCTTCTATTCCTCCTTAGTTCATACCGAAATTAAGTTCATTATTATGAACTGAAATCTTAGGGATCTTATTTCATGAGTCATCAACCGACGAAAATCCGCAGCACGAAAGATGCTCAGTCTTGGTGTGACTGGAAGAAGGCGCAAGTAGCGGATTCCTTGGTCACCTTCCATCATAAGCCGCTGCTTCCTACGGAAATTTTTAAAGCCATCAAACCGATTTATGACGACCTCAGCCGAGACAAGTTGCTAAACCGTTGCTTGGTAAGTTACAAGCAAAATACCAAGTTTCAATGCTACTGTTTGGAAATTGGCTGCAAAATCTTATTCAAACGACTGCCCTCTTTGTCGAAAATTTAAAGTTGAAACGAAAATATAACATGTTTTATTTAGATACTCGCTACTCGCTAAAATATTGATTTTTGTGTGATTATCAACATTTCACTAGTTATATACATGTAGATTAGGTGATTTCTTTTCTAGATTCAAATGTGCACCAGTTATACTGTGTGCCATAGAGCGCCTTAGATTCGACATATTTCGAGAGAATGGCTCCAGTGCCGCCATTTTTGAATATTTTTTCATAATAATTTTTTGTGTTATACCTAAATATATGTCTAATAACTTCCTTACATATTATGATCTTATCACCTTTTCTTATACACAAAAAAAAATGTCAAAAAAGCCCTTCTTTTAGCTTATTACAGTGGTGTTATCCCTGAAGGTAACACCCATAAACATTAAGTGTCTATGAAACAGTTCAAGTAAAAATGTTTCAGTTACGAATGCACGATTAAGTCTGATTCATATCTCCATGGCTACTAAAATGGTGTCAGATACGCCCTCTCCCCCCCCCCCCCCCCCAACCTCTGCAACATCAGCTAAACCAGTCGCCAGTATATGCCAATAAAAAACCGTCAAGTTCCTATGCCCCACCCTGTATTACTTTCCTATCTGTTTATGCGGTTGTGGCCACGTACTATCAAAAACTGCTGCGGATTTGAGGGTTTGTGGGCATGAGGGAACAAAAAAAAAAGGTCAGACATCTTAGTTGATTGGTAGAAGCAGTGTCCTTTAGTGAAGATTATTTTGCAAAGATACATATTTGTGCATTTCTAGTTTAAAATAGTGTTCATTCACCCATTTTGGTGGATTTTTCGTTAAAATTAATCATCATCGAAGGCCGCCTAACAACGAAGGTATGATATTTTAAACATTGTGCCCGTAAAACCGATTAAAGACAGTAATAACAGTCAGAGACTAAGACTTGTCTCTTATTTCAGGCCTTTTTCTTTTTTTTTTTTTGGGTTTTGTTCTTTATCTGTTCCCGTTGCTGTGTCAGTTACGTGATTTTGAGGTTGATACCTCTGAATGTCTGTTAGAGGCGAGGGAGCAGGTAGCAGGATCTACCTTGCCGAGCCGTACCCGGCAGTACGACCACTGTAGCCGTACACAGGTCAACCATTTCAATCGGTTACCACGGAAGTTCGCAACACAGAAAGTAGCACGTGTAAGAAGTAGGCGGATCAGTGTGATTGGGAAACATAGAATTAGGTTATTCTGTGATATGTATATTCATGTAAGGATAGAAAGGTTAGTACTGTAGTTTCATTGCTAATATAGGCACATTTCCTGTTTTTTTGTATAATTAAAGTTTCTCTCCCTTAACCACGGCTGGAAAACGGGTGGCGCTCCTTGGCATCCACTCCCACCTCCTCTACAGCTAGCGGGTAGCCAAAGTGAAGGAGAGAAATCACGAAAGAGAATTCAGGACTTACTTTTCCAGACTTCCACCCGTACAACCCTTGCTACGGCACAACCCCTTTCTTGGGGCGTAGCATATGGCTGTGTAATAATAGTCCTTAGTTCGACTTTGTTGCGGCTCGTCGAAATAGATTCATGCAGAGGGTCTATGCATTCGATTTTTAATGGGAATATTCTAACAGAAATTAATTTCTAAATTTTGTTCCTGTTACTTTTTGTTAAACGTGTAATAAGTGTAAATGTGTAGGGTCGTTCAGGATACTTATGTAAACTCGCAACGCGTTCGTGTTCTACCTCATCATGAGGTCATCAATCCTAAGACTGGTTGGACGCTAACCTCCAGCTTCTCCTATCTTGTGCTAACCTACACATTTCGTTAATTGTGCTACAACCTACATCCCTTACTATTTGCGAGCAGTAGTCTAATCTAGGCCTACCTCTGCCTTTCTTCACTCCTATTTTCTGCCTCCAAAATATCGCGGACTATTCACCCATGTCACAGCAAGTGGCCTACCATTCTATCTCTTCTCTTCTTTATGTTTTTCCACATACTTCTTTTCTCACAGACTTTCTCTAATACTTCTTCGTTTCTAACTCTATCAGTCCACGGTATTTTCATCATTCTTCGGTAACAGCACATCTCAAAAGCTTCTCCAGCTCGTCCAGGTTTCGCAACCGTATAGTGCCGTGCTTCATATATACGTTTTCAAAAATCTCTTCCTTGTTTATAAGTTTATTACCTCCGAGCATAAAAGTGCTTTCTTTTTGTTAAAAGCTACTCGACCCTGCGCTATTCTTTGTTTTATATCTTTATCGCTTCTTCCATCCCAATTTATTTTACTTCCTAAATAAGTCTTTAACTTCCTCCAATCTTTCATTTTTAATTTGTACTTTCGTTTTTGCTCTGCTCTCGCGCCCTCTGCACACTAACACTTTAGTTTTGTTTTTATTCACCCTCATTCTGTATTCCTCTGTCAACACTGCCTCCATTTCGTTCAACGCTGATTCTAATTCCTCCTTACTAGATGCTAATACTGCTATATCATCCGCGAATCTCAGCATTTTTAGTTTCTGTCCCTGTACTTTAATCCCGAAATCCACGCTCTCTTTTACGACATGAATCGCCTCTTCGATGTACAGATTAAAAATTAGTGGTGATAGTGTGGCATACATCCTTGTCTTATTCCTTTCCTAATACCTACTTTCCCTTCTTTCCCCTTCTACTTCTATAACAGCAGTTTGCTATTCTGTTCTACCTAAAAACAATAATTGTTTTTAGGTAGAACAGAATAGGTAGGTAGAACGAATTTTCTATTCGTTTCGTGGTCGCCTAAAAAAACTACAATTGTTCACATGTCACTGAGAACTTACTATATGAAATTTATAAGCGACAATGGTCACTATCAAAAACATACTCGTACAGGCACCCTTCTGCAGTTGACATCTAATAACTGAAATATCGCTTCTTGTATTGCATCGGGATTAATGGGCTTCTCTCTTTTTTTTAATCCAAAATGGCATTCCTGTTTTTAATTTCCGCCCGCGAATGACGGATAGTTCTACAGTTTTTATCGGAGATCCAAGGCGGGGTAGACTACGCGATTCGCGTTAGTTTTTTTCTTGGGTTTCCAATTTTCGCGATGATAGGCGATTAACATGTGAGCGCGTCTATGTCAACAGAATTGGCTATTGATACAGCGAAGTGCACCGAATCGATTGTCCGTATCATGTCGAGTGTAAAGGTGGATACACACGTAACTGCGAGCTTGACAAGCATGTATGATCAATCTCTTTGTACAAGCATACTTGAGCGAGCGTCTGTAGGAAAATGCTTGCGCAACATTTTTCCACGGACGCTCAAGTATGCCCGTACAGAAATATTGTCCATACATGCTTGTCAATCTCGCAGTTACGTGTGTAGCCACCTTAAAAATAGTGACAAGCTATTTTTCCGTAGTGGCATACCGGGTGACAACGAATTCGTTTCATAATATGTCATTTTGTGATCTTTTAAGTTCACAATTGGAAATTTCGCTTGGAAATGTGGTTCATTGAGGTTCATATTTCCCACGAAAAGCAATTATGAGAAACTAAAAACTGGTTGACATTAGATTCATGAGTAACGCCAGATTGTCACCGCCATTTCGAAAAAATTGGAAATTTCGATGTCGTTGAAAAGGTAATTATAAGCTACGGTGTCGTCAAAAAGTATAGACTCAAGCTGATATTTAATGGTACATATTTACTATACCTCCTGCAAGGAAAATTCCTTAACATGTATTATCTAATAGAACAGGCTACCAATAGACAAAATGCGCTATTGCTTTCGAACTATAACGTGCTTTGGGGTTGTTAGTGCGCATTTGGCAAGAAGTCCTGCTGCGTATGTGTGAATAATAATAAACTCAGTTTGATTTAAGCAGTGAGCGAGAATGAACACCAATAGAAATTTTGAGTAACGATTTGAGAGAGTTATTTGAAAATGATTTAAAGTGTTAGCGTTTGTTTAATTTTTTTTATTATGCTGCGTGGTAAAGAATTGATTGATTCAGAAAAACAACGAATAATCTATTTACAGAGTTGTAAATAAACAGTTTTAAAACCTTAAAACGGACATTTCCGCGCGTAGAACATCTCTATCTCGAAATTGAGTGGCCGAGAAGAAATAAACCAACACATAAATGCAGAATATGTGTTTTATGCGACAGTTTTACTTTTTTCAAATAGTTCACCCTCGTGCTTTCTCATGACCCATGGACAGGGTGGGGTGTGTCCCATCCACCTCAAAATCAATAGATGTCGTCTGGTAGACGTCCCTAATCAGAATCAGTCGAAACCCGATCGATCCGACACGATTTAATTGAGTGATCGTGTTAACAAACATATTTCTCAAATAGACCCCATGGACAGGGTGGGGTGTGTCCTATCCACCTCAAAATCAATAGGTGTCGTCTGGGAGACGTTCCCGATCAGAATCAGTCAAAACCCGATCGATCCGACACGATTTAGTTGAGTTATTGTGCTAACAAGAAATGCCGACGACAACGACGACACACATACAGCAAAAAATTTTTAAAAATCATTTTTTTTGTTTTTAGGCTCAAAAACGAAAAATGAACTCAAAAAAATTTTGTTTTTTCACTTTTCTTTACATGATTACATTACTTTTCCGCTTATAGTGGGGTGCGGAATGGTAAAAAGACAAAGCGACCGATCGCCGTAACTATTAATCGTTCACAAAGTGCTGCAAAAAATTTCTTAATGACAAAACGTACAAGAGGCTTCTGGAAGGACGTATTATCCTGCTGGCAGGACGCTTTTTTACGAGCTTATAGAAATTTCTCATTCCCTCTAGCAGGATGGACGATACTACCACATGAAAGCTAATTGAACTCTAAGCTAGCGCAAAAAAAAAATTCAAAAATTCCAACTCTTAACATTTTTGACGATTTTTTGAAAATTAGGAAATTTTTTACATCACAAAGCGCATTTTTCTTTTAAAACCAACTGAATGTGAACTAGCCGGCATTTTCGATAACCTCCTGTTCCCGCTCGTATTTTCAACAACGAAAATTGAACTCGAGAGGAAAAATTAGGCGGGGACAAAAAAAACTGCTGGAAGCACTGATATCCTACCGGAAGGACCTTTGACTGAAAAAACAGACGTCCTGCCAGCAGGACACAGCGATCAGAAGAGGCCCATGTACAGAAGTGCTTCTGGAAGGTCCTTCCAGCAGGGCTTTAGCCTGTACATTCTACGAGGGTGAATCGAATAGAAACGAGTCTTTTGGTCCTGGGCATGCAATAGTAACGCGTGAGGGTTCCCCCTTCGTGGGGTGTTGGGTAGGGATGTTAGGAGGAGGGAGAGCAGATGGGCGACCTCGCTCATTCCTTTCAATACCCGCCGTGACAATGTCTGAGCAGGAGGTGCCTTCATCAATTGCGCAGCGTTTTATCATCAAGTTTCTCGCCACGGAAGGTGTACAACCATCTGAAATCCTGACGAGATTGACTGTGCAGTTCAACGAAGAGACACTGTCCGGAGCTAGAGTATTTGCATGGCATAAACAGTTTGTGGACGTCGTGAGAAAGTTGAAAATGAGAGCCATGGCCGCCGACCTCGCACCAGCATCACCAGCGACAACATCGTCCGCGTTCAACAACTTCTTGAGGGTGATAGGCGTCTGACCGCCAATTAGATTACATCTAAGGTTGGAATACATTATGGAAGCACCTTTTCGATCATCACAGAGGAGCTAGGGTTTCGTAAGGTGTTCGTAAGGTGTGCGTAAGGTGTGCGCAAGGTGGTTCCCTCGCCTTCTGACAACTGAGCAGAAATTGCATCGTTTTCAGGTGCGTGAGCGTCTTTTAGCGAAATTTTGGGAAGAGGGAGATTCGTTTCTCACTCACGTTATCACCTGCGATGAAACATTGGTGCACTACTATACCCCTGAGTCGAAACAAGCGCGTAAGGAGTGGAGACGTCAAGGCGAGGCTGGGCCAGTGAAAGCCAAGTCAAGGCTGTCAGCAGGCAAGGTTTTGGCTACAGTTTCTTTTAACCAGCGTGGCTTGTTGCACCTCGACTTTTTGCATGATCACAGGATCATTAATGCAGCGTACAACTGCGACATTCTAAGCGAGGTTACTATTGCATATCGCCGCAAACGACGTGACCTACCGATGAGAGAAGTGAAACTTCTCCATGATAATGCTCGTCCTCATACAGCAGCCCTGACCAGAGAAAAATTGGAGGAATTGGGCTGGGAGACACTTGAACACCCTCCCTATAGCCCCAACCTATCGCCTTGCGACTTTCACCTCTTTGGTCCTCTCAAGGAAGTCATGAGAGGGCAAAGATTCAACAACGATGAATCTTTCTGAAGCCTACGTGCGCAATTGGCTGGAGACACAAAAAACTTCATTCTACGAGCAGGGCATTACAAAATTACCTACACGCTGGGAAAATGTGTTTCCAGATCAGGAGATTACGTAGAAAAATGAGCTGTTATTCTTTTTTTTTTTTCAAGTTCAAATAAAAAAAAATGAAAAAAAAAGGCTATTTATATTTGATTCACCCTCGTATCATTAAACTTGGAGTTGAAAATTATCGTAAAAGAAAGTGCTAGGGGCGGCCGCCTAAAGTTTCACCGACGACAAAGTGTGCCATTCTGATAAAATTATCAAGTACAGGAGCATCATCTTCTCAGGTTGTCTGTCATTTTAATTTAGTCTGTGATCTCAGTCTCATAAAAAAATGGGCGGTGAAACCAGGATATTTTAAATACGAAAAATGTTTAAAGCAACCTGTACTTAAGCAGCATCACATAGAGGCCAGTTTAAAATTTGCAGAGGAGTAAGTTCAAAAACAAAATTTTGCAATCTTTAGCGACAAAGAAAAAAATTTTGGATAAACCGGATGCTAAACCCATCCGGTTTATCCAAAATTTTTTTCTATTTCTATTTCTATTATTACATGAATTACGAAAGGAGTGAAAAATTATGGCAAGAAGACTCAGAAGACACTTGGATCTGTTATGATTGAAAAAGGATATGAAAAGCCAACTGGAATTTGTAAATGGCAGACTGCAACTGTTCATCAAAACTTGTTAGAAGATTAGTTGATTATTTTTAACCCTTACTGAAGATGATATAGGTGCATGAAGATGATATATGATGATATAGGATGAAGGTGCAATATTTCAGAAGGATAATGCACCTATTCAATCTACAAGGTCACCAAAAAACTGGTCTCAACAGTATGAAATCGACCTTATGCCATGGCCAGCATTAAGTCCTGATCTTAATCCGATAGAAAATCTACGGAGGATTATGGCAGAAGTAGTTCACAATCCAACAAAGCCTTGGTTGGAATTGAAAGTGTTGATGAACTGAAGCGTCGAATTGTATCGGCCTGGGAGGGCATTCCAGAGGCAACTGTAAACAATTTAATAAATAGCGAACATTCGCTTATTAAATGTAATAGAAAATAAGGGTAAATGGACCAAGTATTAGTCCAAGTGAAATATAAAAACACCAATTAGTTCATAATTTTTCACTACAGACCCGTTTGTTTATAAATCTCTGTTATTCGTCAATATAGGAGATCCTAAAAACTAGTAATATAAAACACTGACTTCACGTAATATACCCCTCCAATATATCCACAAAATTATTTTCAATTTTCAGTTTTACTCAGCTGTAGCCCAAATCAAGGGCGAATCTATATTTTTTATATAGATATATTTTTTATATATATCTACATAGCACTGTATATCCAACTGTATAAAAAATATACACGGTTCCATTTAAAATTCCTAAGTTAGATCTACTTCCGGAAAAACCGAAAATGATATTCGATTGATTTTCATGAAAAATATCAGCAGCTCAATAAGCAGCTACAACACAAATTTTCGACTTCGTATGTCGAAACGAATTCGCAATCGCCCAGTATAGGATAAGGGCCACTGAAAAAATTAATGGGCTTTTATGTACCCCTAGTTAAGTCCATATAGGACTTAACTAGGGGTCATAGCCTGGTGTTGTAAAATTATACTCTATCCTAAAGTTTTGTTATTACAAGTTTTTTTTTGTTCTTTACAATTTAAAAAAATCTACGTACTGATAGACGGCGAATATCTTATCCTTTGTCGTCATTAAATAAACGAATTTTTATTTTGTTACGTAATTATTTTAATCATTGAAATTGTATAGTCACCGACATTTCTTTTCTCGGTTGATTAACTAATTTTTAAGTACATACTGTTCACATTTTGATCTTTTAAACGCAAATTAGCCCAATAGAGAGTATAGATAGCGTATTCTGGGTATTTTCGAATTTTTATACGGTTCAGAATGTGGAGAGAAAATCATATTAAGGTATCAATATGAAATTTGTTTTGGATTTTTCATTCTGGGGGGAGTTGGGTGAGAATTTTCCTGTCTTAATTTGAACTTGGTAGAGTTAATTGTTTTATTTTTTTTATTTTTATGTAATCTGTCTGAAAATTACTTTATTAAATTCATACTTTTCTATTTCAACTCATAAAACTTTTGAAATTCCTTTAATTGTGTGAAGGACCAAATCTTTAATGAAATTAATTTCGATACAGTTTGTAAGTCTGATCGTTATGAGAGCCCTATCGACTATTGAGCGTCATCTTACTAGCGTCTCGCTAATGTGTAAAGTTAGCCATTATTTCAATAAACCGTCCATTTAACAAACAGAAGCCTACAGTGTAACAGCCTGCGAAAACGAGAGTCCGTGCTGTTGCTGGCAGAGGCCGCCACGTGTCGGAATCAATAAGTTTCTGCTGGCGATTCCTGTTAGAGATACGAGTTTTTGTCGATCAGTGGCGTAACTAATAAAAGGTGTCGGGCATAGATCGTAATGGAATAATGACGGCTTTATAGGTGCTAATTATGTACGTATGAAACAAATTTTATTTAAGAATGTTAGTACACTAGGCACAAAAATTGAGGAATATAGAAAAATTCGGACTTTGTAGGTGAGTTTCAAAGGGCTATAACTTAGAAAAAAATAGTCGCAGAGTAATTTTAAAAAAAGCAAATTGAAGGTCCAAGTTTCTATTTTTCAGATCTTGAGTTTAAAAATTTTTACCATCAACAGTTTTTGAGTAATCATTAGAAAACCATCGGAAAAAATAATTCCGAGTTATCGTCGTTCAATGCAAAAAGTCAGCTTTGACTTTGGTAATTAATTACTCGGGAAATAATGATCGTACAGAAAATTTTAGTAGGGTTTTAAAAACTGCAAAGAATTCTTTACGTCATAGTTATTGGCTTTTGATAAAACAAAAAAATCGGGGCGAGAATGTTGATTGTCAAAGAAATAAAAAATTTCGCATCTAGCGATATGGTCTTAACTTGGCATAACTTTGCAAATAATAGATAATCTAAAGATGTTGGTTGTTTACTTTCAAGCTCAAAGTATCCCAACCAAACCCTGAAAATTTCAAAGAGCTACGGTTTTTTTTTCGTTTTTGCTAAAAATCAATTATAGGATGAATTTTTCATGTTTTATTTATGTTTTGGGGGTCGAAAATATTTTTTTAGTAATAATCCATATTTTTTTATCAAAAAATGTTAATTATTGTAAGAAAAAAATGAAATAATTTTGTTTTTCAAAAAAAGTCAAAATGCCCTTTTTTTTTGAACGACGATAACTCAGCGAAAATTCATCTTACAAGGCTTTTGGGCCGCTAAAATTAAAGAGGATAAAATTTTCTAGCAGAGGATTATGATGAAATTACTGAAAAAAATCCGTGGACCTTTTGAAAGACGAATAAAAATTTGTAATTTTTTTCCCGATGATTTTCTTCTGATTATTCAAAAATTGTTGATGGTAAAAAAAATTTAAATTGAAATTCCAGATCTCAAGACTAGAAACTTGAGCTTCAATTTGCTTTTTTAAAATTGCTCTGCGACTATTCTTCTCCAAGTTACAGCCCTTTGAAAATCACCTAAAAATTTTGGATTTTTTTACATCCCTTAATTTTTGTGCTTAGTGTATCATCATAATAAGCTATATAGACTACACAGGCTATTTCATGAGATGCGGGAGAACGTCACAGGGTAAACGAAGACCACCTCAAAATAAAAAAAAAAAAATAAAAAAATTTTTTGTTTTCGAAATACTGGGCATTAAAAATTTGATAAACGTGATATTTTTATATCTGCATTAAATCGAGATGAATAAATGAAACTTGGTATACAATACCAACTTTGAGATTTCCATTTCACGAAAATATTAAACCTCGAAACAGTGGCGGAGTTAGTAGGGTATCATGAAATAAAGAAAAGTCGTACGGCTCTATTAAAAAAATATGCAGTGCTTTGGTGAAGTAATGATGCAAGTTTCGTTGCCAGTAAGTCGACAGGAAATTTGTTTATGCCGATAAACAGTATTAAATACGAAAATAAATCCGAGTGCGAGTCACTTTCCGTAGAAATTCTATCGGAAGATATAAAAAAAATTAACAATAAAAAAATGTAACAGTATCGCGAAAACAAAAAGATTTTGGGCATATGTTTATAGGAACCTTTTTGAGGTCCTCAATGACTCCTTGAAGTCTATCCTACATATTGTGAAACATCCTGTCTACATATAGCGATTATATATAATACCAGCATTTTTTTACAATTTAATTTCTCTAACGGTATAACAAATAAAAATATTATACGTTTACATGCATGTTTATTTTCTTTCTGCCGATATCGAGTTGCTTCTTCAAACGACAAAATACGCAAGAAACGAGTTTTAAAAGTGTTTTGACAGTAAAACGTTGGCGAAAATATTCACGTACCTGGCTCGGATTTGGGAGGTGGCAAAGGACTTTCTGGTAATAGGATTCCTTTCAATACCAGGTCGTCTCTATTGGCTCGGACTGATATTTTTCTTTCTAAGGCTGCAAAAGAAAAGAGTTTTAGAAATGGGATACGATTAGCCTTAGGCCGATACTAAACAATTTTGCCCATAAATAGAAAGCTCCATTATATTCGTTTAACCGTTTAACATAAATAAAATTTTATACACGTTCTATTCTCGGTTGATTTCAATTTGGATTCCAAAAAGCAACTTAGAGATAACATATGGTTGTGGTATTGCTTTAATATTATACAAAGAATATATAAATAGGACTAATGAAGATGTACAGGGCGATTCGCTATTCACAAATAATACCTTCCACTTTATTAGATTACAGTGTAATTTTTACGAGGTCTGATAAAAAAATACGGTGAACAAATGTTTATAGCAGAAATTGCTGACGCTATGTGAAATAATGCGTCCGATAGCAGGATCCTTTTGAGATAGTCAATGTCAAGTTTGAACAAGTTGTGATTTGTTAATTGCCTTCCAGAGCCGGAAGAGTGAGGACGAGTTTATCGTGTCTGTCGCGCTTCATGGATTTTGAACAACTCATTACCATTAAGTTTTGTTTTAACTTGCAAAAAAGTGCCAAAGAATCTCACGAAATGATAAAATCAGTGTATGGTGATAAAATGGTGACTATGAAGACTGTTTACGAGTGGTATGAGCTATTTAAAAGCGGAAATGAGTCGCTTAAAGACGAGCAGCGGTTGGGACGTTCTTCGACCTCAAAAACAGACGAAAATATTGCAAAAGTGAACAAAATGATACGTTCAAACAGGCGATTGAATATTCGAGAGATCGAGGGAATGATGTACGGAGAAAAAGACCAGAAAATGGACCAATGGCTTCCTCCTTTAATCACGACAACGCGCCGTGCCACACCTAGCTTTTGATCTGCGAGTTTTTGGCTGAAAAAAAGATTCCTGTTTGTCCACATCCACCCTACTCTCCAGATTTAGCACCATGTGATTTCTGGCTATTTCTAAAAATCGAAGTTATGCTAAAAGGAAAACGTTTTGACCAAACCATTCGACTTTGAGAGGGCCATGACGGAGCAGCTGCAGGCCCCTCCGAAAGAAACCTTCCATAAATGCTTTCAATCATGGAAACAACCTTGGGATAATTGCAACCCTAGCGAAGGACAGTACTTTGAAGGAGATTAGTTCAAATTTGAAGTAAGCTTATTATTTTGTTCATAATAAAATTATTCACCGTATTTCTTGATCAAGCCTCGTACATCGATTCGATTATTTTACAGCAGGGTGGGAAAGAAGTGTTAATGATGGTTGAACATGGTGATAGATTAAGACATGGAGGATGAGAAGGCTTATCAGTGGTTTACTCAAGATCAGCAGCAACTGGATTGATTAAAAATATTTCGGAAATTGGTAGCGTGAAAGATTTTTAACAATTAACTTTTTTTGAGAATAAAGCAGGTTGTAACAATTAATCTCGACGATTCCACAATTGGAAAATGATTCGGAAAAGAAAATTTGCACCTTTATACACTACTTTTAGTAACGGGTGGTCCAACCATAATGCACGATGTTAATTGTGAGTCACACCTTAACGTCAAGTTTTTTTGCCCAACTTAATTCGACATTTCTTTGTTTTAGTGTTTGACAAATTCAACCATGGAGAGGTACACAATTGAGCAGCGCGTTAAGATTGTTGAAGTCTTTTACGAAAATGGGCGTTCAAATCAAAATGCAAAAAAAGAGTGACTGTTTGGTGTGGTTTATGGGCTGGCGGCGTCATCGGGTCGTACTTCTTCGAAAATGAGGTCGGCCAAGCAGTTACCGTGAATGGTGTTCACTATCGCGAGATGATAACGGACTTCTTGTGGTCAGAAATTGAGGATATGGACCTGGACAATATGTGGTTCCAACAGGATGGTGCCACTTGCCACACAGCCAACGAAACAATGGCACTTTTGCGCGAGAAATTCAATGGCCGTGTTATCTCACGTCGTGGCGATGTTAATTGGCCGCCAGGATCATGTGATTTGATACCGTTGGACTTCTTTCTTTGGAGATATTCAAAAGAAAAAGTGTACGTCAATAAGCCAAGAACAATTCAAGAGCTAAAGGATGAGATAATTCGGCACATTAACGACATTGAACCTCAATTATATCTCAGTCATTGAAAATATGGACCATCGGATAAAGGTATGCCACCGAAGCCGTGGCGAGCATTTGGCCGATATTTTGTGTCACACATAATTGTCATAGATCCTTCTATCATAGTAGAAAATATTAAGATAATTCTCTGAAAACTTTTTGTTTTATTTATAATTAACATCGTGCGTTTTGGTTGGACCACCTTTTACAAGGGCTGAATGGGGATGGCCCGGATTGTTGCACACAATATTCCAAAGATATCATGTTGGACAGTCATAACTGCAGATATTGGTCTCAAAAGAATAATCATTCAATACAAGAGTTATATAGACAGGAAGAGAGTAAAGCAAATGTATTGGCTGGGATGACAGAAAGTCATTTTTTCGACTAAATGGCCACCACGTTTACCTCATTTGACGCCCCTGGATTTCTTCTTGTGGAACAACAACCTCTATCTTATTAACAGCCTCATGTGAGGTATCGTTGTAATGGAAAAACTCTAAGGAGTATCGGAGTTAAAAAGAAATACTACTCTATAATTAAAACATAAATAAATAAAAAAAGGTAACCTCTAAATAACTTTGACGTAAATAAACAACGGAATACCTCAGTAAAATATAACTTAACAGTTAATTTTTCATAGTTAGTTTAAGTTATATAGTTAATTTAAGTAATAATTCAAAATAACATTTAATTTTTTATAGTTAGTTTACTTTTAATTATTTAAAAGTTATTTAATTTATTCATACTCCTTCTCTTATACAATGTGGGGCAGAGCAACTTGCTTATTGACGCCCTGAAGAATGAATTTGACGCCCTGAAGCGATTGGTGCTCTTTGGGGGGTGGGGGTAGGCACATTGAGAGGGCGCGGCGTAAAGTTGTAGCTCCGCTTGGTTTATACAACTTTACGCCCCGCCCTCTCGAATGTGCCTACCCCACGGTCCTAGGAGCAACCATCGCTTCAGGATGCCAAATTCAAATAAGCAAGTTGCTCTGCCCCACCTTGTACTTAACTTTTCAAAATGAAACACCTACGTCAAATCACTATGTACACGATGCGACTATATAATAGAATCGCATTGAAAAAGATACTCGACACTCACTTCTAGAAACGGCTTCTAACTTATCCGATTTTCTTTTTCTTTTCCACTTCCATGGCCTTAGTAATTTTCCTATTGAGAATTTGCTTTTCCTTTCGGCGGGCGGTGTCCTGGCCCCACTGCCGAGACTGTTCGTTCTGAACGCCGATCCGTTCTGCTTTTTGGCTGAAACAAAAAGAATAAGATATAATAGATTGTTTTTATTGTATTGCTAAAATTCAGACTATTTATAGACTAACTTAGTAAATAATTAAGAGACAATTAATAGAATCACACTAGAATTGGCGACATCAGTAACGGATTTATCCTCAGCCGACTCGTTCGTTAGCTTACATACGTCTGCCTATGTCCATTTTTTCATCGAATCGATCGAGATTATGTAAACTATCGTATGCAATTATTAGTTGTTAATGCTGTTAGTTATTATACAACGTAGTAGCTAAATGAATCAGTGGCGTACATAAGGGCTGGGTCCAGGGGGCGTGCTAAATTTCTATGTGCGCCACTGAATGAACAACTTAACTTACATATTATATTTTCGTAGATTACAGAAATTTGGTATACTGTCGCGGTGCGCATATTTCGATGTTTTTATAGGGAATCTAGTTCCAAGGAATGAAAATATAAATTATTTTCCAACAGGATATTCTGGATTTATTTCTGCGTGGGAAACCACCAAAGTCGATTTTTACTCGCTAAGGAACACGGTTGCAGGCCGTATTTTATTATTTTGAGCAATTCCACAAAATAAAGCATGTAGTGTTACAATTTAATTCTAAAGACGCAGCTACTATTGAAGAAAGTTAAGCTGCTGGGTAATAAATGAAACGTTATGGTTTGTATCTTTGCTGTACCGATATAGGCGAAGGACCACCTGCGTAGCAGGAAGATAAGGATTGGTAAATGGACTTACATGGAATAATGTTGTCCTGGAACACTGTATGCTGTTGTTTTGTTTGGTACGTGATGTGACAACGTCGGTACCGGCACCTTGATCTGCACGTGTACGATATGTTATTATTCTGGTCTCTCTCCGTTTCTACACACTTTCGCAGCGCTGCTACCCCGGTTCGGGCAAAGTCGTGGGGAAAACGAACGCAGCACTGACGCAAGAACATAGGGATCGGACAGGGATTTGAATTGCGGGCAGGAAAAGGACAAGCCGTTCGGTACGGAACATAAGTAATATTTCAAGATCTTCAAATTGAAGCATTTAGTCTTTGTAAGTATCTCTCACTATGATTCTTTATTTCTTATTTTACACTCCCTACGCTTGGGTTGCGGCTGATCACTTCATTTGGAACGAACCGTGAGGCATCTACGATTATTCGTAGCACTTTGGACTGGAAAAGTATTTCAATATTGGAATTGGAGACTGAGCCACACAGTTGGATTCCATACGTCCAGACGGATTTTAGAATTCTTTTGTGAATTAGGAGTTTATTGCTCAACTTAAGTTGTGATTTTTTCCAACGAGCCAATAACGTTTGCTAAGTTTTAGTCTCATGAATATGTTTTCTCCTCATGAATATGTTTTCACCAGGTGAGTCTGCGATCTAGGTGTATTCCTAAATATTTGGTTTCTTCCTTTTGTGTTAGTGGTTGATCATTCAGCGTGGTTCGAGGGCAGTTGTCTTTATTAAGGGTGAAAGTCACATGTACTAATTTGCTTTCATTTTTATTCACCACTTTTTTTAACTACGTTTGGATTTCATTTAGGTAGTTCTGTAACACACTTGTAGCTATTCCTGGCGCTTTATGTGTCGCTAATACAGCTGTGTCGTCCCCGAAAGTGGCTGTAGTGATATTAGTATTAGTGGGAAAGTCAGCTGTATAAATCGAGTACAGTACAGGTCCCAGTACACTACCTTGTGGAACACCAGATGTTATTGGTATTGGTACATAATTTGTTCATCGTGAATTTTCATTAGAAAATACCGTTCTCGAAGTATGATTTAAATATGCTATACAGATTATTAGAGAATGATTGTATACATTAATCCTGCATGCCAAACTCTGTCGAATGCTTATTCGGTATCAGGAAATGTTGCTGTACAGTAGCTATTGCCTTCAAGTGCTTCAAGTCTGATTTTATATTGATTCTGTGCACTTGCTGTGTGTAGAGTGTTCCTGCCTGAACTGATGATCCTGTATGAGGCGTTTAAGATTAGGCTTCAATTCCTCTACAACTAACTTTTCATATAATTTTGACAATAATAAAAGTAGACTAATTGGTCTGTATGATGTTGCCGCCGTTGCAGGTTTTCCTCGTTCTGGAATCATTATTATTTGCGCTACCTTTCACTGATTTGGAAAGTGTCCAGTTCTATTAATAGCATTGAAAATTTGAGTGATGGACTTTATACCAATTTCAGGTGGTATTTCAATATTCTTCTCGTTATCAAAGCATAAAACCCGGTGTCTCTTTATGATCTAGCCTCTTGTTTATTATTAGCTTAACTTCAGCAGTTAACTAGGGTTTGATTGATAGTTCTAATTGTCCTGAAGCATCTAGGAGTTGCTGTATTTCAGCTCCTTCATCTGCCAAGATTTCAGATTCATACGGCTGCGATACTTCAGTTGACTGTGTCGCAAACAACTCACTCAGATTTCTGTTTGTCACTTTTTGACCATGTTCTGTCCATTCTTAACAGGCTTATAACCGATGAAGTTAGGACGGACCCTTAACTACGCCACTGGACTCACATCGCTATATAGCCCTATTCATAAGTTCTACTAGCATTGACGGTCGAATTAAATAGAAACAAAAACAATAATTATCGAAGCAAGCTGAAAAACTTTATCAACCTTTATTTTATTTAATACGACAAATGAAGCGGCGATAAGAAATTAAATTAATTCAATTGTTTTGTAAGCTTGGATACGTTCGAGGGCGTCGGTAATTCAATTGTTTACCGAAGTATAAACGAAATCGGCAACGAAACTAATTGAGCACTGATTGATCGAAGAGGGCCCTGACCTTAATCCCATTGAAAACGTCCTGGCAAGCGGAGTGGAGGAAATTCCGTCACGAAAATAGACCGCTCTAAAATTCCATCGGGAAAGTTCGTCGCGAATAAAAGTGGAATTTAATCTGGTAAGCAATTCGCGTTGGGGCCCAAATTCGTCAACGCTTGTCTGAAACTAATTACCAGAATTACTCACGTCGTATATATTTCGTGATGGCATAATTTCGTAATGGACGATATATCGATATAAATCACATATTAGGATGTGATACCGACGGAAATTAGAGTTAATTATAAGTGCTCTACTGTTAATTACAACATGGAGAAACTGGAGCAAGGAACACGAAACGTCCTGGAACAATAAAAAAAATACATGCTACTGAAAAATATTGAAGTCCGTTACACACTAACATCGACAGTTCAGGAACAATTATCTTCGTAACGTTGATAAATACAGGGTGTCAGGTCAGAAATAGCCCAATTAGCTTTATCTCCTAAACTATAACTTTTGGAAAAGAACGAGGCACTCTTTTAAGGTAGTACTAGTAGTTTCCCGTTTACTTAAGAATTCGCTGAAAATTTTCTATTTATTAAATGAACAGTTATTAAATACTTTTGTGAAGTTTGGAAACGTTCATCTGCACCGTTTTCTCAATAATTAATCCTAAAGTTGACCTTGTTAACATGGGAAGTATACGACCTCTTTGTTGACCTCTTTGTTTATAATTGGCCAAAAATATGTGAACCCAAAATCAGTTTGATTAATTGCATAGTCTTCACGTAAGCATAATAAAAAGTTAGGAATTCTTCGAATTTATATCACGTACTCTGTCACACCGTGGCAACGTTACAAGGAATGTTACGTGGCAAGGAATTACATCGCACTGCCCAAATGGATTGTAAACCACTTCTTACTTCACTCTCGGCGTTTTCTAATGCCAATAACGTTTTACATGAATGACACTTTAAATTCCACTGCAATTCATCTAAGTCGATGATCCGAGTTCCAAGTTGAATTTTTCTCGCGGTTATATTTGAAGCTTTTTTCGCGTCATTCATTGATTTCGCCGCTTTCAGACGTCGTTTTCCCGCATCTCCTTTATGATTAATTTTGGGTATATTCGATGCAATATTGAAGAACAACACGATCGAAAAAGACGCATGAATAAACAACATTACGTTATCGCGATACTGTAGACACCGAGTTCTACACTTGCAGCGTTGCCATGCTAGCTGTAAACGCAGCTGAGACGCAAAGAAAATCAGTACGATCACAGCCAAAAATATGCATGGTTTGTATAATGATTCTTTGCGTGTACAAAAACATTCAATGGAAGTGATATTTCCATCGAAATAAATGAATTAAATTCAATAATCAAAATAAATGAAACAAAAATAAAATAAATTTTACAGAAATATTGAGACGCCAATGAATCAAATTATACAATAAAGCTAAGACGTGACTTTTATATATTTTTTTAATACTTACAACGCCCTGAAAAGGGCCTGAAAATTAATTCAATGAAAACGCACGAGATGTATCAGCAAGGACGTTTTGTTTTCCGACACATTACGAGCTCCATTCTACTTGAATTATTAACTGCTTGCGCACCCAATTTTGTTCATAAAAGGGAATAAACGATTAACTTTAGCTTAGCTTTATAAATATATCAAAGAGAACATTTTATATACATCGTATTTATGTTTTGCTCCGTAGGCCGTGGGGGCGATGATGTTTTTGCGTTAAAAATCAAAATCAATAGTCTAATATAATCGTAAGCCTGAAAAATTACTACACACGCCTCCAATTGATTTCTTTTCGAAATTTTTTCTTAATGTGGCGCTCTTCGGGACAAAGTTTTGTTAATTAGGAAACTAATGAATTGGGAAAATAATTCATTGTTAAAACAAATTAATTAAGTCCAATTAACAACGATAATTAAGCATAGCATGGGGATCTCGGTTATCATATGAGATCCGTAGTCAGTTAAATTAGAGCATATTTTGCGCATTGATGGCGATCAATTATCTGAAAGAAATTTTATCTACTTTTCAGTTTTTCAGTTATTGGACACGAATGGAAAACTGTGATTTTTTTTATTTTTTTAAGTGAAAACTAGTAAAGCTAGGCGTTTTTAGCTAAGACATTATTCAATACTTTTTAATTAGGTTTGTAATACTCAACCTGTTTTTCTTAAGGGCGTCATATTGGATTTTTTCATTCTTGAACAATAAGGGATGTAAAAAAATCCTAATTTTTAGGTGATTTTCAAAGGGCTGTAACTTGGAGAAAAATAGTTGCAGAGCAATTTTAAAGAGGCAAATTAAAGCTCCAAATTTCTAGTTTTCAGATTTTGTATTAAAAATTTTCTAGTATCATCAGTTTATGAGTAATCATAAGAAAACCATTGTAAGCAAATTTTTCCAAATTTTTGTTCGCCTTTCAAAAATCCACGGACTTCTATAATCTTTTTTAGATAATTTTATCCTCTTTAATTTGAGCGGTCTACAAGCTTTGTATGATGATTTCTCGCTGAGTTATCATCTTTCAAAGCAAGAAAGTCAGTTCTGACTTTTTTGAAATAAAAATTTTTCACTTTTTTTTTCTTACAAATAATTAACATTCTTTTATAAAAAAATATGAATTATTGCTATGAAAAAAAAACTATTTTTATTTCTTTTCCGATGGTTTTCTTATGATTACTCAAAAATTGCTGATGGTAAAAAATTTTGAACTTAAGATTTAAAAACTAAAAACTTGGAGCTTCAATTTACTTTTTTAAAAATTGTTCTCTGACTATTTTTTCCAAGTTACATCCCTTTAAAAACCACCTAAAAATTTAGGATTTCTTTACATCCCTTAATTTTTATGCCTTCCTTCCTTCCTTTAAAACCTTTATCCTTGTACTCATTCTTCCTTTAAAACCATTATTATTTTTACTTTCAAGTCAACAACCAACGGGTAATTCAACTATTCAAAGATATCTTAGAATAAACTACTTGTACATGCGATTAATATAACTGTTAACAACACCTAGTACCACTCAAAATCAGTATCAGTTTAAAAGAGGCAGTAAACTCTCTATTGAGCTGGCGCGCACTTAAACGCGACGAGATGGCACAACAGACATGATGGCGTAAGTTTTTCCACCAAAGGTCGGAAAACAATTAATCGGGAATTAACGTTCGATCAAAGTAATCGAATAACCTTGATTGGTTTTTATACAAAATAAATGCTTAACAGTCTTCCGTGCTCGTAAATCACAACTGGCAAAAAATTATTTGTATAAATATGAAAAGTTTTTGTATAAATATGAAAATCAGATTTTTGAAAGGCTGTAACTATGAAAAATGGTTGTATCGAGATGAAAAAAAAAACCATTTTGAATCTTGAATTTTCTAATTGTGAAACCTTCCGAAAGGAAACAAATTTCTAACCTACGGTCACTACACAAAAAAAAATACCGCAAGACAAAATTTTACATTTTTTTTAAAAGTGCCCCAGGCTCGGGAAATTTTTTTCAGTTCTGAATTGATTGGGCCGTTACTTGATGAAAATCCATATTTATACAAAATTAAAACCTTTGCTGGTTAGATTTTCACTTTTTATTTGTTAAACATATCAATTGTTTCGCCAACACAGTGGCTTCTTTAGATGTTGAATATATACTCAACATTTGAAGACGCCACTGTATTGGCGAAACAATTGTTATGTTTAACAAATAAAAAGTGAAAATCTAACCAGCAAAGGTTTTAATTTTGTATAATTTTTTTCAGGCTAAATCAATGCCAAGGTCGGTTAGCCTATTTACTCGGCCTGTTGGCCAATTTATTTAATTTGGTTTTTAACGGACTTTTTTTAGCTTACTCTTTACGCCAAATAGCCCTATAACTATTTTAATCCATCGAATCTTTTTTGTTTCTGAATGATCAAAGGTTTAAGAAGAATATTTCAAAACTAGAAACTTCAAGTTTGAAAATATATATTTTTTTTCCTATTTTTGATAAAGTTACAGCCTTCAAAGAAAAACTGTACTGGGGTTTTCATCATATGTATTTCAACTTACTCTAATCGCACCGAAATGTTGAATACTTATTTCGGAAACACCTCGTATAAGAACTACACCAACTTATTTCGACCGTTGGCGAAACGGCCGCTCTTCCTCGCACTAGCCCCACACGAGATGGGTGGCTGTGGATAAATTGGCGACTGAAACAAGTGGTGTTGCCTTGACAACGTCAGCAGGGTAGCAGGAGACCACAACGCCTAGAGAATTCCTCTCCAACATTCGCACTGCTTCTGGAAACTCATTGCACCCAATTTTGGGTTTCTCCAAGCGCTTGATACGCCTAATTAAGAAGACGTATCGCCCGCGAATCTCGAGATTAATTAATTACACAGATCAACAAAGACTTTTTTCTTTGACTTTTTGGCTTAATTACATACCATGAACTACAGAAACACTGTGTTTTTGTTTCAATCACGCACTAGTATCTGTAAATGTGCATTGTACAATAATTTGTAGTTTGTAAAACTGAAGTTTTATAAAAATAAATTTTGTCTCAATCTTTGCGGCGCACAGTGCTCTGAAATCCTGAAAAGCTGGCCAAAAGTCGAAAACGTTATAAATTTGACTGAAAATCTGAACTTGGGGGGGTTTTCTGGGTCGCTGATTACAAATCCGAAGTCAAAATTTAGAAAAACAAAATTGCAGATGAGATACAGCGAAAAATTTTTTCAAAAATGAATTACATTCAAATAAAAGTCTGGACTTGGGGCTTTTCGGGATCGCTGATTACAAATCCGAAGTCAAAATTTATAAAAACAAAATGGCGGATGAGATACGGCAAAAAAAAATTTTCAAGAACGTATTACATTCGAGTAAAAGTCTTGATTCTGGGGTTTTCGGGGTCGCTGATTATGAATCAGAAGTCAAAATTTAGAAAAACAAAATGGCGGATGAGATACGGCGAAAGAATTTTTCAAAAATGAATTACATTCAAACGAAAGTCCTGGACTTTTGGCTTTTCGGGGTCGTTGATTACAAATCCGAAGTCAAAATTTACTGTCAAAGTTTACTGAAAAGTACTTTGACCACTAGTGCCATCGCATCCCCACTTGCATATCAATTCTAAATTATGAACTTTGTTTTCAGGAAGACATTTAATAACGTCCGATTGTACCATTAATATTCTTTCAGCTGTATGATTTAGTAATGCTTGGAGTCCAACTGTCGCTCCTCTTTCAGTTACAGATATTTCTGACTTTACAGGGCAACACCTTTTTTTAGCATCTAATACACATCCATAAGGCGGATATAATTTACAATTTTTACTCAAGCTTACAGAACGTATTCATTGGTAGTGACTTTTGGTCATTCTACCTTCTACTATGAGTGATAATGCTTCGTTGCCTGACAGCACTCCTTCTGCAACGTGTTCCATAGATTCCCGGTACTGTGATGCTTTTGATGGGCCGCCTTGTGTGATATCTCTAATTACATTTGAAGCATGTAAATTGCCAGAAGCGCGATGACCCATTTGTGTAGCGTAGGCCAATTCGTGGACGTTATGTTCTTTTCGAACTTCTTCTGTCCTCCTTCGTTTTGACCGATCACTCAAATCATCTTCCACCAGCTCGTGGAAGGAAGCCCCATTGTCTTCTCCGTGGAAGGATGCCCTATTGTGTTTTCCATGGAAGTCTTCGAACCTTCATTTTCGATTGTGAAAGACACAGGAACGGTGAGCCACTCGTCAAATTTTTGGAAGAATTTGATTTCGTTCCTGCTCACTTGTTGCCACCTCTTCTTGAATTCCAATATCAATCTACCCATGACATATTTCATACTTTGCGGAAGAATGTATGATGAATGCTTCAATTTTTTTGACACCTCCGTCTCAACAATATCAGTGGTCACGTTGATTTTCTCGTTCAATACCGATTTCACAAATATGAAAATTTCTTTCCTCGTGATAGAAATTTCTTCGATATTATCCAGAGGTGCTGTAGAAAATAGAAGAATAACATTAGTAGGAGAATTTTCTTGATCAATTTCC
Organism: Rosalia funebris; assembly: GCA_037954035.1. Lineage (NCBI taxonomy): Eukaryota > Metazoa > Arthropoda > Insecta > Coleoptera > Cerambycidae > Rosalia > Rosalia funebris. The sequence continues at coordinate 19,605,331 of JAZFAV010000039.1, read as the reverse complement.
TATAAAAAATATTTAATGTATTTTACATTAAATATTTAATTTAAAATTACGAAAAACTGCAAAGAGAGCGCGCATCATCGCATAAAAATTATAACCAAAACCAAAGTCGCAGCCAGTTGCAGCTAATTTTTGGATATGTTTTGAAGAAATGTCTAAGCAACAATTTCCATTTGGTTTAAGAGCCGGGGTCGGCAAGGGTTTTGACTTATTGCTTTTTTTAACAGAACTTATCAGAACGTGACGAAGAAAAATACCACTATATTCATTAATGATTTACTATGTTATACACTATCAGTAATAATTTCGAGCGACAGATTTAAATTGTACTTACTTTCTGGAGGAAAATCCATTTTGCAGAATCCAAATTCGTCAACTTTTGGCGATTCTACACACGTTTGAACTTTGTCTTACTTTCGACACGCGACGAGTAAATAATACGACAGGCCCGATGCTTACGAACGGAACGAGTTTCTGAACCAGGCAGAGACGATTCTCCTTCGTTAACGCTCATAATACATACTAGGTGTACCACTACAAATATTCCAACCACTAAAAGTCCTTAGAAATAAAAATTTTTCTTCGACTTTTGGCCAGCTTTTCGGGATTTCAGACCACTGTGCGGCGCCCCTATGTTTAATCAGTTTAAAACGTACAAACAAGTCTGGGGGATTTACCGAAACAGAGTTGGTGTAGATATTACGGTTTTATACTAGTCGGGTATTTACATAGTCGATGTAGTACGTTCTTAATGTGTGTACGTTTACTCGTGACGTCGCCTCGTGTGTTTTTATTTTGTTTTAAAAGTGCCTAGAAGTTGCAAATATATACCAAATATATTTTACAAACTTAATACGTGGTTTAAAAAAAAAACGTTATTTATGCAAATTTGGTTAATCAGCAAAAAATTCTTTTGCCGCTACTTCATATTAAATTAGGATTAATGAAGCATGAATATGTAAAGGCTATTGATAAAAATTGGAATTGCTTTAAGTACTTATGTGGCAAAATTCCAGCTTCTTCTGAAGCAAAATTTAAGGAAGGCATTTTGTAGGACCACAGATAAGAAAATTAATGCAGGACCAACAGTTTGAAGAAACAATGGCAGAAATTGGAAAATAATCTATATGCTTAAAAAATGTAACAGAAATTGTTTTAGGAAATTATAAATATCTGCAGTATAAGGAAATTGTCAACAAGGTGCTGGATAAGTTTAAGCAACTTGGTTGTAATATGAGCATGCTCCTCTGGACTACTTTCCAGAAAATCTTGGTGCTGTTAGCAGGAGCAAGGTGAAAGGTTCCATCAAGACATAAAGGAGATGAAAGGAGGTACCAAGGTCGATGGGATATGGCCATGATGGCAGTTACGGCTAGATGCTGAAAATAGAACATTCAACGAATAATTACACAAGAAAAAGTACAAAACGAAAATGTTTATTAAATATGTTTATTAAAATCAAAATTTTCCTTTAGTTTTTAATTTATTCTGATGATTCAGTTAATCAAAAACCTTACGTGAGGAGCAAAAACGGAAGGTAGATATGAAATCAGCGTAAATAACTCATTTATAATCACTTATCAAACTCAAATCAACTTCCAAAATGTCAGAGTTTGTAGACCCGTGTTATCAGAGTTCATCTATGTAGAACGATTCTGGAAAGTACTAAATTCCGAAAATAAATCTTATATATGTTTAGTTCTCGTGGAAGGTACGACGACTAGGCTTTGTACATGATAAATAAAACATGAGGATTTTAAAATGGCAAGTGAACTTGCCTGCTTTAATATCTCTAGAAGCTTGAAGTTGTGTGGAAGATGGAATTCTCTATAGGGCTATTTGAATGTCAAAGCTGGAATTTTCCTTTGCTGCACATAGCTATGCAGCGTTATTAGACTTGCGTTGCGAAATATCCAGCATTGTTTTCTTGTGTCTTACAACTACCTTCTTCATTCTGCGAGGAAAAGTTAAATCGTGTTCACAGACACAGTATTACCTACAATCAAACTTCCGTAACTCATCTGCCTCAAAACCATATTATTTACGAGTTTTCAAGATAAAAGTTCCAAGATTTCGTTTTAAAGCTAAATAGTTCTACTGTATTTTCAATTTACCTTATTTATTTCATAAACTATCACAGATAAGTACAAAATTTACAGTGCTGGAGTGGATTTACAGTGTTCCGCCAATACACTCGATAAAATGTCGGGTTGTTCAAAAAGTTCGTTCGGCTTTTTCATACGTATTTATTATAGTTATTACAAATCATTTTAATCAATAATGTACGTTCCTCCGTTTTCAATAACTTTCTCCCATTTTTCAGTGAGCTTCATAATACCATTTTCATAAAAACTTTGCTCCCAAAAAAAAAAAACGTTTTTAAATGATTTCCGACTTCCTCGTCATAGGCAAATGTTAAATTTCGTAAACCGTTATCCATGGAGTGGAATAGGTGAAAATCTGAGGACGCGAGGTCTGGAGAATACGGTGGATGGGGTAAAACATCCCATTCTAACTCCAATAAATTTCCTTTACATTTACAAGTCCTGGGAGCCTTTCCTGCATGTCTTGGCTCAATTCTTATAGTTGTTCACAGTAAACGTCCGAATTTACTGTTTCGTTCCTCGGGAGTAGCTCAAAATAAATGATTCCTTTGAAATCCCACCAGACGGATAACAAAACTTTCCTGGGGTGAAGCCCTGCTTTTGGTGTGGAATGAGAAGGTTCACCGGACTTTCCCCACGACCTTTTTCGACTGACGTTATCGTAAATGATCCACTTTTCGTCTCCAGTAACCATATTTCTCAAAAGGGGATCGCTACGTTGACGAATTCTTAACATATCGCAATGTTGATGCGATGCATTAAATTGGATTCGCTGAGTTCGTTAGGAATCCAAACATCGAGTCTATTGACAAACCCAAGTTGTTTGAGGTGATTCTGTACACTAGATTTTGACGTCCCGATTTTTTCTGCAAGCTCACGTATGGTTTTTCCAGGACTTGCCTCAACTAAGGCTTGTAAATACTCGGGAATGACTTATTTAGGTCGGCCTGACCTTGGGGCGTCAGTGAGGGAAAAATCGCCACTTTTGACACGTTCGATCTTGAATAACATTTTTGCCGTACACAGGAACACAATTTGCGGCAAATTTCAGCGGCTCTTTTGCCTTTTTTAAAATAAAAAAGCACCACGGGCCTAAAATGCTCGGTTCCACTCGTTTTCAATTAAGCTCACACATAACAATAATAAAACAAGTTCACGAGTACAACGGCAGTCAACAACAGTTAAATAGCAGGGTTAAATAAGGAGGAAGGCTTCAAGGTTGCAGCTGTGCGCATGACATCGTAGGCCGTGACGTAAGTGGTTAGCTCAGACAAGCGAAACGACTTCTTGGACAACCCAATAATTTTGTAGGTCGTTTCCAAAAGTAAAACTGAAACATTTGTCCATGTGGTATAAGCCGACCAATTTTGCAATAACACAAGGGGAATTGGTGGGAACTGTCGGAGAAGGTAATGGAAGGCGAGAATTGTCACCGACTCAGCCCTGAGAACGTTAGTATGGCTATGGCAAAGATAAGCCAGAAGAAGGGGCGGATTAGGGATGGAGGGAGACACAGAAAGACAGAGAGAGTGACTTGAACACCCACCATACAGTCCGGACCAAACCCCGTGTGATTTTCACATGTTTGGACTATTAAATGAGGATTTAGGAGAGCGTCGCCTTAACGATGATGCAGGAGTGAAGGCGCTCGTACGTAATTGGTTCCAGACCCGTCCTTTTTAGTTTTACAGTGCCGTAGACTATGTAGAAAAATAAAGTATTGTTGGTTAATTTGTTCGGTATTCAATAATTTTAAAAAATAATTCTCGTTTATATTACGCCCCTCGCGTATAAAATACATGAGTTAAACCAACTGATATACGTTTATATTTTCATATATTCGTTCGTAGTTCATCTAAATATCATTCGTTAATTTATAGTAGTTACGTAATAGTGAAATGTGTTGGGTGAAATGAATAAGGATTTTATTATTCACCAAGACATGTAATTTAGTATGTGGACATGCCTATTTATGGTAATGATGATAGGCCAACTTTAATAATCCTGGTTATATGGTTACACTATTTACGGCAGTAAATATCGTAAATTATCGGGATTATTCCTGCCCGAACAACAGCGAAAACAGTGAAATTTGTCCACACTGTATAGCACCTTTGCGTGTCATTGAACTGGTATCCCAATTATTTATCATCAGTTCCAAATTCCAACCATTTATGTTTAATAATATGATTTTTATTATTCAAAAATCGGCTAAGAAAATAATGTTTTCTTCTGTTTCTTATATCGTCTTTCCAAATCTATTCCGGTACATATTTCCTAACAGTATTCTAAGCCAACCGTTACCTTCCTCTGCACTTTTATCTTAATGCCAAGGTTGTATATAAAAGACCTCATAACATTCCATTGTATTTATGATCAAGAAATCCAAACACTCCCTGCTCCGTTGAGACTTCACGTGACTGGACGGCCTAAGGCAATCTGAGCCACTCATTTCTTTATTTATTTTCGTCTAGTTTTCATTTACCTCATTTTACAAACTTCTGTTATATTTCGGGGAAGAAAACATTGGTGAAGATACCAGAGTATCTTCACGTAATTCCTGCGAAGGTTCATCCTAATTTCAGCAGGAATAGAACTTATAATCACTGCGACGTTTAAGAAAACTATGACTGTAGAACAGTCAATAAAAAAACGATAATAAAAATATATTAAATAATAAATATTTTCTAAAGAGTAGTGCACGTAATATTCTAATCCTTCTACTACACGCATATTTTATAATTAATATTGCAAACCCGTCTCTCAACTTGAAAATCATTATTCAACTGTTTCTATACAGAGTTTTCGAAAAGTCCTGTTTTAAGGTGGGTACACATCTGCGCATCGCGCGTGTGCAGCAAGTTCTCTAGATTAGTACGGGGTTTTCGAGTTGCGCACGAACCGCACGCACACGGCGCATCACGATCCAGCTCGTGTCGGTTTTCTCGACGAACATTTTGTGTTCGCAGTACAGATTTGGACGGAGGCGCGAAAGTCTGGTTGTTCTTGTTGCGCGTCAATTCAGCGGTAAAAATAGAGTAGTCGGATGAAAATATAATTAAACTTATCGATGCTTACCGTGCGAAATCCCTTCTGTGAAATCCTCGTCATAAATATCATTTCAGTACCATTCAGTTTTTTAAACAGGCTAGTGTGCCATCAGTGTCGTTGTTCCCTTTTCTTTTTGCACAAACTTGCCTTTAACAAGAAAGTACCACCCATCACTGAAGCGGCGTAATTTTTATCGCGCGACAGAGACATGATTATCTACAATGCAAAATGTCTACTAAATGTTCGTGGGTTTCCTCTGGATCGCGCAAAGTTCTTCAAAATGAATTATTTCAACGAGTATTGGACGAGTAACGAACGCGTGGTGCGCAGGTTTACATCGACCTTTAGGTCTCCATTAATATTGTTCCAGCTTTAACGGCCTCACTCCCTGGCCCGCTTTTTACTTCGCTGACAAATTTGATATGAAAACCAGTTGTGGCAGGCCAGCTTTAGACAGCGCACCTGTACTATAATATAATTGAAAACGAGATACACTGCCATCACGTAACAATCTGGAATATACTTTCCATATTTCATGATCTATGCTGGCCGACTTGCTGTCACGGTGCAAATGGCCGCTGTTGCAGCCTTGGGCGAGTTGTTCTTGCAATAAACGCGTACGCACGTATTGCGCAACTGCCGTCCGGAAAAAGTTAAAACTCGTTTTCGTTCACTTGACTTGACATAAGCTGCATTCGAATGCACACCATGAAATACGCGTAATTATAGAGAAAATACTTTAAGGAAGGATCAGAAATTTCGGCCTAACGATGACCTTGACCTTTATATAAAATTTAGAAGCTATTTCAAGGTCAATTTTAATTTTATCGGTGAAAATTCCCTATTTTTGCCAGTGATTATAGTTAAAATGATTTTTTTTTGTGTCAGGTATATGCTCTAGTCGTGCGAAATTGAATAAGTTGTTAGCAAAGTTCGAAAATATTCAGCGTGACCTTGACCTTTGTATTATTCGATGTATTGATGGAAGATCCAATTTTATAAATACATACAGCATGGTGAGAAATATTCGTGCAATATTCATAAATTGGTTATTATTTTCGCGAAAAAGTCAAACAAGTAGTGGGTGCGCGTCTGCCAAGGTGACCTTGAACGCTATTTTAACCCCTTAGTAAAATCATATATCCCAACACAATATTTTTTGTTCTATGGATGTCGGGTTTAAAAAAACAGTTGTTCTGTATAGAAAATCGAGCTGACTTTGTCATTACCTTGACAAGTCCCGTCCCAAACGTCAACGTCATTTCAAAGTAAAAACATGATCTTATTTCGAAGATTTTTCCACGCACCGTTCGTATATCTCACGAGGCTCCAACACTACTTACAGATCTTTTTAAAGAAAATAAGCATTCCTTCGAAAAGGATTACTCTTAATGTTTATAATATTAATTTTTTTAAGAGATTCAAAAATGGAAGACAGACAGAGAGAGAGAGAGAGAGAGAGAGGGGGGGGGGTAAAAAAGTGCTTTATTTGCTATACAGAAGAAGCTTGTGCACCACGCACAGGTAGAAGAGGGTATATTATTGTTTCTTTTTTCAGCAATAATTTTTATTTTTATATTTTGTCACAACAGCCGGCAAGATACTAGGTGGTGAATCTGAGGGCATTTGTGCCCTCAGGTGAACTCTAGGGGTGCACGTAGTTAAGAGTACTGACAATATTAAATGATTCGTTACTTGTACAATATTAATACTCGCCAAATAAATAGTCTTTAAGATATACAAGATCTTTCAATAAGGACGCTCGATTTTTAAACGTAAATAGAACATGTTGTACGTGAGATATCCACTCACTTTTTTTTTATTTGGTAGAATATTTTATGGCATTAAGTATAGAATATAACGCCGTTCAAATGTCAGCCGCGGCTTTGCTTGGTGGCACTTATTCGGGAGGTCTAATTTTCGATGACTTTGTCGCATAAATCTGGCTGAATTTGCTGGATGGCGTTCGTTATGTTGACTTTGAGGGCATCAATTGTTTGCGGTTTATTCGCATGGACCTGCGATTTAAGATAGCCCCGAAAGAGGAAGTGTGGAGGTGTTAAATCGCACGATCTCGGTGACCACTGCGCGAGATAACCATGCCCTCAAATCGCTTGTGCAAAATGTCCATCGTGGCATGGGCTGTCTAGCACGTAGCACCGTCTTGTTAGAACCACATGTCGTCGGTATCCACATCATCCAGTTTAGATCACAAGAAGTTGCTTATCATCGATCTGTAACGCTCACCGTTGACGGTTATGGCAATGCCACTTTCGCTTTAGAAAAAGTACGGACTGACGATTTCACCAGACCAAAATCCGCACAAGACAGTGACTTTCTCGGGGTGCATTTGGTGCTGGTGTATCTCGTGTGGATTGGTATCGTCTCAAATCCGACAATTTTGCTTGTTCACGTATTCATTCATCCAAAAATGGGCCTCATCGCTAAAGACGAGTTTTTTTTTGCGAAAGGGTCAACTTCCAACTGCTCCAGAACCCAATCATCGAACACACCACGTTGTCCATGGTCATTTACGTTAAGTGCCTGGGTCAGTTGGATTTTACACAGGTGCAGACCTAAGTCCCGACGCAAAATTCGCCAAGTTGAAGTCGCAGAAAGGCCAAACTTTTGTGATCGGCGAGAAATTGACTGCCTCGGGTCACCCTCACGCACAGCAGCGATGTCTCCAGCAGACCTTGCGTTTCGGTGACGTACGGATGTTGGTTGATTATTTATCAAACTGGTTGACTCGAATTTGGCCACCAAACATCGAATAATCGACTCGGCGGGACGGTTGTGGCGAGGATAAAAATCACGTAATGCGCGAGAAGTTTCTCGAGCGGGGCACTGATTTTGAAAATAAAATTTGATGATTTGCACATGTTTTTGAACGCTATAACCTTCCATATACCGCAGAAACAATTCACAATAAATTTTACAGATGTTGCTTCAACAACGTGATCGAGCGTCCCTATTGAAAGAACCTATATTATAGAAATCGATCGGAAAATGTCATATTTTAATTAACAATAGCCAGAAAATGTATGCCCCATATTTAGCCTTCAAATTTACTGTTTTATTGCTTCATGGGGAAACGTATACATGTTTTTCAATAAAATGATTGATTGTTGTCAGCGAAGAAGGCTTATTTGTAAACATTTCGTTAAAAATGCCTCAAATTTCATCGATCGATGAAAGTCATGCGCCTAGTACCCTGCCGCCTCCTATATATTATTCTCATAAAGACAATATTTAAAAACAGTTTTCAAGACGACTGTAATAGTAAGTTTTAATATTCATATTATTATCATTCCCTTTTCGTAAATCGCTCTGTATATCAGTTTAAGAATAATCGAAATATAATACGTACGCACTTCGATAAGGACTGAAATGAAATTCCAGCCCTAGTTTATGTAAACAAATGTCTGAGTTATTGCCGTTATGTTTAGACAAACGTCAAGTACAAGAAGAGGCTCGAGGTTCCTTAGCCCGAATATGCATCGATACGATTCATTATATAGATAATATAGCTTAGTTCCAGTAGTTCCGAAATTCTAAACGTGTGCGTGCGTTGTGCAATTATCGAGTAATTTGGATATTTTCTATATTTGGTGAGTTTTTCACTGAGTGTTCTTATTTCCATGTTAGACTAAGAATTGCATGTTTAGATTAGGTAGAGAGTTGCTTATCTTGCAATTAATTACGGAATGTGGTGAAAATGCAGGTAGTTGAGGATGTGTGAGGCCAAGAGGTATTTGGATCGTTGTTAATGTTGTATACAGGGTGGACCTTAATCGTATGGGTAGGCTTTGGCGAGGAATGACCTTAGCTGAGTTGTTTGCGAGCGGGGCTCTCAAATGGTGTAGATCTTGGCGGGTGGCCTTGATTGGGTAGGGGCGAGGCCCTGAGTGCGTACGATTAATGTTCAGGTGATTTTGATGAAGGTCAGATAGTTTGAGCTCGTTAATGAAGACGAGAAACGATCTAAATATTAATAGCAATAACCTCTGTCATGGACGAGTTTGCTTGTTGCAAGGTTTAGTTGGGATAAGGCACTCACTGTATTTTTCTCACAAATAGGTAATTAGAGAGAGACGGGCACGCTAGTGATCATCAGTGAGCTGGTGAGTGTTTTACATTCAGTTTTATGGAAATGTTTTTGTGACAAATTACCTATTTTACGCCTGTTTGAGTAACGGATTGTATCTCCGTGTGTTTTTAACCCTTATACGACAGAACTGCAATAAATATTTCCATCTTTTTCCTCATTTTTCTTTTTTTGACGGAAACAAATTTAATATTCAATATGACTATAACAAACGTTTTCTTATTCATCGAATGACACGAATTATCTCCCAACATGTTTCAATATTGGCGCGATATTTATTCTGAAAAGGAAATCCCACTACGACTTTCTAAAAAAAAAGTCGGAGAGGATGAACTGGATGTATCCCAATGTATTAAATTATAGATGTATTAAAATGAATTGATCTAAATAATATTACAGATGAAGATCAAGGATGGTACCGACATTAGTTTGATGGTGAACATGAGGAATTGGATACTGAAAGTGATGAGGAAGAAACCGACAAAGAATTAACCACCGACAGAATTAACGTGGTAAATCTTCTACACGTCTCAAGAATTGTATCACTCATACTTTGTCGCGCCTTAAAAAAAGTTATACAATATTTACATACATTAGCAGTTATCTGAAGAATTTCTAAAGCAAACCCGAGCTATCAATGGCTCATTACTCATTCTCATTATAAATACCTCAAGTGAGCTAGGGCATATCATCGTAACAATTATTATAGGAATTCAAATCGGATTCACGTCCCACTGTCATTTTCATGATAATTTTAAAGTATAATGGACGTTTTTCTCCACCCATTCCGTGCCTCCGAAGTATTGCTATGTTTACAATAAATTATGGGTATATAGTAACGTAATTATCGTCAGACACTTAGTCATAATCACGACATGTAATTATTTGTAATATAATCGTCGGTGCTGTTTATCGAGATACTCGTATTCATTTGAGGCCGTTGCTACAGCGCGAGTTGAAGGCAGTAATCGCCGGAGTCTACAGGGTGATTCAGTTCGACTACGATGTTCAAAATCCTGAATACTATCTCCATGTCGTCGATGAATCACTTCAGATTATTTTGGAATCGTCATATAAGTGAATACAGGGAGTGGCAAAAGTCCTACATAATACCGTTAAACTTTAGGTTATTTTTTTTTAATTTCACAACAGTTGGTGATGAAATTATTTTTATTGACAAAAAAAAAAACACAAATTCAACGTCAACTTCATTCCTCCGCAGTTTTTTGTTTGCTTCCCCACGGAATCACGTTATAAGAGGAAAGAAAGAAAGTATGTAAATATGAAAACGGAATTTGCCCATGGATAGCCTAGCTGCCAATGTAGTTACCGTCATTGGCGCCATTTTCTTGTTTTAACATCTGATAAATGTATTTATCTCGCAACAATACAAGTTTCATACAACAACATCGTTTTTTATAGCATTGATTCTCTGTTACCATTTGAAGAAAACTACTGTAGAATCGCATCGAATGCTTGTCGAAGCCTACGGTGAGCATACTTTTAGTAAATCACAGTAGTTTGAGTGGTTTACAAAATTCAAAAGTGGCAATTTTGACGTGAGAACCGAAGAACGTGGAAGACCACTGAAAATGTTTGAAGATAGCGAATTGCAAGCATTGTTGGATGAGAATGACGCTCGAACACAATAAGAATTCGCGGATCAATTAAATGTGACTCGAGAAGCCGTCTCCATACGTTTGAAGATCCAGAAGATGAGAAAATGGGTTCCACTAGAACTGAATGAAAGACAGCAGGAAAACCGAAAAACCATTTGCGAAATGCTGCTCACCAGATACAAAAGAAAGTCATTTCACCATCGAATTATGACTGGCGATGAAAAGTGGATATATTTCGAGAATCCAAAGCGTAAAAGATCATGGGTAACTCCAGGCGAACCATCGACATCGACTGCAAGGCCAAATCGCTATGGCTGGAAGACAATGCTTTGTGTTTGGTGGGATCAGAAGGGTGTGATCTATTATGAGCTGCTAAAACCTGGCCAAACCATTAATACTAAACGCTATCGACAACAAATGATCACCTCGTATCAAGCTTTGCGTGAAAACGATCAGAATATCAAAAAAGGCAACACAAGATGATTTTGCTTCATGATAATGCACCATCACACGCAGCAAAACCGGTCAAGGAAACGATTGAGGCGTTTAGTTGGGAAATACTTCTTTGCATCGATGGGACAAGCACTTGGTGAGACGAGCTTCACTTCTTACGAAGATGTATGTTGGTTTGCTTCAGAAGATCAAGAATTTTTTGGTATGGAATCCACAAATTGTCAGAGATGGGCAAAATGTAGAGCTAGCCAATGGGTAATAATTCGAATATCATTTTCATACAATAAACGTGTATTTTCTACACAAAAAATTCCTGTTTCATATTTACATACCTGGTATAGATTACGATTTGAAAAAAATTGTAATTGTCGCCCAAAAATCACGAACCAAAATGTTTTCACTCGTTAATGATGTACAGCGTGCAGCAGGTTTTTAACGAACATCTGTCTCTGGAAAGTGCAGAGTGAAGGCGGTATGATAAAACCTCATAAGGGTACTCAATAAGGGCATTATTACATACATTATTCTTACATGATGGGGAACATGGTTAGAGGCAGTGTTTTATTATTTGCAAAATTAAAAAAAGTACTTAGTTTTATAGTTCGATGCCTAAATATCAACTGTCATTAAAGAAAGTCAGATAAAATTCCAAAATGCTCGAATGACGCCGATTTAACTAAAATGTCAAACAAATTACGAGATACTTCCCTATCCTTAGAAGAATCATTGCAAATAGCAGGTGGACGTGCAGAAAGTGCTACAGATTTAAATGGCGCGAAAAGTTTTCGTATTAGAAAAAATATGGCAGTGTAATCATGACCAATCCAGATTTCCTCAAATTAAAAGATCACACAGAGATCATAACAGAGCTGATCATAACCATTTTAACTAAGCAAATGTTACATCTTCAGATGCCGAACGATCATTTTATTTTTATAAGGCATCCAAGTAGGCAGCTCCAGCAATAAGTTTGGTTTGTGGACCAAGAATTTTCCCCAAAGACTTGGAAAATACAGAAGACAGACAATGACACTAGTACTAGCACCGAACAGAAATTACAACTAGAAGGTTCACTCTACGGCGGTACTTTTATTTTTCATTTACAAAGGCATTGCCGCCATGCAGCTGTTGAACGGCGGCCTTCTTTAGTATACGGGGGATACTTCCTATGATCCTATACACGCGCCGCGTGCTAGTTAGCTTATACTCGCTGGCCGACGTGAAAGGTAAGGAAGGAAATTTCTAGTTGTAATTTCTGTTCGGTGGTACTAGACTCTAACTCTCGATGTAACAATAAAAACTGGTCTCCCGTATTTTATGTGTACGGTTGAATAAAATTAGTTCAAAAAAATTCCTTCCCCGGTATCACCAAACAGAAATTACAACAAGGTTTACAGGGGATACTTCGTACGATTCGTCATTCGTAATTTCGCCACGTGCTAGTTAATTGTCGCTGGACGACGAGACGGGGTAAAGAGGGAAATTTAACAGGCGGAGCTTAGTGTGAACCTTCTAATTGCAATTTCTGTTCAGTGCCGGTACCCTGTCGTAAGCGTCAAGCATTCGGAGTCTGCTCCAGAACGAGGCCTAGCTAGTACGATCAGTTCGCCGATCTTCACGAGCGCCCACCACCCACCAGCCGCTTCCACCGTTAGAAGTACTTTTACTTTTTAAAAGGAACCTGCGCGCGGTAGCGCGAGCCGCGTGTGGGCGAGCGAGGTCACGAAAACCTGCCGCGGATGCGCCCAGCAACGGAATGCGTGACGTCACGGAGGACGTCGTGGACCGACGAGGACGAGGAACCACGTAGTACCCACGAAACGCTGGCGCGAAGGCCGGAGATCGATCTTCGCGAGGTTAACAATAGCCATCCCGGCTGGTCAAAAGTTTACGAGGTGGTTGAACCGCCAGATGAGGAGGAGGGTACGGCGTGACGTGCGTTCGCAGAATCGCGAGGCCGAAATGGACGTGAGCGCATTAGATCGGATGAAAGATACATGGGCCTCTAATAGATTTAAATGCGTTTGGTTGACTCCCCGGGGCTGGTGGTAATGGGAGAAGAGATTTGGTCCCACTACTTAAACTTAAGCCGTTCGAGAATAGTATAGTTGACGTTTGACAGCCTAAAAGCCAAACCTGATATTTCAAAACTTGACCGTTGATGACTTTGGTGGATAAAACTGCTGAGATCTGAAGGTTGAATTAGATGTCTTTCAACCATGATTGAAGTTTGATTTTATTTGCCTGAAATATATTCGATTCTATCATATAATCGAACTCTCGAAAATATAGTACCCAACGAGTTAACAGAAGTTAACAGGATCGAAGATATAGGTGAACTGATAGGGCCATAAACGTTTTACCTAATATGTAAATAAATACACCATCGATGAAAAGTCCATACGACTGCCAAGGTTTTTTTCTTTGGTACACCATAACCAACCAATATACCACTGATAATTTTTAATAATTGCGCCAAAAGCCAAAATCATTGCAGGTAGAAAACAAAAAATAGTCTGTTACTGGAGTAGTCTGTCTACTGATAGTCTACTAATAGTCTGATACTGGAGTAGTATGTATTGGAGTAGTCTAGAATAGTCTGGATAATCGTCATAAGGTGATGGGTGAATGCTTCCTGCTAAGTAGGTTGCTTTTTCACTGCACCCTTTTTCCCTCATCTCAATCACGCTTCTCGGAGCCCATTGATATACTCTTTTGTTCCTTTTCCCTGTACACTCGTACCGCGAGGGACAACAAGCAAGGGGTGGAGCATTTGGAGACCGCCAACAATAGGCGACGTTATCCATGATGGATACATAGTAATGGTGATTAGAAATGTTCAAGTGAAATGTAAAACGTGTGATTCGGACATCCCGTTTCATGAACGAAGTCCTCGAAGCTTGGGCTTCAAGGACTTCATATTTTCCAAGGAGCGAAGCTTGAGCTTCGCTCCTTGGAAAATCCACAGCACGAGATGTGCTCAGAGTCTTGGTGTGACTAGAAGAAGGCGCAAGCAGCGGATTTCTTGGACAACTTCCATCATAAACCGCCGCCGCTTCCTAAGGAAGTTTTTAAAGCCATCACACCGATTTATGAGGACCTGAGCCGAGATATAAGTTGCTAAACCGTTGCTTGGGAGGCTACACGCAAAATAGCAATGAAAGTTTCAATGCTACTGTTTAAAAATTGATTCCAAAATCTTATTCAAGTGGCAAAAGTCTTGAATATAGGGACATTACTGTGTGTACTTTTAATTATGGTCTGATCAATATTCTTCGAATTATGATGTCGAGTCGAGTCGAGTTTTTGAGATGGATATTGGCGTGCTATCATACGATTTTTGTCTAGAAGCGGTACGCTTTAACATAAAATGTTCGGGGAATGAGAATGAGGAAAAACATTTAAATATAGAAGGGCAGCTTTATGGTCCTGGGATAGCAGATTAATGGTAAAAATGTTTCTAAACAGTCGGAATTTTCATGTTTTCTCATGGCTATAACATATTTCAAAACTTTAAACGCGTTTTTATCGATACTTGATTTTTCAAAACGGCACGCAGTATAACTCAACAAATGTTCATTCTTTTCATACGAATTGTTAACAATATCTCTAAAAAATATTTTGAAGTGAAATACGTATGGAATTTTCGATAAGTAATTTAAACATTACTTATTAACAAACACATTTTTGGACAAGGGGAAACTAGACTTCCTTCCCCAGAAAGCCTACAGACAGGCTTGAGTAGGGGAAGGTTACACATATAAACGCAGACAAACACCCAGCCCTGAGGGAAGTTCCAAGTTCCCTCTGGTGAGAATCGAAATCACGCAGACAATGTGCCCAGTATTTGACCCAGTTGCCACCCTGTTACCAAATACCAAGTCAGCACCACCGCGCCACTATGATAATGAGACCATGTGTCACCCATCCAAGTCGCACCTGGCTATTCGTTGTTGACTTCGAATAGTGCAGGTCCGACAATGAACGGAGTACACTGCCTCATTCTTGAGGCAGTGTAGGCAACTGATTGCCCTTTTTTGTTGAGAATTTAACGTTTTTTACTTAAATACTCGCTAATCATACAGAAATCAATATTTTTGTGTGATTATTAATATTTCACTAGCTATAGACATGTCTGTAGGTTAAGCAATTTTTTTCTAGATTCGAATTTGCACCAGAACCGCAGAGCGCCTTAAATTCTACATGTCTCTCAAGAATGGCTTCAGTGTCGCAAATTTCGGATATTTTTTGCTAAAAATTTTTTGTATTATACTTAAATATACGCCTAATAACTTCCTTAAATATTATCTTCTCACCTTTCCTACCATAAAAAAAAATCCAAAAAAGCCCTTTTTTAGCTTATTATAGTGGTATTACCCCTTAAATCCTCAAAATGACCAAGCAAACTTTGACCAGGATAATTTTGATATATCATTGTCACTAGAAGACCTGTATTCAAAAATAAAAAATCAAAAAAAAAACATCTCCCTTGATATCTCATTTTGGTTTCACTTTGCTCAGCGACTTTCCTCGAAAGAATTTGAATCATCATGAGGTCATCAGTCCTAAGACTGGTTGAACGCTAACCTCCAGCTTCTCCTATCTTGTGCTAACCTACGCATTTCGCTAATTGTGCTACAACCTACATCCCTTACTATTTGCGAGCAGTAGTCTAATCTAGGCCTACCTCTGCCTTTCTTCACTCCTATTTCTGCCTCCAAAATATCGCGGACTATTCCCTCATGTCTCAGCAAGTGGCCTACCATTCTATCTCTTCTCTTCTTTATGTTCTTCCACATACTTCCTTTCTCGCCGACTTTCTCTAATACTTCTTCGTTTCTAACCCTATCAGTCCCCGGTATTTTCATCATTCTTCGGTAACGCCACATATCAAAAGCTTCTAATTTCTTCCTGCTTCCCCTACCGTCTAGGTCTCGCAACCGTATAGTGCCGTGCTCCGTACATACGTATACATACGTTTTCAAAAATCTCTTCTATGTTTCTAAGTTTATTACTCCCGAGCATAAAAGTGCTTTCTTTTTGTTAAAAGCTACTTGACCCTGCGCTATTCTTTGTTTTATATCTTTATCGCTTCTTCCATCCCAATTTATTTTACTTCCTAAATAAGTGAAGTATTTAACTTCCTCCAATCTTTAATTATTAATTTGTACTTCCGTTTTTGCTCTGTTCTCGCGCCCTCTGCACACTAACACTTTAGTTTTGTTTTTATTCACCCTCATTCCGTATCCCTCTGTCAACACTGCCTCCATTTCGTTCAACGCTGATTCTAATTCCTCTTTACTAGATGCTAATACTGCTATATCATCCGCGAATCTCAGCATTTTTAGTTTCTGTCCCTGTACTTTAATCCCGAAATCCACTCTATTTTTTACCACATTAATCGCCTCTTCGATGTACAAATTAAAAATTAGTGGTGATAGTGTACATCCTTGTCTTACTCCTTTCCTAATACCTACTTCCCTTCTTTCCCCTTCTACTTCTATTCTAACAGCAGTTTGCTCTTTGTATAGATTGTGTACTACTCTCCTATCTCTATACTTCATTCCCGCGCTCTTTAGTTCTCTCTCGAACATTTTCTCCCATCTTACATTATCAAAAGTTTTTTCTAAATCTACAAATCCTATATAAGCGTCCTTTCCTTTTTCTATTGTTTTCTCTAACACTACTCTTAGCGCCAGAATAACTTCGCGAGTTCCCCTAGTTCGCCTAAACCCGAATTGGTCTTCTCCTAGTATTTCCTCCGCTCTATTTTCCATCCTCTTCTGCACTATTCTGGTTAAGATTTTTGACGCGTGGGAAGTTAGGCTAATTGTTCTAAAGTTCTCGCATTTGTCGGCTCCTCTCCTTTTCGGTATAGTAACGATAATGTTCCTCTTATAATCCTCCGGCATCTCGCCCGTTTCGTATATGTATTTTACCAGTTCAAATACCCTATTTACTACTTTCTGTCCCGCAAATTTAAAAATTTTCGCCTGTATTTTATCTACACCCGGCGCTTTATTGTTCCTTAGCCCCCTTAGTGCTATTTCAAATTCCTCTCTCAATATAGGTTTTCCTACATCTTCCCTATCGATGCTAGATTATTCCTCTAATATCTCTCCTAATTCCTGACCCTCGTATAAATTTCCTAAGTGCTGCTTCCATCTATCCACTTTCTCCTCTCTTCCGATCAGTATGTCCCCCGATTGGCTCCTAACGTTTCTACTTATTGGTCCTATATCCCTGAAGTTCCTCTTAATTATTTTGTAAGCCTCATCGGTCTTACCTACTTGGAGCTTATCTTCTATTTCTTTGCATTTATCCTCTATCCATTGTTCTTTCGCTTTTCTACACTTTATAATGATTTCCCACTTCATTGGCTTACAAGTTTTCAGTCCTTCCTCGTCTCTTCTGTTTCTGTAGCCTCGTCTCTTTTGTATTAAGTTTAATATTTCGTCCGTTATTCAGGGCTTCCTAGCTTCCCTTCTCTCGTGTCCCAAAACGTCCGTAACCGCGGAATCTAGACTATTCATGATACCCTCCCACTCAGTTTCTGCGTTCTTGATTTCGTCAATACTCGCTTTATTTATTAATTGATCTGTTTTCTCCTGGAACTTATCTTTCATATTCTGATCCCTCAATATGTCTACATTTATACGTTTCTTATCCTTCCGTATTTTCAGATTTTTGAACTTTAATCTAGCTTTCATGACTACCAAGTTGTGGTCGCTGTCTACATCTGCTCCTGGATAACTTTTACAGTCTTTGATTTCTAAATCTCTTCCTAACCAGAATGTAGTCTATCTGATACCTGAATTTGAATACAAAAAAAAAAAGAAACAAACATAGTCGTGCATAAGTAAATAAATATGTACTTGTTTGAATTAAATTATCTATTATCACCAATTTCAAATAGCGGTATGAGATTTTACACTGTATCGCCCGTAAATTCTCAACACGTACGAGTATAATCCACCGATCATTTTTTACGGTATAGACCCATTCCACTGCGTGCTCGATAATTTGTAGCGGTACCAGGTACACTAGGCGAATAAAAAAACAACGGCAACTATAACTACTTAATTTACTATACGCCGCCAGTTGTCGAGCCTGAAGAATTTACGTTCATTGAAAGTAAAGTGAAGTGGGTTAGGCTGTGCAATTACATCTGGCGAGTACTTTAAAAATAGACTTTTAATGGATCGACGCCGCACTGTTCAGTTCGCATATAGAGTTAAGAGCCCTAAGGGCGTAATTAAGAGTATAGATAAAGCTGATAAAGGCATTCACACATGCATTTTGTTTCGATATACTAATTGCTCTTAACGAGTATCGTTATAACAGAGATAAGAAGGAAAAAATTAACTTATGTGAAGCGGTAACGAGCGTAGTCGGTGCTAACCGCATCGGCGAGGCAGTCATAATATATAATAGAAATTTATTATTTCTCTAAAGCAGACCACGGGAATAACACCTCCGTTCGAATCTACTTACCTAGGGCTCTACTGACCTAGCAGACACACATGACAACCAGGGGCATAGATGAATGCGAGTGATGCGTTGCATTCCTTAAAAAATTGTTAAATTAGTGTTATTTAAAAGTTCAATCGATTTATTCAATTATTAAATTTTTTTAATTATTTTAAACCGACCGCAAACATACATTATTTACTTTAAACGCTACCATCAACTTTTTTCTTTCAAATCGGCCGGGAAGGCGCCCGAAATTATTGGACTCCCGCGTTACTTGCTGCAGTGCTGAAATGCGATAGTCCACGTTACATCCAAGCTACGCGTTAAATGGGCGAAAAGGTCAGTGATCTTACGCACTCAACAGGGGAACTTCGAGTGGGTGTTGTCGTTATTTCCGGACTCAGTTATGCGATTATGTGAACGCATCTTGGCGACTGTCGCCATAACATAAGGGAGTTTTGGAAGCGCTGTTTCAGGTAATTGTGGAAAATTAAAATGAGGAATGGAGTCGACAAACCGTTATTTGGGCTAGAGGCCTTTTAGATTTATTGCGCGACTTTGATTTTAATTTTTTTTTAGCAGTGTTTTCTGCAATATTCCCACATTCATATGAAAATGGTAAAAGGCCATATGAAAATGGTAAAAATAAAAAAAGACACTAACCTAAAATGATTATGCCGAGGTATATATCCTAATTTTTAAAATGAAGATCAATTCTTCGGTTTTTGTTTGTCCAGCGAAAACGTCTATCACTGTTTCTTCAAATATTGGAGACGATCTCATATCTTCTAACAAGGCACTTTCAATATTTATTAATGTTAAAGCTGACAGTCTTTCTTGCTTTTGAGAATTTCGCAGATAAGTCTTTATTCTCTTTAAACATGAAAATGATCCTTCCGCGGAACTGCTTGTGGCAGGAATAGTCAAAATTAAACGACACAATTTTGATGACTCCGGGAAAGCAGAAGATAATTGAAGGGACATAATATATTGGTGAAGCTCAAACACAGTGCTCTTTTTCATATCGGGATCACTATAAATCACTGAAAGTTCACTTTTTAAACGATTTGTGTCGAAGAATGTTTCATATGTATCTATTAAAGAAAAAAGTTCGTCAGGAAAATGTTTCACGAATGAAGTAAATTGTGTGGAATCTAGATTTAAGAATTTCAGTTTAGAAATTTCATTAAACCGTTGGCTAATTTTCGCTAAGTAATAACGTCCAAAATTCCATTAAACAATTGTGCGTAGGTGCTTTTCTTACCTTCTACAGGAATTGAATTCGAAAACGCATTCTTTTACTTGGTGGTTGATTTTCTAACACAAATTTGTCCATACGGTCCCAAATCTCACTAAACCCGTTTCTCACTTTTTGAAAATGTGATTTAAAATCGGCGATCTTTTTATTGCAGTAATTAATATCTGATATTTTTGTCTGTTGAATTTTAAAGAGATTCTCGGAATGTGGGAATATTACAGAGAACACTGCTAAGAAACAGTCGCGCAATAAAGTTAAAAAGCCTCTAGCACAAATAACGGTTTCTCGATCCCTTCCTCATTTTTATTTTTGACAATTACCTGAAACAACGCTTCCAAATCTTCCCTATGTTATGGCGACAGTCGTCAAGATGCGTTCACATAATCGCATAACTGAGTCCGGAAATAACGGCAGTAGTTTAGCAAAGCGGCTATGAGGACATTTTCGGCCCCAATCAGCTCACCCTCGATGCGGATGGCATGTGGTCATTATTGATCCCAAGAACTGGGCGCAGGTATAGAACAGCTCTGTACAGGCATAAAACAGGTCTGTATCGGTTTAAAACAAGTCTTAAAACTATAAGACAGGTTACCATACATGTTTTAAACCGATACAGACCTGTTTTATACCTGCGCCGAGTTCTTGGAATCAACAATGACCACATGCCATCCGCATCGAGGTTTGGCTGATAGTGGCCCGAAAGTGTGCTCATAGCCAATTTGCTATACTACTAACGACGAACCCCCACTCGAGGTTCCACTGTTGCACTGCGTAAGATCACTGACCTTTTCGCCTATCTAACGCGTAGCTTCGATGTAACGTGGACCATCGCATTTCAGCACTGCAGCAAGTAACGCGGGAGTCCAATAATTTCGTGCGCCTTCACGGCCGATTTGAAATAACATAGTTCATGGTAGCGTTTAAAGTAAATAATGTATGTTTGCGGTCGGTTTAAAATAATAAAAAAATGTAATAATTGAATAAATCGATTGAACTTTTAAATAACACTAATTTGCCAATTTTTTGCAAGGGATGCGACGCATCACTCGCATCCATGTACGTTACGCCCCTGCTGGAATGAAGAGCTATACTCAACTTCAATGTGACATTCTTATGTCAAGGCACTACTCTCTAAAACACGATTTTCTCACACTGCCCCAACGCAACAATTACAGCTATTATTACAAGAATAGCGCCATGTTTCTTTCGCTTTAAATATGACAAATGACGCAAAAGAAATCCACTTCTCGCACCGGCCATTATATCTAACAGTTTGTGAAAGTGTTAAAGTGTTATTATTTCAAATGAGAACTAAATCGAACCGGTCGGTATTGTCGAGATTTCTTTTTTTTTATTACGATAACGCTTCCGCCGTTATGCAAACTTGTGGGAACTGTTTTGAATATGTTCTTTTGCGTTGCGGTAAATTCGCGTTATAATTTTTTTTATGCCCGGCAATAATTTTTTAGTGTTAATAAACAGTGGCTCTATATAGTTGCGTCGCCTGAAAATTGTTAACACATGTTGGCAATTTCCTGACGGTTTGTAATTTCGGCAAAGATGAGCACGTGGAAGAAATATTTTTTATTGTCCATTAAAAGTATAAAATAAACGCGCATTCCAACTTATTATGATATACCCACAGGCAACTCCTGTCATACGAGATTATTTTGTTATAAATTATTATTCGATCAGTAACAATTATATGTTATTTTTATGCCAAGCAAGGCGGCCTTGGTTTATGTCTAAAAACAGTTGAATAACGTTTTATATGTACAACATATGTCGTTTAGAATAATACTATTAACGCATTTGTTGTTGAGCGATTACATTTTCGTTTGAATTTTCATATACTAAGCACAAACATTAAGGGATGTAAGAATCCTAAATTTTCAAGTGATTTTCAAAGGCCATAGTAACTTGGAGAAAAATAGTCGCAAAGCAATTAAAAAAAAACAAATTTAATCTCCAAGTTCCCAATTTCAAATCTTGTGTTAAAAATGTTTTACCAGCAGCAGTTTTTCGGAGATCATAAGACAACAATAGGGGAAAAATTATCCAAATTTTTGCTTGCCTTTCAAAAGGTCCACGGACTTTAGTGTACCATGTTTTGCTGAATTATCGTCGTTGAAAGTAAAAAAGTCAGTTTTGACTTTGGTAATTAATTACTCGGGAAATATTTTTTTTCTTACAGTAATTAACATTGTTTGATAAAAAAAATGGATTAATGCTAAAAAACATTTTCAACCTCAAAAAATGAATAAAAAAAATGAAAAATTCATTCTTAAACTGATGTTTAGCAAAAACGACAAATTCAATAATTCCAAACACAGTGAAAAAAAAATCGCAGTAAGTATCGCAGTTCTCTAAGAGTCATGGGGACAGGTATGTGGCGCCTAACTGATCGTTTTAGTGCATATGCTTTATCAGGTTTCTTGGCAACTGGTCCATAGTTGGAATATTTACAAATCGAAGGTAGTCCAGTATCTCTCCAGCAACATGGGGCCAAGCGTTATCCTGCATAAAAATGAAATTGCCCCCGAAAAACTGGGCAAATGGTTTCTGGCTTCTACGATGTTTTCTACGTAGAAATCTGCATTCATGGACCTCCTCCGTATAGGAACCAATTTCGTGCGACCACTGAAACAAATTTCTCCCCAGAACTTTATTGATTCACCAAAAAATGGGATCCTCGGAGAGATATTGCAGGCAGCTAACCTCTCTCCCGGCCTAGGGTTCGCCAGACTCGTTGACGTCCACCTGGTGAATTAAGACTTACTCTTGTTTCGTCTGAAAACAAAACTCGCTTCCAGTATACAATGATCCAATTTACATGTTCTCTTGAATAACGCAGTATAGTAACTCCATATGTTATGATCAGCAGTGGTGCAATAGCTGGTCTTCTACTGTCCAATTCTCCTTCATTGAGCCTTCTCTTCACCGCTCGTCCAGAAATCGCTACATTTCGAGCTGCTGCTAGGGCTCTACTTAGCTCTAAACTGATAGAATGCCTGTTTCTTAACGCGACTTGCATAAGATATCGCTCATTTCTTGCATCTGTAGACTTCTCACGACCTTGTCTTGGGGTTTTACATTAACTTCCAAGTTAATTGAAACATTTAACTGTTCGACTAATTGTTCGACACTTAATAAAATACTTAAGGCTTTAAAGCTTATAAGAAATAATGAAATTTGGTGACGCGTTAATTTTGTCGATCAGTGTATTTTATACTCGGTTCCGCCTTTGACTTTGCTTTAATAAATAAATAAACATCAGATCACGAGGTCATGCAAGCGAGAACAGCAAAATATTTTCAAGCTTAAAACTGGAATCGAGTGCGTATTGTCGATATCCGAACTCGGTTCCGATGTTTTTGTTATTAAAATAAACTACTATTTTTAGAACGAAAAATCAGTTTCTAAATTGGCATAATTTCTTATCACGTTTAGAATTTCGCTTAAACAAGAAATGAAAACAATAAAACTAGTAGAACAATTCTCGTTCGTGGATTCCGTTTTTCGCTTTCTAGTATTTCAATTTACGTATGTATATGTATACATACGTACATATATTACACACTTTTTCGGTGTTTTATTTCAATATATGCGCTGGCAAACACATTGTATTTATATGAATAATTGACCTTGACATCTAAAAACGTTTTTAAATTGTGGTATTTATTTTTAATAGCAGATGATTTCAAATTCCTGTAGAATGTAATGCAACACATGGCGGACGACGAGAATTTTTTTTGTCCCGTATATCATCGTACAATGTGTATCAATTAAAATTAAAAAATACCCTACATACTCGTATACTTTGGAAAAATCGCAAAAACAATTGAATCGTTTATTTTCAAAAGGTGACATATGGGGATGTTGTAAATTGCACCTTTTCACATCAATATGTGAAATGTGGTGGCTATATCTTAAATATAGAAGACATTAGAAAATAAACGAAATTTCGTTTTATTTTCAAAAGTTGGCAGTTCCAGGACTTGCTCTAATACGCAATGTTATCGATGGCCTCACTATGAATATTTTGAAATTATTAAAAAATAAGCAGTTTTAAAACCTTAAAACGGACTTTTCCGCACGTAGAACATCTCTATCTCGAAATTGAGTGGCCGAGAAAAAATAAACCAACACATAAATGCAGAATATGTGTTTTATGTGACAGTTTTACTTTTTCCAAATAGCCCACCATCGTGCTTTCTCATGACCCATGGACAGGATGGGGTGTGTTCTATCCACCTCAAAATCAATAGATGTCGTCTGGTAGACGTCCCTAATCAGAATCAGTCGAAACCCGATCGATCCGATACGATTTAATTAAGTGATCGTGCTAACAAAAAATTATCAAATAGTCCACCATTGTACTTTCCTATGACCCATGTACATGGTAGAGTGTGTTCTATCCACCTCAAAATCAATAGGTGTCATCTGGGAGACGTCCCTAATCAGAATCAGTCAAAACCCGATCGATCGGACATAATTTAGTTGAGTTATCGTGCTAACAAGAATAAATGCCGACGACAATGACACACACACACACAGCATAAAAAATTTAAAACCATTTTTTTTTTTGGTTTTTAGGCCGAAAAACGAAAAATAAACCCAAAAACAAATTTTGTTGTTTCAATTGTTCTTGACACGATTACATTACTTTTCCTCGTATAGTGGAGTGCGGAAAAGTAAAAATATGAAAGCGTCGCAAGATTTCCTGATGAACCCATTAATTCGAACACCATCGAAGATAAACAGATTGCTGACATCAGGAAAGTTGTAAGGTATATCACGGATAAATTCCTTGTTCATGGAAGACGAGAACCAGCGGAGCAGACGACTCTGAAGATTTCATTTAGTTGATAACGCATAATATAATTTTCTATTTTATTTTTTTCTTAATCGAGTTATTTTCTAGTCATCTGATTTTTTTTTGTATTTTACCTAGGTACTTAAGTAATAAAAATTTCACTCAACTGACTATTCTAACGAAACAATAATAATAATATAATAACTACGTGATGAAAATGGTATTTTATGGTAAAGGTTATCATAAAATATTGCCCTAGCTAACTATCATAAAATATTGCCCTAGTTAACTAGCATTTAACTTCCATCTAGTTTGAAAACATCACATGTCCAAGTTGGTTTTTATGGTTTTGTAAATCAACAAGTGTAGTAGAAAAACTCAAAAAATAGTAAGCTACAATTTGTATAATGGATCTTTGCGCGTGTATCAATTTGGTGACGACATACGGATCACATCTAAATGGCTACACCACTTGCAATTATTACTAATATACCACAATTACCAGCACGTATGTCTAGCGACATATCAATCAACTACGTACAGTTAATAATTTTCCGAACAAAATGCAATTATGAAGTCACGTCTTAACTTTATTGTATAATTTGATTCATTAGCGTCTCGATATTTCTGTAAAATTTATTTCATTTATTTCATTTACATATTTTGATTTTTGTTGAATTTATTTCACTTATTTTGATGGAAATATCACTTCCATTAAATGTTTTTGTGGAGAACCTTTTCATTATTCTGTCATAGGTTGACGGATTTGTATTGTACTAACTGTTATCCTAAAATGTGTTTTCAGTACAACACTGTTCAAAAATGTCAGTTGATTGATTCATACGATTGTTACTTGTGATGCACACGCAAAGAATCATCATACAACCCATAATAAATGTAGCAATGCTTGCAATTTAACGCGGACTTTGCAAATTTTGGACCTTAAATTCCATATTTAATTAGTATTATGTTTCTCCTGGACAATTTCATTTGTGGACATGTCTGCTTTGATGATAAACGCTTCTATTATACTCGTATAATGAAGGTATTGTTGGCATGGGAACGACTTTTTGACAAAAATGTGAAGATCAGTCAGTTTTGTCAGTTTTTGATAAATAAATGGTAAACATAAATGAAAACTAGTCTTCTTGTTTAAGAATGGAAAAGGCAACTGTGATCAAGAGTGCAAACAAGACTCCTGTATCAGCAGTGGAACCTTTAAAGAAGCAACAATATTATAAAATACGAGAGTCGAATCCAGTCGCAATAAAATTTGTGAGATGACACGACTGAAATACAAAATCATAAAAAAATTGTTCGTCAGTCAAGCTTTGCAATTTAAAATATATTGTAACCACCATATATCCCCTGGAACTCGTGGGACCAATAACTCCGGTAAAACTAGGTAAAATCCCTTCAAAACATTACGGAACAGTCTTAGTCATCATCGAAACTTTGTGAGAGCTCGAACTTTTCCCACGTAGTCTATACAATACGAACAGTAAGTTCAAAAATATTCCCCCGACGAAAATACAACAAGTTTTAAAATTATAATGAACGACTAATGTCGTTTTTATTTACAAATAAAACTAAAACCGATACAGATGTATTACAAAAAGCAGTCTAATTTATTTTACAAAATTATCGTGAATAGAACGGTAAAATGAATATCAGAATTTGTATTACGTCGCCCGGCTGCGACCAAAACGCGCATTATGACAAATATGAGTGAGACGGTTAAACCAAGCTCTAAGTAAGACTGTTCACAGAGACAATAATTATCGACAATGCTATTAATTAAATGCTTTTATATTCGGCGTAAATTCAAATCATGTATTTAAAAAAAAATAACTACCACTCGTACTTACGTTACAATTTTTACAAGCCCAATATTCCAGGAGAATAGAAGCACTTACCTAAAACAAAAAAAAATCGTATTAACACAACCTGTGGAATATTTTATGATAACTTTAATTTGCATAGTTCTAATAGTTGTAATTTCCAAATTTTTTACAAAAATGTAAAAAAAAAACCAAAAAAGAAGCCTAAATATTTATAAATATTAGGCGAATTGTAACTTGCGTACATACACTGTTGAATAATGTGTTGAATATTATGAATCGCTGGATGATTTCATCGAATAGATATTGTGTATACCTAACCTGCAATTTGTATAATGGATCTTTGCGCGTGTATCAATTTAGTGACGACGCACGGATCACATGCTACACCACTCGCAATTGTTACTAATATGCCACAATTACGAGCACGTATATTTAGCAATATATGTTTCAATCAACTACGTACGGCATAGACAGTTAATAATTTGCCGAACAAAATGCAATTATGAAGTCATGTCTTAGCTTTATTGTATAATTTGATTCATTGGCGTCTCAATATTTCTGTAAAATTTATTTCATTTTTGTTTCGTTTATTTTGATTTTTGTTGAATTTACTTCATTTATTTTGATGGAAATATCACTTCCATTGAATGTTTTTGTGGAGAACCTTTTCATTATTTTATCATAATTTGACGGATTTGTATTGTACTAACTGTTACCCTAAAATGTGTTTTCGACACGACACTGTTCAAAAATGTCAGTTGATTGATTCATACAATTGTTATCTGTGACGCACAAGCAAAGAATCATTAATCATTATACAAACCATATATTGATCGTGATGTACTCGACCCTGCGCTATTCTTTGTTTTATGTCTTTATCGCTTCTTCCATCCTAATTTATTTTACTTCCTAAATAAGTGAAGTCTTTAACTTCCTCCAATCTTTCATTATTAATTTGTACTTTCGTTTTTGCTCTGCTCTCGCGCCCTCTGCACACTAACATTTTAGTTTTGTTTTTATTCACCCTCATTCCGTATTCCTCTGTCAACACTGCCTCCATTTCGTTCAATGCTGATTCTAATTCCTGCTTACTAGATGCTAATACTGCTATATCATCCGCGAATCTCAGCATTTTTAGTTTCTCTCCCTGTACTTTAATCCCGAAATCTACTCTATCTTTTACCACATTAATCGCCTCTTCGATGTACAGATTAAAAATTAGTGGTGATAGCGTACATCCTTGTCTTACTCCTTTCCTAATACCTACTTCCCTTTTTTCCCCTTCTACTTCTATAACAGCAGTTTGCTCTTTGTATAGATTGTGTACTACTCTCCTATCTCTATACTTCATTCCCGCGCTCTTTAGTATCTCGAACATTTTTTCCCATCTTACGTTATCAAAAGCTTTTTCTAAATCTACAAATCCTATATAAGCGTTCTTTCCTTTTTCTATTGTTTTCTCTAACATTACTCTTAGGGCTAGAATAGCTTCGCGAGTTCCCCTATTTCGCCTAAACCCGAATTGGTCTTCTCCTAGTATTTCCTCCGCTCTATTTTCCATCCTCTTCTGCACTATTCTGGTTAAGATTTTTGACGCATGGGAGGTTAGGCTAATCGTTCTAAAGTTCTCGCACTTGTCGGCTCCTCTCTTTTTCGGTATAGTAACGATAATGTTCCTCTCATAATCCTCCGGCATCTCGCCCGTTTCGTATATGTATTTTACCAGTTCAAACATCCTATTTACTACTTTCTGTCCCGCACATTTCAAAATTTCCGCCTGTATTTTATCTACACCCGGCGCTCTATTGTTCTTTAGTCCCCTTAGTGCTATTTCAAATTCCTCTCTCAATATAGGTTTTACTACATCTTTCCTATCGATGCTAGATTCTTCCTCTAATATCTCTTCTAATTCCTGACCCTCGTATATCCACTTTACCAATCCTTTATTTGTTTTGATCGAGACGAGACGAATTTTAGTAGATGTCCTTTAAGAATTGATTTCCACTCTCACAATAAAGAGGTTTTTTCGCTACTATCAAAACTAGATATACCAATCAGAGAATGTAATAAATTTTCAATTATTTTTTTCTTTGCAACATTTATACAAAAACCGTAAAACCTGATACAAGTTTGCAATAGAAATAGAGAAATACTCTTTTTTCACATCGAACCAAGTTGTTAATCGTTTTCTTTTTGTTTTTGCTGATATGCGCATTTATTGAAGGATCTCTCACACACTGGTCTAAAAACAAATTTAAATGTTATATTATAATTTATAATTCAACTGCCGGCCGCTTGGAATACAATCATAAATCGGTCGCAAAAAGTGCAGTCCCATTAAGCGGGCGACCCTGACCAATTTAAGGTTAAACGTAATTACACCATATTCACCGTTCCCCCTGATATTTAATTTAATACTTCCTACTTACGTTGTCTACATATAATGGCAATCTGTGTAATGGTTCTTATGCCATTATTATGTATGTATGTACACTCCTGGACAAGATTAACGCATCAGCCAAACTTCATTATTTCTTATAATATAATTTTCCGAAGTTTTAAATCCTCAAACATTTTATCTAGGTGGCCTAGGATATCCTCTGTCACTACTGATAGACGATTATAATTGTTTGACAGATGTAAACTAACATTTTGTAATTGTTTGTTAATAATATATTTAAAGCTGTTTAAAGCGAAAGACAATAAATTCAGTTACGTTAGTGATTTTTTCAATTTAGTGAGATCAAGTAAATGAAACATTGTGTCTAGAACACTTACAGTAGAACTGAATCGTCCACGCATCTTAAGAGAAGATGAAGCAGTAAAAGCGTAAACCTGGTTAATAACGGACGTAGCCATCGATATGTGGCTAACTTGTTAGGGGTTAGACAATTAACAGTTAGTCGAACAGTTAAACATTTCAATGAACTTGAACAATGAACAGGAATTCGACCAGTTTAGAGCTAAACAGAGCCCTAATAGTAGATTGAAATGTAGCAATTTCTAGACGGTCAGGAGAAGGTTTAATGAAGGAAAACTGGACAGAAGACCAGCTATACTGCTCACCGGAGACCACAGAGTTGCTAAAGTGCGTTTTGCAAGAGAACACGTAAATTGTACCATTGACGACTGGAAGTGAGTTTTGTTTTCAGACGAAACAAGAGTAAGTCCTGATTCACCAGATGGACGTCAATGAATCTGATAGAGGTCAGGAGAGAGGTTTACTGCCTGCAATATATCACCCAGGATTCCATTTTCTGGTAGATGAATAATGTTCTGAGGATGAATTTGTTTCGATGATCGCACGGATTTGGTTCCCATACGGAGTTACATAAATGCACATTTGTACGAAAAACGCCGTAGAAGAACATGCCATTTTCCCTGTTTGTCGAGGACAATTTATGCAGGATAATGCTAGGCGCCACATTGTAGAGGTCCTGGACTACTTTTGATTTGTGAGTATTCCAACTATGGACTGGCCACTAAGAAACCCACTTATAAACCCTATAGAGCATCTATAGGATGCACTAAAACGGTCAGTTAGGCTCCACATACCTGCCCCTATGACTTTCAAGAAAACAGAATAGGTCATTCTTGTCGAGAAACCATTCACCATTTGATCGATAGCATGCCCAGACAAATAGATAGAAGTGATAAGAAGAGGAGTTCTACCGAATTCAAATCCTTACGATTTAACTTTTACTAAAATTTTTCATTGACACCATTTTCACTGCATTTGACATTATTGTACCTTTCTACTATTTATTCATGTCTCTTTCCCGATAATACCATTCTATTTCGTTAAACATTAGTTGAAATCATTTAATTATAATAGCACATAGGTACCATGTTTTAAATCTTCGAAAAAATAAAAGTAATAATGTGAAGTTTCACTGATGCGTTAAAAGTGGCACAGTGGACAAAGGAATTACAAGCACAGACAGAACAACAAATCCTGGTAGAATTAATGAAATAGGATCAACACAAGTTCTACGTAGGTTTCGCTTATATCAGTTCAGTCTATCGAATGGGATAGGGTCGATAAATTGGGTAAAACTAGACAGGCGTGGTCCGTCGATGTATCGCGTAATGGAACAGCCAATGATAGCTACCGTTGAATGTTGATGAACGACATATTTTGAAGCCTTCTTCAAAAATCTCCTTTTGTGTACATACTAAGAGGCTAAAACGGATTTGAAACTTAAGATGCGAAAAAAATTAAAAAATGATAGGTAGTATATAGGGTTCCACAAAATGTCCTTTACGGTCAAAATTCCATTATTTAAAGACGAAAAGGTGAACCAACCGTTATTTCAATCTGTACTGTACTAATTACAAACTGAAAACCTTCCTGCCTTTATACCCTTATGAAACCGCGCCCAACTGTTTTCCAAACTGCACCCCTACATGGTTTATATTGGGAATCAATCCCCACTTAATTCTGAACACATAAGTTCAACATATCCAATAATATTAAACTTTTGTCATATTATTCATTTAAGATCCTCAATCCTATTAAATCTATTAAAATATACTTTCCGGCTTTAAATAACCTCGCAAAAATTAATCCAACGGATCTTAGACCCGGTAGTCTTGCTGGCCGTTGTATCACATCCTTCTAGGATCTCCAGGTTGCTAGTGATCAAAAAAATTATGTGCTAATTCAGAAATAAACGTATCTTCGAGAAATTGGAGAAATTGGATATCTTTCGACATGTCTTATTCGCAATTATTATAACACAGCTTTAAAACAAGAGCGTATTGCTTTTATAGAGTGGATTTCGGGATTAAAGTACAGGGACAGAAACTAAAAATGCTGAGATTCGCGGATGATATAGCAGCATTAGCATCTAGTAAGGAGGAATTAGAATCAGCATTGAACGAAATGGAGGCAGTGTTGACAGAGGAATACGGAATGAGGGTGAATAAAAACAAATAAAGTGTTAGTGTGCAGAGGGCGCGAGAGCAGAGCAAAAACGAAAGTACAAATTAATAATGAAAGATTGGAGGAAGTTAAAGACTTCACTTATTTAGGAAGTAAAATAAATTGGGATGGAAGAAGTGATAAAGACATAAAACAAATAATAGTGCAGGGTCGAGTAGCTTTTAACAAAAAGAAAGCACTTTTATGCTCGGGGGTAATAAACTTAGAAACAAGGAAGAGATTTTTGAAAACGTATGTATGAAGCACGGCACTATACGGTTGCGAAACCTGGACGGCAGGGGAAGTAGGAAGAATATAGAAGCTTTTGAGATGTGGTGTTACCGAAGAATGATGAAAATACCATGGACTGATAGGGTTAGAAACGAAGAAGTATTGGAGAAAGTCGGTGAGAAAAGAAGTATGTGGAAAAACATAAAGAAGAGAAGAGATAGAATGGTAGGCCACTTGCTGAAACATGGGGGAATAGTCCGCGATATTTTGGAGTGAAGAAAGGCAGAGGTAGGCCTAGATTAGACTACTGCTCGCAAATAGTAAGGGATGTAGGTTGTAGCACAATTAGCGAAATGCGTAGGTTAGCACAAGATAGGAGAAGCTGGAGGTTAGCATCCAACCAGTCTTAGGATTGATGACCTCATGATGATGATTACTTTTATTTATATAATGTAAATGTCAATAGATATCAGAAATAATTCAAAATTATTATGGCCTAAGTTAAAGTCATGGGGAATCATAACACTGATTTAGTTGTCCACAAAACACCAAAACACTACACTCGACGCGCGTTTCGCCAACAAAGTTGCCGTCATCTGGAGACTATTAAAACTTAGATTATTAAAACTCAGTTTTATTGATCTCAAGATGATGCCAAATTTGTTGGCGAAACGCGCGTTGAGTGTAGTGTATAGTGTTTTCTGGAAAGCTACGTCAGTATTATCTTCACACCAAAGATTCCAACCTACTCCAGTGTGGGGAGTCATAAGAGACAGATTTCCGCAGAGTCAATTTGCAACATTTCAATACACGCCTATTTTCAGTTTTATTATTATTTTTCAGTTTGTTTATATTGTCGTGTAAATGTTTATAATCAGCTACATATATTAATTATATACTATATGCGTAGAGAGTGTTGTAAATCAACTTCGATGATGCCAACTCATCAATGATGTCAACAGTGACTTAATTTTCCACAAAACACCATAGATTAAAACTCATTGAGTTTTAATCGTCTCCAGATGATGCCAACTTTGTTGGTGAAACGCAAGTCAGTGTTATCTTCACACCAAAGGATTTCGACCCACTCCAGAACTTCGTTGATATACTTTCCTTTTGGAAGAAATATGTACTTGTACTTTTTTCGATGAATGTATCATTATAATTTATACGTTACTTTTCGGACTCGCTGAATGTATATAGAACCGGTTAAACAAGAAAAAAATATTCATACTCGATCGAACAATGTCACTATCGACCTCCAACGCACACGGCTGTCACAATATGCCGCATATAAATTAACTGTGCTGATCATTGACTGACTCTGAGATAGGACTTGGGAACGTATGTAGCTTCAGCTGGCCAGAACAGAATTATGAGTTATATACATATGTATATGGTTATTGGCCTTAATTGGAATGCACCGAAACGGAGTGTTATGCCCACATTGGTGGGCAAGGATAACGCACAATTAACAAATGAATGTTTTATTCAGTGAAAACTGAACGATAATACAAGTAGGCAAGCGCGAGCGTATAATCTGAGTGGCGTAAATAAAATAAAAAAAATATTGGATGATCATTGTGAATCGTCGTGATTTTTTTTTATATTTGTACAGAAAAAGGTATTTCAGATATTAGTACAGAAATGGATTATTCGCACACAAATAACAGAAGTTGCAAAACACTTCTTTTAAATTTAAAACAGTTTATTTTCAATTCAACTAGAACCTTACAAAATTCTTTAAAAACCCTATTATTTCCCAAACCATACGACGTGACGTCAACATGCCACGATTAACAGTTCAACAACAAATAATTTGTGTACAACTATTTTATGAAAATGAGTGATTATTTACAGTTGCATTAAGAAAAATTCGTACAAAATTAAGACAAAATGAAGCACCTATAGTGTTAAAAATTCGTAACATAACCAAGAAATTTTAAAGAGCCAGGTTCTGTTATTGATAAGGCAACACCAATACGTCCCCGTCGTGGTCGGTCAGATGAAAATATTGCTGCAGTGAGAGAAAGTGTACTTGAGTATCCAAACAAATCAATGCGACGTCGTGCACAACAATTCAATCTGTTAAGAGCCACCACGCATCGAACTTTAAAGAAAGATCTACATCTGTCAGCATACAAAATTCAGTTGACACAACAATTAAAAGCCAGTTGATACACCTCAAAATTAATAGATGTCGTCTGGTAGACGTCCCTAGTCAGAATCAGTCGAAAGCCGATCGATCCGATACGATTTAATTGAGTGAGTAATCGTGTTAACAAAAAAAATTTCTCAAATAGTCCACCATTGTACTTTCTCATGACCCATGTACATGGTAGAGTGTGTTCTATCCACCTCAAAATCAATTGGTGTCGTCTGGGAGACGTCCCCAGTCAGAATCAGTCAAAACCCGATCGATCCGACACGATTTCGTTGAGTTATCGTGCTAACAAGAATAAATGCCGACGACAACGACGACGACGCCAACGCCAACGCCCACGCCAACGACATCGACACACACACAGCAAACATATTTTAAAAACCATTTTTTTTTGTTTTTAGGCCGAAAAACGAAAAATAAACCCAAAAAAAATGTTTTTTCACTTTTTCTTTACACGATTACATTACTTATTCGCGTATAATGGAGTGCGGAAAAGTAAAATCAACTATTATTTTATATTCATTAAATTAACGATGTAATAAACTAAATTTGAAGAGTACTTACTTTAATGAATAAAATGTTATCACTGATACATTTTCAAAGTTAAATCTTGCACAGTGCCTGGCAATGTGCAAGTCAAGCAAGTTTTCCTTCATTCAAAATTCTTGATTCTAACGCCTCAATGTATTTAATCTGTTAAGGTATACCTTGAATTTAAGGCAACCCCACACAAAATAGTCCAGCGGAGTTAGATCGGGTGATCTAGCTGGCCACTCAATACGTCCTTTTCTGTATTCGATGTACTCGAATCGCTCAAGAAAATTAAACCTAAATCTACCAAAGGATCCGATAATACGAGTATATCAGTTTTTATTGTCAAACACTTTGCGAGCATATTTGCAGGCGCCTTTGACACAAAATATTCAATTTATCTCTGAGAATGACGAACTGTATTTACCTGATATTTGAAAATGTTCTCGTCTAGTCCGGTATTAAAAAAAATGTCTGGATCATAACATTCTCATAAGAAAATTGACTAAATTTGGACTATAATTATCACTGTAAAATTGTTCAAGTCGTATTTAATAAATAGACAGCTCAATGTAGAGTACCGTGGTTTCAGATCTTTCGACATCTTGGCTAGTTTTGGTGTTCCACAGGGCTCGGTATCGAGACCACTACTGTTTATCATCTTCATTAATAATATAATGGATGGCCTTGATGTGCAGTCACAAAACAATTTGAATAACACAATAAGTGATTGGTGTTTAGTGAATATTTTGCGTCTCGATGCATCTGAATGTAATGCTTTCACTTTTTCGAAAGCTCGCGATCCTCTAAATTTTGGTTATTTCTTAAACAACCAAGTGTTGTAAAGGCCTGATACAAAAGAGTCTTGAAAATAGAAGAGAGTTATTTTCATAGTTTCTTTTTCCTTCTTTTCATTATTTGAATGCAGTGATGTTGTTTCAACTCTAAATATTCGTCAGCCGTTAAAGCACCCCCAATAAAAAATGGTTCTATAATTCTGACGCCAACGATTTTTCCTCACACATTCAATGAGGGGTTCCAGACGTCCAATACCTGCAATTCTACCTATTTACAGAACTATTAAAAAAAAAAAGTGGCTTTGCCAGAGAAAATCTGGTTTGGCTTATAATGGGCATAATTGCTTGCACATTGTCAAGAGGTTAATGGCAGACAATTTGAACACTTAATTTAATGGTATTTGTTTGTATTAATTATCATTTTTCATAACATCGTTATGATTAATTTGCTAGAATATTGTTTATAAAATATGTACCAGATGTATTATGTAACGTTTCATGTAATGTAACAGAAATTGATACATAAAACTGTAGCTCTCTTAATTTCCAATAAATACCGAAACAATACGACATTTTAAAATGTATTGGCCATCCCGTTCTCCCGATTTGACCCCACTTGATTGTTTTTATGGTACCCACCGGTTTATTTCTGTTCGAATAATAGATATTTTAATCGGATAAATAACAACCGATTCAACTGCACAGAGATTACCGATTCCAATAATTCCTTTTTTCCTAGTATTTTTCTTACTGTGACTTATTTTCACTTCACGTTATTTACTCGCTCTCGGGGCAAGCGAAAAAAAAACCACCAACGCCAACACCAAAACCAAGAGCCAGTCCTAACCGAAACAGAAAAACCTGTTGCTATCAAAGTTAATGAATAACGAATCGGTTTTAACAGTAGCCATCGTAACCTCATTACGGGGCCGTTCTATTGACTGATTCGGTTGGTGTTTTAATATCTCTTCGGGCCGCCTAAACACAATCTGTTTTTACGAGAAAGTGAAATGATGGATTCGCGTATTTATACAGAATTCGTGATTCAATTATTAAAATTCGATGGATTGGTGCCGCGCTTATCCTTTCCCTGTTCTCTTTTTTCGATACGCCGCGATGTACAATAATTAATTGGCGCATTAAAGCAACATATTGTAAACGCGTGTATTTTTGATACAATATATAAAAATAGTATACACTAATTGTTTATCATAGAGGTGTCCCGGTGTGTTTTCCTCATTTGTTTATTGAACATGGGGAACATAAGTTTGTTGAACGTGGGGTTTAATGAGCACACATGGTTTCAGCATGATGGGGCTACAGCCCATACTGCAAATTTACGAGGGTGAGGCAAATATAAACCGGAATTTTGTTCACATAAATTTGTCACAGCAAGAACATTTTTGAATACATCTTATTTTTCTACATAG
Organism: Rosalia funebris; assembly: GCA_037954035.1. NCBI lineage: Eukaryota > Metazoa > Arthropoda > Insecta > Coleoptera > Cerambycidae > Rosalia > Rosalia funebris. Next base: position 19,568,530 of record JAZFAV010000039.1, on the reverse strand, counting down.
TCTCCTCTTTTATCAATACATTTTTCCCAACGATTGGAAGTTTTTTAATGCCGTTATCGAAAAATTAAGTTGGTAGTGCCTCTAATCAACTGTGCACAAACGCTTTCACGTCTTGGTCGTCATAAAAACGGCGTCCTCCAAGTTCTTCTTTGAGTGGCCCAAACATGGCCTGCAGATAGACGAGTTTTGGCTTTTCGAGGTGGATCTTTTTCAGGGTATGCCAAATTTGTTATGCCAGTCACAGACTCGGGTCTTTGAAGGGGTTTGTCGGCAAACTGTGTAGTCAATCGACGCAAAATTTCAGTCGGGTCTACGCCCTCCCGCATCAAAAATTTGATAATAATGCGTTGCTCAACGGACGTATGTGCCTCTTGTACAGACATGATGCTACTGATAGTTAATCGGCCTTGACGAGCCGCGCCGATGAATTCCCCTCCTTTTCACATCCCCACCTAATATATATCAAAACAGCATGCCAGTCCCCTTACTCAACGAGCATTAAAATAAAAATTCCGGTTTATATTTGGCTCACCCTCGTATCAATGGAAATCATTAGAGCGACGTTCCTTGGAAACTTGATCCCTAAGCGAGAGGACATTAATCGGCCGCCCAGAAGTCCCGACTTGACGCCGATGGATTTCTTCTTATGGAGTCATTTGAAATCTAAGGTGTACACTGATGTTCCTATGATGTTGCTTCAGTTAAAAGCCAGAATGCGCCAGGAAAATCAGGGAATCGAATCAGCATTATGTCGGAGTTATCGCAAATTTTAGGTCGCGCCTTGTGGAGGTACAGCGGCGTGAAGTAAGACACTTTGACGATTATTTTTCATGCATAACCTTCTTTAGATTGTAAATTTAAATAAAAAAATGTAAAAAAGTGAATGTGAATATATTTTTAATAACGGAGTTTTATTCATCTAGAAAGAGGAAAACATTCCAGGACATCTGTTGTATCTTTGAGAATAATCATGTGAAACCTCTCAAGAAGAGAGAAAAGTTATAATATTTATTTTGTTTCCTAAAGGAATTTTTATTTGTCAATAAAATATGTGGTCGTTCATCTTCGATAATGTGGTAATAAAGAGCTTGATGCTCACTGTTTATCACCCATATTTCGGTTTACGCATGTTGAATACACAGAAGCATGTTTATTGCCTGTGTTTAATGACTATAATCTACTATATGTCTCAAGGATCGCTGTTAGGTATACTTCAATGCCTGGCGGGGCTTTAGCCCGAGGAGTAATTGTTTCCGACAGCGATTATGTAATAGCCTTGCTATTCGGGAACCACTTGATAACCGCTCTGCGGTTTGGTGGTTCCTTTCTCGATTCCCGATTTGTAAGTTACAGATGTATGTCTCAAGGGTATTTCCTTACACTAAAAAAATAAATATACATGGCTGTAATCTTGTTTGCACGCTAGGAACAAAAATTTGGGATGTTAAAAAAATCCTAAATCTTTAGGTGATCTTCAAAGGACTGTAACTTGAAGAAAAACGGTCGCAGAGAAATTTTAAAACAACAAATTGAAGCTCCAAGTTTCTGGTTTTCAAATCTCGAGTTCAAATTTTTTTACCATCAGCGATTTTTAAGTAATCATAAGAGAACCATCGGGAAAAAATTTCCAAATTTTTACTTGCCTTTCAAATGGCCCACGGACTTACATTTTTTCAGCGATTTCATCATAAAACTTTTTTGGATAATTTTCTTCTTCTTCCTTCTTCTAAAGTAGGTATATGACCTGTTCTTCTTCGATGAATATCATCGGTACTATGAGAGCTGGATTCTTTACAGAGGGTAGGCAGCTAAACCTGGCCCTCTAACCCTCCTCTTTCTTCCGGGATTGAGACCGGCAACAGTACCACTGGGCTACTCAATCCACCCAGCAGCACTGCAGGCTGAAACGGCAACGGCACGCGGTAACTGCGTAGCAAAACTGCTGATGGTAAAAAATTTGAAACTCAAAATCTGAAAACTACAATCTTGGAGCTTTAATTTGATTTTTTATAAATTCCTCTACGATTATTTTTCTCCAAGTTACAGCTCTTTAAAAATTTAGAATTTTTTATATCCCTTAATTTTTGTGTCTAGTGTATTTGTTTGTATGTTGATATTTTTTGTATACTACACAATTTTGGACGCAATAGAACTAACAAAACTATTAGACACAACCCTAGGAATGTATCACAGGTCACTCGAGTGTGCAAAGTACTTTTCAGATGTATTTCTTATAAGTATTTAAATTAGTAGGTTTGCTTACGCTGTTGCAAATCTGCCATGGTAAAATTTGACATATCACTTTTAATGTTGTGGTACAAGACTTGAAGCGTTTATTTTCAAAAGATGACATGTCTACAAAGTGAAAATTTTCAATATATCATAATTTTCGATATATCATAATTTTATATGAACATACTACACTACTTGTAAACAGACATACACTAAACAGTAAACAGGCTACATTAAAAGAAATACTCAGCAGCAACGTTTTTTGAAGAAAAAAAATATATCATGTACAGCACAGTACACGTGATAGAAGTGAATACTTCTTTAGAATAGAGAATGAGAGATTAAGAGTGATATATTGAAAGAAAGAGAGAGAGGGAGAGATAGAGAGAGAGAGAGAGAGAGAGAGAGAGAGAAAGGGAGAGGGATAATTTCAAAAGAAATATAACAATATAAAATTTGTGTAAAAAATATTCGGTTTCATTATCTACACTATCATCGGCTGGTGGTTCAATTGGTAATACTGATATGATTGGTTTGTGATAACTAAAATATGAAATATATGTTCGTGATTCGATATTTTCTAGATAACGTGTAAAAAATGCATCTATTGTTGTTCCGGATTTTGTTGTTGATTCTTTGGGATTGTTATTTATACGCAGACCAAATGTTTCTCGAAGAAAGTTAATGAACGTCAAAGAATCATTGGATCCGAAATTTACATTGAAATCTCCCCCGAGAATCAAAGGGATTTTGTCTTCGCCTCCTCCAAGTGCATTTGCACCTGTGTGGCTGTAAACCAGTAGGGAGCGGTGAATGAAATATATTATATCTTCTAGATTTTAACAAGTTAAACGGTTCAAGGATATTATCAAATAATCACAAAACATAGATGTAAATAACGTAAATAATTACAAAACACAATGATAAATGTTCGGTACACACGCAAGGGAGACGCGGATAGCCTAAACTGATATATATGATGTATAGCTCTCTTTCTCTCTATGTTATATATCTGTGTACTCTGTCTTGTAACGAAGCCTGTGTTTTAGGTATACCAAATGTATAGCTCTCTTTCTCCTTCTCTCTACGTTATATCTTTTTTCTCTCTCGTGTAACGAAATCTTGAAACGTTACATTTTTTCCAATTCACTCTCCATTCTCGTCAAATATCAGAACGCCGCCAAAGAAGTATTCACTTCAAAAAAACTGAGTAGAATAGTTCGACGCATCAGCATTTATAATAATCAGGAGAGATATTGAAAAATATAGTCTTAATAATATTAGCAACAAATATATATAGATAGGTAATTGTTATGATGCCTGTATGATGTATCCAGATTCTCTGACACGCTATAAGCCAGAGAGCACTGACATAATTGATAATGCCATTATCAATTAGTAACATATTGATAAGACATAAGAAGTAGATCAACAATTTATTAATGAATAAGAAAGGTCATTGTTGTCTTACCAAGATGGTCATCGGTAATAGATAAAAGACCGTCATTTATGACACCGGATTAATAGGACTTTCCTTAAGCCAATTTTAGATTATTCAAGTAGATGATGTGGTGGCAAATGAGTATCATTTCCGGCTGGGATTTTTTGTCGGCGGCGTCGAGGCGTTTAACTCGGCATTCCAAAGACATTCGACACTCGCGATCTATTTTTATCTAGACATAACGCCCGTCTCGATTCTGCTCTAAAAATATTGTTCAGAAGAAAAATCAAAGGCTTACGCGGCGAAATTCTGGAGGTATTAATGTTTGCCGTCGCGTGATATCAGCAAGAGAACGACGAGGATCTGGCGCTAGGAACAGGGGATTTATCGGTTTTGTTTTGTAGGCAGGCCTTTGTCGTCTGGGCTCTTGGTTTGGGTACTTTGCCCGGCTCTTCAAAGTTTTCGATACTGACTATTAAGCATAATAACGTGGAAACATTCCGGGTTGATCATCAGCGAATGTCGAAGATTATTTTTAATTATACAAATTTTACATCATTAGATGTCGCACGGTCGTCCTCTTTATGGAATGCGTTTAAATTCAGATTTGAGCTTTGGCACCATTTTATTGTAGTCCTATATAAGATGTACATTTCGAGATGACCAACTTAAATTTAAGTAATAAACTGAGACAACGGTAGCCCCCAATATTTTGTCTCGCGTTGAAGATATCGAAAAAATATTAGAAAAAGTTGTTCATAATCTGAGTTTGAACCCCAACATCAAGTTTCATTACAAAATTCGCATTTTATTTTTTTTTAATCAATACAATGATATCAAGCTTTATTTCGATTTGGATTATTTTCGAAACGGTCGAGAGATGGCGCTTGTTACGCTCTACTGTGGTAGAACTTACCCGCGTCTACAAGATGCGAGTCTAGTTTGTCACAGATATACTCACACTGCACTGACGAGACCCAAAATAAAGTCGAAACCGGTCTGCAGTTAGCGATATTGAGATAGAGGACGCTTTGCATCTTCCTTGTGGTTTTCGAGCAATTTGAATTATTGTATTTTAGTGCTAACTCTATTAGACAAGATACGGCAAATTTCGCCATACAATTCAGCCATACATCGTCGGTATGTAGCCAGGAAAATAACTGTTTTGACCTAATTTGTTTAGTCCTTATTGTATAACGCACTTGTAGATGGTGTGGAGATATCTCCCCACTTCAGTAGTTTTTTTTAATATTTTCCAAGTCCACAGGTTATAATTTTGGTTTTCAGTTTTGTAAATTGAAAGTAATCTGACAAAACTTTAAGTTATACTGTGTAAAGTTGTAGTTTGCAATCGTAAAATGGGTCTGCACCTAAGGGAAACAATCGAAATAATAAGGTTATTTAGTGATGGTGCCCGTAGTAGCAGAGAAGTAGTCACAGAATTTAACCGAAGACATCATTTACGAGTCGCTATTAGTCATGGAACCGCAGCCGCTATAAATGCCCTTTTCAATGAAACTGGCAGTGTTATTAAAAGATCTCAGAATGATTAACCTCGTCGAATATACCCGCATCCTGAACATAACGTAATCTTAGTAGCAAATCAAGCGAATGCAAGAGCGGGTCTACGCGATTTAGAGTCTCAAATGAATATCGACAAGGAGAAAATTAGAACACGTTTCAGTCGTCATAAAATCAAGCCTTACAAACCAAAATTTGTACATACTTTGAAAGAAAGTGATGAAAATAAAAGGTTAGAATATTTGGTATTGGGCTCGGGGACATTTTTAGACACCGGAATTTTCAACATCGAATTTTGTTACTGATGAAGTGATGAGGCTACATTTACCACCAATGGGGTGGTATCTTCTCAAAACTGTAGATACTGGGCTACAGAAAATCCCCATTGGGTAAATAAAGAAGTATTTAGAGAAAATTAACGTATAGTGGGGAATTTATCAGACAGAGTAATGGTCCGATTTTCTTTAATAACTCGTTACATTCTGACGATTTAGTTAACTTTTTTGATGTGGAATTATGGGCTGCAATTGAAAATATTTCTCTTAATGTACGACAGGATATGTTTTTCCAGCTAGACGGTGCGTCAATCCATAATTCCAGAATTGTTAGTCAATGGTTAAACATTTTCCAATGCGCTGAATAGGAAGAAATGGTCTTTTTCAAGTCTGGCCTCCTATATTCCTCGATATTACACCATTAGATTTTTATTTATTATGGGAAACAATGAAGAATGAATCTCGTTTGAGAAAGACTTATGAGGGTCAGTTTTCGTTCAGAAATTTACCGCTCTTGTTCCCGTAATTAATCGTGACTTCCTCGAATTTGCCGTGATTTTTTATTCCGATTTTTGGATTTTTTCCCTGGGAAATTAACAGAACAGCAGTTAATCTCGTTCGAAAATGTCTTATGGGAATCAATTTTCATTCAGGAATTTACCGTTCCCGTTCCCTTAATTAATCGTGACGTTTTTGAATTCTCCGTGATGACTGCAATTCTTATTACAATTTATGAATTTTTTTCTGCAAGCTTAGCAGAAGAGCCGTGAATTGTGTTTGCAAAAGACTTATGGGCGTCAATTTACGTTCGGGGATTTACCATTCGCGTTCCTTTAAATAATCATGACGTCTTCCAATTCGCCGTGATAATTTGGCAATTTTTGATTACGATTTGTAAATTTTTCCGGAAATTTAGCCGAACAGCCATGAATCTCGTTTGAAAATGGCTTTTACAGCCCAGTTCTCCCACAAAAATTTACCACTTCCGTTCTCGTAATTAATCGAGACGTCTTCGAATTTTCCGTGATAATTTTGCAATTTTTTATTCCGATTCTTAGATTTCTTCCCTGGGAACTTAACTGAACAGTCATTAATCTCGTTTTAAAATGTCGTATGGGGGTCAGTTTCCATTCAGGGATTTACCGTTTGCCTTCTTCTAATTAACCACGACATCTTCGAATTCGCCGTATCACATTTTGCAAGTTTTTTCAGATTTTGAAGTGATAACTTCTTATGGGAGGGTAAACCGCTTCGTTACGTAACGCGTTACAGCGCCAGTCTATCTGGCTTCCCTTTCTCTCACGCATACGGCAGCGGTAGGCAGGCTCCTCCTCTCTCACTCTAACCCACAGCACTAGCCGTATTTCGGACGTCTGTTTCGGACGACTGGACGGAGAGGGGAAGCGTCTGCTTCCCCTCTCTCGCACGATCTCGAGCTCTATCTCCTCCTCTCTGCGTGCTTTTGCTGTCTACATATACGTGCATGTGCATGTGTGCGTTGCTGCTCCTGCGGGGCCTCTATGATTTAGTAATTAGTAAATTTAGTAATTTTACAGCATATCATAGTAAAAAAAATAATTATACACGTTCTGATAAACATAATTAAAAAAAAAATATTACAAAATTTCGTTAATTTTAACCGGAGATTTTAATGTTAATTTTGCTGCTGATCGAGCTAAAAATTTAGTATCGTTCCTACAATCAAAATTACAATTAAAAATGATTAATAAGCCAGAAGAAGCTACAACAAGTCATGGAGTTGTACTTGATGCAGTCTTTGCAACATTTTTAGATGACATACAATGTCAAAATTTCGTTGCTTATTATAGCTATCATAAGCCAATTGTTACTTTTATAGGATTAAATAATGATACTAATAATGTACATACACAAAATTCTAATGTACATATTCAAGAATTGTAACTAAGAATAAAATATATTTTATAATCAATAAAATATTTAATTAATAAATAACCTTTCCTTACACTATCATATTAATATACATAAAATTTAAGTAATAACCTAAGCTTTTCTCAAGTTATACAATTTCAATATCAAATAGTTCAACTTAGATTAGTTTAAGTTATCACTTCTGTGGGGCGTCCCGTGACGCACGCGTTTTTGTTTTTTATTTTGTTCCTCTCGTAACTTAGCAGAACAGTTATTAATCTTAATTAATTCATCCTCTGGTCTATTGTAGAGATGTAAATTATCAATTTTGCCAACTTCATGTGAAGTTAGCCATAACACTTAAAATTTTTTAAAAATCAAAAACGGTTAAATTATCACTTTCACGAATAATTAACGGCTAATTAACGGCCAATAATAAGCCTATGCACATTTCCATTCTTCAAAGTTGTTCTGCCAAGTTCACACTGATCTATTACGCCCTGATCATGTTCAACCCACTTTTATGGTGTGCAGATGTTGTAAATTTTACACCATATTTCAAGCAGTCTATGAACATTATCCCTTAACACCGTTGAACAAATTACCTTCTAAAATGTTACACGTAAAAATCCCTGTCCATCGAAAGTTGGCGCCGCGCCGGTAATCAAGTAGCCGACTATCAGCACTTCAGATCATAAGTCGTCAATTAAAACCAACGCAGTTACTAGATGTATGGAAAAACACAGCATACTTTCCGTGAATAGCGCAGGAAAACAATTTATTTTATAAAAACAATATTTCAGCGGTGGGAAGTGGGAATATAAAAACGTCAGCTCGTAGAAAAAACGATTTTACAGTCTCATACACAGAATCGTTGGCATTTTATTATTGTGTACATGTGTATATAATATATTTTTAACAGGTTAATACGCTGTAATCTCGCAAGCAAACGTATCGTAAAACAACACGAGTAATGTAATGATTACTTGACCCACATGAAGTCGTTATTATGCCTGCATGTACTCGTTTATTATGGTACTTTGTTAGGCTGTCCTTGTTGCAGACTAGTATTTTGTACTCTCTCGTACTCATCATTCATTATAACTTAAAAATATAAACGCCCGCTGCCGTTTTCGAAATAGAAAAAGTGGATAGTATACGAGAATTGCAAGAATTTTGATTTGAATTTATATGAAACTCTATCCAGGGTTATACTTTATATACAGGATGTTTACGTATAGACTGTAAACTGAAGGTCACTTTTATTAAACCGATGATTCCCAAAGTAAAACCAGATCCAGTAATAAAGGGTCTTTCAATAAGGACGCTCGATTTTTAAACGTAAATAAAACAAATTGTGTGTGAGATATTCACTCAATTTTTTTTTTATTTGAAAGAATATTTTATGGCATTAAGTATGGAATATAACGCCGTGTCGTTCAAATGTCAGCCGTGGCTTTGCTTGGTGGCACGTATTCGGGAGGTCCAATTTTTGATGACTTTGTCGCATAAAACTGGCTGAATTTGCTGGATGGCGTTCGTTATGTTGACTTTGAGGGTATCAATTGTTTGCGGTTTATTTGCATAGACTTGGGATTTAAGATAGCCCCAAAGGAAATCAAATTCATGTCACCGCTGCGCGAGAAAATCATGCCCTCAAATCACTCGTGTAGAATGTCCATCGTGGCATGCCACTGTGTGGCACGTAGTGCCGTCTTGTTGGAGCCACATGTCGTCGGTATCCATATCATCCAGTTTAGGCTACAAGAAGTTGTTTATCATCGATCAGTCGCCGTTGACGGTTATGGCAATGCCAGTTTCGTTTTGGAAGAAGTACGGACCGATGCGATGATTTCGCCAGACCAAAATCCGCACCAAACAGTGACTTTCTCGGGGTGCATTTGATGCTGGTGTATCTCGTGTGGATTGGTATAGTCCCAAATCCGACAATTTTGCTTGTTCACATATCCATTCATCCAAAAATGGACCTCGTCGCTAAAGATGATTTTTTGGCGAAATTTGGGTCAAATTCCAACTGCTCCAGAGCACAATCAGCGAACACACGGCGTTGTCTATGGTCGTTTCCTTTAAGTTCCTGGGTCAGTTAGATTTTATACAGGTGTAGACGCAAGCCCCGACGTCAAGTTGAAGTTGCAGAAAGGCCAAGTTTTTGTGAACGACGAGAAATTGAATGCCTCGGGTTTTTCCGTACACTCTCACGCACAGCAGCAATGTTTTTAGCGGACCTTGCGTTTCGGTGACGTACGGGTGTTGGCTGATTATTGATCAATCCGGTTGACTCGAATTTGGTCACCAAACGTCGGAATAGTCGACTCGGCGGGACGGTTGTGGCGAGGATAAAAATCACGTAATGCGCAGAACATTTCTCAAGCGGAGCACTGATTTTGAAAATAAAATTTTATGATTTGCACGCGTTGTTGAACGCTATAACCTTCCATGGTGATTTGCCATACACTACTGAACAATTCACAATAAAAGTTGACAGATGTTGCTTTAACAGCATGGCTGTTGTCTATAACCTAACAAATTTTGAGCGTCCCTATTGAAAGACCCTATAGATTGTTAAATGTTTCGTCTAAAGTGCATACTTTACATATTATGGCAGAAACTATTCGACAATGTTTTCCCAAGGTACATAGATAGATTAATAGCGAGTACAAGTAAAGTGTTTCTAAAATCTCCTAAACGTCTTCGCGAGTTTCACAGAAAGTGCTCTGGAATTCCCGAACCACCAGAGCCGATCCTTGCACGTTGGGGAACACGGTTGAAGGTAGCTTTTTATTATGCTTAGGGCTAAAAAAATTGCAACTGTCAACACACCAAGTTTTACTATTTCTTAGTGATGGCGACGCATTTTAGTTATACTTTCCTCCGGTCAAACCGGAAGTGGTGTTGTTATTATATCAAAATAAACCTAATTTCACCTCCTTCATGACTTTCAAATTTGATACATCATTTCGTTTGACAGCTGGTGTGTAAACCGTTCCTCATCCCTTAAATTAATTGATCAAATAAACGAAGCAATTAAAAGAAAACTCTGGGCCCGTCCCTGGATGAATTATTCACAAGGCATACCTACTCAGTTGAGAATAAACAATACCCACGATCATAATAGCTACGTCAACAATTGTATTCAGATATAAATTGATAAGTAAACACAAGAGGTTGGTGGTTTCATCAAGTTCGCAGCATATTTGAAAACAGAATTCGACGGTATTGACACGAACCGGGATTAAAAGTAAACTGGAACTGTTTTCGTATCGAGCTTGTAAATAGGAATTCTATTCTGAAACAAGGGTATAATTCTGTTATATTATTTATTTAAGAACGTTTGGAATTTGTACGTGTTCGGCGTCTTGTAACTTAATATAATTTTGAACGTACATATATACAGGGTCCGCCAGAGAGGTATGGTGTTTTTGAGACGACTTTTATGCGCGCCTGCGTGCAGCGAATATTTCAGGATTGTTGCTATCTACTGGTTGCGGGATGCCATCCCAGTAGCCATTAAGCAGTGGTCTGTGGCACATCGTGTGTGTTTATTTACAACACTTTCATTGAAACTGGTCGTTCTGTGGCGCGCCACACAGCGACGATTTCGAAGCCATTTTAATGTTGGTCGGCATGGTCGCGTTCCAAAACGGGATATTATTATGAAGTGGGTGAACCAATTTCAAGCAACAGGATCCTTGGGACTTGCGCTCCTGCGATATCAGACAGCTCAGTTCGCAGAATTTTACATCTAGACCTTCGTTTTCATCCATATAAAATTATTATCGTTGTCCAAAAATTGCAGCAAAATGACTTTGTGAGACTACGTAGGTTCGCAGAAAGGATGTTGGAATTTTCATTTATCGGGGATGGTAAACAAACATAATTTTCGATACTGGGCATCCGAAAACCCGCAATAACTGCATGAACAACCTCTGCACTCCGAGAAAGTAACTGTTTGGTGTGTCGTATATCGAACTTGCATTATTGGGCCGTATCTTTTTTGCGAAAAATGGACGAACAGCATCTGTTAACACAGATCGCTATCTCGCCATGTTGTGTGATTATTTCCTGCCAGAACTAAGAAGACGACGTATCTCAACACAGTTTGATTCCAATAAGATGGAGCGACTTGTCATACGTTAAGAAGGACAATGGGAAAAATTTATTATTTTTCTAAATAATTTAACTGATAATAAGCTTCACTTTGAAGAACAATATCTTCATCTTCTCGTTGGGTTTTTGCTTAATTAGAGAACATTTAGTGGTATTTGTACATGGAATTGTTTTATTGGCTCAAGAGATAAATCCCTTTTCAACTCATGTCCATCAAAGCTGTTCACAGCTTGTGCCCCAACCCCATCTCCCTATTTTCCAAACATTTCCTATGTTGTCGAAAATAAATTCACTGAACTTAGCGCGAGTTTTAAAATCACGACAGTCAAAAATTTTCTTACTGTGACAATAAGTATATTTAAACAAAATTCTGGTTTATATTTGACTCACGCTCGTATGTAACAATATACAGGATGTTCTATTTAAAAAACCAACTAGAGTAGACTTCCGGTTAAGGCGGAAACTGAGTAATATACCCATTATCTTTATTAGACAGAGCAGAAAATTTTATTCCAGCCCTGTAAAATTCAATTTTCGATGTCTTAAAATGTGGAAACGGGTGTAAAAATAGTAATTATTTTGGGCCACCGGTTACAATAGGTATGAATGTAAATATTACCTCTTATACAAGGCTGTGGCATCATTGCCTCGCTATTTTTAAAGTGTACTAAAACAACTATTATTTGAAATGCAATAGATTTATTTTTATATCTTAAGAGTACAACTAAAACCGTTTTATTTTATGTGGTTTTAAAAAGAATATCGGCCAAGTGCTGTCCACCATTATTGCAACACTACTGCAAGCGATTTCTGAAATTTATCATAACTCTTGCTAGCATTTCTTGCGCTATTCTTCGAATTTCCATACGGATTGCTTCCTTCAGTTGTATTAGGGTCCTTGGACGATGTTCGAAGACTTCAGATTTAAGGTAACCCGACAGAAAGTCACAAGGCGTCAAATCCGGCGAGCGCGCAGAACATGGAATATCGCCTCTTTGGGAAATCAAGCGCCCGGGGAATATTTCTCTCAAATGTTGCAGTGATGCTCGGGATGTGTGGGCTGTCGCCCCATCCTGTTGAAGCCAGACATTCTGCATATTAAGTTCTACAAAGCCCGAGGCGGAAACATTCTGAATTATCGCTATGTAGCGTTCTGAATTGACGGCAATAGCTCGATTCCTTTCTTCAAAAAAGTAAGGCCCAACTATACCCATTTGTGACACAGCGCACTGTAACTTTCTCACAATGCAGAGGCCTTTCATGTATCTTTCTCGGGTTGTCGTGGCACCAGTACCGGAAGTTTTACTTGTTTACGCAGCCAGACAAGTGGAAATGTGCCTCATAACTGAGAAAAACACTTCTTGAGGTAAATTTTCAAGAATGTTTTCACATGCAGCCATTCGACTATTCCAAATCACGTTCTGACAATTCCTGTGTAAGAACCAACTTGTGTGCATGAAAGTGAAGAGTCTGATGAAGAATTCTTAGCACACTGCGATCAGAGAGACGAAGGGCGGTCGCATGTCTGACAATTTCTATGTAGGAACCAACTTGTATGAATGAAAGTGAAGATCCTGATGAAGAATTCTTCGCACACTGCGATCAGAGAGCCGAAGGGCAGTCGCATGTCTGCGTGCAGATCGTGTAGGCGACCGTAACAGCAGATCCAGTTTCTCTGAAGATTTTACCCAGAAAACGATTGATTTTCGATCTGGGACCGCTCGATTACGAGGAATTTCAAATCGGATGCGGAACGCTCGTTGTGCAGCGATGACGGATCCATTTTCGCAAATGTACACTTCAACGGCGAAAGCGCGCTGTGCGTTGGTTCACATGGTGTTTCAGACTAAATCCGGTTTCAAATAAAAACTGTTTGTCTTGGCGCGTGTACTAACGCGACCCCCACTTTTCGACAACGCCGCCCCGCTCCACGACACCGTATTGAAAATAGGGAGACAGTTATGCCGCACCCTGTATTATGGAAACATTAGTCAACGCTACAGCGATGACTCACGTCGATAAAAATTATTTGAGTATGAGTATCGATTAATTTCCTTTAACTAAGCGCGTGCCCCGGACCAAGATTCGGAAACAGCCGGTACCTGCTTGACATTAATGTACCACCAAGAACAATTTCCATTCAATCGTATGCAGACCAAGCGAGTCGACCAGATAAGTTACTAGAAACGAACAGTTCACTTATACATAAATAGAATGGGCTTAGAAATATTTGTTGTGCATCCTTATAAATATTATTGTTGTTTAAATTATTCTCAGAAGGTTAATTGGTTCATCTGAATGGGGCTATTTTTAGGTTCTAGCAAAACGCATTCCTTGGGAAATCTATTGGCGACCGACAAAAACGCCGACGCCCAACAGATTTATTACAAATGACTATGAGATAGACTGTCTTTGTAAATTATTTTTTGTTTTATTTATTTTAGTATCGCAGGTAGCTTTGTGTTTGTAAGAAGCAGAAGACATGTACTCGTATCATCCTCCAAACTATTTCTCTCTCCCTACGAAACAGACGCAGCCCGATCATCAAAACACTAATATATTAAGCAATATTTAGACCTACTTTGACGCACGCCTATCCTATATGGCATAACATTTCCAATACCCAATTCAAAAGACTACAAACGATCCAAAATAAATTACTATGACTCGAACAGATACATAAACATGTACACATTCCAAGACAACATTCACATCACTCCAATATAACACTTTTGGCGATAGCGAGAATAAAGAGTGCATATGCCTTGACCGGGAATCGAACCCGGCTCTCCTAATTTCCGGTTGGTTGCTCTGACCGCTGAGCTATCGAGGCACACTCATGATCCTTGCTGATGCTCCAGTTTTAACGCGTCGCTACAGTACTCCCCCCTAGAGACATGGTTTGTTTCGATACAATTAACGGAATGTGACCGCGTTCGCCATTCTTACGAAATAGGACGGGAATCGAATCCGCGAATTTGAGATGAAAGGGAGGTTGGATGTACTGGAACGAATCACATCACGTCAGGGTCACCACTTGGGCGATAGCAAGGATAAAAAGTGCTTATGCCTTGACCGGGAATCGAACCCGGCTCTCCCAATTTCAGGTTGGTGGCTCTGACCGCTGAGCTATCGAGGCACACTCATTATCCTTGCTAATGCGCCAGTTTTAATGCGTCACTACAGTACTCCCTCCCTAGAGACACGGTTTGTCTCGATACAATTTAACGGAATGTGACCGCGTTCGCCATTCTTACGAACCGTTGTTCGGTAACCCCGGGACTATAGGGCGATGGATAGGTTGGGAATCGAATCCGCGAATTTGACATGTTAAGGGAGGTTCGACTACTGGAACGAATTACATCACGTCGGGGTCACCACTTTGGCGATAGCAAGGATAAAAAGTGCTTATGCCTTGACCGGGAATCGAACCCGGCTCTCCCAATTTCAGGTTGGTTGCTCTGACCGCTGAGCTATCGAAGCACACTCATTATCCTTGCTAATGCGCCAGTTTTAACACGTCGCTACACACTATATAAAATCAATTTTACAACCATCATATACACAGTGTATCTCTAATATAACACTTAAAATACACACCACACAAACACAAATACCCACATGAGATACTCCATGACAAAAATAAGGAGACAAACCGAGCCTCCTATACTACCCAATTTCATCCAACCCCACTATAACCTTGGCCGAAACCCAATACCATCCGGAAATCCATCCAGAAAACCATCGGAAAAAATATTCCAAATTTTTGATTGCCTTTCAAGAGGTCTACGGATTAAAATTTTTTTCAGTGATTTCATCATAAATTGTTTAGAGATAATTTTATCTTGTGTAATTTGACCGGTCTAAAAGCCTTGTACGATGATTTTTCGTCGTTCAAAGCAAAAAAGTCAGATTTAATTTTTTTTTTGGATTTGTTTTCTTAAAATAATTAATATTTTTTGATAAAAAATTATGGATTATTACTAAAAAACATTTACAATCTCAAATAATTATTAAAAAAGAAGAATTCTTCCTTAAAATTTTGAAAAAATTGATCGAGGAAGCCGTCACTCTGTGGTAGTTCATAATACCGACGCAATTGAGTAAAACAACTACTAAATTTTATACCACTATATTTAAATTTTATACCTTAAATATTTATCAAAAACAACAAATTCCATCGTTCCGAACATAATGAAAAAAAAAAAGAAGAAAATCGCAGCGCTTTGAAATCTTCGGGATTTCTTTGGGATACTTTAAGGTTGAAAATAAATAGTCAACATCTTTAGCCTATCCATTATTTGTAAAGTTATGCCAAGTTAAGCGAATATTCTCACACACACAATTTCTTACCTCTTTTTCAATCAACATTCTCGCATCGAAAAATGTTTTTATCAAAAACCAATAACTACGACTTGCAAAGAATACTTTGCAGTCTTTAGAACCCTATTTGAATTTTCTGTTCGATCATTATTTCTCGAGTAATCAATTATCAAATTCGAAACTGATAGTTTTGTTTTAAACGACGATAACTCGACAAAAAGTTATCGTACTTTTAGGCCGTTCAAATTAAAGAGGATAAAATTATCTAAAAAAGCATTATGTTGAAATCGCTGAAAAACAATTATTTATAGAAAGTCCGTGGACCTTTTGAAATACAAGCAAAAATTTTAAGAAAATCTTTTCCATTGGTTTTCTTATGATTAGTCAAGAATTGGTAATGGTAGAAAATATTTAACTCAAGATCTAAAAACTAGAGACTAGTAGCTTCAATTTGCTTTTTTTTTAATTGCTCTGCAACTATTTTTCTCCAATTTACAACCAATTAAACACCACCTAAAAATTTAGGATTTTCTTACATCCCTTAATTTTTGTGCCTAGTGTAAAGTACGATTCATCAAAACTAGGATCTAAAAATCGGTTCAAATTCAAAGTATAAAAAACGTAATAAAGAAGAGATAAACGTTCATACGTAAGAGTATATATTTGGCCCCACAACCGCTGTGTTGATTAGTTCCAGTGGCACACAAGACGGCCATACCTCGTCCCACAGTTCGGTAGATTCAACAACGATTTTCTCCACATTCCGTTGCCTTATTTCCACCATTACACACGACACTATTTTTGCAATCGGGCCATTACTCATTAAAGCGATCCAAACATCAAAGCGTAATAGTGTAAAAGCCCGACGTCTCGGTGCGTGGAGGCGCCTCGGCCTGTCTGCGTCCTGTTAAAATCTCGCGATTCCCCGAAATAAATTTGATCAAGAGCGGCAGCTTAAAATTAGAAAGGCCCGTAACAGGTCACAGCACTAATCTTGACCTCAACACCAGAACACGCCCAACGCAAGGAAGCGTGGGGTATCAGTTGGCTCAGGTTAATTGGTTTTGTTCTCAATTTACGATTGAAGGGAGATGGGGATGGGTCTGGAATTTGTAAACCATATTTCTAATACAAAACATAGCAACACTGTTTTTCATTCCACGCCTCCCACGAATTTTCTGTTTTATATATGCCCAGGCATTGTCGATGGGATTAATATCGGGTAACTCTGTTGGCTAATCCAACCTAATACTGGGGCAGGTTGGAACCTTTGGTGTGAAGAAAACACTACACTCGACGCGCATTTCACCAACAAAGTTCTGCATCATATGCAGATGATTAAAACTAACCATCCAGTTTTAATCAAACTTTATAGGTTTTTGGTGTTTTGTGGAAAACTAAGTCAGTGTTAATCCAACCTATCAATATAGTTTTCTTAACTCCGCATGTGCAATGATTGCTTTGATGTTTTGAATTACCACCTTTTTAGACTTTTACTGGGCAAGAGACCATCATAGAGAAAGATGGAGAGGAGTAACGGGTTGTCGAATAACCAAACTCTTCATCGAATACTCAGAGATTGAGAAATGGGCCCAAGAATTCATTAAATTGAACAGGCACAAAGCCAGAATTCTGGTGGGAATCATTACGGGCCACCATAGTAGCCTGAATGCATATAAGCACAAGCTGAGGCTGACTGACAGCCTGGCCTGCAGATACTGTAAAGAAGACGAGGAAACCTCGAGTCATCTTCTTTACACCTGCCCCACACTGGAGGAGAAGTACCTTATATTAGGGACCCCTGTTATCCTAGAAGAGGCGAGGCTTAAGGCGAGGGACGTGCCCAAATTGCTCCTTTTATGGGATAGCATTTTTGGATAATGACCCGGATAAGAGGGGATCGCCAAGGGACTACCCATGCGATCAGTGGCTGGTGAGGCCCAAGCCCACAAAGATAATAATAATAATAGACATTTACCACATCCAAAAATGGTCGAGGAGGCGCATTCGAATTGATAGCATGAAGGGGCACTAAAACTTGCCCATTGAACAAGACGACGGACATTTTCAATTTTACTTTGGCTTTTATCTGTTAATAAAAAACGTCATTAGTTTTTAACTTAAAATTTCAAACTTGTACCTCATTATTATTTTATCTCTAGAATTAGTAACACATTTGCACGTTTTTGATGATGTCGCTTGACACGTAACTTGAGATCCTGATTAGCTTTTATTTCAATAAATTTGAAAAGGATAAAATTCTAATTATTTTCAAAAAATTCAAAGAAATACTTGTTATAGATAAACACTGATTGATGACCTGATAAAAATAAATATGTCGCAAAAGTTTTCTTTTTCATGACAATCTTTGAACAAAGTACTTTTTGATATCTGAGTATAAACTGTATTCAAAGCCACCATATCATCGCCAGGTAAAAATTTAACGCGATCCAACTATAACAAACGCTCGAATGTAAACATGTATAATCTAGAGGTAAGCTATTTCCAAAGCCAATATTTGCTCAAGATCTCTCTTAAGTATCAGTATCAATATAGTAAAATTTACAGAAACGGATATTCATCAATTATTATTGAAACATAACAAAATAACCTATGGGGATGGGGATTAAATCGAATTCTTCTTAAATATTGCAGGAGTCTTATACGAGGGTAGTCCAAGAACTATCCGACCTAACAAAGAAAACACAATAAATTTGGGGGAAAGGGGTCACCTTATTTGGTCAATCACTGTAATGTTGGTAGCTCGTACGGCCTCGTTTAAACTCTGCCAACCAAAATTCTACTGTTGTAAACGAAGGAGCAGACTTCTGCAGAGTAGAATTTAGCTCCGCTTTGATATCGGATGCACTGAGGTCTTTCAAATAAGAGTATTGTTTTACATCACGATGACCAAATGTTTCCATGTTTGCAAATTCAACGTAGCGTCGTCAAACTTCAAACTTAAGCTTTACAGGGTTGGTACTTCTACCATCACCAGTACAGTCATTCTTTTCAAACAACAGCCGCCTTCTACGCGTCAGGTCTGATACTCTCTGCCCACAAGTTTTGCTGAGGTTTGGAAAGTATCAAGGATCTGCCCTATATTAAAAAGGATCAATCCATCTGATATAAAAAAATTATCATCCAACCACTATTCTGTCAAGTCTTGTAAAGTTTTTCGAAATGTCATCATACACCTATATTTATCTTGATGTGAAACACGTTTTATCTCCCAATCAACATGTTACAAATTTCACAAAATGTACGCATATAATCGCAAAGAACATACATAATAAAATTGGCGTATACTGATTTTTAGAAATGTCATAGTTTTCTATTTCTCTTACAGTATACTCGTATGTGCTCCAAATCTATGTTGAACGTATTTCGATAATATGACCAAAACCGTATTTATATTATTAATTATAATTTGATCTCAAATAATTTAACTATAGGAAATTACATTCCATTTACTTTCCAAACACCCCACACGGATACATAGTTTCCTGTATACCTTTTCTTATTTATTATTTTTTCTTACAGTATTACTAATTACATTTTTTATGTTGTGGAATTTTTCGTTGAAATTTCGCGAAAATATCGAATCAATTCTGGGTCACCTCGACGAAAATACCTACGACGAATGTTGTCAAATTAAAGTTTTTCACGTGTAATTAAACAGCAGATAGTTAACCCAGAAACTAGAAATAAATACCATAATGCGCGCAATTAACTTTATGAACGAGTGTTTTTTTTTTTTTTAAGAGAAACCTTGCGATAGTTGTACTCGTAGTCGGAATCGCTCTAAATGATATAGATAATTATTTTCCTCGGCTCGATATCACTATGCCATTATGATACGATTTTCCTGTATATGAGAACCCTTATTTCGTGACTCCGTCTTATATTACATACAGAAAAGGTTTCTTAAATATAAGTTTTTATATACCTTATATAAGTTTTTATATACCTGATACCTGCTTATAAATTTAAGATGCTTGTCCTATATTCTTTATTTACGTATGATTGCAAGAGATTGGTTTAAATTTCCATAAAGAAAAAATTGTAACATGGTAACCTCGTACGAGTCTCCGCCAAAATTAATATTTTAAATAAATAAAGTAGTAAATTGCCGAAGTAAACACGTAGGAAGCCCTCCCATGTACTGTCTTGGGAAATAAAAATAACTAAGCACAAGAATTAAGGGGTGTAAAAAATGTAGGAGTATGTCAGGAAATTTAACTAGTAGGCTCGAGCTTAAAATATTTTAATATAGGATTGTAAATTAATTGCAACAAAATAGAAAATTATATAACAGATAATCACCAAACTAGATAAGAGTCCGTTCTATCACCCGAGATGACACATCTGAAAGTAAACAAAAAAATATCTGAGCAACCAATTCCCTGTATAATAATACTAGCATAAATATTTATGTGAAAATCAGCACTATTTCAATGTAGGGAAACAATATCTACAATCTACAGATTCGTATGTCTTGCCTGGATCTACGGTCTTAAGGGTCAACTCGCGAAAGACCTCCCCAGACAACAAGCTAGTCAGAGTATCTACCATGGTAAACAGTGTAATAGCATGCCTTCACTAAAGTACTAAGGGTTAACTCGCATAATACCCACTCTATACAACTAGCAGAGCATGAAGGGTCAACTCGCGACATGCTCTGAATGAAATACTAAATTTGTAGTAAAAACATTTAGTTTATGTTATTTAATAAATTATCATGCAATTGACTAATAAAATAGTCGTGTAATTTACCATAACAATACAATAGAATTGACTGCCCTGTGAGATAAACTCACCTGTTGGATATTACACTAAATGCACAAGCACGACAAATGAAATACAGTTCTCACTTTAGATGTCTACTTAAGGACTGGCATTCCAGAGAATATGTATGTAAAGTCGGGCCCTTATTTAAGCTACGGCTCAGTAAAATAAACAAAGTATCGGAATGATTTTATCTAACGCTGGTAAAAGACGTCGAGATTAAAGTCAATTTTAATGGTTAAAATTACTGCCTTCTTACAAAAAATCCTAAATTTTTAAATAATTATCAAAGGGCTGCAACTTGGAGGAAAATAATCGCAGAGCCATTTAAAGAAAAACAAATTGAAGCTCCAAGTTTCTAGTTTACAAATCTCGAGTTAAAAGTAAGTTTTTTAACATCAGATCTCCTTTGAAAATCACCTAAAAATTTAGGATTTTTTTACATCCCTTAATTTGTGTGGCTAGTGTACATACTTTACACGGCAATAATTTATAAATAGTTTATTTTGCAAGTGAGTATTGACGGCGATGATACAATCCATGACTAACCATCAGCATTAATAATAATTTTATTCCGATAACAA
Source organism: Rosalia funebris (assembly GCA_037954035.1). Lineage (NCBI taxonomy): Eukaryota > Metazoa > Arthropoda > Insecta > Coleoptera > Cerambycidae > Rosalia > Rosalia funebris. The sequence continues at coordinate 19,547,348 of JAZFAV010000039.1, read as the reverse complement.
ATGGGGGGATATGTCTAGCGTACGTTATATAACTCGCGTGTTATTTCATGCAATAAACAAATAAATGTGGGATGCGTGTGAGTTGGAGAAGCCCAACTGGTAATACCCATACAATAACAATTAATATAATTACAAACGACCAGCAGAATAGCAATTAGTTAGTTAGAATCCATTGTTTGAAATGCAAATAAATGCCTGGCGCATGATATTGTTATTCCCGTCTTGAGGTAAATTCCTGTAATAAAATGTGGGAATGTTATACAGGGTGGGATGTTTATACAGGGTGTCTCATTTAAAACGAAACACTTGCGATAACTATGTTAGCTTTTGTTCGAAAAGTTTATCAAATAATATTCCGAAATTCACAAAATAACATTTATTGACAATTATCGATCCACCCATCCGCCACACCGAGCTACACGTGATACATAATACAGATTAACCTTAGGGCCTGACTGAACATCGAGTAGATAATCGTCTAAGCTTGAAGGTATTTGTTTACAATAACTTATAGTTAATGGGGTTGAATGGCATCGTCTGGGGTTCCAGTGGCTGCGACGGGACCGTGAAGGCGGCAGATAAGTTAACAACTATATAATTATTTTTTGACATAAAAGCCGTTATTGTCAATAACACTCCTCTCCCGAGTCAACAGTTATTCCAAGTGTACTGTTTTAAATGCCACACCCCGTATAGTATAAATCGTTTTAACATACAATAATGATAACCCCGTCTATCAGCGGATTTAAATAAAGATACACATGTCGCTTAAGATTTTTAACCGACTTCAAGAAAAGGTGGACGTTCTCAATTCGTCAATTTTTTCATGTACGCTCGGGTATAATTTTCGTGTTTATGAACCGATTTTAATTATTCTTTTTGCGTTGGGTTCAGTATTGGGATGTCAAGAGAAGCGATATGACCTCTGGCGACCGAATGCTAAAATAATCTCTAGTAGATGATTTCCCAGCCTCACTTTTTGGTGGTGTTATTTCCGATATTTTACAGCATTTTTGGCTATTTTCCTGTATTTTAAAATTAATGTTATTGTTGTTATCGTTAGTTGTTCTTATATTATCTTTTATATTATCCTTTTACACTATTATAGTTTTCGTGGCAGAAAAATTGGATTGTTCTATCGGTTACGTCTGGTAAGTAGGTACTTGTTATTATAAATATTTTTAATGTACAATATTGTTATTTTAAAACGAACTGTCCAAATTAGAGGAGATATTAAAAACAATAGACCTGCGCCTGGTCAAATAAGAAGGGGAAAAGTATAAAGCAGTGCCGATTAAAGATGTCTGAAATGTCTTCCTCCAAGCTTTCGAACCATTACTGTTGTGTTCCTCAATGCCATACTTGGGCCAAAAAGTACCTTGAAAAGAAAATGAGTTTTCATCTTTTTCCTAAAGAAAATTCAGGAAAAGTCAAGTTTGAATCCATAATGGGAAAAGAGTTAGTGGATCGAAGAAAAGCCTGGATAATTAGACTACGCATTGGCAAGCCTGTGACCAAATTTATGAAAGTTTGCTCTCTACACTTCAAGGCAGAAGATTATTTTAACAAAGGTAGAACTTCTAATCTATGATTTCAAACATTCAAAATATATTTTCTATTTTTGTAAAGACAAAAATCGGAAAGTAGGGGTCGTGAATTAAAGAAAACAGCGGTTCCTTCTTCCGAAACCTTCCGACACCTACAACAGTGTCCTCGACCTCGAAGGCACAATCTTCACACTCGTATCGGGGTGAAAGATACCGGAACAGACAATTGATGTAAGCTCATCCAGTTGGTCCATGTGGTCAATCTGAAGTTGTCGAAAATAATACTGAGGCTGAGATTCAAGTTGCCCAGGGTTTGATTAATATGCTTCACACTAAACAAGATGTCACGGAGATAGAAATAAATAGTGCTACTAATAGTTTAGTGGAGGTACGTAATGCTGAAGTACAAGTAAACATACAAAAGCCATTGATTTTATTTTAGCCGACCCATTTAAAATAATAAGTTCTCCACTAATTTGATGGGGTTCGGACTGCAGAGCACTAGTCTGCAGACAAATGGCAACCAACTTAATGTGAGAAGAGCAACAATCTGTTCTGCCATGTGAAATAATGTGACCAGCATTTAAAACTTCTTCTCCTTCAACCACACATCTTGCATTTATATTTCCACCAACATAGTTAATGTACTCTACTAAACTTAGAGTAGTTGGGCCATGTTCATTCTAAAATAACAATATTTTACATTAAAAATATTTTCTAATCAAAAATGATAATACCTGAGACAGACAAAAATGATAATACCTAAGACAGAGGCTCCTAATAAGTAGGTACTTACCAGACAACCGACAGAACAATCCAATTTTTCAGTCACAAAAACTATGTAAAATGATAATAAATATAACAACAACTAACGATAACAACAATAACAATAATTTTAAAATACAGGAAAATAGCCAAAAATGCTGGAAAATATCGAAAATAACACGACCAAAAAGTGAGGTTGGGAAACCATATACTAGAGATTAATTTGCGGATAATCCGTCATGGCGCTGCGATCTTAATTTGAATTCCCAATAGCTCCAAGGCTCCATCTTAATTTCATTAGTATCGAAGACACACAACGGAACTTTTTATTCAAGTAGCCATCATTTCAAAAAAAAGCATCCTTAGTAGGGCTAGCCATCACTTAAAGAAATAAGTGTTTCTACAACAATATAATACTTAATTGTTGTTCCGTTTAATGCAATCAAGAAATTATTCTTTATTATGTAATTATTATTAATTGTTTTATATAATTTTGAAGTCGGTGCCAAGTAAGACATAAAGAAATATACACCTTGTTATTATAACAACGAGTTTACATTTAAAATTGCCGAGGGTCGGTAAGTAACTAGTAATTGCCATTCGCATTAAGTACTAATATTGTATGGCACCCACTTCAAAATTATATAAAACAATTAATAATAATTACATAATAAACAATAATTACCTAATTACATTAAACGGAACAACAAATAAGTATTAAATTGTTGTAGAAAACATTTATTTCTTGCTTTTTAGTTAGGTAAATTACTTTTTTTAAGTCGGTTTTTTTAACTTATGATGGTAGAAGGCTGGTTATGTGTTCAATTATTTATGTAGGAGTGTATCCCCTACAATATTTACTAAAGATGTATTTTGTAGAATAAGAATATTAAATGCTTTTCTTAAAAATTACTTAAGAAGTAATGTTTTGTTTTTGTTCAAAGGTTTTAGTCTTTGAGTTTGGTGGGTTTGCTACCCACCATAGGGGATATATTTGAAATTATCAGAAAATTTTCAATAAGATGGGAACATAAAATAATTATGTCAACCTAATCGGCGATTGTGTCTACTGTGCGTCGTCCTGCTTTGAATTTCTAATTGAAAACATCTCCAAAGGAGCAGCTTTTAAACACAATCGTCGACACGGCCGATTGCACCCGCCCAATATTAGAGTTACGGAACCGTAAACCTGATACAAATTTTCCTGTTCACGGCAGTTTTCCACGGGTTCCTTCATTCCGAACGGCCGTGCCAAGAATTGCGGAATTTCGGATGGCAACCGCCGTTAAAATACAATGGGATCGGGCGGCCAATGCCACGCATTGATCAGATCTAATTTGGGCCTAAACAACGGCCCCCGATTTATTTTTAAACAGCGAAAGCCGTCCTGACCCAAATAAATTATCGGGTAGCGAGCGAAATTGAGACCGGGGATAAAAAAAAAGGCGACAAAAGAATTAATTTTAATGAGCGGATTAAATCCACATTTAATAGCCAGGATTTTATATCGTTATGAAGGCAATTCGTTCAAAGGCCTTGAGTTCTTTCGTTGCTCAGACGAATATACAGTATGTTGTATAATAAAAAGCCATCGATTGCTTCACCATTTTTACAGTTAAAACATAAGTTCTGTTATGAGATGAATCTACTCTAGATTCTGGAGAACATAATAGTGAAGACATGTACAACGTTCCAGACATTTATACGCGATAAGGGACTCATAATATCATATAAATTGTATACCATGTATATAAATATGAAACCGGAATTTGCCCATAGATGGCCTAGCTGCTAACGTAGTTACCGTCATACCGCGTCATTGGCGCCATTTTCTTGTTTTGACATCTGATAACGGATTTTATCTCACAACAATACCAGTTTCATACAACAACATCGTGTATAATAGCGTTGAACATGTTGAATTTTGTACCCGGAAACTACGATTTGCGGACAGCACTGATTTTCTGTTACCATTTGAAGAAAACTGCTGCAGAGTCGCATCGAATGCTTGTCGAAGCCTAAGGTGAGCATGCTCTTGGTATATCACAGCGCGTTGAGTGGTTTAAAAAATTGGGAACGTGGAAGACCACTGAAAAAAATTTAAGATAGCGAATCGCAAGCATTGTTGGATGAGGATGACACTCAAGCGCAACAAGAACTTGGGGATCAATTAAATGTGACACGAGAAGCCTTCTCCATACCTTTAAAAGCCATGGGGAAGATCCAGAGAACGGGAAAATGCAAGATTCACATGAACTGAATGAAAGACAGCAGGAAAACCGAAAAACCATCTGCGAAATGCTGCTAGCCAGGTACAAAAGAAAATCATTTCTCCATCGAATTGTGACTGGCGATGAAAAGTGGATATATTTCGAAAATCCCAAGCGTAGAAGATCATGGGTAACTCCAGGAAAACCATCGACATCGACTGCAAGGCCAAATCGCTATAGATGGAAGACGATGCTCTGCATTTGGTGAGATCAGAAGAATGTGATCTATTATGAGCTGCTAAAACCTGGCCAGACCTTTAATACTAACGCTACCGACAACAAATGATGAATTTGAATCAAGCTTTGCGTGAAAAACAACCAGAATATCAAAAAAGGCAACACAAAGTGATTTTGCTTCATGATCATGCGCCATCACACACAGCAAAACTGGGTCAAGGAAACGATTGAGGCGTTTAGTTGGGAAATACTTTCGCATGAGGCTTACTCACCAGACTTGGCTCCCTCCGATTACTACTTATTTGCATCGATGGGACCCGCATCCAGGGCTTCACTTTTTACGAAAATGTACGAAAACTTGCTCGACAACTGGTTTGCTTCAAAAGAGCAAGAATTTGTTTGGCACGGAATCCACAAATTGTCAGAGAGATGGGAAAAATGTATAGCTAGCAATGGGCAATATTTCGAATAAAATATTTATCACATTCATACAACAAACGTGTATTTTCTATACAAAAAAATCCTGTTCCATACTTACCTACCTGGTATTGACAACTTATTTATTGCTGATTCACTAATCCACGAAAAGTCTGGAATAATCTAGGACGCAAGGACATACCGATCCTTTGGAACGACGTGGTTTTAAAAAAGGAAGGAGCGGGAATAGATAAGTCCGATTGTAGTAAAACGGGGACATATAACGAGAGGAAAACCAGGAGATTTTAAAGTTGCAAAGCTGCAGAGAAGAGTATGCGCCACGAACCCTCGGACAAGGAAGGAAGTTTTTAAAATCACTTTAAAATATTTCTTCAACATTGGAAATAGATTAATTAGAAATATTATCTCCCTTATTGTTCAAATTCGATCCAATTAGACTATCAACATTGGAAATAGATGATAGTCTAATTGGATCGAATTTGAACAATAAGGGAGATAATCAATAAATGCAAAGTTCTTTGATTTTTACAACGCCAGTAGACTTGCAATACCATTCGTTGTCTTGCAAAATACGTCTTTGTAGACTAACGAGGAGGTACCCAACAAAACCAGAATTATTTATTTATTTTTTTTTTAATTTAAGCTAACATTTCGAAAACATCACTCTGCTTCAAAATACTATCCATTAGATTATATGGACCTGTCCCAATGGTTCTTCCACTGTTCGAAACATTTTTTATACTTATTCTTCTGAACTAATGCTGCTTACTAGTGGCTCCAGCGATATTTTCTTAACCTCTTCTACGTCCTGAAAACGATTCGCCTTATGTTTTTCTTAATTCTTGGGAATAATAGAAAGTCGCAAAAGTTGATGGTGAAATTTTTTGATTTCATTTGATGAAGAAAACGTCGGGACGGGCTTAAGGTAGTTTTTCCGGAAACTTACTTTTCTATAGAATTTCATCAAATTAGTACACATAAAGATGAAATGAAAAATGTTTGTCTGTACAATAAAGGAGATATTCACCATCAAACTTGGAACCTTTTGCATGGTTTGAATGTACCAGTTGACTAAAAGTTACACATTTTATATATCATAACTTGAAAACTTTTCTATATATTTTTTCCAAAAACAACTCATCTATATATTAGTTTATTACCAAAAGCCAGCCCAGACAGCGGCTTGGTTTTAACGGACTTGCAGGGGAGGAGAGGGAAGTACGGGAAAAATGACATGCAATTTAGCTAGCCCGATCGATTAGTTTGCGTAATACAGTGGCTATAATATTGACATGTCGTTACTCGTATTCCAAATATTTTACGTTTACCCGTGCTTTTATTTTTGAACTGGATGGTACCGGAGAAACTACCTTAAGAAAAATGTCATCTGGGGTACCACGGGGTACCACAACGGGGTACCAAAAAAAACATTTTTTTTTTGGTACCCCGTCGTACAAAGTTTGGGCCCAGAGTTGCACTATGGCCCAAAAGTCTAAATTCTTATCAAAATGACACCAAGAGAAGTAGCCAATAGGATTTATTTTTAGACAGAGTATTAAAACGATCAGAGTAGATAAGCTATGAGAGCACGACGCCAAAATCCCATGTATTTTCTTATGGAGATCCATTCTGGTCATTTTTTAATAATTTCAAGGCCGAAACTGAGTAAGAATATATAAAGCTAAAATTCAACAACTAGGCTACTTTTCTCCCATTATTCTCATCCTCACACACCTGATCTCCCGACCTATGATGACGAGCAAGTCGAAGTAACACGCATATTTGTACATCCACACGCGTCAGCGTAATTCCTATGATTTATTACAACAAAACATTATTTATTGGAGCTCTCTAATAACAGGACGAGACTCACGAGACCCCGATGGCCGACAGCGCGGTAATTCTCCGCCTTCTCCTGATACGGCCGCCGTTACCATTACTCATTACCTCAAATAATTAAGACGAGAATTAGATAAGAAAAATAAAGATCGACCGTAGAAAGCTACCGAAGCAAATTGGTTTAATTACGGCACGCCACGAAAGCGGGAGGGGGATTAATAGATCTTAATAGAGTGTAATTAGATTTGACACGAACGGGTTATTTTATAACGAAAAAAAAATGTCCAAACCGGAGCAGCTGGCTTCGCCAGACCGAACGCCAATAGCCTTGAGTGTTAATTGCCAATAGCCTCTAACGATATGAATTACAGTGAGCTGTACTGAATGCCCATCACAGTCACCCGATGCTACTAGTCACATCGAAACCGTTTGAAACTATACATATAAAAAGTATAAGATTCATGAAAGGAACGTATGCAGGACTCCAACTACTGAAACAATTTCTCAATTCCATTGAATAGACCATGGAAGCCGACAGCAAAATTCTGGAGATTTGGAATTCTTCTGCAAAGGCATCAGTCGTAAACCAAAATCTTTAATAGATGACAGGCATTTTTGATTTGCTATAGGTTTTCTACAATGTCCAAAATAAAGAGAATTTTAGACAAATATAGTAGAAAAGATATTCTTGTTTGTATGCAACGTAGAATCGTCTGAGAAATACATGATACATACGTTCGAGAAAAATTCGGAAAAGTGTGAAGCAAATCAAAGACGCGAATATAAAAATAAAATAAAACAGTTTTAAAACCTTAAAACGGACTTTTCCGCACGTATAACATCTCTATCTCGAAATTGAGTATCCGAGAAAAAATAAACCAACACATAAAGGCAGAATACGTGTCTTATGTGACAGTTTTACTTTTTTTCAATTTCTCTCAAATAGTCCACCATCGTGCTCTCTCATGACCCATGGACAGGGTGGGGTGTGTCCTATTCACCTCAAAATCAATAGATATCGTCTGGTAGACGTCCCTAATCAGAATCAGTCGAAACCCGATCGATCCGACACGATTTAATTGAGTGATCATGCCAACAAAAAAAAATCTCAAATAGTCCACCATTGTGCTTTCTCATGACCCATGAACATGGTAGAGTGTGTCCTATCCACCTCAAAATCAATAGGTGTCGTCTGGGAGATGTCCCCAATCAGTCAAAACCTGATGGATCCGACACGATTTAGTTGAGTTATCGTGCTTTGGCGATAGCAAGGATAAAAGTGCATGTCTTGACCGGGAATCGAACCCGGATCTCCCAATTGCCGGTTGGTTGCTCTGACCGCTAAGCTATCAAGGAACACTTACTATTCTTGCTAATGTTGCCAGTTTAACGCGTCGATACAGTGTTAATAAGAAATTTTATTAATGCCGACGACAACGAGACACACACAAAATTGTTTAGAAACAATTTTTTTTTGTTTTTAGGTCAAAAAACGAAAAATAAACGCTAGAAAAAAAAGTTGACACGATTACATTACTTTTCCGCGTATAGTTGAGTGGGGAAAAGTAATAACAATGTAGAAGTTTCTTGAGACGACCACATGCGTATAGCTCGACAAGAATAGGAACAAGTCACAATAAAACTGCGAAATCGGACCGCCCACGAGGTGCGCAGTAAATAGCCTGATCTTTACTCACAATCAGTCGAATTGAGACCTTTTCAGAGTGAATATCGATGAATATATATTGAATGTGAATGTATATAGAATTCGATCTGGCTACGCGTAAAGTGTATCATTTTCGCATACCTAGAGAATCTCACACTTTTTTATATTATTGATGAGCAGTACGTAACAAGATCTCCTCAATTTCTGTCGACTTTCACAGCATTTGGTGAACAACCCACTTCTGCAAAAAAAATATTGAAGGTCGATAGACATCTAACAAGTTTGCCCAGACTTCGTCAGCTTTCACAGCGTTTGAAAAACAATCTACAGCTTGACAAAAAAAGACACAACAGTTCACATATCTTGCTCTTGTAAATATATAACACCACTGGTATAAGAAATAGAAAAAAAATCCCTCTTCAACCGTTTGCATAAAATGAGGTGTCAAGTATAGAATAATATCCAAGATGTATTTTAAAATTAACAATTCCACGTTTACAATTACATGTTTACAATTCCACGACTTTCTGCAATTGCCAACTAAATTAAATGTTCAAAATGACCCCGTGACAATATGCAGGACGATGTTCAAGGTCTCGGAGACACATTATATGGCCCGAAGACTTGTTTTCAATTTCTTCGGCTATTCTATATTTTAAACCTTTAATATTTTCCCATTGGTTAATATACACATTGGACTTTAAACAGCTCCACAAAAGGTAATGCGGCGGTTTCAAATCGGGAGACCGAGAAGGCCAATCAATAGTTTGACGTCTCCCAGTTCACTTATAAAGGAAAATAAACTCCCACTTATATAAAAAATGTGGTGTCGATTCGTCTTGCTGGTACCAAATCATCATCATGAGGTCGTCAGTCCTAAGACTGGTTGGACGCTAACCTCCAGCTTCTCCTATATTGTGCTAACCTACGTATTTCGCTAATTGTGCTACAACCTACATCCCTTACTATTTGCGAGCAGTCTAATCTAGGCCTACCTCTGCCTTTCTTCACTCCTATTTCTGCCTCCAAAATATCGCGGACTATTCCCCCATGTCTCAGTAAGTGGCCTACCATTCTATCTCTTCTCTTCTTTATGTTTTTCCACATACTTCTTTTCTCGCCGACTTTCTCTAATACTTCTTCGTTTCTAACCCTATCAGTCCACGGTATTTTCATCATTCTTCCGTAACACCACGTCTCAAAAGCTTCTAATTTCTTCCTACTTGCTTCCCCTACCGTCCAGGTTTCGCAACCGTATAGTGCCGTGCTCCATACATACGTTTTCAAAAATCTCTTCCTTGTTTTTAAGTTTATTACCCCCGAGCATAAAAGTGCTTTCTTTTTGTTAAAAGCTATTCGACTGCGCTATTCTTTGTTTTATATCTTTATCGCTTCTTCCATCCTAATTTATTTTACATCCTAAATAAGTGAAGTCTTTAACTTCTTCCAATCTTTCATTATTAATTTGTACTTTCGTTTTTGCTCTGCTCTCGCGCCCTCTGCACACTAACACTTTAGTTTTGTTTTTATTCACCCTCATTCCGTATTCCTCTGTCAACACTGCCTCCATTTCGTTCAACGCTGATTCTTATTCCTCCTTACTAGATGCTAATACTCTATGCTATAATATGCTAGATGCTAATCCGCGAATCTCAGCATTTTTAGTTTCTGTTCCTGTACTTCAATCCCGAAATCCACTCTATCTTTTACCACATTAATCGCCTCTTCGATGTACAGATTAAAAATTAGTGGTGATAGCGTACATCCTTATTTTACTCCTTTCCTAATACCTACTTCCCTTCTTTCCCCTTCTACTTCTATAACAGCAGTTTGCTCTTTGTATAGATTGTGTACTACTCTCCTATCTCTATACTTCATTCCCGCGCTCTTTAATATCTCGAACATTTTTTCCCATCTTACATTATCAAAAGCTTTTTTTAAATTTACAAATCCTATATAAGCGTTCTTTCGTTTTTCTATTGTTTTCTCTAACATTACTCTTAGCGCCAGAATAGCTTCGCGAGTTCCCCTATTTCGCCTAAACCCGAATTGGTCTTCTCCTAGTATTTCCTCCGCTCTATTTTCTATCCTCTTCTGCACTATTCTGGTTAAGATTTTTGACGCGTGGGAAGTTAGGCTAATCGTTCTAAAGTTCTCGCATTTGTTGGCTACTCTCTTTTTCGGTATAGTAACGATAATGTTCCTCTTATAATCCTCCGGCATCTCCCCCGTTTCGTATATGTATTTTACCAGTTCAAACATCCTATTTACTACTTTCTGTCCTGCACATTTCAAAATTTCCGCCTGTATTTTATCTACACCCGGCGCTTTATTGTTCTTTAGCCCCCTTAGTGCTATTTCAAATTCCTCTCTCAATATAGGTTTTCCTACATCTTCCCTATCTATGCTAGATATAATTCTCTAATATATCTCCTAATTCCTGACCCTCGTATAAATTTCCTAAGTACTGCTTCCATCTATCCGCTTTCTCCTCTCTTTCGATCAGTATGTCCCCCGATTGACTCCTAACCTTTCTACTTATTGGTCCTATATCCCTGAAGTTCCTCTTAATTATTTTGTAAGCCTCATTGGTCTTACCTACTTGGAGCTTATCTTCTACTTCTTTGTATTTATTCTCTATCCATTGTTCTTTCGCTTTTCTACACTTTCTAATGATTTCCCACTTTATTCCCTTATAAGTTTTCAGTCCTTCCTCGTCTCGTCTGTTTTTGTAGCCTCATCTCTGTTGTATTAAGTTTAAGATTTCGTCCGTTATCCAGGGCTTCCTAGCTTCCCTTCTCTCGTGTCCTAAAACGTCCGTAGCCGCGGAATCTAGACTATTCTTGATACCCTCCCACTCAGTTTCTGCGTTCTTGATTTCGTCATTACTCGCTTTATTTATTAATTGATCTGTTTTTTTTTCCTGGAACTTATCTTTCATATTCTGATCCCTCAATGGTACTAAATATACTTATTTATTTCATTTAGATAATTAACGCCAGGAAAGTTTTTTTAATGTGGGTGCTAAGAATTGGTAAAAAAATCTGAATGTACATACATCACAATTAATAAACATTGCGGCCAAATAATTCTATTATTAACACCAGCCCAAACGTTTACTTTTTGGTATACTGTGTGAGCCCCTATCATCAAATGAGGATTTTCTCTAATACCAGCAATTAACCATACTGTTTAAACGAAATGCGACTTCACTAGAAAAACAATATTGTTCAAGGACTGTTAGACATTTAGTCATCATTAATTCACAAAATCCTAGCCTTCGATCTTCCTCATCAATTCGAAAAATTCTACCTAGGACTAGATTCTACCCTAGGACTAGTATGGTGTCAATCAATGGGATTACAATCAGGGGGCTGCATATGGATTTCTATGCTTTCGAGCCAATTTTATGATAAAACGTGTACGGTATACGAGAGAGAAGTCCTCCCTACCTGGGCAATGTACCCTATGAGTACAAAAATTAAAAGATGTAATGAAATCCTAAATTTTTTGGTGATCTTCAAAGGACTGTAACTTGGAGAAAAACAGTCGCAGGGCAATTTTAAAAAGCAAATTGAAACTTCAAAGTTTAATTGGAGCTCAATTTAAGGATGAATTTTTCATTTTTTATTCATTTTTTGAGTTTGAAATTGTGTTTTTAGTCACATTTCTTTTATCAAAACATGTTAATTATTGTAAGAAAAAACACTATACGATCATTATTTCCTCAGTAATTAATTACCAAATTCAAAACTGACGTTTTTGCTTTGAACGACGATAACGCAGCGAAAAATCATCGGACAAGGCTTTTAGACCCCTCAAATTAAAGAGGACAAAAGAATCTAAAAAAGCTTTATAATGAAATCACTGAAAAAAAATTATTGAAGTCCGGGGACCTTTTGAAAGGCAAGCAAAAATTTGGAATTGTTTTCCCATGGTTTTCTTATGATTACATACTCAAAAACTGCTGATGGTAAAAAAAATTTGATCTCAAGATCTAAAAACTAGAAACACCGAGCTTCAATTTGCAATTCTTCAAATTACTCTGCGATAATTTTCCTCCAAGTTACCGCCCTTTGAAAGTCACCCAAAAATTTAGATTTTTTTACATCCCTTAATTTTTGTGCCTAGTGTATATTACGAAAGATGACTCTAACCATTCCCCGCCTAATTATCACCGCGGCGCTAATGGATGGATAGAGCGACGCACCTCTCAGACTGTAATTCAATTTCGTTGAAAACGTGATAATTGAACTCTGTTACTTCACTCTTCATCGCGAGTGTAGCGTTGGCGTTTCCTCTTTACGATATTCTCATAGCGCCTGTCTTCTAATAAATAATCGAGTTGGGTCGCCGTTTTCGACTGAATGGACGGAAATCCATTAATACATCTTGAGGTTCCCACTACTGCGCAATAGGATTTTTTGTTATGCAGATCTTGTAGATTGTGCCACGGCGCGGCGTGGCGGGTTGAAGCTGATTGCATGATTCTCTTCTTTATGTTTTTCCACATACTTCTTTTCTCGCCGACTTTCTCTAATATTTCTTCGTTTCTAACCCTATCAGTCCACGGTATTTTCATCATTCTTCGGTAACACCACATCTCAAAAACTTCTAATTTCTTCCTACTTGCTTCCCCTACCGTCCAGGTTTCGCAACCGTATAGTGCCGTGCTCCATACATACGTTTTCAAAAATCTCTTCCTTGTTTCTAAGTTTATTACCCCCGAGCATAAAATGCTTTCTTTTTGTTTAAAGCTACTCGGCCCTACGCTATTCTTTGTTTTATATCTTTATCGCTTCTTCCATCCCAATATACTTTACTTCCTAAATAAGTGAAGTCTTTAACTTCCTCCAATCTTTCATTATTAGTTTGTACTTTCGTTTTTGCTCTGCTCTTGTGTCCTCTGCACACTAACACTTTAGTTTTATTTTTATTCACCCTCATTCCGTATTCCTCTATCAACGCTGCCTCCATTTCGTTCAACGCTGATTCTAGTTCCTCCTTACTAGATGCTACTACTGCTATATCATCCGCGAATCTCAGCATTTCTAGTTTCTGTCCCTGTACTTTGTAAATGTATATTTTACATATATAAAATTCTTGTTGGTACATTTGAACTTCAATCTGACATAGGTGATATTTTTATTTTTTATTCCAAATTTTAAAAACGTTCAATGATACTCGACAGTTTCTATATATTTGGACTGTTTATGAAAAATGCAATAACATTATTTTTATGCAACATAAATCATATTTGCATCATATGACATTAAAGATTGTAGCAATGTTTGGTAAAGGGTGGTCCAACCATAATACACGATGTTAATTGTGAGTCACACCTTAACGTCAAGTTTTTTGCCCAACTTAATTTGACATTTCTTTGTTTCAGTGTTTGACAAATTCAACCATGGAGAGGTACACAATTGAGCAGCGCGTTAAGATTGTTGAAGCCTTTTACGAAAATGGGCGTTTAAATCAAAATACATTTCGTGCACTTCGTGACTTTTTTGGTCAGCATAATCGACCAAATGTGTCCACAATCGGGAGAATTGTGCGCATATTTCGGCAAACTGGATCTGTAGGAAATGTGAAAACACCTGTGCATGCTCGCCCAGTTTGTTCTGCGGAAAACATTGCTGTTGTTCGCGATGGTGTAGCAGAAGAGCCGTCAACCTCGACTCGTCGTCGTGCCCAACAATTGAACATCTCACGAACATCACACGAATTTTGAATAAAGATTTGAATTTACACGCTTACAGGGTTCAATTGACTCAAGAGCTAAAGCCTACTGACCATTTCAAGCGTCGTCAATACGCCGAATGGTTGGTTGAACAGACAGAAGTGAATGGTGACTTTACAAAGAAAATCATCTTCAGCGACGAGGCACACTTTCACCTCAGTGGATTCGTTAACAAGCAAAATTGCCGCATTTGGGCAAATGAGAATCCACGAGCGATTGTTGAAAAGCCGATGCATCCACAAAGAGTGACTGTTTGGTGCGGTTTATGGGCTGGCGGCGTCATCGGGCCGTACTTCTTCGAAAATGAGGTCGGCCAAGCAGTTACCGTGAATGGTGTTCGCTATCGCGAAATGATAACGGACTTCTTGTGGCCAGAAATTGAGGATATGGATCTGGACGATATGTGGTTCCAACAGGATGGTGCCACTTGCCACTTGCCACACAGCCAACGAAACAATGGCACTTTTGCGCGAGAAATTCAATGGCCGTGTTATCTCACGTCGTGGCGATGTTAATTGTCCGCCACGATCAAGTGATTTGACACCGTTGGACTTCTTTCTTTGGGGATATTTAAAAGAAAAAGTGTACGTCAATAAGCCAAGAACAATTCAAGAGCTAAAGGATGAGATAATTCGGCACATTAACGACATTGAACCTCAATTATGTCTCAGAGTCATTGAAAATATGGACCATCGGATAGAGGTATGCCACCGAAGGCGTGGTGAGCATTTGGCCGATATTTTGTTTCACACATAATTGTCATAGATCCTTCTATCATAATAAAAAATATTAAGATAATTTTCTGAAAACTTTTTGTTTTATTTACAATTAACATCGTGCATTTTGGTTGGACCACCTTTTACATTTGAAGTAGTTTATAATGATAGTTTGAAATCTGGGTATTCTTGTAATAAATACATTTATAGTAATTTAATGTTTTAATCATGGTTCCCATGATCACAGTCATCATTCCCTGTTTCAATAAAAAAAATAAGATCTTGACCTTCCTGCTACTGTCAATTGAACTATGTTATTAAAATTACTTTTTAATTTTTTTCTATAACTTGTCGCTATATAAATAATGCATTATTTTAGTTATTAAGTTATCAATAAAATGTTATCAATGTTTTAAAAAATTATTATAATAATTTTAGATCGGGGTTCCTCTTTGGTACAACTGAACTACTGTATAAGTTCTTCAAATTAATCAATTATAATTCAAATACTATTGTAAAAATATATCTTGGCACATTTGAACTACCCTAAAGTTTTATATCAAATTTTATATTTATTTTTCATAATTAGATCATAATGAATGGTGTGTACAAATACAGCACGGTATATTTGAACTACTGTGTTGGTTTTTCTTGGTACGAGTCTTATATCTCATTGTTACATAAGTATGAGTTGTACATATATATTCCTTAAAATATAGTTTTATCATTTGAACTGCTTAAAAATAGTTCTAATAACTTGCCTCTCGGTATACTTGAACTACTAAATAGATCTTTTAAAAGTTTTATACAAAAACTAACGCTACTATTGATAATTGTATCATATAAACGATATATTGTAAAAATTTAGCTCGGTATATTTGAACTACAATTTTGATTTGAACTGTATTAAGGTAGTACTAGCATGTATTTCGATTACAAAAGTTTGACAACTATCTGCTGGCTTTTACATGTCGCAGCACTGCAATACACTACATATTTTTGGCTGTGATTGTACCGATTTCCTTCACGACATAGCTGTGTTTACAACGTTGCAACGCTACAAGCGCAGAACTCGGTGTCTACCGTATCGCGATATCGTTATTTTGTTTATTCGTGCGCCTTTTTCAATCATGTTGTTCTTCAATATTGCATTGACTATGTCAAAAATAAAACATAAAGGTGTTTGGAGGCGGGAAAAATATGTTAAACGACGCCTGAAAGCGGTGAAATCAATGAATGACGCGACAAAAATTCAAATCTAACCGCAAACAAAATTCAACTTGGAACTGGGATCATCGATTTAGATAAATTGCAGCAGAATTTCAAGTGTCGTTCATGTAAAACGTTATTGTTACTAGAAAACGTCGAGAGTGAAATAAGAAGTGGTTTACAACCCATTTGGACAGTGCGTTGTAATTCCTTGCCACGTAACATTCCTTGTAACGTTGCCACGGTGCGAGAGTACGTGATATAAATAAAAAAAATTCGTAACTTTTTATTATGATTACGCAAAAACTGTGTAGCCGATCAAACTCATTTTGGGTTCACATATTTTTGGCTAGTTTATAAACAAAATATTAGTTTTATATAAAAATCTAAAGAACAGTTTCTGAGATATAATAGAATAACTGTCACTTTATTGCGAGGTTCTTATACTTCCCATGTTAACAAGGTCAACTTTAGGTTTAATTATTGAGAAAACGGTGTCGATGAACATTTCCAAACTTCACAAAAAACTGTTCATTTAATAAATATAAAAATTTCAGCGAACTCTTAAGAAGACGGGAAACTATTAGTACTACCTTAAGACAATTTGAAGAACTTTATCCCAGAATTCCTCTGGGTATATTTGAACTATTATATGTATAGTTGTTGTTACACTTTGACATTACATTTTAAAGCTATTATCCGTATCATATAAATAGTGTTTTGTAGAAACACGCGTTGGTACATTTGAACTACTTCTTCACTTTTTCTTGTACAATTTGAATAACTGTTTTTTTTTTAATTCGATGCAGTTTACGACTGACTGCTAAATTTTTACCAACACGTTAATCTTGGCTACGATTACTTCGCTACAAATGTGATGTCAACCTTTCCTAAACGTTTCCCCTTTCCCGCAATATTGCACAACCATGAAACCTAATTTTCTCGCTTTTGAAACGTTATCGTCCCCGGCGATATTGCAACAATATTGACAAAAACTGATATACCAGACACAACGATATTGTAGAAACACAGGTCGGTACATTTGAACTACTTCTTTACTTTTTCTTGTACAATTTAAATAACTGTTTTTTTTTAATTCGATGCAGTTTACGATTGACTGCTAAATTTTCACCATGCTTAACACGTTAATCATAGCTACGATTCCTATACTGCAAACGATATGTCGACCTTTCCTAAACGTTTTCCATTTCCCGCAATATTGCACAACCATGAAACCTAATTTTCTCGCTTTTAAAACGTTATTGCTCCCGGCGATATTGCGACGATATTAATAAAAAGTGATATACCAGACGATCCACTTGGCGGAGGTGGCCGTTACAAAGTAAATGACCACTAGGCCCGGCGACGAAAATCAATATCAAAGGGGAATCCCTTGGGGATAACCGAGTCCGACCACCCGATACACTGGATTCAATTTAGTTCCGATTTCATTTTATCGACTTTTTCCCGTACATCCCGATAACGGCCTCGATGGAAATGGCGCACATCGCTGGCTAGATATGCATCGGAAAAATGCGACTGCGTGTTTTAATTGGCAGGACGATGAATTCTTTGTGCTCTATTAATATGAGCGATGTTTCGCGGGAATTAACATGAATTAAGGTCGTTTCCAAGCGATGGCAATTAGTCGGATTGAACTCTTGACCATGGACGTTAAGATTGATAATTCCATTGGCTGGTACAGATCAGATGAACGACTCGATCCCATGTTCTTTTCTGGCATCAAATGTATATATGGCGGTGTGTGGCATCAAACACGATATATGTATTCACGACCAGAAAAAGACTGGGGTCGTAAAAAACTACGGTTTGTATAATGTAGCATGTGATCCGTGCGTCGTCAATAAATTGATACACGCGCAAAAAGCCATTATACAAATTGTAATCGTCAAAGAGTGGACTTCCTGAATTCCTTCTTATCAATTTATTTTAGATACACTAGTCGAAAAAATTAAGGGAACAAAAAAATTCCGAAAATGATTCTTGGACGGCTGTAACTTATGAAAAATGGTTGTGTCGAGATAAAAAAAACTTTCGCTTTCAATACTCATCCTATTGGAAGCAAAATAAACAAACAATTTTTTTACAGCTTGTATTAAATGATGTTTCTCAAAGCAATAACCTTTAATTTTTTTCAAAACTTTTATTGCTCGGAGAAAATAACGGTTCGAAGGAACAATTTAAAAATTTACAGGCTAAAAGGATAATCAGCTAAAATTTACAGGCTATATAAGTGGGAGTATAATCAGCTAAAAAAAAAACCTGATAAATTAGGCCTTTTCTCAATATTTGCAGTGGTGGTAGATTTTTTAAAAAGTGAGAAAAAGTCAAACTTTCTGACTAATATTTGTGCACAAAAATATTCGTCGCGATAATCACATTCGTCATTTACAGAGGTCTTATTCAAGTTTTCAAAACCATCCTTTGATTCGCTGTACGATGATGTCATTTTTCATTCCACCACGGATATCTCAGCAACAAATGGTCGTACAGAATCCGTTCAAAAACCAAATTGAAGCTGAATGAACAAGCTACTCAGAGCATTTGCACTGATTTAGTCAAAAAAAAATTCCTAACCCCTGAGGGAAGGTCGTAAAAAATTGTAAAATGTTTGTCTCGTGGTATTTGTTTGGATTGTGCAGTAACTGTAGCTCAGAAGATTTGAAAGTTATTTGTCAGAAGATTTCAAAACTAAAACTTCACGCTTCAAAACGATCATATGGATACGACTATTTTTCATAGCTTTTCAAAAATCACTGAAAATTTTTTGGAAGTTTTTGTTCCCTTCATTTGTTTGAGTAGTGTAGTATCATACCTAGCTGAATCTGAAGAACGACCTAAAGCAGTAACATTGCAAGGTTTATCTCATCACGATAATGGAAAAATATAGACGTGTCTCGATGATAGTGTAAATCCAAAACTACTGGCATTTTTTTAGGTAATTACGACACACATCTTTTAAGGCTTAAGAACAAGTTTTCAAACTTTTCTTCTAAAGTCATCCTCAGCTTTGAATTTGGAATAATGGATGTAAGTTATTGGAATAGGAAAATCGAAGATTTTTGGTATACACGATGATATTAACCAAAAAATTTCGTCTCAAGGAAAAAATTCTAGAAAATTTATTTGATCTCTACTCAGTTTTCCTTATATCATAGATCAGCTACGAGTAACAGCGACAACAGTGGATGCCACCACTAGGAGCAACAATCAAACAGAATTTCTTACAGAGCTAATAGAAAGTTCAAAAGTTCAAAAAACCCTAGTAGCTATAAAGGAAAGACTGTAGAAAGACTAACATTTAAAATAAAAAAAATTAAATGTCTGACAGAATCAGCAGGAAGTTCAAAAAAATGTCGCTTTTACAAGTAGTGAGGAAAAATTGCAATAAAGGTTATTTCATCAACATCAACTCAATTTTACTTATATTATAAATGTTCTACAAACAATAACAGTGGCCAGTTTGCCAATAGAAACTACAAAAAAAAAACTGGATTTTATACAGAACCAGGAAGAAATCTCAACAAATATTTTCCCTAATAAGGAAATATTGCAAGAAAGGTTATTTGACCTCAATCAACTTATGATCTCAATTTTCATATGTTCATTTTTCCTCCCAGTAGTCGAAACTATTTTTGTTTGTTCATAGTTTCTTTGGAGATGTTTATATTGCTTATAAACTTTACAATATGATTTGTATTTGTATCAAGACGAATATTTGAATGTTTTCTATCTTTAGGAACGCATTCAAGTAGGTATTTATAAAAATTTCTAATAATTGAATGCACGTTAAATTAATACTAATTATATCAGTAACAAAATTCCAAACTGTTTTATAAAAACAATAACATAAATGAGATTATCAGAGGAAGTTAATGGTTACAGTTAGGTAATTTACACAAATAGAAAAATGTCGGCAATAATTTATAATATCAATATATATCGAGAAAGTAGTGAATGGCTATAGAGTAAATACTAATGAATTAGATTGAGTTAATTAGGCTCTTGGTCGCAAAATGACCACGCCCCCTATTGACCAAGACTAATTGACTTTGATTAATTCATTATCGTGTATATTTCACGGAAACTATATCGAAACTATGCCATTGCATTATTTCTCGATGATACATTTTTTTTTCTTTTTTTTTTTTCAGCAGGCACAATGTATATTAATACTACAATAAAATTCATGTTTGATAGCACTCAAGCCAAACTCGAGCCAAAAAAAAAGATTTGTTACTCGTCAAAATAGAATTTGGTGCAAAGTTCGAATCCTATAACGTGTTTTTTTTTTTGTTCTTCAAAATAGATTCCGACATTCTCACACGTTTTTTTTTATTGTACTTTCTCGTTCAAAACTCCCACAAATCTAATTTTTCAGATGGAATATCGTGAACGGAATGCTAAAGCACTTGCAGTATGTTCCCCTGAAATATAAGGGATATTGAAGTAATTTTCAACTTAATTATACTTTTGGTCGTAAAAATTATCATGTACCCTATTCACCAAGAACATAATTAATTCTAAAGATAATTACTTTTTCCTGTATTTCATGGGGGTCTTATGGAAGGTGTTTCATTACGTTCATCTTCCGATGATACAGCACTATGTTCAGGTACTTTTTTATTTAAGTCCTAGGGGCATCAGTGTAAACCTTAGATTACATATAACCTCATAAGAAGAAATCCATCGGTGTTAAATGGGGACTTATGGGCGGCCAATTAATGTTCCCCTGCTTAGAGATCACTTTTCCAGGCAACATCTCTCCAACGGCGTCCATTCATAAATGTGCAGAATGGGCTGTAGCCCATGTGTTCTCAATAAATCCAGAAATATTTTTAAGTTCTGGTGCCAAAAAATTCTCTAGCATATCTCTATATAGAAGAAAAGTAATGGTGAAAGCAACACCGTTTGCATTTTCATAAAAGTGAGGGTCAATTATGCCAGATGAACTAATTGCACATTCCACGAAATGTGCCTAGTCGGTGAATAAAAATTTACAAAGTTTTCGAATAAACCTTGCCCCGAAGCGGATCGAATTGGGTAATCTTCAACTGTCAAACGTTGCACCAGTTGAATCTTGTAATAATGAAAGTTCAAATCCTTTGCCACGATGTCGTGGACGGTGATTTTCGAAAGATTCAATGTAAAATTTACGTGTCAGTGCTGCACGAACATACTCGACGTTTTCGACACTTCTTTTCTAGACCGGTCGATCTAGACTTTTCTAGATCGACCGGTTCGTTTTTTATTAATGGTAGTGCCTAATTAATTTTGCTAAAGGAGCTTGATTAATGTCGTGAAGGAACTTAGTGCGCTGGATACAGGCGATGAACTATAAGAGAACGATGGTTCTTGGAAAAGCTTCTGACACACGTGGCACGTTGCTCACCGATGAAACGATCCATTGCAACTCAATTTCCTAAGCCTGGTGTAAAAAACCACATGCGCGCACATTTACCACTACCACTTTCAGAGATGTTCAATAAGCAAGTGATGAAAACATTTCCGGATACCTTGTATATACATTATTTCGAGTCTCGCCTGTTTTGTACGTGTTTTTAGCCATGTTAAATACCCGGAATATTTTTATACTTTTCTTAATATTCACACTCGGTGTAAACATCGTTTATATAGTACAAAAGTATATACTATAAATATATTAAATAGATGGTATAATATAATTAGATTATAATTATCAGAATTACAATAATAATAAACATTGAGAAGGAATATTATTTTAAAAAGCGTAGGTAAGTAGTTTTGATTCAAAATAACTCAATTTATCGTGTAAATTAACAATAGTCGTGATAGATATGTATACAGGGTGACAGGTACCGCGACGCATTCCTTTGAAGAGGTGTTAGTAGGAGACAATTTGCAGTCAATTGAACCATAATATGCATATCATTGTTGATAATTTTCGAGATATTAATACATAGGATACAAGAAGCAGCAATAACTTTACGAAATAATTTTTCCACCAGGATTACTAGAACCGAAATAAGGCGACGGTCTCGATTTTGCATAAGGGGTAGAGGTAGTCACTTCGAAAATCTGTTATGGAACAATTTATTTTTTTATTAACTTTCCCAATTTCTTATGAGGACTAAATTGTGTCTGCGCCTACTATTTTTGTATTATTCTTGGAACAGGAAATTTCTTAAAATTTTATACCTCATTCGAAAGGCGATGAAGCATAGAAGTTTTTAAAATTAATTTGTACGTTTAATGTATACACAAATTTTTGAAATAAATCCTGATGGATGTACAATTAGGTTAAAGTTTCTAACAACCCTTGCAGGTTTTAGCTCCTGTATTTTTGTCATATCAAACTATTTAACATAATTTTTGTTACATAACATGAACTACTATGTGTATTAACGGTAGAAGCAAAAAAAAATTAAAAAAAACCTATTTTTTTATTTTACAATTAATTCCAGTTCAATTAGTATGGTTCAATTGTCTGCAACTTGTCTCTACTAACACCTCTTCAAAGAAATACGTCGTGGTACCCAGTCGCCCTATATATTTGTGAAATATGTTGTACATATATTTATTAATATTAAGTATACATATTTTAAATAACTTGAAAATATTTGGGAAAGATAAACGGTTTCGATTGTATTTTCCGCATACATTAATATCCATAAATGATTTTCCAATTAGTTACATATATTACATACTCGTATACTGGTATATATTATGTTTAACTTATGGAACCGCTGAAAATGAAAATCACATTGAATTTAAGAGAGGGCGGATATGAATAGCTAATTATGAAAATTGTAAACATGCAAGTAAATTAACAATTTCGTAATGAATAATAAGCTTGATGATGATTTTAATGTATGATATGGTGTCCTGGCATATACTCGTATTAATATTAGGTAAATACGTAATATAAAGTGAAAGCTATTTGAAAAAAAGAAAAATGGTGTCACGTGCGAAAAAGTTGAAATATCATTTTCTCGAAAACTGTGTTCGATCGCCAAGAGCTGAAACCAGACTTTTCCTCAGCGTCCTCGAAAATAGTAGGGTAGCTACATTTTGATGAGGATTTTACACTCAAGTACTATAAATAGCACAGGCCAACAAAGATGTTATGATCGAACTTTTTTGACTTTTTGGCTTAGTTGAACCATGAACCTCAGAAATACTGTTTTTTTGTTTCCATCACGCACCAATATTTGTAAATGTACATTGTACAATAATTTGTAGTTTTTAAAACCGAGTTTCTATAATATTATATTTTGCCTCAATCTTTGCCGCACCCCCGTGTTTAATCGGTGTGAAACATATACAGAAGTGTGGGGGATTTACCGATACAGAGTTGGCCGGTGGGGATATTCCGGTTTTATACTATTCGAGTATTTATATAGTCGTTGTAGTACGTTTTTAATGTATGTACGTTTACTCGTGACATCGCGTCGGGTTTTTTTTATTTTGTTTTAAAAATGCATAGAAGTTGTAAAAACACATCAAATTACACACATACACCAAAATACAAAGTTAAAGTTGTAAAAATACATCAAATATTTTGTTATAAACTTAACACCTGGTTCAAAAAAACGTTATTTATGCAAATTAACCAATTCGCATAAAATTATTTCGCCGCCATTTCATATTAAATTAGGATCAATGAAGCAATATGTAGAAGCTATAGATAAAAATGAGAATTGTTTTAAGTACATATATGGCAAATTTCCAGCTCTTTGTGAAGCGAAATTAAAGGAAGGCATTTTCGTAGGACCACAAATAAGAAAATTAATGCAGGACAAACAGTTTGAAAAAACAATGACAGAAATTGAAAAAAATCTTGGCTATGCTTTAAAAATATAACAGATTTTTTTTTAAGAAATTATAAACATCTACAATATGAGGAAATTGTCAATAAAATGCTGGATAAGTTTAAGCAACTTGGTTGTAATATGAGTATAAAAATTCATTTTCTGTATGCTCATTTGGACTATTGTCCAAATGAGCATACAGAAAAATCTTGCTGCTGTTAGTGAGGAGCAAGGTGAAAGGTTGCATCAAGACGTAAAGGAGATGGAAAGGGGGTACCAGGGTCGATGGGATGTGGCGATGATGGGAGATTACTGCTGGACGCTGAAAAGAGAACATGCAACGAATTATTACACGAGGAAAACTACAAGTCGAAGTTTTTTGTTAAACAGGGAGAGATTTCCAAAGAAA
The DNA here is from genome assembly GCA_037954035.1 of Rosalia funebris. Lineage (NCBI taxonomy): Eukaryota > Metazoa > Arthropoda > Insecta > Coleoptera > Cerambycidae > Rosalia > Rosalia funebris. The sequence goes on along the minus strand of JAZFAV010000039.1, from coordinate 19,522,758 downwards.
AAAGAAATTAGAGACTCAAAAATTATTTGTGTTGTTGCTTTTTACTGGGTTTTTTAATGTTTTTTAAACATGTTTACTAAAATATCATTCTTCCTTTAGTTTTTAATTTATTCAGATGATCAACAACCTTACGTGAAGGGCAAAAACGGAAGGCAAATATGAAATCAGCGTAAATAACTCACTTTTCAAACCCAAATCAACTTTCAAAATGTCAAAATTTATAGGCCTGTGTAATTAACCGAATTTGTTCCAACATTTACGCGCCCCCTGTATGTATTTATTTACAACCTCGACGTCAACAACCTGCGGGCCGTATCGACCGAAAAGCCGCATCCGAAAGACAAGAAAGACGCGGCCGACCCCCTCAAGTGCAAGAACCTCCGAATCATTTATTTACGTCTGCCAGACCGACCCAGGTCACTCACCAACTATGAGAGTAGTAACGCCGTCCTTGATGTCCTTTATCTCCTTGGCGTCGGCGTTGCCGACGCTCAGGAAATCCGACAGCGACAGCGAAGACGCGATCAGGCGCCGCTTCTCCTCGAAGTTCAAATAGTCCAGGCTGTTGCTCCGGGTGGGCGCCACGATGGCCACGGTCTTCGCCTTCGGGGGGTTGCCGCCGCTCTTCTCGTGCATCTCGGCGGCCTGCGATCGGCTCCTGGGGAAGCGCGGAGGCACTCAACTCGCAACCACCGGCATTCCGCACTTTCGGGATCACCTGTAGACACGGCACTATTACGGATTGTCCTCACTCGAATCGCGAGTCACGCGATAACCGGAGACGTGTTCTGTTGGGAATACACATGGAAAAGACGCGGTAGAGATGTGTCGCCCGTTCGTTACGGCTACACAACAGAGTACGTTTAAAACTGAACGAAACCTATTCGGACGAGTCGCCGCGCCGGTTGGGGTCCGAGCGCAGCCGACACGACAGAGACGGACTGGGCGAGAACGCTGCCGCGGAACCGCTAAAAGAATGGATCCTATGTACCTCCTAATCCAGAGAAAAGATAGGATAAGAAGGATAGTTTTTATTTAATAATAAAAATTTCCCGGTAATGTCAATTTATGTTTTAACAAACAGTGGTGGCCAAATAATTAGCAACAAGGTCATTCTATAGAACACCCCCTTCTGCCCTATCGGAAAACTAAACTTACTCACACATTCTACATTCCATCACGAGTACAACGCACCTTATCATATATTGCGCAAATGGCGTTAAGTATTTTTTATAAATAAATTAAAATTGGAACATTTCTCCATGCGCACAGCTGATTTACTGTTTACTTAATCGTTTCTGTAGTTCACCAAAGTTCCCATGTTGCTACATCAACTTTTGTACAACCATCATAATATACAATATAGGTTACAAATTACTTGCTTATCTAAAGCGCAGACATCACTGTCTATTGAATTTACAAATATGTAAACAAAATCAGACGCCCTGATTGGTTGGAAACGTCTTCACGCGCCAAGGGATGCTGAAAAGACACTTTTCATACCACAGCTATTCAGTTCTTTGTTCACAGCTAGAACTTAAACTTAAAATATTCTTGCGCGTCGAATGCGACAAAAATATGAGTGAAAACAGAGTATTGACTGTGAATCTTACACCTGTGCCTGTGCGGTTTTGTGATTTCAACACCTGTGACTCTTGCGATGTCACTTACGCGAAATTTTATGCTATTACAGCATCAAATGAAGGACTTCCATCGTTCTTAAATAGACATGGCGTTTTAATAATTGGAATACAACATGTGAGTAAATTAATTAAATATACATCAATTTAAATAATGACCGTATCACGTGCATAAAAAAGGGTCAGGCAGATTATGACAAATAGAAACAATTAGGATTCACGATTATTTCAACCCTTACAAACTATCCCTCTATCTTGTAAATTATTTTTGAACATTGATCATTTATATACCAAATATATCCCTTGCCCTTCAACAACAGACGCCAAAATTGAACAAAAAAAAAAAGCAAGATATTTAATTTTGCGGTCTCTATGTGCACACAATGCCACATCCTTTCACCACACATAAAAATATTGCTTCAACCCTTAAAAACTATATGTTGAATATTTTCAAAAATTTACATTTTTTTTAATATACCCTTGCTAAATTAACATCCCTCAATACACCTGTTTACCCCACCCAGCACCCCTATTCGCTCCCACCTCCCGTTAGCTAGATGGGTTATTATTAATTTGCGCAAAGTTTCGTTTGTGAAAAACTGTTCCTATAGCAACCTACAACACGTCCATGAAAAAAAAAACGCGAAAATCCAGAAGGGGATGTTCTATAGAATTACCAGCAACAGTATAGTGATCTACCATTTTCTTGGCGAGTTAAATACATTTTAATAACATACTGCACAAAAAACGGAACACTACTTGGACTCTTTCAACCGCCAACAAACGTCGCTAATCCCTAGCTCAAAACACACATGCGGTGAGGTGTTTCCCCGGCGATGGGGAAACACCGGTTAAAATTATGGAGACGTATAATTAACAACGAACAGTCAGTCGTTCAGTAGTTTCATAGTGAAATAGGCATTGTTGTACATTTAAATTTGCATTAAACTGTTGTTTATGGTACAATATTCAGTGAAAATTGGAGACTGCTATTTGCTGAAATTATTTTTATGTAAAAAAAAAAGTTGCACAACTGAAATGCGGCGTGTCATTTTAAATGTAGTTATATGGACAAATAGCGGCCCGTCTTAACTGTTCAAAGAAAATGATATTTAATGCCATGCAACATATAAAGAAAAACAAAATATTGGAAAATGTTCCAATAAAGGCCAAAGTCATAATAATCGTCTGTTAACTTGGATCGCCGAATGGTGAGAACGGCGAAAATGGACCCTAAGAAGACGGCCGTCGACATACACCGAGAACTATTTTCTGAGGAAAGGAAGTATTGTGAATTCGTACGATTCGGAGATCATTAAATGAGGCCAATTCTGTTGCGCGAAATTCTGGAAGAGTTGCGCGAAAGAAGCCGATGGTCAACAAAACGAATCGAATACGCTGTTTGCAATTTGCTAGAGAACGCCTCAATTTGAGCAAAAAACAATGGAAAAGTGCACTGTTTACAGATGAAACAAAAATAAATAGAATTGCTTCTGACGGGAAATTGTATGTGCGGCGCACTCCAAATACAGAATTGAACCCTAAATACACGGTGCAGAACATAAACGTTAGCAGTTAGACATGGAGGAGGGAATGTAAATGTCTGGGGCTGCATTTCATCCAGGAGTTGGACCTTTGTATCGTATACATGGCATTATGGATCAATATGAATATATTAACATATTAGAAAACATTCTAGAGTCAAATGCTGATGAGCATTTACCGGTTACTTGGAGGTTAGTTCAAGACAATGACCGTAAGCACTCTGCGCGATTAGTTAATGAGTGACTAAGGAAAATATCTATTGACGTTATTGATTGGCCTTCATGTAGCCCCGATCTGACCCCATCGAAAATCGGTGGGGTGAACTGAAGAAACGTGTGGGGCAACAACAATATAAAAATTTAAATGAGTTATACGAAGCCATTGAGAAAGTCTAGAATTCGATACCCGTGAACTTGTGCCACGCTTTAATAGACTGCATCAAAAATGTAAAGGAGTGATAAGAATCAAGGATCGCCAACAAAATATTGACATGTTTTCAAGATTTGTTTAAATAATAAACCTTTATTCATATCGTTGCTAATTATTTATCCCATGCTCACTGAAGATAACAAGGTAGGTAATTACAATATAAAATTTTCTACAAATAGATATAAAATTAGGCGAGTTAAGGGTGTTGGAATATTACATTCAACAATAATTATTTTAGGTTTAAAAATACCCAATTTGACGGTAGCAGAAAAGGCGTTGTGAGGTTAGCGGAGAAAGGGCAACACTCCAAGGTTCGGGGTATAGGAACAGGATTCATCAAGTGCGCGAATAGTGCGGGAGTGAATAAGCTAAAAATCGACGACGTGTTGTATGTGCCGGACTTAGATTCAAATTTACTTTCTGTGAAAAAGTTAACTAGTGCGGGGTATAACGTGCAGTTCGACAACAGTAACTGTAAAATTGTCTCAGGCGGAAAAGTGATTGCGAGTGCGAGGCCGGCGCCCGACTTGTACAAGCTGTCAACTGTAGAACAGGCACTGAGCATCGTGAATGAACACTCCAGAAACTGTCAGCATACGTGGCATCGACGTTTTGGGCACAGGGACATAGAAGCAGTCAAGCGCTTGATGGAAAGAAAAATGGCAATCGGGATTAATATTAAGGATTGTAGGATTAGGGAAACTTGCAATTGCTGTGTAAAAGGTAAAATTATTCGTAAGAGTTTCCCGAAATTTTCTCAAAGGAACACATTTAATATACTTGACTTAATACATACAGATGTTTGCGGTCCCATGAAGACTGTTACTCCAGGGGGTAAACGGTACATTCTTACTTTAATAGACGATTTCTCAAGATACACAACTGTGTATTTACTGAAACATAAGAATGAAACTGAAAAATATATTAAAGAGTTTATCGAGTTAATGAGTAATCAGTCAGGCAGGGTACCAAAGGTTATCAGGTCAGATAGGGGTGGCGAGTACGTAAATAATGCGTTAAGGGAATATTTAAGCGGTAAGGGCATAAAGATACAGTACACGGCGGGGTACTCTCCAGAGCAAAACGGTGTTGCAGAGAGAAAGAACAGGTCGCTAGTCGAAATGGCTAGGTGCATGTTAATCGATGCGAATTTACCAAAGAAATTTTGGGGGGAAGCAGTTGTTACAGCCAATTATCTGCAAAATCGACTACCTACTCGGTTAAAACAGAAAACACCGTTTGAGTTGTGGCATAAAGTCAAACCTGATGTGTCGAATTTGCAAATATTTGGATCTAAAGTGTATAGTCATATTCCAAAGGAATAAATTAAAAATAAATTTGATAAAAAGGCAGAATCACTAATTTTCGTAGGATATTCTGATGAATCTAAAGCATATAGATTGTTAGATTTAGATACAGGGCGCATAAAAATTAGCCGTAGTGCGGTATTTCCTGAAAGAAATATTCGTGTTAAAGAAAAAAAGATAAAAGATGAAGAAGCGACTATTGAGTTCAAAAAGGAGCAAGAAAGAACGGAGCCAAATGACACTGGGAGACATGAGGTCGCAGATTTCGAAAAAACTGAAGAAATAGAAGAAGCTACGGAAGAATTTAATGTATATGAAAGTTCAGGTACAGAACAATCTTGTGGCAGCGATAACAGCTATCAACCAAGTGAAGAGTTCTATATAGAGCACGGAGGTGATCGTAGATCAAATAGAATAAATAAAGGAGTCCCACCTGAGCGCTACACAGCAAAGTTAGCTGAACTTCGGGAAATAGAACCTAAAACATTTAAAGAAGCTCTTGCCAGCAGTGATAGCGAAAAGTGGAGGAAAGCTATGGAAGAGGAAATGAAATCTTTGAAGAATAACGAAGTATGGGATTTAGTACTTACACCGGAAGACAAAAACATCATATCATGTAAATGGGTGTTTAAGCTAAAGACAGGTGAAGATAAGATCTCGAACAAGTACAAGGCACAATTGGTAGCGAGAGGTTTTAGTCAGAAATTCGGTGTGGATTACGATGAAGTGTTTGCGCCTGTAGTGCGGCAAGCAACTCTTCGATGTTGTTAACAGAGGCATGGAATCAAAAACTAATAATAAAACATCTAGACGCCGATTGGGCGGAAAATAAAGAGGATAGAAAGTCAAATAGTGGATACATATTTATGTTTCGGGGTGCACCTATTAATTGGGGATGCAGAAAGCAGAGTTGCGTATCACTATCATCGACCGAAGCCGAATACATAGCACTGGCCGAAGGATGCCAAGAGGCAATCTGGTTAAAGCAGGCGATAAAGGAGTTTACAAATTTAGAACCGAAAGTGGTTATGTACGAAGATAATCAAAGCTGTTTAAAGCAGCTAGCAAACCATAAATTTAGCAATCGAACGAAGCATATTGATACAAAGTATCATTTTTTAAAAGAATTGTATGAAAATCAGGTTATTGCATTCGAGTATTTTCCGACTGAAAAAATGATAGCTATGTTAACCAAGCCGCTAAATAAAGTAAAGCTAGAACATTTAAATACCAAGGGTGGTCTGGTTGACTGATTGAAAAATAATTATAGTTGCGAGGGGGTGTTGGAATATTACATTCAACAATAATTATTTTAGGTTTAAAAATAGTCTTCATGCGGTGCCTGAAATTAAACATAAACATTAGGTCAGCATTTATGAGTTCGGGTAACTCAATATCGAATGTTTAACTGTTCAAATGTCGTTGAAATAAAAATAGTCTATTTAGCAAGTTAGTCTGAAAGATTATACGTTAGAATACACATCTTAATTTCTTTGTACGTAATTTAGTTGTTATACAGAGTATCAATAAACTCGTATTGTCCTCAAATTGTATCTTTAATTATTTATTCTCCCAAGTACTTCGAACAAAGGGTTGATTTAGTGACGGTGAAAATATTTCTGTACATATAATAATTTGCACTACCTCTGATATATATATAAATGACATCTATAGATGTCAAAAAATAAATGAATTTCACTAACAATAAAACAGGATACCGTTACTAAATATGTGGCCTCTACTCTATATTTTGATTGGTGTTTCGACAATGTGATAATGATGTTAAATACGTCGAAACGTCGACTTCCGTAAGGGGAGATTTTTTTACTTCTACTCTCCTTATCACTTTTTTGATTAAAAGGAAAAGTGAGAAAAAGAAGTTCGCGACGTTTCGAGCTCTCTCCCTCTCGGGAAGAAGTGGATGAAGTAATATATAATTTGTAACTCCAGAATCTGTGAAGAATAACCAAAGCTTATTTTATTAAAACTTTTTTAATAAAATTACCCTTTTTGCCATAGTAAAAAAGGGTAATTATTTACTTTTGCGTAAAAATATTACTGATAGACGAAGTAGTAACCCTAAGCACGTTCAATGACCAAATAACATTAAATTTAATAGAGGGATAGCAAATGGACAGATGCATGAAAATTGTAAACATTGCAAGTAAATTAAGAAAATCGTAATGATATGTACAATTATTAATGCATGATATGTATAAATGAAGTGCTGTGGCATCTACATACTTACATTAATATTAGGTATCTGTGTAATGTAAACCAATAGTTATTTAACAAGGAAAAGTGGCGTCACGTGCGAAAATGTTGAAATCGTTTTCTCTATGCAACTGTGGAAAACTGTATTCAACTGTCAAAAATTAAAGCCAGAATATTGTTCAGTGCCCTGGAAAATGGGGGGTTGCCAAATTTTGGTAAGGATTTGATAGTTTTATGCGAAAGTAAGTAATTACCTAAAATAGTCTTTGATATTGTTTAATGGATCCATTTCAGCACTGTTACAATAAATATATTTTAAATCTGTCGAAATTTGGATTGTCTCTATTTTCTACTATTTATAATAGTAGTAGTTGTTGTTGACAAATTACAACATACCTCATTATTAGTTGTGACATCCGTGTAATCTGATTAATATGAATGGTTTTTAAAACTGTTTCCACTTGTGCATTTTCAACTCTTATCTGATTTGCTCTAATAGCAGCCGATTCTCTACTATCAAACTATAAAGCCAAGATTGTTTCTTACTTTCGATTTTGCCTTTGCCTCTAACCACGTTGCCCATAGTTTGATTTCTTGGCGGTCAGACACTTTCGGAGAAAATGTATTTTCACTGTACTTCTCCACTGAACATACACATTCTTACAAATTACTTACACTACGTAGATACATATTACTTTTCCGCACTCCACTATACTAGCGGAAAAGTAATGTGAAAAAACTTTTTTTGGGTTTATTTTTCGTTTTTCGGTATAAAAACCAAAAAAAAAGTTTTTTTTTTTTTAATTTTTGCTGTGTGTGTGTCGTCGTTGTCGTCGGCATTAAAATTTCTTGTTAGCACGATCACTCAACTAAATCGATCGGGTTTTGACTGATCCTGATCGGGAATGTCTCCCAGATGACACCTATTGATTTTGAGGTGGATAGCACACACCACCCCCTCCCTTGGGTCTATTTGAGAAATTTTTTTTTAGCACGATAACTCAACTAAATCGTATCAGATCCATCGGGTTTTGACTAATTATGATCGGGGACGTCTCTCAGAAGACACCTATTGATTTTGAGGTGGATAGGACACGCCCCACCCTGTCCATGAGTCATGAGAGCACGATGGTGGACTATTTGAGAAATTTGTTTTGTTAATACGATAACTCAACTAAATCGTGTCAGATCGATCGGGTTTTAACTGATTCTGATCCGGAACGTCCCCCAGATGACACCCATTGATATTGAGGTGGATAAGATACACCCCACCCTGTCCATGGGTCATGAGAAAGCACGACGATGGACTATGAGAATTTTTTTTTGTTAACACGATAACTCAACTACATCATATCGTATCGATAGGGTTTTGACTGATTCTGATAGGGGACGTCTCCCAAACGACAACTATTAATTTTGAGGTGGATAGAACACACTCTACCAAATTCATGGGTCATGAGAAAGCACAATGGTGGACTATTTGAGATTTGTTTTGTTAGCACCATCACTCAATTAAATCGTGTCGGATCGATCGGGTTTCAACTAATTCTGATTAGGGTCGTCTACCAAACATCTATTGATTTTGAGGTGGATAGGACACACAACACCCTGTTCAGTGGCCATGAGAAAGCACGAGGGTGGACTAGTTGAAAAAAGTAAAACTGTCACATAATACAGATATTCTGCATTTATGTGTTGGTTTATTTTTTCTTGGTCACTCAATTTCGAGATAGAAATGTTCTACGTGCGGAAAAGTCCGTTTTAAGGTTTTAAAACTGTTTATTATATAATGTTATAAGTGTTCCAATACTTCGTTCCGATATGTTAAAATCGTCATAAAACTTACAATTAGTATTCATTGACTCAGCATTCCATTTGATTCGCCATCCTAGTGCCTTATATTAAAATTCGGTGTGTCCAATGAGGCGAAAGGTTTGGACAATTGGTCTTCGTATTTGTCTAAAAATACTTAAACTTTGTCTTAAATTTAATATGTACTTTTATATTACTGAATAATTCATTCATTATTATTGGGGTGTTGTTATAATTCTTATGAAATCGTTGTTATAACCATTGTTTATCACATACTTTGATATAATTTGAGTAAATAATAACTCATAACAACGAGAATAATATTTATAACGATGAATCTTCACTATCATAAAATAAATAATAATTCTTAACAAAAATAAATATTATGACAATAATAAATTCCAAAAACAAGCAACACGTATCTAATAAATAATACGGTAAATCATAGAAATTAATTTGTACTTGATCTTTTATCATTATTTATGTTTAATTAATTATCCTACTTTAACAACATCTTTATCATTTCCAAACAAAGTATTCACGCGTTCTCATGACTTTTACCGGACAGTCACCATTTCCAAGAAAAGTATTCATACACCTTCGTGGCCTTTGTCGATCAGTCACTTTTTATAGGTATTACAAAAATGCAGCCAGGCTCAAGATCTCAACCAGAAACCTATAGTACCACACCAATTTAAAACAATATCCATAATGGCGTAGATATTTCTGTATGCGAATTGGATATATTTTTAGAACCCTCGTCTATTTCAACTCTAATATATGTATATTATTTCGTTGCCTCTATCTGTCTGCACAAGGAGTCCTGCATTTTATGGCATCTTATATAGATGCACGTCCACATTCTCTTTAACAATAATTCGGTATGAGATGCGATATGAGAGGCCAATCTCTTGAGAAATGCACTCCAAAACTAAAACAGCTACTATTCATAAAAAAACCTCTCTTATATTATCGATAAACGGAACAGTCTACCTGAGCCTAGCCATAAAAACAAGCCGCGGTATGTTTTGAGATTTTTTATTTGGCAAATAGCCATGAAATAAACTATACTAAAACACTTTTAATCATTTCTTGTTGCCAACTTGTGTAATCTTTCGGTATTCGTCGAAAACTGGTCCCTTGTTTTTGTGGCTATATCGAAAGTTCAGCCCCTTTCCAGAAATATTATTCAGCTCCAGTGACTATTGCTACTATCACAACTGTTACGCGTTAAATTAATGGACGTTTCTCATTGCCACGGAATATCATACTCCTTGCGTATGCCCAACGGGCTTGCCTGGTCGTCCGTACTCCTTAATCCGACCCTGTGCGGCGTGCCCCCATCTTCCATATCGTTTAAATACAGCCCACGTCACGAAACGCGTATCTCTTCTATACCTTCGATGGAGAAGGAGGGCTATCCTGACGCATTTCGCACCAAATCAAAAGGGGACAGACATCGCGTGTAGCTATGGTGATGTGCATTCTCGTTTGACGGACTCGCCACCCCTATAAACAGGGTGCAAGGGAATTTGTTGCCGTTCCCCCCTAAGTGCTGGTTAGAATGTTAGATGCACCTGATATCGCGAGTGCGTAAAAACTGCACTGAAGTGGTCTTCCTCAAACGCCCCCGTATTGGGTGGGAAACAAGGGGTTATTACATTTTATTGTGGTTGAGAAAACGGATATGTTTAGAGAAGTGGTATCTCAAAACAGATATTTTTTTTTCTAAGGAGCCCAGAAAATTACAAATAACACAGACCTACAACTTTTGACATTTTGAAAGATGACTTGGATTTGATAACTGAGTTATTTACGCTGATTTCATATCTACCTTCCGCTTTTGCCCTTCGCATAAGGTCTTTGATCAAATGAATAATCAGCACAAAGAAAAAACTACATTTTAATAAACATTAAAAAACATAGTAAAAAGCAACAACACAAATAGTTTCAAGTCTCTAATTTATTTTTTCTTTGAAAGTCTCCTGTTTTAACAAAAAACTTCGTTTTGTAGTTTTTTTTTTGTAATCATTCATTGGATGTTCTCTTTTCAGCATCCAGCAGTAATATGCCATCATGGCCACATTCAATCGACCCTGGTACCTCTCTCCCATCTCCTTTATGTCTTGATGGAACTTTTCACCTTACTCCTCACTAACAACACCAGGATTTTCTGGAAAGTAGTCTAGATGAGCATGCAGAAAATGATTTGTCATGTTCATATTATAACCAAGTTGCTTAAACTTGTTCAGAATTTCTTTGAGGAAACTGTCTTTTGACAATATCCTCATACTGCTCCATTTTTGCATTTACACTTTACATTTTTAAAGTATATCCAAGATTAGTTTTCAATTTCTGTCATTGTTTCTTCAAACTGTTGGTAGTGCATTAATTTTCTTATTTGTGGTCTTACGAAAATGCCTTCCTTTAATTTTGCTTCAGAAAGAGCTGGAAATTTGCCACATAAGTACTTAAAACAATTCCCTTTTTTATCTACAGCTTTTACATATTGCTTCATTAATCCTAATTTAATATGAAGTAGAGGCAAAAGAATTTTTTTTTGGACCAACCAAATTTGCATAAAGAACGTTTTTTGAATCACGTGTTAAGTTTATAACAAAACATATTCGGCGTATTTTTACTTTTAGGCATTAAAAAAGATAAATACACACGACGCGATGTCACGAGTAAACGTGCACATATTAAAAACGTACTACAGCGACCATGTAAATACCCGAATAGTATAAAATCAGAATATCCCCAGCGGCCAACTCTGTTTCGGTAAATGCCCCATACTTGTGTGTACGTTTCAAACGATTAAACATAGGGGCGCCGCAAAGATTGAGGCAAAATTAAATTTTATAGAACGTCGGTTTTAAAAACTACAAATTATTGTACAATGTATATTTACAAATACTGGTGCGTGATGGAAACAAAATAAAACAGTGTTTCTGTATGTAACTAAGCCAAACAGTCAAAAAAGTCCGATTTCAAAATCTTGAAATCGGTTGGTCTGTGTAATTTTAAAATACAATAAAAATATAGAAATCCAGCTCAAATAACGATGATGATGAGAACCACCTACTTAATCGAGATTCACACACTATTGAAAATATTTATTCTAATAGGCCATAGACAACTACCCACTATCTGAAAATTTCAAATTCTAATCTTGTTTGGAACATGAAAAACTTTTAATAGAGTTATGTGAAAACCACCAACTTGATGTCTCAGCGTCAATTTTCAATATCAAAACGAACGAAAATGTAAAAAATTGTGTGCTGATGGATTTTTCTAAACACATCTTTTTTTTTTATTCACAGCAGCTAATACCACAACTGCTCTTGTAATATTAAGCCAGCAATTTAGATGGAATAATAATACTATTAATGTAACGGATACATCGTCTTAGTATTGCAGTAATTCTGGTCTAGATTTTTTTTGTCTTCAGACATGTTAATTTTCACGTTACTGCACAAATCAAAACACAGAAATGCAAACACGACGTGATCCGCAAGACCGCGTAAACAATGAAAACAGCGATGAGATGAAAACAAACCTATAAGAGACCTCCGTGTAACATACGGTGGCAACGTCGTTCCTATAGACGCTTTAATTACGATCAAGTACTGCTACGAATATAATTATTTTATATATTTTATATCAAACATACAAAATATGCTTTCAATCGCAGAACGGAAAGTAACGCTGCCGGATCATTTCAGGATTAACTTCAGCTAAATCCGTGCAATTAAGCCAGTCCCCCATTTACCTATCCCTACGGAAAAATGCCATTTAGATCGCTACACCACAAAGATAAATCATTTTTATGGCTACGTTAGTAAACTATAAGAGCTACATATAAAATATTAACTACGTACTTGGCGTGTTTTTGTCGGCTACGTGCTTGTTTAAAAGCATAATTCGAGGGCACTTGAAAGGTCCGAGGACGGATGATTTTAACAGAATCGAATTAATAACGACAGGTAGGAAATAAAACGAATGAATTTTACATAATTTACTACTGCAGGGCAGGGGCGGCTGGTGTATAGGTGCTGCAGAGCTGCAGAACTGCCAAAAAAATTAGATATTTGTATATTTTCGCGATATAATAATTACTAAAATTTATTAATAAAATAATTTGGTTAGTTGGTGCAGCTAACCAAATCATTGCGTTAAAGTCGCCGCCGTCCTCTATTGAGTAGTAGACCAGATTAATTATCTGGGCCTCTACGCGAGCGCGTCGCGGTACATTGAACTGGGCCACACGAGGTAGTTCTCAGCACGGCTCGGCACACCCGTCCTCCCCCTCAACTCCCGCGACAATCCACACTTGGCGCTCGTAAATGTGCGAATTTACACGGTCAGTGAGCTGTATTTTTTCCAGCTAAGGCAACATCAGTGAATGTTTACTCCTTCCTACTCCTCGTACAGTAGGCGGGCGTAAATCGTACCTATTTCGTATTTCGTGTTAATTTGAGATCTTAAATACTGTTTTGTGAATTTGTGTAGTGATTTATTGTACTAATTATTAATATTTATATACTGTGATAGTGACAATGGATTTAGTTTATAATTTAGTTCATGTGAAGCGATTTTTTAAATACTCTTATGAAGAAAAAATTGATTTAAAAAACAATGGTAGGCCATTGCCCGATATTGTTATTGAGACTGCAGGTGTTAGCCGCGGAAAAGCATATAAACGTCAATTTAATAGAGACATTTATTCGAAGAACAATTGGATTTGTGGGTGCAACAAAAAAATGCGTTATTTTGTTTTCCTTGTTTACTTTTTGGCGGTGATAAAGCATGGACGGAGGTAGGGGTGACAGATTTGGTGCACTTAACTGAAAAAATAAAAAAGCACGACAATTCCAAAAGCCATCTACATAATACAATGGAATTAGCTTTATTAGGAACAACTAATATTAAAGCGCAGCTAGATTCAGCTTATTGGATAAATGTGCAAAAGCATAATGATAATGTGACAAAAAAGAGATACGTTTTGTCAAAAATTATAAACTGCATAAAGTTTTGTGGGGCCTTTGAACTGGCGCTGCGAGGACATGACGAAGCTGAAACCTCTCAAAACCCGGGGATATTTCGTGGTTTGATAATTTTTTCTGCTGAGCTTGATGAGCTTCAGAATTTAAGGAACCTCTAAAGAAATACAAAATGATCTTTTAGACTGTATATTAAAAGTATGTCATGAAGAAATAATTAAAGAAATTAACAAACCTTCATTTTTGGCAGTTATGGCAGACGAAACAACTGATGTATCTGCAAAAACTCGTTTAGTGATAGTTTTAAGATATATTCTCGATGGTGAACCGATTGAACGTTTTTGGACATACCTGAAACCTACAAAATGTGACGCTGAAACTCTTTTGGAAAATATTTTACGTGTTATAGACCCTCTAGTAGAAAATTCACCTTACAAGCCTTTTCTCTTAACCAAAGAATATGACGGCAAACATGAATGTTCTTCAAAAAGGTATTAAATTCCAAAAATTTTTCTTGTGAGAGTCTATTTTGTATAAACGGATTTTACATAAAAATTCTGAAGTATCAGGAAAACGCGTGACCTTGAAAATTTTCAAAATTTTCGTCTGCGGCGCTATTTTTTTGCGGCTCCTACGGCGCCAGTAGCTTGGATACGTTTGAAATTTGCACGCGGGCGGCCAATACCCTAGGATCGGCCCTGTGAGGCCCGAGAGAACACCCGTTTCATTTCATCACGAGCCGCCACTGTTGCAGGGGGAAATATGGTAAAAAAAAACTCATTAGTAAAATGTTGTAGTGAAAGCGGCTGAGGAAAGAAATGTGGTCAGCTTTTTCACGCAGAAATTCTGAGTATGCAGTGCATCCGTAAAATAATGAATACATTCGTTAAAACATTAAGGAATAACTTTTGGGAAAAACTCTGGGACCCATCAAAATATAATTCATACATACAGGGTGATTTGTGTACGAGGTAAGACATCATCGATATTTTTTTAATAACAATTCCCTTTTTTATTGCGAAATGCGATGAAGAGGTATGGTATAGGGTAGATAAAAAATAGTATAGAATAGTATAGGGTAGATAGATTGTGCAATTTCAAAATACTAAATTTAATAGCATTGATTATTTAAAAAATCAACTAAATGATACGTTCAAATTGTGCACCATTAGCTGACTGACAGTAGCTTCAGTGACCGATAACGTTTTTTTTTACGGCTGTTAGATAAAAACTTGATAAAATAGTCCTCCATTAAATAGTTTTTGTGGTTTTTGCAGTTATATCTTTAATTACTACACTTATTATCTTTCGTTTGGGAAAGGCAGTGTGTTTGAAGTCTTTATTAACAAGTAACTTTGTCATTTTTTAAAAAAAGGTTAAATTGACTATACGAGAAAGAATTTAGATTCTTTGGATGATCAGATGTGGAAACAGGGTGCGCATTCAAAAGAAGTAATTGAATTGTTCAATGCATTTCATCCCGATCGCCAACCCATTAGCCAAAGCACGGTAAGTAATGTTGAGTCTAAATATACCGCCAATTTGGGCATGTTCGTTATCTTCCTGGATCTTCTTCAATATGGCGACGTCTACAGTACATATAATTCTAAAAAAAACAAAACACAATCCTTATGAGGAATGCCTTGACCATGAACTATCTGAAGACGCCTTTGATTGGCGAAATCAATTCTGCAAGCAAATGCAACAGCTATGCAATAATGATAATAATTTTGTAAAAAACATTTTTTTCTGACGAGACTACCTTTGCTTTGAGCGGTCATGTCAATACGCAAAATTGTCGTTATTGGGCTACCAAGAATCCCCCATGGATGATGGAGTATCACAGTCAAAATCCCCTGAAAGTGAATATGTGGTCCGGCATAGTCAATGGAAGAATTCTGGGTCCATATTTCTTTGACGTGAACCTAGCTGGTGCAAGACATTTTCGAGACGACCTTATTCCTGCCATAATAACTTTATAATCCAGATCTAGAGGAATCTTCCAAGAAATTACTTTTTCTTTCAATAAGACCTAGTTATGTAGCACCTGTTCGTGTTTATTTAGATACCGTTGGAATCGTCGAATCGTTGAATAGGGAGAAGGGGGCCGATTGAGTAGTCAGCCAAATCGCCAGATTTTTCACCCCGTGATTTATTTTTGTGGGAATACTTAAAAAGCATTTTATACGATAAAAATTTTGTCGATTGTTATTGATTAAAAAACGTTTTAGTCGTACAGACGTAAGAGAAGCTGTCAAGTTCAGCGACGCCAGCGGATTTGCTCTAAATCCAAAGGTTCTCCAGGTAGGTATGAATTTCGAAATTTTGAAGTTGCGACAACATTTCCACCGTTTTACAAGAAAACCAGCAGTTTCTCATTAAAACAGAGATCTCCACCGTATTCGGAAGGTCGATTTACGTAGTTTACGATGTAATATGTGTCGATTTCAAGACTTTCATATTTCTTACAAATTGTAATGTAAGGTCCATCGATTTTTTTCGACTAAAAAACGTTTTTTCGAGAACAAATCTGAAAAAAATCGTATGGACGTAAGAGAAGCTGCCAAATTCAACGGCGCGCCTGCGGATTTGCTCTAAATCCAAAAGTTCTCCAGGTAGGTATGAATTTCGAAATTCTGAACAATAAAAAAATGTTTTTACTAGAAACGAATATAAATTTTGATGATCAGTTACGGTTGTTTGAAATTCAAGTGGAAGTTGTTACTCTCTTTAATAAAGAGTATCCTTATTTTCACAATATCTCACAAAGGAAAGTGTCTAAAATTGACGCACATTTCAGGCGCCTTAGGCGTGTTAAATCGTTAAAAACAAAACCTTTCGTTAATTTTTTATTGGTTGAAATTGGACAGATGAAAAATATTTAGATCTCATCAGAAATAAAGTTATTCCTGTTCCCGTACCACCCTGTGTATAAAAAAAACGAAACGAAAACTGTGCAAACCCCGGGTGGAGACCCACCCCCTTATAAAAACTTATCTCAGCCACCCATTTATCCGCATGCCTGGATTTCGTTTTCCACTCTATTAGAAATTTCTTCCATTACGAGCTAACCGAGATTAGGCCCCACCAGAATAAGTACAAGATAAACGTTTATCTCTGCGTCGGGGCTCTCATCGCAGGAATTTAACAAGACCCGATGGCTTTTAAAATATGTCGCCTCGCCGGATGTACACGGGACATGTCTTGACTTGACAAGGGCGGTGTTAAAAGGAGATGGCTTCATTCCAGGACGCTTTGTCTAACGGTTTTTTTTATGAAATTTTAGCAATGACTGGCGTTAATGTATGGACTGTCTTATAAAAAAACGTAGCAAGCTGTAACTTGGGCGTTTTATCGGATTTTAGAAAACATAATTATATAATAATAATAATCAATATAACGCTACAAACTGATACCAATATTGATATTCCAGAAACATCAAACGATAATTAACTTTTTATTTTTAAATGAAATGACATACCGGGTGACACAGGAGGCATGTAACACCCCGCAGAACGGTTAGTTAAAATGATATTTTGAAATTTGGTAGATAGGATGTCGAATGTTTGTATAGGATGCCTCATTTGGCCACTAGCTGATTACTTTTAAATTTCTCTTTTCAACTATACATAGCAAAATTACATGCGTCTTTAAAATGGCTGCTGAAAACCATTTTATTGTATTAAGTCTAAATGGTTATGGCTAATAAGTAGCCGCCAAGATTTTTATATTAAAAAAATCTCTAAGATTTTAGACCAATTTAAAATTTTACCCAATCGTAAAATGTTTATCAATTGTCACTTTTACCAATTATTTCATATTTCACATCACTATATCCGATTTTGCTCTTGAATAAATTTGTTATCATAAAATTGTTTATTGTTGAGTTTGCTCTTGAATAAGAATCGTACATGGTAAATTAACATTATTACACTAGGCACAAAAATTAAGGGATGTAAAAAAAATCTTTAACTTTTAGGTGATTTTCAAAGGGCTGTAACTTGAAGAAAAACAGCCGCAGAGCAATTTTAAAAAAAGCAAATTGAAGCTCCAAGATACTAGTTTTCAGATCTTGTTTTACCAGTAGCAGATTTTTGAGTAATCATCAGATACAAAAATTCCAAATTTTTGCTTGTCTTTGAAAAGGTCCACGGACTTCAATACACTTTTTTCAGTGATTTCCCCATAAATCTTTTTTTTGGATAATTTTATTTTCTTACATTTGAGCAATCTAAAAGCCTTATGCAATGATTTTCACTGAGTTATCGTCGTCTGAAACAAAAAAGTCAGTTTAGACTTTTTTTTCATTTTTTTTTTCGTTTTCTTTTTACAAAAATTAACATTTTTGATAAAAAAATATAGATTATTGTCAAAAAAAAACATTTTCAATTTCAAAAAATGAATAAAAAGGAAAAATTCATCCATATATTAATTTTTGGCAAAAACGACAAATTCAATCATTCCGAACACAATGAAAAAAAAAATTGCAACGTTTTGAAATTTTCAGAATATCTTTGGGATACTATGAGGTTGAAAAAAACAACATAACATCCTTAGTCTTTCGACTATTTGCAAAGTTATGCCAAGTTAAGCCAATATCCCTAAATAAGCTATTTTTTACCTTTTTCAATCAACATTCTAGCACCGATTTTTTTTTTATCAAAAACTAATAACTACGACTTACAAAGAATACTTTGCAGTTTTTAAAACCATATTTGAATTTTCTGTACGATCATTACTTCCCGAGAAATTAAGTCAAAAAAAAAAGTTTAAAAAAAGTCTAAACTGACTTTTTTGCTTTGAACGACGATAACTCAATGAAAAATCATCGAAAACTTTTAAACAGTTCAAATTAAAGAGAATAAAATTATTTAAAAAAGCTTTACGATGAAATCACTGACAAAAAAAAAGTCCGTGAACCTTTTGAAAGACAAACAAAAATTTTGATTTTTTACCCATGGTTTTCTTATGATTACTCAAAAACTGCTGAAGGTAAAAAATTTTGAAGTCAAGATTTGAAAACTAGAAACTTGGAACTTCAACTTGCTTTTTTTTTAATTGCTCTGCGACTATTCTTTTCCAAGTTAGAGTCCTTTGAAAATCACCTAAAAATTTAGGATTTTTTGACATCCTTTAATATTTGTGCCTATACCACAACCAAGAAATCCAAAGAGTGCAATGACCTAAAAAGCTGATAGGCGCTATTGTCATATTTAATTCCTAAATCTCTTATATGTTCTACATTAATCCGGTAATATTAAATTTAATTGCAATTTATAATCAAAATTAAACAAGAAATGTTGGAATTCAATAATGCCTATCTGCGACATATCGCCTGTAAATGTATGTCATGTTTGTCAAATATAAAAAGATTACTTCTTTCATTCTCATACTTCGTTGATTTTCTGAAAAAATGGCATCATCGCTTTTACAATTTATGCACGTCTTGTCGCCCTCTTTGTTTCTCTCATTTGAGGAATATTATTTATTTCACTCATTTACACTGTTTTAGATGCGCGCGCCGTCAAGAGCTGACGGCAATTGGACGGCAGTGGCGGCTCGCAGCTTAGAAAATAGGCGAAGAGTAAATGTGTAAACAGTTAGAGAAAAGTAGATTGATTTTTCTTAAGACTTACCTATAGCCGAGCTTATATCTATCTAATTTTTGTACACCAAATCATTTCTTCGTCTTTTAGCGAGACGTAGTTATCTATATATCTTCATAAAATGTCTGATTCTTATTTAGTTCTAGCAACAATTCTTTTTCGATAGAAATAGTTGCTAAAGATGAAAGTCTTTCTTGGGAAATGGTATTTATTGAATAAGCCTTTATACGTTTAAGACACGAAAAGCTTCTTTCCACTGACGCACCTTGTTGATGGAATAGTTAAAATTATACAAAATAGTTTTGTAAACTTCTGTAAAAATGTCTTCGTATTCATTCACTTTTTTCAGCAGTTCATGCAGCGGTATATTTCTGTAACTTTCATCACTATATAACAGGTTAAGTTCGTTTGTAAGTCGTTGATGTTTGGTAAATACATTTCCATAAAATTGTTCCAAATTTTCAAAAGCATTAGAAGGGAAACACGAGCTACGTTGTTAAAATTTTGCAGTATCAGCGAGACAAACAAATTGCAACTTTTCACAGCCCCGAAACCTGACGTCTATTTGAATTAAAATATGGTCCAATATTTCATATAAAAGTGCTTATATCTTGTACTAATGGCTTCGTTTAAACGGACGTTTTCATTAAATTGTAGTTTATAAAGTCTAACGTTCTCTTTTCAAGCATCGGCTATAGTGTTGTTTTTTTTTTCGAAATTTTTTAACAGTACTAAATGCTCGGCAGAATCGGTATGTTTATGTAATGCCCTCGTAATATTTAAAATATCTACAAATAGTAAACAGAGCCAGCAATATAGTTTTTGTAACATTGGGCTGCTACATACCCATTTATAATTATTTATGAACAAAGCAGACTTGAAATTTACGTTATAAGATATACAAGATTTCTCAATTTCTTTTTTGGCGAATATTGATAAAATAGTCGTAGGTCTTCCTTTCAGTAAAACGTCTCTTTTATCTGCGTCTTTCCAGCGACATGTTGGTGTTTCCAACAAATTACAAATAATATCGTTAACTGGATTCATTATAGATAATGTAAATTACTATTTCATGTAATATTGTCACTATCAAAGTTGAAAAATCACTAACTATACGATCACTCAGTTGGTCAATCAACACATTAAAATCAAAAAAGCAAGTCTAAAATTGATGAAAACAACGAAAATTCAAAAAATCGCTCAAATTCAAAAACACCGCGCTTTAGTACATTAAATAAATGCAAATGCACTGTGCAGATAGCCGATAAAATCAGTCACATCAATAATTGTAACAGTACTTGTTACTGACCCCGCCAAAAAATAAAAACATCTACGCCTCTGTTCCAGACCCAGTTCCACTCTTTGGACTTCTTGGTTTCACTATAGTGTATAGACAATAAAAGTATTTAGGCAGAATCTATTGAACTTAATCAACTACATTAAGCATTAAGTTGCACTTAAACTGTTGGGTGGATTACTTCAATATTGAGTGGGAAACGAGCAGTAGTTCTGCTCAGCCTGCACCTCCCCATCCAAAGGCCGCTACATCTACCAGAATATTCACGCGCACTTTCCGGCAGTTTATTTTTAAATAATTTAATTATGCGTCTTAAAATTCGAATGAATAAGACTGGCCAAATAAATATTTAATATCTACTGACATAAAATAAGTAAATGGGCGGACACCCTCGAATGGACGACTAGGCAGTCTCAGTGCAAAGTCTAGACAATTGCAAAAGTCTATCTGGTTTGCGACATTATAAAAAGTTCTGCTCATCAAGAATAGGAACAAGTGTGAGATTCTCTAGGTATGCGTAGAAGTATTCGAACGTAAAAGGATACACTTTACGCGCGACCAAATCGAAGTATGTGTGCAGTCACATTCAATATATATTCACTCTGCAAAGGTCTGAATAAAGACCAGGCTATTTACTGCGCACCTCGTGGGCAGCTTTGAGACTTGTTCCTATTCTTGATGAGATGTACATATTTTCTGTGCTCTTTGGGCACATGAATAGGCAAAGAGAGCCCTCCATGGAATGGCCTCCGCGTTCCCCCGATTTACGTCCACTGGACTTCCTTTCGCGACGTTATTGAAAAGTAAAATAATTAGTCACTTAAGAGAGGATAACTCTCTTGATCGCGTGGACCATGATTTAGTAAATCGTTGACTGTTTTTGTTTCTTAATCGAATTAATTTCACCTTTTATCGTGGTGTTTCGCGACATTTTTGGTCCCTTCGGACCCACATAAAGAAACAACGCATCAAAGCGATTTACGTGACAATACTCATTATTAAAAACCTCATTCTCTTACAATGTTGGACAACTACTAAGGCGATTTATAATGTGAGGGAAATGTGGCATGCGCCTACTTGGTTTTACCCGACCTATCAGTCCCAGGACTTGCAGACATAATTTGTTTAGAATCCCTTTTAGGAAACTCGGAAACTGTTATATATTTTTTATACAGCAATCCGGAGCAGCTCAGAAAGAATACCTCGCGAAATCCTGAGGATATAAAGTTGTTGAGATAACGGAAAGAAAACGAAGGAAACTCGATATATACCTGCCACCCCTACACGGACAAACAGGTTTATTATATACTCCGCATCCTTAATCAAAATAGAAAGGCAATACTTCAATCGGCATTGCCTTATTTTCAGTAGCAGAAGTTTTCGCGGGATATGAATATATTTTTAGCCACCCCCCAGCCCCATCGACGACAACCCTCGGTAATATGCAACTCGAGGCATTTCCGCTCCGAAAATAGCTGTCGCCGTTTCCAGAGGGAGACGAAATTTTCCGCTATAACTCAATATGTGGATTGACGGTGTTACCTTTAATAAATACTCGTAGCATACATGGGACGTTCCTAAATAAACTTAAAAATGGAGTCCTTTACGAGTTTATCAAATTTCTAGTATTGGCGTCTCTCGTTTTGTTCTTTAAATAGATCCATATAAAAATAGTCCAGGGTGTGAAATCTGGACACATTTTTGGCTATATTTGTAAGAATTTACATAATTTGAAAACAACTTTTAATAGTGGGCATCGCATATTCTTGAATAAATTTTAAATACGTATCACCAAAACACAATACTCCAGCAAGGTTCTACAATATTTTATACTATCAACATCATCAGCCATCCAATTACAAGAAGTGGATGGAGATGGTGAAATGATACGATTCCATGTCGACACCTTACAATATCAACAGCCCTTGGTGAGCAAAACGAATGTCTCTTGGTGGGTATTTGGTTACTTGGTCGATACGTTAATTATCAAATGACGCAACTCATGGCAGCAACTGCTGATTAACAAGAACCCATAGTGAACCATCTGGTAGTCTCAACGTTCCATGATCAATACTTCTGAAATTACATCGTAGATTCTAGTGATGTAATGTAAAAAGGACATTCTCTTCCAACCACTGCTTCCTTGCTTGGGTATCGAAACAAACAAAGAACAACAGTAGTCGCTAGAAATATATATAATGCACAAATAAATTTAGGAAATGCCAATGTAGCAAGTCAGTGACGTATGATAGTTGTTTCCCAATTTCCTCAGCAAATTAAAGGGTCTTTCCATAAGGACGCTCGATTTTTAAAACGTAAATAAAACAAGTTGTGTATAAGATATCCACTCAATTTCTATTTATTTGTACGAACATTTTATGGCATTAAGTATGGAAATATAACGCCGTTCAAATGTCCGTTGCGGCTTGCTTTATGGCATGTATTCGGGAGGTCCAATCTTCGATGACTTTGTCGCACAAATCTCGCTGAATTTGCTGGATAGCGTTTGTTATGTTGACTTTGAAAGCATCAATTGTTTACGGTTTATTCGCATAGACCTGCGATTTAAAATAGCCTTAGAGGTACAAGTCTAAAGGCGTTAAATCGTACGATCTCTGGGGCCAGTTCACATCGCCACTGCGCGTGATAACCATGCCCTGAAATCGCTCGTGCAGTGTCCATCGTGGCATGCGCTGTGTGGCACATAGCGCTATCCTGTTGGAGCCACCTGTCGTCGGTGTCCGTATCAACCAGTTTACACAAGAACTTGCTTATTATCAATCTCTAGCGCTCGTCGTTATGGCAATGCCAGTTTAATTTTGGAAGAAGAACGGACCGATGATTACGCCCGATTAGAATCCGCACCAAACAGTGACTTTCTCGAGATGCATTTGGTGCTGGTATATCTCGTGTGGATTAGTATCGTCCCAAATCCGACAATTTTGCCTGTTCACATATCCATTCATCCAAAAATGGGCCTCGTCGTTAAAGATGATTTTTTTTTCGAAATTTGGGTCAACTTGCAACTGTTCCAGAGCCCAATCAGCGAACACACGACGTTATCTATGATCGTTTACCTTAAGTTCCTGGGTCAGTTGGATTTTATACGGGTGCAGACCCAAGTCCCGACGCAAAATTCGCCAAGTTGAAGTCGCAGAAATGCCAAGTTCTTGTGAACGATGAGAAATTTACTGTCTCGGGCTTTGCCGTACACTCTCACGCACAACAGCAATGTTTTCAGCAGACCTTGCGTTTCAGTGACGTACGGGTGTTGGCTGATTATTTATCAAACCGGTTGACTCAAATTTGGCCACCAAACGTCGAATAGTCGACTCGGCGGGATGGTTGTGGCGAGAACAAAAATCAGGTACTGCGCGGAATGTTTTTTAACGAAGCACTGATTTTGAAAATAAAATTTGATTGTTTACACACGTTGTTGAACGCTATAATAACATTCTATGGTGATTTGCCATACACTACTGAACAATTCACAATAAATTTGACAGATGTTGCTTTAACAACATGGCCGCTGTAACTTAACAAATTTCGAGCGTTCCTATTGAAAGACCCTGTACTTACTATCTAATTGTGGTTGTGGTCTATACGCTCTGAATCCCCATTCTTCGTTCCTAATTTAGTACGAGCCGTCACAATGATACTAGCGAATTCTAAATATAAACTTGATAAAGCCGTAATATCATGATTTCCTTAAATATCTCGACCCTTGATTGACCCCTCGCGATCGCCGAATCAAGCCATTGATACGCGTGTTGTGCTTATCGGTTCCAATTATGATTTATGTGGTGCCTCGAAGATATCCGCTATGAATCACCTAATATCGAATTAACGCAGTCAATTGACTCAAGTTGCTCCTCCTCCGATTCACCATCATTGAAGGCAATTGTTTCGATTACAATTATTACAGTCTTCGGCGGAACGACCTAACGCGACGACTGTACGATTTTTTAACAGTTAATAGACAGCTGATACGGCGACAAGGCGATCTTACAACACTATATAGCGGTGTTCTCAACATCGCATTTCCCAGAAACAGTAATATTTTATGCTGATAAGGCATTATATACAATGTTAATAATATAATAGTTGCCTATTTGACGTAGGCAACTGTTTTATGTAAACTAAAATCATTATAAACAAACGCTTAAAATTATCAATGCTCATAAAATAATACTTCTGATGTAAATAAACGCTAATAAACAACTTAGAAGTTCGCGCTATACGAATTTGTAACATAATATATCCGCATAAAAACATAAGTCGCCGATGAACAAAATTGATAATAAGTTTAAGGAGCATGGCGCTGTTATCTTAGAATTCTTAGTTGAATCATCGTTTTGAAAATGGCATAAAAGGGTCGAAACTGCAGTCAACAAGAATTCTAAGAAGATTCTTAGTTTGATTCATCGTTTTGAAAATGACATAAAAGGGTCGAAACTGCAGTCACGATTTTTGTGTAAATATAGTGGTAATGGAGGAAGTTAATGGTAGTGGAGGAAGTTAAAGACTTCACTTATTTAGGAAATAAAATAAATTGGGATGAAAGAAGCGATAAAGACATACACCAAAGAATAGCGCAGGGTCGAGTAGCTTTTAACAAAAAAGTGCTTTCACTTTTATGCTCGGTGGTAATAAACTTAGAAACAAGGAAGATATTTTTGAAAACATATGTATGGAGCACGGCACTATACGGTTGCGAAACCTGGACGGTAGGGGAAGCAAGTAGGAAGAAATTAGATGCTTTTGAGATGTGGTGTTACCGAAGAATGATGAAAATACCATGGACTGATAGGGTTAGAAACGAAGAAGTATTGGAAAAAGTCGGCGAGAAAAGAAATATGTGGAAAAACATAAAGAAGAGAAGAGATAGAATGGTAGGCCACTTGCTGAGACATGGGGGAATAGTCCGCGATATTTTGGAGGCAGAAATAGGAGTGAAGAAAGGCAGAGGTAGACCTAGATTAGACTACTGCTCGCAAATAGTAAGGGATGTAGGTTGTAGCACAATTAGCGAAATGCGTAGGTTAGCACAAGATAGGAGAAGCTGGAGGTTAGCGTCCAACCAGTCTTAGGACTGATGACCTCATGATGATGATGATAGTGGTAATAAAAACTTAGTAGTTGTTTCACTCAATTGCGTCGGTATTATGAACTACCACAGAGTAACGGCTTCCTCGATCAATTTCTTATTAGTAATGGTATTACACTAGGCACAACAAGTAAGGCATGTTAAAAATCCTACATTTTTAAGTAATTTTTAAAGGAATGTATCCTGGAGAAAAATAATCGCAGAACAATTAAGAAAAAAAAGGAAATTGAAGCTACAAGTTTCTAGTTTTCAGATATTGAGTTCAAAATGTTTTACCATCGGCAGTTTTTAAGTAATCATAAGAAAACCATCGGAAAAAATCCAAATTTTAGCTTGCCTTTGGAAAGGTCCACGGACTTCAATAAATTTGTATCAGTGATTTCAACATAAAGCTTTTTTCTTATCATTTTATCCTCTTTAATTTCAGCGGTCTAAAAGCCTCGCACGATGATTTTTTTCGTAGAGTTATCGTCGTTCGAACAAAAAGTTAGAAAACAGAAAAGTACCTAGTGACAAACTTTTTTTATTGGCACCGCTCACCATGTGAAACCGAGACAGACTGAGATATATATTATAAGTTCTTTTCATTTATACATTCCTTTTCCCGTTTTTGAAGTGACACTTCTATAGCGAGGTAGTGAGTCCGAAAAACTGAAACGTAATTCAAAGCGAAACACTTTGGTGGGGGGGATATAAGCAGTGCATGCGAATGGATGAGAGTGGGGACGCGTGAGGAGTCAGGAGTGTAGATGGGGCACGCTTATGCGTCCGTAGTGTGAAGAATGACTGGCTGTGCATTATGTAGCACAGAGCGCCGTCAAGAAGTGTTGTTTGTAGCCGTATATATACATTATCTCCAAATCAATCTATTAAAAATGTTAAATTTCGTTTCTCCACCCAAAGCTACTTCCATATTCATCAGAAGTAGCTACAATCCTTAATTTAGGTTTTGAAAACATTCCGATAATTCTTGGGGGAGATTTAAATATAAACTTTGCCACAGAATCATCATCACTTCTTATAACTTTTTTGAGAGAAAAATTTGATCTGATACTGTCGAGTGATCCTGCGACATCAACAACGAAACATGGAACAACAATAGACGCTATTTTTAGTCGATATTTAAACACAGTAGAAACGCGAATATTTGTATCGTATTTTAGTTATCATCAGCCACTTGTGACATTTGTAAAAGAGAATGATCCAGTAAATCAATAATATTACAAAACACAATTCTAATAATTATAATACTTTGAAACTCAATTCCCAATATCTCCTGCAGAAGTTTCACTTCAATTGTGTGCTTATAAAGGTGAGGCACACTATTTTTTTTTTTTCTATTTATTCGCGTATTCATTAATATTCATTATTGTATTATGATGTATTTTCTGGCTGTGTGTAATAGTGACCTAAGTTCGACTCTGTTACATAGTAACAGTAGTAGTAATATCACAGAATAAGGAACCTTAATTCTGTGGTAATATCATATCTAAACAAATAAATGCGTAGCATAATAAATAAATAATAAAAGCTTACCCTCGGCATTGTGTGATTCATCGGTAAACGTACCTGGAAAAAAAATACAGCCGAGTTAGTGCATCTGTTTGATACGATAGTTTTGCATTAATTACGGGCCGCGTCATCGCCCAAGCATTTCATTAATTATTTATTTAAATAATTTAAATCGCAATAGAGTCGATTGGGAAATTACCAACAAATGATGTACGATGTCCAATCCCACGTGCTTCTATAATTTTATGCAACTACGATGTGTGACACGATCATTTTCATAATAATATGCGCCTAAAAACATGTGCGAATGTTACAAGTGACCTTCCTATACAGGGTGCGCGAAAATATAGCGTCGAAAAGTATGACCTATAAATGATGTTTATTTGGCCGTTAATTGGATAATGAAAAAATACGGAAATTAAAAATACGAAGTATAAATGTAACAAATCATAATGTCTTATACCTCCCTGTAATATTTGCCGGGCGTAAATAATTTGCAATTTAAAATTATTATCAACTGAATGGAACTAATACGAAAAGAATGGCAAGTAAAACGATATATTTAAATAAACGTATATCATCTTATTTATAATTTAAAGAAACTGTAGTACGGCTCGGCTTAACTAAACGCACACGTCTTGGTCGAGTCGGCGGCTTGTATTGTTTTCGAAAAATATAGTAATTGTATATTGTAAATAAATGTTAAATATAAAGGGTGTTACAACAAGAGCGCAAGATTTGAATTGCGCGCCATTTTGTCTGTTATGATTCGATAGGTCAATAATTGTGACAGGTCGATGAGAGATAGATAGGAGTGAATAAACCTCCTTATTGTTACTCCATACTATCAAAATGGTACAATTTTAGTTGCTATGATTCGTAATGTGCGCCCAATTTGGGTAGGAATAATGTTCCAACTTTATCAACTGTGAAAAGAGTAATCGAAAAATTCGAAACTACTGGTTTAGTTATTGAAACACAGGACACGCGCTCGTAGAGGTCGTTCAAAACAAAACATCGCTGGCAGTTTGAAGTGCGGCCGAGAGTCCAGGGACCTCGATTCGTTATCGTGCACAAGAGTTTGGGCAGTTTGGAGTGTGGCAGAGAGTCCAGGAACCTCGATTCGTTATCGTGCACAAGAATTGGACATTTCAACGGCCACTCTTCACCATGTTCTCGCTAAAGATTTGCATCTCCATGCTTATAAAGTCGAATCGACTCGACAACTTCTGCCAACAGATCATCCACAGCGAAGAGAGTTCACCAATTGGATCATTGAACAAAAAGAAGTGAATTCCGATTTTGTGGACAATATCTTCAACGACGAAGCGGTCTGAAGGAATCATTGGATCATTCTTCTTTGAAAACGAGGCAAGTAAATACATTAACGGTAAATGAAACGTTACCACCCGTAAAACATTGACGGCCTTGCACGAGTCTTTTCCTGGTCGTGTCATCTCCAGTTTTAATGACAAGAATTGGCCGCCACGATCTTGCAATTTAACACCTATGGACTTCTTTCTATAGGGTTTTCTTTCTTTCTATAAGTTTCAGGTTCACGCCAACAAACCCACGACCACGCAAGCACTGAAGGTCGAAATGGAACCGTGTATCAATAAAATACCGACACATTTATGCAAAACCGTTATTGAAAATGTTGCCAGAAGAGTACTCGTGTGCCACCAAAGGCGTGGCAGCCATTTACAGGAAGTGCTCTGTTCCTTACATAGTTCCCAAATATATACATTATAAATTAATAAATATTTCAATGGTTCTTAATTTTTCTTATCTAACCTATACGGAAGAGAGGAGAAAGGGGATAGATGGAAGCAGTACTTAGGAAATTTATACGAGGGTCGGCAATTAGGAGAGATATTAGAGGAAGAATCTAGCATCGATAGGGAAGACGTAGGAAAACCTATATTGAGAGGAATTTGAAATAGCACTAAGGGGGTTAAAGAACAATAAAGCGCCGGGTGTAGATAAAATACAGGCGGAAATTTTGAAATGTGCGGGACAGAAAGTAGTAAATAGGATGTTTGAACTGCTAAATTTTTATACGAAACGGGCGAGATGCCGGAGGATTATAAGAGGAACATTATCGTTACTATACCGAAAAAGAGAGGAGCCGACAAATGCGAGAACTTTAGAACGATTAGCCTAACTTCCCACGCGTCAAAAATCTTAACCAGAATAGTGCGGAAGAGGATGGAAAATAGAGCGGAGGAAATACTAGAAGACCAATTCGGGTTTAGGCGAAATAGGGGAACTCGCGAAGCTATTCTGGCGCTAAGAGTAATGTTAGAGAAAACAATAGAAAAAGAAAAGAATACTTATATAGGATTTGTAGATTTAGAAAAAGATTTTGATAATGTAAAATGGGGAAAATGTTCGAGATACTAAAGAGCGCGGGAATGAAGTATAGAGATAGGAGAGTAGTACACAATCTATACAAAGAGCAAACTGCTATTATAGAAGTAAAAGGGGAAAAAAGGGCAGTAGGTATTAGGAAAGGAGTAAGACAAGGATGTACGCTATCACCACTAATTTTTAATCTGTACATCGAAGAGGCGATTAATGTGGTAAAAGATAGACTGAATTTCGGGATTAAAGTACAGGGACAGAAACTAAAAATGCTGAGATTCGCGGATGATATAGCAGTATTAGCATCTAGTAAGGAGGAATTAGAATCAGCGTTGAACGAAATGGAGGCAGTGTTGACAGAGGAATGCGGAATGAGGGTGAATAAAAACAAAACTAAAGTGTTAATGTGCAGAGGGCGCGAGAGCAGAGCAAAAACGATAGTACAAATTAATAATGAAAGATTGGAGGAAGCTAAAGACTTCACTTATTTAGGAAGTAAAATAAATTGGGATGGAAGAAGCGATAAAGATAGAAAACAAAGAATAGCGCAGGGTCGAGTAGCTTTTAATAAAAAGAAAGCACTTTTATGCTCGGGGCTAAGAAACTTAGAAACAAGGAAGAGATTTTTGAAAACGTATGTATGGAGCACGGCACTATACGGTTGCGAAACCTGGACGGTAGGGGAAGCAAGTAGGAAGAAATTAGAAGCTTTTGAGATGTGGTGTTACCGAAGAATGATGAAAATACCGTGGACTGATAGGGTTAGAAACGAAGAAGTATTAGAGAAAGTCGGCGACAAAAGAAGTATGTGGAAAAACATAAAGAAGAGAAGAGATAGAATGGTAGGCCACTTGCTGAGACATGGGGTAATAGTCCGCGATATTTTGGAGGCAGAAGTAGGAGTGAAGAAAAGCAGAGGTAGGCCTAGATTAGACTACTGCTCGCAAATAGTAAGGGATGTAGGTTGTAGCACCATTAGCGAAATGCGTAGGTTAGCACAAGATAGGAGAAGCTGGAGGTTAGTGTCCAACCAGTCTTAGGACTGGTGACCTCATGATGATGATGAACCTATACCCACAATAATGTAATTATTACCGTAACGTATGGAAAAAAATGAGCTGTTTCACATTCCGTAATAAAAAAGCATGTTAACATTAAAAATAATATCTCCTACATGAATCACCCTGTATGTGTTAACTACATTTTAAGAAATGCGCAACTAAAAATAAAACTTAGCGGGTCCGAAAGTTTTCTCCAAAAGTTATTCCTTGAATTTTTATCGAACTTATTCATTACTTTACGAAAGCAGTGCATAAATGTTTAACAATGCAGTGATGTGAATGACCTAGCATTGGAAAAAACACCCTATATAACTAAATAAGTATGCTACACTTCAGAATAATAGAACGCACCGGTTACTGACTTATCTCTACAAATAAGTAACAATGAAAAATATACACGACAAAATGTGTTATTTCATAAAATAAATATAAAAGCGCGTAGTAGGCGCTGTCGTGTTGTCTTATTAGCTAAATTACTTAACTGTGCTCTAGTTTGTATTTGTTTTGATGATATTTCAACTAGTTCTAGAAAGCATTATTACAAATATACAGGGTGATTCAGCTAACCCGTTCATTAAAAGTTTATGAACTTCCCATTGGAATTCATTTTTTAAAATTTGGAATCAGGGGTTAGCGAGCACGATCTATTAAACTAAAGTATTTTTACTTTTCTGACACTTTTGGTTATACCGGAAGTAGCTATCAACTTCCTTATTTTAAATAGAACACCCAGTATATTATTACATTTTTGAATTACCCTGCTGATTTTAAGTGAACTTTCTTAACAATTCCCTATACCTATCTTCAGCAGTTTTTGAGATATTTTAATTTTTTTGAAAAAATTAGATTTTGTAGTATCCCATTGGAATGCTCAGACACATGACAGCCTACAAAGTTGTGAACGTTACGCGGCGCTGATGTCGCGCACGTAGCGAATATTGTTAAACTACGATTACATTAATGGTACGATTAAATTCTGCACGTATACATACATGCCCTGTAGTTTATTTCATCGCTATTTGCCAAATAAAAAATCTCAAAACATAACCTTAGCTTGTTTTTATGGCTAGGCTCAGGTAGACTCTTCCGTTTATCGGCAAGATAAGAGAGTTTTTTATTTGGCAAATAGCGATGAAATGAATAGAATATATTTATTTAATGCGGGCTCTTCATTTTTGTCGCAACCAGAGAGAGTTTTCCATCATCGTATAAGACAGTTTGTTTTTTCTCGCAAAACCATATTTTGCCTGACCTTATTTGTACTTACGGCAATATTGTTTTTAAAGTATAAATATTTAAAGAGTCAAGGGAAACTTGGGGCCTCGGCCAAACCTTTCAGGATCTTAAGAAACAAAAAATATCGCCATTGAAAGGAAATGACCGCCCTCGCTTGGGCGGTCATTAAAAAGATGGCTGGATTTTGATAAAACCACTTGAGAAGACAAGAAAGCCCAGGCATCAACTTCGCATACACACACGCTCTTCACAGGACGATGGCCCTGAAATGATCAGCAGCCCGTTCTTGTAATATGAGATCGCTAATCTACAGGGTGTACCAAATCGGAATACGAATAGACAGTGCGTCGTGCCATAAGGACTAATTTACATAAACCGTTTATTCATTTGTGGGTCAATTCTAAATGATTTTCTATTAATTATTAGTCTATAAGTATTAATCATTTCCTTAAAATAATTATTCGTTGATCAAATAACACTCGACCGGTGTCTCTATATATTAATAGACAAACAGTCTATTAAAAACTAGAGACACGTACGCGGCAAGATGTGAAAATACAAAGGAAAATTTGTAAAAACGTCTGCCTAAAAATAAAAACTGTTGTATGCAAGCAATTGTTTACAAAATCGGTTGCTCCACACGCCTTGGGTGTGATGTTTTAAAAGAGACACCCTGTAGAAAATCATTTGAAGATATTTTCAAATTTAAATTGATCAATTGATAAAAATAACAGTTTTAAATAAAACCTTAAAACGGACTTTTCCGTACGTAGAACATCTCTCTCGAACTTGAGTGGCCGAGAAAAAATAAACCAACACATAATTGCAGAATATGTGTTTTATGCGACAGTTTTACTTTTTTCATTGGCGACTGCTTCAGTGGCGTATCAATACGTTTGTGATCGAACGAAATTTGTTTTTTTTTTCTCATTCATTCGTATATGATACCGGCCGAATATTTTTTTTCGTTCAATGCAAAATCAGCAACGCGTTAAATATTTACGTTTAAAATCTCAGAATGAACATAAACATTTACATCGTGCTTTCTCATGACCATGGACAGGGTGGAGTGTGCCCTATCCACCTCAAAATCTGTAGATATCGTCTGGTAGACGTCCTTAATCAGAATCAGTCGAAACCCGATCGATTCGACACGATTTAATTGAGCGATCGTGCTAACAAGAAAAATTCTCAAATAGTCCACCATTGTGCTTTCTCATGACCCATGAACATGGTAGAGTGTGTTCTATCCACCTCAAAATCAGTAGGTATCGTCTGGGAGACGTCCCCGATCAGAATCAGTCAAAACCGGATCGATCCGACACGATTTAGTTGTGTTATCGTGCCAACAAGAAATTTTAATGCCGACGACAACAACAACAACACACACACAGACACAAATTTTGTAAAAACATTTTTTTTTTTGTTTTTAGGCATAAAAACCAAAAATAAACGCTAGAAAAAAAGTTTTTCTCCATTTTTCTTTACACGTTTACATTACTTTTCCGCTCTGGTATAGTTGAGTGCGGAAAAGTAATAGTCGGCAGTTGGCTGAAATGACGTACACACTGAAATTTTTACAAATAAAATAAAAATTTACAAGGAAAATTAGGGAAATCGAAAATTTAAAAAAAAGTAACTTTGCAGGACTATAAACCCTGCTTAACCTACCCTAATCCAAAATCGCCTTAACCTCTCTCATCCAGTTCCTTATTGAAACACAACAGTCATACCCAATTCCCACAACAAATAAATATGTGAGCGGGAATAATAGACGCCGTTATTTTTAACAAAAACCTTGATGATCCAGCATATCTAAATGTTCTTCAAGAAGATTCCTTCTTTCTTCGAATTCCTACCGAAAGCAATGCCACACACACAGTGCAGAACTTTACTGCAACTACAAACCATACGAGATGATGTACGTTATATTAATAGTAACTATTCCATCTTAATGACTGCAAAAAAGAACTGGAAATGAATATATAGAACACTGTTAAACAAATAATAAACAACCACGACACATGTGAAGTCAGAGCTGTCATTAAAAAAAAAATGCAAGATGTTTACGAAAAATTCTGGATACAGCCGTTTGAAACGCATGTGTTCATTTCTAAAGAGTACACTTCAAGAGTTATCTCTTACTTCACTGAAATATACTCCATATACAGGGTGGCCCACGAAGTTTTGGCCAGTTGATATCTCGAAATCTATTTGAAGAATAATTTTGAAAATCGGCGATGTTAAACAGCGAAAAGCGTTGCCCATTTTTGACATAAAAGAAGTTTATTTCACCTGCACATTTCCACGTGACATCAACTTCAAAATTTTAAATAAGGCGCCTTGTATGTTATTACAATTTTGTGGTATGTCTAATACCAATCCAATGATACCATATTTGTCAGGTTTTTGCGGCACTACAGTAATGATGAACAACTATTTATGAACGTTTCTTTATTTTTATTAAAAATAAAAAACGTAGGTAGCTTAGAAACAAAAAAGTTGTCCCAGCAACAGAAAGACATCACTACTTGTCAAGAACTGTCAAGCAGTATTAGTAGATTTTGTGTTTGTAAAAATAGTAATAAGATTATTATGCCTTTACATTTTACTTACGAGTACGTTGAGATGCTGCTTATCAATGGAGAATGTGAAAAATAGCAGACGTGCTAGAGATTTGTATAGTTATCGTTTTTCCAACCGAACAGCTCCAAGTAAAAATACTTTTGCTTAAGTGGAACAAACATTAAGACGTAGTTCTTTTCCTAGTGGAAAACGGAAAACTCATCGAAGAAAGCCTATTCACACAGAGGATACCATAATTAATATTCTGGCGTATCTTCAAATGAATCCCCATATCTCAACGCGGTGTCTTCAGCTAGAATTAGGAGTAAGTAGAACTACAATCCAGAGAGTAATAAAAGATCATAAATATCATCCTTTTAAAATACATTTAACGCAAGGTTTAACCCCTGAAGATCCTGAAAGAAGACTTAATTGTATTGCTGAAATGTCAGTGAAAGTCGCAGATGACCCGTTCTTTTTAAATAAAATATTGTGGAGTGACGAAAGTCGTTTTCACAACAACGGTACCGTTAATAGACACAATTATCACTACTGGTCGACTGAAAATCCAAAATGGATGCGAGAAACCAATTTCCAGACAACATTGGACGTAAATGTTTGGTTCGGTTTATTCAACGGCCGTTTAATTGGGCCATATTTCTATCGAGAAACGTTGAACGGCCAAAGATATTTAGATTTTCTCCAGAATATGCTTCCCCATTTACCTGAAGGTATTCCCTTTAACGAAAAAAGAACGATGTGGTGGCAGCAGGATGGTGCACCTCCTCACATTGCCCAGCAAGTTAGGACATATCTTGATGCTACTTTCCCTGAAAATTGGATTGGATACAAT
The DNA here is from genome assembly GCA_037954035.1 of Rosalia funebris. Taxonomy (NCBI): domain Eukaryota; kingdom Metazoa; phylum Arthropoda; class Insecta; order Coleoptera; family Cerambycidae; genus Rosalia; species Rosalia funebris. The sequence goes on along the minus strand of JAZFAV010000039.1, from coordinate 19,487,207 downwards.
GGTACAATATCTTGGCCTGCTCACTCCCCTGATATAACACCTTTAGATTTCTTTCTATGGGGATACTTAAAAAGTTTGGTTTACAATACACAGTCTAGAAATTTAGATGATTTGCAAAACAAAATCAGAGCACAGCTGTTACACCAGAAATGATTAGAGCAGCATGCTACACAAATGTTTTAAAAAGATTTGAGTATTGCGTTAATGAAGGTGGACATCAATTTGAGCATCAACTGTAATGATTTTTATAGTTATTGTATTTTGCTGTGTAATTATTTATTCTCTTTAATAAAACTCTGTCTCCTATGGACCTGTCACAATTATTAACCTATCGAATCAGGACAGCCAGAGTGGCACGCAATTTAAATTTTGGATTTCATTGTAACACTTATTCCTGTGGACTATGGCTGTGTAATAATAGTGACCTGAGTTCGACTCTGTTGCGGCTCACAGGAATAGACACTTTAGATGTATCGTTTTACTTGCCCTGTAATTTGAAAAGAAACTGATGGCGATTATATACCCCAAAGTGAAGATAATTAAAAATAATAATCCTCTAACTGTGAAAAACGAAAATAAAAAAAATTAACCTGTTTCAGGATTTTTTTATTGAAATCAAGTCTCCGTATGCGAGAAAATTTATTCCAGTTAAAATTTCCACTTTATATTATACAATTTCGGGAAAATGAAACCCACAACAAGGGAATGTTATTTAACGAAATTTCACAAAACAGTCAACGATCTATCGGCGCCTTCTCCGTATTTAATCAGGGCGTAATTACATTTTCCGTCAGCACCCGCCAACTCCATACATAAGTGGCATTCCGACGGCTGTTGAGTCGCCGTCTCTTGTCACCACCATCGGCAGATTCCCCTATTTTTTCCGCCCTTAACGGGTCAGCGAGGCAACTCAGGCTTTTTCTGATTTCAATTACAGCCAGCCGGCCGCAACCGGGGGTTCTTACAAGTTCCGTCGACTGTTTCGAGAGTTACAACCCCAATAAATTTCTCTCGATTGGAAATCTCGCGCCCCCATTTCGTCTTATTAGGAAAGGATTGCCGGGGGTGAGATGCGTGACAAAATAATACAATATCGGTTCGATATGTGTAGTAGGTTTGCTGAGATTCGTGGCTCGATAATAAAATAATAAATAAGGCTGTGGGAGAGGGCTGCCCATCATTGGCGCTTCATGAGGGGGGATGAACATTTTTGCTACAACGAACATTTCGATTATCAAATCCACAAATCCTAGCTATTCTAATATGATAATATTCACTAAATATTATAAAATTTCGTCATAAAATTTCTATTAGATTGTAAACCATGTATGCGGTAATTCACCGAGATAACTGTCTTTTAATTTCTAAACAGTGTTCACGTAACGGTGCGATGATAAGGGTAAAATGATGTAAGTGGTCGATGATCCTTAGTGGAGGGGGATCAGCAAAGCACATTTCATGGCCGTAGAGCAGTAGTTGACCTTGATTTATCGATTAAGGTTTACGTATGGTCTCCGCCGTGTTAGTTGAAACGTTTTAATTTAATAAAGTATGTCGCTTATGCCTGTATTACATCAGTAGATGTCGAACGGTCGTTCTCCAAATATAAGAACATATTTTCACCACAGCGAACATCGCCCTCTGAGACAAATATGGAAACATACATGATTCTGCAAAGTATTGGATCGTCTTCGGTTCGTGATGACGATGATGATGCTAGTTTATCACACTAGTTAAGAGGGTACGTACATACAGTGTTATATTTACTTGTAATATTCCACATGTACACGTGGAATAGATGATTTATTTATTACTTCTTTTATATCTGGGAAATCGTCAACAAAACGTCCACTAATGTACGTCCACTAATGTAAGTACATTAGTGGACGTTTATGTAATTTAGGTACATCTAATTACAGGTATGTAATCTACTTCGAAAATAAGAATTTCACAAGGAGTTCCACAAGGCTCCATATTTGGTCCCTTTCTGTTTATTATACGCATGCCTGGTTTATATGAGATAAAATACTATGATTTTTATAGTTTTTCACAATCAACTGATTTATTCGAAATTTAAATAACCTCATATATTTGAAAAATTCTCCCGTTACCTCTGTCGACCTTGAGAGATCTTTTTCCACATACAAATGTTTTTTATCGTTCCTACTGGATACTACAAAATAGATTATTACGTCATGCACGATATACTCGCAGACATTACTGATAATGTCGCATGGAGGTCTTCAGGGTGATGTGTGTGATGAAATTATACTAGTAGTTATATTGCTATGACCACGCTTATTTAGATTAAATTGAATAGCGAGCAAGGTAGTACCGAACGAGGCGAAGAATGTTTCGGGGCAAGATGCGGGAATAGACTGATTTAAACTTATCGCAAAAGCCGATGGCCCGGCCTGAGATAATGGCATTTTTTACCCATTTTACCCTTTACCAGGCACTTTATTAAGAAACAGATGTGCCTGGTTCCAAGAACTAGCTAATATACTGTACAAGGGTTTCTACTTTCTAATATTTACACAACTTAAAACAGTGCTATTCAAAAGTTCCCTCCCCCCCTCTTATCTTTGGAACGATTATACATAAACTAGTGAAATTTGGTAACTGAATATTAAGGGTTGTAAACTTCCCTACTAGTGATGATAGATGACGTATGCGTCAAAGATGACGTCACAAGGTCATTGTGACCAATAATTTTAAATGGAACCCTATAGCAAGCGACACCTCTTTTAAAAGGTATCGAAAAAACCTATTCAATGATACTAATATTGTGTCTGTTTACGGCAGTTTTGACAACTGGCTTTCAAAAACCGCAAAGCTGTGATGAATTAAATCAGTTAGTAATAAAATTTAAAATTCAAGCTCCGCCACTGGATAGTTGGATAGTAAATAATCTGACGTTTTTGCAAGTCTCCCAAATTTGATGTTTTTTTAGCTGTCAAAGTTTTTATACATTTAATAATTTGTATATTGTTGATCGAACGTTTAACTGTTTTAGTACCTTGTGGTAATTTTAAAATATTTGTACATTCAATAATTTGTTAAACTGTTGTGAGCTGAACGTTTAAGTGCTTCAAGAAGAGAAATGGTACGTGTTTTAGGTAATAAAGTAGCAGCGATCCTAATACTTGATGAAACTGGAGAATATATTCATGCAGCAGAACGCATTTTTAATGAAAGGTTTTCCGATCGCCCAGTTTCAAGGACTTATTTGAGAGAGCTTCTTCGTAAGTTTAAAACAACGGGTAGTATTAATGATGCAAAACGATCTAGCAGACCACAAATTTCTGATGAGAAAAAAATTTATATACTGGCAGAAGTAATAGTAAATCCTACTTCTTCAACAACTCAAGTTGCATCAACCTGTGAAGTCAGTCAAAGTACAGTGCACAGTGTGTTGAAAAAAAACAAATTTCACCCATACAAATTAAAAATGGTTCATCAACTCTCAGACGACGATCCAGACCGAAGACTGCAATTTTGTGAAAATATGGGGATTAAAATTAACCAACAGCCAGACTATGGCAAAACAATTTGTTTTAGTGACGAAAGTACTTTCTATCTAAATGGAAATGTAAATACACAAAACGTGAGATATTGGAGTGACGCAAATCCTCACATGTTTCGTGAAACACATACTCAGTATCCCGAGAAGGTCAATGTTTGGGCAGGTATACTGGGAAACCACATCGTTGGGCCTGTTTTTTTAAATACCAACTTAACCGGTGAGGTGTATCTGCAGATGTTGCAAAATGCAATAGAACCGTTAATCCTTGAAATTTTGGAAGATAATCAAGATGAATTCGACATTTTGGAAATAACATTCCAACAGGATGGTGCTCCTCCACACTATTACGGTGCAGTAAGACGGTATTTGGATGAAGAATATCCTGGTAGATGGATTGGACGACGAGGTTCAATGGAATGGCCGCCTCGATCACCGGACCTCACACCTTTAGATTTTTTTCTGTGGGAGTATCTTAAATCGAAGGTTTACGCCACTCAGCCTGACAATATTGATGTTTTAAAACAACGTATTGTTACAGAATGTAGGGCTATTTCCGCAGACACATTTGAAAAAGTACGAGAAGAGTTTCGCAATAGGATGTTTTACTGTCAGGAAGTAGATGGAGCTCACTTCGAACAATTACTATAAGTAGGTACTGACTCTTGAATCTGTAATTAAAATTATTATCCAAGTTTACTGATTACTGATTTAGTCCATCAAAACTACCATAAATACAAACAATATTAGTATCATTGAATACGTTTTTTCGATACCTTTTAAAAGAGGTGTCGCTTGCCATAGGGTTCCATTTAAAATTATTGGTCACAATGACCTTGTGACGTCATCTTTGACGCATACGTCATCTATCATCACTGGTAGGGAAGTGTACAACCCTTAATATTCAGTTACCAAATTTCACTAGTTTATGTATAATCGTTAAAAAGATAAGAGGGGGGGGAGGGTACTTTTGAATAGCGTTGTATACAAAAAACCATTACGGCTGTCAACATGTGAATTCGGCGTATCTTCACATACGCCCACGTGTGCCCACAGTCGTATAAGACTACGGAGTGTGAAATGGTAACTGGACACACTTTGACAGGATTATTTCAAAAAAATTATATAATTAAGCTAAGACGGACGTTTTTCATTCCATGACCACCTTCGACAAATATTATTTTTCAAACCCGGTGCTTTGAAGTGTACTTCAAAGGATCGGCGGCTTATGGCACGAGAGGATGACATCGTTCCGCTCCTATATCCTCGGAAGAGAACTACTCGTTATTCCACTTACTTACGCGAGAAAACGGGTGGAATATTAAAATTATAATTACTTCCCGAGATAATATTCCTCGAGTACGTTTGAAGCTTCAGAGATCGCGAGGCGTTCTGTGTAAGTCTGCAGCTGACAGACGAACCCCATTACAGTTTCTAATTACGAATTTACCATAAACATAACTAGCTAATAATTAATTTAGGTTACACCACCGGATAGGATAGATGCTCGTCGTTTACATGTCAGATATGAAATGGCAAAATTGTGACTACGTAAATACGTTTATTGTCTATCAGTAGCGGTTCATTGTTATAAAATATGTCATCCTCGTCATGCCATTCTAGCTTTACGTCAAAAGCCCTAATTATTTTCAATCCCGTACCGTTTTTTTTTTTTTTATATAAAAACCTTTCTCCTCCTCCTCATTTCTGTAGTTTGAATATTACCCTCTGGTAGTAAAATTTTGCATTATATTGATGATCTCAAGTTTTTACGCCGATTTAGATTGTTCGAAGCTACCAAGAGATGGCGTTTGGTACGTTCTACTGCGGTGGGACGTAGCAGCGCATGATGTGAGCTTCATCTGTCAAAGGTATACTCGTTTACACTGCACTGACGAGACCCAAGATAGACAGGTCGAAACCGGTCTGCAGTTAACGATATCCTGAGATAGGTGACACTTTGCATCTTTCTTGTGGTTTTTGAACAATCACTGTATTTTCACTCTTCCCTCGCAAGCCTTGGCAGGCCTGCGCACTGAGAATCTGGGCTGACTCTTTACCGCCTTGGATTTTATAGAGATCCGCGGTGCACGGGGGAAAGAGAGAGGGGAGTACGCGAAAAATTATATGCAATTTAGCTAGCCTGATCGATGAATTTGCATAATACAGTGGCTATAATACTGACCTTGTTAGAAGAAGTAATCTCTGGTTGGCTCAGTTCAGTTAAGTTCAGTTATTTAAGTCTATGATTTATGGGGTCATGTATCAGAGTGTATGTTCTGTGATTGCATTCGATAGTAGTAGTTGTATAGAAAATAAATATATTTTGTTTAGTTTGCATTCAAGAGTTTCATTTAAGAAACAAGAAAAAATAAAACGCAAGTAAAAGTAACAATTCAACAGACCTGTCGTTAGTCGTAGTTGATTAGTGTTATTTTTAAGGATAATGGCGGCCCTAAACACTGCCGATTTAGTAGACTTTTTAATTAATAAGAGTGGTTATTTTAATAATTTATCTTTAGAAGATAAACTGAAAAATTAAAGCGGCAAAATCTGCCAATTTATTTTAAGAACTATAGATGTTTTTGCAGAAAAGAAAACGCGGCGAATGGAATTGATATACAAAGAAATATAGATAAGTTGATTTTGCGATTCAACTATTCAATAATATATTGCATTAAAAATGAGCAGCCCCCCTCCCTCGACAGCTTCAATTCAGGACAGCTTACCCTAAGCTTAAATCGACGCTTCGCCACTGAATACCTGGTGTGTAAAGGGCTTCGATTTTAGCATTAACTGTGAACAAAATTTTATCGGAAACAGATAAAATTACACTGGCCGATAGGGATACACACAAAAAATGATACTAAGCTAGTCCAATGCCAAAGAAACTTGTAAATGCAACGTTGCCAAATAGATCCACTTTTCCGCATTCTCGACGACGTTTACCTCTATCTAAGTCGTTTGTTGTAGAGAAAAATATTTGGGTTACAACTCCTGATTCCCCAATAAATACAATAGAAACGGCGGATAATAGGATGCTATTATACTCTAACAATCTACGACGAGATTAGATAACGTATACTATCTCGTTATGTATTTATTACTTAAATTACTTTTGATAAATTAGCTTTAAGTAATTTATTAGTGTGCGATTTTGATAACGGAATTCTCACAATAAAATTATATCAGCGATTTGAAATAGCTCGTACAGGGCGATCACCGGAATGCTCAGTTATTTCGCGTGATATGAAAAAATTATACGAAGCATACGAAGAATTCGAATGTTAAAAATTCCAGTCCTGTTTGCATTTCGAAAAACCGCAGTTACGAGGGAGAGGGGGCGGAATTTCTTAGACCACCGTTCTGTACGTATTGTATACGTACAGGACGATATAGAAGTGGCCTGCAAAAACATTGGAACTGCTCCTAGTCCTCTGAAATATAGAATATTTCAATAGAGGCTCTCGAAATTTCTTAGGTTATAGCGGCCATATTGTTAAAGCAACATCTGTCAAATTTGTTGTGAATTGTTCAGTAGTGTATGGCAAATCACCGTGGAATGTTATAGCGCTCAACAATGTGTGCAAATCATCAAATTTTATTTTCAAAATCAGTGCTCCATTTGAGAAATGTTCCGCACATTTTAATTTTTATTCTCGCTACAATCGTCCCGTCCAGTCGGCCATTCAACGCCTGGTGGTCAAATTCGAGTCAATCAGTTTGATAAATAATCAGCCAACACCCGTACATTGCCGAAACGCAAGGTCATCTGTAAACATCGCTGCTGTTTACGGGAATATGAGTGTACGGGAAAACTCGTGGCAGTCAATTTCTCGTCGTTCACAAGAACTTGGCCTTTCTGCGACTTCAACTTGGCGAATTTTGCATTGAGACTAGGGTCTGCACTCGTATGAAATCCAGCTGACCCAAGAACTTAAGGTAAACGATCATAGACAACGCCGTGTGTTCGCTAATTGGGCTCTGGGCAGTTAGAAGTTGACCCAAATTTCGCCAAAAAAATCATTTTCAGCGACGAGGCCCATTTTTGGATGAATGGATATGTGAACAAATGAAATTGTAAGATTTGGGACGATACCAATCCACACGTGATACACCAACACGAAATGCATCCTTAGAAAGTCACTGTTTGGTGCGGATTTTGGTGTGGCGGAATCATCGGGCCGTACTTCTTCCAAAACCAAACTGGCATTGCCATAACAGTTAACGGCGAGTGCTACAGATCGATGATACACAACTTCTTCTGGCCTAAACTGGATAATATGGGAACCGACATGCAGTTGCAACAGGGCAGAATAATAACTTTTTAGGAGTTTAGAATAACTCCTTTATTTTGCGTGATATGAAAAAATTATGTAAATAAAGAATACGAAAAATACGAAAATTAATCATTTAAGTGCTGGTTATATTTCGGGAAAACGCAGTTAAAAGGGGGGGGGGGGGGAGAAGTGCAATTTCCTAGACCACCCTGTACGTATCATACTGATTACTGTAATAAAAATACACGTGTGCCAAATATGGCGCTAATTTTAATTTTTAATCAGTTATACAACTGATACGATAACCCAAAATCATTAACTGTAATAATATGAAATATGTATAATCCCCTAATACATGTTTACAGAGGGTTGTTTCGGGCCAAGAACGCATGTGAGGTAAATTTAAGACGAGTCTACGAACATACTTAATGCAGAGATATAAATAAATCACATAATCTATAGGTTTATAAACAGCTGATAAGCAAAGAGCCTTGATTATGACATCTTAATTAATAAATAAAGTAAAATTTTACGTGGCCTCCCTAAATATGTAGTATTTTTATTTTACATAGAAAAATTATTATCTCCTGATTTTTAAAACCTCACAATATTAACCAAACATCGCTGACGGATCAGGCCTCCACGGTCATCTGATTTAAATCCTTTACATCATGCTTTGCGGTAATTTTATATTACATTTCAATACCATCAAACCCCCATTGCTAGAAGAGTCAGAAGAACGAAACATATCTACCATCCACACATGAATTTCGTGTTCTTCTATACATTTTAATATTTTGTATGAATAAATTCTTAATATACGACTTCTTTGAATATTTACAAAATCAGAGGATATACATATATTTTTCAAATACTTTGCCATTGCAAGTATATTCGAAATAATTTTATTATCAAAAAGAAAATCGTAAAAAATCGTCGTATTGCATTCAAAAGTAATGAATTGAACGACATATATTTTTGGAATTTAATTCGAAAGAACATTCTCGAAAAATATCCTTGATATAAAGAAATAATCTGATTAGATACGTGATAATTCGAAACAATGGTCTCAACACCATCTTTTTTTCTTTTCTTTTTATAGAAAACCAACATTAAATCGTCTTTTCCTCAATCATTTTTCCCTAATCCAAAAATATTAGTTGTTAAATTATGAAGGCCCTGTATGTATTTTATCGACTACCAGAAAATTCTTTTGAAAGCTCGCAATCAGCAATAACTGACATAAATACAATATTTTCTGCTTTATAAGTTTCCAACATACAAAATTATCAAAATGGATTCGCAAATGTCAAAATTTTCATGAAAACCGAAATACATCAGAAACTACAAACTTTTACGATAGGAAAATTGACAAGAGGTACTGAGACAAGTAAATAGAATTCAAAAACATAATAAGAATGGAAAAAAGTTCATTCCGTTCTACTTAAAAATTTTAACAATAAACTAGAGGGGTAAGGGCAGTCGCAACATTTGGCTAGTTCAAAACATTATTGTAAGTTAAAAGTTATTCCAAGCTTATTCACTTTTAGGTAAATATTGAGTAGATGAACAACGTCTAAAATTAATCACATTTTTAGAAACATTACGTGAACAATTGGTACGCAATTACTTATTTCCCACTTATATGAAACACTCGGTACATCACTCGACTATTTCTCAACGTCGGCTGTTTCCTTTAAGGGTCTATTCACAGGAAATACTGTTGATATTCCATATGAGTGACACATCGTAAACATCTACAGGTAGATAAAATCCACTTGATACAATTTATATCTGGATATAATAAATAAAACTTTCCTATATTATAAAAATGTTATAATACTATTTTAATAGCACACGCAATCTTGTATGCACTGCTTAATTTTTAGTGCAAATTTTAGGGTTGTGATAAAAACAAAAAAATATTGTTTTAATAGGAAAAAATAGAATTAAATAATCTTTTCATTTAACACCTTTCAATTTCTCATCAGTTCCTTAATTTCTTGCAATTATTAGATTTGGATTTTAACTTAGATCGCTTCTTTTAAAATTACCTTTGTTCTTCAAAGCTATACATAAATGGAGGTCGAAAAGGCTCGCGACTTTAGCTGCTTTTCAAACAGCATAATCTGGCTAATGACTTTGAAAAACTAAAGGCAGACCCAGACCACACACGTCCATAAAATTTCTGCTGAATGATGATTAATAGTATAGAAATGACCTACAAAAATACTGGAACTAATCCTAGTACTTTGATATACATTACATGATATTCAACACACTCGCAAGGAAAATATTATTGGTGCCAAATCTGGTCGTTGGGTTGTCTGTTCCATGTACATAAACCTGATATCCAAGTCGATCCCTAAGTATTTTGTACAAGAGGATATTTATATATTGTTTAGATAAACAGGAGGATACGGATCTTTTCTTAATGTAAAATTTACTTGCACAGATATTGCTTCATCGATCTTGATTTTCCATTTGTGTGTCCACATTTCTATTTCGTTCAGATGATATTGTTAAAGTGGTGGATGCCTAGTTGTGGATCTTCGTTGGTAGAAAGGATTACAGTGTCGCCAGAAAGGTCATCATCATCATGAGGTTATCAGTCCTAAGACTGGTTGGACGCTAACCTCCAGCTTCTCCTATATTGTGCTAACCTACGCATTTCGCTAATTGTGCTACAACCTACATCCCTTACTATTTGCGAGCAGAGATACCCATTATATATTTTCGTTGACTGATAAATCTGCTGTGTACAGTACATATAGTAAGAGGCCCAGGACGCTACCTTGTGGTACTCCAGGCTTTAATAATAAGTACAATTTAATAAGATGAGAGTAAGTTATGGGCAAGGATACTTTGATCCTATACAGCAATCCCGAGTGCCACACTTTGTCAAACGCTCTACTTACACCTAAGAAGACCGATGTACAGAATTTCTTGTCTTCTAGTGCTTGATTATTCTTGTGACAAACTCTATAAGTTTATTGTATGGTAGAGTGGTTTTGGCGGAAACCCAACTAATGCAGGGATACCCATTCCTCAGTATTAGCATCAATATGTATTATTTGTAGTACAAGCCTTTCTAAGAGCTTTGAAATGATGGACAACAGGCTAATTGGACGATATGCTGATATTTTAATTCATTGTCAGGTTTGGGAACTAATATTATTTCGGCAATTTTGTTTGACCATTGTCGACTACTTTGTATTCCTCCACTTGAAAAATCGGAATTCTTGTAGCTAATCTGCAAGAAATGGGACGAAAAATTGTGGAAGAATCTGAAGCCAAAATACCTTTGATGAGACGAAGAGCCGTGTAAACTTGTCGATAACTTTTTTGTTTAGTAAGACGATATTAGTCTTTCGTTCGAGTTTTCAAATTTATACACTAGGCACAAAAGTTAAGGGATGTCAATAAAATTCTAAATTTTGTAGGTGATTTTCAAAGGGCTGTAGTAACATGGAGGTAAAAATAGTCGCAGAGCAACTTTAAAAAAAGCAAATTGAAGCTCCAAGTCTTTAGTTTTCTGGTCTTGAGTTTAAATTGTTTTACCACCGGCAGTTTTTGGGTAAACATAAGAAAACCATCTCAAAAAAAATCCAAATTGTTACCTACCCTTCAAAAAATCCACGACCTTCAATAAATTTAGTTATTGTCGATTGAAAAAAAGGTCAATTTTGACTTTGGTAATTAATTACTCGGGAAATAATGATCGTATGGAAAATCCGGAAAAAAAGGTCAATTTTGAATTTGGTAATTAATTACTCGGGAAATAATGATCGTAGGGTTTTAAAAACTGCAAAATATTCTTTACAAATCTCAGTTATTGGTTTTTGATGAAAAGAAAAATTCGAAGCAAGAATGTTGATTGAAAAGAGGTAAAAAATGGCGTGTTTAAGGATATTCGCTTAATTTGGCAATAATTTTGTAAATAATGGATAAACTAAGGATGTTTCTTTTCAACCTCAATGTATTCTAAAGAAACCCTGAAAATTTCAAAGCTCTGCGTTTTGTTTTTCATGGTGTTTGGAATGATTGAATTTGTCGTTTTTACTAAAAATCAATTTAAGGATGAATTTTTCATTTTTTATTCATTTTTTGAGGTTGAAAATGTTTTTTAGTAATAATTCATGTTATCTTTTATGAAAAATGTTAATTATTGTAAGAAAAAAAACTAAACAAGTCCAAAACTGATTATTTGCTTTGAACGACGATAACTCAGCTAAAATCATCGTACAAGTCTTTTAGATTACTCAAATTGAAGAGAATAAAAATATCTAAAAAAGCTTTATGACAAAGTTATTGGAAAAAAATTATTGAAGTCCGTGGACCTTTTGAAAGCAAGCAAAAATTTGGAAAATTTGTTTTCCGATAGTTTTCTTATGATTACTGAAAAACTGCTGATGGTAAAAAATGTTGAACTCAAGATCTAAAAACTAGAAACTTGGGACTTGGGAATTTGCTTTTTTTAAAATTGCTTTGCGACTACTTTTCTCCAAGTTACAGCTCTTTGAAAACCACCTAAAATTTCAGGACCTTTTTTACATCCCTTAATTTTTGTGTCTAGTGTAGTTCATTATCACTTTATCTCTAGACTTACAATTAGTAACAAGACTTAGTATCAACATTTGCATGTTGACAATATCGTACGTAACTTGACGAACTCTGCCAGAACTCTTTCAGTAGGAGTGATACCCGCATAAGCTTATGACTGGTCCATTTCATGACCAGCTTCGACCAAAATAATAGTTGGCGATAATTTTAAAATTCCGTTTTCTATTTGACAGTCCGTGTATGGATTATGTAAGGAACGATAATATCGACTCATCGGTAAAAACACTAATTGTGATAAAATTTCACAATTAATACCGCGATTATTTCGCGATTTGTTACTTTTCGGGCACGTCATCTTTCACCTTGAAAATGGCGCTTCGAACCACCCACACTACGAGGACACAATTCCGGATTGATCAGCCCCTAGGGCCGGAACAGAAGCCCGGCTGACGTCATCGTAAACAAACTAATACCCGGCTCTGTTTGCTCTCAAAATATTTACGAGGTTTACCTACCGCTGGCGGCCGCGGACTCCTCGTCGATCTTGTCCTGCGATCTTGCTCTCCTCAGGTCCCGCTTGCTACCCGAGAGCTTCCGGAAGAGCTGGGCCATCGCCAGCTTGGGGGACTCGCACTCTGCACTCTGCGCTCAAATCGCCTCCCAAAAACGGGGTATTTTATCGAATTTCGCACGGACGGTGTCTAAGGCAACGCGACGTACACTGACTTGATCTTAAAATAATCCTTATCTTATCAACAGCCTGACTGTTAAGTACACACGGATGGATAACACATACCTACGAGGAGCTCGCGCGCGTTTATTTTTTAAAGTTGAACTGCATTCGTCGTGGAGCATACTCCAATTATTCGTTGGGGGAATCGGCTCGTCCGTGGTTGTAGGGTTTCGCGGCTTAACATGTTATTCCCAATCAACTGCGATTGAAAATAAACAGTTTTAAAATCTTAAAACGGACTTTTCCGCACGTAGAACATCTCTATCTCGAAATTGAGTGGCCGAGAAAAAATAAACCAACACATAAATGCAGAATATGTGTTTTATGCGACAGTTTTACTTTTTTCAAATAGTCCACCATCGTGCTTTCTTATGACCCGTGGACAGGGTGGGGTGTGTCCTATCTACCTCAAACTCAATAGATGTCGTCTGGTAGACGTCCCTAATCAGAATCAGTCGAAACCCGATCGATCCGACACGATTTAATTAAGTGATCGTGCTAACAAAAAAAATTCTCAAATAGTCCACCATTGTACTTTCTCATGACCCATGCACATGGTAGAGTGTGTTATATCCACCTCAAAATCAATAGGTATCGTCTGGAAGACGTCCTCGATCAGAATCAGTCAAAACCCGATAGATTCGACACGATTTAGTTGAATTATCGTGCTAACAAGAAATTTTTAAAATGCCGACGATAACGACACCGACACACACACACACAGACAAAATTATTTAAAAACCATTTTGTTTTTTTTTTTTTTGGTCTTTAGGCCGAAAAACGAAAAATAAACGCTAGAAAAAATAAACAGTTTTAAAACCTTAAAACGGACTTTTTCGCGCGTAGAACATCTATCTCGAAATTAAGTGGCCGAGAAAAAATAAACCAACACATAAATGCAGAATATGTGTTTTATGCGACAGTTTTACTTTTTTCAAATAGTCCACCATCGTGCTTTCTCATGGCCCATAGACAGGGTGGGGTGTGTCCTATCCACCTCAAAATCAATAGATGTCGTCTGGTAGACGTCCCTAATCAGAATCAGTCGAAACCCGATCGTTCCGACACGATTTAATCGAGTGATCGTGCTAACAAAAAAAAATTCTCGAATAATCCACCATTGTACTTTCTTATGACCCATGAACATGGTAGAGTATGTTCTATCTACCTCAAAATCAATAGTTGTCGTCTGGAAGACGTCCCCGATCAAAATCAGTCAAAACTCGATCGATTCGACACGATCTAGTTGAATTATCGTGCTAACAAGAAATTTTTAAAATGCCGACGATAACGACACCGACACACACACAGACAAAATTATTTAAAAACCATTTTGTTTTTTTTTTTTTTGGTCTTTAGGCCGAAAAACGAAAAATGAACGCTAGAAAAAAAAAACAGTTTTAAAACCTTAAAACGGACTTTTTCGCGCGTAGAACATCTATCTCGAAATTAAGTGGCCGAGAAAAAATAAACCAACACATAAATGCAGAATATGTGTTTTATGCGACAGTTTTACTTTTTTCAAATAGTCCACCATCGTGCTTTCTCATGACCCATAGACAGGGTGGGGTGTGTCCTATCCACCTCAAAATCAATAGATGTCGTCTGGTAGACGTCCCTAATCAGAATCAGTCGAAACCCGATCGTTCCGACACGATTTAATCGAGTGATCGTGCTAACAAAAAAAAATTCTCGAATAGTCCACCATTGTACTTTCTTATGACCCATGAACATGGTAGAGTATGTTCTATCTACCTCAAAATCAATAGTTGTCGTCTGGAAGACGTCCCCGATCAAAATCAGTCAAAACTCGATCGATTCGACACGATCTAGTTGAATTATCGTGCTAACAAGAAATTTTTAAAATGCCGACGATAACGACACCGACACACACACAGACAAAATTATTTAAAAACCATTTTGTTTTTTTTTTTTTGGTCTTTAGGCCGAAAAACGAAAAATAAACGCTAGAAAAAATAAACAGTTTTAAAACCTTAAAACGGACTTTTTCGCGCGTAGAACATCTATCTCGAAATTAAGTGGCCGAGAAAAAATAAACCAACACATAAATGCAGAATATGTGTTTTATGCGACAGTTTTACTTTTTTCAAATAGTCCACCATCGTGCTTTCTCATGACCCATAGACAGGGTGGGGTGTGTCCTATCCACCTCAAAATCAATAGATGTCGTCTGGTAGACGTCCCTAATCAGAATCAGTCGAAACCCGATCGTTCCGACACGATTTAATCGAGTGATCGTGCTAACAAAAAAAATTCTCGAATAGTCCACCATTGTACTTTCTTATGACCCATGAACATGGTAGAGTATGTTCTATCTACCTCAAAATCAATAGTTGTCGTCTGGAAGACGTCCCCGATCAAAATCAGTCAAAACTCGATCGATTCGACACGATCTAGTTGAATTATCGTGTTAACAAGAAATTTTTAAAATGCCGACGATAACGACGACACACACACAGGCAAAATTATTTAAAAACCATTTTTTTTGTTTTTAGGCCGAAAAACGAAAAATAAACGTTAGAAAAAAAAATCCCATTTTTCTTTATACGATTACATTATTTTTCCATTATATTCACTATATACATTCACTTTTCCAAAGCGGAAAAGTGAAATGTATATAGTGGCCACATAAAAGTTGGAATTAATTCGATGAAAATTCAAGAATTTTTTTCTCGGAAAAATAATACCATGTGTCTCATTTAAAATGCGACCTCCATAAAAGACACCCGGATATTTTCGTCATTTTTGAAATCCAAATTTGAGCTTTGGTGCAATTGCCAAAGTCCTTATATAAGACGTACAATTCGAGGCGACCAACTTAAATTTACTGCCCATCAAGAATAGGCAAAAGTGTGAGATTTTCTAGGTATACGTAGAAGAAAAAGTGAGACAGCATTGGGTGTTTTCACACTAGCCGACACGACAACGACATATCATGTAAATCAAATGGGAAGCTTTCTCACTCGTCGATATGCCACTATTTCTCACCCACTGGTGTCGGTGTCGGTAAATCTAAAAACACCCATTCGGAGGGAAAAGGATGCACTCTACGTACGGCCAGATCGACCTCTGTGTACATTCATACATATGGTTTGTATAATGATTCTTTGCGTGTGCGTCACAGATAACAATCGTATGAATCAATCAATTGACATTTTTGAACAGTGTCGTGCCGAAAATAAATTTTAGGACAACAATTAGTACAACACAAATCCGTCAACTGACAGAGTAATGAAAAGATTCTCCACAAAAATATTTAATAGTAATTTAAGTGATATTTCCATCAAAATAAATGAAATAAATTCAATGAAAATCAAAATACATTAAACAAAAATGAAATAAATTTTACAGTAATATCGAGACACCAATGAATCAAATTATACAATAATGCTAAGACGTGACTTCATAATTGCATTTTGTTCGGCAAATTATTTATTAACTGGGGCTATGCCATACGTATGTAGTTAATCGAAACATATGTCGCTAGACATACGTGCTGGTAATTCTGACATATTAGTAACAACTTCGAGTGGTGTAGCATGTGATCCGTACGTCGTGTCACTAAATTGTTACACGCGAAAAATTGGCATGGTAGAACAATGGCCACGTTTGTAAACACATTAGATCTGTGCAAAGAACCAGCGACACCCGTTGTCATCGATGTCACCAAAACTTTGATACACAACGTAATTATTCTTGATAAATCTCGCCCGTCAGCTTTTTCTCGTCGAAATTACCGAACCGCCGAAATCCAAAAGTACGACGAGTCGAAGCTTTGTCATCTCTTTGAGTCCTCGTCGACTGTACCTAAGCCTGGATCACCCCACATTTCTGAGGTTCGAGGATTATCAAACGTCGACTGACAGTTTGAGGTTGGTCGCGTATTTTGGAGAAGTTTTTTTCCCGCCGACTTCGAAGCGGGGGTGCGACGACAGCGGCGCTCGCCGATGTTACGATTAAATTATTAAATTGCGTGTTACGGGCTCGCATATTAGATTACGCCCTCATCCCCTATTTAAATGTTAATTAAAGTGCGTAAAGTCGGGGTGTGTGGGTGCAAATTAAACTTTGTTGTGAACGTAATTTGCGCGACGACGTCGATTGTTTGTGATTAAATGAAAAATGCGTAAAAATTGTAAATATCGTTCATGTATACTATTCAAAAAAAATAAGGGAACAAGAAAGTTCCGAAAACTATTCAGTGACTTTGGAAAGGTTATAACTTTATGAAAAATGGTCGTATTGAGATAGAAAAAAAGTAGTTTGAAGAAAGTTTTGAAAGTTTCTAGTTTTGAAATCTTCTTGGCAAAACATTTGGTCAAGCCTACAGTTACTGCACAGTCCAAAAAGAAATAGCGCGGGACAAAAATTTACAACTTTTTTTTACAAGCATCCCCAGGTTAAGGAAATTATTTTTGGAATAAATCAATGCAAAGGCTGGTTAGCCTGTTTATTCAGCATTAATTTGTTTTTTAACGGATATCTTAGGAACTGCTGATCGTACAGCGAATCGAAGAATGAGAAAACTTGAATAAATCCTCCATAAATGACGAATGTAGTTTTTGAACACAAACATTTTTTTACCCTCGCTATTAATTCGAAAAAAATACAAAAGCACTACTTTTTCTAACTTTTTAAAAAATCTACCGCCACTGCAAATATTGAGAAAAACACCAATGTTACCAGGTTTTTTTACCTTATTACCAGGTACCTATGTAAATATGAAACAGGATTTTTTTGTATACAAAATAAACGTTTATTGTAGGAAAATGATAAAAAATATTTTCTCGAAGTATTGCCCACTGCTAGCTATACATTTTTCCTATCTCTCTGACAATTTGTGGATTCCATGCCAAAGAAATTCTTGCTCTTTTGAGGCAAACCAGTCATCGAGCCATTTTCGTAAGAAGTGAAGCCCTGCTCAGCAAGTGCGTGTCCCATGGATGCAAATAAGTAGTAATCGGGAGGAGTCAAGTCTGGTGAGTAAGCCGTATGCGAAAGTATTTCCCAGCTAAACGTCTCAATCGTTTCCTTGACCGGTTTTGCTGTGTGACGGCGCATTATCATGAAGCAAAATCACTTTGTGGTGCCTTTTTTTATATTCTGGCCGTTTTTCACGCAAAGCATTATTCAGATCGATCATTGTTGTCGGTAGTATTCAGTATTAACGGTTTGACCAGGTTTTAGCAGCTCATAATAGATCACACCCTTCTGGTCCCACCAAACGCAGAGCATTGTCTTCGGTCCATAGCGATTTGGCCTTGCAGTCGATGTCGATGGTTCGCCTGGAGTTACCCATAATCTTTTACGCTTAAGATTCTCGAAATATATCCACTTTTCATCGACAGTTACAATTCGATGGAGAAATGACTTTTGTACCTGGCGAGCGGCATTTCGCAAAGGAAAACCGAAAAACCAGGTTTTCCTGCTGTCTTTCATTCAGTCCATGTGGAACCCATTTCACCATCTTCTGGATCTTTTCCGTGGCTTTCAAACGTATGGAGACGGCTTCCCGTATCACATTTAATTGATCCGCGAGTACTTGTTGCGTTTGAGCGTCATTCTCATCAAACAGTGCTTACAATTCGCTATCTTCAAACTGTTTCGGTGGTCTTCCACGTTTTTAATTTCGTACAACATCAAAATTGCCACTTTTGAATTTTTTAAACCACTCAAAACACTATGATTTACCAAGAGCATGCTCACCGTAGGCTTCGACAAGCATTCGATGAGATTCTGCAGCAGTTTTCTCCAAATGGTAACAAAATCAATGGTGTCCGCAAATCGTAGTTTCCAGGCACAACATTCAACATCTTCAATGCTATTAAAAACGATGTTGTTGTATGAAACTTGTATTTTTGTGAGATAAAAACCTTTTATCAGATGCCAAAACAAGAGAATGGCGCCAATGACACTGTATGACGGTAACTAATTAGCAGCTAGGCCATCTATGGGCAAATTCCGGTTTCATATTTACATACCTGGTATACTCTCAATACCCTTGTAAATTTTCAAATTGATCCATTGAACACTTTTTCACCCAACAACCAAAGTTTTAAAAACCGAAAGTTGAAGTTTTTAAAAAGAACAAAATTATTGTTTTGAAATATCATTTAATCATTAGCAAAATGGAAAAAAAATCTTTACTTTGCTTACAATTTGGACTACAATACTCATCAAATTGCAAAAGAAAAAACAGAAAAAATTTTTTTGTCATCAAAATTTCAAAATAGAAACTTCAAACTTCAAAACGGTTTTTTTTTTATCTCAATACGACCATTTTTCATAAAGTTACAGCTTTTCAAAAATCATTGAAAATTTTTCGGAATTTCTTTGCTCCCCAAATTTTTTTAAATAGTATAATATACGATTTTTAAGTAAAATCGTTAAACACAAACATGTTTATTCTAGGCATTATTTTACCACAATAATACCTCCCTCTCAACCCCGTTGGAATCCTCCCTATAGAATGCTGGAACGCGAGTTGATGGAGACCGAGTAAAAAAGTTCTCCGCAGTTTTCCTTATTTGATTTAACCTTATATTTCATTTACAAGTCTGCCGATGCGTCTGGAGTTCCTGATTTCCTCGGGGGAAACGACAACTTGGAGGTACGATATTTGCTACAATGTCCTCTGATTGCATGCCAATGGGATGAAGTCACAATCATCTTGCTGATATGATATTCGCGCATTCTAGATATAAGGTTCAAATAAGGTTCGTTCTAGATATAAGCTATTAAGACAAAGTTTAAATCTTGGCACCATCTTACAAAAAATTGTCGCCCAATTACTATTTTGTCAAATCTTGCAAACATTTTCCACATGTCCCACTTTTTCTTGGTCTGCAACCAGTCTTTTTTCCTAATCGACATGGGTTCACAGCAAAACGCTACACAGTTACAAATAATCGCAAATCACATACATAATAAACAAGTAGATGTGGTGTATACTGCTTTTTTGTACGCCTATGAGAAGGTAATTCGCAATATACTAATTTCAAAATCAGAATTATATGGATTCAGTAGTAAACTTCTTGAGTTAATCAAATCGTATTTATCCGGACGTACATTATTTGTCTCATATAATCGCTTTAAATACGAGACCTTCTTAGCGACCTCTGGAATACCGCAAGGCTCAAATTTGAGACCATTATTCTTCATCATCATCATCATTAGGTCATCAGTCCTAAGACTGGTTGGACGCTAACCTCCAGCTTCTCCTATCTTGTGCTAACCTAAGCATTTCGCTAATTGTGCTACAACCTACATCCCTTGCTATTTGCGAGCAGTAGTCTAATCTAGGCCTACTTCTGCCTTTCTTCACTCCTATTTCTGCCTCCAAAATATCGCGGACTATTCCCCCATATCTCAGCAAGTGGCCTACCATTCTATCTCTTCTCTTCTTTAAGTTTTTCCACATACTTCTTTTTTCGCCGACTTTCTCCAATACTTCTTCGTTTCTAACCCTATCAGTCCGTGGTATTTTCATCATTCTTCGGTAACACCACATCTCAAAAGTTTCTAATTTCTTCCTACTTGCTTCCCCTACCGTCCAGGTTTCGCAGCCGTATAGTGCCGTGCTCCATACATATGTTTTCAAAAATCTCTTCCTTGTTTCTAAGTTTATTACCCCCGAGCATAAAAGTGCTTTCTTTTTGTTAAAAGCTACTCGACCCTGCGCTATTCTTTGTTTTATGTCTTTATCGCTTCTTCCATCCCAATTTATTTTACTTCCTAAATAAGTGAAGTCTTTGACTTCCTCCAATCTTTCATTATTAATTTGTACTTTCGTTTTTGCTCTGCTCTCGCGCCCTCTGCACACTAACACTTTAGTTTTGTTTTATTCACCCTCATTCCGTATTCCTCTGTCAACACTGCCTCCATTTCGTTCAATGCTGATTCTAGTTCCTCCTTACTAGATGCTAATACTGCTATATCATCCGCGAATCTCAGCATTTTTAGTTTCTGTCCCTGTACTTTAATCCCGAAATCCACTCTATCTTTTACCACATTAATCGCCTCTTCGATGTACAGATTAAAAATTAGTGGTGATAGCGTACATCCTTGTCTTACTCCTTTCCTAATACCTACTTCCCTTTTTTCCCCTTCTACTTCTATAACAGCAGTTTGCTCTATGTATAGATTGTGTACTACTCTCCTATCTCTATACTTCATTCCCGCGCTCTTTAGTATCTCGAACATTTTTTCCCATCTTACGTTATCAAAAGCTTTTTCTAAATCTACAAATCCTATATAAGCGTTCTTTCCTTTTTCTATTGTTTTCTCTAACATTACTCTTAGCGCCAGACTAGCTTCGCGAGTTCCCCTATTTCGCCTAAACCCGAATTGGTCTTCTCCTAGTATTTCCTCCGCTCTATTTTCCATCCTCTTCTGCACTATTCTAGTTAAGATTTTTGACGCATGGGAAGTAAGGCTAATCGTTCTAAAGTTCTCGCATTTGTCGGCTCCTCTCTTTTTCGGTATAGTAACGATAATGTTCCTCTTATAATCCTCCGGCATCTCGCCCGTTTCATATATGTATTTTACCAGTTCAAACATCCTATTTACTACTTTCTGTCCCGCACATTTCAAAATTTCCGCCTGTATTTTATCTACACCCGGCGCTCTATTATTCTTTAGCCCCCTTAGTGCTATTTCAAATTCCTCTCTCAATATAGGTTTTCCTACATCTTCCCTATCGATGCTAGATTCTTCCTCTAATATCTCTCCTAATTCCTGACCCTCGTATAAATTTCCTAAGTACTGCTTCCATCTATCCGCTTTCTCCTCTCCTCCGATCAGTATGTCCCCCGATTGACTCCTAACGTTTCTACTTATTTATTCTTCATATTGTTTATTCTTCATATTGTTTATTAATGATTTGCCTGTCTCATCATCTTCTTTTTGCTCATGACTTACAATTATTTTTAAATATAGTCTGCTTACATGATCACTTGAGTTTGCAAAACTAATCGACCTTGTATTGTGGTGTTCGGAGAATAAACTATCATTAAATATATGTAGATAAACAAAGGTTTGCACGTATACCTTAAAAAAGCAACCACTAATATACGATTATTCTCTTGGTGGTACAGTTTTAACACGTTCTAAAAATATTAAGGATTTTGGTGTGTACTTTGATGATAAATTATTGTTCTCTGGGCATGTCAGCCATACTCTTAATGCATATTAAACCCTTGATTTCCACCTTAAAATGTTTGTTTTGTGTTAGTTCGAAATTAGAATATTGTATCTTAATCCTTATTTATTCATTGGACTCTAGGAGGGTGCTTACTACCCTCTCATTTTTAATCTACTGTTTCATAATAGTATAGATGCATGTTCATATACGCATACTATACTATACTAATTTTAAACTACCTCTAATTTCTGTTTATACCAAAATACCGGAAGACCGACGTCTCTGAGGCCGACTTTTGTGAAATAAGTGTGTCCTATTTTAAACGTTACATTTTATAACAAAAATTATTCGAAAATGTTATCCCGATTAAAAAATACTTCACTATACTGAGTGAATCATTGCGAATAGTAGATAACGTGTAAAAAGTGCTACAGATTTTAAATTATGCGAAAGGTGTTGGTGTTCAAGAAAAAAAAACAGTGTAATTTGGAATTGTCCAAATTTCGCCACATCAAGATATATTTGTAGTAATAATGCTGACACAAATGAGTTAAATAATTTCAGAAACCATATCTATACAAATTTTACATCTTTAGATGAAGAAGGGTCATTTTCTGTATATTTGTCACCGCATCAGACATGTCTTTGGAAGATGTACTACAATTCTACAGCTATTTAACCGACCCAATCTGGGTTTTTAATACTAACCGGGTAAGTATTACAAATTATATAAATTTATAACTTATTCACAGTTGCTTATAAAGAGAACCGCAACTGATGAAGCACCCAAGCGAACATCCTTAATAACGACTGAGAAACGCCACTTTTACGCATCTTTTGCAAGAATGGGACCCTAATTTTTTGCGACGAGTATATTTCTCCTCTCCTCAACATCCCACGACACAGAACCGTCCCCCAATTCGACGACGGGCGGACAAAGAGCCACGCAACGAATCCTCGACATGCATCCCTTACCTTGGCTATAAATAGGGAACTCTCCATCACTGTGGCTGTGCGTTAACATCAGACGGACGGCTCGGCGACGTTCCGCCGCCTCCGGCGGGCCCACCTTTCGGCACGTTCGGCCCCGCTCAGCCAGACCACTTCCGGCACCTCTAGGCCATCGTCGCGCGATCGGCAGATACGGAACGCGATAGCGCGGCGGCCGTGGAGAACAATCGAAAGGCGATAACAAAAGGGGAGCGTGGCGGCGGCGGGACTTAACTAGAACACACTGAGGACGACCGGTCGAATGCTTCGAGGATGCTGCGCGGCCCGGATGCCCCATCGCGGGCCATGGGCGCCGGGGGCGGCGCGAGCCGCGTGGTGCACTCCGGAGGCGAAGGTGGTCGTCGTAACGGGCGGCGCGATAGGCCGTCGCTTTTGTTCGAGTTTTTTTTAAGATTAAAGCGAATTTCTCCCAAATTTCTCTAATTGCCTCCAAAATTTCCCCAAATTTCTTTAATTTTCCTCTAAATTCCCCAAATTTTCTTCAATATCACTCCCTCAAATAGAAAGTTCTTCCGCATTCTACAATACATCTTGTATATTCGCCTCTACCACTTGTAAAATTCTCCAAATTCATCCAAATTATTCCAAATTCCTCTAAATTTCCCTAAACTTCCTCAAAGTATCTCAACATTTTTCCACCTGAAATAGAAATTCGTCTTGATTTTCACTATCAATTTTCTATATGTGAACTCATTCAGATTCACACATGATTTCCAAATTCCTCCAAAATCCCTCTCGGCTCATCGAAATTAATATATGGATATGTACCGAGGAATTAAATCTCCTGGTTTTCATTGCATAGTGTCTCATATATTCCAAATACCCATAAGATCCTCTACCTCAAATACAAATTCCTCTGATTTCCCCAATATATAATTTGTAATCGCCTTTACTATTTGTAGATCCTTAAATTTATTCAATTTATTCTAAATTCCTCCTAATTCACATAAATTAACTACAACGACCGTTCCTAGCTTCAGGGTGATGACACTGATACTGAAAGATAAAAATTACACAAACCACTGGTATTTTTTTGATACCTTCCATTGAAGGATCCTTCAAATTCCCATTAATTCCTCAAAATTCATTGACACCTCTAAATTCTTCCACTGAAAATAGAAGCGTCCTCTGAATTCTGTCATGTTCCTTCTGAATTCAGTCCATGTGTTTCAAATTCCTACAAATTCTAAATTTCTATATGTAAAATGGAATAATCCTAACCACCAATTCCTCTTATCTCTAATCTCCAAATTAGCCTAACACCCCCAAATTCCTTTAAATTCCTGGAAATACATCAAAATTCACCTTACTACATAGAAATTCCTTTAATATCCGCCATATCCGTTATAAACCCATCTTCTTTTCGCTTTCATTAAATTAATAGTTATCCGCGTTCAAATTTCTCCAAGTTCCTCTGAATTCCTATAAACTTCCATAAATACCTTCGCCACCAAAATGATAATTCCAATTTCCATTATGGGCCTTTTTTATTCCTTTAAACGTACTATATCCCCTTGAATTCTCTAATTTCCCTAAATTGATTTAAATTTCCATGAATCTCCTCCTCAGCAATATCAAAATTTTATCTCTACAAAATGTAACGCAGGCACAATGTTTCTTGCTTTGGAAATAACAAAAAAATACAGTTAGTTCGATTGAAAAACAGTTGACTATCGATCTGCTCTGATATGTGTACAGGGTGAATAAAAAAAATAGCGGTTCCCTGAGCACAAACACAAACATCGGACACATTTTTTGGCAAATTCGAAGACCAAAATATGGCCACTATGCGCAGACGTTATTGGAAGACCCTGTACGACAGACCAGAAAAAAAGGTATGAAACAAGAAATATTGGGTTGTCCAAAAAATCGTTTCGTATTTCCGAGTTTCGTGAACTTGTTTTATTATTGTTGTGTGTGAGCTTAATTGAAAATTAGTGAAACTGAGCATTTTAGGCACGTGATGCTTTTTTATTTTAAAAAAGGCAAAAGAGCCACTGAAACTTGCCGCAAATTGTGTTCTGTGTACAGCAAAAATGTTTTTCAAGGTGGATCGTGTCAAAAGTGTTTCAAGAGATTTCGATCTGGCGATTTTTCCCTCACGGACGCCCCAAGGTCAGATCTACCTAAAGAAGTCATTCCCAAACATTTACGAGCCTTAGTTGAGGAAAATCCTCGCCAAACCATACGTTCACCTGCAGACAAAATATGGACGTCAAAATCTAGTGTACAGAATCACCTTAAACAATTTGGGTTTGTCAGTAGACTCGATGTTTGAGTTCCTTAATGGATTGCATCAACATCTGCGATATGTTAAGAATTCGCCAACGTAGCGATCCCTTTTTGAGAAATACGGTTACTGGACATGAAAAGTGTATCATTTACCACAATGTCGGTCGAAAAATGTCGTGGGAACAGTCCAGTGAACTTTCTTAATCCATACCAAAGGCAGGGGTTCACTTCAGGAAAGTTTTGTTGTCCGTCTGGTGGGATTTCAAAGGAATCCGTTACTTTGAGCTACTCCCGAGGAACGAAACAATAAATTCGAACGTTTACTGCGAACAACTACAAAAATTGAGCCAAACCATGCAGGAAAAGCGACCAGGACTTATAAATCGTAAGAAGGTCGTCTTCCATCACGACAACGACGCTCGACTTCACGCTTCTCTGCAGACCCGGAGGAAATTGTGGGAGTTAGGGTGGGATGTTTTACCCCATCCACCGTATTCTCCAGACCTCGCGCCCTCGAACAGTTTACGAAACTTAACATTTGCCAATGACGAAGAAGTCAGAAATCATTTAAAAACGTTTTTTGCGAACAAACCGCAAAGTTTTTATGAAAATGATATGAAGCTTACTGGGAGATGGAAGAAAGCTATTGAAAATGGAGGAACGTACATTACTGATTAAAATAATTTGTAATAACTATAATGTTAATAATAAATACTTATGAAAAAACGAACTTTTTCGAAAACCCGATAGTTACTCAATCTTTTACGTGAAATATAGAGAGCTTTAAAATATACTCTCAATTCAGTGGAAAATATAGTAACGCATGCACTGTTAGCTATATTTTAAAATCATCGACTACTGTATTCAATTTACAACCGCTACCCCTCACCCCTATCTCCATCGCGAAAAGTATTGAAAATCTCCCAGTTTCATTATTTCCCTGACTCCTTCGTCACGCGTTCGTTATCTGGATCGAAGGACTTGGTTAACGCATCACAGACTTGTAAGCAGTGTAAAATAACTGTTTAAAGAAAGAACATTTTATCCCCCGTAAGAATAATAGCAACTGGATGAAGAGACAGGCGCCCAGGTGTATGAGGGCTCATTGGAAGCAATTCGTGTCGAGTGTTTACAAAAATACAGAGAGCATAACACGGGACTAGTTTAATGGCTCAACGAGCTATTATGTGCCTATCAATATTACATACAGTCATTATTTATTTTATTTAAAACAGCTATTTTTAAACGTAACTGTTTACCGCTTCTTCCAGGAGGTTTAGTCGAGATAACAATTTGGACCAAAGAAATTTAGAACAACCAAATAGTTGGACCGTAGAGCAACAATTAAAATAATAATCTAAGAACTTACCAGACTTAACACCTCCTAAATGCAATCGATTATACAGATAGATACATGATATATACACTCAGATCTTGAAATAAACTGGATGAAAAGTAAGGCGAATATATCCGGATGTGGTTGAAAATGATTCAGAGACAATTATAATACTTTAGTCTGTTATACCCTTGTGTAGCATCGTCTATTTCCGCTACCAAGACCTATCAGCGAGGCCAAGAGACGAAATATCCCCAACCTTGTCGTGAGGTAGGGATCTCTTATTTATCAAGGGATCTACGGCTTTACATCCTATCCAAGAGATGGTATGTCTCCTACACAAATCGCCTAAGTTTGTGCAGCTTCTGCTAGTCCATTGACAAAACTGCTAAAAGTTATAAGCGATCCAGCCGGCTTTAGTCCAATTTAACGACACAGTGCCGGTCATGGTTTGACTGATAACTACAATTGTGCGCCAGATTGTCAATTTGGCAATTTTTTCGTAGTCTTGTATACAATCGTATACTTGGTTGGATACATTTTAAAGATAAACTCTTGTAGTAGGAGGAATTTGTCACAAACGAAAGCACTCGTTCAGCAGCAATGTCTGCGTTTGAGAATGCATTTTCTACCACATTAACTATTATTTTAGATGTAGTATTAGTAAGAAGGCGATACACTATGTACTCCCAAATTGTTTTACAAAATTTCGGTTGTTCTGCGATGTATAACATGAACTGTATACATGATTCCGTGTATTGCTCGTTTTAATTATTTGTGATTTTATTAATTATTTCTAAATTATCTACTAAGTCTCGCAAATTGCCTGAATTTATTTAAAAAAATACGTCCTCAATGTATACAGTACTTGGCTAAAATTGTCTAAACTATACTATATTTATCCAGTCTGGGGAAAAAGTCTCCATGATACGGTTCCTCAATACATTCTTGAAGTTGTGTTGAGTAAATTACTGTTCAAAGGTTTCCAAAAAAAAATGCAAGGTATTAAGGTCTGGAGACCTGGGAGGCCACTCAACAGTGCGGTGCCTACAATAAAACGTTATAGTTACTGATGTCTACAAATCCTTGCCCAAATGTTTATTTTCTGAGGGCGCTACTATGATTTTCTTGCATCGAGTGCAAATTTTTGTCAGATATAAAAGAGACGCTACGTCTGAGAAAATTTACTGCCATTTCAAATTCGGCACCGAACATTACAGTATTCCATTAAAAAAATAATAATTGACCTTAAAATGACCTTCAAATTTGTCCCCTCGAATAAATCATTAGTGCGACCTATTTCTAACGACTATGAAAATTTCGTATTCAATATTTTTTCGTGATACCGATTTTTACAAAACCAGTCGTTTCCAGACTTTCGACTCACCTTGTATATAAATACGTTTAGTAAAATAAAAGGCATTCTTTAGAGACGATATCGAGTGTAACAAAATGCAGCACTGGGCGAGAGGTGTAAAGCGCAGTCGAGAATTAGAGGACCGCATGGGAAAACCTCGAAACTTTTTTGGTCATTATCCGGACTTCCTTTTCATCTTTTTTTGGCTATTTTTAAGCCACGCGATGCGGTCGCAAACTTCTAGCTGACATCAGCTCTGCCCTGGACGAGAAATGTGCGAGAATCCTTGCACGATATCTAGCACCCGACGCTATTAAAAGGGGACACTCATAGGCGTCGAATGGGGTTCCAAAAAAAAGTTCTATTTCACTTCTCTTATTTCCTGCGGTTTTGAGTCAATTAAAAATAAATTAAAGAACATCTGTTTTAATCACAATTAGTAGACAAACTAAAATATAATAATGAAATAAACTATAAAACAAATTTCTGAGTTATTTTATTATTTATATCATTAATTACTGTACTTTTTCGTTGATGATGGTAATTAAAACGTAAACGTTACAACTAAAACTTGTTTTCATTTAATTTTCATTGAGTGAAATTCCAGGAAATAAAAGACAGGTGAAATATAATTCAAATTATGACCAGTGGCGGTTTTATTGTAGGTGCATTTGTGCAGTAAGCTCCCTCAAAAATTCCTAAAAATACCTATTAGGTGTTTACTATACATTACATTATCATTATACATGGAATGTTCCGATATGTAACAGTCTCGCTTACAGCTTGTTAGATGTCGTGAGAGTCGCCAGCCCTAGAATTTATCAGATTTTTATCTACGGGATATTAATACATAGCGAATTCAGTTTTCATCTAGCACACATCAGAGGGCCGTTTAACCATGTGTTAGAAAGAGAGGACTCGGGCGCGTGAAACAGGAGATTTATATACGCATGTATATGAGATTTGCGTGCATTGCACGTTATATATTCGGTGGAACATATAACGGAATTTTAATACGCGAACTGTACGAATGACAAGTGTTGAGAGTGAACGCTGTTTTTCGACGCTTAAAAGAATTTAAAACTCTTTGAGAAATACAATGGCGCAAAGCAGGCTAAAAGTGACTTTGCATGATAAGTATGGAGAAAGTGTAAATTGTAACGATTCCAGATTAATAAAATCTGGACTGTAATGATCTTGTAATTGACGTTTTTGCGAATTCCAAGAACAGACGAATGGATTTTCTATATAAATAACCTCAAGTTTGGACATAGGTAAGTTTACTTTAATTTTTCGTCTGTTATTATTTTATCGACTGCACCCCCAGACAAAAATTACGCCGGCAGTCACTTTTTTTTGCCCTTTCGTGTATTACTAATATTAACTCGAACTCCCTCACAGCTTCCTAGCTCCAAACCACTCCTGTCGATATGGTGTCGATTTTTTTTAGTGCTTCCCCTGGCCTTGTATGGGCCGCCTGAATCTGTCAGATGCATTGCGCCTAATTATGTCATTATTTTCACTTTTATATGTTGTTAGATTTCTTTTATTATTTGAATTAATAATATTTTTTGGATTCCTACCCTCACTTATTCTGGCTTTTTATGGTATTATTATTCAAAATTAACACATTTGGGTGTTAAACTATTGGTTTATATTAAATATCGTTACTAGAAATGTGACGTTTATTTTTGTTTTGAACATGGTGAAATGATGAAGAGGATTTATAATTCTTTACACTTAAAATAAGCAGTTACTTATAACTTTTCTTTGTAATTCACGTCCAGAATTTTTTATATCCAACTTTAGGACGTTTACAGGAAAAACTAGGTGGTTTGTGTTCTGTATTGAAAATATTGTTTGATACTAATGTTTGTATTTTGTCTTTAAAACAGAAAAAACTAGTCAATAGCTGGTTGTCCTGTAAAAATCTTCCAAATTTATCGTTTTACAACATTAAATGAGTTCCTTTATGTAGATTTAATTATTGCGATTAAAAACTAGTGTGAAATATTTATTATTGTATTTTATTAATTAAAATAATACTTTAATTGAGTTTCTACCCCATTAAAATCTAAATTGTGTAAGACTGATATGAAATCTCTCAGATGCATTGCGCCTGAATATGTTTGAATTCACACTGCGCCCGACGGCGTAGTTAAGGATGTTAAGAGCTGACTGTTCGAGTAAAAAACCTTTAGCGTATTAGGAAAAAAATCGGTCAAATCATGTAAAGAAATATAATAATAAAGAAAATAAAATTCACCAAAACTAATAAAACCGAGATTTCGAAAAATAATCTTAGCTAAACGTGGTGATCAAAACGTCTATCTTAGATTTCATATCGTCATTATCGATCATTTTTTTCAAAGAGTCGAAACAGTACTACCAAACAACTCCAACTCCTTCATTTATAAATAATTTCTTCAAATAGCTTTAGTAAAAATATTTTTTCAGCTATTTCTAAACAACTGTGATCGAGGTAAAATTCTGAAGATTGGCTTATTTTCGTCACATGTACTTTCCGTGAAAAATGAAGTGCTGCAGGTGCTGAGGAGGGACTCATATAGATGCCCTCTGTCAGTACGGGTGTCCACTTCCTGTTTGACAAGAAATATAAGATCACCCTCACCAGTAAGACCGACTGGATGGAGGGTCGAGCTGGATTACGGCTCAATGGAGACATCTGGTACACGGATGGAGCCAAGAGTAAGAACAGAGCGGGTGCGGGAGTGTATATGCGACGCGATAGGATAGGTAAAACCTTCCCCCTGGGCAAATACACTACCGCACTCCAGGCCGAGCTAGTTGCAATTACATACGGTGTTCTGGAAGCCGACCAAAATCGGACCCAGGAGAAGGTATATATCTGCTCGGATAGCAGGGCGGCGTTGTCAGCCCTGAATTCAGCAACGACAAAGTCGAAGCTGGTCTATAATTGCTATGAAGTATTGAAACACTTGGCAGGGAAGGGACCGGTGGAACTCCTGGGCATAATGGCATTAAAGGGAAATCTAATTGCAGATAACCTTGCCAGACTAGAGACCAGAGAAAACCTCTATGGACCAGAACCTGCAGTGGGAGTAAGTCGGAATCTGATCAGAGACCGCATCAATGGCTGGGCAAGAGACCCCGCACAATAAAAGATGGAGAGGAATAACAGGTTGTCGAATAACCAACCTCTTCATCGAATACTCAGAGATTGAGAAATGGGGAATTCATTAAATTGAACAGGCACAAAGCCAAAACCCTGGTGGAAATCATAATAGGCCACCATAGTAGCCTGAATGCATATAAGCACAAGCTGAGGCTGACTGACAGTCCGACCTGCAGATACTGTAAAGAATACGAGGAAACCTCGATTCATTTTCTTTACACCTGTCCCGCACTGAAGGAGAAGATGTACCTTATATTAGGGACCCGTGTTATCCTAGAGGAGGCGAGGCGTAAGGCGGAGGATGTGCCTAAATTGCTACTTTTATGGGATAGCATTTTTGGATAATGACACGGAGAAGAGGGGATCGCCAAGGGACTACCCATGCGATCAGTGGCTGATGAGGCCCAAACCCATAAAACATAATAAATCTGCAAGTACGTAAACACACTGTATATATATATATATATATATATATATATATATATATATATATATATATATATATATATATATATATATATATATATATATATATATATATATATATATCTTGCCAATACCAAAAAAATCTAATTTTGTATCAGTTTTAAGGAATTCACTGTCATATACTATTGTTCCATTTAAATGCAAAATAATGCTCGTCCCATAATTATCTTCTTAAAGGAGATACAGGGTGTGTATATGTTAACATTTTTTTTTTAGTATTTCTTGAAAAAAATTAAATAATTAGCTGAAATAAAACCAATATTTCTCAATAAATTATTGTAATGAGTGTTACTTTTTTCTCGTATCGTCGTGTTCAAAGTTTTGATAATAAATAGGGCCAAAAGCGAAGTATATAATTATTAAAAGTTTAAGATATATGTTTCACACTAAAAACCTAGAACTTATTTTGTTTCAACACAATGAAACGTTACATTTTTTTGGTTTTTCGATGAGAAAGCAACGGGAAACAAACAAACCGACACGTATCATAAAAACCAAAGTCCGAACGTAAGCCAAGTACAAATAAACCAGGACGAAAATTAGGGAATCGATTTTTCTATTACGTGGGAAATCTGCAACCTCGACCTCATAAATTCCAGACGAATTAGTCCGTAGGACGAAATTCATGAAAATTCAGTGGCACACCTCCAGGATTCCATCCGAATTGAACTCGTCCGCCGAACGGCGATCGATACGGTAGCAGGACATGCACTAGGTAATACGTAATTCGCATGGCGTGTATTTATAGATGGTAGCGCCATCTGCCGGTCGGAAGATCAAGATAAACTTTGGAAAAGCGTTATAGTTAGAAATCGATGTTATTTTCATCTGTAGAGCTGTCCACTTGAGCATCTCGCCACTAATCAGTGGCGGAAACGGGTAAACTATAATTTATATATGTAACACTTACCTAATATTAAAAATCCAAATCTACTCGGCTAAACATCTTAAACATTGCGAATATTTCTAACGTCGTTTTGTGAACAATATCCCGGTGCGGAGAAAACTTGTTTTAATACATACGAGGTCTGATAATAAAGTTTTATTTGCTCCTTTTTTGTTAAAAAACAAATCGCAATGTTGGACCATCCGCCTCATTCGCCAGATTTGGCACCTTGCGACTTTTGGATTTTCACAAAAATTGGGCACCGTAATAAAAAGACGCCGACTTTCTTATGTCTGATATCCAAATTCACATCACCACAATATTTACGGAAGTCGAGTTCCAGAATGTTTTGAACGGTGGCAGCATCGTAGTACTTCGAAGAGGATAACGGTAGATACGTGAATAGTTTTTATGAGTCTGTTCCAGAAATTTTGTTTTCAGACCTCGCATAGAGAAACCGACCGTTCGGCATCTAAAGATGTAATATTTGCATAGTTAAAATAACATCTGAAATTATTTAATGGACCCTTGTCGGCTATTACTAAATACATATGTCTTGCGAAATCTGGACAATTCCTTACTAAGCTGTCGAATTTGTTCCTAACGGGAATACTTTTCTCATAGTTTAAAGTCCGTAGCACTTTTTTGAACGCGATCTACCATTTGCAACGATTTTCAGTGTTGAAAGTCGATTTTTCTTTAATATCAGATGCTGAATTAATTCACCAAAACATTTTTCTGTCTTACTGGATAGTAAACACGCAGATGGCGGTCGAAGCGGATCAAGTGTAGGTACTATAACGATGACCATAAAATGTTTTTTAGGCGCATTGCCTCGTTCATGGCTAGCCACAACATTTTATTGTGTATTTCGGATTTAAAATCATTTGCAAGTCTCTCGAACATATACACTAAACCCCTTCGCAGCGCATTTCTGCTGGGAAGTATCCATGTAGGGTTATTTTTGTCCAAAACTAATGAAATGATTGTCTATTCATAGTATACGTAACAGCATAATCACATATTACATAAATACTACATCACAGAAATTTATATTGAAGGTACATTCAGTATAATGTCTTTAGCAAGTAAAAGACAAAAAGCTTCGATTATATATCAAAAATATAATTTGAGATTTCATATTTTAAATCGAGAAATTCTGCTGTAGACCTGCAAACAGTTGTATGCGATAGACAGCAATTTAAAATTAACAGAGATAAAATTATTGCTTAGTTGGATAAATGACCTAAAATATACAGTAATATACAGGGTATAAAATATGTGTTCAAAATCCCACCACTCCCCTCTTTTTTTTTTCCTCTTTCTAACACGTAATGAATATTTTTGTTTTGTTATTAATCGACATACTCGTTTTCTTACATAAATTTTATGAAAAATGTTTTTTTATAGTTAACACACAAGCAAACATAAAAATAAACGTGGAAATAGAAGCTAAATAACAGTCTGTGGCGCTATTTCATAAACCTCTATCTAATAGAAGGCTATCGTCATAAACTCTAAATGATGCATAAAAAACTCGTATCAAAATTAAAACAAAATTAATGCGGCAATATGAGTGTGGATATAATTATAGAAAAAAATATATACGAATCTTATTTATATTTACGTTTCGGCCTAAATATTTCAAAGAACATATACAAGGCGTCCCAAAAGTAACGCATAAAGTTCGTATGTATTTTCTAGTTGGTTTTGATGGAAAACTAAGAACAAATGAATTAACAGAAAAATAATAATTTTCTAATGTTAGCTCTTATTCGGCGTAACAAACTTACGTGGTTGGCATTTTTTCTTAAATATCGCATAAAGAAAGATAGGTAGTCATTAGTAGTAGTAGAGCAATAGTCGATAGGACACGGAATATCAACGTCAACTTCACTAGCTGTATTTGGTCTGAAACTAACAATTTATTGACCCAACCCAGTGGCATTCTATCTTAGGGACCATTAGGTTTTTATTTTTTTTATTAGATTACCTGATAAATTTAAGTTTCAGGTATATGGTAGTGGGGTTACTACCCTACCAAAGTTGTGCCAAAAATTATCCTGAAAACCTGTAATTTTTTTCTACCAACAATAGTAAGTCATCTCTAAATATGAACAATTATTCTACACAGGGCGATTTTACCAAAAGTACAGAAGTGAGTCGGAAACTTACCGGAATCGCCATTCGTTTTATTGAGATCCAAAATTTTTCCTGTCGTCCCAGCACTTGTAGCTTCGAGGGGGGTCGCTGCACTAACATCTAAAGGCGGTTCGTTTTCTGAAATAAAATCAAGGGAAACTAATAAAGGGAACACGTTTTAACAATCTATTTTCCAAGGGTTAGTTTTATAATTATTTTTTTGCGTTCACACACTGTGTATATTTATTTTTATTTCTCCACATAACATAACAAGTGTTAAAAAATTTCCAAGGTAAGATGTTTTCAATCAATTTCAGTCGGAATCCATTAAAGCACTATTTATGCAATATAATAGACCATATTTCAACACTTGTTAGCGTTGGAATATTGACATTATTAATGATATACGATAAATAGATTTATTACATACTGCGACATAAAATATGTCCGTCAAAGGTCGCAGAAAATCATGTTTGAGGTTACATAAATGTTTCACGCAAATGTTACCAATTGTTTTTTACCTGTACTGAAAATACTCAATTTCAAACACCAGACTATATGTACCTATTCACAGTGAACACTGAATAATGGGGAAAATAAAAAACACTTCCTTCTGGCTCAGTTTTTACTAAATATCACATACAGCAACACCCGCAGAATTAAAATCTAGGAAAGCTATTGAAATCTAGCGGTCTAGCATCCCACGAAGAGGCATAGCCGCCTAGGATACCTTCTGCGACAGTAAGTTGGTCCTTTCAAGAAAATCCTGAACGTCTGCCGCACAGTCTCCGATCAATAAGCCACATCCATTACTGAAATAAAATGTTTAATGTGACTTCGCACGATATATCACATCGAATCAAACTACGTACAACATCTAGCACAAACAACTATATAACACGCAAGACAACAAACACTATGGCACACTACATAAATTCACATTAATAGTTCGTTTTATTTACATGTAAGTGAGGTTAGAAATAAAGGCTGGCAATGAAACAATACAATTCTATCAAAATCAGTTTATTTAGTCATTTGTTTTACATCCTACTTGTGCCTAAGCCTACTATGTGAAAATCATGACCGAACACTGTACATACAGCCTACTTCTGACTTAATTATCTGCACTTATCTACCACCTAACACTAGTATCACAAATCCTGCGATAGTCAGCAACCACAGTTTACCACCACATGGTGAAACGGTTACTGAAATGCCTAAAAATAAAATTTTCCTTGTAAAAGATCCTGAGCTGATCGTACGTATGAATATCGTTGCACTCCTTCTTAAAGTCTATTTTGATACGTCTGATCCACAGCTTCGGCGTCTTCATCAATTCGTTTAAGAAGCTATTAACCTGCCCCAAGTGAACCAAACCTTGAATATTTAAATAACTCATTATCAGCAACACTATCTCGGGTGGTAGTTGTTCGAAACAACTGACTACGACGCCATTGTTTTTCAGAACCGCCTGTTTGGCGGGGTAGCACACTGCGCTTTTCACTATCCTAGACAAGTGGTTTAGATTCTGGAGTTTGTTAGAAGTAATTTGAGTTGTCGAGCTGGAAAAATACATAAGCGGGTCTAATATAGTGTTAAAGTGTCCATTCTCAACCCCCTTCACCACACAATTTATTAAAATATCATCGGCTGCCAGCACACACGCCACTGAACACTCGTAAACTTGAAACGGGGGCAACACGAACGAAAAACTGTACAAACTGTCTCGTTTCCAATTCTTTGGCAAGCGTGTGGAGAACGTAAGCACCCTCTGATAACTGAAGTTGCAATCCTCGTAGGTGTTTCTGTGTTCTATAGGCACGAAACCAGATTCTAGCATCAGAATGTATACAAGGCCCACTAAGATATCGTTTTTGCTCGGCGATATGTCGTTTTTTTCGAAAAATTCTAACAGATTTACGAGACTCTTCGGCTCCTCGTTATATCTAAAATCTTCGAGGGATATGGGCCCCATAACTGAAATAAAACGTTGATATCACTTCACTTGGTAAACATTCTCGTAGCTCGCGCTAGGATTTGAAACAACTGGCAGCGCACTCTAGGCGAAAACAGCCTGTTGATTCTTAAGCCAAACTCAATGAAAAGTGCAAAAGGAGACGAGTCTGTCCATTCGTACATTAGTACCAGTGATACTCTAACAAGTAAACACGTTTTTCATGCTATAACATCGATAAATACTTCACCAAATGTCTTTGTCAAACAAGTTGTGACTCATGTTTTGAATCATAACCTCCATTTCCAATGCCATTTTACCACTTAAAATAATGCGTTTTCGAAAACGACACGCAATCTGCATGGTAGGTTTTACCTCAACGTTGCCTTTAATTGCTATTATAAAGCGTACGACAGACAGAAGCTCTTATTTTTAGTGGTTTAAATAACACAAAATACCATCTGTCACCATGGCAAAACTAGGACATTTTGGGGAGGTTATAAGTTAGGATTCGAGACAACCTACCTTTTTCAGTCTTGTTTTCTTCTGCCGAGTCCGTACTTTGCACTACACTCGACAGTTTTTGCGTATTTACGTTATTTGACACTACACTACCACTACATTCAGCCATCTTAAATTTAAAACTTCCTTATTTGGCAACTCTTTCAACTATTTGAAACATCGTTACCTTAGAATGGGTGAAGATGGCAGCACCGGCGTGATCTTTCAAATCCGCCTGGTCGTAATCGACTACCATTTCTTCTTGATTACTAGATTTATTATTGTTGTTTTGTTACTTGTGTATCGTAACTGGTAAGGCTATAGTACTTTTACTTTTACCAGGAAGGACAGGAAAAGTATGGATGAGGAAATAAGCGAAAAAACATACTTTAAAAACTTATATAAAGATTTATTTCAACTTCTTATTTAGAAGTTCCTGAAACAAAGACAAGGACAAAATCAGTTTTAGACCCCACTTCTTTCTTTTATTATTGCATACATAAATTCCTACACATTTTAACATTGTCAAACATTACCGACAACTACAGTGAACACATTTGCTGCAAAAGAAATATATTAACCTTGTTTATCGCTTTAAATTAAATATTTATCTTGAATGTCTTTGTATTTTTCAATATTGAAGGTGAGCTTTATTAACAAATATTGAATAAAATAATTTGTATAAGATCACACATACTTAGACAAGATACCATCCTTCTTCGTTAACCTGACGAGACAATCGTCAGATTCACCCATCCGCCGAATAGGTCCACAGAGAGCGTAACTCTTGGAGCTCTCTGTCATCCTGCCTGTTTGAGGGTCAACCTCGACAATGCTCAGCTGTATAGACGCGTGGTCCTTGGCGTGGATGATTCTATTACTTGCCGAGCTGAAAAAAAAAAAATAGGACTAATTGCATAAAATAAATATAACCTATAAAGCAATATCTAAAAATATTTCAGTGTTAATATAAATCATATAAAGCAAAATGAATTATTGACTATTAACCGTAGTAACGACTCTATTGCGAATATATATTTTTTAATCAGAATTAAAGTGGAAAACGTGCTTGAAATATAACCTTACCATTTTCTGGGGCAATACAAGTCAACGGTTTCTCCAGCGTCGTTTTCCATTGTTAGCGATCTGTACAAAACACAAAATTAGTTATTGAATATCTTAAAACATCTTATTTATTGTCGAAATTAATAAAACAAACTCACCGTATTCAACAAGGTGAACGGAGAAAATGGAGACCCAACCAAAAAGATAAATGCATGTTGCCAAGTTAGGGATTGACGTTTCCATCTAAACACCCAATGTGTAGATCGAAATCATCCGATATATCGGTTGAACTCGATACATCGGTATGCATCGAATTCAATTGATGTATTTTTAACGCTTTGATATATTCGATCAATCGATTTTCTTATTAGATATATCCAATAGGTAAACCTAAGTTCACTTTGTTATTTGTTTTGCTTATTTATTTCTATTTAGATTTTTTAACGTTTACAGTTTTCTGTAACAGTTATTTTTAGCTGGTATGTATTTTTTCTCAAGGACTGGGTTGACAACACTGGCTGGCTGGCAGACAGTGAACTCTATACTATGTTGATTGATAATAAAGGTTTTGGACGCATCCGTTTTCTTTCATTTTCAGGAATGTTACAACCATAATCATATTATACTCTAAAAACAATCGATGTATTTTTCAATATATCATTTCTAACATCGATGTCACCATGCGATATATTACATGGAAGAAAACATTAATGTTTTTTAATGTCCATCCCTATAACCTGTATGTATTTGATTGATATGGATACATCTACATAATATTCTTGATATCTTAATTAAATATTGAGATAATATTTAATTTTCTTAATATTTCTATTAAACTTATAGTGACGTCATCAAGAGTCCCGGATCTAGATTTATCAGTAATGACAACTTAACCACCAACCAGTTAATAAGGTTAATTTACGTATCAATATCAATAGATGTATATTCAACAAGTTAGAATACATACAATACAACAATACGTTACAAAAAACTAACGAAGTTACATCAAGTATATATGTAGAAATAAAATTAATAACACACTATTTTACTTTAATTCCTAAGAACATCACCAAAATATTTATAAAATTTACACCAAATAATAGTAAAATTATATCTAGAGTAACACCTAAAATGCGATTTAATGGAAAATATTATGTAGCTTAGTTGGTAACATATATATTGAGCTATTCTAAAGTTCTTCGCAAAATAACAGAAAGAGGGGTGAACAGGTATAAATTTTCCTACTTTATACGATTAGAATACAATATTAGCAACTAACTGGTACATAATGTTCTAATGGTGATCGGAAGAGTCAATCAAATTATATATCAAATTGTACATGATTTTTGTTGCACATTGGCAACACCGTAGCAAGCCATGTTTTACTCGTTCGTCTCATTGGTTTCGCCATCTCTCATCGCGAATCTCAACTATCACCCAAGAAATCTTTCCTTGGCCGTTTAAATATCGTTACCCTAGAATGGGTGAAGATGGCAGCACCGGCGTGATCTTTCAAATTCGCCTGGTCGTAATCGACTACCATTTCTTCCTGATTACTAGATTTATTATTGTTGTTTTGTTACTTGTGTATCGTAACTGGTAAGGCTATGGTACTTTTACTTTTACGAGAAAGGACAGGAAAAGTGTGGATGAGGAAATAAGCGAAAAAACATACTTTAAAAACTTATATAAAGATTTATTTCAACTTATTCTTATTTAGAAGTTCCTGAAACAAAGACAAGGAGTTTTAGACCCCACTTCTTTCTTTTATTATTGCATACATAAATTCCTACACATTTTAAAATTGTCAAAGATTACCGACAACTACAGTGAACACATTTGCTGCAAAAGAAATATATTAACCTTGTTTATCACTTGAAGTTAAATATTTATCTTGAATGTCTTTGAATTTTTCAATATTCAAGATGAGCTTTATTAATAAATATTGAATAAAATAATTTGTATAAGATCACACATACTTAGACAGGATACCATCCTTCTTCGTTAACCTGACGAGACAATCGTCAGATTCACCCATCCGCCGAATCGGTCCACAGAGAGCGTAACTTTTGAAGCTCTCTGTCATCCTGCCTGTTTGAGGATCAACCTCGGCGATACTCAGCTGTATAGACGCGTGGTCCTTGGCGTGGATGATTCTATTACTTGCTGAGCTGAAAAAAACAAATGGGACTAACATCATAAAATAAATCTAAGGTCATTGTATAGAACACCCCCTTCTGCTCTATCGAAAAACTAAACTTACTCACACATTCTACATTCCATCACGAGTACAACGCACCTTATCATATCTTGCGCAAATGGCGTTAAGTATTTTTTATAAATAAATTAAAATTGGAACATTTCTCCACGCGCACAGCTGATTTACTGTTTACTTAATCGTTTCTGTAGTTCAAATGCGACAAAATATGAGTGAAAATAGAGTATTGACTGTGAATCTTACACCTGTGTCTGTGCGGTTTTGTGATTTCAACACCTGTGACTCTTGCGATGTCACTTATGCGAAATTTTATGCTATTACAGCATCAAATGAAGGACTTACATCGTTCTTAAATAGACATGGCGTTTTAATAATTGGAATACAACATGTGAGTAAATTAATTAAATATACATCAATTTAAATAATGACCGTATCACGTGCATAAAAAAGGGTCAGGCAGATTATGACAAATAGAAACAATTAGGATTCACGACTATTTCAACCCTTACAAACTACCCCTCTATCTTGTAAATTATTTTTGAACATTGATCATTTATATACCAAATATATCCCTTGCCCTTCAACAACAGACGCCAAAATTGTACAAAAAAAAAAAAGCAAGATATTTAATTTTGCGGTCTTTATGTGCACACAATGCCACATCCTTTCACCATACATAAAAATATTGCTTCAACCCTTAAAAACTACCCCTATATGTTGAATATTTTCAAAAATTTACATTTTTTTAATGTACCCTTGCTAAATTAACATTCCTCAATACACCTGTTTACCCCACCCAGCACCCCTATTCGCTCCCACCTCCCATTAGCAACATGGGTTATTATTAATTTGCGCAGTTTTGTTTGTGAAAAACTGTTCCTATAGCAACCTACAACACGTCGATGAAAAAAAAGGCGAAAATTCAGAAGGGGATGTTTCAAGCCTTAAAAACTACCCCTATATTTTGAATATTTTCAAAAATTTACATTTTTTTTATATACCTTTGCAAAATTAACATTCCTCAATACACCTGTTTACCCCACCCAGCACCCCTACTCGCTCCTACCTCCCGTTAGCTAGATGGGTTATTATTAATTTGCGCAAAGTTTCCTTTGTGAAAAACTGTTCCTACAGCAACCTACACGTCCATAAAAAAAAAAACGCGAAAATCCAGAAGGGGGTGTTCTATACAATTACCAAATCTAACCTATAAAGCAATATCTAAAAATATTTTATAGTGTTAATATAAATCATATAAAGCAAAATGATTTCTTGACTACTAACCGTAGTAACGACTCTATTGCGAATAAATATTTTTTAATCAGAATTCAAGTGGAAAACGTGCTTGAAATATAACCTTACCATTTTCTCGGGCAGTACAAGTCAACGGTTTCTCCAGCGTCGTTTTCCATTGTTAGGGATCTGTACAAAACACGAAATTAGTTATTGAATAGTTTAAAACATTTTATATATTGTCAAAATTAATAAAACAAACTCACAGTATTCAACACGATGAACGGAGAAAATGGAGACCCAACCAAAAAGATAAATACAACGTTGCCATGTTAGGAATTGACGTTTCCATCCAAACACTCAATGTGTAGATCGAATTCAACCGATACATCGGTTGAATTCGATACATTGGTATGCATCAAATTCAACTGCTGTATTTTTAACGCTTTGATATATTCGATCAATCGATTTTTTTTTATTGGATATATCCAATAGGTAAACCTAAGTTCACTTTGTTATTTGTTTTGCTTATTTATTTATATTTTAGATTTTTTAACGTTTACAGCTTTTTGTAACAGTTATTTTTAGCTGGTATGTATTTTTTCTCTAGGACTGGGTTGGCAACACATGCTGGCTGGCAGACAGTGAACTGTATACTATGTTGATTGATAATAAAGGTTTTGGACGCATCCGTTTTCTTTCATTTTCAGGAATGTTACAACCATAATCATATTATACTCTAAAAACAATCGATGTATTTGAAATATCGATGTATTTTTCAATATATCATTTCTAACATCAATGTCACCATGCGATATATTACATGGAAGAAAACATTAAAGTTTTTTAATGTCCATCCCTATAACCTGTATGTATTTGATTGATATGGATGCATCTACATAATATTCTTGATATCTTAATTAAATATTGAGATAATATTTAATTTTCTTAATATCTCTATTAAACTTATAGTGCCGTCATCAAGAGTCCCGGATCTAGATTTATCAGTTATGATAACTTAACCACCAACCAGTTAATAAGGTTAATTTACGTATCAATAGATGTATATTCAGCAAGTTAGAATACGTACAATACAATAATACGTTACAAAAAACTAACGAAGTTACATCAAACATATGTGTTGAAATAAAATTAATAACCCACTATTTTACTTTAATTCCTAAGAACATCACCAAAATATTTATAAAATTTACACCAAATAATCCTTTCCAAATTTACACATTCTTTCACCACACAAATATTGCTTCAACCCTTAAAAACTACCCCTATATTTTGAATATTTTCAAAAATTTACATTTTTTTATGTACCTTTGCAAAATTAACATTCCTCAATACACCTGTTTACACCACCCAGCACCCCTATTCGCTCCCACCTCCCGTTAGCTAGATGGGTTATTATTAATTTGCGCAAAGTTTCGTTTGTGAAAAACTGTTCCTATAGCAACCTACAACACGTCCATAAAAAAAAACGCGAAAATCCAGAAGGGGGTGTTCTATACAATTACCAAATCTAACCTATAAAGCAATATCTAAAAATATTTTATAGTGTTAATATAAATCATATAAAGTAAAATGAATTCTTCACTACTAACCGTAGTAACGACTCTATTGCGAATAAATATTTTTTAATCAGAATTCAAGTGGAAAACGTGCTTGAAATATAACCTTACCATTTTCTCGGGCAGTACAAGTCAACGGTTTCTCCAGCGTCGTTTTCCATTGTTAGGGATCTGTACAAAACACGAAATTAGTTATTGAATAGTTTAAAACATTTTATTTATTATCAAAATTTTATTTTGTAACAGTTATTTTTAGCTGGTATGTATTTTTTCTCTAGGACTGGGTTGGCAACACTGGCTGGCTGGCAGACAGTGAACTCTATACTATGTTGATTGATAATAAAGGTTTTGGACGCATCCGTTTTCTTTCGTTTTCAGGAATGTTACAACCATAATCATATTATACTCTAAAAACAATCGATGTA
Organism: Rosalia funebris; assembly: GCA_037954035.1. Taxonomy (NCBI): domain Eukaryota; kingdom Metazoa; phylum Arthropoda; class Insecta; order Coleoptera; family Cerambycidae; genus Rosalia; species Rosalia funebris. The sequence goes on along the minus strand of JAZFAV010000039.1, from coordinate 19,443,362 downwards.
TTTGAAATATCGATGTATTTTTCAATATATCATTTCTAACATCAATGTCACCATGCGATATATTACATGGAAGAAAACATTAAAGTTTTTTAATGTCCATCCCTAAAACCTGTATGTATTTGATTGATATGGATGCATCTACATAATATTCTTGATATCTTAATTTAATATTGATATAATATTTAATTTTCTTAATATCTCTATTAAACTTATAGTGACGTCATCAAGAGTCCCGGATCTAGATTTATCAGTTATGATAACTTAACCACCAACCAGTTAATAAGGTTAATTTACGTATCAATAGATGTATATTCAGCAAGTTAGAATACGTACAATACAATAATACGTTACAAAAAACTAACGAAGTTACATCAAACATATATGTAGAAATAAAATTAATAACCCACTATTTTACTTTAATTCCTAAGAACATCACCAAAATATTTATAAAATTTACACCAAATAATAGTAAAATTATATCTAGAGTAACACCTAAAATGCGATTTATTGGAAAATATTATGTAGGTTAGTTGGTAACATCTATATTAAGCTATTCTAAAGTTCTTCGCAAAATAACAGAAAGGGGGGTGAATAGATATAAATTTTCCTCATTTATACGATTAGAATAGAATATTAGCAACTAACTGGTGCATAATGTTCTAATGGTGATCGGAAGAGTCAATCAAATTATATATCAAATTGTACATGATTTTTGTTGCACATTGGCAACACCGTAGCAAGCAATGTTTTACTCGTTCGTCTCATTGGTTTCGTCATCTCTCATCGCGAATCTCAACTATCACCCAAGAAATCTTTCCTTGGCCGTTTACACGGCGCACACGCAACATCGATTTAAAATAACGCGCCTCGTGGGCCGAGCTCGATATACCCACCAGAATTTCACCTCGCGGTCCACGATTCCGCAAGGTAGAAGTGTGCTACGAGCGCGATGTGAAATACGTTCACCGTTCACTGGGCTATTCCGTAAAAAAACACGTATTCTTTTCTCTCGCCTGAACGGGTTGCGTAACCGTAACAGAGTCTTTGCTCGTAGGACCACTTGGAGGATTTCTTCGGAATTAGTTGTGTTCCAAAAGGCGTAGTGGACGAGTTGTTATGACCGGCTGCTCCTGAGCGAACTGGGTCAGCGCGGATTTCAGCATGTCACTGAAGGTATGTAAGTAAACATACTTTTACCTATTTGTTTATCTATTTCGCTTTTTGCGCGAACGCGTTTAAGTATTCAATCATTACGTGATCATTAAAAATATAGCTGTTGATATATTATTTATTATTGAGTGTAGCCCTAGTTCTAAAATGTTGTACCAATACTATATCTGGAAACTTACAAATATTAGTGAATTAATTTTCTACTTCAGAGGCATAGGAAAATTACATTTTCATTTACAGTTAACTTAAATTTATGTTTAAAATAAATTAAAAATAATGAGTGACCCGCTGTATGTTTATTTTTAGTTTTTCGTCGTTTTATTTGCACGCTTTTTTCTATTCGTTTTTACTGGGCATCGACCGAGCTAAATAGCTTTTCTTTATGATGCACCCACTCGCACGACATTAACCTTTGTGGGATGAATTTTACATTATTATTGATTAACTTTACAGCTGTGCCCAACTGCCCACCCACAAAGTGCATTGCCATGCATAGTTGGAACTTTCATTATCAATAACATCAATTTCTTGCAGTGTTTAATAGCAAAATTAGTGAATATAACTAATTGAAGATGTTACAGATTTATTTAGTCTTTAGAAATCCTGGCAAGGGGCTAGGGAACTTTCGATGCGGTGACAAGAACAGGAGACCAGCTTTCCACGAACACCGAGAGATTACACGTTTCGCCAACCAAGTTGGCATCCTGGGAACACAATTAAAACAAACTAATCTCTCAAACAAACATCCGTTCCCGATGATGCTTACTTGACTGGCGTCATGCACGTTGATAAACATGTAATCTTCTCGTGGAAAACGTCTCCTGTTTTTTTCTCAGTTTTCGGTGGTAAAAGTAGCAAAACAATATCACAAATATTTGAATATAAGAAATTTTTAGATTTGATAAAAGTATATACAGCGTGAACAGTTTTTACTACCGCTTCAAAGTAACAGGTTCTTTTAAGTAAGTTTCTCTTATATCTGAATAAAACACAAACCAATTGGAACATAATTTCGCCAACCTTATGAATTGAAAGGCTTCTTTTAACCCAGGCAATATTATCCGTGCGTCACTTAAACCAGTGACGTACGGATGGATGTACGGATGAAGTGGGGCAATTCCCTTTTTATAATTGAACATGGCACAGCTTTCTCTCGCAAATAAAGTCCCCTTTTTAAATAAATAACTAAAGGAATATCTCATACAGTTCATCTAATCTTTGAAGATAATTTTCCATTTAATTTTGGTATTATTTGGTGGGAAAATTAAAAATGAATATGGTAGAAATATGTATAAATAAACCAGTAGTCATGTGACGTCAATCAAATACTATTTCGTTGTCACAGAAGCCAAGGCAATGACGAAAAACTTTTTTAACTGTTTAACAATTAAAGTTATGGATATTAAGTAATTGTTGCCGACACTGTATAAGTTTCATTTTTACATATATGTATACGTAATACTTGTCACTTATTGGATGAAAACAACCATATTGGATAAAATACGAGATATTCGTTGCTCTTAAATGACTTTCAGTTATTAATAATACGCAAAAAATTAATTGAGGATGCAGACAAACAATTACTAGAAAATATTTATTATGTGAAAGGAGCCGTCTTCCATTACCTGCAATTAAAAAAAGAAAATGGCCTTACTCAACATAATAGTCACTCATTTTAATGCAACGAAAGTGTATGATATTAAAATTTAATTTGTGGTAAGCAAGTGAAGCACTAAGTTTCGCTTTTAATTAATATTATCAGAGATTCTACGTAGATGTTTGTTAGCCTCGGAAATGAGGGGGAAACGCTTAATTGATTTTGAAAATAAATGACATCCTAAAGTCATTTAACTTCTAATACGTACATTTTTTAGTCCCTATTGTTAATATCTTCCTACTAAAATATAGACAGGATTTTTAAAATTTTATTTTAGCAAATTGTAGAATGGCAGAGCTAATTCTTGATCTAAGTGCCAAAAATATTTTTTCCCGTTTTTTATACCAAAATGTTATAAACTAAAAGGTGGTCCAACCAAAACGCACGATGTTAATTAAAATTAAACAAAAACTTTTCAGAGAATTATCTTAATATTTTTTATTTTGATAGAAGGATCTATGACAATTATGTGTGAAACAAAATATCGGCCAAATGCTCGCCACGGCTTCGGTGGCATACCTCTATCCGATGGTTCATATTTTCAATGACTCTGAGACATAATTGAGGTTCAATGTCGTTAATGTGACGAATTATCTCATCCTTTAGCTCTTGAATTGTTCTTGGCTTATTGACGTACACTTTTTCTTTTAAATATCCCCATCGAAGGAAGTCCAACGGTGTCAAATCACATGATCGTGGCGGCCAATTAACATCGCCACGAAGTGAGATAACACGGCCATTGAATTTCTCGCGCAAAAGTGCCATTGTTTCGTTGGCTGTGTGGCAAGTGGCACCATCCTGTTGGAACCACATATGGTCCAGGTCCATATCCTCAATTTCTGGCCACAAGAAGTCCATTATCATCTCGCGATAGCGAACACCATTCACGGTAACTGCTTGGCCGACCTTATTTTCGAAGAAGTACGGCCCAATGACGCCGCCAGCCCATAAACCGCACCAAACAGTCACTCTTTGTGGATGCATCGGCTTTTCAACAATCACTCGTGGATTCTCATTTGCTCAAATGCGGCAATTCTGCTTGTTAACGAATCCACTGAGGTGAAAGTGTGCCTCGTCGCTGAAGATGATTTTCTTTGTAAAGTCACCATTCACTTCTGTCTGTTCAACCAACCATTCGGCGTATTGACGACGCTTGAAATGGTCAGTAGGCTTCAGCTCTTGAGTCAATTGAACCTTGTAAGCGTGTAAATTCAAATCTTTATTCAAAATTTTCATCAGTGATGTTCGTGAGATGTTCAATCGAGTCACGACGACAACGAGTCGAGGTTGACGCCTCTTCTGCTACACTATCGCGAACAACAGCAATGTTTTCCGCAGAACGAACTGGGCGAGCATGCACAAGTGTTTTCACATTTCCTACAGACCCGGTTTGCTGAAATTTGCGTACAATTCTCCCGATTGTGGACACATTTGGTCGATTATGCTGACCAAAAAAGTCACGAAGTGCACGAAATGCATTTTGCTTTGAACGCCCATTTTCGTAAAAGGCTTCAACAATTTTAACGCGCTGCTCAATTGTGTACCTCTCCACGGTTGAATTTGTCAAACACTGAAACAAAGAAATGTCAAATTAAGTTGGGCAAAAAACTTGACGTTAAGGTGTGACTCACAATTAACATCGTGCATTATGGTTGGACCACCCTACAAACCAAGTCTAATGCAGTGCTAAATTACCTATCTCCTGATTCGTTGTGGATGTAGTTCAAACAGAGGCCGACAGATTTCGTTTGTGTAACTCCATTAGTCTATTCTCAGCTAGTTGATCTAAATGTCACTCGTCCATCTTTGTTTACGTCTTGTTGTTGTCTTTATTATTACATAATTATTACATAAAAACCGCATTATTATATTCCTGTACATTCTACTTGTGCCAAACCGTAACTTCGCTTGCATTGATCACAAATTTCTGGTCTCTGGACACAGTTTCTCCGCATCAGCTAGAGACGCATTAATAATAGAGAAACGGGCTAAATACTCAAAACTTCAGGTAGTGGCTGATATGAAGAAAATAATCAAGGAAACTCGTCCCTCAAAGTCCTTTACAGTAGTAGACATGAGTAAAAAACCATTCTTTGATTTCGACAAAGCTTCAAACCAATACATCGATACTTCCAAATTAGGTACATATAACCTAGCCGAGCTTCTTGGCTAGGAATAACAAAAGAAAATCCTGCCGTCGTTTACAACAAGAAAAACTTCAGTGACTTAGTACATTTTGAGATGCGTCGAGTACTAAGAAAAAACGTAAATCTGCAGTCTCTTAGGTTTGCTGCTCTCTCTGCATTGCCCAAGAAAATACCTCTTAGTGCCAACAAGAAAAAGGACATCACGGACATCGATTTCAAAGAAGAGAAGAACAGCAACATTTTGGAAGAGGTTCTAAGTACCTAAAAAATATATGTGGAGATGCATCATATGAATCATAATTCATATGATGCATATGCATATTATGCATGTGATTGTACTCCCTTTTGCCCATTCCACGCTCCCTTTTCGCCATTAGTACTGGTTCAGGAACTTCCATGTTACGTGATAACTGATAAGTCTGCAATATGATGTAATACATCATATTTAAACCAATAGATTTAAAGATGTAATTCGGAAATCTCAGCTTTTCGATGTTAGTTCTCAGGTCCTTAGTTATTACTATCATAACTCATAACAATCTGTAGTTGGATCATTTCCAAACATTTTTCACGTTTTAGACGACACAACATTTTTCTCCTCAACTTTTTTTTGTAACATTCTCCATTGTCAACATTTCTAATTTGATGCTTTTTCTTTCTATGATAAATTTTAATAAAAATTGTATATTCTGTGCAGTTTTTCTTGGTTTCCTGAAAATTTGGTTTTTGGCACTTAGATCACTTCGTTCTGCCTCTCCACAAGTATGTTATTGATGCCAATTATAGATCAAATTTATAAATTTCAAAAAATATTTCCCTAGTTGACATAAATATATACAGGGTGTTCATAATTTAACAACCAATCCGGCAATCTTCAAAGCGGTGAAAGTAATTTTTTCAAATGCAACACCCTGTATACTATCGAACTGCTAAATGCGCAAATAAATTCTACGTCTTTAATCATTCGAGGACGTCGAGAATTCCTTTAGTTAAAAACACAACATATCGTTTAAATAATTTTATGATATTAACCATGAACCTAAAACGGAAATTAGAATATTGCTATTAATACACTTATTTTAATTCTGCTTATTAATAACCCTTAATGAATAAAAGTGTGACAGTATTTTTTGCTTTTCTTGGCTTAGCCTACTAGGATGAAGTGTAATATAAATTCCTCTTTAAAATCTTTATCAAAAACTCATGTATAGTTTGAGGACTGTTCAAGTGATGTATAGACAATCAATATATTTAACATTACATAATTGTATATTTAGCAATACTTTAGCAATGTACGGGGTGTTCTATTTGAAGGAAAACAGCTACTTTACCCCTTTGAAAATTGTCATAATGGTTGTTAAATTATGAGGACCCTGTATATATCTCATTGACTAGTGGAACATTTTCTGAAATCTCTAAGTCTGACACAAATGTAATATTTATTACTTTGTAATTTGTCAAGTTATGGAATTTAAAAAACTGTTATGCAAATGTAAAAATTTCTAAAACAATATATCAAATACCCTCGCCTTCGAATAGAAACTAAATAGCGAAATTGGATGAAAACTTTCGATACACCCGAAAGTGCCATACTTTTCAAAAATAAGTACCTACGTGTGCAATAATAATAGTCATAGATATTAGGCATAAGTTTTATTATTATTATTATTACTATAATATTCGTCACCTTGGCCACAGTACACAAAATGGAATAGAAAAATAGATAAAGATACAGTAACATTAATTTATCAGTAGATTATAAAAATAGATTAAAAGTATAGTTGTATTTCTCGTTAATTCGATACCAAAACCTCTTATTCGAGTTCCATATTGTAACCTTGATTTCACTAGAGTAACACTACAGCGCGATATAATAAATTAGTAAATCTATTTGGACAGGTAATGATTTATTAAGTCGACAAGTTTATAAACAATTTTCATCTATTTATAATTTCAAGTCTATTGTGTGTATAAATATACAATATTCTGTTGTTAAATACGTTGCTATATAATTAAAAGGAAAAAGGTGTTAATGATTTTACAGGGTCTTTCAATAGGGACGCTCGAAATTTTTTAGGTTATAACAGTGAAATCCTTCGATAACGACAACAATTGGGAATGAGTGTTTGCTTGTAATTTGTCTCATGATTGAAGAAATTCTTAATGGTTTCTTTTAATTGTTTATCTTTATTACGTTTTTATTTTCGTCTATAAAAACATAGATATGTAAACTTTGTCCTTATCCCACCCTTCTAATAGCTTTCTATATATTGTCAAACGTAGCCAAATAACACACTGTAGATTGAATGCAAAATGACTCTAAACACATATTTGCGCTGTTTTACATGATTCCAGTTTTAATCCGATAGCCTGTGTATTAAATTAAAAGTAAGTAAAAAACTAACAGATAAAATGGCGCAGAACATGTTTATTTTTTACTATTTACTTATATCTTAATACTTTAAATGATGTATCTAATTATTATATTTATAGATTTATAGTGTATTAAAAGTAATACCCATTCAAATATATTATACAGTATCGTAATGCGTAGATACTAGATAGTTGATAATAATTTATTAATATTATAACTAAAATAAGTCATCCGTTAACTTAACTTAGCTTCAGCCTTTCCACAAAAAAATAATGTTATTGTCTTCATCCAATAATTATATCCAATCGCAAAAATATGCTAAAAATAATTGTGCGGTATTTTCATAAAGCTTGTTTATACAGTTTTGTTTGTTTATTTTATTTATATTTGATCCATAACGTTTAATAACTTAGTGTGGTCTATTTCATGACAAAAACGATGATTTATTACCATCAGTCTTATTCCAGTGGCGCCTCGGGGGCGTGGTACATGGGTGGGCGCAGTAGTGACGTAAGAACTTACAGTATTGTGAAAAAGTCTTTGGACACTTTGAAAATTTAATATAAATAAAAGTTAAACCTGCAGGCAGTAAAACCATGAAAGATGTAGAAAAACGTTTATTCGAGTAAAATCAATAAGTAAGTATTTATTTTAGAAGTGACCAAAAAATTAGTATTTTGTATGTCCACCTTTATTATGTAGAACGGAGTCGATACGTCTTGGAGCACTAGCTATTAATTTCTGTATTGTATCTTCTGATATCTGTCTCCATTCTTCTTGAAGGACTTTCCATAGTTCAGCAGTAGATGTTGAAGCACGTTCAGTCTTCTTTGGGTCCAGATAATCCCACAAATGTTCAATTAAATTGAGGTACGGACATTGCGGGGGCCATCGCATTAATTGTATTTTTTTCTGTGCAATCTATTCCTGCAAATATTTTTGTACCAGCTTAGATGAACGTTTGGGGTGATTATCTTGTTGCAGAAAAAATTGTTGCCAATTAAACGAATACCAGAAGGAATTGCGTGCCGTTGAAGAATATCTCTATATCGCTCTTTGTTTAATATTCCATCAATTTTTACCAAATCTCCAACTCCTGCAGCCCCACACCATCAAGGCATCAAATTTTATAGTGGGTTGTAAGCAGTGTTCCTGGTATGCCTCTTGTACTCATCTGCGGACATATTGTCGCCTTACATTACCAAATAATTGAAATTTGGATTCATCAGTCCATAAGACACGACTCCAGTCCTTGACTGTCCAATTTTTGTGTTCTCTGGCATAAATTAAGCGTTTTTGTTTATTATTGCGACGTAGAAGTGGTTTTTGCCTCGCTACGCACCCGTGAAGGCCTGACTTTAGTACTGCCTTACGGACAGTAGAAATCGACACTAACCCCTTGCGCATTTCTTAAACATTCTGTCAGTTCTTTACTCGTTGCTTTTATATTGCGTAATGAAGTTAATTTTAAATATTGCATTGCACCTTGTGTTAATTTTTTAGGGCATCCACTTCTTTGTTGATCTTCAATTATCCCAGTTTTTTTTTATATTTTGTTACAATGTATCCTACAGTAAACCTAGCAATGTTTAATTTTTGGGAAATCATACGCACACTCTGGCCTTCTTTGTACAAGGTAATTACGGCACTGCGATCTACTAGTCTTATTTTAGCCATTTTTTTCATACAAAATTGTTCCTCGCGATGTTTACTGCACTTTTACTTTTTTTTTTCTAATATCGGCAAGTTTTAACGCCTCACTGCATAAATCAAGCTTGTTTTCTACAAACAACAGTGGTATTTGCAGCGGTTTATTATACATTGAATGCTGATATTGGAACTGGTTGTTTTATCCCTAAACGAGAATATGCAGGTATCGACAAGTCAGTCATCTGCATACGACTATTTATCAACATTTGCGATTTAACTGAAATTTGGCCAAAGATGTCACAGCAGCGTAATTTTCTATATTGTACTTGTATGAAAAACTTATTACTTACTTTCTACTGAAGCTGAATATAAATATAATCATTTTACAGACTTTTATACACAAAATTGTTAACAGTCTACAAGTGTCCAAAAACTTTTTCACAGTACTGTATATCTTACCGTTATTTATAGAGGCTAATCAGCTCTCTACACAAGCAAATGGGAGGCGGTCACCTACGAACATGTGACCATTTCCCTCGTAGTTTCATAGAATTTAATTAAACGCCTCTGCTGTCCAATTGCCAACAAAACGTACTGTACACGCTCAACGAACAAGTACGATACGACTGAGCACAACTAACATTCTGAGGGCTATCTAAACGTGTGCCCGTAGCCACTGTATGGCGATACGCAAGCCTAGCCTAAAATTTCATACTACGGTGGCCCGATAAATAGTCTGACGTGTAGAATTGACGTTATAAAAATCCCTTGTAGTATATAAAGTTAATACAAAAAGTATTCTTATATTTTTTAGAGAGTTGATAATTAACATATTACAAAATTAACAGAAAACAACATTATAATCACTTCTCTGTAATTTAACAAAATTATGTTTGTCCTTGTTGTGTGTTAAATAGTTAACGACGAATGCTTAATTTATATTTTGAATACGAATATGATGTGTGTAATGAATCACTTTTTTTTCAGAAAGAGTCATTATCAGACGTCCAGCTGCACTTAGCAGCTTTAAATGGGGACTTACCATTACTTAGAAGAATATTGGATAGCGGAAAGGTCCATGTTGATTCTAGGGATAAGGTAAACACCACAAAATATGTATTATCATTTTGTAAATTTCGTTCCATTTTGACTTGCACGTTTTGTTACGTATTTTGTAGTAAAAAAGTTGTATTATCATTATCGATAGCTTCTAAAGACATTTTATACTATCAATAATCAATAGAGTTCATACACAGTGTTCTAAATCAATTTACTTCTCGCATATGTTAAATACGAATAGATTAAAACTCTTTTGAGTAAATAATTTACACTTGCTGTGAGAACTAAACTAAATAATATTTTAATACTTCAAATATAGTTTCTGAGGGTGAAAATTTTAAAGTTTTGGCTATTTGCGAGGATAATAGAGTGAGATCAAAAATACAAGCTTTTATACAATTTTAAATATACCCAGCAATTTGAAGCTGACAGTCTCGATTATGTGTTTTAAAATGTGAGAGAAAACGGTTTTTCCATTTTCCTAAAAAAAATACTAATGCTGTGAAAATAACTGAAGTATGTATTTCGTTCTAATATGATTGCTCTAACTGGGTAAGAACTATCAAAGTAAGACACTAGCTTAAGATTCTACTTTCCACATGCCAAAAAAAGCTGTTGCCATTAGTTAAAGAGAGATATTAGTATAATATAGTCGACAGGACACGAAATCTCGACGTCAATTGCGCTAGCTGTATTCGTGCTGAACCTAACAATTTATTGAACAAATTTGACAGATTACATTAGAAGACAAATTCTATTAAATTGTTACCAGACATCTAGGAAGAAAAATGCTAAACAAGTGGAAATACAAAATCAATTGTATTTTGCACTGTACGATTTCGTCGAATTTATTCCAATATTTACGTATTCGCTGTATGCAAAAGTCGCCCACATTCTCAAAAATACACTGCCTCCGAAGCATCGACCAGCTAACACCTAAAAATTCTAAAAAACATAGTGGGATTTAATTGGAATGTACACAGCTAAAACACAAGCAATTGTACTTTATCTTTGCAACGCGCTGTATAATGTTGTGTAACACAGTCTGCATAAAAAACTGATGCCACGGCTTTGTCAAAACATACTGTGTGGCTGTGCGACGTCACCGATACCAGCAGCCTATCATCTCGGGGTTATTTCTTTCGTGTTCTACTTGACCCTGCATTAAAGTCGTTTACACCGCGCGAATTCTCAAGAGAACCGTTCCGCCTTGTCAAATCGCCCCCGAGAAAAAAATCAGGAAGTGGCGGTGTCTATTTCTGACTAACTTATTTGAATGGATATTTTTCTGCTATTGTGCAGAGATGGCCTTAGCCTAACATAAAAATAGACTCTTGAAATCCTTCGATAACGACAATAAGTGTGACAGGTATTCTACCGAGTGTTTGGTTGTAATTTGGCTCATGATTGAAGAAATTCGTTACGTGTAAATTGTCTCCATCCTCCAGTAAAGCGCAGATGTAAGTAAATAATACAAAATTGTTACATTAAATTACAAAACCAAATATCAGGTGTTTCAATAGGGACGCTCGAAATTTGTTGGGTTATGGCGGTCATGTTGTTAAAGTAACATCTGTCAAATTTATTGTGAATTATTCAGTAGTGTATGGCAAATCACCATGGAAGGTTATATCGTTCAACAACGTGTACAAATTATTAAATTTTATTTTCAAAATCATATAATTAGCCAACCACCCGTACGTCACCGAAATGCAAGGTTTGCTGAAAACATCGCTGCGTGTGAGTGTACGGGAAAACTCGAGGCAGCCAATTTCTCGTCGTTCATAAGAACTTGGCTTTTCTGCGACTTCAACTTGACGAATTTTGCGTCGGGACTTGGGTCTGCACTTATATAATATCCAGCTCATCTAGGAACTTAAGGTAAACGACCATAGACAACGCCGTGTGTTCGCTGATTGGGGTCTGGAGCAGTTGAAAGTTGACCCAAATTTCGCCAAAATCATCATCTTTAGCAACGAGACCCATTTTTGGATGAATCGATATGTGAACAAGCAAAATTGTCGGATTTGGGACGATACCAATTCACACGAGATGCACTAACACCAAATGCATCTCGAGAAAGTCACTGTTTGGTGCGAATTTTGGCCTCGCGGAATCATCGGTCCGTACTTCTTCCAAAGCGATACTGGCATTGCCATAACCGTCAACGGCGCGCGCTGCAGATCGATGATAAGCAACTTCTTGTGGCCTAAACTGGATGATATGGATACTACCGACATGTGGTTGCAACAGGACGGCGCTACGTGCCACACAACGCATGCCACCATGGACATTCTGCACGAGCGATTTGAGGGCACGGTTATCTCGCGCTACGGCAACTGAACTGACCACCGAGATCGTACGATTTACGCCTTTACACTTCTTTCTTTGGGGCTATCTTAAATCGCAGGTCTATGCGAATTATCCGCAAACAATTGATGCCTTCAAAGTCAACATAACGAACGCCATCCAGCAAATTCAGCCAGACTTATGTGACACGGTAATAGAGAATTGGTCCTGCCAAATGCGTGCCAGTAAGCAAAGCTGCGGCGGACATTTGGACGACGTTATATTCCATACTTAATGCCATAAAATATTCTTTCAAAGAAAAAAAAATGAGTAGTCCATATAATACGCAACTTGTTTTATTTGTGTTTAAAAACTGAGCGTCCTTATTGAAATACCCTTTATAAAATGTACATTCTATGGTTTTTAGTTGAAAATTATTGATTTTGCATGCTTATTATTATAGTAACCTAGTCTATGCTCCATGATAGACTTCATCATCAATTTAATCGATTCTCTCAAAGAGAACGTCTCCTTGTTCTATTTTTGTCACACGAGTCTAATCACAATTCATTCCAAATTAATTCCGTAAATGGGAATAAAAGACGCTTATAAATACCAATGAAACAAATTCAGTCCATTTATTGGCATCAATTTGATATTTGCCAGTTTTCGAGCATCTTTCTGACGGTAACAGATTTAAAAAATATCATGTGCAGCACAGTACACGTGATAGAAGTGAATACTTCTTTAGAATAGAGAATGAGAGAGATTAAAAGTGAAAGATTGAGAGAGAGAGAGAGAGAGAGAAAGGGAGAGGGATAATTTCAAAAGAAATATAACAATATAAAATTTGTGTAAAAAATATTCGGTTTATTCATTATCTACACTATCATCGCCTGGTGGTTCAATTGGTAATACTGATATGATTGGTTTGTGATAACTAAAATATGAAATATATGTTCGTGATTCGATATTTTCTAGATATGGTAAAAATTGCATCTATTGTTGTTCCGGATTTTGTTGTTGATTCTATGGGATTGTTATTTATAAGTAGACCAAATATTTCTCGAAGAAAGTTAATCAACGTCAAAGAATCATTGGATCCGAAATTTACATTGAAATCTCCCCCGAGAATCAAAGGGATTTTGTCTTCGCCTCTTCCAAGTGCATTTGCACCTGTGTGGCTGTAAACCAGTAGAGAGCGGTGAATGAAATATATTATATCTTCTAGATTTTAACAAGTTAAACGGTTCAAGGATATTATCAAATAATCACAACACAGTTGTAAATAACGTAAATAATAACGTAATAACAAAAGGCATTGATAAATATTCGGTACACACACGTGTTGCTTCAGCTGTTAATATATAGCGTCTGGACGCGTACACGCGAATGCGCGACAATAGGGAGACGCGGAAAGCCTAAACTGATATATATGATGTATAGCTCTCTTTCTCTCTATGTTATATATCTGTGTACTCTGTCTTGTAACGAAGCCAATACATTTTTTCCAATTCACTCTCCATTCTCGTCAAATATCAGAACGCCCCCAAAGAAGTATTCACTTCAAAAAAATAGACATCCAAAACCTATACTTGAACGACTACAAATCAGGGAGTTTTCCGCTAACCCCGGCCCTGCACATCCATTTGGATCAAGTCAACCGTTTCGGTCGTAGTCACACAGGTGCATTCTCTACGCTGGAAAAAAGCCGAAACGGCTTAATAAACAACTCGCCGTGTTGTTTTATCTCCCGATATGCATTTCGCTTGTAGCCGTAATTGCGGATGCCGCGCTTCCGCCGCAAATTAATCAACCCGTAACGACGCGCACCACGACTAATTAACTCTGATTGTTCCCGTTTCAGGAAGGCACCACTCCCCTGATCCTCGCCGCCGCCAACGGGCACTACGAGTGCTTGAAGGAGCTGATAGAACAGGGGGCCGACCCGACGGCCAAGAGAATAGTAAGTGGTTACGTTTACTGCACCTATATCACCTATAGCTACCCCTTTCCGTTCCCGTTGCCATTTCTGTTCTTCTTACCGTTCCTGTTCCCGTTCCCGCTCCCGCTCGCGCACCAGTACCAATTACACTGGGAAAAACCATAAAAAATTATGTTGTCACAAATTTAAGATTGGTTTCTGAGTACTCGAGGACCCTAATTTCACATTGTGGATACATTTTAATATTTCATATTGAGGAGTAGTTGTTTCCTAGAGCGATTATGTAATAGCTTTGCTATTCGGGAACTACTTTGATAGCCGCTTGGCGGCTTGGTGGTTTCTTTCTCAATTTCCGACTTATAAGTTACATTGTATCTTCATTTTAGTAAATTGACTACGCTTGTTAAAATAATGAAGATGTCTGAAATTGCTTATTCTCAGCATCAGTGGTTTGTTTGTGTCGATTTAAGAATTGTCACCATATCTCTTGGACAACAAAGTGGATATACCAAATATCCTTGTCGTCTTTGTTTATGGGATAGTCGTGCAATAAAAGCATTGCAGCAAACTGTTTGGCCTTTGAGAGAGGCTGTGGTCATTGTAAAAGCCAACATTGTTCACGAGCCATTATTAAAGAGAGAAAAAATAATACTGCCATCCCATCTCTTCACATCAAACTCGGTTTAATGCGACAGTTTGTAAAAGCGCTCGACAAATCAGGTGATTGTTTTAAATACATTTGCCAAGCATTTCCAGCACTGAGCGTGGAAAAATCAGAAGCAGGGATTTTTGACGATCCACAAACTAGAACAGAGTTAACAGTTTACAACTTAATCAAGAAATTTGAAGAGACGCGTTCTACTTTTCGATTTTAATGAAACTACTGGTGGTACAAGAAGGCATTAGGATCTATTTATGGTGATTTTTAGAAAATGGTCACTCAATAGAAACCGCGTGATATAAGGCTTCGAATACGTTTTCTATTATTATTATTATTGCTGTACATAAGAGATGAACGCAACTATTCAATCATTTTTTTGTTCACCGCTCTACGTTAAGTAGTATACGAGATATACATTTTTGAAGAAAGTCCCAATTTTTTCAATTTTTTTTTTTATATTTTCGCAGCAGCTGAATGTTAGACTGCAAAACCTACATACATCCTTTACCCATTGACTTGCCTACACGACACCATAGATATTATAGGCAATTCCTATCGGGGGCAGATCGCCCATTCTTATCGGGCTCTATCCTTTGAAGAGACGGATTCTGTTATTGATAAGGCAACACCAATACGTCCTCCTCGTGGTCGGTCAGATGAAAAAATTTCTGCAGTGAGAGAAAGTGTACGGGAGTATCCAAACACATCAATTCGACGTCGTACACAGCAATTGAATGTCAATAGCCACCACGAATCGGATTTTAAAGCAAGACCTGCATCTGTCAGCGTACAAATTTGACACAACAATTAAAGGTTACAGATCATTCACAACGTCGTACATTTGTGTTAATTGGGTGGGTGGGAGAAGACAGAAGGCGATGCTGATTTTTGCAACAAAATTTTGTGTAGCGATAAAATATATTTTCATGTTGACGAATACGTCAGCAAACAAGTAATTGGACCATACTTCTTTGAAAATGGAGCTGGTAAAGCTGTCACAGACATGTTGACGTCGTATGGTTTGTAGATGACTGTCGTTAAATATTGGCGCCCTATCTTGTGTAATTCGAATCCTATAGTTCCAACTGAGACACCCTATATGTAATTCTATTATAGTTCTCCTTCCTGTTTTATTCCTAGGTGTCGTTCTAATTGTTTCTTTGCTCCCGTTCGTGTCCTTGTATCTATTCCTGTTCCTACACCAGTTTTTACTTCAATTTTAGTTATAATTCATGTTCAAATTTCAGTTTCTGGTTTTTGTCATAGCCCTCGTTCCTGTTGCATTCAGTCCTGTCCCATACTTATCACTCTAATTCTTACTGCTACTCCCGTTTCCCTATTTCCGTCTCTATTCCCATTCCTGTGCCTGTTCTTCTATATTCTTGCAGTAAGTAGTTCCAGTTATAGTTTTAATGTTTGTTTTTCTTTCACTTGCACTTCTCCCTGTCTGGAAGAGTCTACGATTACTGATAAAACTTTTCTCTCCAGACAGGCACCACGCCACTGTTTTTTGCTGCACAGGGTGGATATTTGGACGTGGTCCAGTTTCTTCTGAACAATGGCGTTCCAGTAGACTGCTCCAGCGTTGTAAGTAATTTTATGGCTTTAATTACATTATGTTGATAATAAATACTGCATGCACTTGTCTATTTATTTATATAACATCAACAGAAACGACTATTCCTCTATCAATTTTTACGCTATTTAAATATATATCAATGAATTTTGAAACGTGCATCTTTTTTGTGGTATAGCTAGTAGGAAGAATACCGAAAATAAATAGAAAATTAACATCAACAAAGCATTTATTGCCATCAAACTTTAGAATTTGAAAATGAAATCTGTTTTTATATTGTTAGTTATAGAGTTTTAAAATAATAACTTCTGTGGGAGAGGGTTACTGATAGGTATAGGGGTGGTAGATGTAAGGCCCTCATCTTTGTTCACGCTATTATCACATTTATGTCTGATGGTTTCAAGGGCATCCAATACCATGTTATTGTTTACACTTTTAACCAACTTCAAGTTAAGAGTCTATTCTATGATTGTTTTCGAAAGCATGTTGGACAATGGAAGATTTTCCTAATTTTCCATACTGCTAGTGAGGCATGTTTCGTGATTCCCAGTTACAATTACTCCTTTCGTCTGTCCAATATACACTCACAGACAGAAATGTTGCATATTTTATTTTAAATCATTATTTTTATTTTATTTTTTTTTTCCTTTAAAACTTTTTGTGTATTTTATTGCTATGTACCCTGCACTGGAGTGTTTTAAGTGTACCGAAATTTATTTTGGATAAAAGGATGTTTAGACATAGCCTTTATAGCTGAATTAGCAATAATGTTACAAATTACGAACCTATTATTGTGCTTTGGCGACTAACAACGACTGCTGTTTTGATTGTTGTTATCAGAGTAACATTTCTAGTGCTATATTTATTATTTCAGTAGATTTGATTATTGAGATCAAGATGTCACATTTAAGCGAGTTTCTGTAAAAGTTGTTATTTTAGCCAACGAGGGTTACAGGCAAGAAGATATTGCAAGGAGATTGCATATTCATCAATCTACTGTTTCTTGTATAGTAAAACGATACAATAAGACTGGGGAATACAAATCACGGCCTGGTCAAGGACGTAAAAGATGTACAACGCCAAGAGATGACCAATATTTGAGAATTCTATCCTTGCGAAATCGCTCACTTACAGCTCCGCATCTGAAAAATGAATTACTGATTACAAAATAAGTCAATGTAAGGTGGTTTAAACCTGAAATGTCCTGCTGGGTTCCCTAGGCGTCTCCCACGTCACGAATCCAGACGGTTAGAATTTGCAAAAGGCAATTCTAATTGGAATGAACATAGGAAATAAACATTGGAATGGGAAAATTTCTCTTTACAGATGAAACAAGAATATAACTATGAAAGCCATATGGGTGTGGTCAAGTATATAGAAGGTCTGGGCCTCATAGGGTACGATAAGTTTGTGCTAATTCATGATAATGCCCGGACTCATGCCACTAGAACAGTGTTTCAGTACCTTGAGGATGTCGGAATTGAAGCACTAGAGTGGCCACCAATGAGTCCTGATGCTAATCCCATACAACATCTATAGGAAATTCTGAAGCACGAAATCCAGCTCCTAACCCAATTGCAGAATTAAGAATTGCCGCAGGAAGAATAGAATCAAATTCCGCAAGAAACCATCAAAGATCTTTTGCGGAGCATGCCTAGAAGGATGAAGGCTATCGCCAGAGCTAGGGGAGGTAATACTCTCTAAAGATCTGAGGAAGATTTAAATTTTTATTATACTTCCTTAAAGTATTGTTATATTGTCGTTATTGTTTACTCTTTCTTATTAAATATGATAACTAAATTCAGGTCATTTTATCAGTTCCACTACAAATCTGTTGTAAAACTTCAATATGTAATTTATTTGAGTATAATATACGTAAAACACTCCAGTGCAGAATATCTAGCAATAAAAAACACAAAAAAAGTTTTAAAGTAAAAAATTTAAATAAAAATAATGACTTAAAATAAAATATGCAATATTTTTGTCTGTGAGTGTGCTTTGATTACAATTTTGACAGATTTACTTTCGGGATTCCTAAGAGTTTTGTTGCGATTTGTTGACAGAGGAATCGCTAATGTCATTACCAAATCTTTGAAAACTCTTTTAAGCCCTCTAGTAAACTGTGGTTAGTGTGGTTCATAAAAAATAGACTCAAGGTCCTCTCGAGAGGGCATGGAGTCTTAAAGAATTATCGTACATGACCAGGGGCGTAGCGCGAAAAAAAATCTAGGGATGTGATAAAAATTATATAAGGGGAAGAGGTCTAGTCGGATGTATGGTAGGCCATATGAAAATGGTAAAGAAAGACACTAACCTAAAATGATTATGCCGAGGTATATAATTATTATTAAGGTTATTAATGCTAAAGCTCACAGTTTTTCTTGCTTTTGAGAATTTCGCAGATAAGTCTTTATTCTCTTTAAACGTGAAAATGATCTTTCCGCGGAACTGCTTGTGGTAGGAATAGTCAACATTAAACAACGCAATTTTGATAACTCCGGGAAAACATAAGATAATCGAAGGGACATAATATATTGGTGAAGCTCAAACACAGTGCTCTTTTTCATATCGGGATCACTATAAATCACTGAAAGTTCACTTTTTAAACGATTTGCGTCAAAGAATGTTCCACATGTATCTACGAGAGAAGAAAAAAGTTCGTCAGAAAAACGTTTTACCAATGAAGTAAATTGTGTGGAATAATCTAGATTAAGAATTTCAGTTTAGAAATTTTACTAAACCCTTCACTAATATTCAACGTAATAACGTCCAAAATTTCATAAAACAATCGTGCGTAGGTGTTTTTCTTATGTTCTTCAAGAATTGAATCCTGAATCCAAACGCATTATTTTACTTGGCGGTTGATTTTCTAACAGCAATCTGTCCATACGGTCTTAAAGGTCATTAAACTCGTTTCCCATTTTTTGAGTACGTGATTTGAAATCGGCGATCTTTTTATTGCAGTAACTAAGATCTGCTATTTTTGTCTGTAGAATTTTAAACAGACTCTTCGGAATGTGGGAATATTGCAGAAAACACTGCTAAGAAAAAATTAAAGTCAAAGTCGCGCAATAAAGTTAAAAGGCCTCTAGCACAAATAACGGTTTCTCCATCCCTTTCCTCATTTTCATTTTGCACAATTACCTGAAACAGCGCTTCCAATCTTCCTTATGTTATGGCGACAGTCGTCAAGATGCGTTTACATAATCGCATAACTGAGTCCGGAAATAACGACAACACCCACTCGAGGTCCCACTGTTGACTGTGTAAGATCACTGACCGTTTCCGCCGGCTAACGCGTAGCTTGAATGTAACGTGGACCATCGCATTTCAGCACTGCAGCAAGTAACGCGGGAGTCCAATAATTTCGGGCGCCTTCACGGCCGATTTGAAATACCATAGTTCATGGTAGCGTTTAAAGTAAATAATGTATGTTTGCGGTTGGTTTAAAATAAGTAAAAAATTGTAATAATTGAATAAATCGAATGAACTTTTAAATAACACTAATCCATGTACGCTACGCTCCTGGGTACATCCTTAGTCCAGCTCTATATCCTTAATTATAATCGAGGAACTTTACGTAATGACACTTTAATTAATTGTATTCATTTCGATTATTATTTACACTCTACATTGTAGCTCCGGATATTCGGAAGTTCGATAAACACCTTGCTTAAAAATGTATCTCTCCAGTTAAAATATTTTCTCCAAATAAAGCCTACGCCTTATTAAATCGTTGGCCTAATTATTAGTTCTGTGATAGTTGTTAACAAAAACATTAGTTACGCATTCAAGTCATACTTAAAAATAAACAGTTTACGCTCGCCCGTTCACGACTTTCTGATACGAATTTGCATATTTGACGTAATACGCGCGAAATCGCTAACTCACAAACAAGTTGCCAAACGAATCTGCATTTAATTGCATTTCCCAAGCTTCGCATTGTAAATTATAATTTGGGTCTTTTCCAGTGGCGGCGCTAGAATTATTTTTCGGTTGGGCAAAAATAGGCAGGAAATATCTAGGGTGGGCGAGGGCGTTAAATATATTATTTTATGTGCGAATGTGATATAGTGTAACGCCCAACAGAGGTTGGGCGACTGGTTGGGCGAAAAGGATTTTGCCTGGGCGCTCGCCCGCCCCTATCGCCGCCACTAATCCTCTCGTATCGTACAGTACAAGTTACATCACACCTGTTCAATTCAACGGCACCATCAATCAGTCACTAACATGAACACTTGGTTTCTTGAAAGTTGAAATTTTTCTAATAAAATCACCACCTTCTTAATCGCTTCGCCAGTGCATTTGTAGTGGGCCGCTAGCTAGTAGGAACAAACATTAATAACAAAATGTGCTTTCAATTGTCGTTTCGTCCGCACACAACCACAATTATTTATTGTATACCATATCTAGAAATGTATCCTGAATATCAACAACCATCTGAAATATTTTTTCGACAATAGAGTTTATTTTAAAAGTTATGAATCATTTACAAAACCAAATTATGCTGCCAGAAAAGTGCCTCCGGGTGTAGAGAACCTGGTTTCGAATAAAGGTCGAGAAAATTCTGAAGTTTCTACTAAATAATTAAGGGCAATATGAAAAACCACAGCTAAAAAATGTCACCAATATAAAATTTATAGCAATGAAGGTCCTACTAGTTGAAGGACTACAAGTTGAAGTAAAAAATGCAATAAATCCCAAATCTTTAAAATACGAAACCTGATGATGATCAAAGAGGAAACATCTAAACAAAATCTGTTCACAGAATCTGATAAAGAATAAAACGTGGCAGTGCAGAAGTATTTTTTACTCTTCCAATATCTCCTCGAACATCAGAAAATACTAAAATCGATTTTCCAGAATTTCGATTACTTTCGAAACTAATCCAGACACCCCTGATTTCTTGGTATCATATTATTGTTGTATCCGCGTTGCATTTCTGGTTATTTTCCGTCATCCGTCAATCAGAATGGCAGTCATCACCTGACAACGTCATAATGACACCCCGTTTCGTTACCTTCCGACCAAAATTCCTGTAACATCCCCATCGCTTCATGCATTTCTTTCGCCTGCTCTTCCTCGCCAGAAGGGGGGTCGTGAGACGGGGGTACTGCGACGATTCCTTCAAAAAGCGAGGTAGGGACTTCGAGAATCAGTACATAAGGAAACTGACGGCGGAACAGCTGAAGGAATTGAAGAAGCAGGCGGTAGTGGAGAGGAAGGAGAAGTTGAAGAGCGAGGTGAAGAAGAAGAAGGAGGAGATCGAGAAAGAGGACAGGAAAGAGAAGGAGGACAAGTGATGGGTTGTACTTTATTTAAAAAAGTCAATGTAGTGGACAATGGATTGCCAGACTGAAGAGAGCTAAGGGAAAGGGAACGTAATACAGTGATATATTTAACAATGGCCGTGTTATCAAAATTATCATAAATAAAATACTAAACCTCGTTTTAATAATAAAAAGTTTTCAGTAAGTCGTTTTCTTTTCTATTGCTTTCCCGGCGTATCACGAATGTTTTTGATTTAAAAATTATACGGCTATATCAAAAATAAATAAATAAACAGCGTAAAATTCGCAACATTTAAAATTGTTTTTAATACAATATTGACCTGTCGTTACTCGTAATGATTGGTGTTATTTAACTTTTTTAAGGATAATGGCGGCCCTAGACAGCGCCGATTTAGTACACTTTCGAATTAATAAGAGTGGTTATTTTAATAATTTATCTTTAAAACATAAACTGAAAAATAAAGACGCATATTTAATTATAAACTGAAATTATAAACTGAAAATGAAATCGGCAAAACCTACCAATTTATTTCAAGAACTATAGATGTTCTTGCAGAAAAGAAAACGCGGCGAATGGAATTGATATACAAAAAAATATAGGTAAATTGTTTTTGCGATTCAACTATTCAATATATACAGGGTTTCTCACGGTAGCCGTTCATTAGAAGTTTTCGTGGCTAGAAAAAACTTAGAATTCTGAATTTTTGGACTCCAGGGTTATTCGAGATTCTCTTTCATTTTGAAATATTTTCAAGATCATACCACTTCCGGTTATCCCGGAAGTCGCCAGTAACTTATTTTAAAGTTGCTTATTTTAAATAGAATTTCCGATATATTATTTCATTTTTGGATTCCTGAGAAAATTTCATGATGAGTTCGATTAGATTTCCCTATACCTATTTTCAACTGTTTCTTAGATATCTTGATTCTTTTGAAAATTTTGAAAGACGTAGCCTTATGTTCAACACTGTGCCTTTTACCCATTTTCGACTGGTGCTAAGCGCTTCTGTGGTAGACGGAAGCACAAGAATGGTACTTTTGAAATCCACATTGACAATTAATTTATCGCAAACAGGGTGTCCAAAATTTGATCACCAATTACATCATTTTCAAAGTTGAAAAAGTTCGTTATTTCAAATGCGACACCCTGTATATTATTGGATGATGGGATGCAGAATTTTATTCTACATCGATTCGCTATAACTTTCCCTATACCTATTTCCAACGGGTTTCTTGTTAATCCATATTTTTTATTTTACTGTGATCTTTGGCAGAAACCGAAACATCGTTTGTTTTTTGAAATAAAATGAACATGACTGAAATGGCAGAAATTCACTTTAATTAGAACATGAAAACAAAACAGGAACATAACAAAATTTAGAACGTAATAACAAATGAAAAATATAAAGAAATTGGAACATAATGACAAGAAATAATAAATGAATGTAAAATTACGATAATTGTTCTATATGACCGCCATTTTGGTTCTAACACTGGATAACTCTGTCATATACTCCTCGCGAAACAGACCTCCGAAGTTCGGCTACCGTGAGAAACCCTGTATATTGCATTAAAAATGAGCAGCCCCTCTCCCTCGCCTAATTCAGGACAGCCTGAATTAGGCGAGAAGAATTGATTCAAGCTGAGGGTACAGCTTGAATCAATGCTTCGCTACTGACTCTAGTGGGCATTTATTTTGGGAGTTTTGGTTCATTGTTATATCATTTCACATAACGGAGATACTGATTGTAAAATACATTCACGAACACTTGTTATCTGGGGAAAATAATATTTACTCTCGTTTTTCAGGACGGGGGCAGCCCCTTGTTTGTGGCGTGCCAATGCGGCCACATGGATGTCGTCAAGGAGCTAGTCCAGCGCGCTGCCAAAATTAATACCCACATGAAGGTAAAAAAATATATAAGCGATATTTTTAATCAGCTACGGGGTCTTGCGGATAAACGAATACACATTCGAAACGATTATTTTCAGGACAAAGCGACTCCGCTGTTCATCGCCGCCCAGAACGGACATTACAAGGTTCTGGTGTACTTACTTGCGCACGGCGCAGAGCCGGATGCGCGGAGGACCGACGGGGCGACTGCGCTGTGGATAGCTGCGCAGATGGGACACGATCACATAGTCGCGCAGCTCTTGAAAGCTGGCGCTTTCGTGGACGCAGCAAGACATGTAAGTAGATCCTTATTTAATAATGACTAAATCTATGAATTAATTATTAATTAATTAGTCATTAATAATGACTTTAAATGCATCTATGTCTTTAGAATGTTTAACATTATAGTTATTAAAAATGTGTTAACATAACTTCCGTTAACACGAACGTCCACAATTCGAAAAATATTAAAAAATAATAAGGCAGTTATGTCTACAGCATGTTTAAGAGTCAGAGACTTAACAAAGTCTCTGACATTTATGTGTCGTGAATATCATGGTTACACAAAGCCTAATAATAGTGTGGTGTTTTTTTTTAAATTTTGTTCTCTAAAAATCTTGTACTTTTTTCATTACAAAATCATAGCATTTACAAAAAATATATTAGCGCAGTTCTATCTTCAGCATGACTTAACAGAGTTTCTGACGGTTATGTGTCGTGACGATCAAGGCGGTATAAAGCCTAATAATGATGTGATGATTAAAAAAAATCTAAAAACCTTGTACTTTTTTTATTGAAAAAATCCTAGCTTCTGTGAAAAGAATATTAGGCCCGACTTGTCTTGAGGATAACTTAAAAAAGCCTCTGAGGGTTGCATTTAGTGAATATCAAGGTTTTACAAAGCCTAATAAGTGTGTAGTGATTTTTTTAAATTCTCTTCTCTAAAAATGTTGTACCTTTTTCATTAAAAAAATCGTAACGTTTACAAAAAAGTATTAGGGTAGATCTGTCTTCAGCATGACTTAAAAATGTCTCCGACGGTTATGTGTCGTGGATATCAAGGTTGTACAAATCCTAATAAGTGTGTGGTGATTTTTTAAAGTTCTTTTCTCTAAAAATCTTCTACTTTTTTCATTAAAAAAATCATAGCATTTACAAAAAATATATTAGCGCAGTTCTGTATTCAGCATGACTTAACAGAGTCTCTGACGGTTATGTGTCGTGAAGATCAAGGTCGTACAAAGCCTAATAAGTGTGTAGTGATTTTTTTAAATTCTCTTCTTTAAAAATGTTGTACCTCTTTCATTAAAAAAATCGTAACGGTTACAAAAAAAAATATTAGAGTAGATCTGTCTTCAGCATGAGTTAAAAATGTCTCCGACGGTTATTCGTCGTGGATATCAAGGTTGTACAAATCCTAATAAGTGTGTGGTGATTTTTTTAAAGTCTCTTCTCTAAAAATCTTGTACTTTTTTTATTAAAAAAATCATAGCATTTACAAAAAACATATTAACGCAGTTCTGTCTTCAGCATGACTTAACACAGTCTCTGACGGTTATGTGTCGTGAAGATCAAAGTCGTACAAAGTCTAATAAGTATGTGGTAATTTTTTTAAATTCTGTTCTCTAAAAATGTACCTTTTTCATTAAAAAAACCTAACGTTTACAAAAAAAATATTAGGGTAGATCTATCTTCAGCATGACTTAAAAAAGTCTCCGACAGTTATGTGTCGTGAATATCAAAATTTTACAAAGCCTAATAAGTATGTGGTGATTTTTTTAAATTATCTTCTCTAAAAATCTTATACTTTTTTCATTAAAAGAATCATAGCATTTACAAAAAATATATTAGCGCAGCTCTGTCTTCAGCATGATTTAACACAGTCTCTGACGGTTATGTATCGTGACGATGAAGGTCGTATAAAGCCTAATAATGGTGTGATGATTTAAAAAATTAAAAATTCTAAAAACCTTGTACTTTTTTTATTGAAAAAATCGTAGCTTTTGTAAAAAGAATATTAGGCCCGACTTGTCTTGAGGGTGACTTAAAAAAGCCTCTGAGGGTTGTTTGTCGTGAATATCAAAGTTCTACAAAGCCTAATAAGTGTGTGATGATTTTTTTAAATTCTCTTCTCTTAAAATTTTTTACCTTTTTCATTAAAAAGGTCGTAACGTTTACAAAAAAAAATATTAGGGTAGATCTGTCTCCAGCATGTCTTGAGAAAGTCTTTGACAGTTATGTGTCGTGAATATCAAGGTTGTATATAACCCAATAATGGCGTGGTGATTATTTAAAATTTTGTTCTCTATTATATAAAAATATTCTACTTTTTTATTGAAAAAATCGTAGCTTTTGTAAAAAAAATATTAAGCCGGATTTCTCTTGAAGGTAACTTAGTAAAGCCTCTGATAGTTGCCTGTCATGAATTTCAGGATTGTACAAAGCCTAATAAGTGTTTGTTGATTATTTTAAAATTGTCTTCTCTAAAAATTTTTTTCTAATAAAAAAATCGCAGGGTTTGCAAAAAATATATTAGGGCAGTTCTATCTTCAACGTGACTTAGTGAAGTCTCTGACGGTTATGTGCCGTGAATATCAAGGTTTTATAATCTAATAATGGCTGTGGTGATTTTTTTTTTCTAAAAATTTGTATACTTCTATTGAAAAATTCGTAGCTTTTATAAAAAAAGTATTTGTCTTAATGGTAATTTAGTAAAGCCTCTGAGGGTTGTCTGTCATGTATTTCAAGATTGTACAAAGCGTAATAAGTGTTTGGTGATTTTTTTTTAATTCTCTTCTCTAAGAACCTTCTACTTTTTACATTAGAAAAATCGTAGCGTTTACAAAAAAATATATTAGGGCAGTTCTGTATTTAGCATGAATTAACAAAGTCTCTGACAGTTATGTGTCGTGAATATCAAATTTGTATAAAGCCTAATAAGTGTGTGGTGATTGTTTTAAAACTGCGTTCTCTAAAAATCTTGTACTTTTTTTTATTGAAAAATTCGTAGCTTGAAAACATAGTAGGCCCAATTTGTTTTGAAGGTGATTTAGTGAAGCCTCTAAGGGTTGTCTGTCGTGAATGTCAAAATTGTACAAAGCTTAATAAGTGTTTAGTGATTTTTTTAATTCTCCTCTCTAAAAATCTTATACTTTTTCCATTACAAAAATCTTACTGTTTGCAGAACATAGTAGGGCAGTTCTGTCTTTAGCATGACTTAACAAAGTCTCTGACGGTTATATTCCATGAATATAAATGTTGTATAATGAATAATAATGGTGTGGTGATTTTTTAAAAATTTTGTTCTCCACAAATCTTATATTTTTTTATTGAAAAAATCATAGGTTTTGTAAAAAAATATTAAGCCGGATTTAGCTTGAAGGTAACTTATTAAAACCTCTCAGGGTTGTCTGTCGTGAACGTCAAAGTTGTACAAAGCCTAGTAAGTGTGTAGTGATTTTTTTTAATTTTAAAATAACTTACTGTATGTAACCGCGGCTGTTTCTTTCCCAAATTTGAAGAATGTATTTGAAAAGAAAGCTTCATTATTTTGAATTACTTTACCATGGATACACGTATTTCTAGGTATTTTTTTGTTAAATTCATTATAAATAATCAAACAGTGATAACTTGTTTTCCATCAGTTTGCTCGTACACAATGTGAGACATTTTTTATTTAAAAAAATGATATTAACATTTGGATATAACAGTGCGCTATCTATTTTTCCCAAATTCGACTTCAAAAATCTCAAAATCCTGGACATACTTTTTGACGTTGAGTATATAAAACGATGTTTATGATAAAATTATTTCAGGATGGAGCCACGCCTCTTTTTAAGGCGTCCCACAAGGGTCACTCCGCAGTTGTTGGGGAGTTATTGAAATACAAACCCTCTTTGGATTTATTGCCGGTGAGTAAAAATTAAAAAGGACTTTACTAAACTGCTGTCCACAATTTACGCCACTTGATTTGTTTTTGTCGTCGAACACAGTTGGGGAATTGAGACACGAAATAAATTTTTTATAGACCAACATATTTGTCTAATGTCGTCGCTAACTATTTACACAAAAAAAAACTCTAATGAGAGAAAATGTTAAAGTGAGTCTCGAGTTCTTAACACTAGTTTTTTTATAATTTGTATATATTAGAATTTATACTATAAACACTTTTATACTACCAGTTTATAAACTTCTGCAAATGTATGGAGTGATGTATTTTCTTCATTGTGCCTACTACCCTGTTGATATACAATAAAAAAAACCACCACTAGACAAATTGTATGTCGATCGTGAGCCAGACTTGAAATGGAGCCACGGAAGCCTTTAAACTCATTAAAAATTAATAAGCCTTATCGATTTTGCGACAGTAGACGTCCCACGCAAATTTAAAGGGCAGTGATCTCTATCTAAATAGTAACGTTGTCAACTTAGGCGCCCTTATTTAAAACACGAAAATTTTCAGAAACAAAACGGTCTCTTCTAGAGGTTTTATTTTTCTAATTCCGAGAGATATGCTGAAATGAAATCGTATTACACTACTAGTGGCGTAATAAAGCTCATTACTGCTCGTCAAGAATAGGAAAAAGTATGAGATTCTTTAGTTATACGTAGAAGAAAGAGTGAGGCAAGCATTTGGAAGGAAAAGGATGCACTTTACGCGCGGCCGGATCGAACTCTGTGTGTACATTCACATTCAATATATATTCATCGATAATCAGTCTGCAAAGATCTCAATGTGACTGAGTAAAGACCAGGCTATTTACTGCTCACATCGTGGGCGGTCCGATGTTGCACTTTTGAGACTTGGTCCTATTTTTGACGAGCTGTACATAACTAGCTGCGATTTTCGAAACGTATAAACAAGAACAAAAATAAAATGCATTCAAACTAACATAAATATTTGTTATTATAAATTCTGAACATAATAGTTATTCGAGAGTGGACAAATAATTGTATTAAATTTGTGGAAAATTGTATCAGATTACTTTGGGTTATTATTCTACCGCTGTTAATGTTGAAGATAGTTATAAAGGGTCTTTCAATAAGGACGCTCTACTTTTAAACGTAAGTAAAACAAGTTGTACGTGAGATATCCACTCAATTTGTTTTTATTTGAAAGAATATTTTATGGCATTAAGTATGAAATATCACGTCGTTCAAATGTCCGCCGCGGCTTTGCTTGGTGGCACGTACTCGGGAGGTCCAATTTTCGATGACTTCGATGTCGCATAAATCCGGCTGAACTTGCTGGATAGCGTTCGTTATATTGACTTTGAGTGCATCAATTGTTTGCGGTTTATTCGCATAGACCTGCGATTTAAGATAGCCCCAAAGGAATGAGTCTAAAGGCTTTAAATCGCACGATCTTGATGGCCAGTTCATATCGCCGCTGCGCAAGATAACCATGCCCTCAAATCGCTCGTGTGGCACGTAGCCGTCCTGTTGAAACCACATGTCGTCAGTATCCATATCATCCAGTCTAGACCACAAGAAGTTGTTTATCATCGATCTGTAGCGCTTGCTGTTGACGGTTATGACAATGCCAGTTTCGTTTTGGAAGAAGTACGGACCGATGATTCTGCCAGACCAACATCCCCACCAAACAGTAACTTTCTCGGGATGAATTTGGTGCTGCTGTATCTCGTGTGGATTGGTATCATCACAAATCCGACAATTTTGCTTGTTCACGTATCCATTCATCCAAAAATGAGCCTCGTCACTAAATATGATTTTTTTGGCGAAATTTGAGTCAATTTCCAATTGCTCCAGAGCCCAATCGGCGAACACACGGCATTGTTTATGGTCGTTTAACTTAAGTTCTTGGGTCAGTTGGATTTTATACGGGTGCAGACCCAAGTCCCGATGCAAAATTCGCCAAGTTGAATCGTAGAAAGGCCAAGGTCTTGCGAACGACGATAAATTGCTTGTTCACATGAAACTGCTTGTTCATTGGGTTTTCCCGTACACTCTCACGCATAGCAGCGATGTTTTCAGCAGACCTTGCGTTTCGGTGACGTACCGGTGTTGGCTGATTATTTATCAAACCGGTTAACTCGAATATGGCCACCAGACGTTGAATGGCCGGCTAGACGGGACGATTGTAGCGAGAATAAAAATTAAAATGTGCGGAACATTTCTCGAACGGAGCACTGATTTTCAAAATAAAATTTGATGATTTACACATGTTGTTGAACGCTATAACCTTCCATGGTGATTTGCCATACACTACTGAACAATTCACAACAAATTTGACAGATGTTGCTTTAACAACATGGCCGCTATAACCTAACAAATGTCCAGTGTCCTTATTGAAAGACCCTATAGAAAAAACAACTAAAACGTCATAAGTAATGTTAAAAATCCTGTTCAATTAGAATTAGGCATAGAAGTTTTCTGTGTTCCACTAAGACTAACAGTGAATTGCCATTTTTATAATGTGTCGAAAATTAAGAAAAAACGCTCCAAATTAAATATACAGTGCGAATACAAATGTACTGTGCAGACAATTTAAATAAAATATATTTTTTTATTTCGAGACCACCTCCCGGCTTAATTTCTAGTGATAATGTCAACAGTTTTTTTATATACACAGCGATGACTAAACGGTTTGCAACTAAATAATTCAGGTGTGTTATTTACTTTTTTACGCCACTAATTGTATTATTGCAAAAGACCCTAATGGGGCGTAATGATGATGTAATAATAATAAAAAAAATTTAGTTAATTGTGTGTTGTCAATAGAGAACAAGAGCATATATCAAAGCATAACTCTGAAATCGATTAAGTATTGCCTATATTTCAGGAGAACTCACGGAACGGGTCGCAGTACTTTTTTTCTCAATGGTACACATTTGAAAACCAAATAATGTATTAAATATACTGAGCGATTTCTAGTTACATTTTGATTAAACCGTCAATAACAAAATTGATTATTTTTCAAATAACCAATTCAAGATTCTTTTTTAAAATAACGTCGTCAAACTTTTCGACGATTGTTTTTACATATTAGTTTTGTTGCATTGTATCCACCCGCATTAATACAATAATATATCATTTAATTTCGATTCTCAAGAAGTCGCGTCAGCGATTGGAGTAAATGTAATATTTTATTATTGATTTTTACACTACGCAACGTGTTCCCTGGTGATGGATCTCCCATTAAAAATAAATCTCGACTAGTTGTCGACCACCTTGTATAACATTTTTTTTTTAGAACGGCGAGAGCGCCCTCCACGCGGCGGCATTCTCCGGCAGCCTACCGGTATGCAAGCAACTGGTGGCCGCTGGCGCCAGCCCCAGCCTTAAGAACCAGGAGGGTTTCACCCCGGCAGAAGTGGCGCAAAGGCACAGGCACAATACGGTGGCTGACTATCTGCGAAATTGCAGCAATCGGTTCCAGAATTAATTTGGGCCAACGTATACGACTGCTGAAAAGACTTATCTGTGCCTTCCATGGATCGTTTCAAGCGTGTTGAATATCCGCGACTTATTTTTTTGCGGGAATCGTATTTAATCAAACGACAAACTGGAAGGTCGAAATTGATCGCGACACGGTTTGTATTGGCTTTTGAGTATTGAACGCGTTTCGTAGCCCTCCAATACGAATACTTGTTACTGAATCTCCATTGCTCAAAATTCACGTCTTGTACAGGGGATACAGGAATCTCAAACCTTTAGGAATATGGTTTCTGATTTGGCCTAAATAGGTTTATTATATTGTTGCTCGTAATTATACACTTATTTTTTTATATATTTTCTAAAGTTTGCGTTGCTTTTTATTTATATACATATCTTTATAAAACATGGTGTTCAAATTTAACAAAAAGCTCACAACCATTTTGTTTACAATAGCAAAAATCTGCAGAACGCATTAACAAAGTGCTCTGCATAAAATATTCGTCTTACATCCAATGATGAATATTCTAAAAATATTGATTTGATTAACGTAAACTCTTTGTCACATGAGAACAGTATTACCCCCTATTTTGATTTAATTTTGCCCCAGTTATCTACGTTTTTGTTTAACGTATGTAATGCGACAGAGTAAAAAATTCTGTCTAAATTTTTGTGTTGTGAAAATTAAAGCCTTTCGTTATTATACCGTTAATTTAAATTATATTATTGTACTAGATTAATGTGGAGTTATGTAAATATTTATTTACATTTGTTATTTATGGTGTTATTATGTTTGTACTTATTCGTTATTAAAGGTATTGATATATTCTTGTTGAAATGTGTTTTTATTAGAAACAACAAAAGTATCCCCTTACTGTAGGTGCACCCCAATCAAAATACCGTCGGAGTCATCTTATCGACAGTTTCTCATTAAAACGGAAATCACTACCGTTTTCTAGGCCTATCACTATCACTAGTCCTATTTACGTTACATTCAACTCATTTTGCGTTGATTTTGAGCCTTTCATATTCCTGAAAAAATTTCCTTACTATAGGCCATCGACTTTCTTCCGCAAAAAAAGCGTTTTTCCGAGAGAAAATCTTAAACAATTCATATAGACGTAAGCGGGGTAGAAGAATTCAACCCTGCCTTCGGATATTCCTTAAATCTTCTGGTTCTCTTGGTATCGAATTAATTCTGAAGTTGTTCCTTTGAATCAACGCCAACATTTTGAAAATGTTTTTCAGTTTTACAAAAGAACCGTCAGTTTCTCGTTAAAACGGAGATCATTATCGTTTTCAACAGGTCTATTTACGTTGTATGCAATGCAATTTGCGTCAATTTTGAGTCTCTCATATTCCTGACAAAGTTTCCTTACTATAGTGCATCGATTTTCTTCCGCAAAAAATCGTTTTCGCGATAAGAGATCTTAAGAAATTTATATAGACGTAAGGAGGGTAGAAGAATCCAACGGTGCCTTCGGATTTTCCCTAAATTTCCTGGTTCTCTTGGTATGGAATTAATTTTGAAGTTGTTACTTTGAATCAACGCTTTGAAAATGTTTTTCAGTTTTACAAAAGAACCGTCAGTTTCTCGTTAAAACGGAGATCATTATCGTTTTCAACAGGTCTATTTACGTTGTATGCAATGCAATTTGCGTCAATTTTGAGTCTCTCATATTCCTGACAAAGTTTCCTTACTATAGTCCATCGATTTTCTTCCGCAAAAAATCGTTTTCGCGATAAGAGATCTTAAGAAATTTATATAGACGTAAGGAGGGTAGAAGAATCCAACGGTGCCTTCGGATTTTCCCTAAATTTCCTGGTTCTCTTGGTATGGAATTAATTTTGAAGTTGTTACTTTGAATCAACGCTTTGAAAATGTTTTTCAGTTTTACAAAAGAACCGTCAGTTTCTCGTTAAAGCGGAGATCACTATCGTTTTCAACAGGTCTATTTACGTTATATGCAATGCAATTTGCGTCGATTTTGAGTCTCTCATATTCCTGACAAAGTTTCCTTACTATAGTCCATCGATTTTCTTCCGTAAAAAATCGTTTTCGCGATAAGAGATCTTAAGAAATTTATATAGACGTAAGGAGGGTAGAAGAATCCAACGGTGCCTTCGGATTTTCCCTAAATTTCCTGGTTCTCTTGGTATGGAATTAATTTTGAAGTTGTTACTTTGAATCAACGCTTTGAAAATGTTTTTCAGTTTTACAAAAGAACCGTCAGTTTCTCGTTAAAGCGGAGATCACTATCGTTTTCAACAGGTCTATTTACGTTATATGCAATGCAATTTGCGTCGATTTTGAGTCTCTCATATTCCTGACAAAGTTTCCTTACTATAGTCCATCGATTTTCTTCCGTAAAAAATCGTTTTCGCGATAAGAGATCTTAAGAAATTTATATAGACGTAAGGAGGGTAGAAGAATCCAACGGTGCCTTCGGATTTTCCCTAAATTTCCTGGTTCTCTTGGTATGGAATTAATTTTGAAGTTGTTACTTTGAATCAACGCTTTGAAAATGTTTTTCAGTTTTACAAAAGAACCGTCAGTTTCTCGTTAAAGCGGAGATCACTATCGTTTTCAACAGGTCTATTTACGTTATATGCAATGCAATTTGCGTCGATTTTGAGTCTCTCATATTCCTGACAAAGTTTCCTTACTATAATCCATCGATTTTCTTCCGCAAAAAATCGTTTTCGCGATAAGAGACCTTAAGAAATTTATATAGACGTAAGGAAGGTAGAAGAATCCAATGGTGCCTTCGGATTTTCCCTAAATTTCCTGGTTCTCTTGGTATGGAATTAATTTTGAAGTTGTTACTTTGAATCAACGCTTTGAAAATGTTTTTCAGTTTTAGAA
This sequence comes from Rosalia funebris, assembly GCA_037954035.1. Lineage (NCBI taxonomy): Eukaryota > Metazoa > Arthropoda > Insecta > Coleoptera > Cerambycidae > Rosalia > Rosalia funebris. The sequence goes on along the minus strand of JAZFAV010000039.1, from coordinate 19,409,388 downwards.
AAGAACCGTCAGTTTCTCGTTAAAGCGGAGATCACTATCGTTTTCAACAGGTCTATTTACGTTATATGCAATGCAATTTGCGTCGATTTTGAGTCTCTCATATTCCTGACAAAGTTTCCTTACTATAGTCCATCGATTTTCTTCCGCAAAAAATCGTTTTCGCGATAAGAGATCTTAAGAAATTTATATAGACGTAAGGAGGGTAGAAGAATCCAATGGTGCCTTCGGATTTTCCCTAAATTTCCTGGTTCTCTTGGTATGGAATTAATTTTGAAGTTGTTACTTTGAATCAACGCTTTGAAAATGTTTTTCAGTTTTACAAAAGAACCGTCAGTTTCTCGTTAAAGCGGAGATCACTATCGTTTTCAACAGGTCTATTTACGTTATATGCAATGCAATTTGCGTCGATTTTGAGTCTCTCATATTCCTGACAAAGTTTCCTTACTATAGTCCATCGATTTTCTTCCGCAAAAAATCGTTTTCGCGATAAGAGATCTTAAGAAATTTATATAGACGTAAGGAGGGTAGAAGAATCCAATGGTGCCTTCGGATTTTCCCTAAATTTCCTGGTTCTCTTGGTATGGAATTAATTTTGAAGTTGTTACTTTGAATCAACGCTTTGAAAATGTTTTTCAGTTTTACAAAAGAACCGTCAGTTTCTCGTTAAAGCGGAGATCACTATCGTTTTCAACAGGTCTATTTACGTTATATGCAATGCAATTTGCGTCGATTTTGAGTCTCTCATATTCCTGACAAAGTTTCCTTACTATAGTCCATCGATTTTCTTCCGCAAAAAATCGTTTTCGCGATAAGAGATCTTAAGAAATTTATATAGACGTAAGGAGGGTAGAAGAATCCAATGGTGCCTTCGGATTTTCCCTAAATTTCCTGGTTCTCTTGGTATGGAACTAATTTTGAAGTTGTTACTTTGAATCGACGCTTTGAAAATACTTTTCAGTCTTACGAGAGAACCGCCAGTTTCTCGTTAAAACGGAGATCACTATCGGTTTCAACAGGTCTATTTACGTTATATGCAATGCAATTTGCGTCGATTTTGAGTCTCTCATATTCCTGACAAAGTTTCCTTACTATAGTCCATCGATTTTCTTCCGCAAAAAATCGTTTTCGCGATAAGAGATCTTAAGAAATTTATATAGACGTAAGGAGGGTAGAAGAATCCAACGGTTCCTTCGGATTTTCCCTAAATTTCCGGGTTCTCTTGGTATGGAATTAATTTTGAAGTTGTTACTTTGAATTAACGCCAACATTTTGAAAATGTTTTTCAGTTTTACAAAAGAACCGTCAGTTTCTCGTTAAAACAGAGATCATTATCGTTTTCAACAGGTCTATTTACGTTGTATGCAATGCAATTTGCGTCAATTTTGAGTCTCTCATATTCCTGACAAAGTTTCCTTACTATAGTCCATCGATTTTCTTCCGCAAAAAATCGTTTTCGCGATAAGAGATCTTAAGAAATTTATATAGACGTAAGGAGGGTAGAAGAATCCAACGGTGCCTTCGGATTTTCCCTAAATTTCCTGGTTCTCTTGGTATGGAATTAATTTTGAAGTTGTTACTTTGAATCAACGCTTTGAAAATGTTTTTCAGTTTTACAAAAGAACCGTCAGTTTCTCGTTAAAGCGGAGATCACTATCGTTTTCAACAGGTCTATTTACGTTATATGCAATGCAATTTGCGTCAATTTTGAGTCTCTCATATTCCTGACAAAGTTTCCTTACTATAGTCCATCGATTTTCTTCCGCAAAAAATCGTTTTCGCGATAAGAGATCTTAAGAAATTTATATAGACGTAAGGAGGGTAGAAGAATCCAACGGCGCCTTCGGATTTTCCCTAAATTTCCTGGTTCTCTTGGTATGGAATTAATTTTGAAGTTGTTACTTTGAATCAACGCTTTGAAAATGTTTTTCAGTTTTAGAAAAGAACCGTCAGTTTCTCGTTAAAGCGGAGATCACTATCGTTTTCAACAGGTCTATTTACGTTATATGCAATGCAATTTGCGTCGATTTTGAGTCTCTCATATTCCTGACAAAGTTTCCTTACTATAGTCCATCGATTTTCTTCCGCAAAAAATCGTTTTCGCGATAAGAGACCTTAAGAAATTTATATAGACGTAAGGAAGGTAGAAGAATCCAATGGTGCCTTCGGATTTTCCCTAAATTTCCTGGTTCTCTTGGTATGGAATTAATTTTGAAGTTGTTACTTTGAATCAACGCTTTGAAAATGTTTTTCAGTTTTAGAAAAGAACCGTCAGTTTCTCGTTAAAGCGGAGATCACTATCGTTTTCAACAGGTCTATTTACGTTATATGCAATGCAATTTGCGTCGATTTTGAGTCTCTCATATTCCTGACAAAGTTTCCTTACTATAGTCCATCGATTTTCTTCCGCAAAAAATCGTTTTCGCGATAAGAGATCTTAAGAAATTTATATAGACGTAAGGAGGGTAGAAGAATCCAATGGTGCCTTCGGATTTTCCCTAAATTTCCTGGTTCTCTTGGTATGGAATTAATTTTGAAGTTGTTACTTTGAATCAACGCTTTGAAAATGTTTTTCAGTTTTACAAAAGAACCGTCAGTTTCTCGTTAAAGCGGAGATCACTATCGTTTTCAACAGGTCTATTTACGTTATATGCAATGCAATTTGCGTCGATTTTGAGTCTCTCATATTCCTGACAAAGTTTCCTTACTATAGTCCATCGATTTTCTTCCGCAAAAAATCGTTTTCGCGATAAGAGATCTTAAGAAATTTATATAGACGTAAGGAGGGTAGAAGAATCCAATGGTGCCTTCGGATTTTCCCTAAATTTCCTGGTTCTCTTGGTATGGAATTAATTTTGAAGTTGTTACTTTGAATCAACGCTTTGAAAATGTTTTTCAGTTTTAGAAAAGAACCGTCAGTTTCTCGTTAAAGCGGAGATCACTATCGTTTTCAACAGGTCTATTTACGTTATATGCAATGCAATTTGCGTCGATTTTGAGTCTCTCATATTCCTGACAAAGTTTCCTTACTATAGTCCATCGATTTTCTTCCGCAAAAAATCGTTTTCGCGATAAGAGATCTTAAGAAATTTATATAGACGTAAGGAGGGTAGAAGAATCCAATGGTGCCTTCGGATTTTCCCTAAATTTCCTGGTTCTCTTGGTATGGAACTAATTTTGAAGTTGTTACTTTGAATCGACGCTTTGAAAATACTTTTCAGTCTTACGAGAGAACCGCCAGTTTCTCGTTAAAACGGAGATCACTATCGGTTTCAACAGGTCTATTTACGTTATATGCAATGCAATTTGCGTCGATTTTGAGTCTCTCATATTCCTGACAAAGTTTCCTTACTATAGTCCATCGATTTTCTTCCGCAAAAAATCGTTTTCGCGATAAGAGATCTTAAGAAATTTATATAGACGTAAGGAGGGTAGAAGAATCCAACGGTTCCTTCGGATTTTCCCTAAATTTCCGGGTTCTCTTGGTATGGAATTAATTTTGAAGTTGTTACTTTGAATTAACGCCAACATTTTGAAAATGTTTTTCAGTTTTACAAAAGAACCGTCAGTTTCTCGTTAAAACAGAGATCATTATCGTTTTCAACAGGTCTATTTACGTTGTATGCAATGCAATTTGCGTCAATTTTGAGTCTCTCATATTCCTGACAAAGTTTCCTTACTATAGTCCATCGATTTTCTTCCGCAAAAAATCGTTTTCGCGATAAGAGATCTTAAGAAATTTATATAGACGTAAGGAGGGTAGAAGAATCCAACGGTGCCTTCGGATTTTCCCTAAATTTCCTGGTTCTCTTGGTATGGAATTAATTTTGAAGTTGTTACTTTGAATCAACGCTTTGAAAATGTTTTTCAGTTTTACAAAAGAACCGTCAGTTTCTCGTTAAAGCGGAGATCACTATCGTTTTCAACAGGTCTATTTACGTTATATGCAATGCAATTTGCGTCGATTTTGAGTCTCTCATATTCCTGACAAAGTTTCCTTACTATAGTCCATCGATTTTCTTCCGCAAAAAATCGTTTTCGCGATAAGATATCTTAAGAAATTTATATAGACGTAAGGAAGGTAGAAGAATCCAATGGTGCCTTCGGATTTTCCCTAAATTTCCTGGTTCTCTTGGTATGGAATTAATTTTGAAGTTGTTACTTTGAATCAACGCTTTGAAAATGTTTTTCAGTTTTAGAAAAGAACCGTCAGTTTCTCGTTAAAGCGGAGATCACTATCGTTTTCAACAGGTCTATTTACGTTATATGCAATGCAATTTGCGGCGATTTTGAGTCTCTCATATTCCTGACAAAGTTTCCTTACTATAGTCCATCGATTTTCTTCCGCAAAAAATCGTTTTCGCGATAAGAGATCTTAAGAAATTTATATAGACGTAAGGAGGGTAGAAGAATCCAACGGCGCCTTCGGATTTTCCCTAAATTTCCTGGTTCTCTTGGTATGGAATTAATTTTGAAGTTGTTACTTTGAATCAACGCTTTGAAAATGTTTTTCAGTTTTAGAAAAGAACCGTCAGTTTCTCGTTAAAGCGGAGATCACTATCGTTTTCAACAGGTCTATTTACGTTATATGCAATGCAATTTGCGTCGATTTTGAGTCTCTCATATTCCTGACAAAGTTTCCTTACTATAGTCCATCGATTTTCTTCCGTAAAAAATCGTTTTCGCGATAAGAGATCTTAAGAAATTTATATAGACGTAAGGAGGGTAGAAGAATCCAACGGTGCCTTCGGATTTTCCCTAAATTTCCTGGTTCTCTTGGTATGGAATTAATTTTGAAGTTGTTACTTTGAATCAACGCTTTGAAAATGTTTTTCAGTTTTACAAAAGAACCGTCAGTTTCTCGTTAAAGCGGAGATCACTATCGTTTTCAACAGGTCTATTTACGTTATATGCAATGCAATTTGCGTCGATTTTGAGTCTCTCATATTCCTGACAAAGTTTCCTTACTATAATCCATCGATTTTCTTCCGCAAAAAATCGTTTTCGCGATAAGAGACCTTAAGAAATTTATATAGACGTAAGGAAGGTAGAAGAATCCAATGGTGCCTTCGGATTTTCCCTAAATTTCCTGGTTCTCTTGGTATGGAATTAATTTTGAAGTTGTTACTTTGAATCAACGCTTTGAAAATGTTTTTCAGTTTTAGAAAAGAACCGTCAGTTTCTCGTTAAAGCAGAGATCACTATCGTTTTCAACAGGTCTATTTACGTTATATGCAATGCAATTTGCGTCGATTTTGAGTCTCTCATATTCCTGACAAAGTTTCCTTACTATAGTCCATCGATTTTCTTCCGCAAAAAATCGTTTTCGCGATAAGAGATCTTAAGAAATTTATATAGACGTAAGGAGGGTAGAAGAATCCAATGGTGCCTTCGGATTTTCCCTAAATTTCCTGGTTCTCTTGGTATGGAATTAATTTTGAAGTTGTTACTTTGAATCAACGCTTTGAAAATGTTTTTCAGTTTTAGAAAAGAACCGTCAGTTTCTCGCTAAAGCGGAGATCACTATCGTTTTCAACAGGTCTATTTACGTTATATGCAATGCAATTTGCGTCGATTTTGAGTCTCTCATATTCCTGACAAAGTTTCCTTACTATAGTCCATCGATTTTCTTCCGCAAAAAATCGTTTTCGCGATAAGAGATCTTAAGAAATTTATATAGGCGTAAGGAGGGTAGAAGAATCCAATGGTGCCTTCGGATTTTCCCTAAATTTCCTGGTTCTCTTGGTATGGAACTAATTTTGAAGTTGTTACTTTGAATCGACGCTTTGAAAATACTTTTCAGTCTTACGAGAGAACCGCCAGTTTCTCGTTAAAACGGAGATCACTATCGGTTTCAACAGGTCTATTTACGTTATATGCAATGCAATTTGCGTCGATTTTGAGTCTCTCATATTCCTGACAAAGTTTCCTTACTATAGTCCATCGATTTTCTTCCGCAAAAAATCGTTTTCGCGATAAGAGATCTTAAGAAATTTATATAGACGTAAGGAGGGTAGAAGAATCCAACGGTTCCTTCGGATTTTCCCTAAATTTCCGGGTTCTCTTGGTATGGAATTAATTTTGAAGTTGTTACTTTGAATTAACGCCAACATTTTGAAAATGTTTTTCAGTTTTACAAAAGAACCGTCAGTTTCTCGTTAAAACAGAGATCATTATCGTTTTCAACAGGTCTATTTACGTTGTATGCAATGCAATTTGCGTCAATTTTGAGTCTCTCATATTCCTGACAAAGTTTCCTTACTATAGTCCATCGATTTTCTTCCGCAAAAAATCGTTTTCGCGATAAGAGATCTTAAGAAATTTATATAGACGTAAGGAGGGTAGAAGAATCCAACGGTGCCTTCGGATTTTCCCTAAATTTCCTGGTTCTCTTGGTATGGAATTAATTTTGAAGTTGTTACTTTGAATCAACGCTTTGAAAATGTTTTTCAGTTTTACAAAAGAACCGTCAGTTTCTCGTTAAAGCGGAGATCACTATCGTTTTCAACAGGTCTATTTACGTTATATGCAATGCAATTTGCGTCGATTTTGAGTCTCTCATATTCCTGACAAAGTTTCCTTACTATAGTCCATCGATTTTCTTCCGCAAAAAATCGTTTTCGCGATAAGATATCTTAAGAAATTTATATAGACGTAAGGAAGGTAGAAGAATCCAATGGTGCCTTCGGATTTTCCCTAAATTTCCTGGTTCTCTTGGTATGGAATTAATTTTGAAGTTGTTACTTTGAATCAACGCTTTGAAAATGTTTTTCAGTTTTAGAAAAGAACCGTCAGTTTCTCGTTAAAGCGGAGATCACTATCGTTTTCAACAGGTCTATTTACGTTATATGCAATGCAATTTGCGGCGATTTTGAGTCTCTCATATTCCTGACAAAGTTTCCTTACTATAGTCCATCGATTTTCTTCCGCAAAAAATCGTTTTCGCGATAAGAGATCTTAAGAAATTTATATAGACGTAAGGAGGGTAGAAGAATCCAACGGCGCCTTCGGATTTTCCCTAAATTTCCTGGTTCTCTTGGTATGGAATTAATTTTGAAGTTGTTACTTTGAATCAACGCTTTGAAAATGTTTTTCAGTTTTAGAAAAGAACCGTCAGTTTCTCGTTAAAGCGGAGATCACTATCGTTTTCAACAGGTCTATTTACGTTATATGCAATGCAATTTGCGTCGATTTTGAGTCTCTCATATTCCTGACAAAGTTTCCTTACTATAGTCCATCGATTTTCTTCCGTAAAAAATCGTTTTCGCGATAAGAGATCTTAAGAAATTTATATAGACGTAAGGAGGGTAGAAGAATCCAACGGTGCCTTCGGATTTTCCCTAAATTTCCTGGTTCTCTTGGTATGGAATTAATTTTGAAGTTGTTACTTTGAATCAACGCTTTGAAAATGTTTTTCAGTTTTACAAAAGAACCGTCAGTTTCTCGTTAAAGCGGAGATCACTATCGTTTTCAACAGGTCTATTTACGTTATATGCAATGCAATTTGCGTCGATTTTGAGTCTCTCATATTCCTGACAAAGTTTCCTTACTATAGTCCATCGATTTTCTTCCGTAAAAAATCGTTTTCGCGATAAGAGATCTTAAGAAATTTATATAGACGTAAGGAGGGTAGAAGAATCCAACGGTGCCTTCGGATTTTCCCTAAATTTCCTGGTTCTCTTGGTATGGAATTAATTTTGAAGTTGTTACTTTGAATCAACGCTTTGAAAATGTTTTTCAGTTTTACAAAAGAACCGTCAGTTTCTCGTTAAAGCGGAGATCACTATCGTTTTCAACAGGTCTATTTACGTTATATGCAATGCAATTTGCGTCGATTTTGAGTCTCTCATATTCCTGACAAAGTTTCCTTACTATAATCCATCGATTTTCTTCCGCAAAAAATCGTTTTCGCGATAAGAGACCTTAAGAAATTTATATAGACGTAAGGAAGGTAGAAGAATCCAATGGTGCCTTCGGATTTTCCCTAAATTTCCTGGTTCTCTTGGTATGGAATTAATTTTGAAGTTGTTACTTTGAATCAACGCTTTGAAAATGTTTTTCAGTTTTAGAAAAGAACCGTCAGTTTCTCGTTAAAGCGGAGATCACTATCGTTTTCAACAGGTCTATTTACGTTATATGCAATGCAATTTGCGTCGATTTTGAGTCTCTCATATTCCTGACAAAGTTTCCTTACTATAGTCCATCGATTTTCTTCCGCAAAAAATCGTTTTCGCGATAAGAGATCTTAAGAAATTTATATAGACGTAAGGAGGGTAGAAGAATCCAATGGTGCCTTCGGATTTTCCCTAAATTTCCTGGTTCTCTTGGTATGGAATTAATTTTGAAGTTGTTACTTTGAATCAACGCTTTGAAAATGTTTTTCAGTTTTAGAAAAGAACCGTCAGTTTCTCGTTAAAGCGGAGATCACTATCGTTTTCAACAGGTCTATTTACGTTATATGCAATGCAATTTGCGTCGATTTTGAGTCTCTCATATTCCTGACAAAGTTTCCTTACTATAGTCCATCGATTTTCTTCCGCAAAAAATCGTTTTCGCGATAAGAGATCTTAAGAAATTTATATAGACGTAAGGAGGGTAGAAGAATCCAACGGTTCCTTCGGATTTTCCCTAAATTTCCTGGTTCTCTTGGTATGGAATTAATTTTGAAGTTGTTACTTTGAATTAACGCCAACATTTTGAAAATGTTTTTCAGTTTTACAAAAGAACCGTCAGTTTCTCGTTAAAACAGAGATCATTATCGTTTTCAACAGGTCTATTTACGTTGTATGCAATGCAATTTGCGTCAATTTTGAGTCTCTCATATTCCTGACAAAGTTTCCTTACTATAGTCCATCGATTTTCTTCCGTAAAAAATCGTTTTCGCGATAAGAGATCTTAAGAAATTTATATAGACGTAAGGAGGGTAGAAGAATCCAATGGTGCCTTCGGATTTTCCCTAAATTTCCTGGTTCTCTTGGTATGGAATTAATTTTGAAGTTGTTACTTTGAATCGACGCTTTGAAAATACTTTTCAGTCTTACGAGAGAACCGCCAGTTTCTCGTTAAAACGGAGATCACTATCGGTTTCAACAGGTCTATTTACGTTATATGCAATGCAATTTGCGTCGATTTTGAGTCTCTCATATTCCTGACAAAGTTTCCTTACTATAGTCCATCGATTTTCTTCCGCAAAAAATCGTTTTCGCGATAAGAGATCTTAAGAAATTTATATAGACGTAAGGAGGGTAGAAGAATCCAATGGTGCCTTCGGATTTTCCCTAAATTTCCTGGTTCTCTTGGTATGGAATTAATTTTGAAGTTGTTACTTTGAATCAACGCTTTGAAAATGTTTTTCAGTTTTAGAAAAGAACCGTCAGTTTCTCGTTAAAGCGGAGATCACTATCGTTTTCAACAAGTCTATTTACGTTATATGCAATGCAATTTGCGTCGATTTTGAGTCTCTCATATTCCTGACAAAGTTTCCTTACTATAGTCCATCGATTTTCTTCCGCAAAAAATCGTTTTCGCGATAAGAGATCTTAAGAAATTTATATAGACGTAAGGAGGGTAGAAGAATCCAATGGTGCCTTCGGATTTTCCCTAAATTTCCTGGTTCTCTTGGTATGGAATTAATTTTGAAGTTGTTACTTTGAATCGACGCTTTGAAAATGTTTTTCAGTTTTACAAAAGAACCGTCAGTCTCTCGTTAAAACGGAGATCATTATCGTTTTCAACAGGTCTATTTACGTTATATGCAATGCAATTTGCGTCGATTTCGAGTCCTTCATATTCCTGACAAAATTCCCTTACTATAGTCCATCGATTTTCTTCCGCAAAAAATCGTTTTCGCGATAAGAGATCTTAAGAAATTTATATAGACGTAAGGAGGGTAGAATAATCCAACGGCGCCTTCGGATTTTCCCCAAATCCTCGGGTTTTCTTGATATGGAATTAATTTTGAAGTTGTTACTTTGAATCAACGCTTTGAAAATGTTTTTCAGTTTTACAAAAGAACCGTCAGTTTCTCGTTAAAACGGAGATCATTATCGTTTTCAAAAGGTCTATTTACGTTATATGCAATGCAATTTGCGTCGATTTTGAGTCTTTCATATTCCTCACAAAATTCCCTTACTTATAGTCCATCGATTTTCTTCCGCAAAATATCGTTTTCGCGATAAGAAATCTTAGAAAATTCATATAGACGTAAGTAGAGTAGAAGAATTCAACGGTGCCTTCAGATTTTCCATAAATCTTCTGGTTCTCTTGGTATCGAATTAATTTTGAAGTTGTTCCTTTGAATCAACGCCAACATTTTGAAAATGCTTTTCAGTTTTACGAGAGAACCGCCTTTCTTTCGTTAAAACAGAGATCACTATCGGTTTCAACAGGTCTATTTACGTTATATGCAATGCAATTTGCGCCGATTTTGAGTCCTTCATATTCCTGATAAAATTCCCTTACTATTGTCCATCGATTTTCTTCCGCAAAAAATCGTTTTCGCGAGAACAAATCTTATAAAATTCATATGACGTAATGAGGGTAGAAGAATTGAACGGTTCCTTCGGATTTTCCCCAAATCCTCGGGTTCTCTTGATACGGAATTAATTTTGAAGTTGTTACTTTGAATCAACGCTTTGAAAATGTTTTTCAGTTTTACAAAAGAACCGTCAGTTTCTCGTTAAAACGGAGATCATTATCGTTTTCAAAAGGTCTATTTACGTTATATGCAATGCAATTTGCGTCGATTTTGAGTCTTTCATATTCCTCACAAAATTCCCTTACTATAGTCCATCGATTTTCTTCCGCAAAATATCGTTTTCGCGATAAGAAATCTTAGAAAATTCATATAGACGTAAGTAGAGTAGAAGAATTCAACGGTGCCTTCAGATTTTCCATAAATCTTCTGGTTCTCTTGGTATCGAATTAATTTTGAAGTTGTTCCTTTGAATCAACGCCAACATTTTGAAAATGCTTTTCAGTTTTACGAGAGAACCGCCTTTTTTTCGTTAAAACAGAGATCACTATCGGTTTCAACAGGTCTATTTACGTTATATGCAATGCAATTTGCGCCGATTTTGAGTCCTTCATATTCCTGATAAAATTCCCTTACTATAGTCCATCGATTTTCTTCCGCAAGAAATCGTTTTCGCGAGAACAAATCTTATAAAATTCATATAGACGTAATGAGGGTAGAAGAATTGAACGGTTCCTTCGGATTTTCCCCAAATCCTCGGGTTCTCTTGATACGGAATTAATTTTGAAGTTGTTACTTTGAATCGACGCTTTGAAAATGTTTTTCAGTTTTACAAAAGAACCGTCAGTCTCTCGTTAAAACGGAGATCATTATCGTTTTCAACAGGTCTATTTACGTAATATGCAATGCAATTTGCGTCGAGTTTGAGTCTCTCATATTCCTGACAAAGTTTCCTTACTATAGTCCATCGATTTTCTTCCGCAAAAAATCGTTTTCGCGATAAGAGATCTTAAGAAATATATATAGACGTAAGGAGGGTAGAAGAATCCAATGGTGCCTTCGGATTTTCCCTAAATTTCCTGGTTTTCTTGGTATGGAATTAATTTTGAAGTTGTTACTTTGAATCGACGCTTTGAAAATACTTTTCAGTCTTACGAGAGGACCACCAGTTTCTCGTTAAAACGGAGATCACTATCGTTTTCAACAGGTCTATTTACGTTATATGCAATGCAATTTGCGCCGATTTTGAGTCCTTCATATTCCTGACAAAATTCCCTTACTATAGTCCATCGATTTTCTTCCGCAAAAAATCGTTTTCGCGATAAGAGATCTTAAGAAATTTATATAGACGTAAGGAGGGTAGAATAATCCAACGGCGCCTTCGGATTTTCCCCAAATCCTCGGGTTTTCTTGATACGGAATTAATTTTGAAGTTGTTACTTTGAATCAACGCTTTGAAAATGTTTTTCAGTTTTACAAAAGAACCGTCAGTCTCTCGTTAAAACGGAGATCATTATCGTTTTCAACAGGTCTATTTACGTTATATGCAATGCAATTTGCGTCGATTTTGAGTCTTTCATATTCCTCACAAAATTCCCTTACTTATAGTCCATCGATTTTCTTCCGCAAAATATCGTTTTCGCGATAAGAAATCTTAGAAAATTCATATAGACGTAAGTAGAGTAGAAGAATTCAACGGTGCCTTCAGATTTTCCATAAATCTTCTGGTTCTCTTGGTATCGAATTAATTTTGAAGTTGTTCCTTTGAATCAACGCCAACATTTTGAAAATGCTTTTCAGTTTTACGAGAGAACCGCCTTTCTTTCGTTAAAACAGAGATCACTATCGGTTTCAACAGGTCTATTTACGTTATATGCAATGCAATTTGCGCCGATTTTGAGTCCTTCATATTCCTGATAAAATTCCCTTACTATTGTCCATCGATTTTCTTCCGCAAAAAATCGTTTTCGCGAGAACAAATCTTATAAAATTCATATAGACGTAATGAGGGTAGAAGAATTGAACGGTTCCTTCAGATTTTCCCCAAATCCTCGGGTTCTCTTGATACGGAATTAATTTTGAAGTTGTTACTTTGAATCAACGCTTTGAAAATGTTTTTCAGTTTTACAAAAGAACCGTCAGTCTCTCGTTAAAACGGAGATCATTATCGTTTTCAACAGGTATATTTACGTTATATGCAATGCAATTTGCGTCGATTTCGAGTCCTTCATATTCCTGATAAAATTCCCTTACTATTGTCCATCAATTTTCTTCCGCAGAAAATCGTTTTCGCGAGAACAAATCTTATAAAATTCATATAGACGTAATGAGGGTAGAAGAATTGAACGGTTCCTTCGGATTTCCCCCAAATCCTCGGGTTCTCTTGATACGGAATTAATTTTGAAGTTGTTACTTTGAATCAACGCTTTGAAAATGTTTTTCAGTTTTACAAAAGAACCGTCAGTCTCTCGTTAAAACGGAGATCATTATCGTTTTCAACAGGTCTATTTACGTTATATGCAATGCAATTTGCGCCGATTTTGAGTCCTTCATATTCCTGACAAAATTCCCTTACTATAGTCCATCGATTTTCTTCCGCAAGAAATCGTTTTCGCGAGAACAAATCTTATAAAATTCATATAGACGTAATGAGGGTAGAAGAATTGAACGGTTCCTTCAGATTTTCCCCAAATCCTCGGGTTCTCTTGATACGGAATTAATTTTGAAGTTGTTACTTTGAATCGACGCTTTGAAAATGTTTTTCAGTTTTACAAAAGAACCGTCAGTCTCTCGTTAAAACGGAGATCATTATCGTTTTCAACAGGTCTATTTACGTTATATGCAATGCAATTTGCGTCGATTTCGAGTCCTTCATATTCCTGACAAAATTCCCTTACTATAGTCCATCGATTTTCTTCCGCAAAAAATCGTTTTCGCGATAAGAGATCTTAAGAAATTTATATAGACGTAAGGAGGGTAGAATAATCCAACGGCGCCTTCGGATTTTCCCCAAATCTTCGGGTTCTCTTGATACGGAATTAATTTTAAAGTTGTTATTTTCAATCAACAGTTTGAATTCAAATATGGTTCAATAAGCGTAGTTAATCTCTCTTGATCCCTAAATGCATAAATTGTCCATTTATAATTTCGTTACGTCTATTATAATATAAAAAATGTTATAGATTTTATATTGTACTTACTGTATAATATAGAAAGCAAAAGCAGATATGCCGACATAATAAAATTCATTTATGAATTTAATATTCTTAATTTTAGTGTACTTCGTGTCATCTATCGAGAGGTAGATGAATGAGTTATATAGGGTTTAGTAGAAATCTTGTTTAATTTTGTTTTATTTCTCGACAACAGTGCCATCTATTGGGAAGTAGTCAAATATGTCCAGTGATATTTGTAATTAAAAGTTGGCAGAAATACTTACCTTTTTACCGACTAGATGATTAATATAATTTTATCAGTTTGGTATTTTTCAAAGTTATCTAAAGTGAAATCAAATTTTCCGATTGTTTAGAATAAAACAAAGATAAGAATTACACCCAACAAAATAAGAAATTTACCAAATAATCTATAATGTACAGGGTGTTTATATTTCGATTAACGAAATGGAATGTGAAAATCTATACAGCGTTAGTTCACAGCACAGTATTGGGTAACGTCTAGATCTCCTTTTATTAAAATATTGTGTATATTATCGCATCCTATTATTATATATTATCAAAAATGTATAACATACACTGTTATCTTCAGTTCTGGTAACCTAAATTAAATGAATTTGGAAAAATTGACGACGAATTGAAAAATTCATGACTGGCTTGGGTAATAAAAGATTAATCGTGGGCCTACTAGACCCCCAGACTTTCCTCCCATTTTTTTTAACAAACTTTTAGAGTAACAACTCAAGACAATCTATGAGAAATGCTCTGTATAACCTAAAAGTTATTGATGATATTGAGAGGTAAAATTGATTGCCCATCTTTTTTACATTGCCATGTTGGGCAAAGAACACTTGAATTAATTTTTTTTAGATTTTGTACTGAATTTTTATTCTTTTTGGATTTAGCGCAGCATGTTTTCCCAAAAAGAAAGGCATTATACATTACACATTGATTTAAAAAGCTTTAATAATGACGTAATTTTGAGAAAATATACCTGGAAAATAGCATTTAAGTAGAATGTTACTAAAACGTCAACAAGGCGGATTTTCCAAACACACTGTATATGATCCAAATAGGAATAATAGTAGGATCATAGCGGCTCATCAGAGTACTCACCTTGGCTAACATCCTGTATTTGATTCCAGGTTAGATCTTTTTAGTTTTCAATAATAGCCCGTAGTCTGTCTTACCTTAATGGGGCGCCTCAGGGATATCATCGTGGGCCCATTGCAAACTCACAGCTTGCAATGGACAGTTATTATTGCCTGGTAGTACAATTGAAACACCGAATAACAACACAAGACTAGTTTTTATTGTTAACCATAATTACATAGTATTGAAAATATAAAAATCACTTTATATTCTGAGATCTAACGATACAGTCCATGATGTGCGAAAAGAAAAAAGGTTGGAACCGAAACGTCCCTCGTCTGACAAATAGAACATTAAAAAGCGTTTAAAAGTCCTTGTCCTAGACACCTACAAAAATACACTGATTTTTCTTTCATAATTACAATGCAGAGGTTTTAAGGCTCTCGCTCCCTATTCAACTTATCGAAAACGGGTGCAGATTCTCTAGAACTAGAAGACCGTCGGAGAAAGAGATAGCGAGAGAGTGGCGGGACCGCCGCGCCGCCTCGATCTCCGCGCAGGTCATTGTTGTAGCAAATCACACGCATTATAAGCACATGGAAACGTCGGTAAACACTTTGCAGAAACAGTTTCGTCAGTAGATACCCACTGAGGCGGTATACTTTGTGTTACAAGAACAACGGCACACTGTTATTCGAAAATACAAAATCTATATCTGAATATTCACAAAATTATATCATCAATTCATAATATTTATATTATATATATATATATATATATATATATATATATATATATAGGCAACTTGATCGGGAAGAATGCTATTCGCATTTGGTTTTATAATCATGAGAAAAGCTTTACTCTCTCCCAATTCCGCCATGTTGCAAAAGGGTATCCTACAATTAAACCTAATTTTTACCCCTCTCGAATATTTTACAGTACGCCACTGGTATATATTCTGTGGAATCTTGTTTTACTAGATGTGTAAATTTTTTGAATGATAATTTTAATGTGCATGTCAATGTTTTAGCAGAAATATGTTTAATTTCTTTTAAAATTTAATTACAATTCAAGTAATTGTCACAAATTGATTGGCGGGATGTTAGATCACAAACAAGTAAATCGAATTATTTATACTTCGGTTTCAAAATAGTGGGCAGTAAGGTATAGAACACTATTTTTATGAGCTGCTAATACGATTCAACAAATCTCGTGTCTGTTTTACTTGTAAATTGTAAATACTGCTCCCTGCACTGTGATCTCTGCTATCTTTAGTCGCGCGCAGACAGTTGGTACGCACCTTATCTCTCGTTTGCCTATATAGCAGGTAAACAAAGAGCAAATTACTTACTGTCTACAATTTTGAAACCAGAGTATACCTAATATTAGCCAGTGGCGCACGAAGGACGATTTCCATAAATCAATAAATAAATAAAATCGTGGAAAGAAATCAGTAGATTTCAAGAACTTTTTAAGAAATAAATAATTATTTCCGATATTATTTCTTTCTTAAAGAGTTTCGGCCCCAGTAAATTTTTTTAGTACACCACTGATTAATATTTCGCAGAAAATTTTAGTTTATTAACCATTACCTCAATTTTTCGTGGTAATTTTAAAATATAGTTTGACGGGGACATAACTATTTTTCTGACGACCACGTTTTTTTATTATCAGATTTCGATTTACCGTTTTTAAGAATTAATATAACCCTGAAAGATGTTCAAAAACATCACTCAGGTTGTTTGGGAGCCAAAACTCTCGATTATTTTTCTAACGTTAGCCATTGGCGCACGATATACATTTTTGAAGGGTTAATAAATATACGATTTTGAAAAGTAGACAAAATACTCAGTAAGAAGATTATATAGGATGTAGTTCTTTGGTATTATTTTTTTTTTTAGTTCATGAAACTATTTCCTTTACCCCTCGCTTAATTTTTTTGTCACGTGCTATTGGTATTGTTGACTTGTTTAAAAATGTAATATATTGTGGTAATTTTAAAATGTAATTAATAAGGATAGAAAACATTCTTTTTTACAGCAAAGTTTTTTTTAATTTTCTTTTTCGGTATTTTCGTTTTTTTAAGATTTAATGGTAATTCTGAACAATACCATCGGTGTTTTTCTTTAGGGGTTCAAATTAAAATATTTATATAATATTAAAGTATTTTATCTTTCAACAAATAAATTTGAAAAAAGGACTATATAAACACACAAATGACTAGAAACACACAGAATTTCTCTAAGCAAATCAATTATGAGGTAAATGGTTACAGTGGGGCATGAAACAGGTCCCATGCCCACAGACGCCATATTGAATCTTGCTGTAAATGATCGCGGTGGGCATGGTACAGATCCGGTGCCCACAGCCGCCATATTGAATCTTGTTTCTGGCGTCAGTGAAATGACCAAACAGAAAACGGTTTAAATTTGCGTGCCTCTATTGAGAGAGTAGAGCCGTTCCGACACCCAAAAAAGAAAAAACGTTACCCTGTACTAGACTGCTTTGATTTCAAGGTATTCGTCGACGATAACACACGCTCCGGCGTTGCTAGCTCGGCCCCCAATGCGAATGGCGCCCTTCCGTGAAGGTAATTCATATCAACAAAGCAAGGTTACACATTCAACACTTACTTGTACTGGTTAGAGGAATATTCATTATACCCTGCGTATTCTGTTTTAACTATTTTATATCTTTTAATGGATGGATTACACTTTTGAGCAATAAAACTATCTACAATTCGTAATGAAATCAAACGGAAACCGGCGCCGCCGCCGGTGGCCGGCCGCGCGGGAATATCCGGCTCGAAGGACCACGCCGGGTCAAATCGGGGTTACGAACGGAATTCGAGATAGAACAATAGGGTGGTGCTCCAAAGGTCAATTTTAGGTAAATGTACAGGTATATTCCGCATTGTATAACCTCGATTTTTCCTTTTTTGCCGTGTTTTCGAGTCGCCAGGCTGCGGCGGCGGGGTTTCCCACAGATCGCCCACGTCAAAAGTTCCATATAAACACTATAGAAAAATATTCAACATCGATAACGTACACGATTCAATGGTATCAAAGTAAAAGAATACTTTAATTGTAATTAATGGCAAACAAAAACGATCAACAAACAACTAATAGATAAAAAGCAACGTACCAACGAAAAAACGGATAGATCCATGCGTCGCAAATAAATAAATCCGACCACCCCTCCTGGGGGGCGACGAAAAATAATATGCATTTACAAGTTATGTACACCTACGTCTTGACGGCACTTATACGTAATATGTATTTAATAACCAATTGCACGATAGTAACACTTAACACTCCATAATGCTACGCTACCTAATGAATTACAGAACGAAATCAAACTCGAGAATGGAAGTGGGGGGATGGGGGAGGATGAGGAGGGGAGAAATGAATGTACGATGGTCCCGCTTCACCAGATTCAAACAGTGATGATAAAATATGAATACTGCCAACGAAAGGAACGTAACCTGTTACTGGATCATCGAGATGAGGAGATTGCGGACTTGACTTTGCGTCCTACTAAGCTAGCTGATCTTGGGCCGCTTGGAGAGGGGCTCGCTCGGGCTGACGCATCCCAGCTTTGAGGCGGACAGGTTCACGTTGCCGTTGCCCATCGATTCGTTGTTACCATACACGCTGAGGCTGTTCTGCATTATGTCCTGCTTCTGAAAGGGAAGGCGGCGGTCAGAGAATTCTCGAATAAGCTATACAAAGTGTTAATGGCATTTTAAATAAATTGAGAACATGTATCTCAAAAGCTTCATTAAAACAAACAAAAATATCTCGTATATCCTGCTTCTGAAAGGAAAAGTTACAATAAATTTTTAGGGCTGTAACTTGGACAGAAATAGTCGCAAAGTAATTTAAAAAAAAAGAAGCAAATTGAAGCTTCAAGTTTGTAGTCTTCAGATCTTGAGTTCAACATTTTATTCTATCAGCAGTTTTTGAGTAATCATAAAAAAAACCATCGGAAAAATAAATTTGCAAATCCTTGCTTGCCGTTCAAACGGTCCACGGACTTCAAGATTTTTTTTTCAGTGATTTCCATAAAGCTTTTTTAGAAAATTTTATCCTCTTTAATTTGAGCGGTCTAAAAGCCTTGCACAATGAATTTTCGCTGAGTTATTTATAGTTATAGCAAAAAAGTCACCATTTCTATGAAACGCTTTTATATTTCGAAGAAATTAATGTATTCCATAGTTTGGGCATTCCCTATATAACAACAACATAACGAGAGGGGGTATTTGTAATTGTTTTATTAATTAAAAACGTTGTAAGCGCAAAAATCGTGTCTAAAAATACACAATGGAAATTAAAAAAAAACTTTATCCAAGAATTTTTACAAAATAATCATGTTTGGACTAAATTATTATATTCCATACTTTCACCTCTCCCTGTATGCCATCGTTCTGCATAGCCGACATTTCATTGATCAAAATAATATTAAAATCGCCCATTTAAAATATCGTATTACCTTTAAATTCTAATAGAAAATTTCTCCAAGTTCACAATAATAAAAAAATAGTTATTGGGTTCGAATAGAAAAGATTAAGAAACAACGAGAAATCTTCCAACTCCGTTACAATACACCCGAGCATTCTTCACACTTATACAAAAAGTACAATCCGGTACTTACGATTCCTTCCAGAATGACAGCGATGGGCACCACCCCCGTCGCCTCGGCCACCTGGTGCTCGATGAGGTAGAACATGTACTCGTCGTAGAGCAGCCGGATGAGGTGGAAGGACCCGAAGCTGGCCGCCGACCTCAGGGTCAGATCCCTGATGACCATCGAGCTGTAGAAGCTCCACTTGAGCAGGAACTGCCTGGCCGCCTTGGAGAAGCTCGGCTTGCCCTCGTACGGCTTCAACGCGCTCTTCACCACGTTCTTCAGCCACGACGCCCACTGTTCCAGCGAGTTCTGCTGCTGCAGCGTCAGCTTGAAGTCGTTCTCGAAGCGGGCGACGATGTCGTTGTCGCACTGGCACACCCACGAGGCCTGCTCGCGCACGCTGTGGAAGTCGACGCGGTTCAGGTCGGCCAGCATCTGCCCGATCTGGTTGCTGTTGTGGAGGACGGCGCGCGCCGCCTGCGCCAGGTGGTTCAGCGACGTGTACCGCCTGAGACTGGAGCTGAAGGCCGACACGGCCGTCAGCTTGACCTGGAGCATGGCGGGGGGCGCGCCGCCCATCGCGCTCGTCAGCCAGCTCTCCAGGTCTGAAATAACACAATGAAAGGCGCTGTGTTACCGTACAGTTTGACTTACATACAGGGCGCGCAAATTCCCAAAACAATGGCTCTTTCAGGGACCATTGCTTAAACTGTTTTTCTGAGGCACCCTGTATATTATTATATTTTTGTATTAATCTGACTTGGCCGGAAAAATTGAAGTTTAAAAAAGTACAATGATATACAGGGTCTTCCAAAAAACAACAATGTAACAATGAGTAATGCTTAATTTCTTTGTTTTTTTTAACAGTTTTTAAACAAAAATTAGCCAAAAACGCAATTTTACCTCTTTTACAGGCGACAAAGTTATTGCAGAATCTAATGTGACACGAGCACTCTATACAAGGTCGGTCAAAATAATGTATATATTTTTTTTAATATTCTAACACTTACTCTTGGCAAAATTCCTGATGGACTGGGTGAGGGTGGCCGGTATGGGCTTGAGCACGTCAGGCACCAGCACCTGGATGAGGTTCTGGTAGAAGATGAGGTCGACCTGCCGCATGAACTGCTGCACCGGCTCCAGGCTGCACAGCGAGAACAGTTTCGACTTGGACAGGTACTTCTCCTCCTCGCACTCGTCGCTGTTGTTGTTGTACTGCGACCGCCAGAACTCGCGCCACAGCGACTCGACGGTGGAGAACTCCAGGCTGAGGATGGCGTCGAGGAAGGCCTCCAGGTGCTCCCTGTAGATGGACTTGAGCGTGTCGACGTCCTCGAAGCCGCAGTCGTCCGGCAGCGGCTCCGCGAAGTGGATGTCGGGGAAGGCCGGGATGGCGCTGCTGCCGTCACCTAGGTACGTTACGTGTTGGGATAAGCCGCTATTGGAAATTGAGGTATCGGAGGGGTCGGTGTTACGTTTGAATGGCCGCACGGTGCCCTGCGCCTTGCCGCTGGTGTTGGTCGTGTTCAGGACCACCCGGCTGCTCGGGTCCTCCATGTTCATGAGGGAGGAGCCTGGCTTCACGCGGATCCCGTAGTAGTGGTACTTCGAGTTACCCCTACGAACACACAACGTAAGGCTTACACCCAACTGTGGCGACGTTATTTGTAAGAAAACGTAAAGTGAATAGCCAAATATGCTCATATAATTCTCTATAGTACACAAAATTTTCTATAAATATTACAGAAAACACAAAAATACCGGTTTTATAAAATTCTGGTATTTATAAAATGAAATCGGAGGGAAAAATAGGTATTGTACAATATACAGGATGTTTACTAGCTTGACAATTTATATTTAATGGCAAATATATCTCAACAAAAGCTGTCGATTGTGAAAAATTTACCTTAGTACAATTATCTGATGTTTGACATAATATAACAAAACATTCGTATCAAAATCAGAGGCAAAAATGGCTATGGTATTATATGCAGGGTGTTTACTAAAAAGCTTTCAATAAGAACGTTCGACTTTTAAACGTAAATAAAATAAGTTGTGTGTGAAATATCCACTTCATTTTTTATTTAAAAGAATATTTTATAGCATTAAGCATAGAATATAACGTCGTTTAAACGTCCGCCGCGGCTCTGCTTGGTGGCACGTATCCGGTAGGTCCAATTTTCGATTACTGTGTCGCATAAATCTGGCTGAATTTGCTGGATGGTGTTCGTTATATTGACTTTAGGGGCATCAATTGTTTGCTGTTTATTCGCATAGACCTGCGATTTAAGATGGCCCCAAAGAAAAAAGTCTAAAGGCGTTAAATCGCATGACCTCGGTGGCTAGTTCACGTCGTCGCTACGCGAGATAACCATACTCTCAAATCGCTCGTGCAGAATGTCAATCGTGGCATGCGTTGTGTAGCACGTAGCGCCGTCTTTTTGGAACCACATGTCGTCGGTATCCATATCATCCAGTTTTGGCCACAAGAAGTTGCTTATCATCGATCTGTAGCGCTCGCCGTTGACTGTTATGGCAATGCCAGTTTTGTTTTGGAAGAAGTACAGAGCGATGATTTCGCTAGACCACAGTGACTTTCTCGGGATGCATTTGATGGTGTATCTCGTGTGGATTGGTATCGTCCCAAATCCGACAATTTTGCTTGTTCACATATCCATTCATCCAAAAATGGACCCCGTCGCTGAAGATAACTTTTTTCGCGAAATTTGGGTCAACTTCCAACTGCTCCAGAGGCCAATCAGCGAACACACAGCATTGCCTATAGTCGTTTACCTTAAGTTCCTCGGTCAGTTGGATTTTATATCGGTGCAGGCCTAAGTACCGACGCAAAATTCGCCCAAGTCGCCGAACGCCAAGTTCTTGTGAACGACGAGAAATTGACTGTTTCGGGTTTTTCCGTACTCTCACCCACAGCAGCGATGTTTTCAGCAGACCTTGCGTTTCGCTGACGTACGGGTGTTGGCTGATTATTTGTCAAACCGGTTGGCTCGAATTTGGCCACCAAACGTCGAATAGTCGACACGGCGGTACGGTTGTGGCGAGGATAAAAATCACGTAATGCGTGGAACGTTTCTCGAATGGAGCACTGATTTTGAAAATAAAATTTGATGATTCGCACACACTGTTGAACGCTATAACGTTCTATGGTGTTTTGCCATCCACTACTGAACAATTCACAATAAATTTGATAAATGTTGATTTAACAACATGGCCGCTATAACCTAACAAATTTTGAGCGTCCCTATTGAAAGACCCTGTAGCTTCACGATTTATTTTCACTGAAAAATATATCTTAACAGAAGCAATTGACTTAAATATATGCCTTATTAAAATATAACAAAGACAAGAATGCCTATGGTAATATATATATATATATATATATATATATATATATATATATATATATATATATATATATATATATATATAGGGTGTTTAATAGGTTGGCGATTTATGTTTACTGGAAAATATATCTTAACAAAAGCAAATGACTGAAAAATATGCATTATTAAAATTATCTAAAATTTGGCAGAATGTAATTAGTTAATAATTGCTTTTGTTAAGATATATTTTTCTGTCAAAATAAATCGTCAAACTGATAAACACCTTACATACACCACAGCCATTTTTGCCTCTGATTTCGGTACTAATATTTTGTTATATTCTGCCAAATTTGAGATTTTAATAAGGCATATATTTTTTGAAACCTTGTCTGATCGTGCAGAAACACGAGAAAGGGGTTGGGGATCGTTTTTAGGTATAATTCAATGCCTGGCAGGGCTTTAGCCCGAGGAGTAGTTGTTTCCTATAGCGATTATGTAATAGCCTTGCTATTCGGGGACTACTTGATAACCGCTTGGCGGTTTTGGTAGTTCCTTTCTCGATTTCCGACTTATATGTTGCAAAATGTAAGAAGAATTTCTGACCTACAGTTACTGCGCATTGCGCAATCCAAAGAAATACCGCGAGACAAAAATTTTCCTAATTTTTTTACAAGGGCCTCAAGAGATCTTCTTCGAACTAAATCAATGCAAAAGCCGATTAGCCTGTTTACTCAGCTTTAATATGGTTTGTTAACGGACTCTGTACGACCATTTGTTGCTGAGATCTCGGTATTTGAATGAAAAATAACACTATTGTCTTCGATAATCTATATTCAGGATCTAATAATCGCATAGCGAATCGAAGGATAGTTTTGAAAACTTGAATAAACCCTCTATAAATGACGAATGTCGTTTTTGAGCACAACATTTTTTTTTCTCTCGTTATTAATGTAAAACAAGTACAAACAATGACTTTTACCGCCTCTTTGCAAATATTTCAAAATTAGAAATTTCAAAATGTATTAAATTTCAATACGACCATTTTTCATAAATTTAAAGCCTTTCAAAAATCACTAAAAATTTTCCGGAATTTTTTGTTCCCTTAATTTTTTTGAGTAGTGTATTTACCACGTTAGTAGTAATCATGTTATTAGGATATCGTAATATAGTAGAATTATTTTATGAAGACCAAGTTGACAATAAATCATGCGACAAAGACAGATGCATGTCTGACTTTCTTCCGTACCAATCCAATCTGGATAAGAGACACAGAGACCTGCCTATAAATAATTTGCGCGCGCCGCTTGTAATAGTATTACTGAATCCCATTCGCGTGGGAGAAGGTAAGCTGTACATTGCTCTTTGTCGCACGGTTTATTGCGGACTTGTTCTTCATAAAGTTTAATTCTACTATATTAATCTACAGTGCATTTAGGCAAATCGTTGTCACTCTAGCAGGTTGTCAGATGTATGTTCCATTAAGATTAAACAGTCCAAACCTGTATACTCCAATTTACCAAGCATATGAAAACAAATATTGGGATTAAAATTCTTTAACACCCTGTATCAAATTGAAAACAATAACATTGGAATAAAAAATTAGGTACCATTCATAACCAACCTTTTTTACCTTCGAATTAAAGGCAAAAGGAAAATAAAATAGTTACATACGAGGGTAGTCCCAGAAGTACACGACCTAACAACAAAAACACAATAAATTTGGGAAAATATCTTTATTTCTCTACATAGTCTCCTTTTAGCTCGACACACTTTTCCCAGCGACGTTTAATAGCTTCGATATCCTGTTTATAATGGGTATCGTCGAGCTCCCTAAATAGCCATTAACCGCAAACTTCACCTCTTTGTTGTGGGCAAATCTTTTACCACCGAGCCATTTTTTCAAATTTAGAAATAGAAAATAATCCGAGAGGGCTAAATCTAGCGAATATGGGTGCGTGAGGAAGCAATTTGAACTTTAACTTATTGATATTGGCCATCGCGAAAACGGATGTGTGAACTGCTGCATTGTCTTGATGCGCCTTCTTTAGAGCCGATTCTCCCCTTTCAATCCATTGTTTTATCTGTTCCTTCGTCTCAGGTGTGGAGTAATGGATCCATGTTTCATCCATGGTTATGAATCGACGC
Organism: Rosalia funebris; assembly: GCA_037954035.1. Lineage (NCBI taxonomy): Eukaryota > Metazoa > Arthropoda > Insecta > Coleoptera > Cerambycidae > Rosalia > Rosalia funebris. The sequence goes on along the minus strand of JAZFAV010000039.1, from coordinate 19,384,534 downwards.
AAAAACTCGGGTTTTATTCCTATGAAACTTCGCCAAACGCTCGATTGAAACATCCTCACGACGCTGTTTTTGTTCCATTGTGAGTAATCGTGGCACCCATCTTGCGCACGGCTTTTTCATGTCCAAATTTTCAACCAATATGCGATGTACAGCAGTTTTTGAGATGCCTACCATGTCTGCTAGCTCGTCAACTTTCAGTTGACGGTCATCCAATACCATTTTGTGGATTTTCTTCGCCATTTCTGACGTCGTCGCCTCATTTGGTCGACCACGGCGATGTTCGTGTTTGCAACACGTACGGCCTCGTTTTAACTCTGCCACCCAATATTTTACTGTTGTAAACGAAGGAGCAGACTCCCCAGAGTAGAATCTAACTCGGATTCACTCGGTTCACTGAGATCGTTCACTATTGATGACTGCCAAACAAACACTAAACAACGTAGCGTCGTCAAAGTTCAAACATAAGCTTTATAAGGTTGGTACTTCTACCATACTCATTCCTTTCAAACAGCACCCGGTCGGGTACTTCTAGGACTACCCTCGTATAAATGATTATTGAAACAATAATCCAAACCAACAATGCGTTGGTAATTTTCTTCGTTTTTACCTTGTGCCCAGTCTTCGCGTACGCAACCCTAGGAAGACGGACCTAATCAGCTTCCCAAAGGAGGCGGCGTTCACGGGCTCCAGTTTGTTTTCTGCGCAGTGCCTCAAGTAATGCGCGTACAAGGTCGAACGCGGCAAAGAAACGCCCTCAGCCGTCTCGTAGTTTTCCAGCAACCACTGAACCTAAGGGGGAATTATTTATTTTTTTAACGCGAAGAGAACGCGCAACACACAATACACAATACACAGATACATGTGCAAGGCTCGTTCCTTCTCGTTTCATTAACGGAGTCTAATCGTGTTCGAGTGTTGTTTTTTCCTAATTGTAAACAGTGCTATAAGTTTATAAACATCAATGATATTTATAAAAATTGTTAATAAAAAAGTGTAAGGAAGTGTAAAGACATAGAACTCTAAAGAACATGCAAAAATAAAATAACAGATACAACAACAAAAAATATAGATAAATTATCATGCATACAAATATTGCTAAGTATTTAGAAATTATTGATATATTGATATGAATTATTTCAAGGATTCAAGTTTATTGTGATACAAGGAATTCAGACGTCTAATATTGTACATACTGTATATGTTACGTCAAAGAAGTGTGGAATAAATTCAGTATTGAATAATGTACATTGTTGAGCAATAATTTAACAGCGTCTATACGATTTGTACATAAAATTATGTCAAAGGAAAGAAAATTCATGGTTCAGAAGATACTTCTCAACAATGTACACTATTAAAAATACACACACCCTCAAAAGTCTTGGACTCCCCGTATATTACAGATTTCGACTATGTTTATTTTGTTTTCGTTGCTAGGCAACAAAGGTTGAGTTATTTAGCTGTCAAACAAAATCCAATAAATTGCTAGATTAAATATTGTTGAGTAGTTATAACTTTTTTTTTTTTAATTCGTCAGTTTTATTGCATATTCAACAAAGCGACTTTGATACCTTTCTTTCGTTATAATGCCAGGACGTGAGATTTCTACATTTAATAGGGCAAGAATTATTGCTTTGCATGATGCTGGACATTCCAATCATCAGATATCGGAGATGTTAGTCATTCCTATATCTTCTGTTGTGCGAATAGTGCATAGGTATCAAGAATTAGGGACAGTGGAAAGAAGATCACGTAGTGGTCGGCCTCGAGTGTCATATGAACAGCAGGATCGGTATTTGGTTCAATATGCCCGTAGACACCGAAATTCTTCAGCTCTAGCTCTCAGGGCTCACTTTCAAGGTACGTTCCGCCTTGTTATATCGACCTCTACAGTTCGAAGAAGACTCCGTCGTGCAAATTTACGTGCAAGAAGGCCTTTAAGTGTACCCACTCTACTTCCATGACGTCGAGCTGTCCGCTTTCAGTGTGCACGGGAACGTAGTGATAGGCTTTTGCAGCAGTGGCGATGGGTCTTATTCACAGATGAAACCACAATTGGACTGGTGAGTGATGACAATAGGCAAAGGGTCTGGAGAGAGCCAGGTCGTCAAGAGCGACTAAATTTTCCCCGTGAGGTTGCTCCTTACAATGGTGGGACAATAATGTTTTGGGGAGGAATAATGTTCAATCGTCGTACGCCGATAATTCCCATAAATCAGAATATGACAAGTCAAGTTTATATTGAAAGTGTTATCAGGCCCATTATTTATCCCCTACGCGACGAATCAGGTGATAATTTCATCTTCATGGACGACAACGCCAGGCAATATCGCGCAAGAACGGTTCAAGAGATACTAAAACAGGGAGTTATTACTCCATTAGATTGGCCAGCCAAGTCTCCAGATATGAATCCCATTGAGAACATGTGGGATTCTGTTTCTAGAGCAATTCACAAACGTATGAACCCACCCCGCAAAAGAGTTACCTGCAGCAGCAATAAAGGATTTTAATAATATTCCTCAAGAAATTATAAACCGTTTAATTGTTTCAATGCTCAGGCGTGTCAATATGTTACTGAGAAGCAGAGGAGCCATACCGACTATTAAGTTGTGATTTACATTATTAAGAAATATGTTTTGTTAATTTTTGTCATAATAAATTTACTTACAAATTGCAAATTTTTTTCTCATTGTTTTTTTTATTGACTAAATTTTTAAAAACTATTCCTGTATTACAAAAAAATACATTTAGGAAAAACATACTTTGAAATATTCAAAAAAAAAAAATTACTAACACAAAACATCGGGGGTCCAAGACTTTTGCGGTGTGTGTATTTATTTCGACTCTTCTAATACACTATATACTTATAACACACAATTTTATTTATTGAATAATTTTTTAATATGTTATCAATTTTATAATGGAATTAAATTCTAGTAGCTCCCTTATTTTTTTTTTATGAAATAATTCGGGAATTATTTATATTAAAACAAAAATACGTGTACTTTGTAACTCCTCGAAACACTTTTACTGAAAATTTCTTTAAGTACGTGAGATTCTCCATTCTTGAATTTTCTCTACAGATTCTTATTCCACTTCCCTGTTACTTTTCTTTTTAACATGAAGCAAGTTATAATAAAAAAAACTGTGTTAAACTTAAGAAAATTACATTCTCACAAAATAAACCAAATGTGTAAAACTCCAATTCATGACCATACATGCAAATGATTTGTTAAAAACTTCCTAGGACATTCTGGCCAGGTATTTACTATATTATTATATTAATGAGTTTTCGTTATGTTATATTTCTCACGGTTCACTAACTTTCTTATTTTAATAATTGCAATGCCCTGTTGTTTCATATTACTTTTCCTTAATTTCGGTTAATTTAATGTCTACTCTTATTACAGTTCCATATATGTACCTATCTTTAGTAGCTTTACTCTTACAGTGCCGTGAAAAAGTATTTAATGGCATTTACTATACCTGCAGGAAACATCCCTTAACATATATTATCTAATAGAACAGACTACTAATAGATAAATAGAGCTATTACTCTCGAACTATAATGAATTACAAGGTGGGGCAGAGCAACTTGCTTATATGAATTTGACGCCCTGAAGCGATGATTGGTCCTAGGAGGGTGGGGGTAAGCACATTCGAGAGGGCGGGGCGTAAAGTTGTAGCTTGTAAGCGGAGCTACAACTTTACGCCTCGCCCTCTTGAATGTGCCTACCCCCGCCCTCCTCCAGAGCGCCAAATTCAAATAAGCAAGTTGCTCTGCTCCACCTTGTATAACATAACGTACGGGTTGCTACTGTACATTTGGCAAGAAGTCCTGCTGCGTATATGTCAATAAGATAAACTCAATTTGATTTAGACAGCGAGCGAGAATGCACACCAATACAAATTTTGAGTAAAGGCTTGAGAGAGTTATTTGCAAATGATTTTTAAAGCGTTAACGACTTAGAACGTTTGTTTTATTTATGTATTTATTTATTTTTTTTATTCTGTCGCTTGGTAAAGAATTGAATGATTTAGAAAAATAACGAATACTCGATTTACGGAGTTGTGGAAAACACAACGACAGATCGACGCAATTATTTATCGTTCACAAAGTGTTGTAACAAAATTTCTTAAACGTGGAGTCGAAAATTGCGGTAAAAGAAAGCTCTCGGGGCGGCCGTCTAAATTTCCACCGACGACAAAGTGCGCTATTCTGAAGCAATTGTCAACTACAGGAGCGTCATCTTCTCGGGTTGTCCGTCGTTTTAACTTAGACTGTGATTCCAGTCTCATAAGAAAATGGGCGGCAAAGTTAGGACATTTTAAATACGAAAGATGTATAAAGAACTGACATTTCTAAATGGCAAAATGAATGCGACTGCTTATCAAAACCTGTTAGAAGATTACTTGTTACCATTTGTTGTTGTACCTTACTGAACATGATGGTGCAATGTTTCAACAGGATAATGCACCTACTCGTTCTGCAAGATCCACAAAAAACTGGTCTCAACAGTATGGGATCGACCTTATGCTATGGCCAGTATTAAGTCCTGATCTTAACCCGATAGAAAATCTATGGGGGGGTTATGGCAAGAGCAGTGCACGATCCAACAAAGCCTTCAATCAAAAGCGTTGATGAATTAAAGCGTCGAATTGCAACTGGTTGGGATGAAACTCCAGAGACAACTTTAAACAATTTAATAAGTAATATAAATATTCGCTTATTAAATGTAATAAAAAAATAACGGTAAATGGACTAAGCATTAGTCCAAATAAAATATAAAAAACCCAGTGACTTTATAATTTTTCAAACAAAGACCCGTTTTTACATAAATCTCTGTTTTTCACCAATACATGAGATCCTAAAAACTCCTAATATACCGCTCTAATATATCCATAAAATTGTTTTCAGTTTTGAGTTTTACTCATGATGTCCAAATTAAGGGCTAGTCTACATTTTTTCACATCAGTGTATTTACATTTATTTGATAATGCTTTATCAAATTCTTGTGTGTACTCAACTTTTCTACTTGAAATGCCTGTCAGTGTATTAACCCAAGTACACGGTATATTTATATATACGGAGATATAAAAATATATAATATTATTATACAGGGTGACGATCCGTTACCATAATTTCTGTAACAAATGAACTTTAACTGTAGCCCCTCCAGACAAGGTGTCAGAAAAGTGGAAACAAAATACTGTCACGAGCGCCTCGACCGATCCCGAACGCCGGGAATATTCGAAATCATCGAGAGAATGCGGAGTTGACTTCCAGTGCGTTCTATACTAGAAGATTCGCCAAAGTTTTTTATCTAGAAACGTCTGGAGAGACGTCCTACTGCCTATATAAGAATTGTGTCGTCCAGCCAGGAGTTAGTTGAATTTGGACCGCGATAGTGAGCGATATACAGTGCGAAAGTGATATACAGTGCGAAGGTTAGTTTATAAAGTTAAAGTAGAAAGAAAGTTAGTTAGTTAGTTGGACTTGTAAATAGTTGAGTTGTAAATAAGTGTTCGGAATAAAGAATTTTCTAGTAAATTCGTTACAATACATTAGTAAATTTCTATTTTACTTTTTTTTAGAGTAGAACGTTTCCAACGACCGCTGTCGATCATGGGTCATTTTGAATTTTTTTAAACTTCTAAAAAAACGGGCAAGTTAATAATAATTGTATACAGGCGATTAAAAAAACGCACTCATATGTAATTAACCTAGAAAAATTACTTGTATCACAATATACTTTCGTCGCTACTACAAATTTAATACCAAATGCATGCAAAATAACCTTCATACATTAAAGATGGTGTACTAAAATGAAGTTGGCGCAAAAGCTCATGAACCTCACATTATCGCCTAGAAGAAATTTTAAACATGAAATAAAAAAAGGGCACTAAAAAAAGATAGTAACTGTGACAATCGCTTTCACTGTCTTGGAAATGGCCTCCAAATCAGCTGTTAATTGCAAGATGACGTCTCTGTTTGTTGCAAATTAATTTCCTTGTAACGTATCGTTCGAGTGAGTATATTATGCCACAATCCGCGAGCTTTTGCGCCCACCACAGAGGACTAGAGGAAGTGTTTCTTTTTTTTTTTGACAGGGGGAAACTTACAGTGGCGGGAGACACCCTGGTGGCGTGCCCAAGAGCGGATCCGACATCTTCACCGGACACCACCTGGCCAGTGGACTGCGTGGCATGCACAGTGGCCGTCGCCACGTAATTCGTTTCCTGTCACCGGTTAGTCAGAAAGGCACCCATAAGCAAATGTAAGAGGACAACTAGCTACTTAAGTCCCATACTAATCGAAAAGTGACAGTTTCAAGTTGCTATCCTAACCTCACTCTTAAGTTTACGGCTACCGTCTGGCAATTACGGTTACTCGAGAAAAGGAACGTAGAGCAGAGAGGGCGGGGCAAGGAGAGGAAGACAATTGAAACTAGCATTTTTTTTAAGGGAATATACCTAACGTAAACATTACCTTCAGCTTAAGGTTTGTAGTTTTCTATGTTAGAGTAATTGATAGTATAAGAGAAAAAACACTATATTGATCATAAGCCAAGAACAATTAGGAATTTTGTTCAATTATATAGAGTGTCTGAGTTGGAACTATAGGATTTGAATTGCGCGCCATTTGTGTTCTGTCAAAGATGGAGCGTCAATATTTAACGACCGTCATCTACAAACCATACGACGTCAACATATCGCGATTAACATTTCAACAACTCATAGTTTGTGTATAACTGCTTTATGAGAATGAGCGATCATTTACAGTTACATCATTTATTCAAGTCCTATAGTTTCAACTGAGACATCCTATATATACACTATGACCCATATATGAGGGGGCCATGGTGATCTCAGAAATGGTAGTAAAGGTTAAATTAGACTAAAACTGCTTAATTGTATGCCCAATAATATGCACCGAGAATTCGCAGGTAAAAGTACTTCTTCATTGTCACTTTTTATTACTTGCGAACAGATTTTTGCCTTTCCTTGACTGTTACCAGGGTTTGTATTATTTCAAGTACTTTTATTGTATTTTTTGCTTCATCTGGTAAACTTGCATATGGAGGTAAAATATACATTTCTTTTTTTTAATTTGGCTATTTGTAAAGCTGTAGAAATTGAGAATTTTTTAATTATTACTAAATTGAAGATGGTAACTTCAGTTGTATTGGGCATACAACTTTCGCCTGATTTAACCTTTTTTGTACCTCTTACTGTATCCTATGAGCCTCTTATTTGGGACATAGTGTATACTAAATCATATTCTTTTTAAATTTTTTACAAGAAAATTGAGTGAGGAGAATTAATTGCTATTAAAAGGAAACCCTATTAGTAAGTTTATCTAATAAAAGAATGTTAAGAAAAAGTCGAAAGACGCGCCATCATCGTTAGTGAAGAACGACACAGAAAAAATTAGCGGAACACAAGCCGAGTTCTACACTTACCGCATTGGTGGTCTGGGGCGAGACCCTGTTGGATGGTATGAGGGATTCGGCGTCCACCGCGTGCTGGACGACGTATTGGCCACCGGTGGTGGTGTACCCCACGGTGCCTGTAACTGCCGTAGTACCGGAATTCGTGGCGGCATAATACTGGCCCTGGGCCTGACCAGCGTTGGTTATGGGGTAGAGGGTTGTCGAATCGCCCACCGTATATACCGGATACGCCCTGAAAAAAGTCACAACTTTTAGATCCAATTTTTTGTAAAAATAGATGTTGTAAATGTACTAAATGGGACACAGTTGAATTTTATATTAGGGCTAGGAATAATGAAAAAAAAAGGGCACGGTGAGAAGATTTTACTGAAACGGGAAGTTATTTTAAAATTAGAACTTTGGAAGATTGAAAAATTGAACAAATGGCTTGGTTTAGATCATCATTTTTTCACACGAGACTGGAGAAGTATACCATTTTTCCACATATACTTTCTCTGATATACCATTTTCAATAATAATAATAAATCTTTGCCATGAAGTTTTAATTACTTAAGGGAAAACTGAGTTGCAATTTTATTTCTGCGCAATGTTGGAACTTTGATCACATGAATATAAGAATGAACCCGAAGTTGATTTAGGATTTTTTTCTTTTCTATGCGAACTTGACATTCTGTGATGGGAAAAAATTATACAGTACAGAGATATTTGGGAGTACTAAAGATTTATCGTTTTTTTTTAGCTTCAATTACCACCATTTCCTAAAATAATAAAGGTGCCAGAGGGAGTGTAACAACGTAATATTTTCAGAAAACCCTCGCCCGCAACTTATATTCCCTCTTTATTATAAAAAAAAATATGAAAAATAAGACTGCGCTTTTTTATAATATTTTAAAACATCGTACTTACACAAATAACTAAAAGTAGCCCCTAAGACAGTTTTGCTACAAAATTCGCCCTTTACTGAAGCACCTAGTTTGAAAAATGATATGTTTTATAAATTTCGCTAGTTTTTTGTTTACTATTTTGGAGTCAATCAATTCGTATTTCGATGAAATGCAAATAAACCATAATGACAAAAAAATTATAAAAAATCTTTTTTTACATAATTTAAAATTTTAGGAATACAATAACAAACAACAAATTTTAGGAATACAATAAATAAACTAAACTTAATACAAAAGAGACGAGGCTACAAAAACAGACGAGACGAGGAAGGACTGAAAACTTATAAGTAAATAAAGTGGGAAATCATTAGAAAGTGTAGAAAAGCGAAAGAACAATGGATAGAAGATAAATGCAAAGAAGTAGAAGATAAGCTCCAAGTAGGTAAGACTGATGAGGCTTACAAAATAATTAAGAGGAACTTCAGGGATATAGGACCAATAAGTAGAAACGTTAGGAGTCAATCGGGGGACATACTGATCGGAAGAGAGGAGAAAGCGGATAGATGGAAGCAGTACTTAGGAAGTTTATACGAGGGTCAAGAATTAGGAGAGATATTAGAGGAAGAATCTAGTATCGATAGGGAAGATGTAGGAAAACCTATATTGAGGGAGGAATTTGAAATAGCACTAAGGGGGCTAAAGAACAATAAAGCGCCGGGTGTAGATAAAATACAGGCGGAAATTTTGAAATGTGCGGGACAGAAAGTAGTAAATAGGATGTTTGAACTGGTAAAATACATATACGAAACGGGCGAGATGCCGGAGGATTATAAGAGGAACATTATCGTTACTATACCGAAAAAGAGAGGAGCCGACAAATGCGAGAACTTTAGAGCGATTAGCCTAACTTCCCACGCGTCAAAAATCTTAACCAGAATAGTGCAGAAGAGGATGGAAAATAGAGCGGAGGAAATACTAGGAGAAGACCAATTCGGGTTTAGGCGAAATAGGGGAACTCGCGAAGCTATTCTGGCGCTAAGAGTAATGTTAGAGAAAACAATAGAAAAAGGAAAGAAAGCTTATATAGGATTTGTAGATTTAGAAAAAGCTTTTGATAACGTAAGATGGGAAAAAATGTTCGAGATACTAAAGAGCGCGGGAATGAAGTATAGAGATAGGAGAGTAGTACACAATCTATACAAAGAGCAAACTGCTGTTATAGAAGTAGAAGGGGAAAGAAGGGAAGTAGGTATCAGGAAAGGAGTAAGACAAGGATGTACGCTATCACCACTAATTTTTAATCTGTACATCGAAGAGGCGATTAATGTGGTAAAAGATAGAGTGGATTTCGGGATTAAAGTACACGGACAGAAACTAAAAATGCTGAGATTCGCGGATGATATAACAGTATTAGCATCTAGTAAAGAGGAATTAGAATCAGCGTTGAACGAAATGGAGGCAGTGTTGACAGAGGAATACGGAATGAGGGTGAATAAAAACAAAACTAAAGTGTTAGTGTGCAGAGGGCGCGAGAGCAGAGCAAAAACGAAAGTACAAATTAATAATGAAAGATTGGAGGAAGTTAAAGACTTCACTTATTTAGGAAGTAAAATAAATTGGGATGGAAGAAGCGATAAAGATATAAAACAAAGAATAGCGCAGGGTCGAGTAGCTTTTAACAAAAAGAAAGAAGTTTTATGCTCGGGGGTAATAAACTTAGAAACAAGGAAGAGATTTTTGAAAACGTATGGAGCACGGCGATATACGGTTGCGAAACCTGGACAGTAGGGGAAGCAAGTAGGAAGAAATTAGAAGATTTTGAGATGTGGTGTTACCGAAGAATGATGAAAATACCGTGGACTGATAGGGTTAGAAACGAAGAAGTATTGGAGAAAGTCGGCGAGAAAAGAAGTATGTGGAAAAACATAAAGAAGAGAAGAGATAGAATGGTAGACCACTTGCTGAGACATGGGGGAATAGTCCGCGATATTTTGGAGGCAGAAATAGGAGTGAAGAAAGGCAGAGGTAGGCCTAGATTAGACTACTGCTCGCAAATAGTAAGGGATGTGGGTTGTAGCACAATTAGCGAAATGCGTAGGTTAGCACAAGATAGGAGAAGCTGGAGGTTAGCGTCCAACCAGTCTTAGGACTGATGACCTCATGATGATGACGACAATGACAAATTTGATGAAACAACACATAAACAACACTGATCTCCTGAAAAAAAGCATTGTGAATTTTGTTAATAAATATTAAAAGCGTATGCACAAATTTAATATGAAGTATATTACTTTGCCGCACTCCACTATACGCGGAAAACTAGTGTAATCGTGTAAAGAAAAAGCGAAAAAATGTTTTTTGGGTTTATTTTTCATTTTTCGGTCTAAAAACAAAAAAAAATGGCTTTTAAAAATATCTTGCTGTGTGTGTCGTTGTCGTCGGCATTAAATTTCTTGTTAGCACGATAACTCAACTAAATGGTGTCGGATCGATCGGGTTTTGACTGATTCTGACGGATGTCTCCCAGACGACACCTATTGATTTTGAGGTGGACAGCACACACTCTACTATGTACATGGGTCACGAGAAAGTACAATGGTGGACTATTTGAGAAATTGTTTTTTTTTGCACGATCACTCAATTAAATCGTGTCGGATCGATCGGGTTTCGACTGATTCTGATTAGGGACGTCTACCAGACGATATTTATTGATTTTGAGGTGGATAGGACACACCCCACCCTGTCCATGGATCATGAGAAAACACGATGGTGGACTATTTGAAAAAAGTAAAACTGTCGCATAAAACAGATATTCTGCATTTATGTGATGTTTTATTTTTTCTCGGCCACTCAATTTCGAGATAGAAATGTTCTACGTGCGGAAAAGTCCGTTTTAAGGTTTTAAAACTGTTTATTTAATTATAAGTAATTTTCGACAGAAAAACTTATGGCAACTTGTGAAGTTATATAAAGAAATACACTTACACATCGTTTTATATCTTTGTTATTTTAAGAAATACTCGCTATAACATCACAAATCACACACCCTGTATTAGCCGAAGAAAAAATTGTAATTGAACAGCATAGTTTATTGAAGGAGGTAGTAACATAACCCTAAAATTAACTTCAAATATCAATAAAACAATAGGGAGAAGATACATCCAAATCATTCATCCAAAATTCGTATGAAAAAAGTTGTAACATTTTGTGTATTTATATCTGTTTGTGATACATTAATTAATTGTGATTTTATATGTATTTAATATTTAATGAATTATTATTATTATTTCCTCAAGTAAAAGAGTTTAAACAATTTACTGCGACAAAATCATAATATTAAATAAATATGTATGTATATGTATAACCTGCTTGTTATAAAACAAATCACCATCCTTAAAATCTTGTACCACTATTGAATTTATCTCAAAAAGCGAACCTGTCTGACCTCATAAAAGTTTTGCCAAAACTGTCACATTACCTCCACATAAATAAAAACCAGTATGTATTTTGAACAAACACAAAACTATACAGTTTTCTCATAAATGTAAATAAATATTTCAGGGTCGAAAAAGGCCTACGTACGATTAGATAGCGATCGAAAACGCCTAAAAAAAGTTAACCTGCCTCCATAGCAACACTAAATATTATTTTAACAAGTTTCATAGCAAACAAACAAAAATAGCACTTACTTTCACTTACTAACCTGTGAATATGGCAGTAACTCATGTCAACGACAAGTTTTTAAGATAGAAAACGATAAATTATATGAGCACTTGAAATCTACATACAAAAACAAAGGAATACTGTTTGTTGTTACCATAGCAACTGCCTCCAGAGGTAACTATAAAATGAGCAGTTCCTAAATTTATAGGTAAAAATGTTTAGATGCCTTGCTTGTATACAGCGTGCTCAAAAATGAATACACAAAATTTACAATAAAAAAAAATATATATGAAAACTTTTGGGTTTTTCTTGAAAATTAATTTAGAGGTTAAATAAAGATTTCCAACAGAAATTAATGTTTTGTTTTTTGAAAATACATATATAGAAAGATACAATTTTTTACAATATTTTTCTGCCCTTATTCAGGTTATATTAGAGAAGGAAATAAATATAAATAAAAAATAAATAGAAAAGTTCTGAGTTTTTCTTGGAAGTTAATTAATTTAAAGTGGTTTAGAAAAAAATTAAATCAGAAATTAGTCTTCTGTTTGAAAACATATAGAAAGATGCACTTTTTTACACTGTGTTTTTGCCATTATCCAGAATGTATTAAGGAGGGAATAAATATGAAAATTTATGAGGTTTTCTTGAGAACTAATTTAAACCGATTAAATAAAAAATTACATCAGAAATTAATGTTCCATTGTTTAAAAATATATAAAAACATACAATTTTTTACGCTGTTTTTTTGCCCTTTTGCAGGAGATATTAATAGAGGGTAACTTATAAGTCGGAAATCGAGAAAGGAACCACCAAGCCGCCAAGCGGCTATCAAAGTAGTTCCCGAATAGCAAAGCTATTACATAATCGCTCTAGGAAACAACTACTCCTCGAGCTAAAGCCCTGGCAGGCGTTGAATTATACCCAGAAGCGATCCTCGACCCCTTTCTCGTATTTCTGCACGATCAGATAAGGTTTCAAAAAATAAAACTCATCAGTGCCGCATACGATACGCCGATTCAGGACAAATGCCGAATGAACTTTATGGCCTATACATCTTTATCGATACGATCTCTGTCAGTAACTTATAAGTCGGAAATCGAGAAAGGAACCGCCAAGCGGCTATCAAAGTAGTTCCCGAATAGCAAAGCTATTACATAATCGCTCTAGGAAACAACTACTCCTCGGGCTAAAGCCCCGGCAGGCGTTGAATTATACCCAGAAGCGATCCTCGACCCCTTTCTGTGCAGACCTGATCGTGCAGAAACACGAGAAAGGGGTCGAGGATCGCTTCTGGGCATAATTCAACGCCTGCCGGGGCTTTAGCCCGAGGAGTAGTTGTTTCCTAGAGCGATTATGTAATAGCTTTGCTATTCGGAAACTACTTTGATAGCCGCTTGGCGGCTTGGTGGTTCCTTTCTCGATTTCCGACTTATAAGTTACTGACAGAGATCGTATCGATAAAGATGGATAGGCCATAAAGTTCATTCGGCATTTGTCCTGAATCGGCGTACCGTATGCGGCACTGATGAGAACTAACAAGTTCGAAACAGCTGTATGTCGTTCGGTTCCGATCCGGGACAAATGTCGAATCCTACCTGTGGCCGGTTTTATTTTTTGAGAAAAAATTAATAGAGGGAATAAATATAAGAAGACGGTGTTCCCCGTCTACAATGAAAATGGCTGCTGGGTAGTTCAGGAGGCTCGTTTTTCTTGAAAACTAATTTAAACTGATTAAGAAAAAATTACATAATAGATTAATGTTCGGTTGTTTGAAAATATGTAGAAAGATGCAATTTTTACACTATTTTTTGGCCCTATTCCAGGAGATATTAAAGAAGGAAATAAATACGGAAATTTTTTAGTTTCTCTTGAAAACTAATTTAAAGCAGTTAAATAAAGATTTAAATCAGAAATTAATTTTTAATTAATTTCGGATGTGAATTAATTAAGAATTATCGCCTATTTTCCAGGAAATATTAAAGGAGGGGATAAAGAGGAAAATTTAATTCCACATTATCGAAATTGGATAAAAACTAAGAAATTATTTGAATAATTCTTCAAATCAATTGCAATTTTCCATAGAAAGACGTTTTTACTTAATATTCAATATAAGTTAAAGCAAACTATACTACGAACAATTAAAGCGATTTTCTTGCCCCCAATTATAATTTAAACCACTAAATTTCATCTCAATATTTTACAAAACTGATAATCATTCAGAAAATTTGCAGTGCAAGTGTTCGAAATAGAAATATATGCGCTCTCATTCAGGTGAAATTATCAGGTTATTGAAATAACTTTAAAATAAAGCAAAAAAGACTCACATTTGTGCTTGCCCGCCATTGGTTTGGGTGGCGTATATCTCGGGTTCGACATACTGAATGTGGTAACCTTGGTGAGAAGCCACAGCGTCGCCCTCAGCAACTGAAAAGAAAGAGCGAGTTTGAGGTATATCGCCCAGGACAATTTTTTTCGTCCAGCTATTTTTTTTAAAGCAATCAAAAATTTTCTTACTTGATTGTTTTAAATATTTCCTGAGATTTCTATAGTCATATACATTTCTAAGTAAACAAAAGGTGTTACTTACAATAATATATGGCAAATTTCACGTTTTTATTCGAGTGCCTCTGAGGGAAATAATTCTAGTTCTAGTTCCCTAACATAGCGCCTAACAGGCGATTTTTACAAGATCAAGTTTTTCATATTTATGGTTTCATTTACAAAAAAATATATATTTTCGAGGTCATTACACTTTAACCTTCCGTCGGGCGCAGTCTCGATCCAAACACATTCGGGCGCAATGCATCTGAGAGATCCCATATCAAATCTTACACAATTTAGATTTTAATGAGGTGGAGACTTAACTAAACGCTTATTTTAATTAATACAATACAATAGTAAATACCTCACATTAGTTTTTAATCGCAATAATAAAATTTACACAAAGGACCTCATTTAATGTTGTCAAACAATAAATTTGGAATATTTTTATAAGAGAACCAACTACTGACATTTTTTTTTTATTTTAAGGACAGAACACAAACATAAATTAGTATTAACCACTATTTTGATTATAGAAAAAAACACCTATTTTTTTCATGTAAAAGTTATAGAGTTATATATAACAAAAATATTGGACGTGAATTACAAAAAAAAAGTTATAATTAATTGCCTATTTTAAGTGTAAACAATTATAAATCCTCTTCATCATTTTAGCATGTTTCAAATAAAAATAAACGTCACATTGTTGGTAACGATATTTAGTATAAACCAATAATTTAACACCCAAATGTGTTAATTTTGAATAATAATACCATAAAAAGTCAGAATAAGTAAGCGAAGAGATCCCAAAAAATATTATTTTAAATAATAAAAGAAATCTAACAAAATATAAAAGTAAAAATAATGACGGATTCAGGCGCAATGCATCTGGCAGATGCGGACAGGCCCATACAAGGCCACGGAATGCGCTAAAAAAAATCGACACCATATCCAGAAGAGTGGTTTGGAACTAGGAAGCTATGGGGGAGTTCGAGTTAATATTCGCAATACACACGAAAGGGCAAAGAAAAAAGTGACCGCCGGATCTCACAGACCGGCTGCGCCCGACGGAAGGTTAAGCTATACTGTTAAGTACTCACTTTCTCATTTTAACTGGAAAGTCTTGTACATTTTTTATTCCTCTCAGAGAAAACTACGTTTCCACCCACTTTAATGTTCACAAAAGCTCGATATTCAAAACAGTGAATTTGTTTCAAAGATGGATAAAAAAATGAACTTTTAAATTTAATACAGGAGTATTTGCTTTCTCTTGATATATTGGAGATCATTTTGAAATATTGTTAAGGTACTTATCTTCTACAATAAATTATATTTTCCCTCTTTTAATGTTGAAAAAAAAAAAACTCCAATATTCAAAGCGGTGTGTTCTTTGCAACAAGCATATAACATAGATATAAACAGTATAATTTTTTTGTAATAGAATTCAAAAATATTTGAAGTGTCTATTAAAATAACTAAATAGAAATAAAGGCATTTGGTTTAAAAAATGAACAATAACTACAACTGAATAAAACTATTATGATTTTTGTGTAAATATTCAAAGAAGTTACAAACCTTTAGTGCTATAACAAACCTAAGAGGAAAAATAAAGAAGTTGCCGCACTTATTAAAAGAATTACTTTATATTATTATTACATCTTATAAATTACTTATCATATCTAACATATAACACACCACATAAATTAGACAATCCCCCAAATACAAAGCCGAAACTGTCTGGGTGGGGGATACACATTGAAAAAACGCAAATTCCCAACGACGTTGATAGTGCTGGCGCTTGGAATCAAACCGAAATCACGATGGCCAGTCACAACATAACGCACTCTAACCAACTCTGCCGTGATGACAAAATATAATAATAATAAACTTGTTATCTTATCCAATAAAAATACTTTAAAACAATGATCCTCAACCTAAAAAACACCTAATACTTTAGAAACGACCTGGTTAAAAAAATCGATATAAAAAATAATAAAAGAAAAAGAAAACAGTAGAAAGCTATGACAATTAACATGGTAAAAGAAAAATAAGAAAAATTAAATATGAGAACAACTGTGTGTTTATATTAAATTTAAAAAGAAAAATATTTACACAAAGTAGATTTTCAGTGTCTTTCCAACCGTAAAAATAAGTCGACAACTACCATCACCAACAAAGAACAAAAAAAAAGCAAACAAACACACTGCAACAAATTTTTACCGTCACATCTGGGATAGAAAAACTTCTGGCCATTGCAGAACATCTCTACGGCAAGGGATTCATCAGAGAACTGACATGGGATGCCAAATATCGGCCAGGTTGATAAATCCCTTATTGGACAGACAAATAATAAGAAACAAACCATGCGTTAGTAACGTGATCACAATATCCATACATCCCCCACGGCCCCTACCTGTTATGTGGGATGTTACGTGCACTTAATTTTCACAAAAGAGTTACATGAAAAAAGAGATTAGGACAAGATAGCAGGGGGATTCCTCATGTCATTGGCGTAGGTGCAGAAATACAAGGAAGGCGTCGATTATAAATCCAAATCGTAAATAAATTGCAATCATTTGCCTTAGAAATGTAATTTTGTAGCTTGTAATTTTAATTTTATATTCCAAATTAAAAAATTGAAATAGAATTATCTGATTTAAAACACAAACAGAAATCAACTACATATTATAATTAATTCTGTGGCAAAATTTTCAATATTGGTTGTGGTTCTTCCATCTGGGATCTCACTTCAATTCAGTTCTTCCATGTGCTGATTAGCTATGGTAACTACAGTGACTAATCAGCTTAGAGAACAACTGATGTCAGGTGAGACATCAGTTAAATGGAACTATCTTTGGAATTTTCTTGTTGTAACCGACAAAAATCGAACTTGAACCTTGAACACCCTATAATGGGTCCAGTAAAAACTACTGTACACTGTGTAAAATCAGTAATAGTGTTAAATAGCACTATTTATTCACAACAAAATTTTTGAAGTGAATGTAATGCATGGGATGTAATATATCTTGAAATATAGACAATGATGAATTAATTTTAATCATGCTGGGTCTCAAAGCTGCTCCCTCTATTGACAAAAAGCATAATTACCTCCAAAATGAATACATTGTTGCCTATATGACAGGGGGGCATCACGAATATGGCTCATTACAGTCTCATTTGTGACGAGGAAATTAATTTAAATCAAATTACGTACTTCTATTGCATAGCCTATTTATTTATTTTTCTTAGTTTACTTAAGTGTCTAGCTGTCTGATACTATCTGTTTGGTTTTTCAGAACTTTTGGATCGTCTTGCAGAAGATTTTTTGTGGTGTTTATTTTGGGCCAACCAAACGGTCAAACCTTTTAAATGAACATGTGGTGTTCAAAGTTATAGCTGTTAAATCCGTATATCCAACAGGCCACTCTTTAATTTCAAACATAAAGGTTACCATTTATCGACAAATTAATTTTAATTTTTTTAAAGGGTTAGCAAAACTGTTCACCCTTAAAAATTTGTAAATATTCCAAAAATCATAGATCACATTTTGGAGGAAACAAAAAATTGTTGGGTTATGGGATAAGACTTTAGCCGAAATTTTGTGAAAATTTGCATAAGATTTTCAAAATATGGCTATCAAATAAACCTGTCTGTAAACATTTTGATTCAATTACAAAATTGCAATATGAAAAAAAATTATTGGAAATTATGGATAGGCTTCTTCCAGCTCATATTGGTATAACTTTAATAGAAAACTTTAGATTCAAATAGTTAATAATAAATCGTTTTTTAAATTAAATTATTCAATATTTTTTTTTTTTTAAATTAACATATCTTACATAATGACTAAGCAATTCTCCTCCTAATTATATCCCTTATGGTAAGTTTCTTTGCTTTATTCACATAAAATATTTAATTTATAATAAATATACAAGATGGCATACCCTTTTTAAAAAAGCCTATTTTCCCTAACTATACTTTAAACGTTGTATTAATATCTCAACATTGCAATTCCTAAACTACTTCCTAAAAATTAGTGTCATCCTTGTTTCAACACAAAACTGTAGACAAATTTTACTCGCATCGAAACGCTGGTGATTACCACCCCATTCCCACCCCCGTCCCTACGCCCCTGCCCGCCGATCCGATCAAATAACAAAATAGGAAACATGATTCACCTATAATCCGATATACACAGGTGACATGTGTCAGGCATACGTCCAATCAGGTATACAACATTGTCTCTCACAGTTACTGAAAAGACGGGGGAGGGGATCGACGTGAGACGCAGCAGTGTGCCAATCAAGTCAAATTAGTTTCTTTTGACGAGAACTCTCGTAATTAATACTTGGGCCATCATATTAGACCGGTCGTCGAGGGTGCGGATGATATATTCACCTTCGAACGTTCAGAATAGAATCGCAATTTTAATATATGAAAAACACTTAATAAAAAAATATTCCTTACAGTTTTTGTTAGTATGATGTGTCCAAATTTACAATAAAATGTACATTTTTCTTGTAATTGAAATTAACTTGTTGTAATTTATATGAAATGATAAAAAAAATCACGATTTCTGCAATGTCAAAATAATGTGGTAAATACCGAAAAGCACCACGTCAAAATCACGTCCACGCGTTCGAATCTGTCGACGTTATTTTCACGTCATTTTTCAGTCACAACGCAAATTATACCGATATCGACATAACCGCAGATTATGGACCGTTCCACCTGGACATTATATACCTGTACACAGAAAAACATGGAAACATGCCTATATTTCTTGTGCTCTTACCTACGGCGGGTTGTAATGGTGTTAAAGACGTGTATGATCTATTGGCTGCTTCTGTGGTTTGCATTAAAAATACCAAGTAACTAGAGTTAGTTTCAGGTCAAATAAAAGAAAAAAAATCGGTGTGTGGGCAATGGGCGTGTGAGCTGGCATGCGCTGGTGTGCTAACATAAAAGAAAAGAAGCAGGTGATAGATGCATCGGTGGCAGTTTGACATATCCCAAACCGTATCATTCAAGTTCTTCAGAATTTTATTAACCAATAAATTAGAATAGCCCTCTATCTAGGCCGTTTGTTGATAAAACGAGCGAGAGATGCGGTGTGGAATATCAAAATAAAAGCAAAAAAACTTGAAGGCTATAAAACTAGAAAGGAAAATAATACCCAAGAATAATTTTGTGCAGAATTTCTATAAAACGCCTATTTATAGCTTGGTATCTTTAAAAATAAAAAAGTATTCTTATTAGTAGGAACTCACAGTCCAAGAAATAAAGGAACAATAAAAAACCTTCGTCCAGTTGAGCAAATATATACAAAAAAAAAAATGCAATCTTTCATACCCAATTTTAATTTAATAAGGAAAAAAATCATTCCCTTTCTAGCTACATTCTATATCCCTTAGAGATATGCAACACGGACACAAAGAGCAGTACAAGGTGTGAAATAAAACATGGCAAACCTGTAACTGTGATGAAATGTGGGGAGGTAGTGGTGATGGGATCCGTCTCGTGGTTGTCTCCTTGTTGTTCTGCGGTGGCGCTACTTTCGTTGCTGGAATCAGCCGCTTGCTCTAAGGCGGACACGTCTATGACGGGCACCCCGTTCACTATGGTAGCGCCACTGGTTGTCGTCTAAAATATAAAAGGGAAAAAAATGCAAAGTTCTGTTACTTGAAGTGAAAATATATAATGTCAAAGCAGCAGGCTGACAAAATAGTATTTGCCAGATCCCAGCCCCACGTTAATTAGGTATAAAAAATATGATTACAATTATTATTTATGAAAATAAAATTATAAAAAATAAATTGCATAAAGAATTAATGTTTTGAACGGAAATCCAAATTCTATATTAGATATATTAGTTATAGAGTGCCTTTTTTTTAATTAGACTTTTAATGCATATTGTAATAACATAAAATTTGTAATATATATATATTTTATTTGAAATCATTCCCATTTTGAGCATAAGGAAATTAAAAATAAAAAAAAACAATGTGTACATATTTCCTTTTTTTTATTTTATAATGAAAACATTACTGATGAAAATGAATTATTTCAAAAATAAAAATTAACAGGGAAACATGCTTATCACAAATCAACACTGATTTCCTACAATTTTTTAATTTATATTGACAATTTCATGTGAAATTGTGGCAATATGTCTGTACTTTTTTTTGTATAGAATCAGACATTAATTATAGAATTTTTAATATGATAATCATATGTTTCTATTGGATAAATTTAATCTCTGTAACTCTGTGGATCAAATTAAACTAAGACAATGACTTTATTGAAACACAAAAGCAATTAAAACATCACAAAGAACAGGATGTTGTCTGTGATAACTACAAATATAATGTTTTAAAATTGTTTTGTCATAAAATAGTTGTCGTAAATAAGTTTCTTGTGGGTATTTATCATCAAAATATGACCTACAATATAGAATAATGGTGTTGAAACAAATTTAAATATGTCCTGATTGTTTAAAAATCATACTGACTGTCCTATATCATTTTCTAATACTTAGGCATTTAAATAAATTCGATTCCATCGACTGGACAATAAAAAAAAAACTTAATTATACCTAAGAAAAAGTTATCTTTAGCCCATGGAAACGTTCACATTGCAATTATGTGGCCACATCAGCACAAAACACCAGTCAATCACACCACGAAGGCAGAGAACATCCCCCTTGCAGGGTCTGCCACTGAGCCCGCTGCCTCCGAACCCCGAAGGAGACACTTGCACTTTCCTGATCGGCCAAGGGGTGGCAGAAACAATCAATAACTCGTGGAAGAGCCAGCCTTACCTGGTGTAGACTAGCGGGCAGCACGATTAGCTGCGTCTGCTGAGGCTGAGCCGGAGGCGTAGTTGCTGGAGCCGGGGTGGGGGGGCTGCTACTGCCTCCTGCTGCAAACCGAGCTGTAGTTGCCATGGCTGCGTCTCCAAGGCTACTCCTGCTGCTCTCTGAAACATCCAATAGGGGAGATAGAGTAGGGTATCGTACTGTGGCATTGCGTTCTCATTCTTGTCGGATGCCTTTTTGGATGAGCACAAAGGATTGCAGTGGGGCTGGCTGGCAAAGGACGTGTAGGTTTTTCTTTGTTGGGAAGATGAGAGGAAAATGTGTCGGAATTGCTGATGGGATAAGATTGGAGAGCGATTGTAAAATAAAATCTTTGGGATGACGGAGGAAGGCTGTTTTAAAATTGAGTGGGGTATTAGATGACTCATTAGAGTGCACTAAAAAAACAAAATAATTGTGGAAGTTATGATAAATTGGAGAAAATATTTTGCAAATAAGTAGGAAAAAATAAATAAGAGAAACATGAGCTGGATTATGCTTGATTTGCACTTCTTATCATTTGTGATATGAGATTTTAGGATAAATAATATGGAATTTCTGTACTTTGTGTACTTAAAAAAAGTGTCATATTTAATAATTTTTTATTTTTCTACATTTTATAACTTATTTAATTATTAAGAATCTTTATTATATAACATTAAGTCTGAACAAAATAATTGTTTTAAGAAACTTTGACAATTTTCTATTGTTTGTGAAGACATACAGATTCATATTTTTTTTAAAATAACCATACATAGCTGGAGGAGAATTGACTATAGTTTTTTGTTTAGGTTCAGTTCCCTTTTTTAAATTTAATTTTAAAATATTAGTATATGGTTAATAAGTAAATAGTTTTGTATCAGAAAATTTTATAATATAAAAAAATAAATTGTTAATTTTGAATATGTATAAATATGAAATGTTTACAAAAAGTAAAATATTGAATAATATCAAATATATTACCGTTTTTTGAAGTTTACTTTGGGAAAATTTTTGAAAATTGGCAGTAAATGATACAGGAATATACTACATCCCTATATACACATCCTATACTTTATTTTATTTTCTCATTTTATGTAACTTTTCACAATATAGTATAGTTATAATTTTGCCAAACCATGCTGAATTAAGGAACTGACTGAAATTTACTGTCATCTTTATTACCTATCAATACTAAATTGTGATTTTGATCAATGCTGCAGATTTTTTATTTTCTATTTCAGAAAAAAAAAATTATGGCATATTATGTTAATTATAATAATTTTTTTATGTAAAATTAAGTATAAAAAGAAAGTTATCATTTTGAATTTCAGCAGTAATATGAAGGTATGCTTTAGTAGAAACAAAATATATAAAATCATATCAAAACTATAACAAAATATTGTGTAATATCAGGAAATTTTATATTTTTTTCATCATTTAAAATGTTGTGAACCAATTTTAGAATATCAGCCATCCGTATAACGCAGACATCTTTTAGTACGTACGCAACTAACCTTTCATACAAAGCCGAGCAGAGATCAAACACCAGAAGCCACAAAATTAATCCGCAGATTAATTTGATCACTAACAAGCACTAATACCGCTTTTGATACTCTAATCAGGCTGGCAAAGAGTAAACTGAATGGGTTGCACGCCCCTCTGGGAGGCGTCCGCATCGGAAAACGGCCCTTATGCCAGCCCTGTATAAACACAAACAAAACAGTGGGCAAAGACTGTTACACTCGCATATCAGTGCACCTGCCCTTGTCCGGCGGTGCAGGGGTGGATAGGGGTGACTTTTGCATGCTGTAATTACCTGTACATCCACCTGGATGTTAGATAATAGTGGGTGAGTCATGACACATGCACGGGGTGCCAGATAGGGAGATGGGAATGAGTGTTTTTTCCTGTATTATTCGGGGGTAGTGGCTGACACCGACTGGCACGGGCCTAGCTTAAGAAATGCCCTGATTGTGTGGTGGTTTTCAATGTAACAACCACCAATGGGTGATAATATATGTACTAATAAATCAAGTAGAACCAATGCGATAGGATTAGCGTTTTTTTTTTTTTTTTTGGTGATTTTCACTATAGTAAGTGAGGTAAATATAGAATCCACCGCATAAAAATTATAAGCCTTGTTTCTTTGAAAGAAACTCTGTATAAAAAATTAATTTTGCCTCCACAAATTCCCTGTATACTGCTTCAAAATATCACCTAAAGCACAGATAGAAGTAAAAGATGAATTTATCATAAAAAATACTAATAAGGCTTCAATGCAAGATCGCATTACACAATTCCAACTATCGATAATGACTTAAATCGACAAAAACTTAAATTTGCTGCAGCTCGCTCTGCGAAGGATCTCAGGAAACCCTGAGGACATTCCGGAAGGCAGCAACAGAAACTCGTCAAACATCCCTTAATTGTAAACATCCAGGTATGCATATAATTGGAACGGTGAAAGGTATAAGCGAGAAAGTTATTACTATAGCAACGCTCCATGGCAACTCACCTAGGGGTGAAACGCTTTCGCTGATATACCACTTGCCAGGATCAATGTAATGACCTGCCCTCAACACGGCTAGAACAAAAATGTAGGCACTTCTTATGTATGCCACTTCATGCTAGTTCGTATCCTAAAATTTTCTAATTTTATCATAAATGTAATGGGTCACATTTAATTTGAAGGTAAGTATCATATTTCAAATTTAATGACAATAGATAATACAAAGAACCCTTTGAAACAATAATTGTTTATTAAAAACTATTATCAGATTTATATAATTCAGCTCTAATTCATTTATTAGTTCTCTTATTTCTAATATGCTGTTAAATAAACCATGAGCAAATATATCTATATGAGCTAAATTTATTATTATACTCAATATCATTTAATTGGCCTTCGCTTAATTAGATAAAAAATTACCTTTCTCTTTTTTGCACCAATATAGATTTTTAGTCAAAAAAAACTTCGCAAGAACAAAGTAATTGCGAATCCGGCAGACAAACAATTTAGGGCACGACTGTGATCTTCCTTTCAACGTAGCGGATCTACAACTGAGTAAATTACTGAATACTTGTGGTTCGTCTTCAATACAGCAAATTACCTCGACATAAAACTTTGAGCAATGATCCATCATAATTCACCCCAATTACTAATTTAGAGACCCTTTGACAAGTCACAAAACTAATTTAAGTCTGCCCCGGCGATGTTTGAACGCACAGAAAACGGTTATAATCAAAACATTAACTACATCGCAGACAAACAGGGGATCCTAAGAAATAATATCGTAAAATAAGCACTAAATCCATCCAGGGAGCCATTTGCAAAATGAAAAAATAATAATTGTCGGCTGGACTACTTCGATGAAGATTATGTACAGTACACGCATGGTATTAGAGGGAAACAATATAGCAGGTGTAGAACGTCTAACAGCAGTGCAAAATATAAAAATATCCAGTCAACTTTGCATTTACCTAATGTTGCTATGTTGTTGTATCCGTTGCTAGGGCAGTCACCAAGGATACGAAAATGGGTTTCTCGATTTGACAGCTGGCAGAATTAACTACTAAACGATGACAGATCCCCCGTATTTCGGCAAATTTTCTTCAAATAACAACCATCGTCTTAAGGTATATCTCCATTTTTAAAGTAATATATTAATAACTCACAGAAACTGTTGTTATTGATTATTTAATGCAACCGAGTTGCCGAGTAGCCATCGCCGGCAATAACGTAAACTGCAAGCAATTCGGTTTCACGACCGGATGATTCGCAGGCCGCAAGGCGCAAAGTAATCGATACACCGTCAGTTGAGGATAAAATCGAACAAATTAACAAATAGGCTATTAATGGACTCACCTACTTCCTTGGTTGGCCGGATTAGTATACTCTATTTTCGTTAGTATTTATTTTCGTTAAATCTCGCAGAAATAAATTATTGTAGCTGTTGTTATAGAAACACCATTTTCCCTTCTTGAAATTTATTTTCAAAGCCGTCTTGTACACTACCGTTGATTTTTTTAAAATATAATTAACATTCAATATAAAATTAAAAATAAAAATGATATTTAAAAACATAAGACAATTTATTAGTTATTTAAATTTGAATAAAATGCCTAAGACATATTTAGAAAAGCAAGTGAAATTCTTCCTACAACGATATGTCGACCTCTATGGAGTAATATATTAACTTCAGTTTGATATTTACGATGTTTATTACGAATACTATTAGATTTCGCTAACTCAATATTAGTATAGCTCTTATACTAGCAGATGGCCGTTAACGAATAAGTCGACAAATACAGCTATAGTTAAAGATTCTCAATTTATTTAAATTACAACACAATTAATTAATTCGTGTCATTTCCATATCGTATTACTTAATTAGATAACATATTGAATTATGGTTATAAACAAAGAATTTCAAGAACTAAATCTATAGATTTTGTGAGGATAAATATCATTGGTTTATTAAAGTTTTCGGCGGAAAATTTAAATATCACTTCCGACAAAACTGAAAATATGAATCTGAGATAATACAAACCAAACTAATATCTTAATATGGTAGAATAAATTAAATCATACTAATCTATTTTTCCGCAGATCAATGTTAAAAATATGCTTTAAATATATTTTGAGCAATCTGCATCTGTTGAAGTAAATGTAATCTATATTTAATTTGATACAATAAAAATATGTAACAAAATCATTTAAACAAAGTACATTATAAAAAACAAAGTATATTTAATTGAAATTAAATTATAATATAGTTCCAAACAGTATAGACAGTAGTGTACACAGTTCCAAAAATTAATCAAAATTGATTGTTTGCATTAGCTGAAATGACCCATTTTTATTGAAACAGAACAGTAAAAATTGTAGAATGTTCAAACCGAATGTTTTAAAATATCTTGGGAAGAGGTTGGAGTTTTAACAGCAACAAATACAGAAGACCAATTTACGAACACTGTAATACTACACTGTCATTTTTAATCTTTTAATTATCTGATGATGCCAAATTGGATGTCGAAACGCGTTTCGAATAACTGTAATCTTTCAGGGTTCGTGGAAAACGCGTCTCTTGTATTTTTTTCTGCTTTAAAATAGTTAAAACCTAATAAAGATCACTTTTTTCTTTGACTGTTTTAAATTTATTAATTAAATATGCTATAAACTATTTTCAATTTAAATTATCTAATGTATATCACAAGTTACTCTTCTCAGCAGTTTCCTTAAACAAAATTATACTTTAATATGTTTTCTGAGTTATTTTATATCGTGAATAATGCATATATACATGTTTAATTGGCAAAAAATGCCTAACCTACGCCACTGCTAGAGTAATGATTACCACCTCAAGGAACGCCATCTGTATTCCTTGAAATTAATACTAAGTAATCTAATCTGTGTAATACGTAGTCTCTGACCTCTATGATCCTATAATAATACGTCATTTTTTATGTAAAGCTGAAATTCCAAGATGTTCCATTTATAGATGATCAACTTTCAGAACAAATTCCTAAACGAAGTCGATAAATTTCATTTATATGCGAGGAAAATTATAAACATTTAAATAATCACTGCTTTATTATTAAATTACAATAATAGACGATAATTTTAGATAAACAGAATATTAAATGTAGTGGATTTAATAACGCGTGTCTTATTTCAAGTAGATATGATTCTTTTTATCTTGCTATAATCTTTTTATTGCATCCTCGGATTGTTAAACAAAAAACACATAAACGACCCCAGTAAAAACGTTATGGTCATTAAATTAAAACGAGTAAATCTGGGGTCAGGGTGAGTTTTTTTGAAGAGTAAATAGAGGGCGGTTTCGCGCGCTATCGGGCCGGTATAATAGTTTGTTTATTTTCCCACTGTTCACCGGCGATTTCCCGACAGCCCTGTCACCTTATCCATCCGTACTTGTGCTTAACATCCGCGCTCTTCTATGCAAAACATTACAAAGTAGATCAATCTGTGATCCTTGGAACGCATGTCAGGTTATCTGAAGTCATTAAAATTATTAACAGCCCGCTTTAAAAATTTGATGTCGTCAGAGCCGTTCAGAAAGTATTAATCGAGTTATCGGTGGTGTTTATATTGTGTTTTGTTGACCAACAAACATCTAAAATGACCGTGAAAGAGAATAATTTATCGGTAACTACCAGTCAGTCGCCATCTTTCTCGTGAGTTTTTCTCATACGGATTATTTTAATTTTAATTCGAGATAATTATGCTGATTGACTATTGAGGTTTTGTGTTCTCCAAAGTGTGGAATATTCAACAATTGAAGGCCGGATTGTTAACCCCTGAAAACCTGAGGTAAGCCGATCTATTTACATCTTTTTAAACGTCTTTCGATCCGATCTCTCCTCACACAGACATCACTTTTATTACAAATTTTACATCTATTGTGTAGCCATCATGATTTCACAAAGACCTAATTAATTCAATATCACTCGGTTGTGCGCGATCGTCATAAATATATGTTTTAAATCGCCAGAATGGTATTTTTTTCAGAGGATGTTTATATAAATATTTTTGCTGATAATAATTTTGGGTACATGACGGCGATTTAAAGAAAAATGTACATATCTGTCTAATAAGGAAGTCCAACTCATAAACAACAGTAACAGCTAATCGTATTAAAAGTTTATTAATAAAATTTATGGGAATATTACTTTCCGAATAGACAGCTGGGATATAAAAACCGTAAACGAGAACTTGGGTGTTCCGATAAGTTTTATTAACGTTTTCCACATTATGATTATCTTTATGAAAATGTTAAAGGTGTAAAAATAGCGAGGGTGTAATAAAGATGTCCCCGTTTGTTGCCGTGGGGATATTTCTGTTCGTCAAGGGACTGGTAAATTCCGATGAGGTAAATTAAGCTCTGCCGATACATTATTTTATTTATCCGTTTCTAAAAATAACCATAATATTGTCACGTGATTTGTTATAATTTAATATGAAATTGTAATTACACCGAACATAATATGGAGTAATGAAAGTTGTACGTAAATCGATAAGTGACCGCAAGAAACAGCTAGATTGGTCTACGCCTGCAAGTAAGTGCACTTTTCCTTAGACAGTGGGTGCCTTTTTATATTGTCGAAGATTTATTTCGGTGGATGGATGTACATATGAATAAGTAGGCCATATTTAAATTTAGGATGCCAGGTGTAGGTAGAAAAATCCTATTCTTGACAATCCTCGTCACTTTTGATAAAACTGTACTGAATGTTTTAACAAACGGTGTAGTCCCAAGCAAGCAGTACCCTGAAATTCTAGTAATTCTACCACATACTCGCAGCATTTTTATTCGAGTCGTATGTTCATAACTCACATCGCCAGGTTGTTCGTTTCACGGCTCAATTTCCTTTGTTAATGCGACCTGTATTTTGTTTTATTTGTTAACGCATCGGCCAAAGGTCAAGTGGAAATGGTTAATTGTTGGGCTCCTATTTGTTTGTATCGGCCGTGGTGTAATCTGTCGGGAGCTGCTCCGATTGCAATCAGCTGTTTTTAACAAATATGGCTGATCGAGGCATCTGCGTATCATTTCGTGAGCCTCAACGAATTGCTTACGTCCAAATCGAACGAAATTTTCGCAATACCATAGTGTATTGCCGTAGTTCTGACGAGGGATATTCGTTCAGCTGTCAAACATTCTGGAACTGCCAAGAGGGACCATCGTATTTGCAATATTGCGCCTACAAAAGATGACAGTAACCGTGAGGTATCTTTAATGAAAAAATCAATAATTCAGAGGTTACATTATATTGTTAGATGGATATATCTGTCACATAATGTCACATAATAAACGACTTTCTCATTTGATAAGAATATCGGTATCCGGGGATCAAAAACTGGCTTTCTACCAATGGAACAAGACGTGTGGAACAAGAGCTTACAGAGAATTTTGTGGAACATGCTGAACACTTTTAAAGAACTTGGGGATGGCTTAAACTCGTTTGCCTACAGACTACCCCATATATCTTCCGTATTTCCAGTAGTTCCACTAAGTTTCCTCCCAATTTTCCTTATTTGCCCATTATGGATTATTTCGTGGTTCCTACTTAAACAAATTTGGACTTTCTGAACCTCCGTAGCTAGTTTGCAAGCACTACAACAAAACATTATTGAATCTCAGTGAAATCATACCGTTAGAAGTGCTTGCAAATAATTCTGTTAGCATGAGGACGTTTCTAAACTTTTGCCATTGTAATTTTTGTCAGAATTAACGGTAAAATGAAGGGTCACAAGACGAAGTAATAGAAAAAAGACGACGGGTACGGAGTAAGTGCGAATGTACTATTGAAAAAGAATAAAATGCGACTTCCTTTCCCCTGAAATATAGGCAATTTTGATTGAACTTTAAAGTTAATTATGATCTTGATCTCAAAAGTCATTCCATCTATTGATAAAGGGCATAATCAAAATTAATACTTGCGTATATTACTAGGGGACGAACATATTGAAAGTGTATCATTATAGTCTTTGTCAATCGTACTTAAACGACACTCATGAAATTAAAATTAAAACATTTAAAAAACAAATTTCGAGGCTGTGTATGTTGCGGAAATGATTATGGGACGATAATATTTCATTTTGATATCCAACGATTTATAATTAATCAATTCCTTTGACTATTATCTGAAGAAAAACGCAGTTAAGGCCATTTTTCGACTAACATATTTTTCAGATTCACTATTGCAAATTGATTATGTACAAGGAAATTATCATCGACCAAAATAATGTATGCATCAACTCAAACCAAATTTGGAACTATTAGGTAATAAAAACAAGAAACTGTGCAGTTGCCTAGTTAGTATATTGACGGACGATCTCTTCACCAATTACACTAGGGACAGAAATTAAGGGATACAAAAAAAATCCTAAACTTTTAGGTGATTTTCAAAGGGCTGCAATTTGGAGAATAATGGTCACAGAGCAATTTAAAAAAAAAGTAAATTGAAGCTCCAAGTTTCTAGTTTTCAGATGTTCAGTTAAAAGTTTTTATCATCAGCAGTTTTTGAGTAGTCATTGCAAAAAAAAATTATTTTTCGGTGAGTTATCGTTGTTCAAAGCAGAAAAGTCCGTTTTGGCTTTGGTAATTAATTTCTCGGGTAATAATGATCGTACAGAAAATTCAAGTAGGGTTTTAAAAACTGCAAAGTATTTTTTACAAGTAGTAGTCATTGGTTTTTGATAATAAAAAATTTCGGTGCGAGAATTTTGATTAAAATAAAGGTCAAAAATTGCGTATTTAGGGATATTCGCTTAACTTGGGATGGCATTGCAAATAATGGATAGACTGAGGATGTTGACTGTTTCTTTTCAACTTCAAAGTACCCTAAAGGAACCCCGAATGTTTCAAAGCGCTGCGATTTTTTTTTTTCGGAATGTTTGAATTTGTCGTTTTTGCTAAAAATCAATTTCGGAATGAATTTTCCATTATTCAAACATTTTTTGAGGTTGAAAATGTTTGTTTAGCAATAATCCATATTTTTTTATCAAAAAATGTTAATGATTGTAAGAAAAAAATGAAAAAATACGTTTAAAAATCAAAATTGACACTTTTTTGCTTTGAACGACGGTAACTCAGCGAGAAATCATCGTACAAGCTTTTAGACCATTCAAATTAAAGGGGATAAAGGTATCTAAAAAAGACATGATGAAATCACCGAAAACAATGTATTAAAGTCCGTGGACTTTTTGAAAGGCAAGCAAAAATTTGGAAAAACATTTTTCCGATGGTTTTCTTATAATTACTCAAAAACTGCTGAGGTAAGAAATTTTAAACTCAATATCTGAAAACTACGAACTTGGAGCTTCAATTTGCTTTTTTTAAAATTGCTCTGTGACTATTCTTCTCCAAGTTACAGCCTTTTGAAAATCACCTAAAAATTTTGGATTTTTTTTTACGTCCCTTAATTGTTGTGCCCAGTGTATCTGTTCCGATTTCTGCGAATTTTTAAATAAGACAGAAATGTATAGTCAATAATGGTTAAAAAGGAGTCCTTGGAGGAAGAGGAAATTTAGTCAAAACGTGGTTTCTCGCTCTGCGTTAACTGTGAAATTAAAAAAATCGATCCCATTTTTTCTGCTGGAAGCTGCTATTCGAACACCAATTTTGTGATGATGTAATGGAGATTTATCAAAAATATTATCCACATTCACATATTTTGTGGATTATCGTACCCCTAGAGATGAAACAACTTCGACACTTCGTTAGAAAAACATCTACTCAAATGCATGTAAACACTCATCAGCATCTAATTCTACCTTCAACATAACTAAAAGTATACTCCACGGTGGTTTAAGTTACGCTAGAAGCGCCTTTAGGACTAGTCCTAATGTATGTTCCTACGCAGAATCAGGAGTACCACCCCTTGAAATTAGTTGGTTAAATCCTAGACACCACATTATCCTGTTCACTAACACGGACTATCAGTCAGTGGAAGGCAGGCCGCAAATACCGCCAGCTTCTCGATAAAAATTTTCTCGATTTGCCAAGAAATATGTAATTTAGACTTGAACTAAAACATTGTGAAACAGTTTTTGTGAAATACCTCAATCTTGTCTGAAAATATTTCACTTCTACGAGATTCTAGAGGAACAAAACGATGCAAAAATACCGACAGGTGACAGACCCGCACCTTTCCAAGGCACCAGTCACTCGCGGACTCTTCCAACATATGCTGGAGTCCTCGTTGGAGCAGAATTGTGTGTGATCTGACAAACTCTCCTCTGTGCCACATTAACATATCATGAAGTTATAATATGGCCATACTCTCTTAGCTCTATCACGACCATAGCTGACAGGTTCTCGCAAGACTCATTAGTAATGAGAATATCTGCATTGAGATGCCATATTCTCTCTTCATAAAGAAGTTACTTTCTTGTGGTAAGGATCCCAGTGTCATATAGGGATAATGGGCCACGAAGAAACTGATGACTCATCTCAAATCGCCACTTATGCTGCTCGTGGCGATCCACAGGATATCATAAATGTGGGACGAAATAAAGAGGCAATAAAATAGGGCAAAATGGGATAGAACGATCAATAAACTTGAAGCTGTAAAACAAGTAGTGGGAAAAGGAAAGTGCCCACAGGTTTAACTAGTCATGAAGCGATTGTAGTCACCAGGCTTGGGATCTGACATTTGTACACTTGTAATGGGAATCTATCAATAAAACCAATGATGAGGAATGTATGGTTTACCGGAATTTTCGCCAGGTAGCAGACGTACCCAACAATATAAGAGCTGTTTAACAACCCTATTGCAATAAAAGCTATGATAGAATTTTGCAAACAAGGTGGTTTCTTTCGTCAACTGTACCTAAACGATAAATATGTAGATATACATAAAATGGATAGATCCATTCTAAATGGGACTAATAACCATAGCACATAGTTGATGTCACAAGAGATTACAGTGGCAAGAAAACTGTACCAAAACTGCTTGACAATAAAGTTTGGACAACAAAAAAGTAATTCACATAAATTTGCGATACTAGCTTCGATAATTCTTTTTAAAATTTAAGATCACCGTTGGCTAAGATATTTTTGGTGTCGGTAGAACATAAAAATATCAATTTAATGCATTTTCTATTCAGAATCACTGCGTGTCAAATTGATGGGTAATTCTGTTTCCTTAAATAGCCCTGATTTAAAAAAGTCCCCACTTTTGCAAGTTGGACGTACTCCCACGTATTTTTATTGTAATTTTTACTTGCATGAATGAAATGAATTTGAGTCGTAATTTTTGATACCAAAGTCCCATAGAAATAGTTACCTGTGTTACTTATTTTATGGAATAGTTTTGCATGTCATCCCTGTTACTATAACCCTATAGTAACAGGGATGATATAGTCTCGGTTGGAAGTATAGGATTTGAATTGCGTATCATTTGTGTTGTCAAAAGATAGCGTTTCAGTATTTAACGACTGTCATCTACAAACCATACGACAATTTTGGAGTTTGTGTACAACTGTTTTATGAAAGTGAGCGATCATTTACAGCTGCATTAAGAAAAATTCGCACAAAATTAGGACAAAATGAAGCGCCTACAGTTCGTAAGTTAATCAAGAAATTTTAAGAGACGGGTTTTGTTATTGTTAAGGCAACACTAATACGTCCTCGTCGTGTTCGGTCACATAAAGATATTACTATAGTGAGGGAAAGCGTATGGGAGTATTAAACACATCAATTTGACGTCGGTCGTGCACAATTGAATCTGTCAAGAGCCACCACGCGTCGGATTTTAAAGAACGATATTCTTTTCCATTTGTAGCGTTATCCATTTTATGCTGAAGAATAAAAGACCTCAGATTGTCAAATATTATTAATTTTATTCACAAATCACATCCTCTAGTTGCAAATGAGACACCCTATAATAGGTAGATTGAACGTCTGTCGATACAATAGAGTGGCCTGCTCGATCTCCAGATCTAAAGCCATTAGATTTCTTTTTTATACTTATAAGGGCTACTTAAAATCTAAGGTATATGCTACGCAATCTACGAATATTGAAGTTTTGAAGCAGAGAGTTACTGGTTAATACTGAGGAATTGAATAAGTCTAACAGCTGAACAGGTGAGAGAAGAGTTTTATAACGTTTTATAAGGATGTACTGTCAGCAAGAGGGAGGTGCGCATTTTACATTTTTTATTTTAAAATTATTTAAAGATATTTGTGAAATAAATGTATTGCTTCCATTAATTATAGAAATTATTTTTGATGTAAAACAAAATGAAATTCGGATACGTAAAAACCTCGAAGTGACTTTTTGCGTGATTTCTGTGAAACCTGACACAGCTTATGCCAATATTAAATTTCACCCAAATATTACCACACTTTCCATGTGTGTATATATCACAACGGATCTAATGTACTGGGATGTATATGTACTGGGTAAGGAAATTTTGATATTTTTTCGATAGAAAATCTCGTTAACTGTAGGGGATATGAGAAATATTCCATTCTCGATCTCTTTTTTCGAGGGGTGAAAACTATTGGGTTGTCCATTGTTGTGTGTGAGCTTAATTGAAAATAAGTGAAACCGAGCATTGTAGGCACGTGATGCTTTTTTATTTTAAAAAAGGCAATAGAGCCGCTGAAACTTGTCGCAAATTGTGTTCTGTGTACGACAAAAATGTTATTTAAGATCGAACGTGTCAAAAGCGGTTTTCAAGAAATTTCGATCTGGCGATTTTTCCTTCACGGGCGCCCCAACGTCAGGCCGACCTAAAGAAGTCGTTCCCGAGCATTTACGAGCCTTAGTTGAGGCAAATCCTCGCCAAACCATACGTGAGCTTGCAGAAAAAATCGGGACGTCAAAATCTAGTGTACAGGATCACCTTAAACAACTTGGGCTTGTCAGTAGACTCGATGTTTGGGTTCCACGTGAACTCAGTGAATCCATTTTAATGGATCGCATCATTATCTGCGATATGTTAAGGATTCGCCAATGTAGCGATCCCTTTTTTGAGAAATATGGTTACTGGAGATGAAAAGTAAATCATTTACGATAACGTCAGTTGAAAAAGATCGTGGGAAAAGTCCGGGGAACTTTCTCAATCCACATTAAAGGCAGGGCTTCACCCCAGGAAACTTTTGTTGTCCGTCTGGTGGGATTTCAAAGGAATCATTGATTTTGAGCTACTCCCGAGGAACGAAACAATAAATTTGGACGTTTACTGCGAACAACTACAAAAATTGAGCGAAGCCATGCAGAAAAAGCGCCCAGGACTTGTAAATCGTAAGAAGTTCGTCTTTCATGAAGACAACGCTCGACCTCACACTTCTCTGCAGACCCGGAGTAAATTATTGGAGTTAGAGTGGTTAGTGGTAGTTAGGTTAGAGTGGATATTTTACTCCATCCACCGTGTTGTCCAGACCTCGCGCTCTCGCGTTTTCCTCTCGGACCTATTCCGTTCCATGGATAACAGTTTACGAAACTTAACATTTTCCAATGACGAGGAAGTCATATCATTTAAAAATGTTTTTTACGAGCAAACCGCAAAGTTTTAATGAAAATGGTATTATGAAGCGTACTGAGAGATGGGAGAAAGTTATTGAAAATGGAGGAACGTACATTATTGATTAAAATAATTTGTAATAACTATAATTTTAATAATAAAAACTGAACGAACTTTTTGGACAACCGGATACAATTGGTTATGTCTTCGTTTTATCTCGCGGTACATACCATTAATATTCAATGCAGGACTAATAAATTCCGTCCCTCTTTTATCCCGTTCTGTGGAAATATCATCAGCTTATTTTATCAGCTTTTTAATTAATTAGTATTAATTGAAATTATCTACAAAATAGAAACTACACCTCATAAATCATATGTCCATTTTCAATTAAAATTGTTAATTGTGTTGTTTTTCGAACCAAATTAACTAATTGGCGAATATCACGCTCGTTGCGGTTTTCTAGAGCCACCCCGTACGTAGTTAATAGTGTGAAAGAGGCATCTACATTGTTTAACCTCTGACTTATCTCGCCAATACATTTCGCGCAAACAGCATTAAAAAACGTCGTCGATAAAGAGACTTCAAGTAACTGCCATGGCCGTGCTGATGAAAATCGACGCTATCAGCGCTTGTCCGACTTTTCGAAAAGAAATCTCGACAACGAGCAAAGCAAATAGCCCGGTTGTGTAACAGAGTGCGCTACTAGGTGTACGGCATTTATAAATAAGCGTCCGAAAACTCCGAAACGAATTGTATTACGGCGCGGCCTATGCCCCCTATACGTTTTACCATCCGTCCGAACCCGTTCATTCACAAAACTGTCCGATTCATTTTTTTTTCACACGGTTGCACCGACGAGGCATGGCCGGCGCGTGGGACCCCGCTAATGATTCCTTTATTGTCGCCGGAGCCAATTTCGACTGTCTAGGAACAGATGGAGGCACTCATCGGCGAAATTGTTTTCTCGTGTGGTATCGATTAGATTTTTATTAGAAACTAAAAAAAAAAAAAATAAAGGGAGATTCGAGAGGTTTGATATTTGGCGTGTGATCCCGGGTAATTTTCGAGGTATTTCCCGAATTAATGAGCGATTGGTGAACTGTTTCCATCGACTGCTGGGATGGTTATTCGATACAGTGTGTCGGCGAAATACGAGACGTATGTGAACCGGCGTGATTTGTCGGGCAACCAGTGGCGTGCGATACACGCACAAGAAACTGGCGAGACAGAAAATAATAGAATTACGAGGGGTGTCTTTTAAGTTCTTACAAAAAGTGAAAGAGAAACGAAAAAGTTCGAAACAAAGTGTTTTATTGCTTTTCGAAATATTCGCCTTTCAGGTCAATACATTTTAGCATACGCTCAAACCAGTGGCGGTTCGTGATGAAATGAAACGGGTGTTCTGCACAGGACCGATCTTAGGGTATTGGCCGCTCGCGTGCAAATTTCAAACGTATTCAAACTACTGGCATTGTAGGGGTCGCAAAACAATTGCGCCGCAGGCGAAATTTTGAAAATTTTCAAGGTCACGCGTTTTCCTGATACTTCAGAATTTTTATGTAAAATCCGTTTATACAAAAATATATACTTTCACAAGAAACATTTTTGGAATTTCTACTAGAGGGTCTATAACACTTAAAATATTTTCCGAAAAAGTTTCAGCGTCACATTTTGTAGGTTTCAGGTATGTCCAAAAACGTTCAATCGGTTCACCATCGAGAATATATCTTAAAACTACCACTAACCGAGTTTTTGCAGATACGTCAGTTGTCTCGTCTCCCATAACTGCCAAAAATGAAGATTTGTTAATTTCTTTAATTATTTCTTCATGACATACTTTTAATATACAGTCTAAAAGATCATTTTGTATTTCTTTAGAGGTTCCTTTAAATACTGAAGCATTTTGTAGATGCTCGCTTAAAGTTACATCAAGCTCAGCAGAAAAAATTATCAAACCACGAAATATCCCCGAGTTTTGAGAGGTTTCAGCTTCGTCATGTCCTCGCAGCGCCAGTTCCAAAGGCCCCACAAAACTTTATGCAGTTTATAAGTTTTGACAAAACGTATCTCTTTTTTGTCACATTATCATTATGCTTCCGCACATTTATCCAATAAGCTGAATCTAGCTGCGCTTTAATATTAGTTGTTCCTAATAAAGCTAATTCCATTGTATTATGTAGATGGCTTTTGGAGTTGTCGTGCTTTTTTATTTTTTCAGTTAAGTGCACCAAATCTATCACCCCTACCTCCGTCCATGCTTTATCACCGCCAAAAAGTAAACAAGGAAAGCAAAATAATGTATTTTTTTTTGTTTCACCCACAAATCCAATTGTTCTTCGAATAAATGTCTCTATTAAATTATATGCTTTTCCGCGGCTAACACCTGCAGTCTCCATAACAATATCGGCCAATGGCCTACCATTGTTTTTTAAATCAATTTTTTCTTCATAAGAGTATGTAAAAAATCGCTTCACATGAACTAAATTATAAACTAAATCCATTATCACTATCACAGTATATAAATATTAATAATTAGTACAATAAATCACTACACAAATTCACAAAACAGTATTTAAAATCTCAAATTAACACGAAATACGAAATAGGTACGATTTACGCCCGCCCGAGGAGTAGGAAGGAGTAAAAATTCACTGATGTTGCCTTAGCTGGAAAAAATACAGCTTACTGACCGTGTAAATTCGCGCATTTACGAGTGCCAAGTGTGGATTGTCGCGGGAGTTGAGGGGGAGGACGGGTGTGCCGAGCCGTGCTGAGAACTACCTCGTGTGGCCCAGTTCAATGTACCGCGACGCGCTCGCGTAGAGACCCAGATAATTCATCTGGTCTACTACTCAATAGAGAACGGCGCTGCGGGCAGAATGCGACTTTAACGCAATAATTTGGTTAACTGCACCAACTAACCAACTATCTAATTGTTTTGGCAGTTCTGCAACTCTGCAGCACCTATACACCAGCCGCCCCTGGCTCAAACCAACTCTGGAAACATTTTCTCTACTCTGAAGTTGATATCGTAGAAACATGGTTTTGGAAGGCTTCAACATCTTCTTGGGGTGATGAAAATCGCTGTCCACGCTTCATTTGTTTGACAGTGGGGAACAAGTAAAAGTCATTAGGTGATAAATCGGGTGAATACGGGCAATGAGACATTAATTCGATATTTTTCTCCTTCAAAATATTCAGTTGTTTGACGTGTTGTATGGGAGCTGGCATTGTCGTGATGAAGAATGATGCGCCGTTTTTTGTTGTTTTTCCGTATTTCATCGAAAACCGTTGGCAAACAAATTGTTGTATACCATTCAACATTAATAGTTCTACAGTTCTTCGATCCTCTAAAGGAATGGTTGCGCGATATGTCCAGTACATCCAAAGAAACAAGCGATCATTTTCTTGGAAGTGCTCCGTGAACGAACCGCTTTAGTGGGATTCGATTCATTTTCAAACGCCCAAACAGTAGACTGTTGCTTGCTTTCCGGTTTATATGAATATATCCACGTTTCATCTCCTTTAACAATGGACGGAATTTACGGATTTTGCACGTCCTCGGTCGAATTTTTTGCGTTTCGGTCAAATTATGCGGAATCCATCTGGAACAGATCTTTCTCACAGCTAAATGTTCATACAAAATCGATTGTATTGCAGTCTGCGATATGCCAAGAGATGCCTCTATCTGTCTGTAAGTCACATGCCGATCTTCTTTAATCATATTGCGCACAGCATCGATGTTTTTTGGAACGACAACCGGTTTTGGTCGACCCTCACGACGTTCATCACTGACGGACGCACGACCACGACGAAACTCTGCAAACCAATAATTGTAAACAGTCGAGTAAACAGTAAAGAAACGATTCTATGCATTGTTGTCGAGTAAGGCCTTTCTTGAAATCATAAAAAATCATCCAACGCAAACCTTCACATTTCCATTTTTGCACAAACTTGCTCATTTTAAACGTTCATTATCAACACGCTACTCGGTCAATTTCTAAGTTGCCACTGGCTTCGCAATAACAAACGTTAAGGTTCACGAATACAGTGATGCCACATCTCAGTAACGCTATCTATTGGTCGATTGTAAAAACTTAAAAGGCATCCCTCGTACAAGTGGTTAGATTTCAATACTGAAGTCTATACACATTGAGATGGCATAGAATTGTAGCATAAGTACAGCTTTCGGTGTAGATTTATATAAATCTGTCTAAGATAATGTCAATGTTTGTGTGTACTCACAAACAACAATCACACTATACCATACCTATATACCATACCATGCTATGCCATAGGCGTATTAGGCGCCCCCAACTATAAAAACAGCATCATGAAATTGATTATTCTAAAAGTTTTTTTTTATTATTTTATAATTGTTTTATTACATTTTACCGGTAAATATTAAAAACTTATATTATCAGCATGCTTTATCAGTGGCGGGACCGTCTGTAAGTTACAATAATTAAGGCTGTGGGAAATGTTCTGCGCGTCATAGACGTACGCATCGTGACAAGGGTAATAAAATAATAACACAAAGTAATTAGTAACAAACGCACTAACCTGTTACAAGTAAATAAAAGGTGGTCCAACCAAAACGCACGATGTTAATTGTAAATAAAACAAAAAGTTTTCAGAGAATTATCTTAATATTTTTTATTATGATAGAAGGATCTGTGACAATTATGTGTGAAACAAAATATCGGCCAAATGCTCGCCACGGCTTCGGTGGCATACCTCTATCCAATGGTCCATATTTTCAATGACTGAGACATAATTGAGGTTCAATGTCGTTAATGTGCCGAATTATCTCATCCTTTAGCTCTTGAATTGTTCTTGGCTTATTGACGTACACTTTTTCTTTTAAATATCCCCAAAGAAAGAAGTCCAACGGTGTCAAATCGCATGATCGCGGCGGCCAATTAACATCGCCACGACGTGAGATAACACGGCCATTGAATTTCTCGCGCAAAAGTGCCATTGTTTCGTTGGCTGTGTGGCAAGTGGCACCATCCTGTTGGAACCACATATCGTCCAGGTCCATATCCTCAATTTCTGGCCACAAGAAGTCCGTTATCATCTCGCGATAGCGAACACCATTCACGGTAACTGCTTGGCCGACCTCATTTTCGAAGAAGTACGGCCCGATGACGCCGCCAGTGCATAAATCGCACCAAACAGTCACTCTTTGTAAATGCATCAGCTTTTCAACAATCACTCGTGGATTCTCATTTGCCCAAATGCGGCAATTCTGCTTGTTAACGAATCCACTGAGGTGAAAGTGTGCCTCGTCGCTGAAGATGATTTTCTTTGTAAAGTCACCATTCACTTCTGCCTGTTCAACCAACCATATTGACGGCGTATTGACGACGCTTGAAATGGTCAGTAGGCTTCAGCTCTTGAGTCAATTGAACCTTGTAAGCGTAAGCGTGTAAATTCAAATCTTTATTCAAAATTCGCATCAGTGATGTTCGTGAGATGCTCAATTGTTGGGCACGACGACGAGTCGAGGTTGACGGCTCTTCTGCTACACTATCGCGAACAACAGCAATGTTTTCCACAAAACGAACTGGGCGAGCATGCTCAGATGTTTTCACATTTCCTACAGACCCGCTTTGCTGAAATTTGCTCACAATTCTCCCGATTGTGGACACATTTGGTCGATTATGCTGACCAAAAAAGTCACGAAGTGCACGAAATGCATTTTGATTTGAACGCCCATTTTCGTAAAAGACTTCAACAATCTTAACGCGCTGCTCAATTGTGTACCTCTCCATGGTTGAATTTGTCAAACACTGAAACAAAGAAATGTCAAATTAAGTTGGGCAAAAAACTTGCCGTTAAGGTGTGACTCACAATTAACATCGTGCATTATGGTTGGACCACCCTTTATAATACTGTATGTATTTACTCTCTTAACAAGCGGGATGAAGTAGCATCATCACGAACTGGAGACGATCCGTAAATACTTTGCAACATCAGGTATGTCTCCACATTTGTCTTAGAGAATGATGTTGGCTGTGGTGCAAATATGGTCTTATGTTTGGAGAACTACCGTCCGACACCTACTGATGTAATATAGGCATACGTAAAATACTATTTGCACTAACTTAACGGTTCTGTAGACTATGACTATTAGCAGTATCATCACATCCTTGTCTTAATCTGTTAGAATCGGTGTCTTGCTTTAGTACACTTTCAAACTTTTGTTTGACGCGCTCTATTGCATCTCTATTGTTTCTCTATTGCGTCATGCACATTTCATGTGTTGTGAAAGAGAACGGCCTACTGAACGCATTGTCGCGGCACCATCCGTCACAAACATCAAGATTTGACTTGTTGACACTTGAATTTTCCTAACGTTTCTAGCACCACCTGCGTAATTGTATTTCCAGAACAGTCAGTAAGTCGTTTTCTAACTAATAGCAATGAAAATGTCAATTGCCAAGGGTCCAGTACATGTACTATAATATTTACAATAGATTTTTTTTATTATCAATCGTCTCGTCAATACATAACCACAGTCTATTTTATAATTTACGTGTGATCTTGTCTATGATGTCGCGTACACTTGATACATCGCCCCATGATGTTCTGCGACTTGGTAACTGAAACTGTATTGGTATTTGTGCCAAAACTTTCGAAATGGTTCTTTATCTAGTATGTGAAGCAGAATATGACAGGCTATGAACATCAACAATAAATCAAAGTAAATTCTAGGTCAAGGAAAACAATGAATTTAATTCACAGATAACAAAATGAGGAATAAAAAGTAGTGCCAGATATCCTTAAAGACATTTAAAGTAAATGTTCGAAATGCTCACCTCCCTCTTGTTGACAGTACAACATCCTATTATAAGACCCTTCTCTCGCCCATTCAAGTGTTTATGCGGAACTTAACCTATATTTTTCTGTGATTTTCGACTTCAAAACTTGTTAGTCGATTGCGTAGCGTATACCTTACATTTTAGCGTAGCCGCATAAAAATACATCTAAGGGCGTTAGATCTGGAGACCGAGCAGGCCACTATAGTGTATGCCGGCGTCCAATTCACCTATTATGTTACTGTTCATTGACATAAGCTCTTGGTGCGCGATAACACCATCCTCTTGAACATTTATCTCCAGATCTCCTAATTCATCAGGATTTACCTTTAGAATCCTCAAAATTAGTGGCTCAATAGAATTCTGCAACAGGTCCAAATACAAGTCTCCTATTAAATTTCGATTTAATAACACAGGTAATACTCAAGATCCCTGCCCACAGTTTGAACAGTTTTTTTACAGATATTTCACACACAGCAGCTACAGATGTAGATTGCGTGGGATTGCGTCTTAAATATTTTTTAATTTAACACTGGAGTAGGTTGGAATCTTTGGTTTGGTTTGGTTGGAAAATTGGTTTACTATTTAAAATAAATGAGAACCTGATTTGTTTTATTTTTAACCTTTTTGCAACTCCTGAAGGCAACTTGATAAAGAATATATAACTCGAAATATGTATAAACTGTTTTATTTTTAACCTTTTAATTTGTATTTCCAAAGGGCTACTTCATACGTCGACCGCCCACATTAAAAGCTTTTTTTTATTATTATTTTTTGTTTTTTTCAGGCTCGGATGGGGTTTCAAGAGACCTGGCGCCATGGCGGATAACCGGTGTTTTTCTGGAGGCGGTAAGTCGTAATGTGTAGCTTACGTATTGATTAAATTTTCGGTAGACTTCTCACGGGCGACCCTCGTTGGATCGCGTGCTATTTCTGCATATTTGTCTTAACTCTGTGTAGAAAACTGGAAAATTCAGACGTGTTTGATGATAGTTTTCTAGATGTTCTATATAAAAGTTATATACGTATGTACATATGTAATATATACGGGGCGACCAGGTGTTCCAATACTAATCGAGTTCTATTTAATTAAAATCGTTCTTACAGTTTTCGCAAAGTTTAATCAACAACCTTTAATAATAAATCGAAAAATATTGCAAATAGGTTAAAGGGTGCTACAGCATCACCAGAACACATTGCAAGTTTTAAAATGGTAAACGAATAGAACATTCACGTGTGTTCGGTTCTTATTTCACTGATGACCTGTCTATTTATAATTCTAGAATAAATAAAAACGAATTGTTGAAAAAAGGACGCGAAATTTTCGTACAAAATCATACGAACACAGTCGCGTGTTCGTTCGGTTGCGGTGTCACTGGTACAGTTTTAATTTTGACGTGAAATGGTCATCAATAATTGCAAAATTTTAAAACAATTCAGAATTAGTGAATCAAACGAACAAAGTCGCGTGTATGTTCGGTTCCGGTTTCTCTGATATGGTTTTAGCTTGTCTGGACAATAATTGGAGAAATTAAGAGGAAATTAGGAATAATAATAATAATGTCTTTATTTTTGTGATTTTACATTAAAATTTTGTGGTTATAAACTGGCGATTTTAACAGTACGTTAGTTTCAATCTGAAAATAAAACATACTTTCTTCTCGAGAGCCTAGTCTAGGTATGCGTATACTAAATATATTTATTAAATACCCTTCTAGAGTTCAATGACTAGATGTCAAATCTTTCTAGAACCATAGTATGGTCGTATCCCCTCACTGGGTAATAATTGTCTGCGAAATGACAGACAGGCTTTAAGAAGCGCCGTTGAATATTTTCAATGATTCCGTCAGACCAAAATCCGCACCAAACAGTGACTTTCTCGAGATGCATTTGGTGCTGGTGTATCTCGTGTGGATTGGTATCGTCCCAAATCCGACAATTTTGCTAGTTCACATATCCATTCATCCAAAAATAGGCCTCGTCATAGACTCTCACGCACAGCAGCCATGTTTTCAGCAGACTTTGGCTTTCGGCGACGTACTGGTGTTGACTGATTATTTATGAAGCCGGTTGACTCTAATTTGTCCACCAAACTAGGATAAAAAACACGTAATACGT
The DNA here is from genome assembly GCA_037954035.1 of Rosalia funebris. Taxonomy (NCBI): domain Eukaryota; kingdom Metazoa; phylum Arthropoda; class Insecta; order Coleoptera; family Cerambycidae; genus Rosalia; species Rosalia funebris. The sequence goes on along the minus strand of JAZFAV010000039.1, from coordinate 19,340,210 downwards.
GGAATGTTTTTCGAACGGAGCACTGATTGAAAATGAAATTTGATGAGTTGCACGCTATAACCCTCCATGGTGATTTGCCATACACTACTGAACAATTCACAACAAATTTGACATGACGCTTGAACAACATGGCGGCTATAACCTAACACACTTCAAGCGTCCCTATGGAAAGACGCTGTAGTTTAGTCTTCGAACACCACGATACAACAAGATCGATGAGTTTTTACAACTTAAGTGATGATCGTCTAAGCAGGAAGTAATCAGAAAAGATGGTACGCGATATAAGTAAGCATCAGAGACAAATCATTAGTAAATAAGATAAAGAATATTGGTCCCAAATTCTAGCCTTGAGGTATACCAGAGGACGCTAAGAAAGTGTCGGATTTAAAGCCATTGTATCAACCAAATAATGTACTTCTGGATAAATTCGATTTGACTAAGTGAAGATTACTATCGAATGCATATTTAAGTAAAATCCATATACCTAATACATAAGAGTAAAATACATAAATTATTTTGACCAAGAAAACTATTCTAAAAAAAAATTGGGTTTCATCTTCGCATATTCGAACTACCCAATTATTTCAGTCTAGATTTTCATGTCTGTTCGTAAATAAATATTCTACATCTGCATAAAGAAACGGTGACATCCATCGCCATTAATATTATCAAAACCTTGACACAGTGTTTGTCGCTGATGCCAATCTCGGCCCTGAATTTCTGTTATTTAAAAAAAAATCGTCTACGTGTCGCATCATACTAATGGCAAATAGTGTGACATCTCTCTCGCCTTTCCAATACGCATTGTTCGAAGAAACTTTCCTTAAACTGAAATAAAAGCCACACGCTCGACCTCTCCGCGTCCGAAGAAGAATAGAGATCGCTCGGCTGATGTAAAAAATTGAATATTTTGAATAAATTACGCTAAACGTATGTGACCTTGACTCCTCGAGAGCACCGCAAAATTCACAGCCGTCTAGGTGTTCTCACGGCTCACTGCAATCGTTATTTTTTATGTTCGGTCGGGACGGGAAGCCTCATTCGGAAGATAACTGTGTTTTGTTTTCTTCGATGTGAGGTGGCGATATCTACCGTCAAGAAGTCGAATCGTCCCAATTGCATTGCCTGTGGCCGTTTTCGTTTGGTATATTGTTTCCATTAAAATACACAGCTACAGCATCTAGGCCTAATTCCTACATCGCATAAAAGGTGCGGTAGCTGTCGGGTTTGTGCGGGACACATACGGGGTGTTCGGAGTTGCGCGAACCGACATGCCCTTGTGGGTATCGTAAGAGTCCGATGTGATAAAGGGTCTTTCAATAAGGACGCTCGATTTTTAAACGTAAATAAAACAAGTTGCGTGTGAGATATCCACCCAATTTTTTTTATTTTAAAATATTTTATGGCATTAAGTATGGAATATAACGTCGTTTAAATGACCGCCGAGGCTTTGCTTGGTGGCACGTATTTGGGAGGTCCAATTTTCGATAACTTTGTCGCATAAATCTGGCTGAATTTGATGGATGGCGTTTGTTATGTTGACTTTGAGGGCATCGATTGTTTGCGGTTTATTCGCATAGAATAAATAGAAAAAAGAAGTCTAAAGGCGCTGAATCGCGCGATCTCGGTGGCTAGTTCACGTCACCGCTGCGCGAGATAACCATTCTCTCAAATCGCTCGTGCAGAATGTCCATTGTGACATGCGCTTTGTAGCACGTAGCGCCGTCCTGTTGGAACCATATGTCGGTATCCACATCATCCAGTTTAGGCCACAATAAGTTGCTTATCATCGATCTGTAGCGCTCGCCGTCGGCGGTTATGGCAATGTTAGTTTCGTTTTGGAAGAAGTCGATCGATGGATCGATGATTCTGGCAGACCAAAATCCGCACCAAACAGTGACTTTCTCGGGATGCATTTGGTGCTGGTGTATCTCGTATGGATGAGTATCGTCTCAAATCAGACAATTTTGCTAGTTCACATCCAAAATCATCCAAAAATGGGCCTCGTCGCTAAAGACGAGTTTTTCCGAAATTTGGGTCAACTTCCAACTACTCCAGAGCTCACTCAACGAACACACGGCCTTGTCTAGGGTCGTTTACCTTAAGTTCCTGTGTCAGTTGGATTTTATACGGGTGCATACCCAAATCCCGACGCAAAATTCGCCAAGTTGAAGTCGCAGAAAGGCCAAGTTCTTGTGAACGATGCCTCGGGTTTTGCTGTACACTCGCACGCACAGCAGCGATGTTTTCAAGCAGACCTTGCGTTTTGGTGACGTACGGGTGTTGGGTCATATAAAAAACGGAATAAATAGGCGGCTGTCACGAGCCAAACATATTATTTAATACCCGTCATATTTTAAATCAGGAAAATATAAATACCTTTTCACATTCTGGACAAACGCATCGCATATTTACTAAACCCATAGAAACAAGGTATAAATATTTACATTCCACAGCGAATAAAACAACTGACAGTGGCCATACACGACGGCATAGCCAAACTGAATTACTTGTACCTACATCGATTCAGATATCTGACTGCATGACAAAATAGTCACTACGACTCAACAAATCTTCAACTTGCAAATATCCATAGATAACCGAGATCACTTTAATTTTAGAGAAATTTGTATTATTTTCTGGATGAATCTGTAGTCACGAATTCTTAACTTGTATATTCCAAGTAAAACCTTTACAAAACATTTAAAAAATGCCTAAAATCTAGGGACCAAGTCATGAGACTGATGACGCTGAGGAAAGCAACAACTGCTATTATACAAAAATATTTTTAATAAATAGAACTCAGTTCTAAAACCTTTAGTGTTTTTTCTGCATGACGTCGCCTGCAATCAATCTGGATATCTCTGTATAACAGTTACGCTAAACCATAACCTTGTATACAATTTATTTCAATGCCATGTGCCATGTTTCAGGCCTCCCCAAATTTGTGTAACAAAATTCCATCCGAGACAATAAAGTGTAGCCCCAGAGCGAAATTTGTTGACGACACTTATCCAATTTTTCGGAATATACCTCTCTAGTGTTTCCAGAACCGTCCGTTTTATGCCCGGCCTCCCGCGGCGTAAAATTAGGCGCTCGCCGGATTTTACGATGTTGCCCCCTTTTTATTTAGCGCCGCAATAAAAGCCACCGCCACCGCTGCGTCATTGAAGCTCAAAAACCTCATTATCGAGTTATATGGAGATGGTCAGGTTATAAACGGCCGCACGAGCTGTCGGCTTGTCGTTTTTCCGTACAAGGTACACAACTTGGCTACTACCAGGCGGCGTTGCCACGTCGCATGCGCCTACTCGACTGGAGCTGAGGTGGAGTCGCATGCGAGAACAGTGGAGACTGTATGGCTTAATATTTACATTGTATTTAGCTTCTGAAATCGTTACTGTAACTTTTAGTGTAACGTGAATTAACGAGGTTTAAGTTAAGTAATGAAGGAATTTCAGATCATACATTACATTTGTCAATATCATACAGATGGGTTAGTAAAATTTTACAAATTATGCGTTACAGATCGTGTTGACATGATTTTAGTGAAATGAATTAAGACTAATTATTTAAGACTAAACTGATTCGAGCTAATTCTGAATTTTATATAAAACTAAATACAATGATCAAAAAAGTGAGCTAAAATAGTGTACAGTGACTTCTTTAGAATGAAATTGAAAAATAAATTACCGCGCATTTCTAACAGCTGAAATTATTACCCAGTATTTCATTTTGCTAAGTTTTATATTTGAGGTTATATTTTATTTTAACTAACCCATAAATCTCACTGACTGCCAAATTTATTTCTCTTAAATCAGGCATATATTTTTGCAGAAACAGTTGTGGTGGAATTGAAAATCAATCTCGTATGCGTGTTATTTATTACTTGTGTATATTCAAGTACGATCTAAGTGGATCCTCCTACACAGCTTATTAAATAGTAAAATATCTAGATGTTCGACTAAAGTGAAATCTAAAGGGGACCCTACACGATCAATCGAAATGACATTCGGAATTAATCATTCAGATTGACGATGTGCCAGGAATGATGTTAGGCTCCAAGCGGACCCTACGCGGTTATTCCGGAGATCATTCCAGTCTACTCAGTTAACCTCAAGCTGTCGAGAAAAGTGAACCGCAATGTCTAATAAAATTGTGAAAAACAAAAAAAAAAAGAAAGCATGTTCAGCTATCCTGTTAGCTATAGCCACTTCAACAAAGGTACAAAGGAAGTTTTGCGTTAAGCAGTGGTTATCAAAACGTGAGGAATATTCTCATTTGAAATTGGCACGGGAAATAAAAGTTAATGCATCAGAAGGCTACAAAAATTACTTCCACATGGATGATCTGGCAGTGACCCTGCGGCACTTAGTTTACTTCCCGCTGGAAGTTAGAGCGAAGTGTGTTAACTTTTTTTCGGACGTCCTCCACAATGGCGTTGGGCGTCATCTCCTTGAAAATTGCTTGTAGTTTCGTTAGCGCTTCGTTCCGACGGTACTTATTACTGTAAAAGGGAGATGCGCTATTCCACAACTCCGGTAAGGTTTCGTATAATTCAGTAAATTTCCTCAACAAATCACCCTTGGAAAGGTCATTAACTTCCTCACGCTGCTCCATGGTGAAAAAACAGTGAAACGGTTCTTAACAGGTGTAAACACTGATAAGTGATATCTGCTACAGACTGAAACGCGGAATGAAGGTTGTCTCCTCACACCATCAATAGGAATGACACTCCACCTCCACCTACCGCGATTGACGTCGGGAATTCAAAAAATCCGGATCTCGTCAATATCATTCTTCATTCCGTCATTCAATACCCTACATCTTCATTCCGATCGTCAGTTTTCTACCTGACTGACATTCCGATTGATCGTGTAGGGTCCGCTTAATAGAGAGAGAAAGAGGGAGATCATAAAAGAAAGAAGCGGAAGAAAATTCCACAACTTGACATTACACAACCTTAATTGTGACTAGACGTCCCCACTTTGACGTTTTAAATTCAAAATATCTCAAAAATATTTTTACCAGCGCTACAGATTTTTTTTATGAAAACGGTACTAGATTTCTTATTAATGAAATTTTGAAAAAATCACCATTCTATTAGTAAACATTACACAATCTCAATTTTAACTGCAAGCATCTCTTACGATCTCTACTATGACATTATAAATTCAAGACATCTTAGTTTTTTTGCAGATGCTATGAATTTTTTGAAGAAAACAAGATTGTTTTATTAACGAAATTAAAAAAAAAAATCACCATTCCCTTGGAGACATTACGCAACCTCAATTTTAATTGCAGGTATATGAAAGAGTCTTTACAATGACATTCAAAACGTCTCAAATAGTTTTTTACAGGCGCTACCAATTTTAAAAGGAAAAAGCACTAGATCTTTTATTAACGAAATTTAAAAAAGTCGGTATTCCTCCAGTGGACCTTAATTTTGACTATATACGTCTCTTAAGGTCTTTACTATGACATTCCAAATTCAAAACGTCCCAAAAAATTTCTATAGGCGCTACGAACTTTTCTATGAAAAAAGTACTAGATATTTTATTAATGAAATATTTAAAAAATCACCATTCTATCAGTAGACATTAAACAACCTCAATTTTAACTGCAAGCATCTCTTATGGTCTTTACTATGATATTCTAAATTAAAAAGGTGTCAACTTTTTTTTGTTACAGATGCTACCAATTTAAAAAAAAAAAATCACTATTCCGTCAGTAGACATTACGCAACCTCAGTTTTAACTACAGATATCTTAGGGGCTCTACTGTAAATTCAAACCGTCAAATGTTTTTTAAATGCGCTTCGAATGTTATAATGAAAGAGTATTAATTATTTATTAACGAAGTTTTTTAAATCACCATTCTGTCAGTAGACATTAAACAACCTTAATTTTTTTTCTTATGGTCTTTACATACTAAATTCAAAACGTCTGAAGAAATAGTTGTCCAGACACTACATTTTTTTTTTTATGAAGTTTTATGAAAGTATTACATTTTTTATTAACAAAATTAAAAAAATCAAAATCAATAGGCATTAAATGTCATATTTCAGTCAAGTAAAACTGTTCCTCAGTGGGGCATTTTGCAAAGTTTTGAATTTGAGGTCACTTTCTTCCATAGGTCTCATAATTGGTCCATAAATGTCACTGATTATAACACCTATTTGTTTTAAATCGGGCATATTTTTTGCAGAATATTTCGTGATGGTACTGTTTTAGAACCATATAACACCGTCATTTTGTGTATGTATTTATAAATCTAGGGTAAAGTAGATCAAAACGATCTGAAGACAATCTTGGTCCAATCGTTATTTTTTACGTATACCTCGCGAGAATATCGCGGACGTGGCAACGCCGCCGACACGGCCGGCCGTATCGTTGCATAAGAGCAACAAGAAGAGGAGCGCCAGCTCGCTGCGATAGAGAAAGAATGTCTCCGCCCGATTAGTCAGCCGTATGCGAGAGAGTGCAGCGATCGCAGACACTTGTTGAATGCTTTACCAGCTTCCCACGGAATGGCCAATGGAGGGATTCCGATTCCACAGATAGCGCGCTGAGCCCCCAGAGGCGTACCATCGGTGTTTGCGGGCGGTGATTAATTTCACTGCTAATTAATTAATAATGAGCGGAATTATTTGCGCGTGGAGAAATGGCGAGGTTTGCCGTTTAACAGTCGACATTTTATTACAGTTTTGGTGTCGTTTTAGTTCCAGGCCAATTTGCAAATAAGTAGATTGTCAATGTTTATATTTTTGTAAAAAAATTGATCATTGGTTACTGGCACGTACAGAGCTTAAAGTGCGTCGAGCGAAAGCTCCTGATGTATCTTTTAAGTAAAACGTTGGCTTAAGAAGGTTTACTTTAGTGATCAAGTCATCAGATTGGTCATACTGATGAAAGCGCCAGCTGCTACTGTAGAAAGTAGTTTTAATAGAATAGAAATCGGTTTTGATAACTTTAGTGTTGTCTCTGTATGACGCCATTTTCAACCAACTAATTCCAATCAAATTCAATATCTGTACTATAACTAGGACAAAGACGTTGTAGATACCGATTAACTTCTGGGGTAATCGATCAATCGATCAAATGTAGGGGCTATTTTACACCCTGTAGATTATTGAACTATAGAATACGGTATCAATGGCTCTTTATGATGCTATTTTTTTACCTATGGGTATAAAATAATGAGTGTGCTAGAACAATACTCTACAATTTTTGTATTTTTCTAAAGTGATAAGGAATATGATGACTTTGTAGCAATACAGTAAGTTCACGATAAAATGAAAACAATTTATTTAGTTTTAATAACTTCTTTTTATAAAAAAGAAACGCCCCGATTTTTTGTAAAGAATGTCTCATTTGGAACTAAATAATGTGATGTATGAATAAAATTAATAATACTTCACAAACTTAGGATTTTTTATTCTTCAACATGGAATGGGGACGATATGACTACAAATTGTTTGACATTTCACGATAGCGTTTCCCATTTATCGTGATAGCATCACTAGCTTCATTTTCAAGGAAGTATGGTTCAATTACTCCCCCACTCTAAAATGCGCACCAAACCAAAAAAATGTTTAGCATCCCAAATTTGACAATTTTGTTTGCTGACTTATCCATCAAGATGAAAATGTGCCTCATTCCTGTACAAAGTTGTTGCAAAAATCAGCATCATTTTCTTCTCTAACATCCAGTTAACAAGTTGTACAACGTTGTAAATGGTCTGTTATTTTTAATTGCTGTGTCAACTGAATTTTGTATGCTGACAGATGCAGATCTTCCTTTAAAATCCGATGCGTGGTGACTCTTGACAGATTCAATTATTGTGCACGACGTCGGATTGATGTGTTTGGATACTCCCGTACACTTTCTCTCGCTGCAGCAATATTTCCATCTCACCGACCACGACTAGGACGTATTGCTGTTGCCTTATCAATAACAGAACCCATCTCTTAAAAGTTTCTTAATTAAGTTACGACCTGTTAACTCTGATTTTTTCTTAATGCAACTGTAAATGATCGCTTACTTTCATAAAACAGTTGTACACAAACTATTGTTCCATTGTCAATCGCGGCATAAATATGGTCAATCGCTGAATTGAAGATATCTTTGACAGAACACAAATAGCGCGAAAATCAAATCCGATGGTTCCAACTGATTTTTCTTCAGAAATCAAAGCAAACATTTTCCAGCAATTTTTATTATGAAGTTTTTTTTGGTATTAAAAAGAACATTTTCGAGATACTAGTACTTAATTAATAGAGTCAGCGTTAAGTAAATTTTTATTCGACAAAACTAATTGATGTTAATCTACGAGTAGTATCAGCTTAAAAATATATTTAATGGAAAACGAAGGAATCATCCATTCCTTGCTGATTACTGTTTATGATAAGTATGTAACTTCTTTAGTGGGAGCCATTCTATTTAAATTCTTATGAACTCGCTATTGAAATTTCTATGTGCGAATCTATTAAGCAATACGTATTCGATTACCCACATCTTGTGCCCATTGATTTTTCTCGAAACGGCGCAATTGGTCGGGCAACGCAGCGCGGGCGATATAAATCAATTACGTGGCTAAGAGAGCCAGAACCCCCGGTATGTAAACCGACCCACCCTCCCTCGAGTAAACACCTATTTGCGGCAAACGAGTTTGCCTATCCGGAAGGCGGGAGGCAGCAATCGAACCCTCATCGTTAGGCGTATTTGGGTGAAGCGGGCATTGATTTGAACTGAAACGATGACGTGACAACAGCGCGGGTGGCTTTGCTTTGCCCCGAGCTGCCAGGAGCTAATCAGCTTCGGCTCACGGTTTGTCAGCGATGTAGGGAACGACAATAAGTGAACGCGGTCGGTGGCAAATTGGACCGAGCTTTGATTTCTCCATTGATATAAAAAAAAGGTCTTTCAATAAGGTTGCTCGATTTTTAAACGTAAATAAAACAAGTTGTGTGTGAGATATCCACTCAGTTTTTTTTTTTATTTGAAAGAATATTTTATGGCATTAAGAATGGAATATAATGTTCAAATGTTCGCCGCGGCTTTGCTTGGTGGCAGGTATTCGGGAGGTGCAATTTTCGATGACTGTCGCATAAATCTGGCTCAATTTGATGGATGGTTCGTTATGTTGACTTAATTCCGCCAGACCAAAGTCCACATCAAACAGTGACTTTCTCGGGATACATTTGATGCCGGTGTATCTCGTGTGAATTGGCATCGTCCCAACTCCGACAAATTTGCTTGTTCACATATCCCATTCATCCAAACATGGGCCTCGTCGCTAAAGATGATTTTTTGGCGAAATTTGGGTCAACTGCCAACTGCTCCAGAGTCCAATCAGCGAACACGCGGCGTTGTATATGGTCGTTCCTTAGCTAGTAAGAACCTTAAGTAGGAACCTTAAGTTCCTGGGTCAGTACGATTTTATACGGTTGCAGACCCAAGTCCCGAGGCAAAATTCGCCAAGTTGAAGTCTCAAAAAGGCCAAGTTCTTGTGAACGACGAGAAATTGGGTTTTCTCGTACACGCTCAAGCACAGCAGCGATGTTTTCAGCTGACTTTGCGTTTCGGTGACGTACGGGTGTTGGCTGATGATTTATCTTTTAGATAGATAAAATCACGTAATACGCGGAGCGTTTTTCGAACGGAGCACTCATTTTGAAAATAGATTTGATGATTGCACACGTTGTTGAACGCTATAACTTTACATGGTAATTTGCCATACCCTACTGAACAATTCACAATGAATTTGACAGACCTTTAACAACATTACCGCTATAACCTAACAAATTTCGAGCGTTCCTATTGAAAGACCCTGCATATTTTTTGTTTTGTAACCCAAAATTTGGTAGAAGTAAGAATCAAGAAATTGGTTGTGTTTATTTATCGTATAATCAAAGTCCAAATGTAACAGATTCCTGAAATGTTTGTTTTCCTCTTTTTAGTTGAATAAAACTCGGGTCATTAAAAGATATTTATATTCACTATTTTTTATTTAAATTACAACGCAGGGAAAGTTGTGTATGAAAAATAGCATCGTCAAGGTGCCTTCCTTCATGTTGCGATAACTCGCCTAAATAATGCCGGTTCAATTCTCTGAATTGAACCGAATCCTCGCCCATTCTGACTTTTAACCAAAGAAATATCCTAGAAGCGTCAGTGTACACCTTAGATTTCAAATAACCCATAAGAATAGATCCTTAAATCGGGACTTCGGGGGCGGCCAATCAATCTTCGCCCGTTTAGAGATCACTTTTCCAGAGATAGAACACACTCTACCATGTTCATGGGTCATGAGAAAGCACAATGGTGGCCTATTTGAGAAATTGTTTTTGTTAGCACGATCACTCAATTAAATTGTGTTGGATCGATCGAGTTTCGACTGATTCTGATTAGGGACGTCTATCAGACGACATCTATTAATTTTGAGGTGGATAGGACACACCCTACCCTGTCCATGGGTCATGAGAAAGCACGATGGTGGACTATTTGAAAAATTTGCCGATTTTGCATAGAACGAAAAAAACATATATTCGGCCTGTATCATATACGAATGAATGAGAAAAAAAATCATTCGATCACAAACGTATTGATACGGCACTGAAGCAGTCGCCAATGAAAAAAGTAAAACTGTCGCATGAAACACATATTCTGCATGTATGTGTTGGTTTATTTTTTCTCGGCCACTCAATTTCGAGATAGAGATGTTCCACGTGCGGAAAAGTCCGTTTTAACGTTTTAAAACTGTTTATTTTTATTTTATATTAGTAGAAATAAACCATTTATTTGTAATTTTTTTCATTGATTTCTTTATTTGTCAGTTTTTACAAGATGTAAGTTACTAAAAAAAAAAACAGTAAGGAACTTACATTATTCTAAAAATAGGAAGGGTTGTTAGGTACGTAAGTCCGCACCTGTCATGACTGCCTCAGATGCGGTCTGTGAATACTCATCCTCATCAATACCATTTTAGGTTGTTTTAATCATAATATTGGGACCTCTTAGGTTTATTTTAAAATATTCTTATTTTAGTGAGATCGATTGATTGTATTTGGCCGTTGGACCGTGCCCCCTCATTATTTTTAAAGCCTTCGACGAGGTGTTTTAAATGTTCACGTCATGTAAATAAATAAATAAAATTTAGTTCAAGGATTACATCGATAAATTCGGCTGATAGAGATCTAATCCACTGTTTTGCTACAATTGTAATAAACATCGGCGTTATTTTTGTAGCCCGCAGATAAATCGACGGCTGAGCGATAATAATGCGATAAGAACGACCTACAGAGTACGGCAAAAGTATTGCATTTTCGCCAAAATTGCGATACATTATTATTTTGGAAAAATCGTCAGGCGTATAAAGTTTGATTGATAAAAGTACAGAAATCCGTTCCTGGGTGTTACTTGTTTCAAACGATAACGTCTTTGTCATTATTCTAAATGGTAAACAGCATTATTTTATCGACGACCTTATTGTTTTCGGAGCTCGGAGGTACTGCGACGACTGGGCGATAAAAGTGTTTTTTAGTTGATCTACAGTGAGCTGTAAAAGTATTAACACGTTCACTGAAATTGCCTTTAATTATTTTTTGGGAAAATTCGCAGGCGTATCAAATCTGGTTTTGATAAAAATACACAATTTAACATCGAAATTAGTTTCTGATAGTCATTTGTTTTCAAGCGACGATGTTATTGTTTTAAATGGTAGACAACCTTATTTCCCATAACCGTTCATCTCATTGATCCCATTTAAAGTAAGTTGAGAATATTTTATCGTTTTCTAACCAGAAAACCGTTTTTTAATTTCAAACTTCCGTCGAGCGCAGGATGAAGCCAAACACATTCGGGCACAATGGATCTGAAAGATCCCATAATCAGATCTTACACAATTCATATTCTAATGGGGTGGAGACTTAATTAAACTCTTATTTTAATTAATGCAATACGATAATAAATATTTCATACTAGGTTTTAATCGCTATAATTAAATTTATACAAAGGAACTCATTTAATGCTGTGAAACAATAAATTTGGAAACTTTTTATAGGAAAACCAGCTATTGACCAATATTTTGAATACAGAAAAGAAAACGTATTTTTTCATCTAAAACTCATAAAGTTATTTATATATAAAAAAAATATTGGACGTGAATTACAAAGAAAAGTTATAAATAACTGCCTATTTTAAGTGTAAAGAATTATAAATCCTCTTCATCATTTCAGCATGTTCCAAACAAAAATAAACGTCATATTGTTGGTAATGAATTTAGTATAAACCAAAAATGTAACATCCAGACGTGTTAATTTTGAATAATAATACCATAAAAAGCCATAATAAGTAAGTATAGAGATCCTAAAACATATTAATTTAAATAATAAAAGAAATCTAACAAAATATAAAAGTGAAAATAATGACATAATCAGGCGCAATGCATCTAACAGATCCGGATGATCCCTACAAGGCCAGAGGATGTACTAAAAAAAAAATCGACACCATATCGAGAGCAGTGGTTTGGAGCTAGGAGGCTATGAGGGAGTTCCAGTTACTATTCGTAATATATACGAAAGGGCAAAGAAAAAAATGACTGGCCGGATCTCACAGATTGGCTGCGCCCGACAAAGGGTGAAACATTGGCAATAGTAATAATAATAATCCTTTATTGCCCAACAGAAAAAGTTTCTTCTCGAGAGCCTAGTCTACGTATGCATGTCATAAACTTACATATGTACCTACCTAGTAATGTGGGGCATCTATCTATACTATTGTGAAACAGTTTAAATAAAAATGAAAGGCTGGTACTTAAGCACCCTTCTAGAGTTCAATGACTGGATGTCTAATCTTGGTAGACTCGCATGGTCGTAACCCCTACCTGTGCAATAATTGTCTATTCAAAATGACGAATACTTTGAGAAACACCGTTCAATATTTTCAAGTTGATTCATATGACTTAGATGGCGGGGGCTCCAAACAAAGCTACAATATTCTAATGTCGAACGAACTAGGGCAAAATATAAATATTAATTATGTTATACATACCTGTAGGTCACTTATGCCAGTTTATATTAACTTACCACATAATTGACAAACTTCAATTGAACTCTTAATGCCGTCTGTTTTGTGTAAAAGGTTACGATACATTATAAAAACCTGTAAAATCATCAATCACAGGCATCAATTGGTGGCAGTGATGAAAGCGCCATGATCCGAAAGCAGTTTTAATAAAAATAAATCAGTTTTAATCGCCTCAGTGTATTTTGTGTGTGACGTCATCTCAATCAATTTGGATCTCCCTGTATGTTATCCCGCGTTTTCGCTTAGTTTTGTTGGGCTATAAATAGCGACGCAGTAACAGTCCTTGGTTCACTCCAGCCTAAAAGTTTATAATTCCTAAAAATATAGATATTGAATACATCTCTTTGTGACCTACATACTACCATTTCATCGAAATTTGCCAAATAAAAAATTCTCTTATCTTGTCGATAAACTGAACGGTCTACCTTAGCCTAGCCATAAAAACAAGCCACGGTATGAGATAAGAGTCGTTTGGGATTTTTTATTTGGCAAATAGAAATGAAATGAGCTATACTTCATTATTCGTTCTATTATGGTAAAAAAAAGATACAAAAATAACGCCATATAGGCATTGGAACGTATCCGTTACTTTTTGCACGCACAATTTCCCTCCCCTGTCAGAAAATTTTCCCCCAAAGAAATTAATAAACGCGATTTATAGCGGCGCCTTTTCTTCCCGCACGAGCTTCTCCCGGGGTGTCGTCGCGAAACCCCGACAACAGCATGAGAGGCCAGATTATAATCGTGTTGTGTCGATTGGCGCTGCAAGTAACAGCTGGGTCGATTACATTATTGTACGACGATCCTTGTCGGAACGGAGCGGAACAAACAAAATGACAAAACACCGGGCGCGCAGTTGCCGGTTCGTGCGACTCGAACGGGGATGCGGGGAAATTCGATCGGACGGCTCGAGGAAGCCAAAAGTGGTGCCCTGAGGCCGATTAGGGGTGTATGCTACCATTAACGCCGATATAGCTTCCTAGTGGGGTGCTAATAAATAGAGTTAAGGAGTTACGTAGCTTTTACGCGAATTATTTTTTCAATGAACATTTTTTTGTATTAACAAACTACATTGTTTTATATTACACTATATTTTCTGAAAATAGGATTCTGTTGTTTTTGAAAAAATGGCGTCGTTGCAGCTCGCCCTCTTCGTGTGGTAAATGTTTACATACACAACTTGTCAAAAATAGGAAAAAGTTTCAAAACTGCGATATCGGACCGCCCGTGGGTGCGCAGTAAATAACCCGGTCTTTACTCAGTCGCATTGAGACCTTTGCAAAGTGAATATCGAGTGTATCGAATGTACACAGAGGTATGTCTGGCCGCTCGTAAAGTGCATCCTTTTCCCTCCCAATGATGCCTCCTCTTTCTTCTACGCATACATAGAGAATCTTAAACTTTCTCCTATTCTTGACGAGCAGTATTTTCACAAATTTTTCGAAAAATACGAATCTTTGAAGCTTTTAGTGTTATATAATCTACCGGTTCAATGAAACTTTTCAATACACAATCCAGAGGGTATTTTGATGTATACTTTACTTTTAAAATAGCCCTATAAAAATAATCACACGGATTGATATCCGGAGAACGGGCTGGCCACTTCACAGGCCCTCTTATCCAATTCAGCGGCCTTGAAATGTTGAGTCTCGAACTTGTCTTGCATAGTGCAGTGGTGTTCCACCTTGTTTGTTTGGATAAATTTCAGGCAACGTCCTAACTAATTCTTTTAAAATCCAAATCCAAATTTAAAGAGTATGTGGCCTCATCTGAAAAAAGAAACTTGGAGAGGAAAACTAGATTCCTATCATACTAATTGTTTAATTTGTATCATAATAGTTTGTTTTCCAATGTGAGTCCTGATTTCCTGCCGAGAAGCCAATATGTTTGCCTGAGCTTAAGACAATGTCGAGTTCTTTTAGCAATAATGTGTTTATTCCATGTTATCCTCCCGTCGAGAAGTATACCGAGGTACTTGACGTTGGTTTGAGTAAGTTGTTGCCCATTCAACTCTTCAGAAGGGCAAGTTAATATGTTCAAAGTTAATTCTTAGTTTGTGTACCAAGGTCAGATTGACCCGGGCAAAATTTTAATTGGTAACTGTATTGCTCATTTACGCTATAGCGCTCCAGCGGTCTCGGTACCTTCAAGTTAGTTGAGATTGCGCTCTGAATTGTGTCGATCGCTTGTTTGTTGCCATGGCTTGTATCAGTAGTAAGTATCGTAGGATCAAATTGACCCCGGTTCACTAAATGCGTTATAATTCTGTGAATACATCGCGGATTAATTCTTCAGGATAAAACTAAAATTATGACTAAAAGTACACGTTTTGGCGATTCTAAATTTGAAACTGCTCTATTAAAATGGTTGGCTGAAGACGGTGATACAAATTATGTGATAGTTATGTGAACACTGATGCAGAGGATGAGAATGTCATTGCAAGCGAACACAATTCTGAGAGTTTGTAATCAGCATCTAACCGATGAATCAAATAAGGAACGTCCCGGTCCAAGTCGTTGTGTGTAAAAAGACTTCGTTTTTATGTTTATTGTGCAGAAAACCAATTTGTAATGACTGCAGCGAGCACATTTGCAAAGAATGTCAATAATTACGTTAGAGTTGCACGTTTTTTTGTAGAAATAAATTTCGTTCTTATGTTTATATTTTCTTAAAATTACGTCTTTATTGTTATTATTAAAATTTTCAGGAGGTCAATTAATAATTAATTTGTTATTGTAAAACACTAATTAAACTAATGTGTCAAAATTAATCAATAATTTATATTTCTTTATGTATCATAAGCTGTGTTTATTTTCTTATAATGTCATTTGATTATTTTTATTTTAAAATATACTACTTAGCCGTCTAATTGCGCTATTTATTTAAAAGTTATCACATTTTGTTAAAATTCGCATTTTAAATGACAATATCATTTTGACCGTGGTTCACTAGGTATGTTGCTAAAAACAAGCTCACCAACTAAGGGTTTGGGTAATATGTGCATATTAAGATTCGTCGACACTGATTCGCCATTTTTTCAACCATGCTTGGATTTTCTTCAAGTTAATTTGAAGATTCTTGGATGCTTGAATCGGATTTGTATGGGAGACTGTTGTTTAATCTTGATGTAGGTAGATCAGCCGTATAGATTAAATAGTGTGTTGGCCCCAACACACTTCCTTGGGGTACACCAGATAGAATAGGATGTGTAGACTGGTAAATTAACAGCCTTGTTTCACCAGAAAATGCCTACTGCTAAGATAAGGTCTATAAAAAATTAATTTTCTAATTATAGTAAGCAGCAATTTTAAACAAATTATTTCTGATATCGAAAATATTGCTGACTAAGTTTAAGATCGTGGAGGACTGTGGAGGAATCTTCACCACCAAGTAGAGGTTAATGCAAACAACGGTTATTCCGTAATAGGTGTAGCGAGTGTTTCGTCTATCAGATCCTTTTGAATTGATTGACGATTCAATTGTGAATAAGCGCGACTCATTTGACTTCTCCCTCACGGCTTCTCGCCTCATTCAGTTAAATCGCCCGGCCATATCGATAAAATCCGCGAGCGGCTTGATTATTTTTCGTCGACGCCGCTAATCGCTGCTGTTTTTCAGAGCGCGACATCGGCAACGTCGCCCCGAACTCGGTGGAAAGTTATCGTGCTTTATTTTGCCGTGTCCTTGCCCATATTTTTATGTGGTTTGATTAAAATTAAAAGCTGTTTTTGCAGTTTTCGTGTATGTTTTAGAATGTAACGCGTTTTCTTAATGTGACACTGCCGTCCGAGGATGATACACTGCTTCTCAGGTATGGCCGCATTTCTTTATATTCCAGTTGTGGTGTTTCGGAAACCTACGGGTTTGTCGCATTTTCGCCTCGTCGCTCTTTTGTAGAAGGTATGCAGAGAAATCTGAAACATTTCTAACGAATAACTGGTTGTTTTGTAATAAAGAATTATATTGCGGTGTTTGTTTTAATAGTTCGGTTTCTTATTTGTATGTGTAGGTTAAAATATTCGCCAAAGTCGATCGGAATCGGGTTTGACATGGGTTCGGATTCTAATTCTATTCGACAAGGCAACGTGGGCGGAGAATCTATAATTAACGCTGTTATCAGTCGAATTGGTTATTTTATTAGTGAAGCTGATTATTGTCGATTATCATCTACCAGTTAAAAAATATTTTCATCGCGATCGAAAGTAATTTAAACCGTTTTAATTGATATAATAGGTATGTATACTAAATGAAAAATCCTTATAAATATGCCTCGTTTTAGTTATATATTTTGACGACTAAAATTGTAGGTAATTAAATAGAGCGTCTATCCTCGCTCATATCGAAGGCACCTACGGAGAATGTCTCTAGAGGCTTCGGATCAAAAAACAAAAGTTACCACGTTGTTTGCAAGGGTCGTTGTACTATGTCGATTTTGTCAAAATGCCAAAATTCGAACGAAACGCATTTCGTACATCGACATAAAGAATTTCATGACACACACACACACAGACACACTAAAACAGCCGCTTAGTAAATATAGATGACAGTTTGCCTCTAGGTACTTTTCTGAGTTTTCTGAAGTAAAACCTAGACGCCTATCACTTAACAGTAGCTTACGCAAAAAGCTCTTTTAATGTCTACTCTCATCAAAGGGCAGTACGAGAAGTTATGGGCTATATTTTAGTAAAGGAGATGATATGTATGGAACCTTTAGAAATTAACACGTATGTTCTAAATGTCTGTATCCAGGATTTTTCGTAAACACATCTTGGAGTTTTTTGTTTTAATGACAGTATCTGATTTCACGTGTATTGTTTAATTTTTCTCTCCAACTTTTTGTCTCTTATCTAACAGAACTTAATACGACGGCACTATTTATATTTTCAGCCTTGGCAACACTGAGAGTTGTCAGACACTATCTGACGTTTCCAATGGAAAGTTTGACATTTTTCACCATGACCTTCTTCAGAACATTTTATCATTTAAGCGCGATTTGTGTTGTTTACAGTGAGTGATTTGAAAATTGTATCTCAGCGAAAAAATGGAATTAACTCGTGAAAATTTTCGTATATTACGATGATTTATTACGACTTTCGACGTGGATTATCAAGACAAGAAAGTCGCGAAGGTCGTCCAAAATCAGTTGTTGTGCCAGAAAATATTGATACTGTGCAAAAACTGATAATGCAACATGGTCATGTGACATACTGTGAGATTGTGGCAACCTTAGGCATTACGTCGACTAGCATATATAAAACGTTCCATGATCATTAACTGTAAGAAAGGTTTGTTCTCGTTGGATCCCACATAATTTGAAAAAATCGCAAAAAGGTGCTCGTGTCGATTGGTGCAAACAAATGTTCAAGAAATACAATAGCGGTGCTTCAAAAGGCGTATATAATATTGTAACAGGTATCGTGGATCTATGTATATGAGCCGGAAAGTAAACAGCAGTCGACTGTATGAGTGCTTCAAGATGAACCAAATCCAACAAAAGTTGTTTGCGCTCGAAGCACTTAGAAACAAATGGTGGCTTGTTTTTTCAGAAAAACTGGTCACGCGGCAACAGTGCCTTTAGAGGAACGTAAAACGGTCAATTCTGAATGGAACACAACCATTTGTTTGCCGGAAGTCTTCGGTGAAATAAAGGAAAACAAACAAGCGCTGTCGGATCATTCTTCATCATGACAATGCGAGCTCTCACACATCTCGTCAAACAACCGAATGTTTGGATACTCAAAAATCGAATTAATGGGTCATCCGCCGTACAGTCCTGATTTGGTACCCAATGACTTCTTTTTGTCCCCGAACGTCAAAAATAAATTGCGTGGACAACGATTTTGTAGGCAGAAGAAGCCGTTGATGCGTTCAAAAAACATATTTTGGAGATATCTCAAGTGGAATGGAAAAAGTTATTTGACAAATGGTTCGAACTCATGCAAAAGTGTATAGATCATGAAGGAGAGTATTTTGAAAAACGATGAAGTAATTTTCAATGACAAATTAACGTTTTTTTATTATTATTAGGCTCCAACTATAAATAGTGTCCCTCGTATGTATGATAAAGTTGGTAAGTAAATGCGTTTTTTAAGAAATCTATTAAGATTTTTACTTTAGGTATCAGATACTTTTGTCTTTTATCGTCTTCTATTCAATAACAAAACGGACCTTGTATAAGATTTAGATAACCAGAGACTGTTGAATTGAAACGAAGTCCCTATGGCTGAAGCTTTGGGGTCCTATTCGTTGAATTTCAATATGCGGAACGCCCTGGAAATGCGACGGGTTACGTGCCGTATTTTATCAAAATGAATAGTACACATCCATGGGTTAAATAAAGAATCTCGAGGTTTCTGCTAGAAGATTATGGTGCGTCGGGGAAGCAATTTTACTTGAACGTGAGAGGGTGGAAATCAATAGTTTAACGAGGACAAAGGTTCGTTCTTTTGACGTGGGTAATGGCCTTCGCTCTACGGGGTGTGTCTGTCGCCCGCCGACGTATGTATGAATCGGTGAAATAAGATGTTCCGCGGCTAGATGGAATAGAAGGAAAACGAACACCAATCGCTATATTGTAGAATCGGTTGAATATAAAAGTATAGTGTATCAGGCGTCGACTAGATGTATCAACGTTATCTACATGATACACGTCAAAGCAGGCGTAGCCAGAGTTCAGCATATTTCACTGATGATTCCTAATAAAAATTTTGGCGATAGCAAGGATAAAAGTGCATTTTGCCTCGACCGGGAATCGAACCCGGCTCTCCCAGTTTCCGGTTGAGTGCTCTGACCGCTGAGCTATCGAGGCACACTCATTATCCTTGCTAATGCGCCAGTTTAATGCGTCACTACAGTACTCCCTCCCTAGAGACATGATTTGTCTCGATACAATTTAACGGAATGTGACCGCGTTCGCCATTCTTACGAACCGTTGTTCGGTAACCCCCGGACTGTAGGGCGATGGATAGGACGGGAATCGAATCCGCGAATTTGAGATGTAAGGGAGGTTGCATATACTAGAATGAATCACATCACGTCGGGGTCACCACTTTGGCGATAGCAAGGATAAAAGTGCGTTTGCCTCGACCGGGAATCGAACCCGGCTCTCCCAGTTTCCGGCTAGTTGCTCTGACCGCTGAGCTATCGAGGCACACTCATTATCCTTGCTAATGCGCCAATTTTAATGCGTCACTACAGTACTCCCTCCCTAGAGACATGATTTGTCTCGATACAGTTTAACGGAATGTGACCGCGTTCGCCATTCTTACGAACCGTTGTTCGGTAACCCCCGGACTGTAGGGCGATGGATAGGACGGGAATCGAATCCGCGAATTTGAGATGTAAGGGAGGTTGCATATACTGGAATGAATCACATCACGTCGGGGTCACCACTTTGGCGATAGCAAGGATAAAAGTGCGTTTGCCTCGACCGGGAATCGAACCCCATTTCCGGTTGAGTGCTCTGACCGCTGAGCTATTGAGGCACACTCATTATCCTTGCTAATGCGCCAGTTTAATGCGTCACTACAGTATTCCCTCCCTAGAGACATGATTTGTCTCGATACAATTTAACGGAATGTGACCGCGTTCGCCATTCTTACGACCCGTTGTTCGGTAACCCCCGGACTGTAGGGCGATGGATAGGACGGGAATCGAATCCGCGAATTTGAGATGTAAGGGATGTTGGATGTACTGAAGCGAATCACATCACGTCGGGGTCACCACTTTGGCGATAGCAAGGATAAAAGTGCATTTTGTCTCGACCGGGAATCGAACCCGGCTCTCCCAATTTCCGGTTAGTTGCTCTGACCGCTGAGCTATCGAGGCACACTCATTATCCTTGCTAATGCGCCAGTTTGAATGCGTCACTACAAGATGAAACCGCGATGTACAGTTCCGGGACGACCTGATGTTCCCAACTGAGAAACAATTAGATGACAATAATTCCTTTTATTTTATTTTAATTGGAATACAAATTTCAAACTTAAATCTCGCGTATGAGAAGAAAATAGGTGCATTTTGGCAGATATATCAGTACCATCAGTTTGGAATGTTTTAATGGAGCACCCTGTATATTGTAATATTTCGATTCTGCACGAAATTTGCTATACATTGTTTTTTCCTTATTTCAGTTTTGTACATTAGATTTTTTACACGTTTATTTAAATTTAAATAAGGCAATAATTCTTGATTTGTGTATATTTAGAGAATTTTTGTGTGTATTTATGCTTGTATCATTTGCGTATTAATGCTTTGTCAAAGGTGGTCATGAAATGGAAAACGTCCGTCTTATCTTTGTCCGCAGTCATCCTGTTGCATTAAGTTTGTAGTAGAAAGTGAAACAGAAATATTACAAGACAATATTACAAGAAAAATTATGTTCTGGAATACATTTCTGATAAACACAGTTTGCAGGAGTGTTGTAACAAACACTTTTTTTTTAGCAAATAACCAGTAACGTAAACTATCACTACCTTCTGTACTATTAAGATTTCTATCATCACTTGTAAAAACCTTTAAGGATTTTCTTGCGACTGATTCCGGGAGAATATTTCTTACAGTTTTCTACCGAGTCGGGACTAATGTTTAATAAAATTTCATTTATGTCTCTCATGCATTCTAATAAAACGGTTTTCAGGAAAATGTAAACTGCAAATTTTTATTCTACTATTACATTGATCCGGTGTAAGATTGGCATATCTATAGGTGCCAACAAATCCTAATGATTTTTTTCAACTGTGACGTCTAAGAAGTACTTTATAAATATCTATACGACATAAATTTAATGTATCTAATCCGAGATGTAACCCTATTATATGCGTAATCAATTATCTTACTTAGCTTCATCTTTTGGACGCCAAACAAATGATATACTAGATCCTATTTTACTGTTATACTCATCAGCAGAACACAACGCCACTTTTAGCTATTCAAACGCCAATTAATAAAATTCACAATCGAAAATCCGACCGGTATAATCCTTCGCCTGCGGCATTCGGTTCGATGTGGAGACTGACGGTATACATGCGCCACGTGCTAGTTAGCTAATTCTCGCTGGACGACGAGTAGACCTCTTAGATCCTTCGAAGACCTTCTAGTCTTAGTTTCTGTTCGATGGCACTAGTGTGGAAATGAATTTATTTCCCACACTTAGGTGGAAACGGATTAATATACTACACTAATGTGGAAATGGGTGAATTTGCCTCCAGCGTGGAAATTGATTAATTTACCACACTAGTGTGGAAATTAATTAGTTTACTACACTAGTGTGAGAATTGATTAATTTACGACACTAGTGGGGGAATGGATGGAAAAGTAGGTTTGCAATGATAATTTCATCGAGATACCCTCAAATAGAATTTATAATTTTCCTTGAATGAAAAATAAATTTGGGCGCAGTATTTCACATCCTCGCAGCTTACGTCACGGCCGATTAACGAGGGGAAAATTCCAACGGGCGCCGTTAGTTACCGAATGTGAGAACTGAGAAAATGCGGGTAATATTCGATGGCTAAATTACGTGTGGGAACGTCGAACGTAGGCGTTTCGTGTATTGATTAAAATCGAGGATCGCTGACGTGAAATATAATAATTCTGCGATGTGGAACGCTGTAATAATGTATAAAGATATAATTAGACCGGGTTGCGCGCAAGTAGAAACGTTTTATATTGTACGGAAAGGAGACTAATTCGACGATGAAAAAAAAAAATCTGGAAAAACAAGTAACTAAAGTACTTATTTAAATATAACATCATCTTGAAAATAGAATCTCCATCAGAAATGTTCTCTTACATTCTGTTATACTAAATTTGCCAGTACTTCCTGTATGTCTCTATGTTATTGTGTAGTGATTTAAGTAAAAGGTGGTCCAACCAAAACGCACGATGTTAATTGTAAATAAAACAAAAAGTTTTCAGAGAATTATCTTAATATTTTTTATTATGATAGAAGGATCTATGACAATTATGTGTGAAACAAAATATCGGCCAAATTCTCGCCACGGCTTCGGTGGCATACCTCTATCCGATGGTCCATATTTTCAATGACTCTGAGACATAATTGAGGTTAAATGTCGTTAATGTGCCGAATTATCTCATCCTTTAGCTCTTGAATTGTTCTTGGCTTATTAACGTACACTTTTTCTTTTAAATATCCCCAAAGACAGAAGTCCAATGGTCTCAAATCACATGATCGTGGCGGCCAATTAACATCGCCACGACGTGAGATAACACGGCCATTGAATTTCTCGCGCAAAAGTGCCATTGTTTCGTTGGCTGTGTGGCAAGTGGCACCATCCTGTTGGAACCACATATCGTTCAGGTCCATATCCTCAATTTCTGGTCACAAGAAGTCTGTTAATCATCTCGCGATAGCGAACACCATTCACGGTAATGAGGTTGACGGCTCTTCTGCTACACTATCGCGAACAACAGCGATGTTTTCCGCAGAACGAACTGGGCGAGCATGCACAGGTGTTTTCACATTTCCTACAGACCCGGTTTGCTGAAATTTGCACACAATTCTCCCGACTGTGGACACATTTGGTCGATTATGCTGACCAAAAAAGTCACGAAGTGCACGAAATGCATTTTGATTTGAGCGCCCATTTTCGTAAAAGGCTTCAACAATCTTAACGCGCTGCTCAATTGTGTACCTCTCCATGGTTGAATTTGTCAAACACTGAAACAAAGAAATGTCAAATTAAGTTGGGCAAAAAACTTGACGTTAAGGTGCGACTCACAATTAACATCATGCATTATGGTTGGACCACCCTTTAGTTACCGCGAGAGTTATGTTACTACTATTATTATTACGATCTATAACAGTCTTTAGCAACATAGACGTTAATTTGGTTAAATTCCAATAAGGTCGACCACCACAACAAGCTAGGGATTTAGTTATTATTATTATTATTATTATTATTATTATTATTATTATTATTATTATTATTATTATTATTATTAAATTGCAATAAAATCGATCATATTATTTTTTATTTTCTTGTTAACTTGTCATCCTCGCATGTGACCAATTAAAAATACCACTGACTTAGTTTTACACAAAACACCAAAACACTAATTTTAATCATCTTCAGATGATGCCAACTTTGTTGGCGAAACGCGTGTAATAGTGTTTTGGTGTTTTATGGAAAACTAAGTCAGTGTTATCTTTTTTGTATTTTTTTTTGTGAGAGGGGAAGTCCTACATGGACACTAGGTACATTTGGTTCAATCGTACCTAGTAGTGTCGGACTCCTACCGACTAAAACCCATCCTTTTCCGAGGCTCAGCACCCTGGTATCATCTTGGAGTAGACATTCTTCACGGGCACTGTGCCGGTCAATCTTACCTTCTGTTTCCCTCCTGCTGATCTCTCTCTTCTTTTTCCTTCCTAGTCATGATCTCTCTAATCATTTTTTTACATACTGTCCAGCATGTCCGATTTTCAGTCATTCTATTTATCATTTCAGAGGCCTCGATCTGTCCCCCTAGGTGCGTCCTTACCTCGAGACGGTATCTCTCCCACCTATGACAGTACATAACGGTATGTTCCGGATCATCTATTTCATCACAATACAAGCAGGATTCGGATTCCTGCTTGCCAATTCTTTTTCTATATGTCTTGAACGATCCGTGGCCAGTTAAGAATTGTACCATGAAATAATCTGGTTGTTTATGTTGGCATTTAACCCATCGTTCTATGTCCGGTATTAATGTTTTCGTCCATTGGGCAACCGTGGTGGTCTCGTCCCACAGTGTTTGCCATCGTTCAATTGTACTGTCTCGAATAGTACTTCTCGTCCTCGTATTTCTCTCTATCGGAGTCATCTGCTCCATCTCGCTTCTCTCTTCTACTAGTAGTTCGATCGGAGGAACAGCTGTTATCACCTGAAGTGCCCTTGCGGATACCATGCGGTATGCGCTGGCCAACCTCAGGAGAGCCTTTCTCTGCCCGGACTCTAACATTTTTCTATATCAATTCAGTGTTTCTTCACACCAAAGGTTGCAACCTACTCCAGAATTAAAAATACAATAGAAAACAATAATAACCCCTTGGTTTTAGAGTTACAAGCAAAATAAAACAAAAGAAAATCGTCCACCACAACAAGCTGGGGATTTAGTTAAATTCCAAAAAGGCTAACCAAATTTTTTTTTTAATATCAGCTTGTCATCTTAGCATGTGACTTTAATTAAAAATACTTTGTATCGTTGCTATAAAATTAAAAAAAAAGACAAATCAGTCGCCCTCCAACACAAAGTAAAGATTCAGTTAGATTCCAACTAAATCGACCACATTTTTTTAATAATCTCGTCATCAACTTGTCCCACTAGCCTTCGACGTTAATTAAAAATATGATAGACAAACATAAAAACCCGTTGCTTTAAATTTACAACAACAAAAAAGATGGTCCAGTACTACAAAATGGGGATTTAGTGAAATTCCATAGACTGATTTTCAATTCCATAGATTTTTTTTAATATAATTGTCAACAGCCCCTCGTTGTATGTCACGTTAATTATTATAAAAATACAATTGAAACAATCTAAAAATGATGTGCTTTAGGATTATAAATATATATATATATATATAGAAAATAAACAAATAGTGATTATCATTTCAGCCAGTCCACACAATATAGTTGAAATTGAGTTAAATTCCCGCGAGACTGTCGACATTTTTCAAAAATAATTTTGAGCTTGTCCTGAAAATGAACTGAATAAGAAACTGAATAATTCCACATTATTTAATTGAGTAAATTAAAAATGCGATGCAAAACTAAACATCCATTGCTTTAAAATTACAACGACAAATAACGAGGCAGTTCTAGATGACCCAACCACATTTTTCGAGCTCGTTTTCCGAGCCCGCTACGGTCATTTTTGAAATAAAAAAAAAATCTGCCATTAAATTAAAAAAAAAAAAAAGAAATTAAACTCGTCCACTAGCAGAAAGACGCGGTACCGACCACTGTTTATGAAATTTCTGACGAGCTTTTATACAGCTGTTTTAATAAAACTTGCAATAAAGACAAGAAACATTCTTTAAATGCTTTAAGAAATGCTACAAAAAAAACATCCACATTAAGACAGCGACTTTAATTAAATACAAAACAAATAAAATAAACGCTCACCCCATTGACGTTTATTACTTTCGCGTATAATATTAATAAAGGGGCCTCCTTCGGGCCGTCCCCGCAGCTGCATTCGCTTGCGAAATGCTGCCTAGTGCCGTTTAGGCCGCACTTCGATTTTTGCACCGCCACGACGGCGGCGTTTCAAATGACCATAAAAAGTTGTCGACTTCCAAAAGGTGGCGTGACATATTTGCGGCGGTCGAAACAACCCTCATTGAAATGTGATAGCATGCGCCCGCCTGAGGCGTAAATCGGGTCAGTGGCGCGCGACGGAAAAGCTTTATAAGCGTCATAAAATGGATAGAAAATCGTAAAATGACTGCGAGAAGTTTTCCTGTAGAATCAAAGACGATTAGACTTGTTTTGTATGTACCATGGAGAAAGAATGTTGTAGATGCTCAGTTGGGTGTTTCATTGGCTAGATTAAATATTTGCAGCATTACGTCTATCTAAAGTGATTCTCGTGAGCGATGCCCAGTGCGGCGAGACGATTTTATTATATAAAGAAAATGACTGTTCACGTTCGCCATCTAAAGATGTTAAATTTGAATGATCAAATTGATCACCGAAATTATTTAATTGATCGGCATGAGCACCGTTACTATATACGCCTCTTGAATAACGTTAATTGTTACGTATTTATCGGTATTTATTTCCAAACTTAGCAACCAATCAAAACCCCAGACGAGAATACATTGTGCCAAGGAAACATTTTTGTACATACAAAAATGTTTTCATAGATTGTACGGAATGGCCACTACGTTCTCCTGATTTAAATCTAGATTTAAATCAGATATATTTCTTTTTACTTATAACAAGTATATGTAAATGGATATCAGTATAAATGTTATGTTACAATATAGAAATTAATTTGAATGTTAAGACAAACTACATGCAAAATAAGGTTTCAATTTATTTTTCTAATAATAAAGAAACTACTCTAGCAATCAAATCAAGCATCAATTGCCCTAAATCTGTGTTGACTATAAAAAAATATCATGTGCAGCACAGTACACGTGATAGAAGTGAATACTTCTTTAGAATAGAGAATGAGAGAGATTAAGAGTGAGAGATTGAGAGAGAGAGAGAGAAAGGGATAATTTCAAAATAAATATAACAATATAACCGAATATTTGTGTAAAAAAATATTCGGTTTATTCATTATCTACACTATCATCGGCTGGTGGTTCAATTGGTAATACTGATATAATTGGTTTATGATAACTAAAATATGAAATATATGTTCGTGATTCGATGTTTTCTAGATAACGTGTAAAAATTGTATCTATTGTTGTTCCGGATTTTATTGATTATTCATAGAGTGTTATTTATAAGCAGACCAAATGTTTCTCGAAGAAAGTTAATCCACGTCAAAGAATCATTGGATCCGAAATTTACATTGAAATCTCCCCCGAGAATCAAAGGGATTTTGTCTTCGCCTCTTCCAAGTGCATTTGCACCTGTGTGGCTGTAAACCAGTAGGAAGCGGTGAATAAAATATGTTATATCTTTTATATTTTGGTTCGGTGAGATATAGATGGCTGCGATGATGATATTTTTTCATCGCTTCGTACTGAGTTTATATCGCTCTGTCTTGCTCCACTCCCATGTGGCGTCAGAGTTGTACGTACTCGCGCGCATGCGCGTCATACTATATTATCTTCTATTGCCTAGTATTCAATGAATACGTGGCTCTCTCTCTTGCTCGTACGATGCTTCCTAAACTATTCCCCCTTCAAGCAACTTAGACCTTGGACTTAGCGTTAAAGACGAAAGACTGCACAAAAGGGAGACGCGGATAGCCTAAACTGATATATATATATATATATATATATATATATATATATATATATATATATATATATATATATATATATATATATATATATATATATATATATGATGTATAGCTCTCTTTCTCCTTCTCTCTACGTTATCTCTTTTTTCTCTCATGTAACGAAATCTCGAAATGTTACATTTTTTCCAATTCACTCTCCATTCTCGTCAAATATCAGAACGCCACCAAAGAAGTATTCACTTCAAATAGTGGGTCCAATTACACTACTAGTGTCATAGTCAATTGCGTAATGAGTTCTGTTACACCACTAGCGATGTAATAGAGCTGACATTACATGACTTATTTGTATTTTCAAAAATTGTAAAGTAAGAAGAAGTGCAAGTTTATTTACACTAGAAATAATTTGTTACTATAAATATTGATGACATTTTTGACGATTTGTAAAAAAATAATAGTTTAGTGCAGCCCATTTATGATTTAATGCATATTATAAATAGAATACGATCTTTGCTTGATTTCCTTTTAATATTTATATGTAATCGATCGTGCTTTATATGTATAGTTTATTTCATCGTTATTTGCCAAATAAAAAAATATTAAAAGATACCGTCGATACCGTGGCTTGTTTTTATGGCTAGGCTCATGTAGACTGTTTCGTTTATCGGCAAGAGAGTTTTTTATTTGGCAAATAGCGATGAAATGAATAAGTATGTGTACAATGAATAACCACAACCTTTTTCTGTACTGTTTTTTTAACCTTCAACGGTGTCAGATAAAGATGGGCAAATGTATTTAACCCAGAACGATGATTTTACTAGTAACACTCGCATTGTCGGACACATTTTCAGTTATTTTCGAAAAACTATATTTAAAATTATTCGGTACCCCATAATCGGTACCGAGGAGACGCCGCCACTGGACAATATCATGTAAATAGCACCCGCCACTCTTGCTAGTGGCACTCCAGGGGCTGCATTAATCCCGGCATCGGCAGCTCTGTAATCTCGCTACGTTTGTTAACGTTCAGCGCCACAGCCGAGGAGATAGATTACTTCTTCATTTGTCGGCGCGCTGGGGAGGTTTTTCACGCCACTGTCTGTCGGCATGACGATTTCGCTTTACTAATACAATATCTGATCGTACTTGATGTTGTTTTCACATGGTAAGAAGCTCTAACTAGAATCGTCGATGTCAAATATAATGATGAGGGTATTAATAAATAAACCTAGGTCCCCGACTGTGCACCATGAAAGGTTTTGAATTACCATAAGCAAGTAAATAATCAAAATCTGTAAAATTTACATTTTTCCTCTCGGTAGGGAAAAAATATTTTCCCCAGTATTTCGAGAAAGTAGCCACTTGATCGAATAAATAAATTAGAAAATAATACTAGACATTTTATTTATTACAAATAGAGCCGCTCGTTTCCTCAGGGTACCAGAGGCGTCCTTTCGCGAATTCGCGACATTCATAATAATATGCAAATAATTATGAATAATATTTATGTATAGTAATATATGTACATAAATAATAGTCATAGTCACTTCATCATCATGAGGTCATCAGTCCTAAAACTGGTTGGACGCTAAACTCCAGCTTCTATCTTGTGCTAACCTACGCATTTCGCTAATTGTGCTACAACCTACATCCCTTACTATTTGCGAGCAGTAGTCTAATCTAGGCCTACCTCTGCCTTTCTTCACTCCTATTTCTGTCTCCAAAATATCGCGGACTACTCCCCCATGTCTCAGCAAGTGGCCTACCATTCTATCTCTTCTCTTTATGTTTTTCCACACACTTCTTTTTCGCCGACTTTCTCTAATACTTCTTCGTTTCTAACCCTATCAGTCCACGGTATTTTCATCATTCTTCGGTAACACCACATCTCAAAAGCTTCCAATTTCTTCCTACTTGCTTCCCCTACCGTCCAGGTTTCGCAACCGTATAGTGCCGTGCTCCATACATACGTTTTCAAAAATCTCTTCCTTGTTTCTAAGTTTATTACCCCCGAGCATAAAAGTGCTTTCTTTTTGTTAAAAGCTACTCGACCCTGCGCTATTCTTTGTTTTATATCTTTATCGCTTCTTCCATCCCAATTTATTTTACTTCCTAAATAAGTGAAGTCTTTGACTTCCTCCAATCTTTCATTATTAATTTGTACTTTCATTTTTGCTCTGCTCTCGCGCCCTCTGCACACTAACACTTTAGTTTTGTTTTTATTCACCCTCATTCCGTATTCCTCTGTCAACACTGCCTCCATTTCGTTCAACGCTGATTCCAATTCCTCTTTACTAGATACTAATACTGCTGTATCATCCGCGAATCTCAGCATTTTTAGTTTCTGTCCCTGTACTTTAATCCCGAAATCCACTCTATCTTTTACGACATTAATCGCCTCTTCGATGTACAGATTAAAAATTAGTGGTGATAGCGTACATCCTTGTCTTACTCCTTTCCTAATACCTACTTCCCTTCTTTCCCCTTTTACTTCTATAACAGCAGTTTGCTCTTTGTATATATGTGTACTACTCTCCTATCTCTATACTTCATTCCCGCGCTCTTTAGTATCTCGAATATTTTTTCCTATCTTACATTATCAAAAGCTTTTTCTAAATCTACAAATCCTATATAAGCGTTCTTTTCTTTTTCTATTGTTTTCTCTAACATTACTCTTAGCGCCAGAATAGCTTCGCGAGTTCCCCTATTTCGCCTAAACCGGAATTGGTCTTCTCCTAGTATTTCCTCCGCTCTATTTTCCATCATCTTCTGCACTATTTAGGTTAAGATTTTTGACGCGTGGGAAGTTAGGCTAATCGTTCTAAAATTCTCGCATTTGTCGGCTCCTCTCTTTTTCGGTATAGTAACGATAATGTTCCTCTTATAATCCTCCGGCATCTCGCCCGTTTCGTATATGTATTTTATCGGTTCAAACATCCTATTTACTACTTTCTGTCCCGCACATTTCAAAATTTCCGCCTGTATTTTATCTACACCCGGCGCTTTATTGTTCTTTATCCCCTTAGTGCTATTTCAGATTTCTCTCTCAATATAGGTTTTCCTACATCTTCCCTATCGATGCTAGATTCTTCCTCTAATATTTCTCCTAATTCCTGACTCTCGTATAAATTTCCTAAGGACTGCTTCCATCTATCCGCTTTCTCCTCTCTTCCGATCAGTATGTCCCCCGATTGACTCCTAACGTTTCTACTTATTGGTCCTATATCCCTGAAGTTCCTCTTAATTATTTTGTAAGCCTCATCGGTCTTACCTACTTGGAGCTTATCTTCTACTTCTTTGAATTTATCCTCTATCCATTGTTCTTTCGCTTTTCTACACTTTCTAATGATTTCCCACTTTATTGACTTATAAGTTTTCAGTCCTTCCTCGTCTCGTCTGTTGCATAGTCACTTAATACGTAAGAAATTAGCACACTATTGTGTAAGATAACGGCTGACAGAAGGCGTGGTTGCGGGCACCATCAGTCACCACCATGAACACATAATTTCTTGAGAGTTGAATTTTTTCTAATGAATTTAATAACAGCCTTGTAATTATTCGTCAGTAGATGTTTGTAATCGTTTACTAGCTATGTAGTAAGAATGAACGTGACGATTTAAGAGGTTCCAGTGTATATAATATGACATTAATAACAGATTTTTGTTTACCATCGGTTGTTTCGTCCACGCATAACCACAATTTATTCAGAAATGCGATATTTATTTTTGAAACAACCAATGCCACATCAAGGACTTGATCATTTTGACCCGATTTTTCGTGTAATGATTCTTTTTTTTTTTTAATATTCTCCAGAGAGTTGTCTATGCCTCCCTCAACTCAACTGGTACTTTTCCAACCAGCCTCTTGAAGATGTTCATATTGAGTCCATTATCAGTCAATAATGTAGCGGAAGAGGTCCGAAGACAGTAGCCACTATACTGCTCAGGTTTCGCAAATTTAAGGAATGCAGCAATTTTATTTAAAGCCAACAAGTTGAATATATTTAATATAAATAATAAAAAACGTATAAACGTTAAAACATTGCCTGCATTTTACGTGTTAAAGAAATTATAAAAAAGGTCAACTTTTTAATAATTCTTTGAATTTAACCCCCTATTTTGACATGACTTATGTTGATTCAAAATTGGAGAATTAAATAATTGAAAAGGAAAACAGAAAGCACGACTAAATAATATTTCGTTTGGATCCATCATTTTGACTTGCAGATGGAAATTAAACTTGTAGGGAGTGAATTTTAAACAGCTATACAATCGGGGGTGGTTTCTTTGAAAATATAATCATGTTTTACTGTTATCTCGCACTTAATAAGGCCGTTTTCACAATGGTCTGTAAATAAAAGGCAGTAAAGCAGTCCCTTTTCATTCTGGAAGGTTTAATCGACAAGTGGAATTCAAATACAAAGGAAGTTTAACAAAAATTGTTGGCTAGCTAAAGATTATATTTTTCTTTACATGTTTAACTTTATACACGGAAAAATTGATTGTTTTCCATTAAAGCCTCAGGCTGCATACGGTGGGAATTCGTTTAAATGAATGCCCACGGCATTTTCAGTTCAATTGTCGGACGTGTCCAAGACAAATTATACATAATTAAATAGATATGCTTACTGGAGACCTAACACCTCAAATTTTAACTTAACTCGGAAATATTGACTGAATGCCCACGGTATTTTCAATTGCTATTTGTATTTTAGTTTATATATATTTTTTTTTTGGCGGGAATCTGACCTTAGCAAACGTTTTTCTGAACGGTGTTCAAGATAAAATTAAATTTGCATCAGCCGGTAGATCTTTCAGGATAGTTCCCCACCTCTCAATTAAAAAATAGGTTTGACGGGGGCATATTAGCTCAAATTTTAAATTAACCAATGAATGCCTACCGTATCGTCAATTTCCAAACGTGTTTTTCGCGGTAGACATCTGATCTTGATACCAAGCGGTTGTCTGAATGGCGGTCAAAAAACTAATTCTTGAAGAAATATACTCGATGAGTGGGTGGCTATCAGGTCAAATTTTAAATTAACCTGGAATCATCAATCGCCATTAGAACCAAACAGTTCATATGGGCTATGAATCTTAAGAAATTACAACTCATCAAGGATATGAGAAAATGTGAGATTCTTCAGGCATGCGTAGAAGAAGGAGTGAGGCAGCATTCTTCCAGAGGAAAAAGGATGCACTTTACGCGTAGCCAGATCGAATTCAGCGCACCTCGTGGGCGGTCCGATATCGCAGTTTTGAGACTTGTTCCTATTCTTGATGAGTTGTACTTCATACTCTTCAATTGGTCAGCGATAATTCAAAGCTGCGATTCAATTATCAGTTTGTTTTTGGTAATCAATTCTACAAAATCCATAAACATTTTTAAAGGTACAGTGAACATTAAACGCCCATAACACTCTAGAGATTTCCCTAGAAAAAATGTGCACTCTGTGGAGGATCGGGCAGAAGTGTGACCTGGGGTATGTACTCGTATGTATGTATGATGATGTTTGTGCGGCCTAAAACAAGGAAACCCGTTCGGGCCCGTACTGAGAAAGGGCAAAGAGGAAAGAACGAGTTTTTGCGTCTTCAAACCTGACTGAAAAATCAATAGCGGCAAAAATTTACTGCGACACCAAATTGGGCGTGTCCGCCATTATCCGGAAGGATTAAAGGGCGAAATCCTCTCGGCCGCAGCTATGGCAAAAACAATCGCGCCCTCGGTGTCACGGATCGCATGCATAAAACGCAAAATGCGCATATCAGGCCTTACCTAATCTGAGCAAGACTTGATCGATTCCCCAGGTGCATGCATACTAGATGGCGAACCTCCACATCCCCCCGCGGTCCCTCTGCGAGGTGGAGGGCTTTTTCCCCCCCCGGTCGCCCCCTTTCACGCTTCCGCAGCTTCTCTCTTATTGACCCGATTCCTGTTAATGGATTCCTCCGATACTCTGCAACAACACGGTCGGGCGTGGGACAGGCGAAAAACCCGTGGAAATCGGCAGCGGGAACTATTCGACACGACGAAGTAGGCTCGAGTCGAAAGGAGACCGTTTTTCCTAGCTATGCACTGTCGACTAGCAAATCACCGTTCCTCAGAAATGCCCAGACGGAGTAGCCAACGACATACCTACATCCATCAATCTTGAGAGAATTATACTCTAAATGAATTGGTAGAGGACCAACTATTAAAGAGTCAAGTAGTTAAGCCAAACCGAATTATCTCTTTTTCCTATAAGGGTCCTAAAAACACATCTACAAAACTCCTCTAGAGGATTCCCGGATATTTCAGAACTTAGTTCGCATGGTATAAAAAATATACCCCGCGCGATCTTCCTTTCTTCAAGTTTTACTTTCTTCCGTTCTACATTGCACATTACAATGAACAGTAGCATTGTTGAAGTAGATAAAAGAATAGGTGGTAACTACTTTGCTTACCCTGTAGACTATTATCGCTAAGTACCAAGCATTTTGTACCGTTGCATATTCAACGGTTGCACTTGAATTTTACAATTTGAACTTTGAACTGTTTATTGCAGTTCTTGGAAATTAGATACAGTTCTGAAAACCAACCAAACCGTCTCCTTGTTGGCCCTTGTGAACTACTCTAGGCACAAAAATTAAAGAATGTGAAATGATCCTAAATTTTTAGGTGATTTTCAAAGGGCTGTAACTTGGAGAAAAATAGTCGCAGAGCAATTTTCAAAGCAAATTGAAGCTACTAGTTTCTAGTTTTCAGATCTTGAGGTCAAAGTTCTTTACCATCAGCAGTTTTTGAGTAATCATAAAAGAACCATCGGGAAAAAAAATCCAAAATTTTTGCTTGCCTTTCAAAAGACCCACGGACTTTAATACTCGTACATTAAGAAATTAATAAAAAATGAAAAATTCATCCTTAAATTTATTTTTAGCAAAAATGACAATTCAATCATTCCCCTCTCTCCAATACCAATGAACTGTTTGAAAGTTTAAAAACGATTGTTTCAAATGATACCACTTCGATTAAAATCGGACCTGTTCTGACAAAGTTATGAGCCCAACAACATGTATAACACAAAAGAGTTGAAACGGAAAGGGTGAATAAGAAACGAAAAAGAAAATAATCCTCAGTTGAAATGCATTTAATTTTTTTTTCAATACTTGGCGTTGCCACCCCCTTCTCCTAATAACATTTTCTAAACGATTACGCATAGATCGGATAACTTTTCTTATGCTGTCTTGAGGGATTGCTTCCCACTCTTCAACCAACGCAGTTCTCAGTTCCACTACGCTCCCTGGTGCAGGATTTCTTGACCTAACTCTTCGCTTAAGTTCGTCCCAAACGTGTTCAATTGGATTCAAATCCGGGCTCATCGGAGGCCAGTCTAATTTCCGGTATACCGATGTCAGCCAGGTAGGTAGTGGTGACTCGCGCGATGTGGCAGCGAGCATTATCATGCATTAGCATGAAGTCCTCACCAACAAGTCCCGCATACGGAACAACATGTTCCTCCAGAATATCCCTGATATAGCGGTCCGCTGTTAATCCTCCTTCACGTTCTCCACCGGGCACGAAAACCAACTTAGTTTTTCCGTGCATGGAAATTCCCGCCCAGAACATGCAAGAGCCACCTCCATATGCGACAGTTTCTTGAATACAGCATTGAGCAAATCGCTCTCCTGGCCTTCTATAGATCGACGTCTCTTATCGTTACCATGCAGGCACATCCTGGACTCGTCTGTAAATAATATCTGACTCCATTGACCGTGGTCCCAAAAGAGATGTTCACGAGCAAATTCCAGTCGTCTTTGCTTTTGAACTGCAGTCAGTTTGGGACCTGCTGCCTTGTTTGGGGCCAACTTCAATCTTCGTCTCACTGTCCAAGCGCTAGCGACCACACCTCTGATCTCCCTCAGCTCTTCTGAGAGGTCAATACCAGTCAAATGTCGATTTCTGAGAGATTTTAACACAATAAATCGATCGTCCCGCTTCGTTGTCACGCGTTTACGACCACCTCCTGGCCGGCGGACGTAGCTACCGGTTTCTCGGTATCGACGATACACTCTTCACGCAGCTGATTGACTCAAATTCAGTCGATTTGCCACGGCTCTCTGACTGAGACCCTCTCTCAACAATGCAATTACCTGGGCTGTTTCGGTAGCTGTGGCATCCATTTTCTTGTAAATCCTTCGAGCACATACGCATACGTTAACTTCAAATTAGCGAATGGAGACGAATACTAGGTTACAAGCGCCCTCTGTATCTGTCATACTCGTCACGCATGCGCATTACAACAAGGTTTTGTGTTCCACATGTTGTTCGGCTCATAACTTTGTCAGAACAGGTCCGATTTCAAAGTGGTATCATTTGAAACAGCTGTTTTTAAACTTTCAAATAGTTCATTGAACTTTACTTCAAATGGTACTGGAGAGAGTACATATCTCTCGAAAGTTGGAATATGTTGCTGAGTCGATTGTTTTTCACTCAAGTGTAGAAACTTGGAGCTTTAATTTGCTTTTTTTAAAATTGCTCTACGACTATTTTTCTCCAAGTTACAGCCCTTCGAAAATCACCTAAAATTTTTGGATTTTTTTACATCCCTTAATTTTTGTGCCTAGTGTATTTGGTGTTCCCTTACGAAAATCCTCCATTTTGAGTAATTATATGAATAATTTATGTTTTTGATAGATTGTAATAGTGTGCCCAAAATCTGGCAACTCAGTAAAGCGAAAAGAATTGGCACACAATTAATTGGAAATATAATCGAAATGGATATTAATTCAGATGAAAGTTTCTCTAGCATTATGCAAGCTGTCGAGATTTTGCGTGTCTTTTTTTTTATCGCCTTGCCATTTGTTTATTGTCATTGCAAATTTGCGTAGCAATTGCCCCCAAGGTTATGATTGAATTAATACATTATTAGAATGTACTTGCTTCGCTAAACACCGAGGGAATCCGTAGAAGGATTCGCAACCTCGGTTTGTCCCGTTGCCTATACAGGGTGATGTAAAATGTGCGTGTGTTAGGTGTTAATAAGAGTCGATTCGGTCGGATCGATCTAATCACGTTTATTCATTTTTTTTGTTTCAGAAGACTATACTATACACTGATGTATAGTTTATTTCAATTAGTAGTATTAGGTAGTATTAATACTACTAGTATTAATACAATTAGTAGTATTAATACTACTAATTGTAAAATTAGTAGTATTATCAACGGTTTTCGTTGGCAGAAAATACCGTTGATGCGTTCAAAAATCATGTTTTGGAGATATCTCAAGCGGAATGGAAAAAATGCTTTTACAAATGGTTCAAACGCATGCAAAAGTGTATAGATCAT
This sequence comes from Rosalia funebris, assembly GCA_037954035.1. NCBI lineage: Eukaryota > Metazoa > Arthropoda > Insecta > Coleoptera > Cerambycidae > Rosalia > Rosalia funebris. The sequence goes on along the minus strand of JAZFAV010000039.1, from coordinate 19,302,867 downwards.
GAAGGAGAATATTTTGAAAAACGATAAAGTAATTTTCAATGATTAATGTTTTTTATTACTAGGCTCAAAATATAAATAGTGCTCCTCATATCCATGATCTTGATCGCGGTTTAAAATGAATAGCGACAAAAAGGAAGGCAAGGCTATGGTTGGACAGATGTGTTTTAGTTGTTGAATACTTTTTTCCTATACCAAATTGTACCTTATTTTCTTTTGTATCTTTGCGATCCTAAATCGAGTTTCCAAGCACCTCGATGGTGTAAAGGTTTCAACGAAACATCCTGTCCAGGATATCTCAATTTGTTAACATAGACGTTTGTGATACTCTTTTTGGTGGATCTTTGATATTTTGTGGCAAAATTGCTTTATGATCTTGCCTTGATGTATCTCACAGCTGCCATATTTCGATTACAGTTAATTTAATGCAATAACGCTGCCTTCAAGGCCCTGCTGTGGCATTGGGAGGACTTACAGGCACTTTACCCAACACAGGCCGAATGGACTACCCGTTTTAGTCGATTGAGGATGTTGTGAAACACGCGTATTCCCTTGCATTGTCTTGACATTCAGAGGAATTATCAAAGAGACTTGAAAGTAATATTATTAAAGCTCAAATACATAAAAAAGCTGTGGTTAGGTGTGGACGAGATAACAGATTCTAAAAAACATTATCTGGACAACGTTATAATATGTAGTTGATTTACTAGCTATTAAAAATGCTCACGGAAACAATTTTAGAAACATTTATATGAATTTTTATAACTTATATGTAGTTGCTTATATAGAGCACCGACACTGATCAGTGATCAGGCATCCAACTGAGCTTCTGCGGTGAATAGTTAATCGTTTTGAGTCTGTTTAGGGAGGAAGTGAAAAACACTTTTCAGTGGAATGATTCGATCGTCAATGTCATGGAGAACGCTCCCTTGTAATGGCGGGCTCCGCCAAAACCTTCCGGAGTTTCGTCAAGGCCGCCACGTTGGGCAGGAGGCCGCCGCCGCCGCCGTCGCTTCTGGTGTAGGTTAAACGTCACGGCGGACGCCAGGACGAATGGGCGGCAATATTTTCACCTCGGTACATGTATGCAAGCGAGGCGAGGGCGATCCCGACCGGGATCGATATTCCGTTCGGTGGCTGGTGTAGCAGCAACTCGAGGACGGTCCCGATGGATTTGGAGTCACATCTTACAAAGGCGCCCGCGCCCGCCCGTCTCTGTTTACCCTATCGCATACACATATCAAAGCAAGGCGGTAACATGGCGGATGGCGCCTATTAGCAGTTGTGAGGCCGCAGTGCATCGTTGAGTGCGCCGGCCGCCGCGGCCAACTGTTCAGTTCCGCAGAAACTGAGGTAAAGTGCGAATGCAGTGCCAAACCGTGTGCCGCTGAACCCCCGACGGGCGGGACACCGCGAGACCCACGCCGCCTCGACCGCTCCAAGGATTACCTACTATGCCATGGCTGTACTTAGATCTGCTGTTGGTAAGGCTTTTGGTTGTCGGCCCGAGCACGTCTGGCAAACGCCGACGAGCTCGCGGCTGTGCCTGCGTCGGCACTAGGGTTAATAATAACTAGGACTGCCCACGAGGCTGCTATCTATTGACGTATGTCTAAACTCGTTTCCCTCAGCGACGACCGTCCGGCATCTAAGATGTAACACTTGCATAGTTATTTCTGAATTTCTTCCATATATGCGTGTCATCGCCGTTATTATACATACTGACTAGCCCAGTCAAATAAGTGTTAAAACGCGAAATGAAAGTTAGAGAGCTGAAAATTTGCACAGAACTTTGTTTTGACGTTTTAAAGGTGGGATAAGAAGTCTCATAAAATATGTCCGCTAGTCAAGATGTGAAAGGTCACGAAATTAGTTTGCAAATATCTCGCTTCCTATGCGCGGTATGTCACTAGGGGTAATTACAAAACTTATATAATGGGAAATGCGTATCCGTTTATAGATGGCTAGATGGTCTAGCTGCTAACGTAGTTACCGTCATACCGCGTCATTGGCGCCATTTTCTTGTTTTGACATCTGATAGAGGTTTTTGTCTCACAACAATACAAGTTTCATACAACAACATCGTTTTTAATTGCGTTGAACATGTCGAATTGTGTGTCTGGAAACTACGATTTGCGGACAACATTGATTTTCTGTTACCATTTGAAGAAAACTGCTGCAGAATCGTATCGAATGCTTGTCGAAGCCTACGGTGAGCATGCTCTTGGAAGTCACGGTGCTTTGAGTAGTTTAAAAAATTCAAAAGTGGCAATTTTGACGTGAGAAACTAAGAACGTGGAAGACCACCGAGAAAGTTTGAAGATAGCAAGCATTGTTGAATAAGAATGATGTTCAAACGCAACAAGAACTCGCGGGTCAATCAAAAATGTAACACGAGCAGACGTCTTCATACCTTTGAAAGCCATGGGAAAGATCCAGAAGATGGGAAAATGGATTCCACATAAACTGAATGAAAGACAGCAGGAAAACCTAAAAACCATTTACGAAATGCTGCTCGCCAGGTACAAAAGAACGTCATTTCTCCATCGAACCGTGACTGGCGATAAAAAGTGGATATATTTCCAGAATTCTAAGCGTAAAAGATGGGTGACCATCGACATCGACTGCAAGGCCAAATCTCTATGGACATAAGACAATGCTCTGTATTTGGTGGAATCAGAAGGGTGTGATCTATTAAGCTGCTAAAACCTGACCAAACTGTTAATACTGAACGCTACCGACAACAAATTATTGATTTGAATCAAGCTTTGCGTGAAAAGGGACCAGAATATCAAAAAAAGTAACACAAAGTGATTTTGTTTCATGATAATGCGCCATCACACACAGCAAAACCGGTAAAGGAAACGATTGAGGCGTTGAATCTTCTAGTGGACGATAGCTCAGAAGCTACTCAGTCCACCTCAGAATACAATCGCCAGCAGACATGTTCTCAAGGTTCCTCATTTTCATCTTCGTCCTCTTCTTTTGGTCGCCCAAAAGTTCAATTTCTGGTTCATTATCTTCGTCTTCGTTTTCCGTCACCTCAAGTACCTCGGAAACAAATTCACCTTCTCTGTTATAATCATTTGATGTTGATGAAGCGTTGAGGCATGCTAGTCCGTGACACTGGCTATAAATTGTGCACTGCAATCCTACTTTCCTACATCAACAATTCGCGCCACAACCTTTCTTGCAATTACAGAAAATTCTATTTAGCAGTTCTTCTGGTCCTGGTGGCAGTAATATTATCGGCTCAAGATCTCTTTTTGTAACCCATCTACCCCCGTTGCTCAGGTTGTCCTTTCCTGACCAAATTTGGCCAAACAGTCGCGTATTACCGCAAACCTTCGACATATTTGCGGTATACAAGAGTCATAGAGGCGAGATAGAAATATAAATATTTACCTTGTCTCAACGATTAAAGCGGATGTTCAAAGAAAACTAGCTTGAATTGCTTGTACCTATATCGATTCAAATATCTCAAGTTTACACGACGGATTATCAGCTGCCGCGGTGTTCACCACTGATGCAGGACTTAACAGCGGGCAGCTTTAATGATATATGTATAATACATGAAAAAAATACATATCACTCACTAACAGAAAATATCTTTTGGAATGATGTATGATAGCAACTATAATTTAGGATATGAGAAATAATTCGAACCGTACTTCATAACTTTTACCCAGTGCCCAATTATCTAATAGACAATAAACGTGTTAATTATTTAAAGATACCTACATCAAATATGCCATTTTTTTATATACATAAATATTAAAGATTATTTTTTGTGTTATTCTATTTTGTATTTCATGTAGATTTTACAGCTTTTTCGTATACATTACCATTTCAAATATTACTATGATATAAATAATCTAACGGTGACAGATCGGGTAGAGGAATTGGTCACCCCATTGCTCTTTTTCACCCAATCGATTAATAAGTAATGTATGTACGACTAATATGTACTCTTATTATTAATACTAGTATTGGCGAAGACATAATAGCGTAAATTTTCTCCAGTGTTGATAGATTGTAACTGATTATTCCTTGTAAATAATAATGATCGACTGTATTGTAACACATTTTTTTTTGCTATAATCTTAGTTTTATTGGTCGTTAAAGCTATATTCAGATATGCGTGTTATTATAAAGTAAATTATTGAAAGTTGTTATAAGTATTAATTACGTTCACTTAAGATGCACTTGAATGGTGTTAATTAATTATTTTCTTTTGGTTATATCATATTTTTACATTCAGTACATCGTTAGTACAAATTTAAACTTTCTCATATACCGGGCGATTCGTGACGAATTCCGGGTGTAGATAGCCTCATTGTATGAGTCAGAAATGGTCAAGAAATCGTCTGTAAACTTTTTTTTGTTGTATACAGGGTGATTTTTTTTAATTGGGGTCAAAAATGGAATGCACGTATTTTCTAATTACGTTTCTAGAATGTAATAAAAAAAAGGAATTGTCATTTAAAAAAATATTACGAGGGTAGTCGGAGAAGTACCCGACCTAACAAAGAAAACACAATAAATTTGGGAAAAAACATCTGTATTTGTCTATAGTCTCCTTTTATTTCCATACACTTTTCTCAGCGGTGCTCAATAGCTTCGATACCCTGTGTGTATAGTAAGAATCGTCGAGCTCCTCAAAATAGCCATCAACCGCAAACTCCACCTCTTTATTGCTGGCAAATATTTTACCGCCGAGCCATTTTTTCAAATTTAGAAACAGAAAATAATCCGAGGGGGCTAAATCTGGCGAATAGGGTGCACGAGGAAGCAATTAGAACTTTAACTCATTTATTTTGGTCATCGCGATAACGGATGTGTGAATTGGTGCATTGCCTAGATGAAACAAAACTTTCATTCAAACGCTGCAATAAGTTTGCATTATACTCACTGTTGATTGTTTTTCCTTTCTGAAGATAATCAATGAAAATTATTCCACACGCATCCGAAAACTAACACCATGATATTGCCTGTAGATGGAACTGTCTTCGCCTTCTTTGGAGCTGATTCTCCCCTTTCAGTCCATTGTTTTGTTTCTGTTCCTTCATCTCAGGTGTGAAGTAATAGATCCATCCATGTTTCGTCCATAGTTATGACGACGCAAAAACTCAGCTTTATTCCTGTAAAACTTCGCCAAACACTCGATTGAAACATTCTCACGACGCTGTTTCAGAGTAGAATCTAGCTCCGCTTTGATACCGGTTGGACTGAGACCTTTCAAATGAAAGTATCGCATCACATAATGATGACCAATTTTTTCCATTTTACAAATTCACTGAGAGCGTTCACTATGGATGGCTGTCAAACAAATACTAAACAACGTAACGTCGTCAAACTTTAAACTTACGCTTTATAAGGTTGGTTTTTTTCTGCCATAGTCATTCTTTTCAAACAACAACAGCCATCTATACGCCAGATCGTACTTCTGGGACTGCCCTCGTACACCAAATATGTAGCTGCTTCTAGCTGGAAGTAACTTTTTCAAACATTTTAAAAGAGCTTCACCCAGTATTTTATGTACGTAAATCGATACGGTTTATTTTATACAAATGTAGAGCTATTTTGCCCCATACAAACAAAATTGTACAAACACGCTCTTAATTTTTTTTATCTTGACTCTTAGATGAAACAAAGTCTGTTGCGCATTCGCAATAGCATCATTTGGCTCCAACTGTTGTAATAGCCTGGTCATATTCTCAAAATTGCAGTAATAATATGAAGCTGTCTAGATCCACACGTTTCCCATCGGGTTATTACAGGTGCTGGAGGTAACTGTGCGTGGGAAAGCATTTCTCTGAATAATGCCACTCTTCGCGGGGCTTTTAAAACACTTGTTTGGCATTCGCTATCAGGCCATCGACGTTCGGATAACGGCCACGGATTGCCTCTGCTACGCGATGAGGACCATGCGCTGGGCACGTTACATGTAACATATCGTAATTATACGTTCCGTTCAAAAGTCGACTAGCCGGTTTCATATATGGCACAGCATCCGGAAGAAAGAGTAGAGCCATGTTTTTATTTTCCTCATGTTTAGCGCCCCATACTTCTTTTACCCACTCACCAACTAATTTTGCAACGGTTTCAGCATTTGTTGTCAATAGTTTTGATGCTATCACATGTGATTGCGTTGCCAAATTGTCATGCACTGTCACTATTTGTTTGTAATACCGTACGCAAATTAAAATACTATGACTGTCCTGAGTTGTGTGGAAACACACACCACTCTCAAATATCACGAACTGATCGGACGGCATCGCGTCATCGGTCATCCCCGCAGATATTTCTTCTGCCCCGCCCTCGCATACGTTTACTATTAGCCCATAGCGCCATGCACCTCCGACAATACTTTCAATATTTCTAGTGAAACAAATAGAGCGGCAGCTAGCAGGCGAACAATGAATACATTTTATTTAATATAAAACTGTTGGTTGATGTCCTACTAATTTATGCAAGCAGTCAATTTACATTAAAAAAAAATGAGCTAGTGTGGACAAGCTACTGACATGAAATGTTTTATTGTATAATTTATTATAAGGTTATGATGTTTTCTTTACGGTGTTTGTATTTCTAATAGATATTTCAGAACACGTACAAGTCCGACTCCGCACTGAAATGTCCGCAGTCAAGTCCGGGGTTTACTCATCGCATTTGTGGAATTCACCTTGTAGGGTGTTAAAGTCTTCTAGAGCGCGAACCAATTGAAGATACATATACCTCGGAGACTCCCCCTCGCCCTCCCTGTGATCGCCGCGTTCCGAAAGAAGGATAAGGACGGAAACCGTATACGAACGAAGCAAAAACTTGTCACGTTCACCAGATACACACGCAGATAGGCAGCGCATCAGACAATTCCAGAATTCCGTACGTGCCGCGCTAAACGCGATATCGAACGTTGGTATATTAGAAAAAGACAATGAATATCGCCTGCATGTACATTGTACAATAGGCGAGAGAGGATTCAAAGATGGTTCCCTAGTAATAAATTTCTTTGTTAAACATATGCCATGTAGGAGGTATATCGTATGGTCCGTCGAGATGTACAGGTAAAGAGTGTCGGAACGCCCGATTCCAAGTTGGATCAAAGATACCCTTGATTAAAGTTTTTGTAATTATACACTCTTGAACAAAATTAACGCATCGGCAAACTTTTTTCATTATTTCCTATAATTTCTCGAAGTTTTAAATCCTTGAATATTTTAAGTATGTGGCCTAGGCTATCCTCTGTCACTACTGATAAACAATTATTGCAATTGGCTGACAGATATGATTTGTAAAAGGCAATAAATTCAGTTACGCTATAGGCCAGGAGAGAGGTTTGCTGCCTGCAATATCTCTTTCCGAGATCTTTTCTCTCTTCTCTTCGAATTCTCTTTTCTCTATCCCATTTTTTGGTGGATCAATAATGTTCTGGGAGGAATTTGTTTCGATTGTCGCACGGATTATGTTCCTATACGGAAGAGATCCATAAATGCACATTTCTACGTAGAAAACATCGTAGAATGTAAAATTTTAATCTTGACGGATACGTCATCAAACAAAATTGTCGAATTTGGGGTACTGAAAATCCTAATGCTGTTCCCAAAAGAGAAATGCATTCACAGAGATGCACGGTTTGGTAGAAGTGGAGTAACTGGATACTTCTTTGAAAATGAAGCTGGTAGTGTTATTGCAGTAAATGGGGAACGCTATCGTGACATGTTAAATAATTTATTTTTCCACCTGATAGATGATTTGTATTTGAACAACATGTGGCTTCGGCAAGACGGTGCAACGTGTCATACAGCACCATACAATCGTAACTGTGTTACATACCAAATTTCCTGATCATGACTCGCGGAATGCTGACCTCAGTTGGTCTACAAGATCATGTGGTTTAACACCACTGGACTTTTTTTGGGGTTATGTCAAGAGAAAAGTCAATGACCTCAAAGCAAACATTCAACGGGCTATTCGGGAAATAGAACCAGTTTTATGTGCCGGCGTTATGGATAATTTTCCTAAGCGAATGTCATCATGCTAGATGATTCTTTTCCACTTGTAGCCGTATCGTCTCCATTTTATGTTGAAGAATAGAAAACCTCACTTTGTCAAATTTTATTAGTTTTATTCACAAATCACATCCTATAGTTCTAAATGAGACCATGTAGTTTAGGCTGAAATGAAATTTGTCTAGTCGTGTATGGCAGGTGCTCTTGAAAAAAGAAATCGAGAGGCCGAGGTAGTACAGGAATATTTTGCGAGATACCCAATTTTTACCATATAGGTTATGGTAACATTAAATTAATGTCTAATAAAACCATAATCTCCTTGGGCGTTTTTCCGTTTTAGAATGTAAAGGTCTAACTCCGTCAAGTCGTAACCAAAAGTGCAAAATAATAACGGGTCGTTTTTCTCCCTCCTACCTTACAGTTTGCGCAAAATTATTTGGCAGTCCCTAGGTAATAACAGCATAAGGAAGCTAAAATAATCCTCCCATGGCGTAATGCCTTAATGCATGCCATAAATTCCACCCTAAATGAATAATTAAAATCCACCAGGAAGTTCACATCGTGTTGTCTTTCCTGGCCGCCGCCATTCCCCTCTCATCGATCGTCGACACCGGCCCAGTGATAGCCGATTAACAAAAATGTATTTTTCATTGCGCAAAACTAAACCAGCGGGGAAAAGCTCCGCCGATACCTCGCCGGATCGATATTCCATTTATATTTTTAGATTTCGCCAAAGTAGCTGCGGTGCAACTTGGCGATAGTAGTGGGCTTCTGGAAGGACCTGTGGAGCTGCCGACGACGCCCGTTTCATTGAGCGCCACCGTCGATGTGGCTCGACGTACTTCCGTCGAGATGCCACGGGGGGATTGTGGCTGGACACGGAATCGAAGCCGAATGATGTCATCGATTGTTCGAAACAGCGTGTATGGTAAAAGGGTGCTCGATTTTCTGCAAACAGACCCACTAGGTAGGCTAGAAATAGAGTCGATATACAGATATCTAAAGGTGTGAAACAATAGGATGTGATTTGATATTTGACAAACTGAGGTTTTCCCCCATTTCTTGCGAGGCTTCTGTGATCAAACAAGTCCAATTACTCCACCACTCCAAAATGCGCACCAAACCGTGCATCTCTATGGGTGCATTTCTTTGTCATGAACAGCATGAGGATTTTCGTCGCCCCAAATTCGACAATTTTGTTTGATGACGTATACAAAATTGTTGCAAAAATCAGCATTACCTTCTTTCTTTTCTAACACCCAATTAACAAATGTACGACATTGTAAATCATCTGTAACTTTTAATTGTTGTGTCAACCGAATTTTGTGTGCAGATCTTTCTTTAAAATCCGATGTGTGGCGGCCCTCGACAGATTCAGTTGTTGTGCACGACGTCGAATTGATGTGTTTGGATACTCTCGTTCACTTTCTCTGACTGCAGCAATATTTTCATCTGACTGACCACGACGAGGACGTATTAGTGTTGCCTTATCGATAACAGAACCCGTCTCTTCAAATTCCTTGATTAAGTTACGAGTTGTTAACTCTGCAGGCGCTTCATTTTGTCCTAATTTTGTGCGAATTTTTCTTAACGCAACTGTAAACGATCGCTCATTTTCATAAAACAGTTGTGCACAAACTATTCGTTGTTGAAGCGTTAATCGCGGCTTGTCGACATCGTAAGGTTTGTAGATGACAGTCGTTAAATATTAACGCCCTATCTTCGACAGAACACATGGCGCGCAATTCAAAACCTATAGTTCCAACTGAGACACCCTATATTTCTTCACGGCATGCCTATGTGTTATCAATGGCCAGTCTCGTGTAAATATTTGAATTATAAATCGTAATGAAATGATTTTTTGATAATTGAAAAATTACGAGGCGCTTCTTTTTAAAAAAATTCACGCATATAAAGAAAAGTCCATTTAATGACTCGCTATACTTTGGAAAAATATTTTACTACTTAGTTTTAGAGAAATTAATTTGCAATTGGCATTATACTGATGATGATGATGCTGTTTTTTACATTATCATTAAGTATATAAAAAAAATCATGTGCAGCACAGTACACGTGATAGAAGTGAATACTTCTTTAGAATAGAGAATGAGAGAGATTGAAAGAGAGAGAGATAGAAAGGGAGAGGGATAATTTCAAAAGAAATATAACAATATAAAATTTGTGTAAAAAATATTCGGTTTATTCATTATCTACACTATCATCGGCTGGTGGTTCAATTGGTAATACTGTATGATTGGTTTGTGATAACTAAAATATGAAATATATGTTCGTGATTCGATATTTTCTAGATAACGTGTAAAAATTGCATCTATTGTTGTTCCGGATTTTGTTGTTGATTTTTTGGGATTGTTATTTATAAGCAAACCAAATGTTTCTCGAAGAAAGTTAATCAACGTCAAAGAATCATTGGATCCGAAATTTACATTGAAATCTCCCCCGAGAATCAAAGGCATTTTGTCTTCGCCTCTTCCAAGTGCATTTGCACCTGTGTGGCTGTAAACCAGTAGGGAGCGGTGAATGAAATATATTATATCTTCTAGATTTTAACAAGTTAAACGGTTCAAGGATATTATCAAATAATCACAGAACACAGATGTAAATAATTACAAAACACAATGATAAATATTCGGTACACACACGTGCTGTTTCAGCTGTTAATATATAGCGTCTGGACGCGTACATCTATAGCGCGCGCATGCGCGACAATAGGGAGACGCGGATAGCCTAAACTGATATATATGATGTATAGCTCTCTTTCTCTTTCTCTCTATGTTATATATCTGTGTACTCTGTCTTGCAACGAAGCCTGTGTTTTAGGTATACCAAATGTATAGCTCTCTTTCTCCTTCTCTCTACGTTATATCTTTTTTCTCTCTCGTGCAACGAAATCTGGAAACGGTACATTTTTTCCAATTCACTCTCCATTCTCGTCAAATATCAGAACGCCGCCAAAGAAGTATTCACTTCAAAAATATGAAATATATTTTTATAAAACTTCAGTACACTATTGAAAACAGTTCAAGTAGTGGATACACTAAGAGGTAATCTAATTCGGACGTTTAGTTTTTGTTTCACGTGCGTTTAAATAGAGTAGCCAATCCCTTTTCAAAATATTATTTTAAAGACATTGTTAATAATTCGCATGAATAAAATGAAAATTGTTGGAGTTATGCTGCGTGCCGTTTTGAAAAATCATATTTCGAGGAAAACGCGTTTAAAGTTTTGAAATATGTTAAACATGAAAAAGTGAAGAATCCGACTGTTTCAAAATTTTTACCATTAATCTGTTATCCCAGGATCGTAAGGCTGCCTTTCCGTATTTAAATATTCTTCATTCTCTTTCCTCGAGCATTTTATGCTAGAGCGTGCCTCTTTCGCTGCATCTGTCAAAAATATCTCGGTGTGCTTGATCCGCTTAGCATCAGCTTCTAGATAAAAATTGTATGATTGGACGTCAAATATTCATCTCCAAAAGTTTCATAATTCGAAACATATTAGTCAGACCATTATTAAAAGTGCACACAACAATCAGCTTATATGGAAGTGTATCAGTCGTTATATTCAAAACGTTTTTGTCACTTGAATAAGATTTTTGAACCAATTTCCAAACAGTAGCATTGAAACTTTCATTGCTATTTCGTGTAACCTCCCAAGCAACGGTTTAGCAACTCGTCTTGGCTCAGATTCTCATAAATCAGTTTGATGTCTTTAAAAACTTCCTTAGGAAACGGCGGCTTATGATGGAAGGTGTCCAAGAAATCCGCTGTTTGCGCCCTGTTGTGTTCGGATTCCGATGTATTACCAAGTAATACATATGTAATAATAAATTGTTAATTGATAAATTAATTTGGCTACAGAAATAAGGAGTTTATACTCCAACCCATCTGCAAATGCCTTATATAATAAGGACTAAACAAATTAGGTCAATACAGCTATTCTCCTGGCTATATGCCAAACGCCGAGCACTGAATTACATGACAAAATTTGTCGTATTTTCGTCTAACAGAGTTAGCACTGGAGTATAAACTCCTTATTTCTGTAGTTTGAATGTCACCCTCTGATAGTAAAACTTGCATTATATTGATGATCTCGAGTTTTTACTTCGATTTAGATTGTTCGAAACTACCAAGAGATGGCGTTTGGTACGTTCTACTGCGGTGGAACGTGGCAACGTCTACTAGATGTGAGCTTTATCTGTCGAAGGTATACTCGTTTACACTGCACTGACGAGACCCAAGATAGAAAAGTCGAAACCGGTCTGCAATTAACGATATCCTGAGATAGGTGACACTTTGCATCTTTCTTGGTGGTTTTAGAACAATCACTGTATTTTTAGTGTTAACTCTGTTGGACAAAAATACGACAAATTTTGTCATGTCATTCAGTGCTCGGCGTTTGGCATATAGTCAGGAGAATAGCTGTTTTGACCTAATTTGTTTAGTCCTTATTATATAAGGCATTTGCAGATGGGTTGGAGTATAAACTACTTATTTCTGTAGTTTGAATGTTACCCTCTGATAGTAAAACTTTGCATTATATTAATTAATTTGGTGTTTAATTTACCTTTTCCTCCGAGACCATGCAAATTTTTTTTAAATGCTTCTGACTAAACGTAAACATATTTTAACGACATCTGTTGTGTATTAGAAAAGTTAGAAATCATAAGATAGAACATTAGGCTGTACCTAGACTGTGCCCTCCCAGCAAGTATTTATTTGACGCAGGTGTCAAACGCGGCGCGCTTGGAAAGAGCGCAAAATTTCAAGGAAAAAAATTTCCTGTCCCATATTCTAAAAGATTCAAAGAATTTTTTAGGCTAATAAAAATACTCGATTTTTTTGAAAAATTTACAGTTATATTACCCCTTAAAATAATCTAATCTCAGGACTCGCATTCGAGTGTTGAACTTTTATGATCGTTAACTATTTACGCCGTATTATTCTGCTATGCAATCCTGAACTAGTAGTATGAGTCCTTGGATCGGGAGATTGCAGTGAGGACCCAACGCACTCCCCTACGGCTCCCATACGATCGTCGCCTCTTCCATTACACGATTTACTTTCGGCAGCTATGTTTGCAACATGTAGTGTATCTACTTCACATAATGCGGACAGCGAGCTGGCTGGCTTGGTAACGTATTGATTTCCGCGACCGCCAAGATAGGGGTCAGAGGGCACTTCGAGTCTCTCGCCCGTCTTATATATGTGTACCTCGTCACGATTTTATGTGGCCAGGCTCTTCGTGAACGATCAGCGAACGAAACTGCCGCGGATCGGTTTAGTGCCCTTCGGAATGAACCGCGACATCTTTGGGATGGAGTTATAGGCGTTAGAGACGGGACACGTAATCCGCCTGATGGGTATTGTGTCTCGAAATAACGCCATTATGCGCACCGTTATTAGATGCTGTGCCTAATTCGGGAATATGTTGGTCGGAGGTGTCGTTTCTTCGGGATATTTACGGACAATCTTCGTCCTAATCCCCGAGATCGAGGCAGACCGTTCCGACAGTTACTTTGGACTTGTTTTATTAATCAAAACCTGTTTTAGTCACTCATTTGAATGCGATTAACTTGTAGTTCATTATTATGTTATCTCTAGCATTTTTCCGTCATGGTAGCCGAGTTGGTTAGACTAAAATGCGACGAGCTATATGATCGTCGTGATCTCGATTCGATTCCAAGCGCCAGCACTGGTAATGTCGGTGGGAATTGATGTTATCCGCGTTTTTTCAATGGGTATACAAGTGAGGGAAATATGTGCTGCTGTAGCAATTCCAAATCCTTTTCAGCAGTTGTTGAGTCAAGTACCAACAGTTTCTGCGCAGACGTTGACCTCTGGAACCTGATCAATGAGGGTTTTCATGGGCCCAATATCTGCAATTGTGCCTATCTACTCAGCTATCGAAATAGAGAGTGGCACCGTCAGAGAAAATACCTGGTTTGGGAATTGGAAACTATTATTATTACATCTCTCTATCATTAGGTCGTCATCTTCTCGTGAAATGAACTAATTGCACCTTGTAGGGATGCCATTTTTGCAGTAATTTCAAAACAGATGACTGACACATTGCGAGCTCCGATGATATTTCGAGTGTTGGTTGATGATCCACAGCTAGTAATAATATATCTAACTGTGGATCTTCCGAGACTACAGGACATCCTGTGGTATAATTGTCCTTCATAGTGCTAAAATTTCAAAATTTTTCTTCTATATAACAATTGATAGTGTAAATTGATCGTTCAATATCCTTATGCTAATAACTTAAAACCAATACAAAGAGTTAGAAAGATTATAGGAATCCTCAAAAAAGTCACGTGAAGTAACGTAAAAATCCAGTCGTAGTAAGTAATTTAAAAAACGAAACTTTTACGAATCCGTTGTTATTATAATACTGGAGAACAGCCAATTTGTTGTCAGGAATTTAATAATCGATGCTAAGTATATTACTGCCCCTGATTCTGAAAATAGCATTAATTTTTCTTGATTGCCTCTAGGTTCTGAAATAAACCATACATGATAAATATTAATGCAAAATGAGAAAAACAAAATAAGCTCTAATTTCTCTTGTTTTCAATTTTTTATATATGAAATCTAACAAGAAAATAGAGAATAATTGAAACAGAAAACATTAAAAATTATAAAAAAGTTTTTTTGTACGATTTTCATTTATATTTTTGCTGTGAACAGTTCCTCTACAGACTCCAACAGTAATCGGCCATCATGGGACGATCCCACCTTCCTTGATACCTGTCTTCCATTATTTGGATATCCTGATGAAACCATTCACCTTGTTCCCCACTACAATCTCCTAAGCTAGAAATTTGTCTAAGTGACTAAGTGAGCTCATATTGGCTCCCAATTTTTCAAAACATTTCAGCATCTTGTGTACTAGTTCTTGGTAGTTATTTGCCTTGTGATTGTCCAAAAAATTTTAATTACAGATACATACGTAAACCATGCATCAGATTCTACAAGGGTCATATATCTGTTAAAATTTGGATCTTTTACCAATTTTCGAATTTGTGAACCGTCAAAAATCCTTGCTTTTAATTTTTCCATACTCAGTACTGGAAATGCTTGGCAAATATATTTAAAACAATCACCTGGCTTGTCCACTGCTATTTCAAACTGTTTCATTAAACCCAGTTTGATGGGGAAAGCAGTATTATTTTCTCTCTCTTAGTGGATCGTGAATAATGGCTTTTCCAACGGTCACGACTCTCAAAGAACAAACAGTTTGCTGCCGATGTTTTTCTTATACACAACAGAGGTGACAAGGATATTTGGTATATCCACTTCACTGTCCACAAAGTATGATGACCATTTTTAAATCGACACAAACAAACATCTTATGCCAAGGATAAACAATTTTTTCTAATACCAATTTAACATTTTCATATTTTTCTGTAAATTTTTTTGAATGATCGACTGGAATCGACGTAAACTTATTTCCATTGTGCACTAATACACATTTCAATTTCTTTTTAGAACTATCCACGAAAATCCGCCAATCATCTGGTCAATTTCAGGAGTATCCATTTTAACAAACGTAGTCAATTTAGCTCAAATAAAGATATAATGTGAAATTAGGGGTATCGAGTACTCAGAAATCGATCTTAAATTTGTAGCAACATTTTACTTTTCCGCACTCCACTATACGCGGAAAAGTAATGTAATCGTGTAAAGAAAAATTGAAAAAATAAAATTTTTTAGGTTTATTTTTCGTTTTTCGGACTAAAAACCAAAAAAAATGGTTTTAAAAAATTTTTTGCTGTGTGTCGTTGTCGTCGGCATTTATTCTTGTTAGCACGATAACTCAACTAAATCGTGTTGGATCGATCGGGTTTTGGCTGATTCTGATTAGGGACGTCTCCCAGACGACACCTATTGCTTTTGAGGTGGATAGAACATACTCTACCATGTACATGGGTCATGAGAAAGTACGATGGTGGACTATTTGAAAAAAGTAAAACTGTCGCATAAAACACATATTCTGCATTTATGTGTTGCTTTATTTTTTCTCGGCCACTCAACTTCGAGATAGAGATGTTCTACGTGCGGAAAAGTCCGTTTTAAGGTTTTCAAATTTTTTTTTGTTCCCCAGTGTAATGCGATATATTTTAACTCTAATGAAAGTGCGTCCTTGAAGGTGTATTTTTTGACGTCATTTATTAGATAACCAAATCAAATACAGTATATTTTACAAGACATGCACAGAAACACTTCGAAAATATATTTAAAAAAGTTATAACATTGAAGGGGAATACTTTGCCATGCCCAAATTGAACGCCATCTCCAGACGTTAATTTTCACCCGAATTAATCTGGTGAATTATATGAATTGACAAAACGTTAATTGGTTCTTACACCGATGAATTGTGACGCAACAGTCTGTGCGTTATAGAACGACGACCCTGTACGGTGCCGATGCGACCCCACGTTTCCAGCTCTGCGTTAAGCGATGTATCGACGTGGAATTTTCCGAGTTGAAATACAAGAATTGTGCCGGGACCGACATTTTCAGTCCCGTGTGTAGTGCGATCCCCCGATGGAGACCGTGGGGAATGTGTCGCATACTCTTGCCGCAGCTGTACGGACCAGATCGGCGCGAGTGAGATATTCTAGGCAACCCCCCCAAACCCTCTGTTCTGTGTGTGTGTGTGTGTCGGTCTGATGACGGTTCCATTTTAACCAGAAAATTCCGTCCGATGCGACAGCCATGTCTCACTCGCATGCCGATGACGTACCTGCTACTGCGATTGGTTTTTTTTCGCGTTTTATGGGTGTTTTAATGGCGCGTTGTCCCTAGCGCAAAATGGCAGTTTCTCTATACAGCGTGCTGTACTCGCAAAATGTACGTACATATAGGTCTTTCAATAAGGACGCTCGATTTTTAAATATAAATAAAAAAAGTTGTGTGTGAGATATCTACTCAATTTATTTTTTATCTGAAAGAATATTTTATGGCATTAAGTATGGAATATAACGTCGTTCAAATGTCCGCCGCGGCTTTGATTAGTGGCACGTATTCGGGAGGTCCAATTTTCGATAACTTTGTCTCATAAATCTGGCCGAATTTTCTGGGTGGCGTTCGTTATGTCGACTTTAAGGGCATCAATTTTTTCGGTTTATTCGCATAGACCTGCTATATAAGATAGTCCCAAAGGAAGAAGTCTTTAAATCACACAATCTCGGCAAGTACTCGCCGTTGACGGTTATGGCAATGCCAGTTTCGTTTTGGAAGAAGTACGGACCGATGATTCCATCAGACCAAAATTCGCACCAAACAGTGACTTTCTCGGGCTGTATTTGGTACTGGTGTGTCTCGTGTGGAGTTATATCGTCCCAAATCCGACAATTTTGCTTGTTCACATATCCATTCATACAAAAATGGGTCCCGTCGATAAGGCGAAATTTGGGACAACTTACAACTGCTCCAGAGCCCAACCAGCGAACACACGACATTGTCTATGGTCGTTTATCTTAAGTTCCTGGGTCAGTTGGATTTTATACGGGTGCAGATCCAAGTCCCGACGCAAAATTCGCCAAGTTAGAATCACAGAAAGGCCAAGTTCTTGTGAACAACGAGAAATTGACGGCCTCGGATTTTCCCATACACTCTCACGGACAGCTGCGATATTTTCAGCAGACCTTGCGTTTCGGCGACGTACGGGTGTTGGCTGATTATTTATGAAGTCGGCTGACTCGCATTTGGCCACCAAACGTCGAATAGTCGACTCGGCGGGACGGTTGTGGCGAGGATAAAAATCGCGTAATGCGCGGAATAATTCTCGAAGGGAGCACTGACTGAAAATAAAATGTGTTGATTTCCACATGTTGTTGAAAGCTATACCCTTTCATGGTGATGTGCCATACACTGCTGAACAATTTGACATAAGTTGCTTTAACATGGCCGCTATAACCTAACAAATTTCTAGCGTCCCCATTGAAAGACCCTGTATAACGTGGCGATTAAGCTTCTCATAATACTTCTCTTCCATTTCGGCAACTATACTTTTTTGTCTAACAGGCTACTCTGAATAAAAAAATTGACGCAAACGTCCTAGAACCGCAGAATTTCCCACGGGCGCGCAACGAATCGGTCGCATTCAACCGATTCCCAAGCGACTCCTGGTCGGGGGCGGCAATTAGCGCAGCCCCGCTTCCCCCAGTCGGGCGCGCATTACAACGAGGTGATGTTATAGAGTTGACGAAACAGAAGGGGCATCTGCGTTTAAACTAATTCCTCGGCGCTCCCGTTGAACGAGGTCGTAATTTTATTGATTAGAGGGCACGGTGCCATGCCGGTCTGAGGACCAACTTTAAATTGTTACACGTAACTTTGGAATTGCGTTCGGGGGGACCAAGAGGAAGTGTCGACTCGGAATGTTGGAGGCCGTCGCGAGGATGTAGGGGCCCTCCCCCGGTCCGCAACTCGGAAAGTAGACCATTTAGGGCTTCCGTCGAGTATTGATGTAAGGCGGAATTTTCGTGCGGGGTCGACATTTTCAGATTAGCGTGTATTGATTGTCGCCGGATCTGCGACTTGGATGCATTTTCAGTTCTCGAGACTTTTACGGGCACACATACACATATGTATAGACCGATTTATGTCCCCAGAAATCCGCCACCTTACTTGTAGACTACTCGAGATAGGTGGCATTTCATCTCGAGGATCATTTGGTAATGGTGACCACGCCAAACGATCTCAAATGAGACTCCAAGCGATGACAATTTTCATACAGTGATCACGAAACAAATTCGGTAAATAATGAAAAATTATAACTAATACAAACAAAAATGATCAAATTTTCAAATTGTCTATCAAAATATGAATTCTTAACAATGTGGAAGACGAAATTGAGATTCTTGGGAAACGTTATTTAAAGTTACTTCCTACGAGGCAGGGGCGGCTGGTGTATAGGTGCTGCAGAACTGCCAAAAAAATGAGATATTTGTATATTTTCGCGACATAATAATTACTAAAATTTATTAATAAAATAATTTGGTTAGTTGGTGCAGCTAACCAAATTATTGCGTTAAAGTCGCATTCTGCCCGCCGTCCTCTATTGAGTAGTAGACCAGATGAATTATCTGGGTCTCTACGCGAGCGCGTCGCGGTACATTGAACTGGGCCACGCGAGGTAGTTCTCAGCACGGCTCGGCACACCCGTCCTCCCCCTCAACTCCCGCGACAATCCACACTTGGCGCTCGTAAATGTGCGAATTTACACGGTCAGTGAGCTGTATTTTTTTCAGCTAAGGCAACATCAGTGAATGTTTACTCCTTCCTACTCGGGCGGACGTAAATCGTACCTATTTCGTATTTCGTGTTAATTTGAGATTTTAAATACTGTTTTGTGAATTTGTGTAGTGATTTATTGTACTAATTATTAATATTTATATACTGTGATAGTGACAATGGATTTAGTTTATAATTTAGTTCATGTGAAGCGATTTTTTAAATACTCTTATGAAAAAAAAAATTGATTTAAAAACAATGGTAGGCCATTGCCCGATATTGTTATTGAGACTGCAGGTGTTAGCCGCGGAAAAGAAAAGCATATAAACGTCAATTTAATAGAGACATTTATTCGAAGAACAATTGGATTTGTGGGTGCAACAAAAAAAATGCGTTATTTTGTTTTCCTTGTTTACTTTTTGGCGGTGATAAAGCATAAACGGAAGTAGGGGTGACAGATTTGGTGCACTTAACTGAAAAAATAAAAAAGCACGACAACTCCAAAAGCCATCTACATAATACAATGGAATTAGCTTTATTAGGAACAACTAATATTAAAGCGCAGCTAGATTCAGCTTATTGGATAAACGTGCAAAAGCATAATGATAATGTGACAAAAAGAGATACGTTTTGTCAAAAATTATAAACTGCTTAAAGTTTTGTGGGGCCTTTGAACTAGCGCTGCGAGGACATGACCAAGCTGAAACCTCTCAAAACCCGGGGATATTTCGTGGTTTGATAAATTCTTCTGCTGAGCTTGATGTAACTTTAAGCGAGCATCTACAAAATGCTTCAGTATTTAAAGGAACCTCTAAAGAAATACAAAATGATCTTTTGGACTGTATATTAAAAGTATGTCATGAAGAAATAATTAAAGAAATTAACAAACCTTCATTTTTGGCAGTTATGGCAGACGAAACAACTGATGTATTTGCAAAAATTCAGCTAGTGGTAGTTTTAAGATATATTCTCGATGGTGAACCGATTGAACGTTTTTGGACATACCTGAAACCTACAAAATGTGACGCCGAAACTCTTTCGGAAAATATTTTAAGTGTTATAGACCCTCTAGTAGAAAATTCACCTTACAAGCGCCTTTTCTCTTAACCAAAGAATATGACGGCAAACATGAATGTTCTTCAAAAAGGTATTAAATTCCAAAAATGTTTCTTCTGAAAGTCTATATTTTTGTATAAACGGATTTTACATAAAAATTCTGAAGTATCAGGAAAACGCGTGACCTTGAAAATTTTCGTCTGCGGCACAATTTTTTTGCGGCCCCTACAACGCCAGTAGTTTGGATACGTTTGAAATTTGCACGCGGGCGGCCAATACCCTAGGATCGGCCCTGTGCAGAACACCCGTTTCATTTCATCACGAGCCGCCACTGCTACGAGGATAGTCCCAGAAGTACCCGACCTAACAAAGAAGACACAATAAATTTGTGAAAAGAATGTCTTTATTTCTCTACATAGTCTCCTTTTAACTTGATATACTTTTCCCAGTGATTTTCAATAGCTTCGATACCTTGTTTGTAGTGTAATACCTTCATTGTTGGCAAATCTTTTACCACCGAGCCATTTTTTCAAATTTGGAAACAAGATCCGAAGGTGTAAATTTGGCGAGTAGGATACATGAGGAAGCCAGTCGAACTTTAACTCATTGATTTTGGCCATCCCGATAACGGATGTGTGAACTGGTGCATTGTCTTCATGAAACAAAACTTTCTTTTTCGCAAAATGCAGCCGTTTTCTTGATTTCATCACTCAAACGTTGTATTAAGTTCGCTGTTGATTGTTTTTCCTTTCTGAAGATAATGAATGAAAATATCCCACGCGTAACCCAAAAAACTGAGGCCATGACCTTGCCTGCAGATGGAACTGTCTTCGCCTTCTTTGGATCTGATTCTCCCTGTTGAGTCCGTTGGTTTGACTGTTCCATCGTCTCAGGTGTGAAATAATGGACCTCATATATCATACATGGTTATGAATCGACGCAAAAACTCGGCTTCATTCCTGTGAAATTTCGCCAAACACTCGATTAAAACATCCTCACGATGCTGTTTTTGTTCCATTGTGAGTAATCGCAACATACTCGCATTTATGTTCAATGCCTACCAAGTCTGCTAGCTCGCGCACTTTCAGTCAACGGTCCTCCAATACCATTTGGGGATATTCTTCACCATTTCTGGCGTGATCCCCTCATTTAATCGACCACTGCAATGTTTATCTTGGCGGTTCGTAGGGCCTCGTTTGAACTCTGCTATCCAATATCGTACTGTTGTAAACGAAGGAGCAGACTGCCCCCCCCCCCAGAGTAGAATCTAAGCTCTGCTTTGATATCGGTTGGAATGAAGCCTTTGAAATACAAGTGTTGTATCACATAACGATAACCAATTTTTTCCATGCTTACAAATTCACTGAGAGCGTTCACTATTGATGACTGCCAAACAAATATTAAAACAACGTAGCGTCGTCAAACTGCAAACTTAAACATTGTAATGTTGGTACTTTTTACCATAGTCATTCTTTTCAAACAACAACCGGTATCTCTACGTCACGTCGGGTACTTATGGAACTGCCCTCGTACTTCGTGGCGAATTCTGACTTTTAACGCCTCAGTAGTGTTTGGTCTGTTAAAATATACCTTTGATTTAAGAGACTCCCACAAAAATAATCTAAGCGAGTTAGATCTGGAGATCTAGCTGATCACTCAATAGTTCCTCTTCTACCAAACCACTTATTGGGAAAGATGGCGTTTCGGTAATCACGTACAATTCGTGAATAATGTGGGGACGCACCATGTTGGTACCATATTGATTGTTGTGGTATTAGAGAAATTTGGTACAATATGGACTGTTCTGGTATTTGTTGTTGTAGCAATTCCAAATACTTCAGCAGTCAATGGACCACCAGTAATAAGTTGTCTTACATTCATGGTACTAACAATTCCTGTCCAGATGTTGACTATCTCTGGAAATTGCGTGTGACCCTCCATTGAGAGTTTTGCTAGTAACTACAATTCCGACTATTCCCTGAATCTTTAAACAAAAAATTACCTCGTCACAGAAAAGCGTCTAGTTTGGAAATTAGGTTATGGCTGTGTTCGGGGTACTTGTATAGTGAAATGATACTAGTGGTTACGTTGTTGCTATGTATGTACTACGTTTATTTAGAATAAATAAATTAAATAACGAGCAAGCTAGTACCGAAAGAGGCGACGATGTTTAAACTTATCGCAAAAGCCGATGGACTGGTGCGACTAGCCAGGCCTGAGAGGATCGCATTTTGACCCCGAAGAAACATATGTGCCCTGGTTCCTATATATTGTATAAAGTTTTCTACTTTCTAATATTTACCACTCTTAAAACTAACATATACAAAAAAACCATCACTGCTGTCAATAGGCGTATGTGGAGCCACGTGTGCCAACAAGGATTTATTATTATTACATCGTATAGTTCATGTTTTCAGTTTCATCGTCCAGTGTAATATGGTCAGAAAAGAACGTTTTAACTTATTTTGAAAATGATGATAGAAACTAAGACGGATATTTTTCATTCCACGGCCACCTTTGACCAATATTAAATTTGTGACTTACAAGTCGGGAATCGAGAGAGGAACCACCAAACCGCAAAGCGGTTATCAAGTGGTTCCCGAATAGGCTATTACATAATCGCTGTAGGAAACAACTACTCCTCGGGCTAAAGCCCCGCCAGGCATTGAATTATACCTAACAGCGATCCTCGACCCCTTTTTCGTGTTTATGCACGACCAGAGTATTTTGAAAAGGGACGCCGCCACGGGTAGGGTTCGACATTTGCCCCGGATGGGATCTGAACGACAGACAGCTGTTTCGAACTTATTAGTTCTCATCAGTGTGCCGTACACGGTACACCGATCCAGGACAAATGCCGAAACAAATCCGTGGGCTTTTCATCTAAATCGATAAGATGTATGTCTGTAACTTACAAGTCGGGAATCTAGAAAGGAACCACCACGATTTCTCGACTGTGTACTGTGTAACCGTGGCGGGGTCCCTTTTTCAATATTAAATTGACCAAGAAAACGTTCATTTTATTTTAATGAATTTTTTTCCACTTTCGGGACGTACAGTACGTGTTTGAGTGTGCATGATACGATAAAAAAAATCGCTGGTATAGAGCTACAAAGAGGACTTATCCTGTTAAAAGAACAAAACGTGTATCCTTATCTATTTCTTCGTGTAATCGATTAATCATACAAAGTAGCTTTATGTGCATTTCACCAGAAGTGACGTAATCCACATAAAATGCTCATGAGTAATATTTCTTTATTGCCATACGCGTCTAATTTCATTTTTTAAATTTCACAACCTTAGGGTTAACGAACTGCAATTGATTCATATAGCTTTTACTGAGTTACAACAAAGGAATAGGCATTATCTGCAATGATTCGTTAAATTGATTTAATTTTAACATTTTTCTCCAACGTCCTGTTTCTGAGATACACTCGACATATTTTCACAAATTTTCGAGACCTAAAATAATCCATTTACCCCAATCTTTAAATCTACTACCCAACAGTACCGAAACTAGTGAGAAATTATGCCAAAAATATATATAAAAGTACTGGGACCACAAAAGTTCATGAAATATAGGCATTTTTTCTTTCGACGCCCTTTATGGGGAACTTTGACCTTGGGATTACATTTAAAAGTAATTTAGAGGTCAACTCGAAATGGGAACTGCCAGTTTTGGCCCTGGAAATCGACACGTCAGGAAATTTTACGTTCAAGATATATTATGGGGCCAAAAATTGTTTTAATGGTCATTCCAAGGTCAAATCTATTTGTTTTTCGAACCTCAATTGCTAATTATTTCGTAAAGGTACGGTTTATGAATTGGCATGAAATTGTATACATAGTCCTGGCCGTTGGGTTATTTTTTGTCCCGTTGATAGAAGGTAACGTGACCTCTAAATTTGATCCAATGTCAAACTCGCCCGTTATAGTTTGAGTAATTTTTTTTCGCAAAATTTGTAGACGTCCTGTACAGGTTCAATAGCCAAAGACAGGGTTTTCATTAAGCATATTTGACCTTGAATTAATATTTTAAAGTCATTTGGTATCGTGCCATGACTATATTGAACGCGATTTTTTTTTGTTTTATTTAGAATATCGAAAACGGGAATTTTTATATTAGAAGTTCAAACTGACCTTGAAGTTGCCCTTCAGTATAACGTCAAGGTCAGCATACAATTTTTTTCAAACACAAAACAATTTTTTTTTAAATACACCATATTCCAAGATTGTTTAAAGTCTACTCTTGTATGTAAACTCTACTGATCTTTTTAATGTGTATTTTAATTGTAAAATATTTTTGTTTTATTCTGGAGGTCAAAACCGGGAGTTTCTCTGTAATATGTTTAAATTTTCCTTAAAATGACCTCCCAATTTAAAATTAAGAACAAGGTCATTAAAAAATACGATTTTCGAAACCTATGGCTTTTGTAATTTATATTTCTTACAATTAAATGTGTAATATTTCAGTAATTTTTCAGTTTTGATGCTATCGACTGATTGTATTCTGAGAGTGAAAGACGGAAATTTCTGGATCATGAATTGAAATTGACCTTGAAATTACCTCTTGAATTAACCCCAAAGTCGAGGTCGCCATAAACGTGCAATTTTCTAATCTTGCAACTTTTGTGTGTAACATTTTTTTAATGCACCGTAGCATTTTTTAATGCAGTCCAAGATTTTTTTAAATATCGGTACTGTAATACTGGTAAACTAATAATTTTGCAAATCTCTTCAAACTTGGACGCAAATAGCGTATTTTTTATCGTTTTTAATTTTGGAAATATTTCTCCATGAAAACGTCATCATTTCACGAAAAATATTTTCAAAATTAAAAACGATAAAAAATACGCTATTCGCGTCCAAGTTTGAAGAGATTTGCACATACAAATGGAACTGGCCCCCTATGAACCCGGAACCGTTTGGACACGCAATGCAAAGAAAATATTTTTCAACTTGATCAAAGTTGTGTTAAATTTACAAACAGATTAGAATAGATACATTACTGTTAGATTTTCATTCAAAGAATCACACGCAACAAATTATTTTGCCTTCAGCACCAATTCGATATTTGAAATTTCGCGCCTTTACTGGTTGTGGACATGTTAAAGTGCTCCGCAGAGGAATTATTCCGTCGAGCACCGAAAACCGAACGGGGTATACACAGCCGTTTGTGCGAGTGCACCGAGTGAGTGAGATGAGATCGATCCATTTATTCCCCCAGGCGCCTGGAAAACGTTCCGTGTTCTCTCCACATCACCTGACCTTGCGGCTGTGGAAAATCGGTGAGGTCGCTCGCTTCCGTGTCGTCGCGCTCCGGAGATTTCTGCATTTTCGCCAGCAAGACACGAAAACATTTTTCTTGCGGAAAATATACCTATTATAAGGAGGCAAATTTTTGTTTGCTGGAGTATAAAATTAGAGACGGTCAACTTGTCTGCCGGTATCTCCGAAGTGAAAGACCAATACGACACATTTAATAAAGATCAATAGTTTCTACAAATTGACACTTGGGACAAACCTACAGTTGTCAAGTTGTCAAAATGTACCCACAATTTTCTCTCCTTGAAGGTTGTACTAGTAGTTTCCCGTTTTCTTAAGAATTCGTTGAAATTTTTATATTTCTTAAATGAACAGTTATTAAATACTTTTGTGAAGTTTGGAAACGTTCATCTGCACCGTTTCCTCAATAATTAAACCTAAAGTTGACCTTGTTAACATGGGAAGTATTCCATTATATCTCAGAAACTGTTCTTTAGATTTTCATATCAAACTAATGTTTTGTTTATGAACTAGCCAAAAATATGTGAACCCAAAATGAGCTTGATCGACTACATAGTTTTTGCGTAATCATAATAAAAAGTTAGGAATTTTTCGATTTATATCACGTGCTCTCGCGCCGTCGTTGCTCTACTGCTGTTCGCTTGCAGGCGGCAAAATTCAAATCGTGCAATGAAAGAATTGATAGTACAATATGAATAAGAAACATTTTATACATAAAAAATGTCAACTAATACTTTTTTCATTCTATCAGGTGGTCCAACCAAAACGCACGATGTTAATTGTAAATAAAACAAAAAATTTTCAGAGAATTATCTTAATATTTTTTATTATGATAGAAGGATCTATGACAATTATGTGTGAAACAAAATATCGGCCAAATGCTCGCCGCGGCTTCGGTGGCATACCTCTATCCGATGGTCCATATTTTCAATGACTCTGAGACATAATTGAGGTTCAATGTCGTTAATGTGCCGAATTATCTCATCCTTTAGCTCTTGAATTGTTCTTGGCTTATTGACGTACACTTTTTCTTTTAAATATCCCTAAGGAAAGAAGTCCAACGGTGTCAAATCACATGGCGTGACACAAGAAGTCCGTTATCATCTCGCGATAGCGAACACCATTCACGGTAACTGCTTCTGCTACACTATCGCGAACAACAGCAATGTTTTACGCAGAACGAACTGGGCGAGCATGCACAGGTGTTTTCACATTTCCTACAGACCCGGTTTGCTGAAATTTGCGCACAATTCTCCCGATTGTGGACACATTTGGTCGATTATGCTGACCAAAAAAGTCACGAAGTGCACGAAATGCATTTTGATTTGAACGCCCATTTTCGTAAAAGGCTTCAACAATCTTAACACGCTGCTCAATTGTGTACCATGGTTGAATTTGTGAAACACTGAAACAAAGAAATGTCAAATTAAGTTGTGCAAAAAACTTGACGTTAAGGTGTGACTCACAATTAACATCGTGCATTATGGTTGGACCACCCTTTAATTAAACTTTTATACAGCTTTTATCAAACTTCTATACATCAGTAAATATTATTTCAATTTAACATTTTACTCTGTCACAGATTGCATATCACAATTACAATAACTTTTGGTATACTAGACATGAATAAGCTTGAAAGAATATCGCTGTGATATTGATTTCTCTACGCACTGCAAGGGCAATTTCAATTAAAAATTATCATAAATAAGTGGAAATAGTGGTAAAATGTATGAAATAAATTTATAAATTACTGTTAAATAAAATGAGAAAAATGCTGTTTGTGAAATGAAACGTTATTAAATAAGCTGAAAATTTTTCCAAAATCTGTAGAAAATTTTTTCCTCGTTATTATATAGTAATTTTTACTTGAAAAATGTTGTTCGTGGTAAGATTTGAAGCTTCTTTCGCGTCATTCATTGCTTTCACCGCTTTCAGACGTTGTTTAACATCTCTTCCCCGCCTCCAAACTCTTTTATGTTTTGTATTTGGCATATTCAATGCAACATTGAATAACACTATCGAAAAAGGCGCACGAATAAACAAAATTACGATATGGCGATACGGTAGACACCGAGTTCTGCGCTTGCAGCGTTTCCACTCTGTAAACACAGCTGTGACGTGAAGAAAATCGGTACAATCATAGCCAAAGCTATTTAGTCCAATCAATCTGTCTGAGCCCCTATGTTAAATGGTCAGTAATTGTAAACAGCAAAAAAAAAATTTGAGCATATAGAAAATAAAATTTCAAGAAAGAGTCCTACAGACTTGTTCGAGGGCTTATTTTCTTCGTTGGGAGTTGTACTACAAATATATTTTCAGCAACAATCGTTTTTTTTTAATTTTTTATATAAAAAATCGCGTTTGAAAATGACGTGATTTTCGTACATCGGTTTTATTACATGAATTTATTGCCAAAAAACCGATGTACGAAGATTACGCCATTTTAAAGCACGATTTTTTATATACAAAATTTAAAAAACCGATTGTTGCTGAAAATATATTTGTAGTACAACTCCCAACGGAGAAAATAAGCGCTCGAACAAGTCTGTAGGACCATCCGTTTCGATGGAAAAGCTGTTTTACGAAAACAGCTATCATCATCATCATTAGGTCATCAGTCCTAAGACTGGTTGGACGCTAACCTCCAGCTTCTCCTATCTTGTGCTAACCTACGCATTTCGCTAATTGTGCTACAACCTACATCCCTTACTATTTGCGAGCAGTAGTCTAATCTCGGCCTACCTCTGCCTTTCTTCACTCCTATTTCTGCCTCCAAAATATCGCGGACTATTCCCCCATGTCTCAGCAAGTGGCCTACCATTCTATCTCTTCTCTTCTTTAAGTTTTTCCACATACTTCTTTTCTCGCCGACTTTCTCCAATACTTCTTCGTTTCTAACCCTATCAGTCCATGGTATTTTCATCATTCTTCGGTAACACCACATCTCAAAAGCTTCTAATTTCTTCCTACTTGCTTCCCCTACCGTCCAGGTTTCGCAGCCGTATAGTGCCGTGCTCCATACATATGTTTTCAAAAATCTCTTCCTTGTTTCTAAGTTTATTACCCCCGAGCATAAAAGTGCTTTCTTTTCGTTAAAAGCTACTCGACCCTGCGCTATTCTTTGTTTTATGTCTTTAACGCTTCTTCCATCCCAATTTATTTTACTTCCTAAATAAGTGAAGTCTTTAACTTCCTCCAACCTTTCATTATTAATTTGTACTTTCGTTTTTGCTCTGCTCTCGCGCCCTCTGCACACTAACACTTTAGTTTTGTTTTTATTCACCCTTATTCCGTATTCCTCTGTCAACACTGCCTCCATTTCGTTCAATGCTGATTCTAATTCCTCCTTACTAGATGCTAATACTGCTATATCATCCGCGAATCTCAGCATTTTTAGTTTCTGTCCCTGTACTTTAATCCCGAAATCCACTCTATCTTTTACCACATTAATCGCCTCTTCGATGTACAGATTAAAAATTAGTGGTGATAGCGTACATCCTTGTCTTACTCCTTTCCTAATACCTACTTCCCTTTTTTCCCCTTCTACTTCTATAACAGCAGTTTGCTCTTTGTATAGATTGTGTACTACTCTCCTATCTCTATACTTCATTCCTGCGCTCTTTAGTATCTCGAACATTTTTCCCCATCTTACGTTATCAAAAGCTTTTTCTAAATCTACAAATCCTATATAAGCGTTCTTTCCTTTTTCTATTGTTTTCTCTAACATTACTCTTAGCGCCAGAATAGCTTCGCGAGTTCCCCTATTTCGCCTAAAGCCGAATTGGTCTTCTCCTAGTATTTCCTCCGCTCTATTTTCCATCCTCTTCTGCACTATTCTAGTTAAGATTTTTGACGCGTGGGAAGTTAGGCTAATCGTTCTAAAGTTCTCGCATTTGTCGGCTCCTCTCTTTTTCGGTATAGTAACGATAATGTTCCTCTTATAATCCTCCGGCATCTCGCCCGTTTCATATATGTATTTTACCAGTTCAAACATCCTATTTACTACTTTCTGTCCCGCACATTTCAAAATTTCCGCCTGTATTTTATCTACACCCGGCGCTCTATTATTCTTTAGCCCCCTTAGTGCTATTTCAAATTCCTCTCTCAATATAGGTTTTCCTACATCTTCCCTATCGATGCTAGATTCTTCCTCTAATATCTCTCCTAATTCCTGATTCTCGTATAAATTTCCTAAGTACTGCTTCCATCTATCCGCTTTCTCCTCTCTTCCGATCAGTATGTCCCCCGATTGACTCCTAACGTTTCTACCTATTGTTCCTATATCCCTGAAGTTCCTCTTAATTATTTTGTAAGCCTCATTGGTCTTACCTACTTGCAACTTATCTTCTACTTCTTTGCATTTATCCTCTATCCATTGTTCTTTCGCTTTTCTACATTTTCTAATGATTTCCCACTTTATTGACTTATAAGTTTTCAGTCCTTCTTCGTCTCGTCTGTTTTTGTAGCCTCGTCTCTTTTGCATTAAGTTTAAGATTTCGTCCGTTATCCAGGGCTTCCTAGCTTCCCTTTTATCGTGTCCTAAAACGTCCGTAGCCGCGGAAGCTAGACTATTCTTGATACCCTCCCACTCAGTTTCTGCGTTCTTGATTTCGTCCTTACTCGTTTTATTTATTAATTGATCTGTTTTATCCTGGAACTTATCTTTCATATTCTGATCCCTCAATATGTCTACATTTATACGTTTCTTATCCTTCCGGATTTTCAGATTTTTGAACTTTAATCTAGCTTTCATGACTACCAAGTTGTGGTCGCTGTCTACATCTGCTCCTGGATAACTCTTACAGTCTTTTACTTGATTTCTAAATCTCTTCCTAACCAGAATGTAGTCTATCTGATACCTGTCTATCCCTCCTGGCATTTTCCATGTGTACCGCCTCCTAACGTGATTCTTGAACAATGTGTTCGCGAGAAAACAGCTATAACTTTGAAAAAATAAATATTTTGGAATTATACAAAAACGATTGTTTTCGTCTCATTTAGGACTATATTCGAATCTGAAATTATTAAATAGTTTCATCAAATATTGTTATTTTTAGAGCAAAAACAAAAAGAACGCAATTTTCAACGGTTTCTTCGATATATCTCGAAAAGTAATAAATCGATTCGAGCTCACAAACATTGAATCGAAAGATTTTTTCATTATCTACAACTTTCTCATTTAACTTTTTCCAATGCGAGCACAACTTTCTTTTTTATTCGCGAGAACCCGTTTTTTTGACTTTTGCGAATTTTTTAGGTTATGTTAGCGGCCGCCATTTTGAGAGCAAAAAACTAAGTTTCTTAAAATTTTATTTTCTAATGCTCAAATTTTTTTTTGCTGTTTACAATTAGTGACCGGGTCATCCCCTATTCATTGGACTAATTGTAGTGTATCGAAGAGCTGCGATCTATGTAAAAGTCTGCAGATAGCGGCTAAACTTTTGTAATCGAAGTACATGCTAGTACTACCTTAATTTATTGACGATTTTCGTATCCATGCCATATTTAGTATTCAAGACTTTTTCTTGGTGTTATTTGGTATATACTCTGAAACCCAATAATTTAACTGCATCCTGTCTAGATAGTTTAGATGGGGCAAGCCATTTAAAGTATTTTGACGATCATTCAGGGGATCTGTATATGAGCAAATCTCGCCCTTACTTTCGTAGGTAATGTCTCTGCTGGATATTGCTCGTGTCTTGCAAAACCCAATAAAAAATACAGTTTACGTTTTGTGAAACCACTCTGTCTTAACGCCTGCCAAATCCCTTTTTAAATAGCCGATAATTACGCGGGAATATCATCAGATAAATTGGGGTTTACCCGACTGGATCCAGATAAAAGCGACCACGCCCTAGCTATGCTCAACCCGCTATTTATTCCATTATCCAGATCGTGGATAACAATCTGTTGAAGCTAACACCCCCCCCCCCCCCCCCGTCAGATCTCACGCAGTGCACGTTGTTTGTCGACTTTGTATTTCGACTCGGACTTATGTATCTTCCGCGTAGTGGCCGCGTGAATTTTGAACGGTTTTCAGGCGGTCAAAAGAGCTACACTGAAGATTTATATCTACATTCTGATTATTTTATTTAATAAACGACATACTTGGGTAAAGCTTTGTGCACAAATTGTGTTCTGTGTGCGGTGAAAATGTTATTCAATATGGAACATGTCAAAAGTGGTTCAAGATATTTCGATCTGGTGATTTTTCCCTCACGAATGCCCCACGGTCAGGCCGACCTAAATAAGTCGTTCTCGAGCATTTACTAGCCTTAGTTGAGGCAAATCCTCGCCAAACCATACGTGAGCTTGCAGAAAAAATCGGGACGTCAAAATCTAGTGTACAGAATCACCTTAAACAACTTGGGTTTGTCAGTAGAGTCGATGTTAGGGTTCCTCACGAGCTCAGCGAATCCAATTTAATGGATCGCATCAACATCTGCGATATGTTCAGGATTCGTCGACGTAGCGATCCCTTTTTGAGAAATATGGTTACTGGAGATGATAAGTGAATCGTTTATGACGTCAGTCGAAGAAGATCGTGGGAAAAGTCCGGTGAATCTTCTCAATCCACATCAAAGGCAGGGCTTCACCCCAGGAAAGTTTTGTTGTCCGTCTGGTGGGATTTCAAAGAAATCATTTAATCATTTATTTTGAGCTACTGTCGAGGAACGCAACAATAAATTTGGGCGTTTACTGCGGACAACTAAAAAAATTGAGCTAACAATAAGCCATACAGGAAAAGCGCCCAGGACTTGGTGCAGTACAGTGAATCGTAAGAAGGTCGTCTTCCATCACGACAACGCTCGACCTCACACTTCTGTGTAGATCCGGAGGAAATTGTTGGAGTTAGAGTGGGATGTTTTACCCCATCCACCGTATTCTCCAGACCTCGCGCCCACGGATGTTCACCTATTCCGCTCCATGAATAACCAATGGATTGCCATTGACGAGGAAGTGAGAAATCATTTAAAAACGTTTGTTACGAGCAAACCACAAAGTTTTTATGAAAATGGTATTATGAGGCTTACTGAGAGATAGGAGAAAGTTATTGAAAATGGAGGAACGTACAGTATTGATTAAAATAATTTGTAATAACTATAACGTTAATAATAAATACTTTGGAAAAACCGAACGAACTTTTTGGACAACGCGTTATTGTTTTGTAGCAGGTGATCAAATACGGTGGCAAAGCTGAACTGACTTGCTTGTACCTTCGTCTTTTCAAGGATATCTCAAGACTACGTGATGGCATCTCAGCTGCCGCAAGTTGCCATCGCGAATATATACAGAACCTAGCCTGACAACAAACCACAAACCGAACTGGCCAATATGCTCCATTTAAATTGACTAGTCATTCATGGATGACTGTGTCGATTGGAGTACGAATTTTAGATGTTTATTTTCATTTTTTCAATTTGTTGCGACGTTTATTGCGCCGTTTTTTGCTCTAGCAGCGAATAAATCGGTCACATCGCGAGGCGGCGCGAAATTTAATGGATGCCATGCAGGCGAGCATCATCCCTGCCATTCCACTTTAACCAAGTTTCCGAGTTTCCGCCAGACGGCCGGAATATCTCGCAC
The DNA here is from genome assembly GCA_037954035.1 of Rosalia funebris. Lineage (NCBI taxonomy): Eukaryota > Metazoa > Arthropoda > Insecta > Coleoptera > Cerambycidae > Rosalia > Rosalia funebris. The sequence goes on along the minus strand of JAZFAV010000039.1, from coordinate 19,269,665 downwards.
GTCGACGGTCTGGAATAACTTCCGAACTGTGGAAAATCCCGCAGGCATTGAGTCTCCCGAGTCCGGATAGCAGCTAGAGTGGAACAGATGACGGAATATTATTCTAACCTTTCTCTCTGGCCCCCGTCGAGTATCGACCTAGTTACTGGTGCCATGCCACCCCCTCCGGCAGAGAGGAAATTGAGTGTGTCTGCTCTTCGTTTCTCATCCGAGGATCGGGGTTAATTTTTTTTTTTTCGCGCGAAGCTCGGCGCTGGATTTGAAAAATCGGTCGTCGTGGACACGTCAACATATTGGGTGGCAAGCTAATGGACGGCAAAATATTATTGGGGCTGTAAACTTTAATGTATGCTATCGTGTTTTACGTTGGCGTTGCTGTTGGTCGTACATAAAATATTAATAATCATCGACATACGTTCCGCAATACATTAAAATAAACTAGAGGAAAAATAGCGTAAAGCAACTCTAACATTAAAGATGTTACAATAAGAGCGCAAAACATGGTTTTCTACAGCAAAGTATTGAAATATTTATTGATTTATATTCTGGAATTATGTATGGAACAATACATCCGGTAAATGGCCGCCACAGCTTTGGTGACACACGAGTACTCTTCTGGAGAAATTTTTAATAACAGTTTTGCATAAATGTGGCGTTATTTCGTTGACACAGCGTTCAATTTCGGTGTTCAATGCTTGTGTGGTCGTGGGCTTGTTGACATAAATCTGAGACTTCAGAAAACCCCATAGAAAAAAGCCCATAGGTGTTAAATCACAAGATCGTGGCGTCCAAATATGGTAACCAAGAAAAATGGTAACCCGACCAGAAAAAGACTCGTGCACGACCGTCAATGTTTCACGGGTAGTATGGCAAATAGCATCGTCCTGCTGAGACCACATGTCTTCAAGAGCAATATCTTCCAATTGAGGCGCAAAGAACTGGGTTATCATGTCACGATAACGTTCGCCATTTGCCATTAATGCAGTACCTGGTTTTCAAAGAAAAATGATTCCTTCAGACCACAATGCACACCAAACAGTCACATGTTAGAGATGCATTTGTTTCTCATGAATCATTCGTGGATTTTCTGAGCCCCAATACGGCAATTTTGCCTATTAGTGAAGCCGTCAAGGTGAAAATGGGATCGTTCTCGCGAACTATTGATGATGTTTTGTTCTGAACGACCACTACGAGCTCGTATCGTGTGTTTCACATCAATAACTGAACCAATACTTTCGAATTGTTTCGAAACAGTTTTGACAGGATAGACGTGTGAAGGAACTCTATGATGTTGTTGCAACTCCCAGTACTTTCAGCAGTTAATGCACAGTCAATTCTACAATTCCACAACAATTTCTACCCACACGTATTTTCTTTGAAAACTCCATATGGCTCTGTACCACCCAATGAGGGTTTCACGGGTCCAATACCTGCAATTCTGCCTCTAAACTGAGCGATTTAAATGACGTCCTCAAATAACTATTTGGGAATTTATTATTGGGGTGTTAATTTAATAGAAAAACTATTTTGACGATGGAGATTAGGCAACCTGACTGCTATGCCAACGCAATGGTGCTAATCTACTGGTATCTCTGTTTACTATTTCTTTCATTTTTATATAATAAATAGATCCCAAATTATGCTGGTAATTTCTTGTTTGACAGACTCCATCTACTAACTACCCTTTTGGTTAGTAGAAAATAATATTTATGCGTTTAGTACTTTTTCGCATTCGGGACTGGAGTATTTTTGTTTATCGTTATTATAACACAATCGGGCACCGCCAGCGTGTCGTACTCGTATTTCGAGTTCTCGCGTTTTCGACAGGTCCAAATGAAATCAATCGCATTCCTCTGCCGCCCCGGAAAATTCCCACACAACAAAATAGATCCTCTCTCGTTTTGTGGGTGTCGACTCGCGTGGAAGTTTTTCAGTTTTCAGTGGCTCCATCTGACGGCTGTAATTGGGGGTGCACCGCCACCCGGAGGTCCCCCGGCGGGTGGTAGACCGCCCCCTCCCGATCAATGTTGACACGGCATGCTAGATAGCCGTGACGTCACATTAGGAGTTGGGCCACTTCCGGACCGCCAAGGACGCCATTTTGTTGTTGCTTGCAATGTTTATGGGGGTGTGTATGTGTCCGTTCCGAAATGAAATCTGCAGATGGATGCAAAAAGTTTTTTTATAATTTGTTTGTACATAAAGTATACCCTTATTCAAAAGGAGATTATATTTTTCCCAAATTCTTAAATCCTGTAAATTTGATCAAATAGAAATTTACAAAACGAATCAAAAAACGCATTCCCGTGTCTATTTCTTGATTACGTAATATTTACGTTTTGAATAGCCGTGGATAGATTCGTTTTATTTTTTTCGTCAATCAACAATTGGCATAAATCCGTACCAGTTACTATATTTAGTTTAAAATCTACTACCATCTTTGGCTAATAATTTTTGGTATCTGCTTATATGGATGAATCTTATTTCTGCTTATACAAAGGTGAATAGAAATAGTAATTTAAATATGTAGATGGGCTATGTGAGTTCTGGCACACGTGGAAGTGGATGGCATGTGTCCAGCCGGAGTGACCACGGGAGCTGAAGACATGGGGTTGAAGACACTAGAGGTTGCTGAAGACATGACCGGGGATCGAAGTCAATGACCAGAGGCTGCTGAAGACACCGGAGGGTGCTGATGACGGAGCCCCAGAGGCTGTTGAAGACAATGGCACTGGCGTCTTCAGCCTCCCTGCCCTGTCCCTACCTTAAGCAGCCTCTGGTCATTGCCTTCAACAGCCTCTAACCCCCGCCAGCAGCCTCTGGTGTCTTTAGCAGCCTCTGGTCATTAACATCAACCTCCGGCCATATTTTAAGCACCCTCTGGTCATTGACCTATTTCTTCAGCAGTCTCTGGGCATTAGTTTTCAACTCCATGTCTTCAGCTCTCGTGGTCACTCCGGATGGACACATGCCATCCGGAGAACTCACATAGCTCATCTACTTAAATATCTCACCGTCGGCGTCGTCTCTAATTTTTCTGCAAACATTACTCTTAAGTTTTGAAATTCATCTATTAATTCTCCGAAAATTTACTTCCTACTTTGAAGAAATTACGGTTCTTGGCAATAAATCCCAACCTTAAGGTGGTTGCGTTGGGCCTGGGGCAAACAATGTCGCCTAGAGGGCGTTTGCTCTTAATACAGCACATTATCCACTATTATTTATCAATAGCTATCCGATTGTTTTGAAACAAGTCGTTACAAACGAAAATGAGTGTTGGAAAATCATTATAATTTATTCATATTATCATCTAGTAATAAAGTGTTTTCGTGTAATTATCCACATTATTTTTGTCGCAATTTTTGCGATAAACCGCCGCAGCTTTGATCGAATTTTCAACAGCCCTTCGTGACTTACCGCCTAACGACCACAATCACGGTAATGATTCATTTATTGCGAACAAGTAATTATTGCAATTAGGCCCCAGTCCCCCACAGCGTTAGCGACTCTAAGCGATTAACTAACGTTAAATAAGTATACGTTTCACATGACTAATTTACTACGTTTACGGGTTATCTTGGCTCTTATCTACTGAATTATGCTGCCGGCTTCCTCCATCTTGTCCATTCGCGAAATTAGCTCTATGAATAATTGAATGGATTAGTCGTTTTGTTAAGTCTTGAGTTGATAATGGGCACAGTATTCGCGGTGATTACCGTGGAAAATGTGGGAAAACTGTCAAGCAACATCTGCAAGATATGTGACGGTGTGTCGTAAAGGGTTTACTGTGTAAGTCTCCTGATTGTCCACCTACTGAGCTTTATAGGATTTATAGGAAATACCTCACAACTCAGAAATAGGTAAAACTGTTCTACAATCGTTATCACCGGCATCAATATTAAGATTAAAAACGAAAATATCCAAACATTTTCGTGATCGCCTATGACCTAAAAAGAACTGGCTCATCATTAATACGAGTACAAAAGGTCTACCTTGGACAGGGCCATAAGAGGAAATAGAGCTTTATTTATTATTTCAGTTATTTTGTCGTGGTAGTCAGTGAGTTCGAATACTTAACCACGTCACGATCGCGCTTCTATCGACGTCTGGAAGTGTTTGTGATTTTTTCTTGGTATTATTGTAGCTACAACGAAAGCATGCCAGGCTTCGTTGGTCTCCACCAGAATTGCTCTCCACGCTGACCCACGTTAAGGCGTTTCAAAGTCGAGATTTATGTCAAATTTCTCTTTGACGTTTTGTGAAGGTATGTCGTAATGCTTAATTTGAGTGGATTTGATACGTAGTTGATAGACTGACAATCTTAAGGTGGGTTATAATATTTAGAAGAGTATAAGTTAAGAATAGAATAGAGATTTTGTCCAAGTTGTTTTATTGATAGACTGGTTGTTAAATTGTGGTGTTAAGATCATTCAAAGTCTTTTGGGATTCTAAAACTATCAATCCAACGTCTTTATCGTTCTACTACATTTATATGCAATTTTAATTATATTGTTAACATACCAGGTATATAAATATGAAACCGGAATTTGCCCATAGATGGCCTAGCTGCTAATGTAGTTACCGTCACACCGCGTCATTGGCGCCATTTTCTTGTTTTCACATCTGATAAAGGTATTTATCTCACAACAATACAAGTTTCATACAACAACATCCTTTTCAATAGCGTTGAACATGTCGAATTTCGTGTCTGGAAACTACGATTTGCGGGGACAGCATTGATTTTCTGTTACCGTTAAGAAAACTGCTGCAGAATCGCATCGAATGCTTGTCGAAGCCTACGGTGAGCATGCTCTTGGTAAATCACAGTGCTTTGAGTGTTTTAAATTCAAAAGTGGCAACTTTGACGTGAGAAACGAAGAACGTGGAAGACCACCGAAAAAATTTGCAGAAAGCGAATTTCAAGCATTGTTGGATAAGAATGATGCTCAAATACAACAAGAACTTGCGGATCAATTAAATGTGACACGAGAAGCCGTCTTCATACATTTGAAAGCCATGGGAAAGATCCAGAGAACGGGAAAATGCAAGATTCACATGAACTGAATGAAAGACAGCAGGAAAACCGAAAAACCATTTGCGAAATTCTGCTCGCCAGGTACAAAAGAAAGTCACTTCTCCATCGAATTGTGACTGGCGATGACAAAAGGATATATTTTGAGAATCCTAAGCGTAAAAGGTCATGGGTAACTCCAGGCGAACCATAGACATTGACTGCAAGGCCAAATCGCTATGGTCGGAAGACAATGCTCTGTGTTTGGTGGGATCAGTAGGGTGTGATCTATTATGAGCTGCTAAAACTTTAATGGCAAACCGTTAATATTGAACACTACCAATAACAAATGATCGATTTGAATCAAGCTTTGCGTGAAAAACGGTCAGAATGTCAAGAAAGACAACACAAAGTGATTTTGCTTCATGATAATGCGCCATCGCACACAGCAAAACCGGTCAAGGGAACGATTGAAGCGTTTAGTTGGGAAATATTTTCGCATGTGGCTTACTCACCAGACTTGGCTCCGTCCGATTACTACTTATTTGCATCGATGGAACACTCAGTTCACTTCTTACGAAAATAGGTCCGTGACTGCTTTGCCTCAAAAGAGCAAACATTTTGTTGGCATGGAATCCACAAATTGTCAGAAAGATGGAAAAAATATATGTATAACTAACAATGTTTCACACAGATAATTTTTAATATCTCTTTGGTTCAAGTACAGAAATACCCAAGATTCAAGACATATATCAAAATGCGAGACCAAAGCCGAAATACATATTAAATCGAAATTGTATGCCCCGATTTCCAAGTTGAGTTATAATGTTCCTGACGTTGAAATTGTTCGTTCCTCAACTTTATTTGGCAGTTTAACATAGTTTCCGTACAACCAGGAAAGTTGCATCGGGCTAGACGATCCCGACAACTCCAATAACGAAGTTAGAGTTCGGGAGTTTTCAGCGAACTATTAATCCAAAAAGTTCGAATCCGTCTAGCAGGTAATTTCGCAGAGTGCGATGCGGATTTTGCTTTGATTTTCGCTATCTGTTTTTCTTTGATGGTTCATGAACAGTTTCGCCGATTAAACTTGACAGTTTAGACGTATATTCAATTGTTTAATTGTTGATTTGATGACGTGTTGCGTTGACGTATTACTGCAGTTTATTTTTGTAATTCATGTCAATAATTTTACATCCATTTGCAGGTTTTTTTGGTAGAATTTGTAAGAAGGCAACGCGAAAGAAAAAAATAAACAGGGTACGTGTTAACTAAATTTAATTTTACTTCCAATTCTGATCATTCGTACAGATACGAAAATGTCAAAGTCTACTATGTTTTGCGGCGCCATCTATGTTTCAACGATAGAAATACTGATTGATGATTTTGACAGCACCCAGCTAATTTAAAAGATTCTATCGCTATACTTAAGGACCTTTGTTTCTTAGACCTATTGTATTATTAGTCTGTCAAAATGTTCGAAAGGTCTAACTTATAAAATGTATATAATATTAAATGTAATTTAATTATTAACGCTATTAGTACAGCGTTTAAGATGTAATTAATGCAGTATGCCATATAATGGCAACGTAGATAGAGTAATATATTGTTTTACATTATTTTTTGTATAATTTTATCGTCTTTACCTTCAAAGCACAACCTTTTCCAATTCTATAAAAACACAGATTATCTTGGTATTATTACAAGTTTGAGGTTAGAGAGACTGTGGTACTGAATCAAATTCTAACCTAAGTTATTTTATAGCCTACATGTTAAATTAAAATCAATATGGCGGCGTAGGGCAAGCCAAACAAGAGTAATACTTGTATAGGGTGTTTCAGTTGGGACTGTAGGATTTGAATTGCAATTGCATCAACATGTCGCGATTAACAGTTCAACAACGAATAGTTTGTGTACAACTGTTTTATAAAAGTGAACGATCATTGACAGTTGCATTGAAAGTCGCACAAAATTAGGACAAAATGAAGCGCCTACAGAGTTAACAGTTCGTAACTTAATCAAGAAATGTGAAGAGGCGGGTTCTGTTATTGATAAGACAATACCCAATACGTCCTCGTCGTGATCGGTCAGATGAAAATATTGCTGCAGTGAGAGAAAGTGTACGGGAGTATCCAAATACATCAATTTGACGTCGTACACAACAATTGAATCTCTCAAGAGCCACCACGCATGGATTTTAAAGAAAGATCTCCATCTGGCAGCATACAAAATTCAGTTGACAACAATTAAAAAGTTACAGACCATTTACAACACTGTACGTTTGTTAATACGTCAGCGAACGGAATTGTCGAATTTGGGGTGCTGAAAATCCACATGCTGTTCACGAAAAAGAAATGCATCCATGGAGGTGCACGGTTTGGTGTCTATTTTGGAGTGGTGGAGTAATTAGACCATACTTCTTTGAAAGTGAATGCTCGTATCACAGGCATGTTGACGTCGTATGGTTTGTAGATGACGGTCGTTAAATATTGACGCCCTATCTTTGACAGAACAAATGGCGCGCCAGTCAAATCCTATAGTTCCAACTGAGACACCCTATAGTAGCATAAAATCACCAAGACATGTATTCTCAGTAATAGTAAAAGTATGTTGTGTTCCTGTTTTGGTTTTTGGCATATTTACAATTATAACAGAACCAGTGTCTTGAATATTATTGTCAAGGATCACTGTCGTTTACCCGCCTATTCGACAAGCTCCCTTAATGCCCAGTATTTCGGCGACCATTTGCGGAAATCCACTAACTAATTCTTAACACCACATCCATTATGCACATCAGAATAAATTACCTTCTTCAAAATAAATCTACTATCTGGTGCCTGTATAAAAATAGTTTGTAGTCGATGCTTAGTAAATATACTAGATTTATTTGGTTTGTACCTGTCATCTTATATTTTAATAAGGTCGACATTTTCTGTGGTTATTAACGTCGCCTTGTGTGAATATCGTTGATCAAGTGCGTTTTTTTTTATCGAACATCACTCCTTGGCTTTTAGTTTATTTATACTGGAAAGTAATTTTATTATTGTAATACTGTTATAATATAATTAACTATATAAATTATGTTGGTACTGTAATGTTCATTTTCTGCTTTTAACCTTTATTGATTTTTTATGAAAAGGGCACACTCGAATATTTTTATGAAAGGAATATCAGTAGGTATAGGGCCGGTTGGGCGTGGAAAAATTTCTGGGGTCGTGGGAAAATTGAAACTTGCGTTTTTGCCTAATTCACAAAAATTTGAGGCGCCGCTTTGGCGGCATACATCAAAGGGTTGCCGCTCGCAGGTGTTAATTACAGGTGCGCCGCGACCAGTTTAAATGGGGCTGTACGACCTGTTTAAATGGGGTTGTATGACCAGTCACTAGTATGCATCCTAATTTTATCCACAATTATCCATATTTTTATCCACAATTGTCCTATTACCCTTATGTTACAGTTTGTACAGATCATACAACCCCATTTAAACAGGTCGAGGCGCACCTGTAATTAACACTTGCAAGCGGCAACCCTTTGATGTATGCCGACGCCTCAAATTTTTGTGAATCGGGTAAAAACGCAAGTTTCAATTTTCCCACGACCCCAGAATTTTTTCCACGCGCAACCGGCCCTATACCTACTAATATCCTTTAGGTAATTTCCCTGGAGGTGTTCCTCAAGATTTCCATAGTTCATAATATTTTGAAGTTTTATTATAATTTTTGTGATTTTAAAATATAGCAGACGCGACATAAAGACGTCGAGTACGTAATTTTGTTTTGCCCGCGTATTGTTCTGATCGTGGGCCACCTGTAAATGCGTATCTCTAATCTCCTTGGCGTTTTTTCAGGCGCTGGAGTGAAGATGGAGCATTTTCAGGCGGCGCTCGACCCCCGGAAACAGGAGCTCCTAGAGGCGCGCTTCCTTGGCGCTAGGGTGAGTGCTTCCACGAGAATATTTCTTAACCGTATACACTTAATTTACCCAATATGTATAAATCAATAGATTGATCATAGCTCTTGGTCGAAAGAGGCCATGAAATTGAAATAGGTCCTTTTGGAATAATTCTGTCAAAATTTGTTGTTGATTCTAAAGATAAAATCATAACGAACGACTGAAAGGACTTGGAAATTAAAGTGATAAACCAATAATATTAATTAACAGTAAAAAAAGTCAAATTAAAGGTGCCTGGAGTCTCTCCCAGATACTACAAGTTCGTCATGTTCTTAATAACAATTTCTAGTACATTCTTTAACAATTAGTTCTGATTTTACGATTTAGGACACAAAAAGACAATGAACAAAAAATGCTAGGGACGATAATTAAAGCTTTTATCTACGACCACTATATTAGGAAAGTTTAATACGTCTATTTTCCGTGGATTAGAGGCCTTCTAATACACTAGTGGATTAAAATTCATAATACCACGCTTCGATTTTATATTTTTGATCAAAATAAATCTGTCGATGCTAATGAAAAACTTGGAGATGAAATTAAATCGTAAGAATTTGAACACAGTAGCGTGTAGATCCTCCTACTCTAGCTCTTACCACTGCTTCCATTCGTCTGGTCAATCTATTAACCAAGTGGCGAATGGTTTCCTGATAACTATTCTACCATTCGACGTGAACGACGTGTTTAAGTTCCCTAGGGGTCCTAGGGGCAGGTATGTGGCGCCTAACTGATCGTTTTAATGTATCCAATAGATGCTCTATGTGGTTCATATGTGGGCTTCTTGGTGGCCAGTCCGTAGTTGGAAAATTCACAAATCGAAAGTAGTCGTGTACTTCTCTAGCAACAAAGCCGATTAACCAGAGATTCCGCTTTCGCTGCTTCATCTTCTCTTAAGTTGCGTGGACGATTCATTTCTTCTACTCTAAGCGTACTGTATTTAGTGTTTTATTCACATGATGGTATTAAATTAAAAAAAAAATCAGTAGTGTCACTGAATTTATTGTCTTTTAAAATCACTTTAAATTACAAAATATTACTTTACGTCTGTAGAACAATTCCAATTGATTATCAGTAGTGATAGGGGATATCCTAGGCCAACTACATAAAATGTTTAAGGATTTAAAACTTCGAAAAATTATAAGAAATAATGAGAATCAGAAAAATTATAATAATAATTTTTTTATGATTCGTTAATTTCTTCCGAGAGTGTATTAAGATGAATAAAGTTTAGTTGTTAAATTGTTTATACTATTCATTAGCACCGATCGGGGTCTAACCATCGGCTCGTTATAAGACTTATTAGATTGTTATTGCACCAAGCAAATGTTAAGGTGAAAAAATAGCCTTTCCACTGTTTTAATAGTCTTTTCGCTAATTGAAGTATGTTTACTTTGGTGATTGGTCGTATAATTTAAGCCGTGCGAATGCTATGCGGCCTTTGCCAAGCAGAGAAATGATTATTATCCAAACTGGCTGAGGTCCACCGTCGCTTTAGCGTAGTCACTATTAATATAATATAAGTTATATCCAGAATATTAAGGATCTTGGAAAATATTAAGGACTTGATGATAAACTACCATTCTCTAGGCATGGTACCTAGACAACCATGTGGCCCTCAATGCATATAAAAGCCTTGTTTCCGTGATTAGAAGCACGGCATGGGTTAATGACACTGCTATCTTAAATATATTTTGCGTTAATTCGTTCGAAATTAGAATTTTATAGGCTTACATATTTGGCATCCCAGGTATCTAGGTCATATGGGTCATCTTGAAAATATTTCTTAAAGTACTTACCTGTCATTTCGCATAGATCATTATTACCCAGTAAGAGGTTACGACCATACCGTGTTTCTGCAAAGATTTCCAGTCATTGAACTCTAGAAGGGTGCTTATTAACCGTTCATGTTTATTTAAACTGTGCCATAATAGTATAGATGGACCTGCATTACTAAGCATGGTTTGTATACGCATACCTATTCCAGGCTCTCGAGAAGAAAGTATGTTTTATTGCCAAACTGCAAGAACTAACCCAAGACCATTCGTCCATTTTGTGTACGTATGTATTACCCATTTCTATAATTTAAAACATTGTTCGATGAACTTGTCGAGAGACCTCCCAGCTCCCCTCACCTTCGACGCTGCCAACATTCGATCTATCAGCTAGAAATAGCCGGGGACAGAGTAGCCAATTCCTTCGGACGTACTGTTAGTGTACATACGTAACTTCTGTATTTCTACTGGCAAAATTGTGCGAGTCGACCATTTTGAATCGATTAACTTTGACCTTTTTGTTTTATCCGATTTTGTTTGCATCAACTCTCCTAGGTTGCGGGCCCATTGGCGGGGAAAGGGGGTCGAAAGGGAACAACTGCGACAAAATGTTTGTTTTAATAGTTGTATCTATGCGAATATAATTGTAATATTAGTTAAAATTAATTGTACGTTTGATTAAATTAATAATGTAGCCATTTACATTTACATACTGCATGAACAAGAATTTATATATTTTTTAAATTACCTATTTTTTTAAATATACAGGGTACTGATAGAAATTTAAATATGCAGCTCTGTGTATTTAAAATTTTGTTTAGAAAATATGCATTTTTAGATTAAAAATCTGCCTGTCCTAGCTTTTATAGCAACATAAAATCTCGCAAAATATCCCCAAAAATATGACTACCCTGTAAGGCGTTTATGGTTTATACCCAATATTTTTAATAGAAGGTCGGACTTGGTAAAAAAAGTCAATTAACAAAAAATTACAGTTAGTAACAGTTGTTTAAATATAGGAGAGAAACATATTTTCAATTGTACATAAAACCCTTTGAAAATCGCTTACATATTGAACTTAGGTCGTATAAGTTCTACAGCATGACATTTCTTATGTTATGCAATGTTGCCAAGTTTAACGCTTTAACCCAACAATTCGGATTCGTACTTCTTGTTTTTTAAACAGCAAGAAATTGGGTAAATATGGGATTATTTATATTCTTTATTACACTTTACAGACAACTTAAAATCATCAGGCATTTTTAATATAAGACATTTACGAATACGACCAAAGAAAAAGATGATATAAAAAGCTAGTGGTTAGCGAAAAATATACACAGGGTTTCGCGGTAGTTTCTGGCATAACTTTGTATAAAATACGTCAAATAATGACTGCTTTAATAGGAGAAATACTAACAAAATGAGACATTAGTTTAAAATTCCACTTTCCACAAGTCAATAAAAAAAGATTATCGCGATAATCAAAGAGGGAGAATAGTGTAAAGCAATAGTCGACAGAACACGGACTATCAACGTCAACTGCGTTAGCTATATTCACATCGAATCTAACAATTTATTGACCCAGTGACGTTCTATCATAGAGGATAGGAAGTTGATAGGAGGTTTTTTTATTTTTCGTTAGATTGCCTTAAAATTTTTATTTCAGGTCTCTGGTAGTGGGATAGAAAGAAACAACAGTTTCTGACACAACTTTAGTAATAATTGTGTCGGAAACTATCGTGAAACCCTGTGTAAAAATCATGCATTATTTTACCAACAATTAAAGTGTGTATTCTGTCGTTGAATCGTTTATTGTGGCGGCATAAATAAAATGTTTCTGAATTAAATTATTAGTTATGTATAGTTTTTAGTGAAAATGATTTGTTTCGCAAATAATTGCAAAAATGAAACTGTTTTATTTGTAATAAAACACACCGTTGTAATAAAACGCCGTACGTAGAGTCGATGCTAATTTTGTTAATTTTTTACTAGCGTTTTTTATGATAGTTTTTGTTTTGATGTTAAGTTAATTTCGAGGATAGAGGTTTATTTTCTATATCTTCTTACAAATCGATATAATTCAAGAAATCAACTAAATTTGTCCACCATGTACGCTATAAAATAAATATTACTTGACTCGGTAATACATAACATTAAAATAATATTATTTTCGAATAAAATAACACACATTGACGTACCATTCTGATATTTATTAACGTCCAAAAATGTTCTCCGACTTATTTTTACTTGATATTATTGGCATAAGTGCTCGAAACTAATTCATTACGGTACGCTCATGGTCGAAGTCGACCTAGCTCCATCGACATTGTTTCAATTTTCACATGATGGCGATAGTAATAGTTACAGTTCGTACTTTCGTGCATATTTGTGGCTTTTTGAACGGTACTGTACCGATCCAGTTTGGGCCGGTTAATACCATTGAAACGTTAACGCGAAACATCGATTTGTTGGTAAATAATAATTACTTATGTTACCACATTATAACGGCATAGGAAATTAGAAAAATACGATGGAATGGTTCACAATAAGTTTGTTTATTCTTGTTGTATTGATAACAGCCGATGCCCGGATGCGATATTGATTTGTTTTGTTGTGTACATACATACGTGTGTACGCCATGTTGTGTTTGAAAATCAAGGCCAAGTATTTCGTGCTATAAAATACTGCCAATTTTACTAAAATTAAATAGAATGTTAACTTGCAATCAAATATCGTATAGTAAATACAATACATTTCTAAGAATACAAGCGTGAATATACCTATTTTGTATTTATTTTCGACATACAAAATGCTTTTCCGAAAATACAAGTCGGCGACCCATGTAATACCTGCGTGTTAAGCCGGGTAGAACTGTACTTGGCTTTTCTTTAAATTGTAAAAATAGAGCATTCAATATTACAAGTTTAAAAAATCTATTTAGTTTATTTAAACTGCCGTTCGTTTGATATTTGCCTAAAACAAGTAGTACAAGGAGGTTCCAGAATTATTTTGCCAGGAAAGAACAGGATAAGATGAACACAATATGACCGACACATGGGTATACGTACAAGTTGGAAGTTTAATTGAAATTTTGATAGACTGGTGCTCGTCAGTTATCAATAAAGTGCCTATTTCGTCTCTACAGTTGTTTGCGGGGACATGTATTAGAGGTAAGATCTATTTTGTAATGTGTTCGAATTATTAATTCATCCAAAAAAAAAGTAATGGAACTCATGAAAAGCCAAAAATCCAACTAAGACCTGAACTGATTTATTGGGGCAATTGGCGAACAAATATTTTTCATTTCCATACCAATTTATCAATAATAAAAGGGTTTTGTACAGAATGCACCACCCTGTATACGATTAAGGGTGTATTCTCGACTAAAAACCCAATTATTCTCGAAATCTTACTGTCATTATTAATAGACAACTGAAAACATTTCCCATGAGTTTTGCTAAAAATAACGTAACACCTCGGTATCCGATCCGATCGATTGGTGAAATCTATAGCCGTGTCAGCAAGAATGCGTAGTAACGATCGCAAAAGTTGTACGAAAATTTTATAATGGGTAATAGTTCGAACATAATATCGACGGAACACGCTTTGCTGTACGACCAAAGCGAATTATCAAGGTCACCGGCTTTGTCACTCGTAAAAAAATTAATTTGCGAAATCCTTGGTCCCATACCGTATGCATGAATATGTACGAGTATGTAGCGTAGCATCGCGTATCGCCATCTTTGAAATATGCTGCAAATTCTCTGATGGATGCGAAATATCTATCGCGATTTTTATTTTCTATCTGCTTACGCAGTACCTAGAAGCAAGTGGAGCAATGTTTCCACTAAACATATCCCATATAGATCTATTTGTATACCCTATTAATTTGTATATGACCTGGGTGCCACCAGGTCATTATATCCAATACATTAGGGCAACGAGAAGGCTGACAAGCTGGCCAAGGAAGGAACCGAGAGGGCCTTAATGAAGCCTGAATCAGCGCTCAGGATTGAACACTGCCTCGGCAAAAGAGCAATCCGGGAATGAATGCATGCAAGCTAAACAGTTTCTATTTGACGCGTAGCAGCAACTGGATGACAAAGCTCCTGAGAGATGATAAGGAGAGTATCCGGGAACTCACGGGGTTGTTAACTGGACACTGTCATCTTAACTACCATCTTAGCAAGATTCGCAACAAGGAATGCAGGTGGTGTGGAGGAAAGCTCTTTTCAGTCTCGTTTACGTCATAATTCGTTAGGGAGGACTTCGAGTGCATACCACAAGGATCTGCACTTAACCTGTTGTTTTCTTATAATTGTTAAAATATTACATGATCATTTAGGTTTACAAAAAGAAAATCGTAAACACTTAATACCACTTGGTATTATAGAGAGTCCCTCAAAGATCTACTTTAAACCCGTTTTTATTACCATTTATGGGTCTAAAACTCAAAATTTCGCGTGGTGTTTAAGGTTGTGCCTCAAGGATCTAATTTGGACCTGTTTCTATTACCATTTATATGTTTGAAAGTCAAAATATGGAGACACATTAAATAGGATACCTCAGAGATTTGTTTTCGCCATGTTTTATCTAGAAGCTCCATTGGGGAATTTTTTATGTTCCTATTTATTCATTCAAAACGTAAAATATCACATCACATTCAAGGAGGCACCTCAGGGGATATGTTTTGGACCCTTTTATTACTATTTATGGATCCAGTGTCCAGCATTGGCATGACGTAGGCACCTCGCGTTTGGGCTGTTTTCCTTGGGCACAAGAGAGCTGAGTAAGATCGGCCTGGACGGGATATCGAGCTTTTGGAAGAGGGCCATGTCAAGTGACGCATGACTTTCGGCCCGTATCCGAATTTACAGGGACGTGTATAGGTATTATAGCCATATCTTCTAGGAAAAGGTCATTCCATAATTACCTCGCAGAGGGTCCAAGTTGTGTCTTAGGTAACGCCACCAATAACTGGGAGATTGCCGGATCGGGGTAATCCGGGCGTGGGATCAATTCTTACATCAGTCGGCTGGGTGTGTCCGGGGGTTAGGTTGAACAATAGTGATAAGTTAAACCTCGCCCCCTAAAAATAAAGACGCACAGAAAAATCCTTCTCTTTGTACCGGATTATATCAGAAATTACGATCATAAGCAATTAAACCAAGTAAAAATCTTACTTCCTCTGTTCCTTTTCGCTGCACCTCGAAAAATATTGTAAAAATTGTTCTATTGGTTGTATTTACTTTTTAATATAAATGAGAACGCTCTGGATTCGATGTGGATTAGACATATGTAAGTAACAGTCTCTGTTTACGATATAGGTATACAAAAAGACTTCGTTTTCTTCGTCGGTTCAGTGTGGGATGCTCCCTTAGCAATGCTATATATAGTCGTCGTGAGTCGATTAAAAAAATAGAACTTGTTAGACTCGTCGAGGCTTTCGATGGAAGGTTGCGTACATGGACTCGGATGAGACCGAAATCAAACGTGAAAATAAATACTTACTGAATGGTTTTAAATGTCACAAAGTGTGAGTTTAATTTGTCGCTTATATGGGTGTTTAATTAGGTACGTAGACAAACTTATGCCGGTAATTCGTCGTATGATTTTAATACAATAGTTCATATAGACATTCGTCGAAAACGATCGAGGTTTAGGATAGGTTTTAAAAATTTTTTTTTCAAAGTATTTCAAACTATTTCAAAGTACACTTTTAGAAGTATGTTATCATGAAACTATGTGATCGTAACGATGTTACACGGATGTCCGTGCACGGATTTAGAGCCAGGATTTTTCTTACAAGAAAGAAGTAAATAATTTTATTTTCTATATTTCTTTTCATACTTAAAGTTATATTTTGTCTAATATATTTTCAAACAGCTATTTCTGGCGTCTTTTATTTTTCTTTATTGTAATGATAATAATTCTCTAACATTTCTGGGTTTATTCTAAGATATATAGTTTATTAAATTTTTATTTTTATGTTGTGAACATTATTTTTTCTGGGTGGCTACTTTGCGTATCAAAGACAAAAAATCAGTGAATTAGCAAATAATTGATATTAAAGTAAAGTAGAGTTCGAGTAAAATGTTTTAAAACGATTATTTTTTCTCCCTAGCTGAAAAATTATCAGTTTTTGGCTTTATTTGAACTGCATAACTGATCACAATTAAATTACCATAATCAACCGTTAGAATCCTTTTGTTTCCATAGCCTACCATGTTATTAAATTATTTAAGTGTTTTAAAAATAAAATACCTTTATAAATAATATAAAATATTTTACATATGTAATAATGAAAATAATATGCACCACAACGTCTTGTTAAAATAGTAAACGCAACAATATAACATGTGTCCTGGAATGCTTTCTTCTTTTTTGGACGAATAAAACTCTGTTATTAAAAAAGATATTTACATTCACTATTTTTTATTTAAATTTACAATGTACGGAAAGTTATGTATGAAAAATAACATCGTCAAGGTGCCTTCCTTCATGCCGTTATACCTACTCAAGGCGCGATCTAAAATTTTCGATAACTCACCGACAAAGCGCTGGTTCAATTCCCTGAATTTCCTCGTTTTTCTGGCTTCTAACTCAAGCAAGATCCTAGGAGCATCAGTATACACCTTAGATTTCAAATAACCCCAACAAGTCCATCGGCGTTAAATCATAGATCACTTTTCCAGAGCACATCGCTCTAATGGCTTCCATTGATAACTTTGCAGTATGGGCAGTAGTAGCCCCATCTTGCTGAAGCCATGTGTCCCCATTAAACCTCATGTTCAACAAACTCCTCTTGGCCAACAAACAATTGAGGAAAACATTTCAGGACTTCTTGTATAACACACCTTTAGATAGCTTAGTTACATTGAGAAAATAACAACTATAAAGATAGAAAAACTCATGTCGTGAAAGATCCGTTATGGAGCACAAGAATTGGACATTTCAACAGCCACTCTTCATCGTATTCTCACTAAAGATTTGAATCTCCATGCTTACAAAGTCCAATCGACTCAATAACTTCTGCCAACATACCATGCACAGCGAACAGAGTTCACCCATTTTATCATTGAACAACAAGAAGTGAATGCCGATTTTGTGGATAAAATTACCTTCAGCGACGATGCCCGTTTTCACCTTATGGCTTCTTTCAAAAAATCCAGGAATGATTCACGAGTAGCAGATGCATCTCCAACGTGTCACTGTTTGGTGTGCATTGTCGTCTGAAGGAATCACTTTTCTTTGAGAACGAGGCAGGTAATGGCAGTAAATGGCGAACGTTATCATGACAAGAAAATCCAGCTTTGTGTCTCAGTTGGAAGATATTGGTCTTGAAGACATGTGGTTCAGCAGGACGGTGCCACTTGTCATACCACCCGTGAAACATCATCGATCTTTCACGAGTCGTTTTCTGGTCGTGTCATCTCCCGTTTGGGTGACCAGAATTGACCGCCACGATCTTACGATTTAACACTTATGGACTTCTTTTGTGGGGTTTTCTGAAGTCTCAGATTTACGCCAACAAGCCCACGGCCACACGATCATTGAAGGCTGAAATTGAACGCTGTATCAACGAAATAACGCCACATTTATGCAAAATCGTTACTGAAAATTTCGCCTGAAAAGTACCCGTGTGCCACCGAAGCCGTAGCAGCCATTTACCGGATGTGTTGTTCTATACATCTCTACATTCTGTAATTCTCAAATATCTGCATTAAAATTTACGGTTTGTGACCTTAATGAAACACTTTTTATTTTCGGAACGTATTAAAACTGTACTACCAAGAGAATAGTTAAACATTAATGGTTGCTTCTTTAAGCTATACTACCATTTTAAATTTGTCCATGTTTATTGATAGTTTATTCTTTGAAGACCATGATACAACAAGATTGATGTAATCGAATGAATTTTTGCAACCTCAATTGATCGTGAACCTCAGTTGATGGTATATAAAATACAGAATAATGGTCCTAAATTTGAGCCTTGAGGTACCCCAGAAGACGCCAAGAAGATTTCGGATTTAAATCCATTTTATGAAACAAATAATGTACACCTGTCAGTAACATATAAGTCGGAAATCGAGAAAGGAACCACCAAGCCGCCAAGCGGTTACCAAAGTAGTTCCCGAATAGCTATTACATAATCGCTCTAGGAAACAACTACTCCTCGGGCTAAAGCCCCGCCAGGCATTGAATTATACGCAGAAGCGATCCTCGACCCCTTTCTCGTGTTTCTGCACGATCAGATAAGGTTTCAAAAAATAAAACCCGCCACAGGTAGGATTCGACATTTGGTCCCGGATCGGAACCGAACGACATACAGCTGTTTCGAACTTGTTAGTTCTCATCAGTGCCGTACACGGTACGCCGATTCAGGACAAATTCCGAATGAACTTTATGGCGTATACATCTTTATCGATACGATCTCTGTCAGTAACATATAAGTCGGAAATCGAGAAAGGAACCACCAAGAAAGAAAAAATGTACACCTGGATAAATACGATTTTACTGACAATGAGTGAAGAGTATTACTAATTACTACAGAATCCAATAATCGTTTTAGAAACAATGAAATGCATTCTAAACTTTTGGTGCTAAAAGTAAAGTAGATTTATATTTTAAACTACAAACAATGCTGCAACAAAATATACCGTGAAAGGTTTTTTTAACTGTTCTAGAAAATGCCATCGATTTTCCCCCTACCTCTGTCGCTTCGCCGTGTATTTATCCGCGATATACCCGCGAAAGAATTGTGCCGTACGGACAATCCGCGAATACGCGCGTGTCTTCTCGTTCGACGGACGGTCTGCCCGTCCGTCGTCGCTGCCCGACATTGGCCTAGCGCCAATCTCTAACCGTACCTACCTTCGGAAAGCTGTTGAGCTCGCACACGAAATAACCATATCATTTGTGGTCTTCGTATTCCAGTGAGCGGTGGTGCGGAGCGTTTACGATAATCGGCGAACGCCCAAGTGTGATAGTAGAAGCCCGTTTCACGCGGCACACGAGAGAGAGAGAGCGAGCGTCCGGAAGCGCGTCCGCCTTTCGGCTGGGTGAACCGGCCGGTCGCGATTCTTCTCGCTGCCACCTAGGAAAACCGCATATTTGTGTGTGTATTTTTTCTGGCGCTCGCATCTTCAGTTTTTCACTTCTTCGTCGAGTGTTATCGTGTGAGGCGGCGCGCACAACTCTTGATTTCGCTAAGTATCGCGCGTATAAGAAATGGTGTCGTTGCACCTCGTGCATCGCGAATATTAACGTAGCGCGCTGGCAGGAGCGCCCTCCCCGCGAGATTCGATCTCTTTGGTCGGGTCAGGATTTTGTGTTATTGTGCTCGGCGATGACGTCGACTGTTTGTTCTAAAAATAACGATAATTTGTAAAGGCGATGTACACATCTCGCTCGCGGATTCCATCTCTTTAATTGGTGAGTGCGGTTTATATAATTCGAATAATAAGAGTGGGAAAAAAGGACGGCGCAGTATTTGAACGGGAATTAGCGAGTGTACATTGCAGATTTGCGCGATATCGTGCGTGTGGCCTTTTTTATTCAATCGATACCTAACCTATTACGGTG
This sequence comes from Rosalia funebris, assembly GCA_037954035.1. Lineage (NCBI taxonomy): Eukaryota > Metazoa > Arthropoda > Insecta > Coleoptera > Cerambycidae > Rosalia > Rosalia funebris. Next base: position 19,249,346 of record JAZFAV010000039.1, on the reverse strand, counting down.
TGTAAACAAAGCACGGTTCACATTAGAGGAATCCGATGTATTCACCGGCTAATTGTCGGAATATATTCGTTATTTTGGTGACGATATATGTGTGTGTGTGCGACGATACAACTAAATGAGGTTAAAACACCGCCGGCCAGCTGGAAATACTCGTTTGAGGTGGCTGCGAGGAAAAAACCTACATATTTTCTGTGGGCCTTTACCTGCTCCGAATGCGACGGCCCTTATTTCATGTTTAATTTATTATTTACCTGCAGACGCAGCCTTGGGCTGTTGAATATTTAATCCTAGTAGTTCTTGCGACGAAGCCTGGCCCCGAGAAGATACGTGCTGTTAAAATGCTATTAAGTGAACACAAAAATGTCTACAGATATTCACCGATGGCGTTCACTTGCCTGCACAACGTCAACTTCCACCAGGTTAGTTCAATCGTTGTACCTACATATTTCTACATCGAACGAACAGACATTCTCGGATGTTTTTATAAAACACCCTTAAAGAAATAATACCTAGGTATTTTAGTAAGGGAGAGCGGGGTTGGTGTCATAAATTTTACATACTTACCAGGTATGTAAATATGAAACAGGATTTTTTTTGTATAGAAAAGACACGTTTATTGTATTAAAATGATAAAAAATATTTTATTCGAAGTAGTGCCCATTGCCAGGCTATACATTTTTCCCCATGACAATTTGTGGATTCCATGCCAAAAAAATTCTCGCTCTCGAGGCAAACCAGTCATCGAGCCATTTTCGTACATTTTCGTAAGAAGTGAAGCCCTGCTCAGCAAGTGCGTGTCCCATCGATGCAAATAAGTAGTAATCGGACGGAGCCAAGTCTGGTAAGTAAGCCGCATGCGAAAATATTTCCAAACTAAACGCCTCAAATCGTTTTCTTGGCCGATTTTGCTGTGTGATGGCGCATTGTCATGAATCAAAATCGTTTTGTGTTGCCTGGTAGTCTTTCACGCAAAGATTGATTCAAATCGATCATTTGTTGTCGGTAGCGTTCAGTATTAACGGTTTTAGTAGCTCATAATAGATCACACCCTTCTGATCCCACTAAACACATAGCATTGTCGGTTATTGTCTGTAAAAAGTGTTCCTTGGAAAATGCTTACGACACTTTTCCTACCCTCCTATTTTCGAGGGTGCTGGAGACGAATCTGGCTTCAGTTTCATCCGCTCGGACACAGTTTTCGAGAAAATGGATTTTCCACTTTTCCGTATGAGGCCATTTTTCTTATCAAATAACTTTCACTTCAGACTACATAGATAGTTAATATTAATACGAATAGATACTACAACACTTCTTTTACACATATCATACATTAAACCGTCATCAAACCTATTAGAAACTTTCGATGTTTAGTTACTTCAAATGTAAACAATGACGTGCAGTTGGCGTCGTCCATTGTAATTCGTACGCCCTCTGTGTCGTTCGATGAAACCACATATATACGCAGAGGCTCCAAAAGCTAACTCTGAATATTAACAACTAAATACGCGCTGCATTGTCTTCCGTCCACAGTGATTTGGCCTTGCAGTCGATGTTGATGATTCGCCTGGAGTCTTATGATCTTTTATACTTAGGATTCTTGAAATATATGCACTTTTCTCATCACCAGTCACAATTCGATGGAGAAATCACTTACTTTTGTACCTGGCGAGCAGCATTTCGCAAATGGTTTTTCTGTTTCCTGCTGTCTCTTTCATTCGGTTCATGTGGATCCCATTTTCTGAATCTTTTCCATGGCTTTCAAACGTATGGAGACGCTTCTCGTGTCACATTTAATTGATCCGCGTGTTCTTGTTGCGTTTGAGCGTCATTCTCATCCAACAATGCTTTGCAATTCGCTATCTTCAAACTTTTTCGGTGGTCTTCCACGTTCTTCGTTTCTCACGTCAAATTTGCCACTTTTGAATTGTTTAAACCACTCGAAACACTGTGATTTACCAAAAGCATGCTCACCGTAGGCTTCGACAAGCATTCGATGCGATTCTGCAGCAGTTTTCTTCAAATGGTAACAGAAAATCAATGATGTCCGCAAATCGTAGTTTCCAGACACAAAATTCGACATGTTCAACGCTTTTAAAAACGATGTTGTTGTATGAAACTTGTACTGTTGTGAGATGAAAGCCTTTATAAGATGTCAAAACAAGAAGATGGCACCAATGACACAATATGACGGTAACTACATTCGCAACTAAGCCACCTATGGACATATTTCGTATTCATATGTATTTACATACCTGGTACATATTTTTTATATTACTTATTGAAACGTTATAAAAATCTATTGTGCTAGCACATAGTACGTACTTATATCTATATAACAAATAAAGTAAGTAATATTATATTCGTTCATATCAAACACAAAATAAACAATAAATATTTTGAGCTAGTAATGTCAATTGTTACATGTTTAGAGTTCATTGTTACAAGTTTAAATATAATCTGAATCACAGTTTGACAAATACAAAGAACAAATCTGCATGAAGAACACATTTGGTGCATTTTACACCCAGTCTTCGCCCGGTTTGGATTTGGAAAAACTAAGAGCAAACTAAGCAAAATCTATCATCATGAATCATCATGAACCAGATGAATCATCATCTTCTAGTTTAACACTTCTTCATAAATCGTTTTTAATCGCTTTCTCACAGAGTCTTTGGGAAATCATCGACATTGTCTTTCCTGGATTGTTTCTCAACCAAAAATCGTACTACTGTTCACTTATTTGCAACAGTTCTGTAACCTTAATGGAGATATGTATATGTGATTATCCAGAATTAATTCTCTTGTGCACATCATATACTTTATAAAATGTGCCAGAAATATGGCAAGTCCTCCTGTGTCATCCAAACCGACTTATTTATTTACAGTTCTAATAGTTTCAGCAGAGGTCAAAGTGTCACAGATCCAACTTGTTTCACACCTTTCTTTGCTACAATCCTGTCTGCTCTTTGAACGGTGGTGATTCCATTTTTATCGATATTGTAACTGTGTCTTGGCATTCAAACTTGTAAATACTTACAACACGACTAACCCAATTTTTTTATTGTTCCAGTGTGCTCCGTAGTCACACTGTAACGGCCTACCCCGACCGTACATTTTAAACTAAATGTTTTACACCAACTTGTACAAATTCCTGACATTCCCAAGTTCATAAAATCCATAAAACTCATACAATTCGTAAAGTTTATAAATTACCTAAACAATACGCGATACCAAAACCGCAGAGACGAGATAGAACTATAAATGGTGGGCAGTGTTAATCACTATTTTTAAGCAAAATCCAGTTTTAAATTCTTTACAACCATATTCTATAATAATCTTTTCGTAACTTTGTTTCCAATTATTTTGCGTTTAGATTTTCGACAACCAAGTAAGTACCAGTATATTCAAAATTATCATAGTCAAAAAGGTAATCGTGAATCATTGATTGTCAACAGTATATATAGTGATTGTAAATAGAAATGCGCATGTCAAAGATCTAAAAAAATCACCGAAAAACAATTTTCGTTTTTGTAACCTACAAGCAAAAATTCATGAATTCACAAAAGGAAATCATGATATTGAACCAAACGTGAAAATAAGATTTCGTTTATACCTGTTGCTCGTATACACAACGAAAATAAAATGTATGTGTAAATGTACCATTTTTTTTAACTCGATTGCGTGTTTGCTTCTGTCGGTTTTTCGAAAATAATCCTATCGAAACGCGCCCAAAAGAATCATCGACGTTAACAGACAAAGGCTAGACAAGTATCGTTATGTTATAATATTATAGAGAGTTATTTACAACCCCTATTCGAGATTTATGCGTAGCGAAACCTGTGGACGGTCTTTATTTTATATTTCGGAGGGGTGCATACTTGGGGTGCCCTCGGGACCGGTTTAGTAGCTATTTTGTAGTCGCAAGTGGTGTCCTTGACCAACATCTGTAATGTGTAGTGGAATTTGAAGTAAAGGTTTTATTTGTTTAGTTATAAAAACGTAACAACGGTATACATAAGTTGGTTGTCGGAAGGTAGTGAAATTATATAGTATTTGTTCTTGTACTCACTCTATTCGAAATATAGACGGCAGTACCGAAGGGTGCGCGGTCGAGTCGATCTCCAGAGCTGAATCCGATCGAGCGTACCGCGAACTGTTGAGACTCTTGCCTGGAATTATTTTTGGAAGTCCATTTCTTATTTTAATATAAATTGAATTCGGTCCTTGGCTGGGTAAACATAGGCGTAGTTTGTGGCATAATTTCGCGAACGAGACTGGCGAAACCTTTCATGATGAATATTTCATAAAAACAGTGGGTACAAGACGGCATGACGAAGTGTTGAAGCTTTGTATTTCCTTTCTGCTTGGCAAAATGTCTTGCGATACGATTGATTTTGTATGAGAGATGGTGATGTGGACGCTTATAGAGATATGATGTATTAGAGGTGGTGATGTGGATGCTTATAGAGGTATGATGATGATGATGATTATGGCTATCTTTTGGAATTAATGATGAAGATCTAGATTCTTCACAGGAGAAATTCTTGAGCACTTTGATTGTTTTATTACCGAATGATGACAGTGTCCTACTAAAACATTTGGCTTCAGTGTCTGACCCCATTTTAAAATGACGACTGCCCAAGACTCATTACTAAAATCATCGAATCGATATATTGATAGAGTTGATCACTCTATACATTTTGACATACGAAGAATTGTGTAAACGTACCCAGATATTAAAATTATCTTGGTCAAAGGTGGTGGTCATGGAATGGACCTCAATTCTGTTAATGACATTTTGTAGCATGTCTGGTGTTACGGATGTACGTTCCTCAACAGGTTTTTATTCAGCTTGTTGCGCATTAGGTACAGGAATTCTGGAAATGCTATTTTTAATTAATGAACACAAAATACGAAGACCTCGGAGGAAACCTGTCAGCTTGTCATCTTAATGTTTTTTGATTTTGCTGGAAACGGGTAGTTGTTAAACAGTCGAAATGTTGTATCTACACCGTTAACGGTTGTACTGAAAAATGGACCCAATTATTCTTCTGGAAACTACCATCCAAACACCGAGGTTTGTGTAGAAGACATACCATCTGTCAGATAGGATGTCGTTTATTTCTCGTCTGCTACGTGTAGGTTCGCGGTAGCTCGTAATTCTACAGTAGCAGAATGGCAGTAGAAATCGCCAGAAATTCGTGGCGAATTTGGCAAGCATCAAAAAACGGTTGGCGTAAATGCTTCAGGAATTATTTATAATCCTTTGATCAAAATAATTGATCGGGCCCAATTATTCGGGATCAAAAAACGGGCCCAATTATTCTTCTGCAAACCACCATCCAAACATCTAACTAGAATGGGCAACCTCTGATTGGCTATACCTTCTAGCGGCATGTACGAGGAGCACTATTTATATTTTGAACCTAATAATAAAAAAACATGTAATTTGTCATTGAAAATTACTTTATCTTTTTTCCAAAAGAAGTCATTGGGTGCCAAATCAGGACTGTACGGCAGATGACCCATTAATTCGATTTTTTGAGTGTTCAAGCATTCGGTTGTTAGACCAGATGTGTGAGAGCTCGCATTGTCATGAGTCATAATGAAGAATGATCCGACGGCGCTGGTTTGTTTTTGTTATTTTACCTAAGATTTCTGGCAAACAAATGGTAGTTACCATTCAGAATTGACAGTTTTACACGTTCATGTAAAGGCACTGTTGCCATATGACCAGTTTTCCGAAAAAACAGGCGACAATTTGTTTCGAAGTGCTTCGAGCGCGAACAAGTTTTGTTTGATTTGGTTTATCTTGAAACACCCATAGAGTCGACTGCTGTTTACTTTCCGGCTCATACGCGTAGATCCATGATTCGTCACCTGTTACAATGGTATATACGTCTTTTGAAGCACCGCCATTGTATTTCTTGAGCCTTTGTTTGCACCAATCGACACAAGCATCTTTCTGAGATTTTTTTCAACTTATGTAGGGTCTAATGAGAACAAACCCTTTTACAGCTAAATGATCATGGAATATTTTATATATGCTAGTCGAACTAATGCCTAAGGTTGCCTCAATCTCACAGTATATCACATGATGATCTTGTATTATCAGTTTTTGCAACAGCATCACTGTTTTCGACACATCTGATTTTGGACGACCTTCACGACGAGTTTCGTCGGTGAGCGAATGGCGGCCACGATTAAACTCGTTATACCAGCGTTTCACAATAGCAAAGGATGGGGCTTTATCGCCAAAAGTCGAAACAAGGTAATCGATGCACTCTCGTCTTGATAATCCACGTCGAAAGTCGTAATAAATTATCCCACGAGTTAATTCCATTTTTTCGCTGAGATACAATTTTCAAATCACTGTAAACAATACAAATCGTGCTTAAATGATAAAATATTCTGAAGGTCATCGTCAAAAATGTCAAACTTTCCAATGGAAGCGTCAGATGGCGCCTGACAACACTTGGTGTTGCCAAGGCCCAAAATATAAATAGTGCCCCTCATATGTTTATATACTCGCAGAAGCTACACAATTTAGGTAAGGTTTGTGTAGACATACCATCTGTCGGATAGGATGTCGTAAGTTTATTATCTGTTAAATGTAGGTTGAGGATAGCTCGTAGCTTAAGACTACAGTAGCAAGGAAAACCAGCAGAATTTTTTGGCGAATTTGGCACGCATCAAAAAACGATTAAAAATAATTTTTGATATATGAGGTATTAACGAATTCGAAAGAAAAAAATTCTGCTTCAGATTTGACCTGGAGTTGATGTCTTGACATCGACTCTGTGTGTTACATTGAGCCAATATTTCAAAGATCGGTTGGATATTTTGAAGAAGCCAGTCGTCAGTCGACTTTACATACGTTTTGTGTGGAACATCGGACCCTGTTCTATTTAACTGTGCACCGATAACGATGCGTTATCTCGTACATTTTGACATATCAAGGTAATGGGGCCCGATTTTTCCGCGTTCTAATAGATCGTGTAGAAAAATCGAGCGGCCATAAAGGTGTTAATAAACAGCAATGGTAGTATTTCGGCACGCCAGTCGCGTAGCTAAACGAGTTCCGCTCGCAGAAAGAGCGAAATGTAGGTAAATGTAATGTAGTAACATTTTAGTAGTGTTTACAATGCGTATATAAATAAAATGTCCCCGGCAGTAGATGTTTTCACGTCGAACAATACACAGATTATATTTAATAATGTTGACATTGCTGGGAATCCGTTGCCCTGTGTGAATCCGACTTTGATATTGTGACATTTCATTATCACAATAGATTAGAGCGAGACGCCAAATTGGACACATTAAACAAATACACTTATAAATATATTCATGTTGCGGGATGCGTCGTCGGACAGGAGGAGGATAGACTTGCGAAACGACTGTTCCTATCTCGCGTTCGTGCCCGGCGGATTTTTCTAATTTCACGGAGGTCCCCTGGCGGCGATAATTCGTCCACGGATTGCTGGAAGAATCCAACTTAGAGGTAAAGGTAACGGATGTGTGCTTGTTGTATCCGAATGCGGAGAATATCAGCTCTCGCTCTCTCTCGTTGTCCGACCGCCATCTTTGTATTTGGAGACGAGCAAATGGAATTTGCTTTGGAAATTGAGGAGCGAACGTGAAAGAGAAATTCGGGTTATAAACGGCCGCCATGTTCTGCGTCGTGTGTGCGATGGCTAGGTGAAATTTTTGTCGAGAGCGTGCGATTTTGTTGAAACGGACGATTTATTTACTACATTTATGCCGTATTAATGTTTCCAACGATGGCAGTGTCGCTAATACTGCAATGGATTTCGTTCGCCTATTCTAATCATATTTGTATGCCCCAAATTGTTAGGCACGTGTGAATTTCTGACCTGACGTACAGTGGCTCTCAAAAAACTATTCATACTGTGGCGTTGACTAATATTTTCTACTCTGCAAATGCTAAAGTGTACACTGGTTGTTACTTCCATATTAGGACAATACGTATGCAAAAAATCGGAGACAATAAATACACTATTGCAAAATTGACTTTCGTTTGTTAAAAAGATATGGGTATCGAATGTCACAAAACTATTCGTACGGCTACTCAGAGTCGACTTACTGGGCAATACCATCTACCGACGAATCTTAGAATTAGTCTCTGATTGGCTGGGAATCCCCATAAATATGTAGTTTGACTAGTTTCTGATAATATGCATAAAGCTGTAACGTGGGGCGTAAAAAGTGCGAAACAGTAAAGGAACAAAACAAGTATTTCAGTGGTATAAGGATGAAGTCATATAATGAAATTGAAAAATTAATAGGAAAAAGTAAGACGACAATACAGTGTATTGTTTGAAAAATACAAAGAGAGAGGGCAACACTAACTTACAAATACAAGACGGGAAGGCGGAGGGTTTTAACAGAACGTGAAGAACGATACTTAATAAATTATGTTAAGAAACAGCCCTTTATTTCGGCTTCTCAATTAGCCAAAAATGTATTAGAACGCTTTAATAAAACTGTTAGTGTCGAAACATGCCGTCGAGTATTGAGAAGGAACGAATTTCACGGTAGAGTAGCACGAAAGAAACCATTTATTAACAAAATTAATAGATAAAAGAGGTTGACGTTTGCAAAAAAGTATATTAATATGTTAATTGGTGTTGGTCAATTGGTAGTTATCAATGGAATCATGAATAAGTTGAAATACCTAAACATTTTACGAGAAAATGTTGTTTCGAGTACAAGGAAATTAGGGTTAAACGACGGATAATACTTCCAACATGATAACGACCTTAAACATACGGGTATATCGTAAGACAGTGGTTGTTATACAATGTATCTCATCGGCTCAAAACACTCCCTCCCAAAGCCCTGATCTCAATCCAATTGAGAATCTGTGGTTTGAAATTGAAACGCGAGTAAGAGAATGTGAGGTATCGAAAAAGGAAACCCTAAAAGTGAAACTTCGGAACAGCATTGATCAAAGTGTTCAGAATTTGATTAGCAGCATGCCAAGGCGCTTACAGGTTAGGCTGACGATTGTGTTATTCACAATGTTTGGCATACCTACTTCCAGCGTTTCACGGTTGGGCTACCTTTCTGGGTCCAGTGTTTCTCTCGAGCTATACTGTTCCATGTGTAAGGGATGAGGCAAGACCATTTTGAGCTAGAACTGGGAGTTCTTCAGAATGAGGAATAAGTCGAATTATGAAGGGTAGACTAGAATAGGAGATCTTTTCTTGCTGACAAACAACTTTTCTTGTTTTTTTTTGCCAAACAAGCAGAGACCTGCTTATAGACGGACTACGCCTTAGATACCCAGGTTGAGTGAAAGTGGGGTACCAATAGAGTTTTTTTTAATGAAACTATTTCACATTTAAGGCCATTAGTACAAAAAGTTTGCGAATAAATAAACGAAGCATTCCTAAGGACACTGTACACCACACAAAAAAATATCAAGTTACAGGATAGGTGGTGCATGAAAGGGTTACTATATTAACTCATACTCTCTATGTTCAGCATAAAATTGTATGGAAACCAGAACATGCAGTGAAAAATCAATCAGACTTGAAATCAGCGATGAAAATGTTACCAGAATCAGGTAAAAAAACTTGCAACAGCGAGTGACAATTTTTCCCAAATGCAATTCATAACGACGAATATGCTGTTAACTATCGACAGTATTTGTTTTAGTTGATATTATTCATCCCAGTAATTTAGTAACTGAATATTCAAGCATAATTATTACGAAATGTAATTGATATAAATGTGGTCGAGTGTCTGAAAGTGAGTGTCTAGGCGTACTATTGGCTGTTAATAATTTCCGGTCTTACAAACAGGTACGACAATTGATGGATGAATGCTGTCGAAGCGTTTATAAAACGGTGTGCAAGAGAGCCCTATTACGTATTTTTTGTTTTGGGAAAAGAAGTGAAAATGCATCCTTATTGACCATCTAAACTACTTCTAACTTCGTATTTCTATATATTAAGTTCATAAGGGTTCCCTGAAGTAGATTCGAGTCTCCGTCCAAAGTAACTTAAGTAATAAAGACTGATTTTTAAAATTTTTTTATTCGAATAGATTTATAATTCAATATTGGCTCCCTCAAAATAACTTCCTTGGGAAGTCACACAGCGCTGAAGACGATTCTTCCAATCCTTATAATAGTGCTTGAACTCCGATACTGTAATAGCTTTCAGATGGTCAGTTACAGCCACTTGAATGTTTTCGAGTGTCTCAAAATGACGTCCCTTGAGGTGATTTTCAACCTCGGGAAGACTAAAAAGTCACAAGAACTCAAGTCGGGAGAATAAGGAGGATGAGAAGTTACAGAAATGTTTTTCAAGAACTTATGGATAAAAGTGTGACCGACAGTGGCACAAACTTTTTGTGAGCGGTTTGCTGGCTATCGAAAAAACCAATCACCAGTATATCTTTAATCAACTCTCTGCCTTCTGAAAATGTTTTACACTACCGAGAAACTTGGGACTTTGGACAAAACACCATCTTCGTAAGTCTGCTGAAGTTTGTAAAAGTTTCCGTTGCACTGTGTCCATCTCTGAAGCAAAACTTGATAGTACGCCATTGCTCGAAATTGATATCATTCATTTTTAGAGCTTACTAGAAAAAAAAACTGTTTCACGAAAAAAATCGCTACGAACAACTAGGTGACTAGCGAGAGTCCCAGTGCTGCCAGATCGAACGCTATGTTGCCAGTCTTATTATTTTTACACATCTCGTATAGTTATAGCGTAGCTAAAATACTAACATTATATACTATTGTGGCCAAGATAATAAAGACAGTAGGTTCTTGATACTACAACGCAGAGACAGAAACTCAATATGGTATTATATTTTAAAAATATAGACATGTAACAGTGAAAGTAACCTTATTTCAATATTAGAGCTAAAAATACAACAAAACACAATTGCTCTATACACAACTAAAGATTATAGCAAAATATATATGTAAATTAACAGCCGGTGAAAATAATAGGGACACTTCAATAACCAACATAAAACATACAAAATATAGAACGAATGCATAAAAATGGTTATTACTTTGTTGGGTGTCCCTTTGATTTCAACACAGAAATACATCTTTTAGGCATCGAACGAATGAAACGCCGATAAACTTCTACTGGAATACTTACCCAGATTATTTTTACTTTTTGAATAGTTTGTTCACATTTTTTATTATTTCGACACAGAGCAAATTTTACATCATGCCAGAGATGTTCTATTGGGTTGAGGTCGGGGCTGCATGAAGGCCATTCGATAACATGAACTATATGATCCTGCAGCCATTGTCTTACCTTGGATCATTGTCGTGTTGATATTTCCAAAGCAGTGGTAGGTTGTCACCGGCGTATAGTAGCATTATGGTCTCTAATATATTAGCATACATGTGTGTTGGTACATAAGTACTTTAATCTGATAAATAGGGCCAAACCATACCACGACATGCAACCCCAGACCAGTAAGGAACCTCTCCCTCTAATAGATTGCACGGTATAAGCAGGATTAAACTGCGTTTTTAACGCGTCTTACATACATATCTTCTACCATCATTTCCTACCCTATTTGTTTTAGTTTCATCACTAAAAAGGATGTTTTTCCTTTGCTAGACTGACCAATTCATGTGATCTTTTGCAAATCGTATTTTTTTTCTGCCTACTACGTTTTGACGCCAATGGTTTTTTTCGTGCTATACGCCCATATAGCCCTGCTTCATTAAGTCGCTTTCTCACTGTAAGATCACTAATACTAACACCCTTTGTATCTCTGTATCTAGTAACTTGTTTATGTCCACATATGTAGACAGTGGATCCGCTTTAGAGGTTCGCACGATTTTTCTATCCAACCTTTGAGTTGTTTTTCTTGAGCATTATGGGTTGATACTCAAGAAAACACATGATCCATGTGTTCTCAATTGAGTTGTTTTTCTTGCGTATTATGGGTTGATACTCAAGAAAACACATGATCCATTACATGATCCATGGCGCTTATAAAATTGAATTGCATTGTGTACCAAAGTTTTGGAAAAGTTTGGCAATTTCTCGTACACTCTTATTTTTGAAATGCAAAACCAAGGATCAACTCGCGTTTTCCTGGAGTGCAGTGTGGCCCTTTCCCCCCATTGTCAATTTTAGGTTATCCTTTCAAAATGCAGTAACGGTTGTTGTTGTAAGCAAATTTTGTAAATTAAACTAGTTTTGTATAATTCATTTACGCATATATACACTGTTCTTATTTATATGTATGTCCGGACACAATTGGCATACTTCTAGATACTGTCTACGTAAAACCTGTGTGAATCCCCTAGTGTAGCGACTTTCATCGCGCAAATATTACAGGCAGATTATATGGCTGCAAAACATTGTTGCCATTTGTCTCCTTTTATCATCAAAAGTCAGATAATTTAATTTTTTCATTTGTATAGTATACTGTCCATATCATCGTGGCCACAACTGCACACATGCCAGTCACAGGTTATTCCGTGACTGTCATTTCATCACGTCTTTGTTACAAAATGCACAATACAAGAAAGGTTATATAATTTTATTACACTGAACAAATTGTCAAATGCTAGTTTTTCTTCGTTGGGCATGTTAAACGCTTTCACACATTGCGCAGTTTTTAACTGTACAGAAAAATGGATATATGTATTATTAAAGGACAGGCAAGCGGACGCTCTTGTATAGTTTATTTCATCGCTGTTTGCCAAATAAAAAATCCCAAGCGGCTCTTATTTCATACCGTAGCTTGTTTTTATGGCTAGGCTCAGGTAGACTGTCCCGTTTATCGGCAAGATAAGACTGTTTTAAGATAAGAGAAGTTTTTTATTTGGTAAATAGCGATGAAATGAATAGTACTTGCGACGAGGTCAGAGAATTCATATTTTCGTCCTATCATGGAGTTGTTGAGGAATAAACTTCGCCGACAGGTTATCCAGATAACACAATCCTGGAACTGCCTTGCTAATCAACAATGTAGGTGAATCCATAGAAGTGACTGAATCAATAAAAAAAAAAAAAAAAAAAAAACGGGAAAATGAGACATAATCGCGAAGTACGGACTACTTCATCACTGAATTTTTTGCTCTCTCCAATACATAACCAACATCTTCAGCGATACTTCCTACTCCTTCCCAGATCGACGTTAATTTCGATTTATTTTAGATTAGGTTTTTTGGCTACCTTTCCGTTTATAAATAAACGGACGCTTCGGTGGTTTACTACGAGATTATTGCTGTTATTGAAATGAATAAGCCTTACAAAAACTCGTTTCCAAAGAGCGCGTACGAAAACTTAATTTTAAAACCGCTAACCATTAAATTTCTTCGCGAGAGAGTGCGATGGAATTTTAAATGCGGCCAAATCGATTCTGGTCGGAATTTTTGTGTACGGTCGTTGTCGTTTGGGCAACGTATGTAAATGGTTGTTGTCAAATCGGTCAAAATTGTCGCTTGTTGCGTAAATGTTTTCGCAATAGTCAACGTCGTTGCCTTATGTCAGCCATGCCTTTGTCTCTGCCTAAAAAAAAAGCATGGTGTGAATCAACTGGAAACTTTCGATTGTCTCGGTAAATTTCCATTGTCAACAGATGCAAGTATCAAATCAAATACAAAGCCTGTTATTCTCTTCGTCTTATACGCAATCATCCGATGAGATAGTTGAAACTCTTCAACGCCTAACGAAAAGTCTCTCTGACGAATTTATGAAGATAGTTAGTGGGAAACGCCAATTTGGCTGATTAGAACATCAGACTGTCGTTTTTGTCGTTTCAGCAAGTAGTTAGAACGTCGCCGCACTAATCTCCAAAGCATTGAATTAGTTTTAATTGTAGAAACCTTGCGGTGGCGCTAATAATGATGGATTTAAATTATGATTTATAGACATTTCTGTGGACAGTTACGTACGAATGGTTTGTGTACAACTGTTTTATGAAAGTGAGCGACCATGTACAGTTGCATTAAGAAAACTTTTAAAACAATCATCTGACTTGCCCAGGGCTTTTACGCTGTTTCATTGAACCCAGTTTGATGTGAAGAGGTGGTAGTAGTATTTTTTCTCTCTTTGTTAATGAATTTTGAACAATTTTGGCTTTTCCAACGGCCACAGCATCTCTCAAAGGTTAAACAGTTTGCTATCAATGTTTTTCCTTTGCACGACTATGCTATAAACTAAAAGTAACAAGGATATTAGGTATATCTACTTTGCTGTCCAAATAGGTGACCATTTTTTAATCGACACAAACAAACCACTGATGCCGAGAATAAGCATTTTTTTCTAATACCAACTTAATACAATGCAAAGTTTTACTTGGCAGATGATAATTTTACAAACTACGGAAGTGAGGAGATAATTACTCCACACCATCTGCAAATGCCTTATACGATAAGGACTAAACAAATTAGGCCAAAACCGCTATTCTCCTGGCTACAGGTCGACGACGAGTGCTGGATTATATGGCGAAATTTTCCATATTTTGTCTAACAGAGTTAGAACTAGAATACAGTACTTAATTCAGATTGTTCGATAACCACAAGGAAGATGCAAAGTGTCCTCTATCTCAGGATATAACTAACTGTGATATCCGTTTGATAACTGGAGAATAGCTGTTTTGGCCTAAATGTTTATCTTTGCAACAAATCGGGCGACAACCGATTTTTTTATATAATGAATATAAAAAAATATGATAAATACGTATAAATGAGCTGTTTTTGGAAAAAGTGTATAGAGCTTTCAAGTTATGATGTAAAAGGCCGAGCTAGTTGGAATTACATACGGTGTTCTGGTGGCCGACCAAAATCGGACCCAGGAGAAGGTATGTATCTGCTCGGATAGCAGGGCGGCGTTGGCAGCCATGAATTCAGCAACGACAAAGTCGAAGCTGGTCTATAATTGCTATGAAGCATTGAACCACTTGGCAGGGAAGGAACTGGTGGAACTCTTATGGATACCTGGGCATAATGGCATTAAGGGAAATCTAATTGCAGATGACCTTGCCAGACTAGGGACCAGGGAAAACCTCTATGGACCAGAACCTGCAGTGGGAATAAGTCGGAATCTGATCAGAGACCGCATCAATGGCTGGGTAAGAGACCAGCACAATAAAAGATGGAGAGGAGTAACGGGTTGTCGAATAACCAAATTCTTAATTGAATACTCAGAGATTGAGAAATGGGCCCAAGAATTCATTAAATTAAACAGGCATAAAGCCAGAACCCTGGTGGGAATCATAACGGGCGACCATAGTAGTCTGAATGCATATAAGCTCAAGCTGAGGCTGACTGACAGCCCGGCCTGCAGATACTGTAAAGAAGACAAGGAAACCTCGATTCATCTTCTTTACACCTGCCCCGCACTGGAGGAGAAGAGGTATCTTATATTAGGGACCCCTGTTATCCTACAGGAGGCGAGGCTTAAGGCAGGGGACGTGCCTAAATTGCTCCTTTTACGGGATAGCATTTTTGGATAATGATCCGGATAAGAGGGGATACAACTGGTACATTTAAACCATACAAAAAGTTCCATCTTTGATGATGAATATTCTAAATTTACTAAACGTCTGTTTTTGTGTCACGAAATTTTTAGGTCGTAAAAATTCGTACGAAATGCATTTCGTTCGAATTTCGGCATTTTGACGAAATCATATAGTAAGTCGACTCTTGCGAACAACGTGGTAACTTTTGTTTTTTTTATCCGAAGCCTCTAGAGGCATGCTCGTAGGTGCTTTCGATATGATTGAGGGGCGGCGCAATATTATTGTGATTTGCTTACTCGTCTCCTTTATTATACGGGCAAAAGTTTTCATCTAAGCAATTTCTTTCGGGAAGTTTATTCTTTATGTGTACCCGAAATTTCATGAAATTCTGTAGAAAATTGGGTTTCCGGAGAAAAAACCTTAAATACGTATACAGATTAAGCACGTAATAAAATATTGCGAATATCGCGTTGCTGAAAAGGAGCGTTCAGCGATAATATTCGCATTTAAATGTGCATTGTACGTATCCACTTGCCCGTAGCGTACGCCACAGATAAACGGCATTCATACGTATGTACGTATCCCCAATAAAATATGTATTCGAGTGTCATTCGATCCGCATTACATTCGTTTTCCCCCCACATAATGGCGATTATGTTAATCATTTGTTGTCGCAGTCCCCAGAGCGGCGAGCGAGAGCCCCGTGCGTTTAAGTGAGCAATGCGCGCGATTGCGTGGGACGTGTACATAGTGTTTTTTCCAGCCGATGCCGAGTTAAAATCGGGCCACTTGTGTGTTGAAGGACTGTTTGAAGACCGATTTACCCAGCCACATTGCGCGCAGAACGTTGAACTTGCGCGCGGTCTCGGTATTAGTAGCATGTCGGGCGGACACACGATTACGGCACACACAAACAGCCGGTCGCGGCGCGACGTTGCCGGTGCGTACGCCTGCCGGGCCGGCGCTAGGTGAAACGGCCGAGAGTACTGGATATTCCGCAGATATGAGGTAACAAAGTAGCTAATAACAACATTGATATTATGTCTGATTAACGATTCCTGGCCCTAAATTCAACGTTTACAACCGCTTCAGCGAAGTTATCGCGGTTGTAGTTTCGCAAATCTCGCTTTTCCTCGCCGACGTGACAGCGTCGCAGGATTGCCCCGAGACAAGTGGAAGCATTCTGGCAACAGACCTCGGCCAGCTTTGATATTGCGGATTCGCCTGCTGAGCGATCGTTCACAACCGTTTCACTCTCTCTCTGTTTTACGGGCTCCGACTATCTGTTCTGTTTTTGCTTGCGAGTCGCGAGACATTGGTTGAATTTCTGCCGCGATTCTATTCATGGCGTTCTCTCGGCGCAAGTTGAATCGCTTAATAATGACCCAATTTTTTTTCTTTTTTCGAAATGTTATTAATTTTTGCAGGATCGAACCGCTGGAGGCAGGATTTTGCAGGATGGTTATGTCGTGATTTATCACTGTTCGAGGAGTGCTCTGTTTATTGACTTTAATCGTCTACAAAGAGCATATATCAAAATCGACTTTGGTGCGACCATTTTCATTTGTTTTCGATAAGTCGCCACATAGCGCAACCCATCGTATCCACTGATTCTAATTAGGCTTCTAGAACTCGCACTTTTTTCACTAGGTCAACACCTTTATCACAGTTCATAATAGATCGATAAGACCGTGTGAACGATAGTTCAGTGTTTTCCAAAACAAACTTGATTCGTCACAGTTTTTAAAGCCTCTGAAAGTGAATGTCTAACCGTCTCGTCGGCTGTTGATTTTTGATGTAATATACATGTATTGCCTTTAATACTCATACAAAAGAATGACTTCGACATAACTATGTTCAACAAGGTCGTAACTTGTGGTAAAATCGAACATTGTACCATTTTAACATGTTTAATCAATTACTGAGAGTGAATGTTTGACCATCTTATTAGCTGTTGACAATAATTTTTGGTCGTGGTAATAACAATAACTTTAGTGTTTACTCTGTTGTCAAAAAGGTTATATGTGTTTTCGAACGATCGGCGATTGTTTATTTCTTTACAAAAGGGATTAGAGAATTTGTATTAGATTTTGCTGTAAGAATGGAATAAAGTGCAGAAATGTTTTAGAACTGTTGAATATTGCTTTTGGCGAGTCTGCTGTGAGTAGACGGGAATTTACGAGTGGCATAAGCGTTTCCAAAAAGACTACGAGCGCCCTGGACGCCCCAGAACATGAACAACCGATGAAAACGTGGAAAGAGTGAAAGAAATGATTATGAACGATCGCCGAATCACAATGAGAGAATCGCTGATGCCGTTGGCATATCAATTGGCTCGTGCCATGAAAAATTTCCGGGTGTTTTGGGTATGCAACGTGGCAACAAAGTTTGTTCCAAAATTGTTTCGAATTTCGAACAAAACAGCGACGAATGGAAGTTGCTCAGGAGTCGCTAAATGAAGTCAACAACGATGCAGAACTACTGAAACGTGTCATGGCAGATGATGAAACATGGGATATGACAATCGAAACTAAGGCATAATCGTCCCAGTAGAGGTATTCTAGATCGCCAACACCGAACAAATCTCGACAAGTGCGGTCGAATGTGAAGGTTATGCTCACTGTGTTCTTCGATTTTACCGGAATAGTGCACCATGAGTTCTTGCCATAAGGTTAAACGATCGATAAGGAGTACTATCTACAAGTTCAACGCCATTTGCGTGAAGCAATTCTAAAAACACACCCGAATTTGTGACGAAACAATTCATGGCTTGCACCACAATGCATGGATTCGTGAATTTTTGATTAAAAGCAACACTAATGATGCCCCAGCCTCCATATTCGTCAGATATGGCTCCGTGTGACTTTTTTCTGTTTCCAAAAATAAAGATAAAACCCTAAAGGGCCGTCGTTTTCCAAGCATAGATGAGATTAAAAGCACATCGATGAGAGAGCTAAACAGTATCCCAAAGATCAAGTTCCAGAAGTGTTTCGGGAATTGGAAGAAGCACTGGCATAAGTATATAATATCTAATGGGGACTATTTAGATAACATTGATGTAGACGAATAAATTAAATTCTTTCCAAAAAACGAAAACCCTATATTTTTTGAACACGCCTCGTATTGCCGTTAGTCTTGACAGCAGCAAATATAGCAAACAGCTAATAAAATCATATATTTTTTATGTATTTCAAGCTGCATTTTAGAAACTCGTTCCTGAAGAAGAGCAGTTGGCAATGTTACGTGATGTTGATACTTTTATTAGTAATTGACTGATTTATTAATAAATCAGTCAAATTATTTGCATGAGAGAACTCCCTATAACTCGCACGTCATACCATCTGTGAATATCAGCCACGTAACAATCTTTTACACATACGATTAAGCTGCGTTAGTGCTCGACCATAGAATAATGGGACTGGAATTAATTGGCAGAAAATGCCAAACGAAGTATGACCTTTACTTCATCGCCGGGAGGCCAACGTTAAACACCCTCTACATCGCACTTGGCACCGGCAACGTCGGCTACATAATAGAAAACTCGTAATTATATAAACCTCTGCCTGACTTCAGCATCATCGAGCGGGCAAGAAATCAATAGTCACAACCTGTTAGTGTTTCTATTTGCAGTTATGTTCTGGAGAAGTACAGTCCCGCGCAAAATTTCGAATCAAATAGCCTCGACGGCGAGTGCTTAGAATCGAGATAATTCCTCGTGAATGTTTCGCCACGCCAGCGCCACTCGGATACGCCACGTAGAGGAAACGAAGAGAAGACAAGCCGAAGGGTCAGTATGGAAATGCGGCACGAAGGAGTCACCGAAAAAACGCCACGTAGAAAGGGAAATATAGATGGCGCGCTATAAAGATATAGAATTCAGTTTTGTGGCTATATTAAAATTGCTTGGGAGACGTAGATTTTTAGGAGGTTCGACAAAGGAAAGTCTACATATATGCAATAATTTGGCGTTGTGCATATGTATGTAAGGCAAAGTGTAGATCCCAGAGCTGTTTTGTAATTACCTCAATCTACTTGGCTGCTTATCGAAAAGTATCTATGAGCCCAGGCTCATAATAGTTACGCCAGGCATAATTTTACAACTAATATATTTAAATAAAAGCAATAACTCAAAACTATGTAATTAAAGAAGAGTATTGGTAAGAAACAAAGTATAAACTTTTAACTTAAATACGATGATGTATTACTACGTCATGATGCGTCAGTGACAAGTGTGTTAATAAAAGACATTAAGATTCGCGGTTAAGAATAGTTCGGCCAGTTGCTGAAATGCATAGGCTAAACGTTTGTAGCGTTTTCTCAATTGTTGCCAAAGTGAAACGGCTATTATAATGTGTGTTTTGGTCGCGTCCGCTCAAATTTTCTAAAGAAAAAATGACACGTGGCGTGGTATTAAGTGACGATACACAAAAATCAATTGTTAACGCTCATAAACAGGGAATTTCGTCTCGGAAAATATCTGCTACGTATTCGCTGCCTAAATCTACAGTTAGTGGCCGAACTATTATGAGCCTGGGCTCGTATTGGGCGCGTTTGTTTCAGATAATGTAGCATGCATTATCTAACCAGTTGGTAACATTCTTCAGGCTGTCGATCATTCGGTACGGACTCGAATGTGAAAATTCTCGCGAAAAATTCGCCTCCACGCCTATCGACCATTTTACGAATTTCGCATAGTCGGCTTCGGCTTAACGCGTACGCAAGAAGAGTGCAGGTATACGGATAACGAGACGTAACGCCAAGAACTCGCGAGTTGCCAACTGCAGAACGTGGAACGCTGAAAAATTACACCCGAGTCGTTTACCGGCGGGGGCCCTTATATGGTAGATGGAATCGTTGGGGCGCGCTTTCAACAGGTCGGCCAACTTTGATTTTTACGCGAAACGACAGACGAGGGGGGAGTTATTGCGTAAGAAATATAATTGATTGGTTTATCATCAGGCGTATATCGTTAACAATGAATCTGTCTTATTTCGTTAAGTAAAGTCTGGTATTTACTTTATTTCGTGGCACTTTCGTCATTTTCGCGGTAGGACTAGTGAACTTAACCGGCGATAGCACATCCTTCTCAAATATTAGTGTCCCGTCATCTGAACACCAATTAAGTCGTGTGCCAGATGTAAATGAATTAATAAAACGCAGTAAATACAGTAAATTGCGCTGCCATCTTTCTTTTATTGCTGACTAACTTGTTTGGAGTTCTTTGGCTGATTTCGTCAACGTCACCATAATTTTCCTTGGTTATCATCGCAATTGCCATACCTTCTATGCTCGTCTGTCCTTAAATCAACGACATTTACTTCACAATAGTAGCAAATGCTTCCATCTTACGTAGTTCCTTAAAAAATAGACCTTCAACACGAAGGCAACATGTTTTTTTTTTCGTGAAAAATAAACGAAGAAGGAGTTATTAACACAAACATCGATTAAAACGTGCAAGAGATATGAATTACTTTTAAAACACTGGATGTACAGCAAGTTGCGCTGCCATCATTTCCTTTACGATTGAATAACTTGTGAGTTCTCTGACAGCTTGTAGATCAAGAATGCATTAACAACCGCCTCTTATTAACTCGATCGATTGTAACGTTTCTATCAAAATATTTCGATTTTTTAAATAATATAGCTCAATTGTAACTTTCAGCATCCCCGTCATCATTTTGTTCGATTATCATAGCAATCCCCACACCCTGTATGTTCGTCTCTCCCATCTCATCTACGGCATCTCCGTCTATCAACGAAGGCAACGACATCTACTTCACAATAGCAGCGAATGCATTCCATATTAGGTAATGAGAATTGGAAGATACATCACCTTCGTCCCGCGCCCTTCCCCGAGCCGCCGCGGCCCTGACTTGAGTCCGTTTTACAGATCGAATCAGCAGCCGACGCCCAACGGCAGTCTAAAGAGGAAGGATGGATACCGTACACCTCCCCCTTTCCGCCGCCTCTCCGTGTCTTAAAACACATGCCCACCAGAATACGTCAAAATGTTCCTTCGGTGGGGAATGGGGTGCCCGCCGTCAGGTTTACATCGAAAGGGTCCCGAAGGGCTCGATTTTGCCTCTTTTGCCAAATGGTTCGGATTAGATCGCGTTTTTTTAGAAAACGCTTCTCGTAGCGACTTTTTTTTTTTTGTAATAATCCTTACCGGGACATTGCTTGAGATATACCTCATCTAGGAATTCTTTCCGGATTTCCTCTAAAGCTTTTCTAGTGTTTTCGTTCGAATAGCTCTCGGTAATGGGATGGGCAAGGCTGGGAGAACTTAGAAATTAAGTTTAACGAACATAAATTTCTTTGGAATGTCAAATTGAAATATTCTCCGTTTTTATCTGATATATACGAGCCCAGGCGCACAATAGTTCGGCCAGGCAAATTTCTTGCAATTTGGTGCGTAGATTGTTAACTGGGTAGCCTGGGCTCGTAATTCTGACAATAATTAAGAGACCCTTCTCTATCGACGACTATTTCTTAATGATATTTATTTTGCAGGTGAGTGTCCCCAAAGATTCAAAAGACTCTAATGCCGTTAGCTCAGATGTAAGTAGTTCTTTTATTTATTTAATTTGCAGCGAAAGAAATATTTCACGTGAAGCCTGGCCCATTATTTAATTTATGTAAATTAACCATTATATAAATTTACCAGGCCTTCGCGTGATCTATTTTTTCCGCTGATTATTTTTTATCTGTCCCAATAACATTGCGCCAACAAGAAACTATGTACGTAAGTAAATGGCACACAAAAAACACATCGGGTTTTATCGCGTACATGCCCGCCTCTTATCAGCGTATTATTCACTGCTAATCAATATTTATAACATTTGTTCGAGTAAGCGACGAACGCAACTTATTTATCCCCCCTCCAAGGTTACAATTCCGACATTATATCAGTTTTATGTAAATCGTCGCGGAAAAAATATTTTCCGACTTAAATATCGTAACGGTGCGTGCCCGTAATTTATGTTCGTTGTAAACCGTTTTTATGATCGTAGTAAACGTGGCGCAGCCATGGCGGTTTTGTGGCCCAGGCTGAGGCCACTCGATCTAAAGATATTCACCAACTCCGACCACGAGCTATGCCCAGGATTGTCGGTCGCGTTCTGTGCAAGATAATCGTTTACTTACATGCAGTTAAATAGAATGAGTAGTTACGTAAATTATTCGCGGATATCTGTCGAATATCAAATCGATTCGCGTACAGAGTGAGCGAAACTCGGATGTCTCAGCTCTATTATAAGAAAAGGAAAAACGATATAAAAAATCTGAAAAGAGGGTCTTCAATGGGATTGTGTAAAGTCCATGTTAAGCTAAATTTGCATAATTTTCCATATTTGGAAACTGAAGTAATGACGTCATCCAATTTTTTTTCCCTACAAACGTACCTATATTTTGGCATATTTAAAAGGAGCTAATATTTGGGAACAAATTTTATACAGAAAAAAATTTGCTATATTTTTCCGTTAAAAAGTTATAAGCAAATTTGTAAAAAAAAAAAGTATCAAAAATTCGCAATCATCACGATTTAAACAAGTAGCCTTTGGAAATAGATAGCAAAGTCGCCGCCTCTGTCAATAATTAATCTAGTGGTTGACAAATATTGTTTTGTTGTCATTTGACTTTGAAAAATGTTCACGCACAACGAAAAAGTCGATATGTAATTAGTTTATGGGGAATCTCAAAAGAACCCTAGAAGAGCTGCAGTTCAGTTTGCGCCCAGAGATACTCCGAACGTGTTATTCCAAGCTTAAAAATATTTGCAAGATTAGAACGCAATACGTGCAAATAACGAGGCATTTTCTTCTCGAAAGGGAAGAAAAATTGTTAAATGGGTCAATTCTGACAATACTGTTGCCACTGTTTTGCAGTATTTTGAAGACCATCCAAGGAATTCGATTCGGCAAGCCTGTCGTGATTTGAAGTTAAAATATAGTTCGGTACGAAAAATTTTGAAAGAAAGTAGTTATCACGATTATAAAATTCATAACTTAGAACACTTGTCAGATCAACATCAACCACGAAGAATTAATTATGTTGCCTAAGTGATGGTAAATTTAGAGATCAATGATGATCGATTTTTTCAGCATGTGTTGTGGACGGACGAAAGCCGTTTTGTTAGTAACGATAAGCCCAATAAGAAAATGCACATTTTTGGGCTACTGAAAATCCTCATTTTATCAATCCGATTGAAAACCAAGGACACTTCGGAATTAACGTTTGATGTGGTATTATAAATGGGCATTTGATTGGTCCATATTTTTTCAAAGGAATTTTAAATAGTGAGCGATATTTGCAATTTCTTCAAGAACAACTTCCTGTGTTTCTCGAAAATGTGCCATTACAGCTGCGATCAAACATGTGTTTCCAGCATGACGGAGCTCCACCGCATAAAGTAAGAATTGTCCAGCAATATTTAAATGAAACTTACGGAGAAAATTGGATAGGTATAAATGAACCGATACAGTGGGCGCCTAAATCGCCGGACTCGACCCCACTAGACTTCTTCTTGCGGGGAACTTTGAAAAATAAAGTTTACAGAACACCATCTATTAACTTGGGATATTTAAAAGAAAAAATCAGAAATGCTTGCGATGAACTATCTAGAGAAATGTTTCGTAAGGCTTCAGTGAGAGAAGTAAAGCGGAGATTGGATGTGTTTAGAAGTAGGAGGTGGGCACATTTGTTGTAGTGATTGCCTACATACTTTGTTTCTTTCTGTAGTAATAGTTGTGACATGTTGCAATGTTTAATTATTGACAGATGCAACTTTATTTGTTTCCAAAGGCTACTTGTTTAAATCGTGACGATTGCGAATTTTTGATACTTTTTTTTTACAAATTTGCTAATTCTTTAACGGAAAAAGATGGCAACAAATTTTTTTCTTTATAAAATTTGTTCAAAAAAATTAGCTCATTTTATATATGCTAAAATCGATGACGTCATTACTTCAAATATGGAAAAATATATAAATTCGGCTTAAAATGGACCTTACACTCGATCCCATTTAAGAACCTCTTTTCAGATTTTTTTCCTATCGTTTTTTCTTTTCTTATAATAGAGCTGAGACATCGAGTTTCGCTCACCCTGTACACAACGCCTGATTGGCGGTGAGTAATAAGAAATTATAGAAATCGTACTTTCGAGACCGATGAAGAGCCCAGAGTTGGCGCCCGGAGAGGTTGCTTTATATTTCGCGTAAATTGCAGCTGTATACCGACAGATGCGAGCTTTTAGCGTAATTTAGTCGACTGAGATGTTTTCTACGGACATATGTCGTATCTCTGTCATTACTATCACGCGAAATCAGCGGCTAATTAATATTTCTTTATGTCGTAAAGGTTTTACGACTCACTTAATTCGCCTGTTATTTTAATAATCGGGTATTTAGACCCCACGCACGACTACCTTCGTTTCGACATCCTGATTGTCATCATCCGATGTTTAACCTGAAAAATCTGCACGCCGTAGGTGATTTAGGCATCAGATGAGATAGTCAGTCGGTTATTTATCCTTTCTAATTTTGCCTGCGTTGAGTTTTCACGAATTTCACGGTTGATTCGTCAAACAAACATCTATTGAACACGGACGGTTTGACTAGATAATTCTTCCTCCGTGGTCTGCGATATCCTTGCACCACATCGTGGTTGCCGTGCCTGCATCCGATTAGTATTTCTGGTTGGTATTTATTCGAGAATGATAAGGGGCCGGAGGTATTTTTTAAATGGCAGTAGTTTCAGTCGATTTCTTGCTTGTTAACAAAACCACTAGTTAACTATAAAAGGTATGGAAAAATGCCAATTCTCGATCTCTTTGTTTTTAGATTATTTTATACATATAATTCTAAAAGGGCATTTACGAGAAGTAAATAATTTAAATTGGCGTCCATTGTTTACAACACATCGCTTTGAAACATGCCTAAGTGCGTTATATATAGGGTGTCTCGGTTGGAACTATAGGATTTGAATTGCGCGCCATTTGTGTTCTCTCACAGGTAGGGCGTCACATTTAAAGACTCAATCAACATATATGCCGCGATTCACAATTCAACAACGAATAGTTTGTGTACAACTGTTTTATGAAAGTGAGCAATCATTTACTTACAGAATTAGGTCAAAATGAAGTGCCTACGGAGTTTAACGGTCCGTAACTTAATCAAGAACTTTAAAGAGACCGGTTTTATTATTGATAAGGCAACACCAATACGTCCTCGTTGTGGTCGGTCAGATGGAAATATTGCTGCACCGCACCAATTCGACGTTGTGCACGACAATTTAATCTGTCAAGAGCCACCACGCATCGGATTTTAAAGAAAGATCTGCATCTGTCAGGATACAAGATTCAGGAGACACAACGATTAAAAGTTACAGACCATTTACAACGTCAGACATCACAAGTCACATCCTATGATTCCAAATGAGACACCCTTTATATGATTAGAAACAGAATTGATACACTTATAACATTTTTCTCCTAGTTCATTCACAGTGGTTTTAGTCTGTCTTTAGTGAGTTTCAAAAAGGAAATCTAACTGAGATAAATCGGGCGAAAGTGGTAGCCACCTTCATTAATCTCTATCCAGACATCTCCAAAATTAGCAGTCGATTCGTGGACTACTCTCTAGTGGCAAGAGGTGGCGCACTATCTTGTTGACAAAATTTATTTCGTCTCCCATTAAGCTGCAAGCTGTCTAAAAAATTCTCAATTATGTGGTAGTAGTAAGTAATTTCGTAACACTTGACAACTTTTCTTCATAAATTTAGTAAACAGCAAACACTGAAACCAAAGCATTCTTGATTTGGAATACCAACGATACGACCGACGGTGTCCATTTTTCCATACCACAAATATAGTTTACAAGATTCCCTACAAAAACATCGAAATTTGCCTAACATAAATAGACGTTATCTTTTATTTTGATAATGCTTATCTCGTGTGTTATCGAGTGCTACCCTTTATTGCATGTAATTGTTTATCGTAAATCGCTCAGATACGAAAAATAACATATCAATGTACTGTGCCGTGAGATTTTTTTCGCGATAGGCCTGTTCGTCGATCTGGTCGAGCTCGGGGGGTAGACGAGACACGGTAAACGAACCAGATCCGCCCCGTGATATTTACGCATCTCCGCAAATCGGCTTCTGTATCTATGCGGCAGCGGCTCAGGTTACGTCCCGTGGCCTTTTCCGAACGAAAAAAAGTCGTCCGCCATTGTTGTGTTCACGTACACTTCGGACGCGGACATTTTGTTTGTATTGTATCTCTGCATTCCCGTGCGTTGACGTGGGCTCTTAGTCGCTCGGCTATTTTTAGAGCGTCTTGAATAGAGCCCCCGTAATTAAGCCGCGCGAAGTTGGCTGCGATATTCAAGATTAATACGAGTTCTGAGTTCTGCCGTACGCGTCAATAAGTTATTCTCGTTCTCGGCCACGCCATGCTCTCTCCTTGTCGTGTAACACTTTAATCATTTCGCAAGTAGATTTATTGGAAAACGTTACATGCGAATGAGGTGTTTAAATTCATATAACCTCGCCTCTTTTTTAATAATCGTTGAAGCGGATTTGAATTGTGACTCGGAGTTGTTGACCCTGAAACATCCGAACGAAAAATTAGTTGCCAATCGTTATCGCTGGCGACTTTCAGTGTTGAACACGTTAAGACGACAGTAGAGGGTCGGGTTTGTTGTTATTCGTGAGGTTTTTTTGCGTAACCATCCAGGTGGGAGCTAGGCAGTAAATCTAATTCAATTTCGGGCGTTTTTTGAATAATTCGTTCCACCGCGGATTAATCCGTCGCTTATCTAATCGTTTCAGTTTGCTGTCGCAATTCGGAATAACTGATCCACTCGAGTAGGCTAGGCAATATTTCACGTGATCTACTTAAATCCGCACGGACTTTCACTTTTGATAATTCCAAAATGTCGTATTACGTTATCTATTTTTTTCCCTTCCACTAATCCTGTCACACTATACTATGTTGTATATTAACTCGCCTAACATTCACAGCTCTGCGTAAATACAGAAGGCATTTTATGCGTATGTTATAGATCGAAAAATGCCACAAAAAGCACTTCTGACGCAAGAGAAATGTCGCCGAAACGTGGACTTTAAAAAACTTTGACATTTAGCACGTACATTAGATCGATGGTGGCAAAAAATACCCCAAAAAAACGCTGTTTCTAGTCAACAGCGTTTTTTTGGGGTATTTTTCAAACGCTCGCTTTGAAGAAACTTCCTAACTAATGTTCACATTTTATACGTGTATTAGATCAACGGTAACGTCAAATATCCTAAAGAAAACCATATCTGATGAAGAAAAAAAATCACTAAAACAGGATTTTAAGAGCCTCGCATGGTGTACAGAATTTTTAAGCTATTGTTGATCAAAATTGGATTAGATATGAAATGAGTTTTGTAGCGTTGTATTTTCTATCGATCGAGCCACAACATACATCGAAATAACACCACCTCGTGCTTGATTTAATAATTAGATAGAACTTACGCAATTTCGCGTCTGAATAATATTTCCAACAGTCGGATGTTTAACGTTTAATTTACGAAAGCTTTTACGTCTAAATCTATGAAAGTTAGGTTAGGTGTTAGGTTACTAGAAATACTAGGTTATCATAAGTTCGTAATTAAGTTTAAAGTTAGTGCAATGGCAGAAATGCCCGTTTTGGAAAAGGCAGTACCTTTAAAACATTACAAATTCATAAAAGAGTTCATAAAAGATGTTGAAATTGAACAGTTTATAGAATTATATACAATAAACTCGAAGAAACTTAAATCGATGATCAAAACCTGCCCAAAGAAGTGCAGCAGTGCAAATTCTCCACTAATTTATTACATGCATGTTTATGTTTGTCACAATGATGATTGCCCTATGAAATTGACTATCATATCGTCCTCAGATGGGCCAAAATGTAAATAACCATGATGTGGACGAAACAATGTTCACATTACTTCTTAAACAACGAAAACTAAATCCAGAAAAAAGTTTTAAAGTTAAAATAATTATATAAATTGTTCAATTCTTTTTGACATCCTTTATAAAGTCTTCAAGTTCTTGTAATGTTTTAAAGGTCCTGCCTTTTTCCAAAGCAGGCATTTCTGCTATTGCACCAATTTTAAACGTAATTACAAACTTATGATGAAGTACCTAGTATTTCTAGCAATCTAACCTAACTTTCCTAGATTTAAACGTAAAACACTAAAGAACCGTCAGTGACTAACATAAAAGTTTTCATAGATTTAAGCATAAACCTTAAACATCCGACTGTCAGAGATTATAGCACGGACGTTGTTAATATCTCCGACTTTCGTAGAGCTTATCCACTGTCTAAATAATATACATACACGTCTTGTACGGTCTCTAAATATACATTTTTAGGGCGAGAATATCGTAGACACGGGGAACATTAACCTGGCGTGTGAAATGTAATGGAAGAAATACCGGCGTAATGGCGAGAATTGGACGTGCAACATCCAGAAAATTACGGGACGGGCGTACTTTGCAGATCGGCAATCGGACAAACGGATGAATAGCCGACGCGCGAGCAACCGAACAGATTTCACCCGGACACACACGCACTCGCGGCGAAGAATTATTTAGGGCCCGAATGGCGGAGCACAAGATCCCAAAGGCGCCCCGGGGGAAAGAGGGCGGAAACTTTGCACACAACCGGTCGTTTGGTCGCGCAAAAACCGCGCACAATTTGAAACAATTCACATATCACCGGTTCCGGTTTTGAGGTCGAGAACTTATGATTGGACGATTAGGCCGTGTGAAGGTTCGCCGTCGCATGGGTTCATCCTTATTCCGTGCCCGGTGGTTTCTCATTCCCAGTCGGTGCGACGAAAGTGAACGTCGTCCTGCTGGTCAACGGTCTCCCTGCTGGGCTGGCACACACAAACAATAACCAGTAATCCGTGCCCGCCTGCGACGACGACTGTTCTTCCGCCGTGTTCGCTGCCAGTATCGCGTACGTGCGGCTGCCTGCTCGACGCACACACCAACGCTGCGGAAAGGCGAATGATCGCCGAACGGGGAGCATTCCTGGTGTCTCGCCGGATCAAGTCTGTGTGCGAACGGTGACATGCGCGCTGGCGCGGCAACCCCGCTCGGCGCCAGCTGATAGCTGAAGGCGCTGTTGCCAGTCCAATGGCCTCGATGAATGGCATTGCAAGGTCTGTCTCGGTGCAGTGCAGTGCTGTGGTGTGATGTAGACATGTGCGGGAGCGCTCGCCGCTATGGAAGGGCTTCTCCAGGCTCTCCTGGTCCAACAATACTGCTACAACTTCAACTACCAGGTAGGGCCGAGTCTCGGGGGACGTGGCGTGCGTTCGGGGCTCGTCCACGTGCTTGGGATACGGCGGCGCCGCCAGCCGAGGGCTTGACCTACTCTCGCGACTCTCATTGATTTTACGCGGCCAGACAGACATTCGGGGGATTTTAACGTGTTCCGCGCGCTGCGCCTGGATTAATTCGACTTTGTTGTTCGCTACCTCCTCTCCATATGGCCCGAGCTCGAACGCCGTTCCACTCAGATTCCCTGAGAATCGAACGATTTTCTCCAAATCTCAAAAAAAAACACCCATTCAGCTACTCGACTGGCACGGCTCGTGTAAAAACCTAAAATAGCTTACTACTACTAAATCATCGAGAACGGTTGCCTTGTTTACACCGAACGCGCTAGGCGGCATTTGACCTTCCATAAATACACCTAACTGCCGAATCCAGTGTAGCCTGGCGTTTTTATTCCATCGTAATTTAATTAGTTCTCGCTTCCGATTATCGCAGTCGGCCGATGTGCGGTGACAGCTGTCAAACATTCGATGCGGTATTTTTGTAGGCGAAGTTAGCAGCGGAGTTGGACCGTCTTCGGCTGGCTCGATACGCCCCGTCGACTTGATTATTCCGCGCTGCACATGTTTCGTGGAGTTTCTCATATATTTCCGTTCTCGGTTCTGTGCCATCTTCTGTCTCGCGGCGACTGGAAAGAGAAGGATTCTCGAACGTACACACTCTCGACCACCATGTTTTATACAATCTATGTATGTACATAATTGCCGGTATTACATTAATAATAATTTACAATTTGATTTTACCGAAATGTTTTTTTTTATTTATATATCCTTGGACTGGTGTGTTCGCTCGCCAGTTCATAGATTGTTTTCGTGAAAGAACTCGACAGTAACCAACGTCGGTTTCCGTTTCGATAGCTTATCATCACAATGGACTAATACTCCCATCGCGTTATTATCTATTATGGTTATAAATAAATTTTGTGGGGACTTGTTTATTTTAAGCCAGGTCATTATGTTTATTACGCTCGTTTCCCACGGCAGGTGAGTGCGTACGCTTTTTCGCTAATTACTCGTACTGGATTGCCGAATAAGAATCGTTGTTATTCAGCGGTAAATTTAAACCGATTACCGTTCGACAATGCCCCGGCTACCGTTCACCCAGCGCCGCGCTTTAGATAAGCCACAAACGATGCCATAATATTTATTTTACGTTGTTGGTATCGCGTGTATGACGTTTTACGTATCATTTTTTTTACCGTGGTGGAAAAGAAAGTGTTTGTGTGTAGGCACTCTCTTGCGACATATCGTTAATTTTGTAATTTAAGGTGCGGTAAGGTGGAATTATCGCAATGCTGCCTATGTTCGAGACAGTTTGCGAATCGACGTAACGTGTCCTTTGATTATTCAATCGGATTTTAGCCATTAGCCATTTTTTAAAGTCGCCATTCTTTAAATAAATGTTGCTAGCACGCCAATAGGAGGCGAGCAATTGCAGGGAAGGAAGCACGTAGCTATTGGACTACAGATATAGTTTATCATAAATCACATATACTAATAATAGTAATAATAATCAATATCGTACAATCATCTTACCGTTTTCGGAATTTCTGTATTGGCAGGCTATAAACACCTAAACTGTTTGTTATCTCTTAATTCAATGTCGATGCCTGACATAGTGGTAACACTTATGGAGTACCTATTGAGTTTTTTTAATTCTGTTTGCTGTTCTTATAAAAAAAAAATGAATTACTAGGTGAAAACTGACTTGATTCAAGTTTAGAATGGTTTTACAGGTAGTAGAGGGATCCAGGCGGTAGACTGGAATAAAATTTTTAGGAATTATGATGTGGTTTTCACAGCATATAAGCATGAAAACCGGATATTCAACCAAAATATTGAATTGAATTTCAAACTAATCCAAAAACATCTGTATGCGAAATTGTCAATAATTTGAACACACCGAAAGACACTGTTCACTGCTCAAAATGATGACGCTAGGCGAGAGAAAATTTTACATATTTCTGGTAAAAAGATGGTGCTTTCTGCAAGAACATATAGGGTGTCTCATATGAAAGTATAGGATGCCATTTTGGTGGAAAGAAATTGTTTAACATGTTACGATAGCGTTCCCCATTTGCTGTGATATCATTACCAGCTTTATTTTCAAAGAAGTATGGTCCAATTAGTCCACCACTCCAAAATGCGCAACCAAACCGTGCATCTCTGTGGGTGCATTTCTTTTTCGTGAGCAGCATGTGGATTTTCAGTACCTCAAATTCGACAATTTTGTTTGCCGACGTATCCGTCAAGATGAAAATGTGCTTCAGCGCTGAACAAAATGTTGTTGCAAAAATAAGCATCACGTTCTTTCTTTTCTAACACCCAATTAACAAAGTACGATGTTGTAAATGGTCTGTAACTTTTAACTGTTGTGGCAACTGAATTTTTTATGTTGACAGACGCAAATCTTTCTTTAAAATCCGATGCGTGGTGGCTCTTGGCAGATTCAATTGTTGTACACAACGTCGAATTGATGTGTTTGGATACTCCTGTACACTTTTTCTCACTGTAGCAGTAGTTTCATCTGACCAACCACGACTAAGACGTATTGGTGTTGCCTTATCAATAACAGAACCTGTATCTTTCAAATTTATTGAATAAATTACGAATTGTTAACTCTGTAGGCGCTTCGTTTACCGTAATTTTGTGCGAATTTCCTTAATTCGAGTGTAAATTATCGCTCCCTTTCATAAAACAGTTGTACACAAACTGTTCGTTGTTGAACTGTTAATCGCGACATGTTGACATCGTGTAGATGACGGCCGTTAAATATTGACGCCCTATCTTCGACAGAAACACAAGTTGCACGCAATTCAAAGCCTATTGTTCCAACTGAGACACCCTATACAATTTGGTCTGATGAATGTTTAGTAGCAACTGTATTTTTAGTATCCTATACCAATCGTGGTGAGTAACTTCCAACAAAGATATGGTGTAAGTTCTTGGGTTGGTATGCTCCTCGACTATAGATAGATAGAATCATTCAGCATAGATGGTACTGTAACTGCTCAAATATACAGGGTTCGGCAGGGAAGTATGGAAGATTTGAAAAAACTGTAACTCACTCATTTTTTACCTAAACTCAAATTTTATTTTTTGAATGTGTACCTTAGATGTTGCCATTACAAAACCAGTTAAGAGTAAGAAAAAAAATTTTGATTAGGTACGAAAAATAACGTCAGTTAAGTGCCGCCCATCTTTGTCGAAACACTCCTGAAGACGTTGTGAGAAGTTCTGCATATTCCTCTGAAGTATTTCACGTGGAACTGCTCGAATCTCTTGGGTTATTGTCTCACTTAGGGCTTCGAGTGTACGTAGTTTGTTTATGTAAACTGGTGCTTTGAGATAGCCCCATAAAAAGTAATCACATGGTGACAGGTCCGGTGATCGAGGGGACCACTCCACATCTCGCAATGAAATCAGACGTCCAGGGAATGTGTTCCTTAAAAAACCCATTGTTGCTCTTGATGTATGGCAAGTCGCCCCATCTTGTTGAAACCATACAGTATTCAGGTTGATACGTCGTCTTTTCAGTTCTGGCAGAAAATAATCACGCAACATCTGTAGGTAACGATCTGTGTTGATGGTGACGGTCCGACCGTTTTCACGAAAAAAAGTTCGGACCAATAATGAAGTTTCGACTAATGCCACACCAAACAGTTACCCTTTCGCTGTGGAGAGGTCGTTCATGGAGCTCTTGCGGGTTTTCAGAGGCCCAATAACGGAAGTTTTGTTTATTAACCACCCCTGACAAATGAAAGTGGGCTTCGTCACTCATTATCAAAACAATGTCATCTGTCAAGATTTGCAACATTGCTTCTGCAAACCTCATCCGTCTGCCGTAGTCGTTTTGCTGCAATTTTTGAACAACCATCATCTTATACGGATGAAAATGCAAGTTGAGGTGTAAAATTCGGCGAACTGAGCGATCTGACATCCGTAGAGCCCGAGCGTGACGTACGGCTGATCGACGAGGGCGCCCCGTTCAAATCTTCCATATGTCCCTGCCGGACCCTGTATAATCGATTATACTGGGAGATAACAATGGTGTTTTATCCTGTATATTCAGATTGATTTGTAAATGTAGATTGTAGGAATATTTTATCGTCGTTACATGTAAATCCAATGTGTCGCAAGTAAATCCAATGTGTTATCAACGATACAGGTGATACTACATGTCGGATTTTTTCTACATTTAGCCACGCATGTAACATATTTTACTATACCTCATATTTACTGCGTTTATCATGCCCATGTTTCGTGGCAGCCATGACGAATTGAATATAAAACGATGTCGATATACACTAGGCACAAAAATTAAGGGACGTAAAAAAATCTTGAATTTTTAGGTGATTTTCAAACGGAGCAATTTTACAAAAAGCAAATTGGAGCTCTAAGTTTCTAGTTTTCAGATCTTGATTGATCAATTTTTTTTACCATCAGCAGTTTTTCGTGATCATACGAAAACATCATCGGACAATTTTTTTTCCAAATTTTTGCTTGGCTTTCACAATGTTAACGAACTTCAATAATTGTTTTCAGTAATTTCATCATAAGCTTTTTAAAATAATTTTATCCTCTTTAATTTGAGTGGTCTAATAGCCTTGTACGATGAATTTTCGCTAAGTTATCGCCGTTGAAAGGAAAAAAGTCAGTCTCGACTTCTTTTGAAAACATTTTGTTTCCCATTTTTTCTTACAATGATTAATATTTTTGAATAAAATAAATATGGATTGTTGCTAAAAAACATTTTCATCCTCAACAAATGAATAATTCGTCCTTAAATTGATTTTTAACAAAAACGACAAATTCAATTCCAAAACAATGGAAAAAAATCGCAGCGTTTTGAAATTTTCAGGATTTTTTATTTTTTTTTTTATACTTTGAGAGTGAAAAGAAATAGTCAACATCCTCAGTCTATTCATTATTTGCAAAGGTATGCCAAGTTAAGCGAATATCCCTAAATACGCAGTTTTTTTTTATCAAAAGCCAATAACTACGACTTACAAAGAATACTTTGCAGTCTTTTGCAGTCTTTAAAACCCTACATAAATTTTCTGTACGATCATTATTTCCTAAGTAATTAATTACCAAAGTCAAAACTGAACTTTTTAAAGAACCTTGGATCTTCAATATTCTTTTTTTTAAATTGGTGTGCGACTATTTTTCTCCAAGTTGCAGCCTTTAAAAAAACATCAAAAAATTGAGGATGTTTTTGCATCCCTAAATTTTTGTGCCTAGTCTACGTACAATAATTGTGGATTTTAGAAGCTATCCTCAAGGTTTGCCGTTGAAAACGCGGTCGTCGTCGATCGAAAAAATTTCCGCCAGCTACGAATATGACATTTGCGCCTGTAAACTCAAGGCTTCGGTCTATTTAATTTGCATAGGAAGAATTTAAATCAAATCGCGGCAGCATTAGAATTTATAAACATCGCTCAAGGATGAAAAAAAAACAACAGAGAGCTCTCCGAAATCGTACCGTTTCGAATCGAACAACCCCAAGGCCGTCGGCCGGGTATTACTATTTCATTTTTTGTTCGTTTACAGTTTCGTTATTTTCGTAGTTTTGTATACGAGTACGGGGGTACCAAAAGAAAAAAAAAAAGGACGAGAATTATTTATTTAAATTGTTTTTACTATAAGATAACATCTTGAAAACATCAATCTCCCTCAAAATACTGTCTGTTGGATGATATACACTTCTGCCGACGGTTTTTTCATTGTTGGAAACATTTTTTATATTCTTCTGAAGTAATGCTTTTAAGTACCATCAGCGATTTTTTTCTTAACATCTTCTACGTCCTGTCCTATGAAAACGATTTGCTTTTAGGATTTTCTTCATTCTTGGGAATAATAAAAAGTCTCATGGAGCTAGGTCAAGCAAGGAAGGGGGGTGCGAAATCGTTGCCATGCGGTTTTTTTTTGTCAAAAACTGGTTGATTCTGTGTAGGCAGGCGCGTTGTCATGATGAAAGAAAGATTCGTCTCCTATGATGACTTTTGACAAAAAATCGGGGTCAGTCTGTGCCTGTTCTTTCAATTCCTGGCACGCTCCCAGGCGGTTATCTCTGGTCATCGGAAACAAACTTTGCCGCGACACGTCCAAGTCTTCAGTTAGGATTCTTTGGCATGATTCCCAAGAAATTCCAGTTTTTCTCAGATTTGCCCACTTTTGTGAACATTTTCGTCTGTTCTGGACGTTGTGGAAGAGGGGTGACCCGAACGAGGTTCATTCGAGGTTCAAGTTCAACCACTCGTAAATTCTTGCCTTGCTCAGAGCATCTTTCCCGTAAGCTTCCCGAAGCATTGAAACTATCTGCCGCTTTGGGACGGGTTTAAGAAAAAATTCGCTGTCCGCTGTGATGATTTTACATGAACTAGGAGTAAGTATACTTGGCCGATTGAGCAGGGGGAGTATCTAATAAACGTATCTACTAGGGAGGTCAGCACTACTCCACCCACTTGTCTACGGAAATTAATTTTCGTTTTTTTGGATACCCCCTGATACAGTCTATCCTAAAAAGCACCACAGGTTGTAACTTTACCATCATTGATCAGATATTAAAAGTAAATACATATAAAATGATTCAAATAAACGGTACAATTTCCAATGTCGATTATTTCCAACGTCGATCAACAATAAACGACATATTTTGCTTCGTTATATTCAGCTTTTCAGTGAGATTCAGTATGATAAACAAAGGAATCAAGAGACAATGTTATGATAACATTTCAGAATAGAACAACAGCGGCAAAGACTTCCAAAAAAGGTCAAATGATCTACCGCCTCGCTGAATATGTAGACATTCATATCTGGATGAGTTATACAAACATATTTTAAATGACCCTAAAATAAAAAATCGAGAGATATAAGACCAGGGAGGGGGAGCAGGCCAGTGAACCGGTTTACAAGCACCCATCGACCGTCCGTTAAAATCGCCATTAATTCAAATAGGATGCGAAAAGGGCAAATCAATTATATGAGCTGCATTCTTATGCAGTTAATGTATCATCTATGAAAAATGGTCAGTATTACGAAACATTTAAAATAAATCTTTGTCGGAAGTTATTTGCTTAATGGCACTTTTTAAGAATCTACATTGACTTGATTTTGCGCTTTAGGAATATTTGTTGAACAGCGTCCTTCCACGAATTCAAATTATTGGCAATTTCACGAAGAGTTCTTGAATGTTCTCGAACGTTTAGAAGAACCATTCAGTTGCATTCCAATCGTTATTCTAAGTTCAATCACCAATCGTGGGCACATATATTGTCTCTTAAAGGTAATGTCTACCGCGTAAACCCATCGTAATCGAGTCGACTCATGCCTTTGTCGACGTTCCTTTGGTGCAAGCTGTACTCACGGCCTTCGTATGCAGTCTATTCAATAAGTGTTTGCTCCTAGCCAACGCCTTCTAGATATATTTAAACAGGGTTGACAGCTCGAGGTACATACAAATAAATAAATGAAAGTCTGTGAAGTATCATCGAGAAAGCCAGGTATCTTGATGATCATATACAACGCTTACATCAGCGTACGTAAGAAGGATGAATGATGAATGTGTATGGGCGAAAATAATTAGCAGCAACTTTTTTTTCGTGGCTACCTTGAAGTAGTTGCTACTAATGGACGATGTGAGAACATATTTGTTTGTTGTGACGTAAAACTGTTTAGGATGGGATTTTTAATAACGTTCTAGTATACCTGTAGTTAAAATTAAACCGAGTATATTTTATTGATTATTTTTTTAAATTGCTCTAAAACCGATATATCCAAGGGAACTTATTATTATACCTGCATGTTCGTTACGCTGCCCATTAGCTGATACGTTTATAGTTTAGAGGTACCTACATATAAACGTTTGTGTGGGACGAATTACCTACGTATAGCGTCTAGTCTCGGTCCTCGTGGACAGCTGTTCTTTTTCTTTGTTGTTATTCGGATAATTTCCTGTTCTCGGGGACCGTGCATTCAGATCCGACTAATTCCTTCGGACGGGTGGTAAGTCGTAAATATTTTAGCGATTACGAGTGGTGTGGTTGACTTGGACGTAGTTTTTGAGGGGCTAGTAACAAGGAATTTTTTCGGTATCCAGAGTTTATAGACATGGTTGTCCTAAACCGTGATGTCTTGATGAAATATAAGTGAGAAGTAATATACCAGCTGTCCCAGAATGTGAGTCTATTAGTATCCTCCGTTAACTCAAAAGATGAACAGCCGAACCAAAATTTTTTGAAAATAAACTGATTATAACTTTTAAACTTTCTTGTCTTTTGCAACTCTTATAAAAGATAGATAAAGATAATTTATCATCAAAGTACACACCAAGATCCTTAAGATTTTCGGAACATCTTAAAATTGGACCACCAAGAGAAATAGTAATATATTAATAATTGTTTTTTTAATATATACGAGCAACCTATTACATTTACCTATATGTATTAATAATTTATTCTCAAATACCATGACACAAGGTCCATGAGTTTTTGCAATATCGTGATCGTCTAAGCAGGTTACGAGGAGGTACTCAAATGAAGTCGATCTGAAATTGTGGTGGGCGGAGTTTTTGTAGTATCGCGTTCTGCCGCTAGGAGCGTATAGAGCTACATTCCCGAGTCAGTAAGCCAAGCGTTGTCGCTAAAGAAGGTCCCGTTCGGCTTGCGTGATTTTTTCAGTGAGAGTTGTTTATTGTGCTCGTCGTAGCGGCAGAACACGGTACTACAAAAACTCCGCCCACCACAACATCAGTTCGGTTTCTTTTGGGTACCCCTTCGTATATTTAAACAATTTTAAATCATCAGCAAAAAGAGAATCCGACATAAACATTGTAGACAAATCATTAGTAAACAAGATAAACAACAATGGTCTCAAATTTGAGCCTTGTGTTACTCTAGAGGACGCTTATAAAGTCTCGGATTTAAAGTTATCATACGAAACAAATGTACGTCTGGACAAATACAATTTGATTAAATGAAAATTACTACTGAATCCATATAATTGTAATTTTGAAATTAATATATTATAATTCACCTTGTCAAAGGTCTTCGAAAAATCAGTATACATCACATCTACTCGACCTTTATTATCTATGTGGTTTTGCGATAGACGCTGAAAAATATCTGACGAATCTATTTACCATTTTATTTGGAGCATAAAAAAATTATGGCGGTGTTCGGGATGTGTGTGTGTTTGTGTGTACTAAAATACACAAACTGAATAAATAATTTCACATTCGTATCATACCATTACTGATATGCAAAGAAAAAGGCTCGATAAATGGTTTTCACCAATTGTTTTGTTTTTATGTTTAAACATATCAGAGACAGACCAGCTGCATTGCAAGTTATATTAATTTATTTTAGAAAAAATGAGAAGTAAACCCTCAGAGTGAAATGAGGGTTCATTTTTAGTCCAAAAAATTAGGGGTGCAATTTGAAAACAAAATTAGGGGTTTCTTAAAATGTTGATTGTAAAATCATTCTGGGATAACCGGTGTATGCAGCGTTTTCATATCAATAACTAAAAGATAGTCGAAAATATCGTCAACTCCGATTGCATAGGCCTACAAATTTTGACATTTTGGAAATTGATTTGGGTTTGATAAGTGATTATAAGTGAGTTATTTACGCTGATTCCATATCTACCTTCCGTTTTTGCCCCTCACGTGAGGTTTTTGATCAACTGAATAATCAAAATAAATTAAAAACTGGGAAAAATTACATTTTAATAAACATTATATTTAATAAACATTCAAAAACATAGTAAAAGCAACAACATAAATAGGTTTGAGTTTCTAATTTATTTTTTCTTTGAAAATCTCTCCCTTTTTAACAAAAAACTTCGTTTTGTAGTTTTTCTTGTGTAATTATTCATTGGATATTCTCTTTTCAGCATTCAGCAGTAATCTGCCATCATAGCCACATCGCATCGACCCTGGTACCTCCTTTCCATCTCCTTTGTCTTGATGGAACCTTTCACCTTGCTCCTCACTAACACCACCAATATTTTCTGGAAAATAGTCCAGATGAGCATGCAGAAAATAAATTTTTATGCTCATATTACAACCAAGTTGCTTAAACTTATTCATCATTTTGTTGACAATTTCCTCGTACTGTGGATGTTTATAATATCCTAAAAAAAATGCTGTTACATTTTTAAAGCATATCCAAGATTCTTTTTCAATTTCTGTCATTGTTTCTTCAATCTGTTGGTCCTGCATTAATTTAATTATTTGTGGTTCTACGAAGATGTCTTCCTTTAATCTTGCTTCAGAAAGAGCTGAAAATTTGCCACATAAGTACTTAGACAATTCCCATTTTTATCTATAGCTTTTACATATTGCTTCATTAATCCTAATTTAATATGAAGTGATGGCAAAAGAATTTTTTGCGGCTCAACCAAATTTGCATAAACAACGTTTTTTGAATCAGGTGTTAAGTTTACAACAAAATATATTTGGGGTATTTTTACAACTTCTAGGAATTTTTAAAACAAAATAAAAACAAACACACGATGCGATGTCGCGAGTAAACGTACACACATTAAAAACGTACTACATCGACTATGTATAAATACCCGAATAGTATAAAACCGGAATATCCCTACCGGCCAGCTCTGTTTCAGTAAATCCCCCACCTCGGGTTTAACCGATTAAACACAGGAGCATCGCAAAGATTGAGGCAAAATTTAATTTTATTTAGCAACTTATTGTACAAATATATTTACAAATACTGGTGCGTGATGGAAACAAAAAGTCAAAAAAAGTCCGATCACAAGATCTTTGTTGGCCTGTGTTAACATTTGCATCGGGCAGGGGAAGCGAGGAGGTCTTGTTTCTACCTTAAAATAAATAAACGGCGCTCCAGAGAGCAATTATAGAATTCGGTATTTCGTAATGTTACACGACGCCATTTGTAAACAGACGATTAATCGCCCATTTTAAATTTTCCTCTCAGCCGCGTGCCAATAGCGAAATATTACGGCGACCCACACAGCGCCGATACGTTTTTCAACTAAAGATTCGCGTTTTTATTAGACAGGTGACTATAAAAAGATACATGATTCAGGCAATTATTATTTTATAATTCTAATAGTAACAAAAATACGTCTGCGAAGGTCGCAACTGGCACATATCACTTCTGTTCGTTGCATTATTATAAACAATGAGCGGTGGTAGAACCGTAGGGGAAAGCTCTGAGAGTTCGTGCATAATGTACTTGTAAAGTAAACGTCGTAATCTAAGCCATTTTATTGTATTAGCAGCGCTCTTCTACAATATTCACGTAAGTTTTGTTTTGCTTAAACATTTTGCGCTATTTTTGACAGCTTGATTGAAACCGGTAACTTCCGCAGTGTTCCACAAGGACCTGTTTTTAGACCTGTAACCCTTATCGTTTTTGTGTTAGTCTTCGAACTCAAAGCACTCTATTTGATTCCCATTAGTAAGTTTGCAGTTTTGTTTTATAGGTTGTCTCAGTTGGGACTATAGGATTCGATTGCGCGCCATTTGTGTTGTGTCAAAGATGGAGCGTCAATCTTTAGCGACTGTTATCTACAAACCATACGACGTCAACGTGCCGCGATTAACAGTTCAACAACGAATAGTCTGTGTACAACTATTTTATGAAAGTGAGCGATCATTTACAGTTGCATTAATAAGAATAACGGCTCGATATTGCCCAGTACATCTTAAATCCTATTACAGGGTGTTACACAAGGACCTGTTCTTAGGCTTTTAAATTTCATCGTGTTCGTTAATGACTCGAAGTACTTTGTTTAATTCACGTTAATAAGCTGCAATAAAGAGATCTATTCGACAACCTCGATAATTAAGCCTCTTTCTATAATAGTTTGCGGTGAATATAACTGAAGTAGGGATGTCGGGGAACTAATGTAGATCTATAGTTTATTTCATCGCTATTTGCTAACTAAAAAATCTCAGAACGTACCGTGGCTGGTTTTTATGGCTAGGCTCAGGTAGACTGTTCCGTTTATCGGCAAGATAAGAGGGTTTTTTATTTGGCAAATAGCGATGAAATGAATAGTACGCGCCACCTAATGTTAAAGCATGAAAATTGGGTACTACTAATACCTGTGGGTAATATAAACGCCATTTTGTTGTAATTTCAATTGCATCCTAGGTTTTTTTTACACGATATTTTTAAGATAATCGCATTGTATGATAAGAATTAAACTATAACGAGAAAATTTCGTAAACTTTTAGGCAGTCTTAGTATGCGCGCTGGAATTTACGGCTTCTATAGTCGTCGAAGATTTTCTCGTTAAATTAGTTTTCCGGTAAACTGGATTTTCGAATCTTGCGAATCTTCCTGCGGTTCAATTCGATGTCGGCGTGAATCGACGGGCGTTTCTGGAATTCTAAACGGGACCGAAATGTATTCATACCGTATTTATGCGCGTTTTAGATTGTCGGTCGCGGCGTCAGGTCGTGGTTTCATCCCGCGCCAGAAAATCCACCAAGAAATGTCGCTGCAAAACGGCAAAAAGAGAGCACAACACCGAAGCGATCAATAGTCGAGAACTAAAACAGTTTATTTAAACATACACGATGTGGAACACGCCCTGCTTCCGCTCTTGCAAAGATTTTATCTGGAAAATTCGACGATCATTAATGGAAATTGACTCGAGGACACCGCTTCTGCTTGTTTCTCGGTAGTTCTTTTTTGTTTACCTGGAATGTACCAGGAATATAAATATCAAACAGGATTTTTTTGTATAGAAAATACACATTTATTGTATGAAAGCGATAAAAAAATATTTTCTTCGATGTATTGCCTATTGCAAGCTATACATTTTCCCCATCTCTGACAATTTGCGGATTCCCTGTGGAAATGAGGCCCTGTCCAGCAAGTGCGTGTCCTATCGATGCAAATAAGTAGTAATGGGACGGAGCCAAGTCTGGTGAGTAAGCCGCAAGCGAAAGTATTGCGCACCAAACACAGAGCATTGTCTTCCGTCCATAGTGATTTGGCCTTGAAGTCGACGTCGATGGTTCGTCTGGAGTTACCCATTTAAATATATCCAATTTTCATCATCAGTCACAATTCGATGGAGAAATGACTTTCTTTTGTACCTGGCGAGCAGCATTTCACAAATGGTTTTAGGATTTCCTGCTTCCTTTCATTCAGTTCATGTGAATCTTGCATTTTCCCGTTCTCTGGATCTTTCCCATGGCTTCCAAACGTATGCAGACGGCTTCTCGTATCACATTTAATTGATCCGCGAGTTCTTATCGCGTTTAAGCGTCATTCTCATCCAACGATGCCTTGCAATTCGCTATCTTCAAACTTTTTCGGTGGTCTTCTACGTTCTTCGTTTTTCACGTAAAAATTGACACTTTTGAATTTTTAAACCACTCAAGTCACTGTGATTTATCAAGAGCATGCTCACCGTAGGCTTCGACAAGCATTCGATGCGATTCTGCAGCAGTTTTCTTCAAATGGTAACAGAAAATCAATGCTGTCCGCAAATCGTAGTTTCCAGGCACAAAATTCGACATGTTCAACGCTATTAAAAACGATTTTGTTGTATAAAACTTATATTGTTGTGAGTTAAAAACCTTTATCAGATGTCAAAACAAGAAAATGGCGCCAATGACGCGGTATGACGGTAACTACATTAGCAGCTAGGCCATCTATGGGCAAATTCCGATTTCGTATTTATATTCCTGGTATGCAAACGACGAGCTTCTCCGTTCTTAACCTATTTTAACGAATGATTATGGAGTTATGTTCAAACTCTGTCCCGACTTCATAGGCGCAAATCTATAGAGTAAATCACATTTAGCGAAATTGACGCAGGAGAGTAGCACCGCGTGCCTTTCCTGTCGGTCCTTTTCTAGGCCCGCATTATGCATCCATATATTTCTAGGGGTTGGCCCTTCCCGAGACTTCTCGGACTTTATTCCGGCACAGTCCGGTACACTCCCGGACAAAATCGACGCGTATGTGCCTGCCGAGGTGCGAGTATACTTAGAGAAAAGGTCGCACAATCCGACACATCTGGAATAATCGATGCGGCCTCCTCCTCGTACCCCACGGGGGCGAATGGGTGGTTTTCTTAGTGCGCCTAGATGGACGCCTCGAAGACGAAGAAAAATCAATGATTCACTCGATGGTAGTTAGCTCTCGTTCGGGGTTATTTATTCGAATTAGGCGGGCGCCAACGCCCTACATTTTATCAATCCGTCCGGGGGTTGTAATTTTACGTTTTCCACGGCTCTCGGCGTTCGGAGACGTGGGAACGGACGGGCGCGTCTGGGGGAATGCGAGTTATGGGAGCATACGCGCTGGAATATAACGGAAAGGGGAGGAATTTTTCTCTGATTGCTTATAAGAAGAGCTACCTACTAGGATGCCTCG
The DNA here is from genome assembly GCA_037954035.1 of Rosalia funebris. Taxonomy (NCBI): domain Eukaryota; kingdom Metazoa; phylum Arthropoda; class Insecta; order Coleoptera; family Cerambycidae; genus Rosalia; species Rosalia funebris. Next base: position 19,205,101 of record JAZFAV010000039.1, on the reverse strand, counting down.
TCAGTGGCATAAGCAACTACGTGAAGATTTCTTAAAGGTTAACAAACATTTGTCGTATTTACGCTATACAAAAGTCACTGGAAGCTAAACTGAATTGCCTGTACCTACATCGATTCAAGTGTCATATTCGCGACGGTATATCGGCTGCCGCGGAGTAGTCCGAGTGTTATAACCAATGCAGGACCTATTGACAGCTAGGGATAGAATAAACGTGTCCATGGAAGGAAATAACTGCAAGACTTCAGTAATCTATAGGTTATTTCTAGCCTTCAAGAAAATTTGACTCGGGGGACGTTTAACGGTATAATTCACACGTACAAATCTGTTAGGTGCAAAATAGGGTTTTATTAGGGAACAAAATTAAGGTATCAATGAAACTTCACATTATTTTTATGTTTTCAAAGATTTAAATCATATTAAATTATAATTAAATTAATTCAACTAATGTTTAACAAATTAGAATGATATTATCGGGAAAGAACATGGATAAGTAACAGACAGGAACTATAATGTCTAATGCAATGAAAACGGCGTTAATGAAAAACTTTAGAAAACAAAATTGGAGGCGAAATTAAATCGTAAAAATTTGAATTCAGTAGCGTGTAGATCCTCCTCTAGCTCTTATCACTGCTTCCATTCGTCTGGACATGTTATTGATCAAGCGGTGAATGGTTTCCTGAGGAATATTCTCCCATTCGACAAGAACGGCTTGTTCCAGCTCCCTAAGACTCATAGGGGCAGATATGTGCCGCCTAACTGATCGTTTTCGTGCATTCCATAGATGCTCTGTGGGGTTCATATCTGAGCTATTTGGTGGCCAGTCCATATTTGGAATATTCACAAATCGAAAGTAGTCGAGTACCTCTCTAGCAACGTGGGGCCGACTGTTATCCCGCATAAAAATGAAATTGTCCCCGACAAACGGGGACAATTCCGGAAACAAATTCCTTCCCAGAACTTTATTGATCCATCAAAAGATGGAATCCTCGGTGAGATATTGCAGGCAGCAAACCTCTATACTGACCTCCGCCAGACTCTTTGACGTACCTTTAGTGAATGAAGACACTCTTGTTTCGCCTGAAAACAAAACTTGCTTCCAGTCGTCAATGGTCCAATTGACGTGTTCTCTTGCAAAAGTGTGGGCAGTGCTGCAATAGCTGATTTTCTATTGTCCAATACTCCTTCATTAAGTCTTCTCCGGACCGTTCGTCCAGAAATTTCTTCTAATTTCGAGCTACTGTTAGCTCTAAACTGGTAGAACGAATGTTTCTTAAGGCGACTTGCGTAAGATTCGCTCATCTCTTACATCTGTAGACTTCTTACGACCTTGCCCTGGGGTGCTACAGTAACTTCCAAGTTCATTGAAACGTTTCAATGAACTGAAAAGTTCATTATTGTTTAACTCCTAACTAATTAGCCACATATCGCTGGTTACGTCTCTCGTTAACCAGAGTATCACTTTCACTGCTTCATCTTCTGTTAAGTTGCGTGGGCGGACGATTCATTTCTACTATAACCGTACTGGACAAAATGTTCATTCACTTGATGACATTGACTAAACTTATTGCCATTTACAAATAACATTAAAAAGTCTGTTTACATCTGGCAGTTACATCTGTCAAATAATTGCGATTGTTTATCAGTAGCGACACAGCAGAGGATATCCTAGGCCACCTACATGAAATGTTTAAGGATATAAAACTTCGAAAAGTCATAAGAAATAATGAGAAGTTTTGCTGATGCGTTTGTTTTATCCAGAAGTGTTTCAACTTGGTGTATCTCAAGTGTATTCTCAAGTACCTTACTTGAGAATACGGTGGGCATTCATTTCAGTGCTCATTTCTAGACTCTTATTACTTAGTACCTATTTTATGTTATTCACCCGTTGACGAAGTGGACCAAATATTACGTCTGTCACTTTGGTCCTTGATTCTACCTAGAGATGTAACAATTTAAATCGACTGAGGAGGACATTTCAGTGACCCGTCTTTACCCGACTTAGTTTTAGAAATGGCGAAGGGTTAACGATGGCCAGTTGCTGATCGATTGTTATAAGAGCTTTCTAGATTCCTCTATTCTTCGATCCATTAGTTCGGCGTGGGTTTTGGGTGATACCTCCATCGGCTCTGGAGCAGTTTAAGTGAGATAGGTACAATTTGTGCGACGCGTGTCTCGTCTATCCAATTTGAAGAACCTAAGGTTTGAATTTGGGGGTATACTTCGTTTTTATCTTGTTTACTCTGTACAGCAACGAGTGTGATGTTGCTCCGATACGAAAATCGTTCACCGAGGACAATCGGCGTTCCATAGCCCCCGTGATTTTTTTGCGCCGCATCATTTCCAGTACGTCCCGCGACGTGCCGTCGAAAATGGCGCTCGCGTTCGCAAGGCAGTGGTATTTCGTCGAGGGGGTCGATAACCTACATTATTTAGCATTCTATTATATGTCTTGTACCTGAACTCGATGGCCGCACACACAAGAAACACACCGAAAGTCTCGCCGATCTCGGCAGCGGCCTTATTAGCCGTGCTGAAAATGTCGGGCCCCGGCCGTACGGATGTAGTCGGAACAGTCAGGCACACGGGCGTATTCGGATTACATTGATTTAATCCGTCACAAATTCATCTCAAAATGTCCGTCCTCGCGATGCCATCGGCTTGCCGCAGATTGACCCGCCGTCGCGAGCCGTAACGTCGTCGTGTCCCCGGTTCCGTGCCGCAGGGGTTGGTCGGGAGAGCTGTCGCCGCCTCGCCACCATGCTCTATTATCGTTGGTTGGTAAGCAATTTTGTCCTTTCTCTATTGCCGGGAATTTATTTTCAGACTAGGGGCGATCGGTCCTTATAAATCGGTATGAACGTTGCAGACATCTGATCGGAAGAATGTCGCCTAGAATTGGTTACTCGGTTGAATAATCAGGGCATGGATCCAATGTTAACAGATTTCTTAAAACACATTGTTTGATAATAATCAACAGGAAAATGGTTATCGTCTTACTGATCAGATGTTAGGACTTAAGCATCGGATGCGACAAGAACGACGTTACTATTAAATCGACCATTATTTTTTCACTTAAATTTGTTCACGTAATTACGAGGGTGGGGTGAAAATGTTCCGGCCTGAGCCAGAGATAGCGCCATCAGGTCTTATTTTTGACTCGTATTCTACAGTACTATCCCTTACTAGCATCATTCAGGTCGATTGTTGTGTTAGTATATGTTTGACAGCCTATTGAATAAGACGCCTCGCTTGCTTCCGTGATAATGGAAATATTGGAGAAACATGCGGTCATCAAATATATCTATTTGAAAGGCATAACACCACTTCAAATCAGGCAAGAAATGGATTCATCACTGAAGAACTCTTCTCCATCATATGCCACAACCAAACAGTGGATTTCTGAATTTAAGAAACGTCGCACGAGCACTGATGGTGAACCACGTTCAAAACGTCCTCTTGAGCTTAAAGCTACCGATATGATCGAGAAAATTCCTAAAATAGTGGTAGAGGACCGCAGATTGAAAGCGAGTGAGATAGCTGAGACTACTGGGATGTGAACTGAACATGTACGCAATATTTCACATCATTCGGGCATGGAGAGGTTCTGTACTAGATGGGTGTCGCGTTTTCGCTAAATATCGATCAAAAATTGCGCCGGAGGACTTTTCGACCGAGAATTTGGCACTGTACAAACGAAATCCCAGCGAATTTTTGCGTCGATTTATAACTGTTGATGAAACTTGGGCCCACCGCTACACTCCTGAAAGTAAAGAGCAGTCACAACAATGGACTGGAGCAGGTAAACCAACCCCAAAGAACCATCAATGGTGAATACTACGCAGAGTTTTTAAATCGTTTGATTGAAGAAATGAAGGAAAAATTACCTCGTTTGGCGAAGAAAGAGATCTTGTTCCACCATGACAATGCATCTGCTCATTCGTTAGTCATTGCAATGGCTAAAATCAACGAATAGAAGTTGGAATTGTTCCCCCATCCAGCGTATTAGTATAGGGTGTCCAGAAAGGGTAGGGGGTATTTGTAGATTCAATAAAAAAAAAACTAGAAGTCAGAAAAAATAAATTTTTTTGTTAATTTTTAGACAAGGTTTTGGAAAATTAAGTACTAAAGATTATGTTCTCCAAATGTTGACCCTCACGCTGCTGGCACTCCTCTAACCGTAAACGGAAATTGCGTCTACACATCTCTCTGGAAACGGCGGCCATTTCGGTGCGAATGTTGTGCTTTAATTGAACTAAAGTTCGTGGTTTGTTTACATACACTTTCTCTTTAAGGTATCCCCATAAGAAATAATCAAAAGGTGTAAGATCAGAAAATGGATTCGAATGTTTGAGAATACCGGTTCGACTGTAAAAATTCGCAATCCAGGTCGCCCGTGCTCTGTTCGAACCCCACAAGCGATTGAAGAAGTGAGAGTTTCAGTGCGTGAAAATCCTTCTCAATCAATTCGCAAACTCTCATTCAAATCACTCGTGATGAAACTAACCAAAATTGACACGTGACTTACGGGGGCTCTTCTCCGCCAACTAGATCATGTTCAGTGCATTCGACAACAAATATACGGTTCTGTTATCTTATCTAATTTTTGTAAACGACGCGTACAAAGCAGATAAATATTTTGTTTTATCGCGATAGCGATGTTGTAATATAAGACGCACCTACGTGATTCTCGCGATATCCTGGGTAATGTTTAAGAGCGAAAAGATAAATAAATTTAATTTTTACGTAACTGTTGATTAATTGTTTTTATTTGTTGTCCGGAGCCCCGCCGTGCGCCCTGGGGTTGCGCCGCTGGCGACTAATCGCCGTAAACATCATTTCCTATGTAGTATGCATCATTTGTGTGAGCCTCGCGATCTGATTTTCACGTTATTTTTATCGCGCCGCATTTTTTTTGTAGTATATTTTTCGATGTATTTTCGTCCTGTTAGCGTCCTGTTTTAAGCGCAGCCTACAAATTTTGGTGGTTTATTTTTAAGCCGTGTGTGTGTGTGTGTGTGTTTAGTGGAAAGTTCATGCACCATTAGACGAACAGCTGGCCGGCATATATATCGCATAATAATACACCGTAGGTATTCGTCGTCTTTAACAATCCTTGCTGTGCCACGGTGATTATGCCTAACAGTCACAGTCGTTGGTTTTTATTTATAGAACGGTGTGTATTTAGAGGAGGGAATGTTCACGGTGCCTGGCCCGAGGTAATGTTCGTGGTAATTAGGTGTTTTAATTTCGATAATGAATTGTTTTTAAATGGTCCATTGAAAAGTGTACGGCCTTTAAGGCGGCCTGGCGTTGTGAGGAAGTAGAGACGCCCGACAGGGTTTCTACCAACCTGGAGAATCTGAAAACACTAGGGATATCCTCGTATTTACAAAACGTCAGGGAAATCAGGAAATTTGTGAAGGATAACGGAATGTCGGGAAATTTTAATCGGGGAATTCCTCTGTTTACAATATCAAGGTAATTTTAATCAGGAAATTCCCTTCTTTCCAAAAAATCAGGAAATTTTCATCAAAATTCCTTTGTGTGCATTAGGAAAACATCAGAAATTCGTGAAAAATCTCGGAAATGTCGACAAAATTTAATCAGGGACTTCTTTTATTTACAAGCAGTCAGGGAAATGTCATAAGGATTATGAAAAATTCACCAAAGATCACGACATTTTGATCAAGGCATTAAAAGTCAGAGAAATGGCAATAAATTAGTTAAAAATATCATTAAATTTTCATTAACAAATTCTCTTATTTATAACAGATCAGGGAATTGGCAGGAAATTTATGGAAAAATTGTAAATTATGACATTTTAATCAGGGAATTCATACAGAAACCCCAGGTCAGGATATTGTATTAATGGAATTCCCTTCTTTTATAAAGAATCGGGAAAATTTCAGAAAAAAATTGGAAAATAAAAACATCGTCAGGAAATTTTAATCAGGAATGTCCCTTCTTTTCAGCAAGTCAGGAAATTTTCATCAGAATTCCTTTGTGTGCAGGAAATTAGGAAAATATCAGAAATCCGTAAGAAATCTCGGAAATACCGACGAATTGTATCAGGGACTTCCTTTATTTGCAAGAAGTCATAAGATTTATCAAAAATCAGGAAATTTTAATCAAGGAATTAAAAGTCGGAGAAATATCAATAAATCAATTAAAAATATCATTAAATTTTCATTAGCAAATTCTCTTGTTTACAACAGATCAGGGAAATGACGGGAAATTTATGGGGGAAATTGTATGACATTTTAATCAGGAAATTTATACTGGTATCATACACCAGGTCAGGACTTTATAGTAATGGAATTCCCTTATTTTAAAAAGAATCAGGGATAGTCAGGAAATTTTAATCCGGGAATTCCCTTGATTAAAAAATATCCATTGAAATGTTAGAATATTTAGGAAAAATGGTCCAATGTCAGGAAATTTTTGTAAATAATTGAATATTTACAAATAGCCAGTGAAATGTCAGATAATTCATGAAGAATTCCCAAATGTCGGGAATGTACAATGAGACAGTTTCCTTATTTATAAAAAGTTCGAGAAATTTATGAGAAAAATTTATGAGAAATTATAATCAGGGAATTTCGGAAAAAGTCAAGAAATGTTCAAAACTGACTAAAATGACTATAGGCAAAATTTTCATTGGGGAATTTCTTTGCTCATAAAAAAATAGAAGAATATCAGGATTTTATGAAAGAGTTCAAAAAGCAGGCCTTTTTTCTCGGGGAATTCAGTAAAAATTACTGTCAGGAATTCAGGGAAATTCCCTTGTTTACAATATTTCGGGTAAATTTCAGAAAATGTATACAAAGAAATTGATAAATATCAGGACATATTTATCAGGAAATCGATAAAAGATTGCTTTTAAAGTTAGGAAATTTTAATTCAGAAATTCTATCATTTACAAAAGTCAGAATTCATGAAAAATCACAAAATATCGGAATATTTTAATGGAAGAATTTAGAAAGGTCAAGAAAATTCCAGAGAAGAACAAGAAAGATTACTAAAAGTCGGTATATTTTGCTCAGAGAATGTTATTATCTACAGAAATGTTGGGAAAACGTCAGGAATTTCGTGAAAATTTTCTTAATGTCAAGAAATTATAATCGGGAAACTCGCTTAAGACAAAAAATCCGAAGAATTTCAAAAGATTCATGAAGCAGTCACAAAATACCAAGAAATTCCCGTTTTTACAAATTCACGAAAACGTCAACAACGCCATCAGGAAATCGCGAAAAGCCAAGATTTTCATCAGGGAATCCCATTGCATACAAAAAAAATCTTGAAAATGTCCAGATTATCAAATACCAAGACATTTTAATCAAGAAATTCATAAAGAGGTATCCGGAAAATTTTAATCAAGGAGTTTACTTGTTTATAAAATCAAGAAATGTTAGGGAATATACAGACAAATTTCCTGAAACAATTGCTCATAAAAAATCAGGGAAATGTTAGGAAATTCATGAAAATATCAATCACTAAATCATATCAATTACCTTCTGCTGGGAATTTTTAACTCGTGCTTACAAAAAGTCATCATATACCAGCAAATTAATGGTAGGAACCCTGTAGTTCTCACCAACTTTCAGTGCTTTTAAAATTCTGCTGATCACGATCTTATTTGATAGACTATATTGGTCAAACTAAGAGAATGTTTGTAGATTGCTTGAAACACCATTTGCTCATTTAAGTCTTCGAATGACTATAATAAATATTGTAAGCTTTGCTAGCAATACTTCAGTAAACCAAAAGCAATGTCAACATTTAGTAAATTTGAAAAATATTGGAGGAAAGTAATTCGCAATTACTTAGAGTTGTGTTTAAATCGCAATAACACAAACTGTAATGTAATGTAATGTCTCGTGGCTATATTTTTAACGTTGTTTGCACTCATGACACCCACGCGGCTTAATTTGTTATTTTTTTTTATTTTTAAATCGACCATGTATAAAACATCAGAATCTTATAATAGTTGTCGTTATAGTAATAGTCGTTCATTTTATACGCATCCTAGAGGGTTTTAATTTCCCTTAATTGTGGTAAGAATTAACTGACGGTAACGTAATGATTTTTTTACATGATTAACAACAGTAGAGGAGGCGTTTAAGAAATCGACGCTTAAAAAAATTACACGTCACCGTTCCATTGTCCAATTTTGAGTTCGAAGCCGAATTCTCCCATTTACATACCACATTCGGCAGCTTATCTCCCAACGATAAGATAAAACGTTATTATCTCTAAGAATAGCAAATTATTCAAATGCAAATAACGTAACATCTGTACTCGGTGTTATTTTTATTTACGGTGTTCTGACGTAACCGCGGAACGGTCGACGAGAGTATTTTTTTTTTCGCTTGATTAAATCGTACTTCAACGTGACCGAAGAAAAAATAGGCTCGTATTGAATCATTTGGAGGTATGTGGATGTTTTTAGGAATGTTCATAAGAAGGCTGCGTCAGCTAGAGCATTAATTTGCAATCATATACCGTGTGATTGATTGAATTTGTATGTAAATTATAGTACGCTGCAGTTATCTTTTACGTAATTGACTATTCGTTATTTTTCTTGGTTAAAGAGGAAGTGTATTTACCTATTAACCAACAACAATGATTTGACATTTATTTGAGTAACGTTCGTCGGACAATCAGTGGCGTACGATCGTAACAAACGCTATCCTAAGGTAGTTTCTGCAGAAATCCACTTTACTATACAGTTTCATAAAATTTCGGGTACACATAAAAAATAAACTTCCCTTAAGGAAGCAAATTGTTTAAATGAAAATGTTTTGTCCGTACCAAGAAGACTAGAGAGTAAGGAGACATAGCTCCTCGAAAAATCAGTGGTGGGGGTAGGACGAAAAACGGCGCCAATATGGCAGAATCGCGCGGGATGTGCGCATGCCGTTTATCCTCGTCTATCGGGGGTCTTCACTATTTAAATGTAGGGTTAGGGTTCTATTGTGCTCATTATGTAAACAGTAAACAATTTTCGCGTGCACTTCTTTACAATTGTTGTTTCCGAATTGTTTGGTGAAAACACGCTATGAAAATTGGGATACAGTATTTTCAGTCCTAAATACATAGTATGTACAAAAAATAATAATTCTGAATGCTTTTCTTTTAGAGCAAGAAATGTTATTGCATTTTTTCATCTGTCAATTATAATTTTCTTTTATGCCTGCCACGAGTAGGATATCGATGATAATTTAGCTTTGTGGAAATGAAATAACAGAATGAGGTTTTAGTCTAACGAGTTTTAATCATCCACAGGAAGATTACATATTTTAACCATGGCCACAAGTGGAATTGAAAATGTCGAACCGCGATCACTTTTGCATGGGGAAATGAAGAAGTCTTCGATCTCGGAAGGAAATATTTTGTTTGAAAGTTTACAAAGCAAAAGACACTCCATTGAATTGCCAAGCGAAAAATGGTATGCTGAGTCTGGTTTGAACACCAATTTAAACATATGCATTGATAAGAAGTTGAATGTGAATGTGTATTTACACAGTGAATATTTGGAATGGATGGAATGGGATGTGCCGAAGTCTGTACAAGATATTTCAAACATCCAAGAAGTAACCGATAGTTTTCCTGTGAAATTAGCTTGTGAGCTATTATTGTATGAAATGTGAAGTTGTTTTTAAACAATTACTAATCAATTGTATATATTCGGTTAATTTAAAATTTGCGATTTTGTGGTAATAACCTTACATATTTACCGACCTTTTTGTATGTTGCTTCAGTAAAAACAAAGCATTCGATAAGTGTACAATTTATTCAAATCAGTGTACTATGAAGGCAATACAGTGTGTGATGTAAAATCAATTAATTTTTCAGAATTAACGTTAGTAATTAGACATAAATTGTAGGGTACAGGAATAAAACAAGAAATGTCACAAAACTATTTATTCAAGAAAATTGAAATTATAAGTTGCATTCTAATGTAAGCGAAGAAATAACATTGCAATGAAAAGAACTAAACTAAACTACCTAACTAACTTTAACTAACTAACTGTAGTTAAACTTTTTCAATTCAACTAAAAGGCCATAAAAATAATATAAAATAAATAATATAGGATGTTACCTCCTACTAAAAAACTGTGATAACCAAAAATCTTATTACGGAAACGTTCTGTGGGAAGTTCAAATTCATTATCGTTAAGTGAAGGAAAACTGGTATTTTGAGTTTTCTCTTTCTACTATTATAAAGTATTCTTTCCTTGAGCTGCATAAGATTAAGGTACTTGTCTTCATTTATTGGAACGACATCTGGAAAATAATATAGGATGTTACCTGTTATTAAAAAACGATGATAACCAAAAATCTTATTACGGAAACGTTCTGTGGGAAGTTCAAATTCATTATCGTTTAGTGAAGGAAAACTGGTATTTTGAGTTTTCTTTTTCTATTATTATAAAGTATTCTTTCCTTGAGCTGTATAATATTAAGGTAATACGGTGACAGCACCTCCAACCATTTTTCTCGTCTCTCACAGTCCTTAGTTGAACGAAATTGAGTTGTAAATTACTATTTGACAATTTACTTCTACATTACACTGCACTTTTACTATTTACTACAAAGTAAGCGTTACTATCGGTGTATACAAACATTACAATACTTGTTTATCGAAAGACTTACATCAGGAACTTTAAAATTTGTTCGTTTATTTATGACAAAATTAGGGCTTTTGCTGGAACAATTCGTAACGCAACAATATCTCGACGCTTTTGACATATTTAACGGAAAAACTGGAAACGCTCAAAACTTTCAAAACACAGTAAACAAAAATAAACATAACCTCGCTCGGTTCTACGCAAGGACCGCCATGGTGCGGACGTTTTTCGTCCTACCCCCACCACTCGAGTTATTTCACCTGTTCTCTAGTTTTCTTGGTCCGTACAATAAAGGAGATATTCACAATCAAAGTTGGAACTTTTTGCATGGTTCGAATGTACCAGTTGACTAAAAGTTACTATTCATTTCATCGCTATTTGCCAAAATGAAGAACTCTCTTATCTTACCGATAAACGAAACAGTCTACCTGAGCCTAGCCATAAAAACAAGCCACGGCATGTTTTGAGATTTTTTATTTGGCAAATAGCGATGAAATAAACTATACATTTTGCATCATAACTTGAAAACTTTTCTATATATTAGTTTATTATGAATATTTTGAATTAAAGAAAATCGGTTGTCCGAATTTTTTTAAACCCATTTTTTTTTTGTTTTTAGGTCGAAAAACGAAAAATAAACGCTAGAAAAAAAATTTATTATTTAATTTTTCTTTACGCGATAACATTACTTTTCCGTTCTGGTATAGTTGAGTGCGGACAAGTAATAATGAACACTACCATAGACTACTGATATTCCAAATATTTTACGTTTACCCGCGCATCTATTTTTGGACCGGACGGTACGGGAGAAACTACCTTAAAAACCAACAGACCAAATATATTAATGGTCACGTATACTGGTCACGTTTTTGATGGATAAACTGTGGGTCATTTCAAATGCATTTCTTTGGTCCTCATGCTAGGCTTTACTATGTGATTTTTTTTCAAGGGTAATTTCCACTGCTTATTAATTTTTATGGCATGTTAACAATCCCTCCGTCCACAAACGACCTGCAGTTATTTCTGCTCCCTTAACGCCCGGTCGGATTCTAATCCCCCGAATTAATATGATGTGTTTACGGAGGGGTGGTGGCTTCAGTAAATGAATGTTTAACTGCGACGACCCCATTGTATCGTCGTCGGGTCGAATGGACGTTCCCCTGAGGCTTGTTCTGTTCTGTGACTATAACCTCTACTTAGATCTCGTTTTTTTTTTTTCGACGCGAGTGAATCATTCAAGGATCGAGCTTATATGTGGTTTCTTAATAATAAATCGAATTGTTTTTTTAGGTTAGGAAAATTACCTGTTGTTAAAATATCCAGAGTACATATTTTGAGTACAATTGTTATCTCTTCTGATTTATGTCTCGGATAAAATTGGAATTATAATAAAACATCTGGGGGATGCACTTTTCAAGTAATAATAATTTTGATATAAAATTAACGCGGAAATGTTTTAATTCCTTTACTAAATCGCACTATTTGTAACATGTTTTAGAACACTATGTACATTTGAATAGCTCATCTTACTTATTTACCACGTCTCTATATTCAGTGGCGAATATTTTCACGTACAAGATGAATAGAGAACAGTTTTAACGACGTTTCTTAGCGAATACAAAAAGCATTAACCTTAAGGAAATTCAAATTTGGTCCTGTATAAATCGCAATTTATACAGGGGTAAATCAAAATTTTCAAGCACATGCATAAAAACTGTTACACGTCTTATGAAATAGTAATTTTGAAGAATATAATGAAAGGTATGTTGGGCAAACTACAAGGTTAATTACACTTTGAGTAAAAGAACGTATAGTTTTATCTATTGTGCTATCCGTTTTGAACGCACTGTATATCTGAAGATGTATTATATCGTTGAAAATACGAAGATGCTATTACTAGTGCGCTGTATATCTGAACATGTATTATATCGTTGAAAATACAAAGATACTACTGCGATATTTTCTTAAAATAAGTTAACCCAATAATTGCGTTATCGATTTTTCTTATTAAACGTATTATTTTAGAAATAATTTTCTACAATTCTCCCGAATCGTTGGATAGGAAGAAGGGGGCCGATCGAGTGGCCAGCCAGATCGCCATCGCCAGATTTTTCCCAAAAGTTATTCCTTGAATTTTTATCGATTTTTTTCATTATTTTACTCACTTCGAGCCCTATACATACATACACACATACTTGGAATTGTTCCAGAAGAAAATTAATTTGTGATATACTTTTGGACGCTTTGTATAAGTAAAGATGCTGTGTAATTAGGGTTGTCACGTTTTATTTGAGCAAATGAAGTATATTGGTTGTTAAAGGTAGGGTAAAAAAGTACATTGTATCAAGATAATGTATTATTTATTTTACTTTATTATTTTGCGTGAAAACATATTTTTTATTACTTTTAGCAATATTCAACAAATAATTGCCACTTATTTTTTACAATATATTAGTTTAAATAAAACAGTATGTGCATACGAATAGAAGTACAGTTTTAAAAACTAATGACGATAAGCTAAAGATTTCTTGAACCGATGTAACTATTTTATCGGTTTGTTGATTTGTTAACGAATAAAAATTATTAAATACCGTACATAATGAATTTAGGTAATTCAAACTATCCTATAACTATACAATCGGTACTACATTTTTGCCACGCCTCCACCAAGATTCCCAATTACGGTCAACTTTTTTCGTCTTTTAATGATTTACGTAAAATAAATTCTAGAAAAATCAAACCATGTGAAATAAAGTATTTTCGCGTACTTTATTGTTCTCATAAAGTGTAGAGGAGAATTGCCCGAAATAACAAATCAATACATACTTTATAATAAAGTACGGGTGTCAATCCTAGGTGTTACTGATCGTATGGGTGGGCATCGTTGGGTCTTTGATTTTCCGATGTTGAGCATAAAAACGGCAAACTTTAAATCGGCGTGGCCTGCAGGCCAGAAGCTAAGAGTATACCCCGTCCAAGTAACCCTATATTATTGCAATGTTCGTCCGTGTTGCACATTTTGATCGTGCCCCAGTGCCACAACACTACGTACACACACTTACCCGAAGAACAATCCCCTGTGTACGTGTTCACATCTAATTTGGTGACTTCTGAGTCACCCATTTTAGTTTTGGTGTTGCAGTTGTACGATGCGGCAGTGAAAAAATAAGCCGTTCTTCCGATCGGGCGACAAATTAGAACGGGGGGGTTTGGAAACCGCCAGGTAAAATTATTATAGTATTTACGACGATCGGTCCGAGCTGAAAACATCGACTCCCAGAAGTGCAAACACGTAAAAGCCAAAACTTATCACGGTATAATCGAGTCGGAAATTATTTTTATAGTTATTATTCGTATCTTTTTTATCAATCGGGCGTACGGAGCTCCGCTCGCTCCGGCTGACGTATCCACCGTAACAATTCGGGTTTTATTGGTATTTGTGTAGGCAATGCTATTCGTATTTATTAACTGTAACACTCGCGTTCACCTAACGTGGCCGATTTCTTTATTTCATACTTGCACATACGATTACTTGATTATTTACGTCGGCCGGATCGCTACTGGCCGTCTTGAAAACGTACGGTCGATTCGCGGCTCTCCATGTCCATGTTAGAATCCGAATATGCTCGTAACGCAATAAACTCCATTTTCGACGTTTTTGTTCTAGATGTCAGCTGGATCTCAGATACAGATGGCACCTCAGTCTACAGTAAACACAACCCAACTCGTACATAGCCAGGACTCCAATATGAGTACAGGTATGGTATCCTTTTTTATGTATATTTTCGTAGTGTTTGTTTTATCATCGTATGTATTTACACGTACCCTTCACGTCTGGTTTACGTGTATACGTTTTAAATTTGTCACCGACAAGCCAGGATCGATCCAAGCCCGTATACAGCATACAGGGTGTTTCATAAGTAACGTGAAGCATTTCATAATTATGTACCATCGAAAAAGAATGTAGTGAGGCACACTTTCGATTTGTTCCCCTGTAATGTAGGCAGTGGCGAATTAATTTCAAAATTAATTATTAAAGCTGTGTGCGAGACCTGCAAACTAGTGGCGCTTCGTGTGAGTGCATTTTTACTGCAACGAACGTTTTGTTTACGAAACCCAAAACCTTGGCTGTTCTAAAATAGTATTATTCATAAAATTTCTATTAGATTGTAAACGATGTATAGTAAGTAATTCACCGAGATAACTGTCTTTTAATTTCTAAACAGTTTTAACGTAACGGTGCGATGATAACGATGAAATGAGGTCAGTGGTTGCGAACCGTAGTGGAAGGGGATCCGCATTGCACTTTTTACGACCGTAGGGCCGTAGTTGATCTTGATTTATCGATCGAGGTGAGGTGTACGTACGGTCTCCGCTGTGTTTGTTGAAACATTTTAATTTAATCAAGAAGTATGTTGTGCGTGCGAAAGCCTAGAAAACGTTTATATGCTCACCGAGTAGACAAGTTTATTGGCGAATTTGATGATTTACTCTACGATGGAGCGAAAGTAAGCGTGAAGTGTGCCATTAACCCCTAACGTGCTAGTCCAAATTCGTCTGTACAAGTCACATATATTCTGTGCGATATCAACATAGAAAGCAGGATCCCCTGCAATCGCAATTTAGGATTGATTTATTGTTGATGTTGCTAGCCTATAATATTCCGCTTTACATACTACATACAGAACCATTTCGAAAGTTTTGGCACAGATACAATATACAGTTCCAGTTATCAAGTCGCAGAATCTTATGGAGCGATATAACGACTGTACGCGACGACATTATAAAGAAGGATTCACGTAAATTGCAAAATAGACGACTGTGGTTATGTGTTGACGAGAAGATCGATCGTAAAAAAAAATTTATTGTAAATATTATAGTACGTGTACTGGATCCTCAGCAATCGACATTTCCATTGCTATTAGCTAACAAAAGACTCACTGAGTGTACTGGCAGTGCAATTACGTAGACGGTGCTAGAGACAATGCGTATTATTTTCATGGGCCGCTGGTCAGAAGTAAATTAATAAAATGGGAAACTATGGTATCGAATAAAAAATATCTCGATAGCAAGAAAAGGGTAGTAGATAGGTATAGGGAATCCTGATACAGATTGAAATATAACTTAATTCTCCATCACAGAAAGCAATTGACTTGAGCAGTTGAAGTTTGTCAGAATGAACTAAATTTTTTGGACACCCTGTAAATAATAAAATATCAAACTACATATCACCTGAAAGCTTAATAGTCCGCCTAATTACAGCCCAAAATTTGCTGCTATAACTTTTGTTTTGAATAAGTGACGAGCATTCCAATGGGATACTACAAAACCTAATTTTTAAAAATAAAATTAAAATATCTCAAAAACTGCTGAAGATAGGTATAGGGAATTGTTAAGGAAGTTCACTTAAAATCAGCGGGGTAATTCAAAAATGTAATAATATACTGGGTGTTCTATTTAAAATAGCTACTTCCGGTATAATCGGAAGTGTCAGAAAAGCAAAAATACTTTAATTGAATAGATCGTCCTTGCTAACCCCTGATTCCAAATTTTAAAAAATGAATTCCAATGGGAAGTTCATAAACTTTTAAATGAACGGGTTAGCTGAATCACCCTGTATAGTGATACGCTATCTCATTGCTACAATATTGACTGTTCTGGCATTTGGGGTTTTCCCTTATTTGGATGCAGTGCAAGGGAGGCAACCATATTCTATTGTATCAACTTTAGATACTTTTCAACCGTTAATGCCCCATGTCAGAAAAAAAATAACCTGATTTGACAATTGTTACATCGTATTATTCACATCAAAATTCATTCGAAAATCGAAATCATCTTCCCGAGTAATATCTAGATCTGTATTTAAGCGATAACGCAACACGGATGATCAAACTTTATTTTTTTAATGGCGCCCGACATGGGGCGCCTCACGACTAACATTTAAAACTAATAGAGACGCTCGGGAAACTTCGCAGGAATGATCCTGGCGATTTACTTAACCAATGCGCTTTGGGGAACATGCGGCGGGGAATCGCGTACGGTTGAATCAAAATAAATCGGCGAGATATGAATGAATCAGATTTATCGAGAATTTATCTTATCTGAAAGTAATAACAAATAATTTGGAAATAATTTTCGTCGATCGACAACATGCGGGAGTAACATGAAAAATGAATATTTATGCGCGTAGTGTCAAGGCGATTATTTCTGGAAAAGTTTGTCGATTATCTCCTCATATTTATCATGTTGTCACTCATTGTCACTACTATTAATTTGTTTTTTTAAGTAAGGGTGTATGAAATGATTTAAGAACAATATTTTAGTGTTAGTGATGTTACTAATCGATATTTTTTTTATTATTTACTCCTTAGGGCATTCACGAACATTACAATCTGATTATAAAGATCAATAAGTAAATTTTTTCTAACTTATAATACTATTTAAAAAAGTTGTAACGAAGGTCGTACTCAACAGTATCCTTAGATTTATAATGAACTAGGTACACTAAAAAGCTAACGTATACACTAAAGCGCACAATGCTCTGCTTTGTCACATCACTGAACTAACTCAAAGAGTTTGATTCTCTCGAGTCTTCTTGTGATCCTGTGTTGTGAAGGAGCTGGATAGCCTTGATGGACGTTGACATGTTGCAGGAGTCGTTGTTCATGACCCCTGGCAATCTTGGATCTGACTCGTTCAACAGTATCCATACCCAGATCCCGATGGAGGTTACTGTTTTGGATGTACCAAGGCGCATCTTCGATGTTCCTTAGAACATTACTCTGAAACCTTTGAACTGTTTGTACATTCGTCTGACTGGCACAGCTGAATTCCATAGGTCTATACCGGTTTAAGTATCTGCTTATATAACAAACTTATTTTGAATAGTTAGAGTGGAGTTTCTTCCAGTCAACCAATACATTTTTCTATATTTAATTATAAGTTCTTCTTTTTTCTGTTTGATATGGACTTTCCAGCGAAGCCTAGCATCAAGGGTAGTACCAAGATATTTAGCTGTATTTACATACATAGATTGGTTTTAGTCGTTGCAATAAAAGTTTTTTGAATTGTTTCGATAATACAGACAGGATAGAAATTATTAGGATATAATTAATTGTGATAAAAAGAGGTGTACATAATAATTATGAGTTTTCAATATCTCAAAGTGATAGTTCTGATGATATGCAATGTTAAAGGTTGTAATTTTGGGTGAAGAAAAGTTAAAACTTATTTTCTTTGATAGAGAATAAAGGACAAAGTATTATTGTCAGTTAGTAGGTCATAATGGCACACTGCAACTGTGTTTGTTTGTAATAAATTTAAATTGCATAAGAACAAAATTTCAATGTCAGTGACAGACGAGGTTTTGCAAATAAAAACTAAATCAGGAGCAATGTTAATTGTTGAAGTATGTCATTAATATTAAAGTTTAACAGTTGTGACAACGCCTTGGTGAGGTAGGGGTGGATATAACTGTTATTAAGTTCAAATTCATGTTGAGAATGTTTTGATCATATTCGATGTTAATTATCATAACTCCAAGTGAAGCAAGCTAAAACTAGGTTTATTTTCTTTGAAACAGGATAATCAGACAAAGTATTATTGTTAGATAATAGATCATACTGATACACAACAATTGTATTTGTAATAAATTTAAATTACATCAGAATAATATTTCAGTGTTAGTGACAGACGGGGATTTTGCAATCCAAAGTAAAAAATCGGAAGCCAAGGCAATTGTTGAAGTAATTAATATTAAATTAAACAGTTTTGAAAACGCCCTGGTGAGGAAGTGGGGATATAACAGTAATTAGATTCAATACTATGTTGACAAGTCTCTTCCAGTAGCCAAAGTAAAAAATCGGAAATGAAGACAATTACTGGATAATTTATGTTTAAATTGGACGGTTTTGAAAATGACCTTCTGAGGAGGGGGTGGATATAATAGTTATTAGGTTCGATATCATGTTAAGAAGTTCTAATAATATTGTTCTATTTTGAGGTTAGACAAAATTAAAATTAATCTTTTTTTTTTCTTTGAACGTGGGCAAAATATCGACAGCAATCGTTGTTCATGAAATTGTATAAGACTATTTCATTAACTGACTGTTAGTAACAGACCTGGTTCTGTAGTGCAAATTAAACACGAAGCGAATTGTTGAAGTAATAAAAATAAAAATTGGGAAGTTTTGAAAACGCCCTGGTAAGGAAGAGGTGAATATAATAATTATTAGGTTCTATATCATGTATTGTCATAATGACAACATTTAAATCGCCAATTAATTGTGAATAATCGCGAACGGAACTGATATAAATCGTATTTACACTAAATTCAATGCGTCATTTTCTAGTAATATCAATAATTAAAGACGCCAATACGTAAATCGTCATCAAATGTGCATGTTATGGTTATTTTCCAAACTACATCATAATAGTTATTAAACTTGCGATCTAATCTTAGCAGTGTTTCTAAGAAAAAGTTTTTTTTTGTGCAATCGAAAGAGATGTTTAGATACGATATATCTGTGAGCGATCCGGCTTTCAGATTTCTTTATTTCAGATTCCACATGAATCAGTTTTTCAAATACCCATTCTATTTATCAATTAAACCCATTTTAATGCGTCATTTTTTATATACCAGACGTCACTTGACACAATCTTAGGTTATGTTTGACAAGCAGACTCGATTAGATTAGGTGAAACTTACTTTAGAGCTGCAAAAGATAGAGAAGCTTCTCTTTGAAACTAACGGGAGAGAGCAGAAAGACAAACTAGATGGAGATGGTACCTTATTATATTTTGACAAATAAACTCCTGGACAAAATTCATCATCGCATCAGTGAAACTTCACATTATTACTTTTATTTTTTCGAAGATTTACGTAGTACATACAACATGATATACTATCATCATGAGGTCATCAGTGCTAAGACTGGTTGGACGCTAGCCTCCAGCTTCTCCTATCTTGTGCTAACCTACGCATTTCGCTAATTGTGCTACAACGTACATCCCTTACTATTTGCGAGCAGTAGTCTAATCTAGGCCTACCTTTGCCTTTCTTCACTCCTATTTCTGCCTCTAAAATATCGCGGACTATTCCCCCATGTCTCAACAAGTAGCCTACCATTCTATCTCTTCTCTTCTTTATGTTTTTCAACATACTTCTTTTCTCGCCGACTTTCTCTAATACTTCTTCGTTTCAAACCCTATCAGTCCACGGTATTTTCATCATTCTTCGGTAACACCACATCTCAAAAGCTTTTAATTTCTTCCTACTTGCTTCCCCTACCGTCCAGGTTTCGCAACCGTATAGTGCCGCGCTCCATACATACATTTTCAAAAATCTCTTTTTGCCCCCGAGCATAAAAGTGCTTTCTTTTTGTTAAAAGCTACTCGACCCTGCGCTATTCTTTGTTTTATATCTTTATCGCTTCTTCCATCCCAATTTATTTTACTTCCTAAATAAGTGGAGTCTTTAACTTCCTCCAATCTTTCATTATTAATTTGTACTTTCGTGTTTGCTCTGCTCTCGCGCCGTTTTACACAAAACACTTTAGTTTTGTTTTTATTCACCCTCATTCCGTATTCCTCTGTCAACACTGCCTCCATTTCGTTCAACGCCGATTCTAATTCCTCCTTACCAGATGCTAATACTGCTATATCATCCGCGAATTTCAGCATTTTTAGTTTCTGTCCCTGTACTTTAATCTCGAAATCCACAATCTTTTACCACATTAATCGCCTCTTCGATGTACAGATTAAAAATTAGTGGTGATAGCGTACATCCTTGTCTTACTCCTTTCCTAATACCTACTTCCCTTTTTTCCCCTTCTACTTCTATAACAGCAGTTTGCTCTTTGTATAGATTGTGTACTACTCTCCTATCTCTTTACTTCATTCCCGCGCTCTTTAGTATATCGATCATTTTTTCCCATATTACATTATCAAAAGCTTTTTCTAAATCTACAAATCCTATATAAGCGTTCTTTCCTTTTTCTATTGTTTTCTCTAACATTACTCTTAGCGCCAGAATAGCTTCGCGAGTTCCCCTATTTCGCCTAAACGCGAATTGGTCTTCCCCTAGGATTTCCTCCGCTCTATTCCATCTTCTTCTGCACTATTCTGGTTAAGATTTTTGACGCGTGGAAAGTTAGGCTAATCGTTCTAAAGTTCTCGCATTTGTCGGCTCCTCTCTTTTTCGATATAGTAACGATAATGTTCCTCTTATAATCCTCCGGCATCTCACCCATTTCGTATATGTATTCTACCAGTTCAAACATCCTATTTACTACTTTCTGTCCCGCACATCTCAATATTTCCGCCTGTATTTTATCTACACCCGGCGCTTTGATATACTAATATGATATATACTTTGATATAATATGATATACTATAATTAAATTATATAATTAAACAATTTCAACTAATGCTTAACAAATTAGAATGGTATTCTAATTGGCAAAAAACATGAATAAGGAACAGAAAGGAACAGTAATGTCAAATGCAATGAAAACGTTAGGCAAAAAATTGAAAAAATTAAATCGTAAACATTTTTATTTAGTAGCATATCCTTATATCGCGTATCATCCTCTAGCTCTTATCACTGCTTCTATTTATCTGGGCGTGCTATTGTCCAAGTGATGAATGGTTTCCTGAAGAATATTTTCTCATTCGACAAGAACAGCTTGTTCAAGTTCTCTAAGAGTCATAAGGGCAGGTATGTGGCGCCTAACTGATCATTTTAGTGCATCCCGTAGACGCTCTTCTTATTTGGTCTTCTTAGTGGTCAGTCTATAGGTGGAATATACAAATCGAAGGTAGTCCAGTACATCTCTAGCAACGTGGGGCTCAGAGTTCTCCTGCATAAATATGAAATTATCCCCGACAAAAGGAGCATCACATGTTTTTGTACGATGTTGTCTACGTAGAAATGTACATTCATGGATCTCCCCCGTATAGGAACTAAATCCATATGACCATCGAAACAAGTTCTTCTTCAGAACATTGATCCACCAAAAAATGGAACCCTCAGAGATATTACAGGCAGCAAAGCTCTCTTGCTGGGTCCGCTAGACTCGTCGACATCCATCTGGCGAATAAAAACTTACTCTTGTTTCGTCTGAATCCAAAACTCGCTTCCAGTCGTCAATGGCCCAATTTACGTGTTCTCTTGCAAGACGCAGTCTAGTAACTATATTCTCTGGTGAGTAGTGGTGCAGTCTTCTGGTCTTCTACTGTCCAATCCTCCTTCATTAAGCCTTCTTCTGACCGTTCATCCAGAAATTGCTACATTTCGAGCTGGTGTTAGAGCTCTGCTCAGCTCTAAACAGGTAGAATGCCTGTTTCTTAAGGCGACTTGCGTAATATATCGCTCATCTCTTGCATCTCTAGACTTCTTACGACCTTGCCCTGGGATTCTACAGTAACTTTGAAGTGCGTTGAAACGTTTATCTATTCGACTAATTGTTGATTGTCTAACTCACAACAAATTAGGCATATACCTCTGGCTACGTCCCTCGTTAACCAGAGAAACTGCTTTCGCTGCTTCATTTTCTCTTACGTCAGTTGCGTGGACGATTCATTTCTTCTACTTTAAGTGTACTGGACAAAGTGTTCCATTCACTTGAATACATTAAATATAAAAAGTCACTAGCATAGCTGAATTTATTGCCTTTTAGAAATCGCTTTAAACATCGTTAAATGTATTATTAATAAACAATTGCAAAATGTTGCCTTACATCTGTCAAACAATTGCAATTGTTTATCAATAGTGAGGATATCCTTGGCCACCCACATAAAATGTTTAAGGTTTTAAAACTTCGAAACAAGAAATAATGAAAAGTTGTGCATTAATTATGTCTGTTATCATTTATTATTATGTATCATTTCTGATGGAAACTGTAGCGGTGGGAAAAAGTCGAGCGTGTTCGGAGCCCGCTACGATTTCCGTGAACGGGCCGTTTATTTATCCAAGGAATCATCGTCAATGTTATTCCACGCATTGATCGAAATATTTTTCGAGCCTTTAAACAAATCGAAAGCATATGTTTCCAGCATACCGACGAATTAGAGGGTACTGTGCTGTTTAGAGACTGGGGATATATTTAGATATTCGAAATCCTTATGATTCGTGTACGATGCGGTACGGCTTATTACCGATTCATGAGAAGCGACCAAAGTAATATCGGACGGGAATCTTTTAGAATAAATTACTTGCGTTATTTTTAGACGATTTAAAAAGCAACAATTCTCTGTGGAGAACGTCTCGCAGCCAACTTAGATGTATTCGAAAGCCATTAACTCGAGCAGAAATAGATAACGATAGAGCATAATATAAAAGGCTTTCTGACAGTTTCCTGTGAAAATAGTGATATAATTGATGGGATAATGAATTATTAATAGTTTTAGAATTGTGTGTTTTAAATGTATATGGTATGGCATTTGAAAATGTAATCGACAGTTGTTCGTTTGTTTTATTTTGTGCCGTTGGCGATACTGATTCAAGGTTTTTTATGTATGAATTTCTATCAGAAGCGGTAATGTGTAAAGCGTCTATTCCGGCGAGCTGCCGGTGTCCGTTTCCATAGCAACGACGTTGCCACCACATGTTACACAGATGCCTGTTATGGGTTTATTTTCGTCTCAGCGCTATTTTCACTGTTCATGCGGCCTTGCGAATAGCGTCGTGTGTTTGATTTCTGTTTTTATTTGTGTGGTAATGTGTAAATTAACAAGCCGCGGGACGAAAAGTTATCGTCGTTCAAAGCAAAAAAGTCAGTTTTGAGTTTGGTAATTAGTCTTCGGAAATATTTTTCTGAATCAGAATAGACTCGGAAAATATTCATTCATTTTTTGTTCTTACATTTTTTGATAAAAAAATATGGATTATTGTTAAAAAAACATTTTTAACCTCGAAAAATTAATAGAAAATGAAAAATTCATCCTTAAATCGACTTTTAGCAAAAACGACAATTTCAATCTTGCCGAACACAATGCAAAAAAAATCAAGGCGCTTTGAAATTTTCAGGATTTCTTTGGGGATAGTTTAAGGTTGAAAAGAAACCAGTCAACATCCTTACTCTATCCATTATTTGCAATGTTATACGAAGGTAAGCGAATATCCCTAAATACGCAATTTTTTTATCTCTTTTTCAATCAACATTCTCGCATCGATTTTTTGTCAAAAACCAATAACTACGACTTGTAAAGAATACTTTACAGTTTTTAAAACCCTACTTAGATTTTATGTACGATCATTATATCCCGAGTAATTAATTACCAAAGTCTAAACTGATTTTCTTTTTTGTTTGAACGACGATAATTCAGCGAAAAATCACCATACAAGGCTTTTAAATCGCTCAAATTAAAGAGCATAAAATTATCTAAAAAAGATTTGATGAAATCACTGGAAAAAAAAATGTATTGAAGCTCGTGGGCCTTCTAAAAGGCAATAAAAAGTTTGGAATAATTTGTTTCCGATGATTTTCTTATGATTACTCAAAAATTACTGATTGTAAGAAATTTTGGACCCACGATCTGAAAACTAGGAAGTTGGAGCTTCAATTTGCTTTTTTTTTAATTGTTCTTGGACTATTTTTTTCCAAGTTACAGCCCTGTGAAAATCATCTAAAAATTTAAGATTTTTTTTACATCCCTTAATTTTTGTGTCTAGTTTAGTTGGTCTGTTAGGATAGACTTTGGATTTAAGGTAACCACATCCGGGTGCTTACTTTCTTTAGAAACTGCGTGTGCCCCTTTGTCATCCGATGAGGATTTTCAGGGACCCAATACCTGCAATACTGCCTATTCAATGAGTCATTTAAACAAACAGTAGCCTCGTCAGAGATAACAACCTAAGATATGTTTGGGAATTGGAGATTATTTTTAAATCGTTTCATCACTAACAGAAAATTCTATCCTACGGTCGATACCATCGTCTTGGGCTCGTAGACTATTTGAAATTTGGACGGGTGTCGATTACTGTTCATTTCAAAACAGATGACTGACGTATTATAAGCTCTAAACAATTTGGCGAGTGGGTTTGACGACGATTTTCCCTGCATATCTAGTGACGTCTAATAAGGGTGTTGGCATTAAAAAACGTCGGTGACGTTGCACGTCACCACAGAAGCGATGACGTACAAAAAATATACAACCTGTCCGAATATTTTTTCCCAACATTGCCGCCAACGATTTTATCGAATTTGTTCCACCCTTTACGAGCCCAGGCTCATAATATTTCGGCCAGGCTTAATTTTACAACTAATATATTTAAATAAAAGTAAAAACACTCTCAAATATATTGAAGAAAAATATTTGTACAGTGGAACTTCGGCAATTCGGACACCCCGTAAACTGGACACTCCAGTCAATCGGACACCCGTTATAGTTCGGACACTTTCAGATTTTTACCTCTGTAATCCGGACACTGGCCACAAAGCTCAATTGGTGTCATATGAAGAAGATGATATTTCGCTGGCCGATCTACAAAATGACTCCTACTTGAAGAAGCTACGAAAGTGGATGACTTGAAAAAAATGTTAAGAGTTATAGATCCGAAAAGTGAACTGACTGATGAAGAAATTACAAACTGGGCGACAGGAAGGGACGAAGTAGCTGCTGATAATGTTGGCGACGAAGAAATAATTGAAGTGGTACAATCAAACATAAATGATGAAGAAGAGGATGTTATTGAAATTCTGACAAAAGTCAAAAGCAGTACAGTGTTTTTCGAAATGTGTGCAATGGGTTGAGGAAAACAAATTGAATTATCAAGAAGTCCTTTTTTCTACATACATACATAATTTCTTTTGCACTGGATCGTCGGTTTGTTGTTTCAATCCTCTTCAGAGCATGTTGATTTAAGCATGAAGTTTGGGATTGTCGGCCAGTTTTCTTCCTTTGAGCTGTGCATCCGGTTTTTTTATACAAGTTGATAATGCCTTGGCACTGTAGATTTAGGCAGCGAATTTCTAGCAGATATTTTTCGAGCCGAAATTCTCTGTTTATGAGCATTAACATTGATTTTTGCATATCATCACTTAATGCCACGCCAATGCCATTGGTTTTAGATAAATTTAGCAGACGCGTCCAAAACACACAGTATAATATCCGTTTCATTTTGATAACAATTGAGATTCTACTTTGTTAATGTTTATTTATTAACAAATTTGTCATTGACATCATAACGTAGTAATATTTTATCGTATTTAAGTTAAAAAAGTTTATACCGTGTTTCTGTTACCAATATTTTTCTTTAATAAAATAGTTTTGAGGGTATTATCATTTTTATGTAAATATATTAGCTGTAATTATGCCTGGCCGAACCTGGGCTCATGCATTATCAGTATATAAGTGCCATAATGGCCTGTCATTGTTGATCTAGGCCCAGTTATTTTCGTTAGCATAACGCCGGAGAAAGCGCGATAGATTTTATAATAATTACGAAAGTTTTCTGAAACAACTATACAAAGCGTATCGTTATACAGTTGCCCCCCTTTGTTTGAGTACGAAACCAAAATAAACATCTTGTCATTGGCACGATCGTGATCTATGTTTTCTGAATACAGTGTATACTAATTATTATAATACTTATCAGGCAAACAATATATATAAATGGAAAATAACCAATTATAAAAATGAATTACATATTCCTCTCTCAAGGTCGAACGCGTTAAATTTAGTAGAAAAATACTACTAGTGTAATAAAATTTTCTGTAACCGAGTTACTAAGTCAAGGAAATGCGCAATATCATATTTGTTCGTGGAATCAGTACTCTCATCTCAATCTTACATAGTTTAATATAAATCTGTTGATACGTGGTGCGTTTGTAGAATAGTATGTAGTCGATATCATTTTGTAGGATCTGTAGATTTAGAAAAAGCTTTTGATAATGTAAGATGGGAAAAAATGTTCGAGAGAGAACTAAAGAGCGCGGGAATGAAGTATAGAGATAGGAGAGTAGTACACAATCTATACAAAGAGCAAACTGCTGTTATAGAAGTAGAAGGGGAAAGAAGGGAAGCAGGTATTAGGAAAGGAGTAAGACAAGGATGTACGCTATCACCACTAATTTTTAATCAGTACATCGAAGAGGCGATTAATGTGGTAAAAGATAGAGTGGATTTCGGGATTAAAGTACAAGGACAGAAACTAAAAATGCTGAGATTCGCGGATGATATAGCAGTAATAGCATCTAGTAAAGAGGAATTAGAATCAGCGTTGAACGAAATGGAGGCAGTGTTGACAGAGGAATACGGAATAAGGGTGAATAAAAACAAAACTAAAGTATTAGTGTGCAGAGGGCGCGAGAGCAGAGTAAAAACGAAAGTACAAATTAATAATGAAAGGTTGGAGGAAGTTAAAGACTTCACTTATTTAGGAAGTAAAATAAATTGGGATGGAAGAAGCGTTAAAGACATAAAACAAAGAATAGCACAGGGTCGAGTAGCTTTTAACAAAAAGAAAGCACTTTTATGCTCGGGGCTAATAAACTTAGAAACAAGGAAGAGATTTTTGAAAACGTATGTATGGAGCACGGCACTATACGGTTGCGAAACCTGGACGGTAGGGGAAGCAAGTAGGAAGAAATTAGAAGCTTTTGAGATGTGGTGTTACCGAAGAATAATGAAAATACCGTGGACTGATAGGGTTAGAAACGAAGAAGTATTAGAGAAAGTCGGCGAGAAAAGAAGTATGTGGAAAAACATAAAGAAGAGAAGAGATAGAATGGTAGGCCACTTGCTGAGACATGGGGGAATAGTCCGCGATATTTTTGAGGCAGAAATAGGAGTGAAGAAAGGCAGAGGTAGGCCTAGATTAGACTACTGCTCGCAAATAGTAAGGGATGTAGGTTGTAGCACAATTAGCGAAATGCGTAGGTTAGCACAAGATAGGAGAAGCTGGAGGTTAGCGTCCAACCAGTCTTAGGAGTGATGACCCCATGATGATGATGATACCATTTTAAACAAATCTTATGCAAGTCGATTTCTTTTTCGAGCCTTTTTTCGCTGACTTCGGCAACCAAAAATAATTGCATGCATATTTCAAGGAAAATTTAAACATTTTCAGTTTCTTCCTTGGAAGAAACTAAAAACCTATCAAATCCTTTTGGATGAGTTTTGAAACATCCGAGAGTTCATGTAACAGCTGGACGTTCAAGTTCAGTTTCTATATTATTTATCGCTAATCACTATTATAGATCGTATTCGGATAGTTTTTCCAAGGCTATTCGCTCATGTGGCTATAAAACACAGGGAATGTCGGACGCAATATTAAGGTTTTGATAATAATTAATATACGTACATTTTTTCGTGTAAATATGCTTTACGATAATTATTTTTTAAATAAATTGAGTTCAAATTCATATGGAATAATTTTTTTATATATGTAAGCTCTTTTTTATCAACAAATACGAACCTTGTACTGTGACAATTTTTGTATGTTATAAAACGACAATTCGCTCATTCGAAAGAACAATGACATAACTCAAAAAACTAATGTTTTCAGGAAACATATTTAAAGTTTTTGGCAATCATTTTTATATAATTTCTTAAACTAAAGTTTCTATTTTCGAACTAAAACCTTAATAGAGAGTATGGTTTGAGAATATTTTACTTATCAACAATATCAGTTTGAAAAAAAAATTGTTGTCAAGTATATTTTTTATACATTTTTTTACTTTTGTTTTGATTTGTGATGGTATTCCTTATAAAACATCTGATGTTTCTGTGAATAAAATAAATGACATAAATGGCTCGAAAAATGGCTTATTGCCTAAAGGAACTTTTTTACAAAAGTGAAAATAACGCAATACAAACATAACCCTATAAATTGGTAGTATGGAAATTTATAGTTCACGGATAAAAGAATATCAACAATATTAAAACAATAAAACAATATTAAATGGCATCTATTAAAGGTTATTGTGATATTCCTTATAGATTTTAAAAACAGCAGAACTTTTATTCGGATTTTCATCAAATAGTGAAATCAGATCTTTCTTTTTGTTTTCACTAATTCCAATTTTTTTTCTTGCAAGCTGGTAACAATGTGATGGTTTCTACTTTTCTTGCTTTAACACTCTTAGGCTTTTCTATATTTACCTCATTAAAATGTTCTTGATCAAAAGACGTTTTGTAAAAAATGTTATTTTGCTGATTTTTTCAACCATCAAAATTTTCAATCTCCGAAATTTTAAATGGTAAACTAGTTCCTAGCCAAATTTTTTAAATCATAGAAATCATTGTAATTCTTGAACTTGAAAGGTTCTCTGGTTCTTTTCGCAGTTCTAATTAGTGTCACATATTGCTCTGGTAAGTATCATATATTGGTTCAGATCGTAAAGAACGTTTTATGTTTTTTTTCAATTAATGCACGGGCATTGTGACCCTCATTTTGAGTCTGCCCCGGAACGAGGTATTTATGTGTGATACTATTAATTTTTGGTAAATGTGTTCCAGCATAAATGTAAACGAAAAATAAAACCTGTTTTTTTGTTGGCCGGCGCAGTTATCTGAGTAAAATATCATGTTTCTATCATCTTCAGAGTTCTCATTTAAATGTTCTATTCATCAATTCTGTTCACGAATTCCATCATCATTCTTATTAGTTATTAATGCAGTTTTTTTTTTGACTAAACATGCTTACCGTACGTAGGCATCCGATTTGATAACATTGTTATCGTCAAATATCTCAATACCTACAAATCGATAATAGTCCTAATGAAAGCTGTAACATCATAAGTCCTGGAAAAACTACTATATTCAACACTGACATAAGTCCAATTAAGTCAAGTAAACATTATTATTTAAAGCATAATGACAACACAGAATGTGACGTTACTTATTAAAATAAATTTAAGAACTTCTTTCAAGATTATAGAAAACAACGACATAACTCAACATATGTCGGTGTTGTCCTGAATATTTATTATATGTTTACATGCCAATAAAGCACTTTTTGAAATATGACACTATTTCGTATAATCGATGTGACCTCTTTTGTTAAACACTGAAATAATACTAGTTGCGACAGTGTTGTACAAAAGATAGAGCCTTTCCGCCTGACAAGAATAACGACACTACTGCCATGTCGTGGCCAATAACCGAAACATAATTATGTCGTTCTTCCGCAGTAATATTTAGGAGTTTTGGGCACATAAATTTTGACTTATGTCACTGTTCTTTCGAATGAGCGTATTTCAGTATTTTTCAGTATATTTTCAATACGTGCAGTTTTGATTAAAAGATGTTTGAATGCAAAGGTGTTATGATAAGAGTGCACGAGTGAGTTTTAAATAAACCATGGTTTTCTGTAACAAAGTATTGAAATATTTATTGATTTACAATGTACATATTTGGGAAGTATGTGTGGAGCAACACACATACTTCCGCCATAAATGGCCGCCACGGTTTTGGTGGCACACAAGTACTTTTCTGGCGAAATTTTCAGTAACGGTTTTGCATAAATGTGACGGTATTTCGTTGATACAGCGTTCA
The DNA here is from genome assembly GCA_037954035.1 of Rosalia funebris. NCBI lineage: Eukaryota > Metazoa > Arthropoda > Insecta > Coleoptera > Cerambycidae > Rosalia > Rosalia funebris. Next base: position 19,174,970 of record JAZFAV010000039.1, on the reverse strand, counting down.
ATTTCGGACCTCAATGCTTGGGTGATCGTGGGCTGGTTGGCGTAAACCTGAGACTTCAAGAAAATCCCACAGAAAAAAGTCCATAGGTGTTAAATCGCAAGATTTTGGCGGCCATTTGTGGCCACCAAAACGGGAGATGACACGACCAGAAAAGATTCATGAAAGACTGTCAATGTTTCACGGGTGGCAGAAGTTGTGGAGTTGGACTGTGTAAGCATGGAGATGCAAATCAATAGTGAGAATACGACCTTTGTGGCATTATAATATACATATGTTATAAAGCGATAATTCTTTTGTTATTGGATGTATTCGGCTCAAAGACAACCACAGCTACAATAATACAAATGTCGTTGGTAGTAGCTCGAATTAAAACTGTAATATTGGATGTTGATTGGATGTATTTCAATATTTTTTCAGTAATACCTTAAGTGGCTATTTCTTTCAGACACCTTCTCAGTTTCCATTAAATGATGTTTTAATGGATGAAAACTCCTCAAAGTTTGACCATTTTAAGTTATTGGATAACGCATATCGCAATCAGAAATTCCTTTTCGCTTTTGTGTCGTATTGTAAGAAGCCGATTCTATCAACAGATACGAACCTTATACTGTTAGAATACACATATATTTATTTGTTTATATTATTGAAATCTTCTTAGTGAGGTGATTGCAACGACCTTTTACACGATTGACATAAATAGTTTGAAGTAAATCGAATAGTATCAAATCGGGTGATCGTGGAGTCCACCTAATTATCGGTCATTATAATATTCTCCTAAAAATATTGGTTTTAGTTTTAATGATACGTTAGATAAGTCCCTATATATCTGTCACTGTTGTACGTTCATATACATCTTCCAGATTTTCTTCTGACCTTGAGCAAAAGCTACCAGCAACTCCAAATCTTCCCACCAAGCGTCGTACATGTAATACATTTCGGGGTCGGTTTCTTCCCGATTAGGATTCCTTCGAGGAATTGTAAGAAGCGTGAATGGATGGAATATTTCCAACCATCTTCATGTCGTTGACTTTCGCTTCGAAAATAAGCGTGGAATTTGTCGTCTACTAAAAACATAATTGAACCAATGAAATGAAACCATTCAACTGGCATGGCCAGTGTTCCCGACTATTGCGACAGACAACAGTCACCTTGATTTCTGAATCGAGGTGGATCAAGCAGTTCACTGGAACTCCTAACTTCTTGATAATAAAGTTCATAATATGCAGATTACAATTTTGGAGAAATTTTCACAGAAGAATTACCTAAACCTGTTATAGGTTAAGTTTTTCGATAAAGCGTGCGCACCTATATCGTTACGAACTCTGGACGTGTCTGTTTTAAGTAAAAGGTTTACGCAAATAGGTTATAAAAAACATAAAATCTAGGAGTGAAGTCGTCAGATTGGTAATACTGATGAAAGCGCCAACTACTACTATACGTAAGTAGTTTTAATACAATAGAAATCAGTTTTAATAGCTTTAGAGTGTGTTTTTATGTGACGTCACCGCAATCAATCTGGTTCTCTCTGTATTTAAAGACATTCATACCGATTTATATTTTCTTACATATTTTCAATTCGATTGCATATTTTTTGACTAAATGAAGAGACCCTTGATCTATAAGATATGCACAAGACGATGCTTATGCCTTCTTATTAAACGTTCGAAATCGTTGCACAACATCCTAGGAAGTCGGAATGACTAAAAACGTTTTTACAACAATAGTAGACGGTAAAAACGATATATTTTAGTGGATACTAGAATTCGATACGGCAGCTTTCTCCCGCACCGAGGTAATTATATTTATTGCATAAAACTGTGTGTTTAATAAAATCTGTACGGGTGACAAAAAAACTAATCTAGCCGTCTCAGTAATGAAGTCCGCGTTACTGTTTTTCTACTGCGCGTGCGTCAAGTCGTGGCTGTCTTCGATTTCGATTCATTTTTACCAGGCACACTAAAATATTTGTTAGAAAAATGTCGTTGGGAGCAATTAATTTCATATAAATACGAATATGTGCGCGTGTAAGAATTCTTTCTCGGCTTTTCACCTGGTTCGCGAACGTTGGAGAAACGACAATGCCAACCGCAACCAAGAGAAGAATCCGTCGCGATTAGATATCGCAGGCAGGGTCGTTTAAAAACAGCCATTTTATGGTGGCAGCCAGTAAAATGTAATAGTAGCGTATATACACACATACCAGTTGATCATTTGTTTGAAACGGAGCTTTAATACATATCTTCGATACTAGCCGGACTGAAAATATCCGACCGACAGGCTTTTGTTGCTTATTCGGTGTGTTTACTCATACGATTCCGAGAACAGAGCAGAAGATGTGTAGGAGTTCTTATAAGGGCTCTAGCGTTCGACCGGGGGGGTGGAAAGGGGACGGTTCGACATACCTATAGTTGTTGGTGGGTGATTGCCACAGGTTATTTAAAATTTACCTAACTGGGAACGTAAATTCGACCGGTTGTCTGACGAAGCCCCCTTCGGGAAAGAAAGCAATCAGACACGTTCGATACATTTCCTTGAAACGTATTTAAGGATGATTTAAATTTAAATAGTTATAGTACTCTTTCAAGGAAAAAATCTTTAAGGGCAATAAAAGGAAATGTATGCTAATGTGGTTGATGGGTCAAAGAACCCATAAAAGTCGAATAAAGATATTTTAAACGGAAATACGAATAATCTATGTACTTACTATATTATTTCCGTTGTCTGGAGTATAATAATAAATGCTTTTATTACCCGTAAGCATTAGAGACAAATTGTTAACAAATAAGATAGAGAATAATGGTCCTAAATGTGAACTTTGAGGTACACAAGAGGACACTAAGAAGGTCTGGCTTTAAACCAATTACAGTAGAACCCCTCTAGTCCGCCCTCGGCTTGTCCGTCGCTCCGGCTAATCTGACCGTTGTCAGAGTCGAGAAACATGTCTCGGCTTGTTGATGATTCACTCCCGATCGCTCGCTACCTCCCATTATTTTCAGTATTGCATCATCTCTCGTATTGTTTTTGTCTATTTGTGTGTACGTATACAATTGCGTTATTATGTGTACATATTAATTTCAACATGTCAGGAGTGAAACGTAAGCATGTTACTCTTTCATTAAATAAAAAATTAGCAGTGTTACAAAGACTGGACAAAGGGAAATCACTCCAAAATATTGCCAAGGAACTCAATGTAGGCGTTACGACCATAAAAGATTGGAGAAAAAATCGGAAAGACATGAATCATACACAGTGACGATAGATAGTGAAAACGTCCTTAAGAATCGGAAAACGTTGAGAAAGCCTAAACTTGAATTGCTTGACAACGCGTTGTGGATGTGGTTCTGCCAAGAAAGAATTCAATTTCTGGTGAAAAACTATCTGCTGATGCCGAGGCGGCTAAGGAATTTTCCATTAAGTTTCAAAAAATTGTCGAAGAAAATGAACTGTTACCTTGCCAAGTTTACAACATAGACGTGACTGGCCTAAACTATAAAATGCTCCCAAACAAAACGTTCGCTGCATCAAATGAAACAGTCGTAGGAACGAAACTTATGAAAGATAGGCTAACCATTGCTCCTTGCAGCAACGGTGATGGTTCACACAAGCTTCCGCTGTTCGTTATTGGCAAATATAAGAAGCCTAGGGCATTCAAAAACATAAACATGTCTTCCTTGCCGGTTTATTACCGCAATCAAAAATCTGCTTGGATGGATTACCGTCTTTTCAAATCCTGGTTCTTCGACGAGTTTGTTCCATCTGTTGAAAAAGACTTGAAACAAAAAAAGCTTCCCGTTCGTGCTCTATTGCTGTTGGATAACGCACCACCATATCCATCTGAAGAGGATTTAGTGAAAGGGGACATTAAAGCTATCTTCCTTCCACCAAATGTCACATCACTTATCCAACCAATGGATCAGGGAGTGATAGAATGGTTAAAGAGGCGCTATCGCAGAAAGTACATCAGTTCAATTTTAGAAAATTCCGAAGAAGGTTGTAACATATTTGAAGCTATAAAATCCCTCAACATCAAAGATGCTATCTATACGATTGCAGAGTCATGGGAGGAACTTAAACCTGACACGCTGAGAAAATCTTGGCGTAAGCTTTGGCCGGAAATTATGACCGAAAGTGACCAGATAGAAAACGAGCAAAACAACGACACGCAGGAAATCATTAAAGATCTGCAAACTGTACAAGTGAATATCCCTGCCAATGAAGTTGAGGAATGGATGACCCAATGTGACGAAGATTGCGAAAAAGGTGAAGACCTCAATGACGATGAGATTATTGCCGCCGTTTTGGAAAATAAAAGTGAAGAAACTGTGAACGAGGACTCAGACGGTGATGATGACGATCCTCCTGTCAGGATTTCACACACCGACGCCAAAAACGCTTTTGATATTGCCCTTCAGTACATTGAGCAGGAATCAAGCTCAAAACCTATGGACATTTTGTGGATAAGGAAATGGAGGAATATTGCAGCTGAGTCAAGAATTTCATCTGCTAAACAAAAATGTATAACTGACTTTTTTTGTAAATAAATTTTTATTTTTTTTTTAGTTTAACTTTTATTTAATTCTTTTCTAGATAACCTCCAATTTTTACAGTACACATATGTATAGTAAATACATACAGTATTGCTCTTTTTCATTATGTATGTAATAACATCAGCTTTTGTGCGATTTCTTGCAATATTTTTACTGTATAGAACAATACATACAGTCAGTCTTGAGTTGAAAGATTGTTTATTTTACTTTTTTCTGATAATCCGACCTTTTTTGCGTTCCGACCATACCCACGGTCCCAAAGGTGACGGATCAGAGGGGTTCTACTGTATATGAAACAAATGTACGTCTGGATAAATACGGTGTTACCAACTGAAGAAGATTGCTACTGAATCCATGTAATTCTAATTTTCAAATTATTATATTGTGATTCACCTTGTCAAAGGCCTTGGCCAAAAATCAGTATACACAGCATCCACTTGACCCTATAATACTGAGATATCAAAAATTATCTTTGTTAAAGTGGCCGATGGTTAAAAATGGCAGAATTTGGAGAGAACAGAATTGAAATTAACGAATATTCAATATGGCCACCGTTACACTGAAAAAAGCCAATTATAAAGTAAAAATGTGGATGACTTTGAATCGTTTAACTTTAGATTAATGAAAATTTGAGTTTTCTCCTACGTATATTCGGATATATTTCTAAAAGAAACCTTCAAGAACCTTTGACCTCTCCAAAATCGAAAATAGTTCTGTTGTTTTGTGTCTGAATTCATTTTAAAATCATATAAAGAGATTTTATTAAGAAGTTATCAATTCGATTATGCAAATACGTCAGTTTATGGAAAGTTTTGAACCGGCGAAATATTTTCCATTCATTTAAAACGAAGCGTAATTAAATTCCATGAGAAGTCTGGAAAAGTTGTAAAGTGCGTGATTTAATATAAGATTTCAAATTCTTTTCTAACTTTCTAATGAAATCTAAGGTTAAGAGCAGAAAATAAGGCTTAAAAAACTGGGACTGGATGGCAACAAGAAAATGAAACTACTCGGTTGAATTGGCCATCGTAGTCGCCCGATGCTATTCCTATTGAAACTATTTAAGCAAATACAAAGTACAAGCGTCATAAAAGGAATGTATAAAACGATAAATTGAGTTAATTAAACATATTACGACAAATATGCAGGGTTTTATGTAAAGAATTGCTGCCGATTTAATTACAATTTGCTTCTAAAATACCATGTAACTGTTACCCAGCGATGGTGATTGGATAACTTTCTGATAACAACGCAGTGGTACTACTCAAAACTATATCTGTCCGCTTTTTCGCGGGCTGTATGTCGGACAAATCAAGAAATAATTGTTATGTCGATTTAAAGAACATTTATCTCATCTAAAATACGCGGAAAACGCAACGGTACGATAAATTTATATTCACTTAATGAAAGAAGAACGATCAATTAAAGAATTATTACACAACATACGTTGGTGGGAATATATCGAAATACTGGTAGTATTTTCAAGGGTAAATCTGGAAGGATCGGTTTTCAAGGGTAAAGAAAATGTTCGTGAATCTTTAGCTGCTAGTCCAATTATTTTTTTATATCAGCTTGTTGCTCAGACATGTATTTATCTAACGTATCCTTAAAACTAAAAAAAAAAAAAACATTTTTAAGAATATCGCATGATTTTGTATACAAAGCTATAAAATAAGATACATTTGCATCTGTATACAGTCGCTATAGTGGAAGAGTTATTACTTTGAGAAACGAGAAAATTTCAATCGTTAGTTAAATGATAAATTTAAGTATTGATGGATGACCTTTTGGCCTTTCATAGAACAACTGCACGACGATGACCGGCTAGGAACGGGAGGGTCGGAATGATAGCCACAGAATTTTTTCAAGAATTTTATGATGGTTGAATAATTAAGTGTGGCCCGACTTGCAGAGCTGTGAATTTTTAAACATTTTGTTTCTAAAAATCTTGTACTTTTCATAAAAAAATTCGTAGCGCTTGCAAATACATATTTCAAGGCCTTTAAATTGTCATAGTAAAGGCTCTAAGGAACCTCTGTCGTAAATATTGATGTTGTGTAAGACCTACTGATAGAGCAGTGATTTTTTGAAAACTGTACTAAAAATTGGTACTTTTTTCAGAAAAAAATTCTTTGCGTCTGTAAACAAACTGTTTGAGGCACTTTGCCTTTAGAGTGGTATATTAGAGGCTCTACGGAATATTTGTGTTGAATATCGAGTATATAACGCCAATTGGCAGAGCAGTAAATTAATTTTTTTTTTTTTCTAAAAATCTTGTACTTCCTTCAAAAAATTCGTAGCGGCTGTAAATAAATATTTCGATGTATCTGACCTTCAAACTAATATAGTAGGGGCTCTAAGGAATCCCTATCGTAAATATCAAAGTTGTGTAAGACCTACTTATAGAGCAGTGAATTTAAAAAATTTTTTTTACTAAAAATCTTTTAAATTCAATTTGTCAAAGTACCTGGCCTTCAAACTGATATAATGGAGGCTCTAAGGAGTCTCTGTCGTAAATATCTTTAAGTTTTTTACGACCTATTGACAGAACAGTGAATAATTAACTTGGCCCGTACGATCACCCGAATTGACATCATTCGATTTTTATTGTGTCATAAAAATATATTTATGTAAATCGTTTACACCTACGTGCAGTTTTAAAAAATGCTATTTATAATGGTTTGACTGGAAAACGTTACTAGGGTAATACGTTCAATCAGTCAGGATCTCCCTGTATATCAATATATTTTTTTATTTTTTCGTTATTCATCAAGTTTGCATTTATTATATTAACAATAGTAAAATTTTGTTTATGTTTAGCGGAAAATATTACAGTTTTAATTCGAGCTACTACCAACGACATTTGTATTATTGTAGCTGTGGTTGTCTTTGAGCCGAATACATCCAATCGTTTAAAGAACGGCCCATGTGAGATAAAAAAGAACGCCATTAACTATTCCGCATGTAATATCGCTATGATTGTTCGTAAATTTGCTTCGTGTTTTAATGAGGTGAAAGTCGTATCTGTTTAAATATCAATTATACCGTTTCGTGTTGTGCTATCATGAACACCGTTCGAGAAGTTAGCCAAGAATCTACAATGATTTTTTGAGGTCAAAAACGTTACACTCGGCGTGAATTACATACTTCGGCCAAGTTATAAATAAATAACAAATAGAAATCCAATACCGTCCACTATTTTCGAAGGCGGATCGAGAGTGTTTCCGTCTCGGCCTCGTTCGGCAATCGCGCGTCGTTCTATTGTTTAAAGGTGCGTATACATTTGCGAGCCGAACCGTTCGTGAACCATTCGTTGAAAATAGTTTTGCAGCGAACATCTACTGAACTAAACGATCCATGGGAAAGAAGGAACGAACCACCAGCAATCCTGTTCTGTGCGCTTATTTGTAAAAATATCTTAGTGCGAGGAGAATTTGCGATTTTAGTTATGAATGGTGCGGCTTTAGTAGAGCCAGCCAAGTGGTTCGCGAGCAGAAGAAATACAGCGAACTGCATACGACGCCGGCCGTCTCAATGTGAACTGCGAATGTCTTTGCGATCGTCAAAAAAAAAAACCAAGAGGAGGTGGATCGTTACGAACCGTTCAAAGAGCGGCTCTAAACCCCGTCCCAATCTTGAGAACCAATGGTTCACGAGCGGTTTGCGAACGGTTCGCAAATGTACACCCACCTTAATATAACGATCTAGCGTAATCGTTAATGGTCCGTTTACGTTCAAGAATCGCGATTTTTTTTCTATCGACGATGTACTTGTCACGTGACCAACCTATAAGTATGTTTACCTTACCTTATAACGAAAAATGCAATTGTTTTGTTAAATATCGTTGTAGTTTATTTAATAAATATAATTATTTGAATAAAAAAAAAATTAGGTAATATACCACGTTTTTAAAACGGACTAAAAAGTATAAAATAATTTCTCCTAGCCCCATACAGATTCCTAACCCCATACAGATAGTCCCGAGCATTTGTGATTGTGAGTTTTTAATAGCTATGAAAATACTTGTAAGATTTGAAATGAAGAACGTGGGGCGCATGTATTAGAGGTTCTAAGGAATATTTGTGGTGAATATCGAGATTGTATAAGGCCTACTGGCAGAGCAGTTGATTTTTAAGACATTTGTTTATTAAAATCTTGTAATTTTTTTCAGAAAAAAGTTCGTAACGCCTGTATATACATTTTCCGAGGTACCTGACCTTCAAATTGATATTATTATTTTTGTTTTGTGGGTTTGGGCCTCATCATCCACTGATCGCATGGGTATTCCCTTGGCGATCCCCTCTTATCCGGGTCATTATCCAAAGAGCTATCCCATAAAAGGAGCAATTTGGGCACGTCCCTCGCCTCCTCTAAGATAACAGGGGTCCCTAATATAAGGCACCTTCTCTCCAGTGCGGGGCAGGTATAAAAGAAGGTGAATCGAGGTTTCCTCGTCTTCTCTACAGTATCTGCAATCTGCATGCCGGGCTGTCAGTCAGCCTCAGCTTGTGCTTATATGCATTCAGGCTACTATGGTGGCCCGTTATGATTACCACTAGGGTTCTGACTTTGTGCCTGTTCAATTTAATGAATTATTGGTCCCATTTCTCAATCTCTGAGTATTCGATGAACAGTTTGGTTATTCGACAACCCGTTACTCCTCTCCATCTTTCTCTGTGCTGGTCTCTTGCCCAGTCATTGATGCGGTCTCTGATCAGATTCCGATGTATTCCCACTGCAGGTTCTGGTCCATAGAGGTTTTCCCTGATTCCTAGTCTGGCAAGGTCATCTGCAATTAGATTTCCCTTAATGCCATTACGCCCAGGTATCCATAAGAGTTCCACCGGTCCCTTCCCTGCCAAGTGGTTCAATGCTTCATAGCAATTATAGACCAGGTTCGACTTTGTCGTTGCTGAATTCAGGGCTGTCAACGCCGCCGTGCTATCCGAGCAGATAAATACCCTCCCCTGGGTCCGATTTTGGTCAGCCCCCAGAACACCGTATGTAATTGCAACTAGCTCGGTCTGGAGTGCGGTAGTGTATTTACCCAGGGGGAAGGTTTTACCCTATCCCATCGCGTCGCCTATACACTCCCGCACCCGCTCTGTTCCCACCCTTAGCTCCATCCGTATACCAGATGTCTCCATTGAGCGGTAATCCAGCTCGACCCTCTATCCAGTCGGTCTTACTGGTGAGGGTGATCTTATATTTCTTGTCAAACAGGAAGTGGACAGCCGTACTGTCAGAGGGCATCCATAGGAGCCCCTCCCCAGCTTCAAATTGATATAGTAGAGGCTCTAAGAAATTTCTGCCGAAAATAATCAAGTTGTGGAAGACCTACTAACAGAGCAATGCATTTTTAAAAATATTGTTTTACTAAAAATCTTGTACTTTTTCATAAGAAAAATTGTAGTGCCTGTGAACAAATTGTTTGGGGCGCTTCGCCTGTAGAGTGATGTATTAAAGGCTCTAAGCAATATTTGTGGTGAATATCGAGATTGTGTAACGCCAACTGGCATAGTAGTGAATTTTTAATAATTTTATTTACTAAAAATCTTGCATTTCTTTCATTAAAAAATTCGTAGCGCCTGTAAATAAAATTTTCGAGGCACCTGACCTTCAAACTGATATAGTGAAGATAATGAATTTTTTATCAACTTTTACAAATACTTTTCCTGTATGTATTGTCTAGATATAATTGAGTTCGTAGTAAAGTGCTGAAAGTTTTTTCGTAATTTTTACAACATTGAAAACACGAGAATGAAATAATTTGGAGATTAATTTTGAGATAAATGCTTCTAAAGCCTAAATAAAATAGTGTTTTGTAATTTATAGATATTTACGTTTCTTTGCGCTCATTTAATAATAAATGAAAAACCTGTATTTATTTTGTTATTTTATTTAAATAAAAGATTCAGAAATAGAGAAAAATAAATACCGTTTGTCAAAAGGGCTACAAATAAAGGGCTCAAATAAAGTTATTTCGTGACGTGTTCTAGAATGTTACTTAAAAACCGTTACTTATGGATCACTCTGTATGAAACAATAAATTTTACCATTATAATCACGATTTAGATTTCCTCATGGAGGTATTTTAATTAAAACCTGTTTTCGTCCCTTTTCCAACCGGTCCTCGATGTAGATTGCTAATATGCGACTTAATTCTTTGCAGGTTCGTCTCACAGCGACAAAGAGGTGGACCCGAATACTCCGGAGAAGGTGCCCAGGAACGCGAAACGGAAGAGAAAAGCCGAGGACGGAGTGCCGGGCAAGGGCGTCAGGAACCAGTCCTCGGATAAGAAGATCAACGACTACTTCAAACATTCGGGTAACAGTCACAGTCCTATCCGGCACGGCGGGGCGAAGAGCCCTTCGCCCCAACAACCCTACCCAATGGTAAGTATTCACGCCGGTCACCTCCACGGAGCGTGACCTCGGCGACCCGGCCACCGATAAAGTGTGATAACTGATCCCAGCTATCCGCATTTCAGTTACCTCCCTCGCCCCAGCAGGTGGGGCTGTCGTCCCCCCAGGTGTGCAACACCGTCCCCTTCGACTTCTATAGCAAGCAGCAGCAGCCCAGGTTGCCCCCGCCTGCTATGGTTAACAAATTAATACAGGTAATAGTCGATCGCGCAGCCGTTTGCCTTCCATCGGGCATCTAATGACTCGCCTCTCTTCCAGACTGAATTAACGTGTCACAGGATACAGGAGTTTGAGACGCAAGCATCCTCGGACCTGGAGGTACGTAACAATAAGATTGAGGAGTTGACGCGCGCGAACGAGGAGCTGAGGCACCAGATATCGACGCAACAGAAGTCGATAGACCAACACAAGCAGCAGGTGAACAAGTGTATAGAGGTGGTGAAGAAGCTGCTGAAGGAGAAGAGCTCGATAGAGAAGAAGGAGGCGCGGCAGAAGTGCATGCAGAACAGGTTAAGACTGGGGCAGTTTGTGACGCAGAGGGTGGGCGCTACCTTCCAAGAAAACTGGACGGACGGCCACGCTTTCCAGGAACTGGCAAGGTAATTTTTATACCCTATTTCACATTTCCTTCCAGGCTGTCGTTTAACATTGACCGGTCGATCGGCAGTGACCAATCTGGACTAGTTTTAAAATGAAATAGGCAAGATATTCTTCCTACAAAATCGTTCTAAATCGTTTAATATTCCAAGAGATACTTTTGAAAAATATCCAGAAGTGCAAAATTAAAACAACCATGCCAATACCATGCGTTTTTATTTATTTTGCATAATCTTTTAGATAAACGTATGTAAATTATTTTACATTCTAAGGAATACCTTCTTTATCAGAAGATTCCAAATTTCAAAATCTTCCAGTCCCAATTGAAGCGTTTTCTAAAATGTTCTAAGGTCTGTCACAAAATTAGACTTTGATAATATTGCGACGTTCTCTTCCGGTCCAAATATACTAGATGATTAGAGAAATATCCAGAAATCAAAAGCTACTTTAAAGTTTACCTGTTTCTATGTATTGGAGGTTCGTTATTGCAAAAATGAAGAAAATTTTGATTCCCCTTACCATACTTGCCAGGTTTAAAAGTGTCTAGATAATCTAGATAATCACAACATTTTTGCAAAGCTCGATTCTCGTTCTGTTTGTCTAGATCATTCAGAATAAAGTACATTTCTGAATATTTACAAAAGTATTTATAAAACCAATACTTATTTGAGAATATTCCCAACATCCGGAAATTCAAATTTTGCTAAATTGATTTCAAGAGCTTCCAGAACTATATTTTTGGCACTTTATTATAATAACTCTGGAAATAAATTTTGTGTTATTTTTAGTCAAAATTTGTAAAATATCCAGATACAGAAATGATGACGACTACATTTCATATATGTCAATATTTCTTAAGAGTTTTCCTGCAATTGTTTAATTTCCTTAGCGTCAAATATAATTTTAGTCCCTGGAAATATTTTAAAAATATCCATGAATTGTATTTCATGTTTATTTAATTAGGTTCACATGAATGATTCTTATAAAAGCCAAATAATCTTAAGTTTACCTATAGAATAAAAATATTTCAAAGATTTCCAGACTTTCCGGAATAAAATGGTGTCAAAATAAACTGTTAGTGAGTCATATGTTCAATACTCTATGGGAGTTAAGATCAAAGTCTTTATGATTTTTGTTAGTAATCTATATTATTTAAAATATATCCAGAAATTTTAATATTCAAATATTCCGGTGGTTTAAGGCACGATATATTTTATTCTAAGTTTAAGTATTCTAATTGTAGATAAAAGTCTTATCTACAATTATCTAAATTCTTTTAAGAAGTCAGGTAGCAAAATTACTGCAACTTATTTTAAAATTGTTCCAGAGTTTTTTTAATATATTAACTTTTTTTAACATTCCGGAAATTTTAAGACAGTTTTATCTGGCTATTGTTTTTTTGCAAGTTGTAAATTCATTCTAGATTATATTTGGCATATTTATGTAGCAGTCATGCTGTTTGAAATCTTTCCAGAAGGCGAGTAAGCAATTGAATCGTAACGAATTCATATTTTGCAGTTTTTTTCGAACTGTACTTTATTTTATGATGATATCCTGGATCCAGATGAACCATGATGGTCAGATGTTTCAAGACGGGACTGAATTTTTTTTATTTTAACCCTGTTTTTTTTTTTTTGTTATTCCAAAAAGGGGTGTTTATAATATAATGTCGTTCGCAGGAGGCAGGAGGAGATAACGGCGGAGCGGGAGGAGATCGACAGGCAGAAGAAGCTGCTGCTGAAGAAGAGGCCCTCGAACAACGAGAGCGGCAGGAAGCGGAACAACTCGAACGCCCTGCACAACGGCACCGATTCGGGCTTCCTGAAGCCGGACGCGGTGCCCGGCTCCCTGACGTTACAGGAGTACTATGAGGCTGACGAAATACTAAAGTTAAGGCAGAACGCGCTGAAGAAGGAGGACGCCGACCTGCAGCTGGAGATGGAGAAGCTGGAGAGGGAGCGCAACCTGCACATCAGGGAGCTGAAGCGCATCCACAACGAGGACCAGTCTCGGTTCAACAACCACCCCGTGCTCAACGACAGGTATCTGCTGTTGATGCTGCTGGGCAAGGGCGGCTTCAGCGAGGTGCACAAGGCCTTCGACCTCAAAGAGCAGCGGTACGTCGCCTGCAAGGTACATCAGCTCAACAAGGACTGGAAGGAGGACAAGAAGGCCAACTATATAAAGTGAGTGGTAAAAATCATTTAGTAATTCCACATTAATAATTATTTACATGAATAGGGTTAGGATTTTTCCAAAAATAAATTTCTGAGCTCCCCAGAAAAGAATCTTCATCGGTACACGAATAGAATCAAGATATTTTCAAATATATAAATTTCTGAGGCCTTGGAAAACAAACAAATATGTGTTACTTGAGCGGAATCAGGATTTTTTAAATATAAATTTCTGAGGTCATTGGAAAATAAACTTAATGATTACATGGATAGAATCAAGATTTTTTCAAAAATAAAGTTTACTGAGGCCCTAGAAAAGCAAACTTCATGATGAGTAGAATCGGAGTTTTTTCAAAAATATACATTTCTGAAGCTCAGAAAACACGATTTATGAACTTATTAAAACTTGATTTTTATAACCATATAATTTGCAACATTTCAATTTAATGTTCACTAGATATAACGAGAAAAATTATCATTTAAATTTCTGAGTTTACTAATTTCTCTTCAGTTTTGGGCTCCAATAATTTACTTTCTTTGAAATATGAATTTAAAGTGGTATCTATTATTGAAGGAAGCTTATGATCATCAGCTCAGAAATTTATAACTGGAATATGTTAGAAACTGAGCTTGGCATACATTCTGAGGTATCCACTTTTCATGTTTACATACAAGTTTCATATGGGCTTTTTAACGCTCCACATTTAAGTTTTCAAAATTTCTGAGTGAAGATTGTCATAATTTGTATTTCATAGTCAAAATCTGACTTGGGTTTATTATTTAACTTAAAAAATTGCATTAAAAGAACGCACATTGTCACAATTAAGTGTTAAACGATTTCTGAGAGCCTCGGAATAATGAAAATAATATCTAAATAATTTTTTGTTAATTTATATAAGTAAATGAAATTGTAATTTTAAATTTCTGAGTTAAAGCTCAATTGTCGTTACAAATTATTATATTCATGAAGTCATAGAAAAGTTTAATATAAGATGAACAAAGTTATTTCTGTGTATACACAGAACTTTTGGGTTCCTTAAATTTCCGAGGCGGATAAAATTTAAAAACATTTTAAATTTCTGAGATACTTTAGGATTTGGCAGCTCAGTAAACTGTCGAATGTTATGTTATGTTTAATTTCTTGAACATTTTTGCCAGTAAACTGAAAAAATACACATTCAACTTGAATCTACATTTTAATTCTGAGCTTTATGCAATTTTCTGAGATGAAATGATGCCAAATCAAAATTCTCCCGTTTTTTTTAGGCACGCGTTGAGGGAGTACAACATCCACAAAGCATTAGATCACCCGAGAGTAGTTAAATTATACGACGTGTTCGAGATAGACGCAAATTCCTTCTGCACCGTTCTAGAATACTGTGATGGTCACGATCTTGACTTCTACCTGAAGCAGGTGAGTAAAGTAAGGGTCGTTTCTATTTTTATTTATTTTTCGCTTTCAATCATCGCCTCACACTCATAACAACATAACGGGAAAGTACGTTATTCTATTCAGTTACATCAGAGACAGCCCGTAATGTTTTCTCCGGAAACGACGACTTTTCGATAGGCGTGGCAACGTTGCCGACGATCGCGAGTCTCGATTTTCTGTGTACTGGCGATAAAAACAAAATGGTCGGCTCTAGTGGGTTGTTATTTTATGGATTCATGTAATTGGGGTCTCGCGGTGGGGTTAATTTCGCCACATCGGCTTAAGGCGGCGTTGCCACGTGTACGTTAAGTATCGAGTTCTGGGGATTTTCTTATTTTGTATATCGTGATAACTCCGATCTGGAGCGTCCGTGACAGCCGATCATGTTTCAAGACGGGACTGAGCGATGATCATTGCTGCTAAGACGCGACTCGGTTCGGGGAAGGTTTTTAATTTTGTTTTTTGTTGCGCGGCTTCCAGCACAAGACAATACCGGAGAGGGAGGCGAGATCGATAATAATGCAAGTCGTGTCGGCCCTAAAGTACCTGAACGAGATTAAGCCGCCCGTGATCCACTACGACCTAAAGCCCGGCAACATCCTGCTGACGGAGGGCAACGTCTGTGGCGAGATCAAGATCACGGACTTCGGCCTGAGCAAAGTCATGGACGAGGAGAACTACAATCCGGATCACGGCATGGACCTGACGTCGCAAGGCGCCGGGACGTACTGGTACGCTGTAAACTCCCGCGGGTTGTCGGTTGGAGATTATCGTACTCTTTTCCAGGTATCTCCCTCCAGAGTGCTTTGTGGTCGGCAAGAATCCCCCCAAGATATCCTCGAAGGTGGACGTTTGGAGTGTGGGCGTGATATTTTATCAGTGTCTGTACGGCAAGAAGCCCTTCGGGCACAACCAATCTCAAGCGACTATTCTAGAGGAGAACACTATACTGAAGGCGACAGAGGTGCAGTTCGCCAATAAACCTGCAGTCACAAACGAGGCTAAGGTAAGATCAGATCCGTTCTAGATTGACCATTTAGAAATAATCCGGGTTTTGGAAATGTGTTTGTAAAACTTTCCAGAAATTAATTTTTTATACCACCTACCATGGAAGTAATTTCAAACATTTCCACCTTTAAATATTTTCCCACTTCTGAATTTATATATAAACATTCTTCGATATACCCTTCTCCCTCAAAAAAATGCAAATTGAGCTCCCTGGAAAAGTTTTAAAACTAGTTTTGAGCATTTTAGATATTCTAGGAATATCTCGGAATTTTTTTAAATTGATGTTTTTCGATGCAATGTTGCCATCTGTTATTATAAATAGGATATCTAGGGAAATATTTTTGTGACTGAAAATAAATCCTTGTAATGATTAATTTGATATGCACTATGTGAAGCAATGTTGCCATGTACTACTATTAGAACGATATCTAGAGATGTTTTTCGTGACTCAAAGTAAACACTTATTTTCAGTCGACAGATTATTTTGATATATGGTTCATGATTAATAAAGAGCACTGTTGCCATATGCTACTTTGATAAGAACATTTGGGGAAATAAATTTTTAGATCGAATAATTTGGATGTACCTGACTTGGTTAGAATGAAATTTATTTATTTATTTTTCTTTTGTTGACATTCTAAACGATCCGTTTTGCTCATTTTCAGTTATTAATGGTTCATTTGATATAACATTTGTGATGCTATGTTGCCAAATACCACATTTAGAATTACATCTAGGATTTTTTTAAATTCCATACAAATTTTGCAGTGCGACGTTGCCATATACTACTATAAAAAGAATATTTACGGAAATATTTATATGGCTGAAAATAAATGCCTGAAATTGTTAATTCGGTATAAATATGTGAAGCAATGTTGCCATGTATTAGAACCATTAGTTGCCATGTATTATACGAGGAGGGACCCAAAGAAAAACGGGAATTTCGTCATAACTTCTTTGTTTCTTAATATTTTTACACCAAATTTTGATCACCTTCAAAGTATTCTCCCTTGACCACAACGCACGTCTGCAAACGATCCTTCCATTGTTCAAAACATTTTTTAAATTCACTTATCGGGAGGTTCTTTAGGCCTTCCAGCGATTTTTGTTTTACCTCCTCCACAGTGGCAGAACGCTTTCCTCTTATGTCCCTTTTGAGTCTGGGTAACAAAAATAAATCACAGGGGGCTAGATCCGGTGAGTAGGGGGGGTGGACAATTGGTGTCATGTTTTACGGAGAGAGCGGTGTGGGCCGGCGGCGTCGTCATGATGGAAGAACCAGTCCCAGATCTGCCCTTTTCTTCCAGATACTCTCCCGAAATCTATTCAAAACCTCCGAGTAGAATTTCTGGTTACCAGTTTGACCCGGGGGAACGAATTCCGCGTGTACAACACCTCAGCAATCGAAGAAACAAATGAGCATTGTCTTTAAGTTTGACTTCACTTAAAGATTCACTTTTTTGGGACGAGGAGAGCCAGATGTCTTCTACTGGCTTGATTGCTGCCTTGTTTCGGGGTCGTATCCATAACACCATGATTCATCACCAGTAATCACCTTGGAAAAAAATGTAGGGTCCTCTTTGGGCTGATTTTGAAGCTCAAAACATGCCTGAAGTCGACTCTTTGCTCGCCTGCGAGAAGGCGAGGGACAAATTTGGCTGCAACTCTTCTCATGTGCAAATCTTCGGATAAAATCCTCTGAATTGAACCCCATGATATTCCAGACATCTCACAGAGCTGATCAATGGTTCGGCGACGGTCTTTACGAACGAGAGCATTGATTTTGTCGACGTTTTTGTCACTTCTTGACGTTGAGGGGCGTCCTGAACGGGGTTGGTCTTCAATTGACATTTCTCCATTTTTAAAACGTGAAAACCACTCGTAGACTCTGGTTTTACTTAGGGCAGCATCCCCATATGCAGTCTCAAGCATTACAATAGTTCCCGCGGCCGATCTCCCCAACAGGAAACAAAATTTCACAGCCGCGCGTTGCTCTCGACAATCGGCCGTCACGTTTTCGGCGAAATGGAAAAAGTTGTTTCACTAAAAAAATTCCCACAGACCAACTGATACACTCACAGCGACAGAACTTTGCACACCAACTCAGGAGACGTGTCCCTCACGGACACCGGATCGAAAAATGGGTTTCCCCACTCCCCCTCTCCACCACAGCGCAATTCCCGTTTTTTTGGGCCCCCCCTCCTATCTAATACATAGGAAATATATTTTTTTATTGAAAATAAACGTTTATTTACGGTTAGTACGGTGTTTACGTTATAAGGGATAATTTTGATACATGTTTCATGGTTAATAAAAAGCAATGTTGCCATATGCTACTTTCAGAAGGGTGTCTGGGTAATTTTTTTAAGTAACCGAATTTAGACACGACATTGCTTAGAAACATGTAATTCTTCAGTGACCTTATATATACCAAATGATCCGTTATGCTCATTTTGTCAGTTACTGTTCATTTGATATAAATTTTGTAATGCAATGTTGTCAAATATCGCCTTATGAAGGATATCTATCGATTTTTTAATTCAATATAAATTTTATGGTATGATAGAGCCTTGTGATGCAGTCTATTACTTCTAGAAGTATAATAACAGGACACCAGTTTTCCAGGAACACCAAAAGATTATACATTTCTGATTTAAGTTGGCATCATCGGAAGTTGATTAAAACTGAGAAACGATCACTTTTAATCATCTAATGATGACAACTTTATTGGCGAAAAGAGACGTGTAATTTTCAGTGTTCGCGGTGTTGCTTCATCAAAATTTTTCAGCCCCTTCTCAATTCTAGATGTATATCTAAAATAGGAATTTAATAAATTTGGGATTCAACATTGCTGCCTACTACTATTAGAAGGATATGTAGGAAAATAAATGTTTGTAATGATTAATTTGATAATTTTGCGTTGCAGTGTTGCCATATACAACTTTTGCAGGAAATTCAGGAAAATCTTTTCTGTGACTGAAAGTAAATGCCTATTTTTAGTCTTTTAATGGTTGATTTGGTAATTTAAATAGTTAATAGGAAGGAAGCCATATTGCCACATTACTTTTAAAAGTAATAAAGTTATAGGGAAATTATTTTCTTTAATTAAATAATTTGGACTTGTTTGACCAATTTTAATTGACGTTGAAGTATCAAAAGAACCGTTATGTCTATTTTCAGTCATGCAATAGTTGATTTAGTGATTAATGTGAAGCAACGTTGCCATATGTAACTTGTAGAAGGACGTCTAGGGACATGAGTTTTTAGATATTTTGTTGATAACGTGACAATTACGCTCGTGACAATCTTCTATCTCGTCGAGATCTTGTAACGGTGAGTTAACAGTCGACTTCTGTTTGCAGAGCTTCATAAGGAGCTGCCTGGCGTATAGGAAGGAGGACCGCATCGACGTCCTCTCCCTGGCCAGGCACGAATACCTCCAGCCGCCGATGCCTAAGCACTCGCGTCTCACATCGAATCAGCAACAACAGCAGCAGCAGCAGCAGCAGGCCCAGCAGCAGCAGCAACAGTCGGGCTCGTTCTCCACGGGTATATTCGGACAGATGAACGCCTCCTCCTCGTCTTAGTGCAGTGCTGTGTTTACGTAAGTTATTTGAGAATCCTGAATGGTGTTCGAGCGACGAGTCGCTCGACGGACGGCCGGGGGTCGAGCGCCGCCCCACGAAATAGTGTTGTGAATAAAATTAGGGACGTCAGCAGCCGGCGCGCGGACTACACTTTCAATCTTCTCTTGATGCTTAAACGCTTCCCTATCTCGGGCCTCTCGGCGCGGGGGCCGCCCCCGAAGGGCCCCCGGGCGAGGGCCGACGACCCGCTGTCCAGTTCATTAAGTGCAAAACTGATTGATAGTCGTATATTTCCTTTTATATATAATACTATATATATATTTATATATATATATATATATAGAACATTTAATAAGTTATTTTATGAAGTGACCTTGCTTTGTATCATAGTGTGTTTTTTGGTTCGCTCTGCCCCGTCCCCCAGCCCCTCCCCCCTCCCGTTCCCGCTCCCGCCCCCCGTTATTCATTATGACGTAGCGTAATGTGTACAGACCCCCATGTTTGCTTGTTATTCGGATGGGAAGAACGAGCAAGGAACTCCGTGGGAGCCGTCCCGGCCGGGGAGCCTCGGTTTAGCGAGCGGTCTCCGGCGGGATACGGGCTCCTCGTCGAGTGGCAGCTTTGAGGCATTTACCGGTTTCGTTCGGAGTTTAATTTTTTCTTTCCTTTTTGTTTCTGTTTCGCCGCCCGACGGTGTCGATTCGGGCGACTGGTCTCTTTGCTATTACTTGGCGCCGCCGGCGTGTGGTAGGCGGCCACGGCGGAACGTAAGTATCATGGGTTTTGCCCACCTTTCATCATAACCTCAAAAGAAATTCAGATTTTTTATTATTATTTTTATTCTGACCCAATAAATTACCATTGTTTTACACACATTAATATAATATATCCCAGTGTCGTCGGACAACTCTCTTGCCCGTTGTGACATTACTAGTAGACAACCTCAGAAATGTCGATATTTTTTGTAAAAATTGTCAAATTTTAATACCCTTTGTATCAGGTTTCAATTTTTTTTATGCTCTTTTGACACACTGAAGCATCGTTAAATATATTTCAATAATCAACACTCAATATTGCACTTTCAAATGCATCCCTTATTTTTTTTTTTTCAAAAACTTGATTGTTTTGTGATTTGCAATTTTGTTGATGCTAATAAATGTACCTAAAAGTACGATCTAAATCGCTTGACATAATTGTCGTTATTTAATGACTACAAAAATATCTGAAATTTATTAAATTTAAGTACAATGGCATTATTTAGTATCTATTGTCAAATTTTAACCGACAATGTCCTTGTCATTTGAGGCTCAAATTTTGTGTCGCTTTTATGATTGTGGTTTTATAGAATGCAATTAAATTAAACATCATAATTATGGGAACCTGGAACGATAGCGTTATTTAATATTGGTAGTCAAATTTTAAATTCGACTACTTTTTTGGTCATTTATTTTCTTCAAATTGATTCCAAAGAGCAACGCATTTTACATCCTGCGCATGCTTGAATGTCTGCAATTCATATAAATCTGGGAAAATTGACATTATTCAACATCAATTAAGTTTTAAAATTTGTCATTTTTATCATATTTTATCATAATTAATTTCTAGCTATTTTTTAAGCAGGTTTAGTCGTTTGAATAAGTTGATTATGAGGCGGTCCAGTCCCCAATTTTAATATTTAAAAATTGACAACTTTTACAATCACCATTTTCTTTCAAATCATTGATCATAGTCACATTTTATAATTTGACAACTTGTCAAATGTCATTTTCTTTAAAATCCGTTAGAATCACTTTGCAACCTTAGATGTCATAAATCTAAAAAGGGCCTTGTTTAATATGAATAGACAACTTTTTTAATTTGACACTATATACTAAATTTTAGCCATTTTATTTATAATGTGGACGCCAAGATTCTTGGAATTTCATTAAGTATATTTCAAAACGCGACAGTTTTTGTCAAAAGAATTTTAATTTTTGACAATTTGACGTTATTTCTTATTCACAGCTAAATTTTATTATTTGACACGTCAAATACAAATCAATTTAAATTTCACTTTGGTGTTATATTTTATCATCAAATTCTGTTTGTCAATTTTTTTTCGAATATTAACCAGCTATTTTGCAATTGGTTTTTATTTTATACGATTTACAAAAACCTGAGACAATTGACAATATTTAATATGTACAATGAATTTTAAAATTTGACAATTTTTACCAAATATTTCCTTTAAAGTGTAGATAGTGAATATCCAGACTCTTGGTATTCATTAATTATATTTTAAAATTTGACAACTTCTGTCAAATATTACAAATTTTTTCTCAAATATGGATCAATTTAAATCCTTTTTGATATTGAGCTCTCAAACCTTGTTTTTAAAAACTTGACAACTTGATGACAATTGGCAATAATTTACATCTATTTTTATCGTCAATTATATTTGTCAATTTTCGTTAAATATTAACCGGCTGTTTAGCCATTGGTTCTTGTTTTATAGTTGCGGTTTTCCACTATTTACATAACCCCGCATCTACAATTTATTTAAAATGTATAATGAATTTTAAAATTTGACAACTGTCAAATATAACTAAATTTTAATACTCGACATTTTGGTATGAACCAATTTTTTTTTTTTTATTGAGTTCTCAAAGTTTTTTTGTCAATTTATCTAAAATTAACATTTTACTATGACATAATATTTGACAATTTTTGTAAAATATTTAACTATTTCAATTGGTTTTTATTTTATAATTGATTTTTCAATATTTACGTAAGCGTCTGATTGACAAAAACCTGAGGGCATTGACAACGCTCGAAATGCATGGTTTTTAAAATTTGACAAAAACATACCAAGTTTCAGCCATTTTTTTCAAAACCTACACCAAAATTTGTTTTAGTCCAAGAATACCAAGGTACCTTGGCATTCATCTTACAAAATTTAACAATGTCTGTCAAATATTAGTCATTCTTTTTGATACCATAGTTTATATAATTATTTAATTAATTATTTTAATATTTAACACTTTGAATTGAACCAATTTCAATTTACTATCGATGTTGGGCTCACGCCATTCGTTACTTGAAATTTATCTGACACTTTACTGCCTAAATAAATTTTAAAATTTGACAATCTTATTTTTTTTTTTTTTATAATAGACGTCTTATTATCCTTTGTAATTGTTTCTTTTTTATGTAATTATTCCTTGTTTTTCATTGACGTTTGACAGGTTCATATAACCTAGAGCCTAAATTAGAGGCGACAGATTGTCGACTGATACCGATTGTCAAATTTTAAAATTGACAATTTTTGTCAAATTAGTAGGACAAATTAGTTCCAACTTTGAAAAAACGGAAAATTGGCGCTGTATTTATGTTTATTTTATGAAATTCTCAATTTTGTCCAACGATTTTCTTACTGTAGAGGTTTTTTAAACTTTCGAATTTCTAGTTTAGGGAACCAAACGTTGCCGGACATAATGTCAGCTGTCAAATAAGCTGCCATTTGGCTAAAATCCTTTAAGCTATATTGAATACAAAATTTGGATGGCAAGTTTTTGGTTTAAATAAAAAATGTGAGGTTATGATGGTTAGGTCAAAGGAACAAGCGCAGGCGCCGTAATAGCAAAAGGGTTCCTTGCCAGTTTTCCTTGCATGTACACTATGCAATTTTTTTATTTTTTATTTATTTTTTTTTTTTGTAAATTTCAGCCAGGAAAGTCGTAGTAGTGCATAATCATCGCTAACCTCAGTATTCAAAACAAAAAAAAAAAACACTTAGGTTCTAAGTTATGTAATAGTTTATATGTATATAAGTGAAAGCTTGATATTTTGAATATATTTGAGGTTAAGTGTGCGAAATGTCTCAAACGATACAAGATTCAAGTCCGTTCATCGGCGGCGTGGCGCAACCCCCCGGCCGGACAACCGGTCCCCCCCCCCCCCTGTATAGTATGCTAGTGTATATTACACGTTGTTACAAATAGAGTGAGGTCCGGCGGGGGGCGGCGGGCGCCGCGCGGGCTCGTGTAAATATCTTGTAATAAGTCGCGCTGCAATACATGCCAAACATGTCCATATAATTAAAACTCGCAATTAATGAAAACAAAAAAAATACATGTTACTTATTTATACTGTGCTGTTTGTGTAAAAAAGGTGGCACGTGCCTGCCGTGGACTTTGTGATAAGAGTAGTTGAAGAGTCATGTTCTAGAATGCAAAAAAAAAAATGTATCGTTATTATTATTGTTTTATTGTACTGTATCTATACCTTTATTTTATACAATCGTTCACAGTTTTTTTTTTTCCTTTGGTATATTCTACCGTTGTACATACAGTGTGTAAATGACTACACAGTAAAGTTTTCAAAATTAAGATAATTTATTTCCCCTTCGATTTACTTAAAAGAAATATAAGTTCTAATTTAATATCGACGTTTTACTTCATATTATTGTGATGGCGGACGATCGTAGACTGAACAACTAGTAATAAAGGTAAGTATCTGAAAATATTCGTATGATGATCATATGGACGCACGAGAAACTGTCAAGTTCCATGGCGCCAGCGGATTTGCACTAAATCTGATGGTGCTCTAGGTAGGTATGAATTTCGAAATTCTGAGGTTCTGACGACCTTTTTCTCCGTTTTCCAAGAAAACCGACGGTTTCTCGTTAAAACAGAGATCTCCACCGTATTCCGGAGTTCGATTTACGTAGTGTACAGTGGAATCTGTGCCGATTTTAATACTTTCGTGTTTTTCATAAAATGTAAGGCTATAGTCCATCAATCTTTGTCGACTAAAAAACATTCTCTCGAGACTAAATCTGAAAACAATCATATGGACGCACGAGAAGCTGTCAAGTTCCATGGCGCCAGCGGATTTGCACTAAATCTGATGGTTCTCTAGGTAGGTATGAATTTCGAAATTCTGAGGTTCTGACGACCTTTTTCGCCGTTTTACAAGAAAACCGACAGTTTCTCGTTAAAACGGAGATCTCCACCGTATTCCGGAGTTCGATTTACGTAGTGTACAGTGGAATCTGTGCCGATTTTAATACTTTCGTGTTTTTCATAAAATGTAAGGCTATAGTCCATCAATCTTTGTCGACTAAAAAACATTCTCTCGAGACTAAATCTGAAAACAATCATATGGACGCACGAGAAGCTGTCAAGTTCAATGGCGCCAGCGGATTTGCACTAAATCTGATGGTGCTCTAGGTAGGTATGAATTTCGAAATTCTGAGGTTCTGACGACCTTTTTCGCCGTTTTACAAGAAAACCGACAGTTTCTCGTTAAAACGGAGATCTCCACCGTATTCCGGAGTTCGATTTACGTAGTGTACAGTGGAATCTGTGCCGATTTTAATACTTTCGTGTTTTTCATAAAATGTAAGGCTATAGTCCATCAATCTTTGTCGACTAAAAAACATTCTCTCGAGACTAAATCTGAAAACAATCATATGGACGCACGAGAAGCTGTCAAGTTCCATGGCGCCAGCGGATTTGCACTAAATCTGATGGTTCTCTAGGTAGGTATGAATTTCGAAATTCTGAGGTTCTGACGACCTTTTTCGCCGTTTTACAAGAAAACCGACAGTTTCTCGTTAAAACGGAGATCTCCACCGTATTCCGGAGTTCGATTTACGTAGTGTACAGTGGAATCTGTGCCGATTTTAATACTTTCGTGTTTTTCATAAAATGTAAGGCTATAGTCCATCAATCTTTGTCGACTAAAAAACATTCTCTCGAGACTAAATCTGAAAACAATCATATGGACGCACGAGAAGCTGTCAAGTTCAATGGCGCCAGCGGATTTGCACTAAATCTGATGGTGCTCTAGGTAGGTATGAATTTCGAAATTCTGAGGTTCTGACGACCTTTTTCGCCGTTTTACAAGAAAACCGACAGTTTCTCGTTAAAACGGAGATCTCCACCGTATTCCGGAGTTCGATTTACGTAGTGTACAGTGGAATCTGTGCCGATTTTAATACTTTCGTGTTTTTCATAAAATGTAAGGCTATAGTCCATCAATCTTTGTCGACTAAAAAACATTCTCTCGAGACTAAATCTGAAAACAATCATATGGACGCACGAGAAGCTGTCAAGTTCCATGGCGCCAGCGGATTTGCACTAAATCTGATGGTGCTCTAGGTAGGTATGAATTTCGAAATTCTGAGGTTCTGACGACCTTTTTCGCCGTTTTACAAGAAAACCGACAGTTTCTCGTTAAAACGGAGATCTCCACCGTATTCCGGAGTTCGATTTACGTAGTGTACAGTGGAATCTGTGCCGATTTTAATACTTTCGTGTTTTTCATAAAATGTAAGGCTATAGTCCATCAATCTTTGTCGACTAAAAAACATTCTCTCGAGACTAAATCTGAAAACAATCATATGGACGCACGAGAAGCTGTCAAGTTCCATGGCGCCAGCGGATTTGCACTAAATCTGATGGTGCTCTAGGTAGGTATGAATTTCGAAATTCTGAGGTTCTGACGACCTTTTTCGCCGTTTTACAAGAAAACCGACAGTTTCTCGTTAAAACGGAGATCTCCACCGTATTCCGGAGTTCGATTTACGTAGTGTACAGTGGAATCTGTGCCGATTTTAATACTTTCGTGTTTTTCATAAAATGTAAGGCTATAGTCCATCAATCTTTGTCGACTAAAAAACATTCTCTCGAGACTAAATCTGAAAACAATCATATGGACGCACGAGAAGCTGTCAAGTTCAATGGCGCCAGCGGATTTGCACTAAATCTGATGGTGCTCTAGGTAGGTATGAATTTCGAAATTCTGAGGTTCTGACGACCTTTTTCGCCGTTTTACAAGAAAACCGACAGTTTCTCGTTAAAACGGAGATCTCCACCGTATTCCGGAGTTCGATTTACGTAGTGTACAGTGGAATCTGTGCCGATTTTAATACTTTCGTGTTTTTCATAAAATGTAAGGCTATAGTCCATCAATCTTTGTCGACTAAAAAACATTCTCTCGAGACTAAATCTGAAAACAATCATATGGACGCACGAGAAGCTGTCAAGTTCCATGGCGCCAGCGGATTTGCACTAAATCTGATGGTGCTCTAGGTAGGTATGAATTTCGAAATTCTGAGGTTCTGACGACCTTTTTCGCCGTTTTACAAGAAAACCGACAGTTTCTCGTTAAAACGGAGATCTCCACCGTATTCCGGAGTTCGATTTACGTAGTGTACAGTGGAATCTGTGCCGATTTTAATACTTTCGTGTTTTTCATAAAATGTAAGGCTATAGTCCATCAATCTTTGTCGACTAAAAAACATTCTCTCGAGACTAAATCTGAAAACAATCATATGGACGCACGAGAAGCTGTCAAGTTCCATGGCGCCAGCGGATTTGCACTAAATCTGATGGTGCTCTAGGTAGGTATGAATTTCGAAATTCTGAGGTTCTGACGACCTTTTTCGCCGTTTTACAAGAAAACCGACAGTTTCTCGTTAAAACGGAGATCTCCACCGTATTCCGGAGTTCGATTTACGTAGTGTACAGTGGAATCTGTGCCGATTTTAATACTTTCGTGTTTTTCATAAAATGTAAGGCTATAGTCCATCAATTTTTGTTGACTAAAAAACATTCTCTCGAGAATAAATCTGAAAACAATCATATGGACGTACGAGAAGCTGTCAAGTTCAATGGCGCCAGCGGATTTGCACTAAATCTGATGGTTCTCTAGGTAGGTATGAATTTCGAAATTCTGAGGTTCCGACAACCTTTTTCTCCGTTTTACAAGAAAACCGACAGTTTCTCGTTAAAACGGAGATCTTCACCGCATTCCGGAGTTCGATTTACGTAGTGTACAGTGGAATCTGTGCCGATTTTAATACTTTCGTGTTTTTCATAATATGTAAGGCTATAGTCCATCAATTTTTGTCGACTAAAAAACATTCTCTCGAGAATAAATCTGAAAACAATCATATGGACGTACGAGAAGCTGTCAAGTTCAATGGCGCCAGCGGATTTGCACTAAATCTGATGGTTCTCTAGGTAGGTATGAATTTCGAAATTCTGAGGTTCCGACAACCTTTTTCTCCGTTTTACAAGAAAACCGACAGTTTCTCGTTAAAACGGAGATCTTCACCGCATTCCGGAGTTCGATTTACGTAGTGTACAGTGGAATCTGTGCCGATTTTAATACTTTCGTGTTTTTCATAATATGTAAGGCTATAGTCCATCAATTTTTGTCGACTAAAAAACATTCTCTCGAGAATAAATCTGAAAACAATCATATGGACGTACGAGAAGCTGTCAAGTTCAATGGCGCCAGCGGATTTGCACTAAATCTGATGGTTCTCTAGGTAGGAATTTCGAAATTCTGAGGTTCCGACGACCTTTTTCGCCGTTTTACAAGAAAACCGGCAGTTTCTTGTTAAAACAGAGATCTCCACCGTATTCCGGAGTTCGATTTACGTAGTGTACAGTGGAATCTGTGCTGATTTTAATACTTTCGTGTTTATCATAAAATGTAAGGCTATAGTCCATCAATTTTTGTCGACTAAAAAACATTCTCTCGAGAATAAATCTGAAAACAATCATATGGACGCACGAGAAGCTGTCAAGTTCCATGGCGCCAGCGGATTTGCACTAAATCTGATGGTTCTCTAGGTAGGTATGAATTTCGAAATTCTGAGGTTGTGACGACCTTTTTCTCCGTTTTCCAAGAAAACCGACAGTTTCTCGTTAAAACAGAGATCTCCACCGTATTCCGGAGTTCGATTTACGTAGTGTACAGTGGAATCTGTGCCGATTTTAATACTTTCGTGTTTTTCATAATATGTAAGGCTATAGTCCATCAATTTTTGTCGACTAAAAAACATTCTCTCGAGAATAAATCTGAAAACAATCATATGGACGTACGAGAAGCTGTCAAGTTCAATGGCGCCAGCGGATTTGCACTAAATCTGATGGTTCTCTAGGTAGGAATTTCGAAATTCTGAGGTTCCGACGACATTTTTCGCCGTTTTACAAGAAAGCCGGCAGTTTCTTGTTAAAACAGAGATCTCCACCGTATTCCGGAGTTCGATTTACGTAGTGTACAGTGGAATCTGTGCCGATTTTAATACTTTCGTGTTTTTCATAAAATGTAAGGCTATAGTCCATCAATTTTTGTCGACTAAAAAACATTCTCTCGAGAATAAATCTGAAAACAATCATATGGACGTACGAGAACTGTCAAGTTCAATGGCGCCAGCGGATTTGCACTAAATCTGATGGTTCTCTAGGTATGAATTTCGAAATTCTGAGGTTCCGACAACCTTTTTCTCCGTTTTACAAGAAAACCGACAGTTTCTCGTTAAAACGGAGATCTCCACCGCATTCCGGAGTTCGATTTACGTAGTGTACAGTGGAATCTGTGCCGATTTTAATTCTTTTGTGTTTTTCATAAAATGTAAGGCTATAGTCCATCAATTTTTGTCGACTAAAAAACATTCTCTGGAGAATAAATCTGAAAACAATCATATGGACGCACGAGAAGCTGTCAAGTTCCATGGCGCCAGCGGATTTGCACTAAATCTGATGGTTCTCTAGGTAGGTATGAATTTCGAAATTCTGAGGTTCCGACGACCTTTTTCGCCGTTTTACAAGAAAACCGGCAGTTTCTCGTTAAAACAGAGATCTCCACCGTATTCCGGAGTTCGATTTACGTAGTGTACAGTGGAATCTGTGCCGATTTTAATACTTTCGTGTTTTTCATAAAATGTAAGGCTATAGTCCATCAATTTTTGTCGACTAAAAAACATTCTCTCGAGAATAAATCTGAAAACAATCATATGGACGTACGAGAAGCTGTCAAGTTCAATGGCGCCAGCGGATTTGCACTAAATCTGATGGTGCTCTAGGTAGGTATGAATTTCGAAATTCTGAGGTTCTGACGACCTTTTTCTCCGTTTTGCAAGAAAACCGACAGTTTCTCGTTAAAACAGAGATCTCCACCGTATTCCGGAGTTCGATTTACGTAGTGTACAGTGGAATCTGTGCCGATTTTAATACTTTCGTGTTTATCATAAAATGTAAGGCTATAGTCCATCAATTTTTGTCGACTAAAAAACATTCTCTCGAGAATAAATCTGAAAACAATCATATGGACGTACGAGAACTGTCAAGTTCAATGGCGCCAGCGGATTTGCACTAAATCTGATGGTTCTCTAGGTAGGTATGAATTTCGAAATTCTGAGGTTCCGACAACCTTTTTCTCCGTTTTACAAGAAAACCGACAGTTTCTCGTTAAAACGGAGATCTTCACCGCATTCCGGAGTTCGATTTACGTAGTGTACAGTGGAATCTGTGCCGATTTTAATACTTTCGTGTTTTTCATAATATGTAAGGCTATAGTCCATCAATTTTTGTCGACTAAAAAACATTCTCTCGAGAATAAATCTGAAAACAATCATATGGACGTACGAGAAGCTGTCAAGTTCAATGGCGCCAGCGGATTTGCACTAAATCTGATGGTTCTCTAGGTAGGAATTTCGAAATTCTGAGGTTCCGACGACCTTTTTCGCCGTTTTACAAGAAAACCGGCAGTTTCTTGTTAAAACAGAGATCTCCACCGTATTCCGGAGTTCGATTTATGTAGTGTACAGTGGAATCTGTGCTGATTTTAATACTTTCGTGTTTATCATAAAATGTAAGGCTATAGTCCATCAATTTTTGTCGACTAAAAAACATTCTTTCGAGAATAAATCTGAAAACAATCATATGGACGTACGAGAACTGTCAAGTTCAATGGCGCCAGCGGATTTGCACTAAATCTGATGGTTCTCTAGGTAGGTATGAATTTCGAAATTCTGAGGTTCCGACAACCTTTTTCTCCGTTTTACAAGAAAACCGACAGTTTCTCGTTAAAACGGAGATCTTCACCGCATTCCGGAGTTCGATTTACGTAGTGTACAGTGGAATCTGTGCCGATTTTAATACTTTCGTGTTTTTCATAATATGTAAGGCTATAGTCCATCAATTTTTGTCGACTAAAAAACATTCTCTCGAGAATAAATCTGAAAACAATCATATGGACGTACGAGAAGCTGTCAAGTTCAATGGCGCCAGCGGATTTGCACTAAATCTGATGGTTCTCTAGGTAGGAATTTCGAAATTCTGAGGTTCCGACGACCTTTTTCGCCGTTTTACAAGAAAACCGGCAGTTTCTTGTTAAAACAGAGATCTCCACCGTATTCCGGAGTTCGATTTACGTAGTGTACAGTGGAATCTGTGCTGATTTTAATACTTTCGTGTTTATCATAAAATGTAAGGCTATAGTCCATCAATTTTTGTCGACTAAAAAACATTCTCTCGAGAATAAATCTGAAAACAATCATATGGACGCACGAGAAGCTGTCAAGTTCCATGGCGCCAGCGGATTTGCACTAAATCTGATGGTTCTCTAGGTAGGTATGAATTTCGAAATTCTGAGGTTCTGACGACCTTTTTCTCCGTTTTCCAAGAAAACCGACAGTTTCTCGTTAAAACAGAGATCTCCACCGTATTCCGGAGTTCGATTTACGTAGTGTACAGTGGAATCTGTGCCGATTTTAATTCTTTTGTGTTTTTCATAAAATGTAAGGCTATAGTCCATCAATTTTTGTCGACTAAAAAACATTCTCTCGAGACTAAATCTGAAAACAATCATATGGACGCACGAGAAGCTGTCAAGTTCCATGGCGCCAGCGGATTTGCACTAAATCTGATGGTTCTCTAGGTAGGTATGAATTTCGAAATTCTGAGGTTCCGACGACCTTTTTCGCCGTTTTACAAGAAAACCGGCAGTTTCTCGTTAAAACAGAGATCTCCACCGTATTCCGGAGTTCGATTTACGTAGTGTACAGTGGAATCTGTGCCGATTTTAATTCTTTTGTGTTTTTCATAAAATGTAAGGCTATAGTCCATCAATTTTTGTCGACTAAAAAACATTCTCTCGAGACTAAATCTGAAAACAATCATATGGACGCACGAGAAGCTGTCAAGTTCCATGGCGCCAGCGGATTTGCACTAAATCTGATGGTTCTCTAGGTAGGTATGAATTTCGAAATTCTGAGGTTCTGACGACCTTTTTCTCCGTTTTACAAGAAAACCGACAGTTTCTCGTTAAAACGGAGATCTTCACCGCATTCCGGAGTTCGATTTACGTAGTGTACAGTGGAATCTGTGCCGATTTTAATACTTTCGTGTTTTTCATAATATGTAAGGCTATAGTCCATCAATTTTTGTCGACTAAAAAACATTCTCTCGAGAATAAATCTGAAAACAATCATATGGACGTACGAGAAGCTGTCAAGTTCAATGGCGCCAGCGGATTTGCACTAAATCTGATGGTTCTCTAGGTAGGTATGAATTTCGAAATTCTGAGGTTCCGACAACCTTTTTCTCCGTTTTACAAGAAAACCGACAGTTTCTCGTTAAAACGGAGATCTTCACCGCATTCCGGAGTTCGATTTACGTAGTGTACAGTGGAATCTGTGCCGATTTTAATACTTTCGTGTTTTTCATAATATGTAAGGCTATAGTCCATCAATTTTTGTCGACTAAAAAACATTCTCTCGAGAATAAATCTGAAAACAATCATATGGACGTACGAGAAGCTGTCAAGTTCAATGGCGCCAGCGGATTTGCACTAAATCTGATGGTTCTCTAGGTAGGAATTTCGAAATTCTGAGGTTCCGACGACCTTTTTCGCCGTTTTACAAGAAAACCGGCAGTTTCTTGTTAAAACAGAGATCTCCACCGTATTCCGGAGTTCGATTTACGTAGTGTACAGTGGAATCTGTGCTGATTTTAATACTTTCGTGTTTATCATAAAATGTAAGGCTATAGTCCATCAATTTTTGTCGACTAAAAAACATTCTCTCGAGAATAAATCTGAAAACAATCATATGGACGCACGAGAAGCTGTCAAGTTCCATGGCGCCAGCGGATTTGCACTAAATCTGATGGTTCTCTAGGTAGGTATGAATTTCGAAATTCTGAGGTTCTGACGACCTTTTTCTCCGTTTTCCAAGAAAACCGACAGTTTCTCGTTAAAACAGAGATCTCCACCGTATTCCGGAGTTCGATTTACGTAGTGTACAGTGGAATCTGTGCCGATTTTAATACTTTCGTGTTTTTCATAATATGTAAGGCTATAGTCCATCAATTTTTGTCGACTAAAAAACATTCTCTCGAGAATAAATCTGAAAACAATCATATGGACGTACGAGAAGCTGTCAAGTTCAATGGCGCCAGCGGATTTGCACTAAATCTGATGGTTCTCTAGGTAGGAATTTCGAAATTCTGAGGTTCCGACGACATTTTTCGCCGTTTTACAAGAAAACCGGCAGTTTCTTGTTAAAACAGAGATCTCCACCGTATTCCGGAGTTCGATTTACGTAGTGTACAGTGGAATCTGTGCTGATTTTAATACTTTCGTGTTTATCATAAAATGTAAGGCTATAGTCCATCAATTTTTGTCGACTAAAAAACATTCTCTCGAGAATAAATCTGAAAACAATCATATGGACGCACGAGAAGCTGTCAAGTTCCATGGCGCCAGCGGATTTGCACTAAATCTGATGGTTCTCTAGGTAGGTATGAATTTCGAAATTCTGAGGTTCTGACGACCTTTTTCTCCGTTTTCCAAGAAAACCGACAGTTTCTCGTTAAAACAGAGATCTCCACCGTATTCCGGAGTTCGATTTACGTAGTGTACAGTGGAATCTGTGCTGATTTTAATACTTTCGTGTTTTTCATAAAATGTAAGGCTATAGTCCATCAATTTTTGTCGACTAAAAAACATTCTCTGGAGAATAAATCTGAAAACAATCATATGGACGCACGAGAAGCTGTCAAGTTCCATGGCGCCAGCGGATTTGCACTAAATCTGATGGTGCTCTAGGTAGGTATGAATTTCGAAATTCTGAGGTTCTGACGACCTTTTTCTCCGTTTTCCAAGAAAACCGACAGTTTCTCGTTAAAACAGAGATCTCCACCGTATTCCGGAGTTCGATTTACGTAGTGTACAGTGGAATCTGTGCTGATTTTAATACTTTCGTGTTTATCATAAAATGTAAGGCTATAGTCCATCAATTTTTGTCGACTAAAAAACATTCTCTCGAGAATAAATCTGAAAACAATCATATGGACGTACGAGAACTGTCAAGTTCAATGGCGCCAGCGGATTTGCACTAAATCTGATGGTTCTCTAGGTATGAATTTCGAAATTCTGAGGTTCCGACAACCTTTTTCTCCGTTTTACAAGAAAACCGACAGTTTCTCGTTAAAACGGAGATCTCCACCGCATTCCGGAGTTCGATTTACGTAGTGTACAGTGGAATCTGTGCCGATTTTAATTCTTTTGTGTTTTTCATAAAATGTAAGGCTATAGTCCATCAATTTTTGTCGACTAAAAAACATTCTCTGGAGAATAAATCTGAAAACAATCATATGGACGTACGAGAACTGTCAAGTTCAATGGCGCCAGCGGATTTGCACTAAATCTGATGGTTCTCTAGGTATGAATTTCGAAATTCTGAGGTTCCGACAACCTTTTTCTCCGTTTTACAAGAAAACCGACAGTTTCTCGTTAAAACGGAGATCTCCACCGCATTCCGGAGTTCGATTTACGTAGTGTACAGTGGAATCTGTGCCGATTTTAATACTTTCGTGTTTTTCATAAAATGTAAGGCTATAGTCCATCAATTTTTGTCGACTAAAAAACATTCTCTCGAGAATAAATCTGAAAACAATCATATGGACGTACGAGAACTGTCAAGTTCAATGGCGCCAGCGGATTTGCACTAAATCTGATGGTTCTCTAGGTATGAATTTCGAAATTCTGAGGTTCCGACAACCTTTTTCTCCGTTTTACAAGAAAACCGACAGTTTCTCGTTAAAACGGAGATCTCCACCGCATTCCGGAGTTCGATTTACGTAGTGTACAGTGGAATCTGTGCCGATTTTAATTCTTTTGTGTTTTTCATAAAATGTAAGGCTATAGTCCATCAATTTTTGTCGACTAAAAAACATTCTCTGGAGAATAAATCTGAAAACAATCATATGGACGCACGAGAAGCTGTCAAGTTCCATGGCGCCAGCGGATTTGCACTAAATCTGATGGTTCTCTAGGTAGGTATGAATTTCGAAATTCTGAGGTTCCGACGACCTTTTTCGCCGTTTTACAAGAAAACCGGCAGTTTCTCGTTAAAACAGAGATCTCCACCGTATTCCGGAGTTCGATTTACGTAGTGTACAGTGGAATCTGTGCCGATTTTAATACTTTCGTGTTTTTCATAAAATGTAAGGCTATAGTCCATCAATTTTTGTCGACTAAAAAACATTCTCTCGAGAATAAATCTGAAAACAATCATATGGACGTACGAGAAGCTGTCAAGTTCAATGGCGCCAGCGGATTTGCACTAAATCTGATGGTGCTCTAGGTAGGTATGAATTTCGAAATTCTGAGGTTCTGACGACCTTTTTCTCCGTTTTGCAAGAAAACCGACAGTTTCTCGTTAAAACAGAGATCTCCACCGTATTCCGGAGTTCGATTTACGTAGTGTACAGTGGAATCTGTGCCGATTTTAATACTTTCGTGTTTATCATAAAATGTAAGGCTATAGTCCATCAATTTTTGTCGACTAAAAAACATTCTCTCGAGAATAAATCTGAAAACAATCATATGGACGTACGAGAACTGTCAAGTTCAATGGCGCCAGCGGATTTGCACTAAATCTGATGGTTCTCTAGGTAGGTATGAATTTCGAAATTCTGAGGTTCCGACAACCTTTTTCTCCGTTTTACAAGAAAACCGACAGTTTCTCGTTAAAACGGAGATCTTCACCGCATTCCGGAGTTCGATTTACGTAGTGTACAGTGGAATCTGTGCCGATTTTAATACTTTCGTGTTTTTCATAATATGTAAGGCTATAGTCCATCAATTTTTGTCGACTAAAAAACATTCTCTCGAGAATAAATCTGAAAACAATCATATGGACGTACGAGAAGCTGTCAAGTTCAATGGCGCCAGCGGATTTGCACTAAATCTGATGGTTCTCTAGGTAGGAATTTCGAAATTCTGAGGTTCCGACGACCTTTTTCGCCGTTTTACAAGAAAACCGGCAGTTTCTTGTTAAAACAGAGATCTCCACCGTATTCCGGAGTTCGATTTACGTAGTGTACAGTGGAATCTGTGCTGATTTTAATACTTTCGTGTTTATCATAAAATGTAAGGCTATAGTCCATCAATTTTTGTCGACTAAAAAACATTCTTTCGAGAATAAATCTGAAAACAATCATATGGACGTACGAGAACTGTCAAGTTCAATGGCGCCAGCGGATTTGCACTAAATCTGATGGTTCTCTAGGTAGGTATGAATTTCGAAATTCTGAGGTTCCGACAACCTTTTTCTCCGTTTTACAAGAAAACCGACAGTTTCTCGTTAAAACGGAGATCTTCACCGCATTCCGGAGTTCGATTTACGTAGTGTACAGTGGAATCTGTGCCGATTTTAATACTTTCGTGTTTTTCATAATATGTAAGGCTATAGTCCATCAATTTTTGTCGACTAAAAAACATTCTCTCGAGAATAAATCTGAAAACAATCATATGGACGTACGAGAAGCTGTCAAGTTCAATGGCGCCAGCGGATTTGCACTAAATCTGATGGTTCTCTAGGTAGGAATTTCGAAATTCTGAGGTTCCGACGACCTTTTTCGCCGTTTTACAAGAAAACCGGCAGTTTCTTGTTAAAACAGAGATCTCCACCGTATTCCGGAGTTCGATTTACGTAGTGTACAGTGGAATCTGTGCTGATTTTAATACTTTCGTGTTTATCATAAAATGTAAGGCTATAGTCCATCAATTTTTGTCGACTAAAAAACATTCTCTCGAGAATAAATCTGAAAACAATCATATGGACGCACGAGAAGCTGTCAAGTTCCATGGCGCCAGCGGATTTGCACTAAATCTGATGGTTCTCTAGGTAGGTATGAATTTCGAAATTCTGAGGTTCTGACGACCTTTTTCTCCGTTTTCCAAGAAAACCGACAGTTTCTCGTTAAAACAGAGATCTTCACCGTATTCCGGAGT
The DNA here is from genome assembly GCA_037954035.1 of Rosalia funebris. Taxonomy (NCBI): domain Eukaryota; kingdom Metazoa; phylum Arthropoda; class Insecta; order Coleoptera; family Cerambycidae; genus Rosalia; species Rosalia funebris. Next base: position 19,138,120 of record JAZFAV010000039.1, on the reverse strand, counting down.
TCGATTTACGTAGTGTACAGTGGAATCTGTGCCGATTTTAATTCTTTTGTGTTTTTCATAAAATGTAAGGCTATAGTCCATCAATTTTTGTCGACTAAAAAACATTCTCTCGAGACTAAATCTGAAAACAATCATATGGACGCACGAGAAGCTGTCAAGTTCCATGGCGCCAGCGGATTTGCACTAAATCTGATGGTTCTCTAGGTAGGTATGAATTTCGAAATTCTGAGGTTCCGACGACCTTTTTCGCCGTTTTACAAGAAAACCGGCAGTTTCTCGTTAAAACAGAGATCTCCACCGTATTCCGGAGTTCGATTTACGTAGTGTACAGTGGAATCTATGCCGATTTTAATTCTTTTGTGTTTTTCATAAAATGTAAGGCTATAGTCCATCAATTTTTGTCGACTAAAAAACATTCTCTCGAGACTAAATCTGAAAACAATCATATGGACGCACGAGAAGCTGTCAAGTTCCATGGCGCCAGCGGATTTGCACTAAATCTGATGGTTCTCTAGGTAGGTATGAATTTCGAAATTCTGAGGTTCTGACGACCTTTTTCTCCGTTTTGCAAGAAAACCGACAGTTTCTCGTTAAAACAGAGATCTCCACCGTATTCCGGAGTTCGATTTACGTAGTGTACAGTGGAATCTGTGCTGATTTTAATACTTTCGTGTTTTTCATAAAATGTAAGGCTATAGTCCATCAATTTTTGTCGACTAAAAAACATTCTCTGGAGAATAAATCTGAAAACAATCATATGGACGCACGAGAAGCTGTCAAGTTCCATGGCGCCAGCGGATTTGCACTAAATCTGATGGTGCTCTAGGTAGGTATGAATTTCGAAACTCTGAGGTTCTGACGACCTTTTTCTCCGTTTTCCAAGAAAACCGACAGTTTCTCGTTAAAACAGAGATCTCCACCGTATTCCGGAGTTCGATTTACGTAGTGTACAGTGGAATCTGTGCTGATTTTAATACTTTCGTGTTTATCATAAAATGTAAGGCTATAGTCCATCAATTTTTGTCGACTAAAAAACATTCTCTCGAGAATAAATCTGAAAACAATCATATGGACGTACGAGAAGCTGTCAAGTTCAATGGCGCCAGCGGATTTGCACTAAATCTGATGGTTCTCTAGGTAGGAATTTCGAAATTCTGAGGTTCCGACGACCTTTTTCGCCATTTTACAAGAAAACCGGCAGTTTCTTGTTAAAACAGAGATCTCCACCGTATTCCGGAGTTCGATTTACGTAGTGTACAGTGGAATCTCTGCTGATTTTAATACTTTCGTGTTTTTCATAAAATGTAAGGCTATAGTCCATCAATTTTTGTCGACTAAAAAACATTCTCTGGAGAATAAATCTGAAAACAATCATATGGACGCACGAGAAGCTGTCAAGTTCCATGGCGCCAGCGGATTTGCACTAAATCTGATGGTGCTCTAGGTAGGTATGAATTTCGAAATTCTGAGGTTCTGACAATCTTTTTCTCCGTTTTACAAGAAAACCGACGGTTTCTCGTTAAAACAGAGATCTCCACCGTATTCCGGAGTTCGATTTACGTAGTGTACAGTGGAATCTGTGCCGATTTTAATACTTTTGTGTTTTTCATAAAATGTAAGGCTATAGTCCATCAATTTTTGTCGACTAAAAAACATTCTCTCGAGACTAAATCTGAAAACAATCATATGAACGCACGAGAAGCTGTCAAGTTCCATGGCGTCAGCGGATTTGCACTAAATCTGATGGTGCTCTAGGTAGGTATGAATTTCGAAATTCTGAGGTTCTGACGACCTTTTTCTCCGTTTTGCAAGAAAACCGACAGTTTCTCGTTAAAACAGAGATCTCCACCGTATTCCGGAGTTCGATTTACGTAGTGTACAGTGGAATCTGTGCCGATTTTAATTCTTTTGTGTTTTTCATAAAATGTAAGGCTATAGTCCATCAATTTTTGTCGACTAAAAAACATTCTCTCGAGACTAAATCTGAAAACAATCATATGGACGCACGAGAAGCTGTCAAGTTCCATGGCGCCAGCGGATTTGCACTAAATCTGATGGTGCTCTAGGTAGGTATGAATTTCGAAACTCTGAGGTTCTGACGACCTTTTTCTCCGTTTTCCAAGAAAACCGACAGTTTCTCGTTAAAACGGAGATCTCCACCGTATTCCGGAGTTCGATTTACGTAGTGTACAGTGGAATCTGTGCTGATTTTAATACTTTCGTGTTTATCATAAAATGTAAGGCTATAGTCCATCAATTTTTGTCGACTAAAAAACATTCTTTCGAGAATAAATCTGAAAACAATCATATGGACGTACGAGAACTGTCAAGTTCAATGGCGCCAGCGGATTTGCACTAAATCTGATGGTTCTCTAGGTAGGTATGAATTTCGAAATTCTGAGGTTCCGACAACCTTTTTCTCCGTTTTACAAGAAAACCGACAGTTTCTCGTTAAAACAGAGATCTCCACCGTATTCCGGAGTTCGATTTACGTAGTGTACAGTGGAATCTGTGCTGATTTTAATACTTTCGTGTTTTTCATAAAATGTAAGGCTATAGTCCATGAATTTTTGTCGACTAAAAAACATTCTCTCGAGAATAAATCTGAAAACAATCATATGGACGCACGAGAAGCTGTCAAGTTCCATGGCGCCAGCGGATTTGCACTAAATCTGATGGTTCTCTAGGTAGGTATGAATTTCGAAATTCTGAGGTTCTGACGACCTTTTTCTCCGTTTTCCAAGAAAACCGACAGTTTCTCGTTAAAACAGAGATCTCCACCGTATTCCGGAGTTCGATTTACGTAGTGTACAGTGGAATCTGTGCTGATTTTAATACTTTCGTGTTTTTCATAAAATGTAAGGCTATAGTCCATCAATTTTTGTCGACTAAAAAACATTCTCTGGAGAATAAATCTGAAAACAATCATATGGACGCACCAGAAGCTGTCAAGTTCCATGGCGCCAGCGGATTTGCACTAAATCTGATGGTGCTCTAGGTAGGTATGAATTTCGAAATTCTGAGGTTCTGACGACCTTTTTCGCCATTTTACAAGAAAACCGGCAGTTTCTTGTTAAAACAGAGATCTCCACCGTATTCCGGAGTTCGATTTACGTAGTGTACAGTGGAATCTCTGCTGATTTTAATACTTTCGTGTTTTTCATAAAATGTAAGGCTATAGTCCATCAATTTTTGTCGACTAAAAAACATTCTCTGGAGAATAAATCTGAAAACAATCATATGGACGCACGAGAAGCTGTCAAGTTCCATGGCGCCAGCGGATTTGCACTAAATCTGATGGTGCTCTAGGTAGGTATGAATTTCGAAATTCTGAGGTTCTGACAACCTTTTTCTCCGTTTTACAAGAAAACCGACGGTTTCTCGTTAAAACAGAGATCTCCACCGTATTCCGGAGTTCGATTTACGTAGTGTACAGTGGAATCTGTGCCGATTTTAATACTTTTGTGTTTTTCATAAAATGTAAGGCTATAGTCCATCAATTTTTGTCGACTAAAAAACATTCTCTCGAGACTAAATCTGAAAACAATCATATGGACGCACGAGAAGCTGTCAAGTTCCATGGCGTCAGCGGATTTGAACTAAATCTGATGGTGCTCTAGGTAGGTATGAATTTCGAAATTCTGAGGTTCTGACGACCTTTTTCTCCGTTTTGCAAGAAAACCGACAGTTTCTCGTTAAAACAGAGATCTCCACCGTATTCCGGAGTTCGATTTACGTAGTGTACAGTGGAATCTGTGCCGATTTTAATTCTTTTGTGTTTTTCATAAAATGTAAGGCTATAGTCCATCAATTTTTGTCGACTAAAAAACATTCTCTCGAGACTAAATCTGAAAACAATCATATGGACGCACGAGAAGCTGTCAAGTTCCATGGCGCCAGCGGATTTGCACTAAATCTGATGGTTCTCTAGGTAGGTATGAATTTCGAAATTCTGAGGTTCCGACGACCTTTTTCGCCGTTTTACAAGAAAACCGGCAGTTTCTCGTTAAAACAGAGATCTCCACCGTATTCCGGAGTTCGATTTACGTAGTGTACAGTGGAATCTGTGCCGATTTTAATTCTTTTGTGTTTTTCATAAAATGTAAGGCTATAGTCCATCAATTTTTGTCGACTAAAAAACATTCTCTCGAGACTAAATCTGAAAACAATCATATGGACGCACGAGAAGCTGTCAAGTTCCATGGCGCCAGCGGATTTGCACTAAATCTGATGGTTCTCTAGGTAGGTATGAATTTCGAAATTCTGAGGTTCTGACGACCTTTTTCTCCGTTTTGCAAGAAAACCGACAGTTTCTCGTTAAAACAGAGATCTCCACCGTATTCCGGAGTTCGATTTACGTAGTGTACAGTGGAATCTGTGCTGATTTTAATACTTTCGTGTTTTTCATAAAATGTAAGGCTATAGTCCATCAATTTTTGTCGACTAAAAAACATTCTCTGGAGAATAAATCTGAAAACAATCATATGGACGCACGAGAAGCTGTCAAGTTCCATGGCGCCAGCGGATTTGCACTAAATCTGATGGTGCTCTAGGTAGGTATGAATTTCGAAACTCTGAGGTTCTGACGACCTTTTTCTCCGTTTTCCAAGAAAACCGACAGTTTCTCGTTAAAACAGAGATCTCCACCGTATTCCGGAGTTCGATTTACGTAGTGTACAGTGGAATCTCTGCTGATTTTAATACTTTCGTGTTTTTCATAAAATGTAAGGCTATAGTCCATCAATTTTTGTCGACTAAAAAACATTCTCTGGAGAATAAATCTGAAAACAATCATATGGACGCACGAGAAGCTGTCAAGTTCCATGGCGCCAGCGGATTTGCACTAAATCTGATGGTGCTCTAGGTAGGTATGAATTTCGAAATTCTGAGGTTCTGACAATCTTTTTCTCCGTTTTACAAGAAAACCGACGGTTTCTCGTTAAAACAGAGATCTCCACCGTATTCCGGAGTTCGATTTACGTAGTGTACAGTGGAATCTGTGCCGATTTTAATACTTTTGTGTTTTTCATAAAATGTAAGGCTATAGTCCATCAATTTTTGTCGACTAAAAAACATTCTCTCGAGACTAAATCTGAAAACAATCATATGGACGCACGAGAAGCTGTCAAGTTCCATGGCGCCAGCGGATTTGCACTAAATCTGATGGTGCTCTAGGTAGGTATGAATTTCGAAACTCTGAGGTTCTGACGACCTTTTTCTCCGTTTTCCAAGAAAACCGACAGTTTCTCGTTAAAACGGAGATCTCCACCGTATTCCGGAGTTCGATTTACGTAGTGTACAGTGGAATCTGTGCTGATTTTAATACTTTCGTGTTTATCATAAAATGTAAGGCTATAGTCCATCAATTTTTGTCGACTAAAAAACATTCTTTCGAGAATAAATCTGAAAACAATCATATGGACGTACGAGAACTGTCAAGTTCAATGGCGCCAGCGGATTTGCACTAAATCTGATGGTTCTCTAGGTAGGTATGAATTTCGAAATTCTGAGGTTCCGACAACCTTTTTCTCCGTTTTACAAGAAAACCGACAGTTTCTCGTTAAAACAGAGATCTCCACCGTATTCCGGAGTTCGATTTACGTAGTGTACAGTGGAATCTGTGCTGATTTTAATACTTTCGTGTTTTTCATAAAATGTAAGGCTATAGTCCATGAATTTTTGTCGACTAAAAAACATTCTCTCGAGAATAAATCTGAAAACAATCATATGGACGCACGAGAAGCTGTCAAGTTCCATGGCGCCAGCGGATTTGCACTAAATCTGATGGTTCTCTAGGTAGGTATGAATTTCGAAATTCTGAGGTTCTGACGACCTTTTTCTCCGTTTTCCAAGAAAACCGACAGTTTCTCGTTAAAACAGAGATCTCCACCGTATTCCGGAGTTCGATTTACGTAGTGTACAGTGGAATCTGTGCTGATTTTAATACTTTCGTGTTTTTCATAAAATGTAAGGCTATAGTCCATCAATTTTTGTCGACTAAAAAACATTCTCTGGAGAATAAATCTGAAAACAATCATATGGACGCACGAGAAGCTGTCAAGTTCCATGGCGCCAGCGGATTTGCACTAAATCTGATGGTGCTCTAGGTAGGTATGAATTTCGAAATTCTGAGGTTCTGACGACCTTTTTCGCCATTTTACAAGAAAACCGGCAGTTTCTTGTTAAAACAGAGATCTCCACCGTATTCCGGAGTTCGATTTACGTAGTGTACAGTGGAATCTCTGCTGATTTTAATACTTTCGTGTTTTTCATAAAATGTAAGGCTATAGTCCATCAATTTTTGTCGACTAAAAAACATTCTCTGGAGAATAAATCTGAAAACAATCATATGGACGCACGAGAAGCTGTCAAGTTCCATGGCGCCAGCGGATTTGCACTAAATCTGATGGTGCTCTAGGTAGGTATGAATTTCGAAATTCTGAGGTTCTGACAACCTTTTTCTCCGTTTTACAAGAAAACCGACGGTTTCTCGTTAAAACAGAGATCTCCACCGTATTCCGGAGTTCGATTTACGTAGTGTACAGTGGAATCTGTGCCGATTTTAATACTTTTGTGTTTTTCATAAAATGTAAGGCTATAGTCCATCAATTTTTGTCGACTAAAAAACATTCTCTCGAGACTAAATCTGAAAACAATCATATGGACGCACGAGAAGCTGTCAAGTTCCATGGCGTCAGCGGATTTGCACTAAATCTGATGGTGCTCTAGGTAGGTATCAATTTCGAAATTCTGAGGTTCTGACGACCTTTTTCTCCGTTTTGCAAGAAAACCGACAGTTTCTCGTTAAAACAGAGATCTCCACCGTATTCCGGAGTTCGATTTACGTAGTGTACAGTGGAATCTGTGCCGATTTTAATTCTTTTGTGTTTTTCATAAAATGTAAGGCTATAGTCCATCAATTTTTGTCGACTAAAAAACATTCTCTCGAGACTAAATCTGAAAACAATCATATGGACGCACGAGAAGCTGTCAAGTTCCATGGCGCCAGCGGATTTGCACTAAATCTGATGGTTCTCTAGGTAGGTATGAATTTCGAAATTCTGAGGTTCTGACGACCTTTTTCTCCGTTTTGCAAGAAAACCGACAGTTTCTCGTTAAAACAGAGATCTCCACCGTATTCCGGAGTTCGATTTACGTAGTGTACAGTGGAATCTGTGCTGATTTTAATACTTTCGTGTTTTTCATAAAATGTAAGGCTATAGTCCATCAATTTTTGTCGACTAAAAAACATTCTCTGGAGAATAAATCTGAAAACAATCATATGGACGCACGAGAAACTGTCAAGTTCCATGGCGCCAGCGGATTTGCACTAAATCTGATGGTGCTCTAGGTAGATATGAATTTCGAAACTCTGAGGTTCTGACGACCTTTTTCTCCGTTTTCCAAGAAAACCGACAGTTTCTCGTTAAAACAGAGATCTCCACCGTATTCCGGAGTTCGATTTACGTAGTGTACAGTGGAATCTGTGCTGATTTTAATACTTTCGTGTTTATCATAAAATGTAAGGCTATAGTCCATCAATTTTTGTCGACTAAAAAACATTCTCTCGAGAATAAATCTGAAAACAATCATATGGACGTACGAGAAGCTGTCAAGTTCAATGGCGCCAGCGGATTTGCACTAAATCTGATGGTTCTCTAGGTAGGAATTTCGAAATTCTGAGGTTCCGACGACCTTTTTCGCCATTTTACAAGAAAACCGGCAGTTTCTTGTTAAAACAGAGATCTCCACCGTATTCCGGAGTTCGATTTACGTAGTGTACAGTGGAATCTCTGCTGATTTTAATACTTTCGTGTTTTTCATAAAATGTAAGGCTATAGTCCATCAATTTTTGTCGACTAAAAAACATTCTCTGGAGAATAAATCTGAAAACAATCATATGGACGCACGAGAAGCTGTCAAGTTCCATGGCGCCAGCGGACTTGCACTTAATCTGATGGTGCTCTAGGTAGGTATGAATTTCGAAATTCTGAGGTTCTGACAACCTTTTTCTCCGTTTTACAAGAAAACCGACGGTTTCTCGTTAAAACAGAGATCTCCACCGTATTCCGGAGTTCGATTTACGTAGTGTACAGTGGAATCTGTGCCGATTTTAATACTTTTGTGTTTTTCATAAAATGTAAGGCTATAGTCCATCACTTTTTGTCGACTAAAAAACATTCTCTCGAGACTAAATCTGAAAACAATCATATGGACGCACGAGAAGCTGTCAAGTTCCATGGCGTCAGCGGATTTGCACTAAATCTGATGGTGCTCTAGGTAGGTATGAATTTCGAAATTCTGAGGTTCTGACGACCTTTTTCTCCGTTTTGCAAGAAAACCGACAGTTTCTCGTTAAAACAGAGATCTCCACCGCATTCCGGAGTTCGATTTACGTAGTGTACAGTGGAATCTGTGCCGATTTTAATTCTTTTGTGTTTTTCATAAAATGTAAGGCTATAGTCCATCAATTTTTGTCGACTAAAAAACATTCTCTCGAGACTAAATCTGAAAACAATCATATGGACGCACGAGAAGCTGTCAAGTTCCATGGCGCCAGCGGATTTGCACTAAATCTGATGGTGCTCTAGGTAGTTATGAATTTCGAAACTCTGAGGTTCTGACGACCTTTTTCTCCGTTTTCCAAGAAAACCGACAGTTTCTCGTTAAAACGGAGATCTCCACCGTATTCCGGAGTTCGATTTACGTAGTGTACAGTGGAATCTGTGCTGATTTTAATACTTTCGTGTTTATCATAAAATGTAAGGCTATAGTCCATCAATTTTTGTCGACTAAAAAACATTCTTTCGAGAATAAATCTGAAAACAATCATATGGACGTACGAGAACTGTCAAGTTCAATGGCGCCAGCGGATTTGCACTAAATCTGATGGTTCTCTAGGTAGGTATGAATTTCGAAATTCTGAGGTTCCGACAACCTTTTTCTCCGTTTTACAAGAAAACCGACAGTTTCTCGTTAAAACAGAGATCTCCACCGTATTCCGGAGTTCGATTTACGTAGTGTACAGTGGAATCTGTGCTGATTTTAATACTTTCGTGTTTTTCATAAAATGTAAGGCTATAGTCCATCAATTTTTGTCGACTAAAAAACATTCTCTCGAGAATAAATCTGAAAACAATCATATGGACGCACGAGAAGCTGTCAAGTTCCATGGCGCCAGCGGATTTGCACTAAATCTGATGGTTCTCTAGGTAGGTATGAATTTCGAAATTCTGAGGTTCTGACGACCTTTTTCTCCGTTTTCCAAGAAAACCGACAGTTTCTCGTTAAAACAGAGATCTCCACCGTATTCCGGAGTTCGATTTACGTAGTGTACAGTGGAATCTGTGCTGATTTTAATACTTTCGTGTTTTTCATAAAATGTAAGGCTATAAGTCCATCAATTTTTGTCGACTAAAAAACATTCTCTGCAGCGGATTTGCACTAAATCTGATGGTGCTCTAGGTAGGTATGAATTTCGAAATTCTGAGGTTCTGACGACCTTTTTCTCCGTTTTCCAAGAAAACCGACAGTTTCTCGTTAAAACAGAGATCTCCACCGTATTCCGGAGTTCGATTTACGTAGTGTACAGTGGAATCTGTGCTGATTTTAATACTTTCGTGTTTATCATAAAATGTAAGGCTATAGTCCATCAATTTTTGTCGACTAAAAAACATTCTCTCGAGAATAAATCTGAAAACAATCATATGGACGTACGAGAACTGTCAAGTTCAATGGCGCCAGCGGATTTGCACTAAATCTGATGGTTCTCTAGGTATGAATTTCGAAATTCTGAGGTTCCGACAACCTTTTTCTCCGTTTTACAAGAAAACCGACAGTTTCTCGTTAAAACGGAGATCTCCACCGCATTCCGGAGTTCGATTTACGTAGTGTACAGTGGAATCTGTGCCGATTTTAATACTTTCGTGTTTTTCATAAAATGTAAGGCTATAGTCCATCAATTTTTGTCGACTAAAAAACATTCTCTCGAGAATAAATTTGAAAACAATCATATGGACGTACGAGAACTGACAAGTTCAATGGCGCCAGCGGATTTGCACTAAATCTGATGGTTCTCTAGGTATGAATTTCGAAATTCTGAGGTTCCGACAACCTTTTTCTCCGTTTTACAAGAAAACCGACAGTTTCTCGTTAAAACGGAGATCTCCACCGCATTCCGGAGTTCGATTTACGTAGTGTACAGTGGAATCTGTGCCGATTTTAATACTTTCGTGTTTTTCATAAAATGTAAGGCTATAGTCCATCAATTTTTGTCGACTAAAAAACATTCTCTCGAGAATAAATTTGAAAACAATCATATGGACGTACGAGAACTGACAAGTTCAATGGCGCCAGCGGATTTGCACTAAATCTGATGGTTCTCTAGGTATGAATTTCGAAATTCTGAGGTTCCGACAACCTTTTTCTCCGTTTTACAAGAAAACCGGCAGTTTCTTGTTAAAACAGAGATCTCCACCGTATTCCGGAGTTCGATTTACGTAGTGTACAGTGGAATCTGTGCCGATTTTAATACTTTCGTGTTTTTCATAAAATGTAAGGCTATAGTCCATCAATTTTTGTCGACTAAAAAACATTCTCTCGAGAATAAATCTGAAAACAATCATATGGACGTACGAGAAGCTGTCAAGTTCAATGGCGCCAGCGGATTTGCACTAAATCTGATGGTTCTCTAGGTAGGTATGAATTTCGAAATTCTGAGGTTCCGACGACCTTTTTCGCCGTTTTACAAGAAAACCGGCAGTTTCTTGTTAAAACAGAGATCTCCACCGTATTCCGGAGTTCGATTTACGTAGTGTACAGTGGAATCTGTGCTGATTTTAATACTTTCGTGTTTTTCATAAAATGTAAGGCTATAGTCCATCAATTTTTGTCGACTAAAAAACATTCTCTCGAGAATAAATCTGAAAACAATCATATGGACGCACGAGAAGCTGTCAAGTTCCATGGCGCCAGCGGATTTGCACTAAATCTGATGGTTCTCTAGGTAGGTATGAATTTCGAAATTCTGAGGTTCTGACGACCTTTTTCTCCGTTTTCCAAGAAAACCGACAGTTTCTCGTTAAAACAGAGATCTCCACCGTATTCCGGAGTTCGATTTACGTAGTGTACAGTGGAATCTGTGCTGATTTTAATACTTTCGTGTTTTTCATAAAATGTAAGGCTATAGTCCATCAATTTTTGTCGACTAAAAAACATTCTCTGGAGAATAAATCTGAAAACAATCATATGGACGCACGAGAAGCTGTCAAGTTCCATGGCGCCAGCGGATTTGCACTAAATCTGATGGTGCTCTAGGTAGGTATGAATTTCGAAATTCTGAGGTTCTGACGACCTTTTTCGCCATTTTACAAGAAAACCGGCAGTTTCTTGTTAAAACAGAGATCTCCACCGTATTCCGGAGTTCGATTTACGTAGTGTACAGTGGAATCTCTGCTGATTTTAATACTTTCGTGTTTTTCATAAAATGTAAGGCTATAGTCCATCAATTTTTGTCGACTAAAAAACATTCTCTCGAGAATAAATCTGAAAACAATCATATGGACGTACGAGAACTGTCAAGTTCAATGGCGCCAGCGGATTTGCACTAAATCTGATGGTTCTCTAGGTATGAATTTCGAAATTCTGAGGTTCCGACAACCTTTTTCTCCGTTTTACAAGAAAACCGACAGTTTCTCGTTAAAACGGAGATCTCCACCGCATTCCGGAGTTCGATTTACGTAGTGTACAGTGGAATCTGTGCCGATTTTAATACTTTCGTGTTTTTCATAAAATGTAAGGCTATAGTCCATCAATTTTTGTCGACTAAAAAACATTCTCTCGAGAATAAATCTGAAAACAATCATATGGACGTACGAGAACTGTCAAGTTCAATGGCGCCAGCGGATTTGCACTAAATCTGATGGTTCTCTAGGTATGAATTTCGAAATTCTGAGGTTCCGACAACCTTTTTCTCCGTTTTACAAGAAAACCGACAGTTTCTCGTTAAAACGGAGATCTCCACCGCATTCCGGAGTTCGATTTACGTAGTGTACAGTGGAATCTGTGCTGATTTTAATACTTTCGTGTTTTTCATAAAATGTAAGGCTATAGTCCATCAATTTTTGTCGACTAAAAAACATTCTCTGGAGAATAAATCTGAAAACAATCATATGGACGCACGAGAAACTGTCAAGTTCCATGGCGCCAGCGGATTTGCACTAAATCTGATGGTGCTGTAGGTAGGTATGAATTTCGAAATTCTGAGGTTCTGACGACCTTTTTCTCCGTTTTCCAAGAAAACCGACAGTTTCTCGTTAAAACAGAGATCTCCACCGTATTCCGGAGTTCCATTTACGTAGTGTACAGTGGAATCTGTGCTGATTTTAATACTTTCGTGTTTATCATAAAATGTAAGGCTATAGTCCATCAATTTTTGTCGACTAAAAAACATTCTCTCGAGAATAAATCTGAAAACAATCATATGGACGTACGAGAACTGTCAAGTTCAATGGCGCCAGCGGATTTGCACTAAATCTGATGGTTCTCTAGGTATGAATTTCGAAATTCTGAGGTTCCGACAACCTTTTTCTCCGTTTTACAAGAAAACCGACAGTTTCTCGTTAAAACGGAGATCTCCACCGCATTCCGGAGTTCGATTTACGTAGTGTACAGTGGAATCTGTGCCGATTTTAATACTTTCGTGTTTTTCATAAAATGTAAGGCTATAGTCCATCAATTTTTGTCGACTAAAAAACATTCTCTCGAGAATAAATCTGAAAACAATCATATGGACGTACGAGAAGCTGTCAAGTTCAATGGCGCCAGCGGATTTGCACTAAATCTGATGGTTCTCTAGGTAGGAATTTCGAAATTCTGAGGTTCCGACGACCTTTTTCGCCGTTTTACAAGAAAACCGGCAGTTTCTTGTTAAAACAGAGATCTCCACCGTATTCCGGAGTTCGATTTACGTAGTGTACAGTGGAATCTGTGCTGATTTTAATACTTTCGTGTTTATCATAAAATGTAAGGCTATAGTCCATCAATTTTTGTCGACTAAAAAACATTCTCTCGAGAATAAATCTGAAAACAATCATATGGACGCACGAGAAGCTGTCAAGTTCCATGGCGCCAGCGGATTTGCACTAAATCTGATGGTGCTCTAGGTAGGTATGAATTTCGAAATTCTGAGGTTCTGACGACCTTTTTCTCCGTTTTCCAAGAAAACCGACAGTTTCTCGTTAAGACAGAGATCTCCACCGTATTCCGGAGTTCGATTTACGTAGTGTACAGTGGAATCTGTGCTGATTTTAATACTTTCGTGTTTTTCATAAAATGTAAGGCTATAGTCCATCAATTTTTGTCGACTAAAAAACATTCTCTGGAGAATAAATCTGAAAACAATCATATGGACGCACGAGAAGCTGTCAAGTTCCATGGCGCCAGCGGATTTGCACTAAATCTGATGGTGCTCTAGGTAGGTATGAATTTCGAAATTCTGAGGTTCTGACGACCTTTTTCTCCGTTTTCCAAGAAAACCGACAGTTTCTCGTTAAAACAGAGATCTCCACCGTATTCCGGAGTTCGATTTACGTAGTGTACAGTGGAATCTGTGCTGATTTTAATACTTTCGTGTTTATCATAAAATGTAAGGCTATAGTCCATCAATTTTTGTCGACTAAAAAACATTCTCTCGAGAATAAATCTGAAAACAATCATATGGACGTACGAGAACTGTCAAGTTCAATGGCGCCAGCGGATTTGCACTAAATCTGATGGTTCTCTAGGTATGAATTTCGAAATTCTGAGGTTCCGACAACTTTTTCTCCGTTTTACAAGAAAACCGACAGTTTCTCGTTAAAACGGAGATCTCCACCGCATTCCGGAGTTCGATTTACGTAGTGTACAGTGGAATCTGTGCCGATTTTAATACTTTCGTGTTTTTCATAAAATGTAAGGCTATAGTCCATCAATTTTTGTCGACTAAAAAACATTCTCTCGAGAATAAATCTGAAAACAATCATATGGACGTACGAGAAGCTGTCAAGTTCAATGTCGCCAGCGGATTTGCACTAAATCTGATGGTTCTCTAGGTAGGAATTTCGAAATTCTGAGGTTCCGACGACCTTTTTCGCCGTTTTACAAGAAAACCGGCAGTTTCTTGTTAAAACAGAGATCTCCACCGTATTCCGGAGTTCGATTTACGTAGTGTACAGTGGAATCTGTGCTGATTTTAATACTTTCGTGTTTATCATAAAATGTAAGGCTATAGTCCATCAATTTTTGTCGACTAAAAAACATTCTCTCGAGAATAAATCTGAAAACAATCATATGGACGCACGAGAAGCTGTCAAGTTCCATGGCGCCAGCGGATTTGCACTAAATCTGATGGTGCTCTAGGTAGGTATGAATTTCGAAATTCTGAGGTTCTGACGACCTTTTTCTCCGTTTTCCAAGAAAACCGACAGTTTTTCGTTAAAACAGAGATCTCCACCGTATTCCGGAGTTCGATTTACGTAGTGTACAGTGGAATCTGTGCTGATTTTAATACTTTCGTGTTTTTCATAAAATGTAAGGCTTATAGTCCATCAATTTTTGTCGACTAAAAAACATTCTCTGGAGAATAAATCTGAAAACAATCATATGGACGCACGAGAAGCTGTCAAGTTCCATGGCGCCAGCGGATTTGCACTAAATCTGATGGTGCTCTAGGTAGGTATGAATTTCGAAATTCTGAGGTTCGGACGACCTTTTTCTCCGTTTTCCAAGAAAACCGACAGTTTCTCGTTAAAACAGAGATCTCCACCGTATTCCGGAGTTCGATTTACGTAGTGTACAGTGGAATCTGTGCTGATTTTAATACTTTCGTGTTTATCATAAAATGTAAGGCTATAGTCCATCAATTTTTGTCGACTAAAAAACATTCTCTCGAGAATAAATCTGAAAACAATCATATGGACGTACGAGAACTGTCAAGTTCAATGGCGCCAGCGGATTTGCACTAAATCTGATGGTTCTCTAGGTATGAATTTCGAAATTCTGAGGTTCCGACAACCTTTTTCTCCGTTTTACAAGAAAACCGACAGTTTCTCGTTAAAACGGAGATCTCCACCGCATTCCGGAGTTCGATTTACGTAGTGTACAGTGGAATCTGTGCCGATTTTAATACTTTCGTGTTTTTCATAAAATGTAAGGCTATAGTCCATCAATTTTTGTCGACTAAAAAACATTCTCTCGAGAATAAATCTGAAAACAATCATATGGACGTACGAGAAGCTGTCAAGTTCAATGTCGCCAGCGGATTTGCACTAAATCTGATGGTTCTCTAGGTAGGAATTTCGAAATTCTGAGGTTCCGACGACCTTTTTCGCCGTTTTACAAGAAAACCGGCAGTTTCTTGTTAAAACAGAGATCTCCACCGTATTCCGGAGTTCGATTTACGTAGTGTACAGTGGAATCTGTGCTGATTTTAATACTTTCGTGTTTATCATAAAATGTAAGGCTATAGTCCATCAATTTTTGTCGACTAAAAAACATTCTCTCGAGAATAAATCTGAAAACAATCATATGGACGCACGAGAAGCTGTCAAGTTCCATGGCGCCAGCGGATTTGCACTAAATCTGATGGTGCTCTAGGTAGGTATGAATTTCGAAATTCTGAGGTTCTGACGACCTTTTTCTCCGTTTTCCAAGAAAACCGACAGTTTTTCGTTAAAACAGAGATCTCCACCGTATTCCGGAGTTCGATTTACGTAGTGTACAGTGGAATCTGTGCTGATTTTAATACTTTCGTGTTTTTCATAAAATGTAAGGCTATAGTCCATCAATTTTTGTCGACTAAAAAACATTCTCTGGAGAATAAATCTGAAAACAATCATATGGACGCACGAGAAGCTGTCAAGTTCCATGGCGCCAGCGGATTTGCACTAAATCTGATGGTGCTCTAGGTAGGTATGAATTTCGAAATTCTGAGGTTCGGACGACCTTTTTCTCCGTTTTCCAAGAAAACCGACAGTTTCTCGTTAAAACAGAGATCTCCACCGTATTCCGGAGTTCGATTTACGTAGTGTACAGTGGAATCTGTGCTGATTTTAATACTTTCGTGTTTATCATAAAATGTAAGGCTATAGTCCATCAATTTTTGTCGACTAAAAAACATTCTCTCGAGAATAAATCTGAAAACAATCATATGGACGTACGAGAACTGTCAAGTTCAATGGCGCCAGCGGATTTGCACTAAATCTGATGGTTCTCTAGGTATGAATTTCGAAATTCTGAGGTTCCGACAACCTTTTTCTCCGTTTTACAAGAAAACCGACAGTTTCTCGTTAAAACGGAGATCTCCACCGCATTCCGGAGTTCGATTTACGTAGTGTACAGTGGAATCTGTGCCGATTTTAATACTTTCGTGTTTTTCATAAAATGTAAGGCTATAGTCCATCAATTTTTGTCGACTAAAAAACATTCTCTCGAGAATAAATCTGAAAACAATCATATGGACGTACGAGAAGCTGTCAAGTTCAATGTCGCCAGCGGATTTGCACTAAATCTAATGGTTCTCTAGGTAGGAATTTCGAAATTCTGAGGTTCCGACGACCTTTTTCGCCGTTTTACAAGAAAACCGGCAGTTTCTTGTTAAAACAGAGATCTCCACCGTATTCCGGAGTTCGATTTACGTAGTGTACAGTGGAATCTGTGCTGATTTTAATACTTTCGTGTTTATCATAAAATGTAAGGCTATAGTCCATCAATTTTTGTCGACTAAAAAACATTCTCTCGAGAATAAATCTGAAAACAATCATATGGACGCACGAGAAGCTGTCAAGTTCCATGGCGCCAGCGGATTTGCACTAAATCTGATGGTGCTCTAGGTAGGTATGAATTTCGAAATTCTGAGGTTCTGACGACCTTTTTCTCCGTTTTCCAAGAAAACCGACAGTTTCTCGTTAAAACAGAGATCTCCACCGTATTCCGGAGTTCGATTTACGTAGTGTACAGTGGAATCTGTGCTGATTTTAATACTTTCGTGTTTATCATAAAATGTAAGGCTATAGTCCATCAATTTTTGTCGACTAAAAAACATTCTCTCGAGAATAAATCTGAAAACAATCATATGGACGTACGAGAACTGTCAAGTTCAATGGCGCCAGCGGATTTGCACTAAATCTGATGGTTCTCTAGGTATGAATTTCGAAATTCTGAGGTTCCGACGACCTTTTTCGCCGTTTTACTAGAAAACCGGCAGTTTCTTGTTAAAACAGAGATCTCCACCGTATTCCGGAGTTCGATTTACGTAGTGTACAGTGGAATCTGTGCTGATTTTAATACTTTCGTGTTTTTCATAAAATGTAAGGCTATAGTCCATCAATTTTTGTCGACTAAAAAACATTCTCTGGAGAATAAATCTGAAAACAATCATATGGACGCACGAGAAACTGTCAAGTTCCATGGCGCCAGCGGATTTGCACTAAATCTGATGGTGCTCTAGGTAGGTATGAATTTCGAAATTCTGAGGTTCTGACGACCTTTTTCTCCGTTTTCCAAGAAAACCGACAGTTTCTCGTTAAAACAGAGATTTCCACCGTATTCCGGAGTTCGATTTACGTAGTGTACAGTGGAATCTGTGCTGATTTTAATACTTTCGTGTTTATCATAAAATGTAAGGCTATAGTCCATCAATTTTTGTCGACTAAAAAACATTCTCTCGAGAATAAATCTGAAAACAATCATATGGACGTACGAGAAGCTGTCAAGTTCAATGGCGCCAGCGGATTTGCACTAAATCTGATGGTTCTCTAGGTAGGAATTTCGAAATTCTGAGGTTCCGACGACCTTTTTCGCCGTTTTACAAGAAAACCGGCAGTTTCTTGTTAAAACAGAGATCTCCACCGTATTCCGGAGTTCGATTTACGTAGTGTACAGTGGAATCTGTGCTGATTTTAATACTTTCGTGTTTTTCATAAAATGTAAGGCTATAGTCCATCAATTTTTGTCGACTAAAAAACATTCTCTGGAGAATAAATCTGAAAACAATCATATGGACGCACGAGAAACTGTCAAGTTCCATGGCGCCAGCGGATTTGCACTAAATCTGATGGTGCTGTAGGTAGGTATGAATTTCGAAATTCTGAGGTTCTGACGACCTTTTTCTCCGTTTTCCAAGAAAACCGACAGTTTCTCGTTAAAACAGAGATCTCCACCGTATTCCGGAGTTCGATTTACGTAGTGTACAGTGGAATCTGTGCTGATTTTAATACTTTCGTGTTTATCATAAAATGTAAGGCTATAGTCCATCAATTTTTGTCGACTAAAAAACATTCTCTCGAGAATAAATCTGAAAACAATCATATGGCCGTACGAGAACTGTCAAGTTCAATGGCGCCAGCGGATTTGCACTAAATCTGATGGTTCTCTAGGTATGAATTTCGAAATTCTGAGGTTCCGACAACCTTTTTCTCCGTTTTACAAGAAAACCGACAGTTTCTCGTTAAAACGGAGATCTCCACCGCATTCCGGAGTTCGATTTACGTAGTGTACAGTGGAATCTGTGCCGATTTTAATACTTTCGTGTTTTTCATAAAATGTAAGGCTATAGTCCATCAATTTTTGTCGACTAAAAAACATTCTCTCGAGAATAAATCTGAAAACAATCATATGGACGTACGAGAAGCTGTCAAGTTCAATGGCGCCAGCGGATTTGCACTAAATCTGATGGTTCTCTAGGTAGGAATTTCGAAATTCTGAGGTTCCGACGACCTTTTTCGCCGTTTTACAAGAAAACCGGCAGTTTCTTGTTAAAACAGAGATCTCCACCGTATTCCGGAGTTCGATTTACGTAGTGTACAGTGGAATCTGTGCTGATTTTAATACTTTCGTGTTTATCATAAAATGTAAGGCTATAGTCCATCAATTTTTGTCGACTAAAAAACATTCTCTCGAGAATAAATCTGAAAACAATCATATGGACGCACGAGAAGCTGTCAAGTTCCATGGCGCCAGCGGATTTGCACTAAATCTGATGGTGCTCTAGGTAGGTATGAATTTCGAAATTCTGAGGTTCTGACGACCTTTTTCTCCGTTTTCCAAGAAAACCGACAGTTTTTCGTTAAAACAGAGATCTCCACCGTATTCCGGAGTTCGATTTACGTAGTGTACAGTGGAATCTGTGCTGATTTTAATACTTTCGTGTTTTTCATAAAATGTAAGGCTATAGTCCATCAATTTTTGTCGACTAAAAAACATTCTCTGGAGAATAAATCTGAAAACAATCATATGGACGCACGAGAAGCTGTCAAGTTCCATGGCGCCAGCGGATTTGCACTAAATCTGATGGTGCTCTAGGTAGGTATGAATTTCGAAATTCTGAGGTTCGGACGACCTTTTTCTCCGTTTTCCAAGAAAACCGACAGTTTCTCGTTAAAACAGAGATCTCCACCGTATTCCGGAGTTCGATTTACGTAGTGTACAGTGGAATCTGTGCTGATTTTAATACTTTCGTGTTTATCATAAAATGTAAGGCTATAGTCCATCAATTTTTGTCGACTAAAAAACATTCTCTCGAGAATAAATCTGAAAACAATCATATGGACGTACGAGAACTGTCAAGTTCAATGGCGCCAGCGGATTTGCACTAAATCTGATGGTTCTCTAGGTATGAATTTCGAAATTCTGAGGTTCCGACAACTTTTTCTCCGTTTTACAAGAAAACCGACAGTTTCTCGTTAAAACGGAGATCTCCACCGCATTCCGGAGTTCGATTTACGTAGTGTACAGTGGAATCTGTGCCGATTTTAATACTTTCGTGTTTTTCATAAAATGTAAGGCTATAGTCCATCAATTTTTGTCGACTAAAAAACATTCTCTCGAGAATAAATCTGAAAACAATCATATGGACGTACGAGAACTGTCAAGTTCAATGGCGCCAGCGGATTTGCACTAAATCTGATGGTTCTCTAGGTATGAATTTCGAAATTCTGAGGTTCCGACAACCTTTTTCTCCGTTTTACAAGAAAACCGACAGTTTCTCGTTAAAACGGAGATCTCCACCGCATTCCGGAGTTCGATTTACGTAGTGTACAGTGGAATCTGTGCCGATTTTAATACTTTCGTGTTTTTCATAAAATGTAAGGCTATAGTCCATCAATTTTTGTCGACTAAAAAACATTCTCTCGAGAATAAATCTGAAAACAATCATATGGACGTACGAGAAGCTGTCAAGTTCAATGTCGCCAGCGGATTTGCACTAAATCTGATGGTTCTCTAGGTAGGAATTTCGAAATTCTGAGGTTCCGACGACCTTTTTCGCCGTTTTACAAGAAAACCGGCAGTTTCTTGTTAAAACAGAGATCTCCACCGTATTCCGGAGTTCGATTTACGTAGTGTACAGTGGAATCTGTGCTGATTTTAATACTTTCGTGTTTATCATAAAATGTAAGGCTATAGTCCATCAATTTTTGTCGACTAAAAAACATTCTCTCGAGAATAAATCTGAAAACAATCATATGGACGCACGAGAAGCTGTCAAGTTCCATGGCGCCAGCGGATTTGCACTAAATCTGATGGTGCTCTAGGTAGGTATGAATTTCGAAATTCTGAGGTTCTGACGACCTTTTTCTCCGTTTTCCAAGAAAACCGACAGTTTTTCGTTAAAACAGAGATCTCCACCGTATTCCGGAGTTCGATTTACGTAGTGTACAGTGGAATCTGTGCTGATTTTAATACTTTCGTGTTTTTCATAAAATGTAAGGCTATAGTCCATCAATTTTTGTCGACTAAAAAACATTCTCTGGAGAATAAATCTGAAAACAATCATATGGACGCACGAGAAGCTGTCAAGTTCCATGGCGCCAGCGGATTTGCACTAAATCTGATGGTGCTCTAGGTAGGTATGAATTTCGAAATTCTGAGGTTCGGACGACCTTTTTCTCCGTTTTCCAAGAAAACCGACAGTTTCTCGTTAAAACAGAGATCTCCACCGTATTCCGGAGTTCGATTTACGTAGTGTACAGTGGAATCTGTGCTGATTTTAATACTTTCGTGTTTATCATAAAATGTAAGGCTATAGTCCATCAATTTTTGTCGACTAAAAAACATTCTCTCGAGAATAAATCTGAAAACAATCATATGGACGTACGAGAACTGTCAAGTTCAATGGCGCCAGCGGATTTGCACTAAATCTGATGGTTCTCTAGGTATGAATTTCGAAATTCTGAGGTTCCGACAACCTTTTTCTCCGTTTTACAAGAAAACCGACAGTTTCTCGTTAAAACGGAGATCTCCACCGCATTCCGGAGTTCGATTTACGTAGTGTACAGTGGAATCTGTGCCGATTTTAATACTTTCGTGTTTTTCATAAAATGTAAGGCTATAGTCCATCAATTTTTGTCGACTAAAAAACATTCTCTCGAGAATAAATCTGAAAACAATCATATGGACGCACGAGAAGCTGTCAAGTTCCATGGCGTCAGCGGATTTGCACTAAATCTGATGGTGCTCTAGGTAGGTATCAATTTCGAAATTCTGAGGTTCTGACGACCTTTTTCTCCGTTTTGCAAGAAAACCGACAGTTTCTCGTTAAAACAGAGATCTCCACCGTATTCCGGAGTTCGATTTACGTAGTGTACAGTGGAATCTGTGCCGATTTTAATTCTTTTGTGTTTTTCATAAAATGTAAGGCTATAGTCCATCAATTTTTGTCGACTAAAAAACATTCTCTCGAGACTAAATCTGAAAACAATCATATGGACGCACGAGAAGCTGTCAAGTTCCATGGCGCCAGCGGATTTGCACTAAATCTGATGGTTCTCTAGGTAGGTATGAATTTCGAAATTCTGAGGTTCTGACGACCTTTTTCTCCGTTTTGCAAGAAAACCGACAGTTTCTCGTTAAAACAGAGATCTCCACCGTATTCCGGAGTTCGATTTACGTAGTGTACAGTGGAATCTGTGCTGATTTTAATACTTTCGTGTTTTTCATAAAATGTAAGGCTATAGTCCATCAATTTTTGTCGACTAAAAAACATTCTCTGGAGAATAAATCTGAAAACAATCATATGGACGCACGAGAAACTGTCAAGTTCCATGGCGCCAGCGGATTTGCACTAAATCTGATGGTGCTCTAGGTAGATATGAATTTCGAAACTCTGAGGTTCTGACGACCTTTTTCTCCGTTTTCCAAGAAAACCGACAGTTTCTCGTTAAAACAGAGATCTCCACCGTATTCCGGAGTTCGATTTACGTAGTGTACAGTGGAATCTGTGCTGATTTTAATACTTTCGTGTTTATCATAAAATGTAAGGCTATAGTCCATCAATTTTTGTCGACTAAAAAACATTCTCTCGAGAATAAATCTGAAAACAATCATATGGACGTACGAGAAGCTGTCAAGTTCAATGGCGCCAGCGGATTTGCACTAAATCTGATGGTTCTCTAGGTAGGAATTTCGAAATTCTGAGGTTCCGACGACCTTTTTCGCCATTTTACAAGAAAACCGGCAGTTTCTTGTTAAAACAGAGATCTCCACCGTATTCCGGAGTTCGATTTACGTAGTGTACAGTGGAATCTCTGCTGATTTTAATACTTTCGTGTTTTTCATAAAATGTAAGGCTATAGTCCATCAATTTTTGTCGACTAAAAAACATTCTCTGGAGAATAAATCTGAAAACAATCATATGGACGCACGAGAAGCTGTCAAGTTCCATGGCGCCAGCGGACTTGCACTTAATCTGATGGTGCTCTAGGTAGGTATGAATTTCGAAATTCTGAGGTTCTGACAACCTTTTTCTCCGTTTTACAAGAAAACCGACGGTTTCTCGTTAAAACAGAGATCTCCACCGTATTCCGGAGTTCGATTTACGTAGTGTACAGTGGAATCTGTGCCGATTTTAATACTTTTGTGTTTTTCATAAAATGTAAGGCTATAGTCCATCACTTTTTGTCGACTAAAAAACATTCTCTCGAGACTAAATCTGAAAACAATCATATGGACGCACGAGAAGCTGTCAAGTTCCATGGCGTCAGCGGATTTGCACTAAATCTGATGGTGCTCTAGGTAGGTATGAATTTCGAAATTCTGAGGTTCTGACGACCTTTTTCTCCGTTTTGCAAGAAAACCGACAGTTTCTCGTTAAAACAGAGATCTCCACCGCATTCCGGAGTTCGATTTACGTAGTGTACAGTGGAATCTGTGCCGATTTTAATTCTTTTGTGTTTTTCATAAAATGTAAGGCTATAGTCCATCAATTTTTGTCGACTAAAAAACATTCTCTCGAGACTAAATCTGAAAACAATCATATGGACGCACGAGAAGCTGTCAAGTTCCATGGCGCCAGCGGATTTGCACTAAATCTGATGGTGCTCTAGGTAGTTATGAATTTCGAAACTCTGAGGTTCTGACGACCTTTTTCTCCGTTTTCCAAGAAAACCGACAGTTTCTCGTTAAAACGGAGATCTCCACCGTATTCCGGAGTTCGATTTACGTAGTGTACAGTGGAATCTGTGCTGATTTTAATACTTTCGTGTTTATCATAAAATGTAAGGCTATAGTCCATCAATTTTTGTCGACTAAAAAACATTCTTTCGAGAATAAATCTGAAAACAATCATATGGACGTACGAGAACTGTCAAGTTCAATGGCGCCAGCGGATTTGCACTAAATCTGATGGTTCTCTAGGTAGGTATGAATTTCGAAATTCTGAGGTTCCGACAACCTTTTTCTCCGTTTTACAAGAAAACCGACAGTTTCTCGTTAAAACAGAGATCTCCACCGTATTCCGGAGTTCGATTTACGTAGTGTACAGTGGAATCTGTGCTGATTTTAATACTTTCGTGTTTTTCATAAAATGTAAGGCTATAGTCCATCAATTTTTGTCGACTAAAAAACATTCTCTCGAGAATAAATCTGAAAACAATCATATGGACGCACGAGAAGCTGTCAAGTTCCATGGCGCCAGCGGATTTGCACTAAATCTGATGGTTCTCTAGGTAGGTATGAATTTCGAAATTCTGAGGTTCTGACGACCTTTTTCTCCGTTTTCCAAGAAAACCGACAGTTTCTCGTTAAAACAGAGATCTCCACCGTATTCCGGAGTTCGATTTACGTAGTGTACAGTGGAATCTGTGCTGATTTTAATACTTTCGTGTTTTTCATAAAATGTAAGGCTATAAGTCCATCAATTTTTGTCGACTAAAAAACATTCTCTGCAGCGGATTTGCACTAAATCTGATGGTGCTCTAGGTAGGTATGAATTTCGAAATTCTGAGGTTCTGACGACCTTTTTCTCCGTTTTCCAAGAAAACCGACAGTTTCTCGTTAAAACAGAGATCTCCACCGTATTCCGGAGTTCGATTTACGTAGTGTACAGTGGAATCTGTGCTGATTTTAATACTTTCGTGTTTATCATAAAATGTAAGGCTATAGTCCATCAATTTTTGTCGACTAAAAAACATTCTCTCGAGAATAAATCTGAAAACAATCATATGGACGTACGAGAACTGTCAAGTTCAATGGCGCCAGCGGATTTGCACTAAATCTGATGGTTCTCTAGGTATGAATTTCGAAATTCTGAGGTTCCGACAACCTTTTTCTCCGTTTTACAAGAAAACCGACAGTTTCTCGTTAAAACGGAGATCTCCACCGCATTCCGGAGTTCGATTTACGTAGTGTACAGTGGAATCTGTGCCGATTTTAATACTTTCGTGTTTTTCATAAAATGTAAGGCTATAGTCCATCAATTTTTGTCGACTAAAAAACATTCTCTCGAGAATAAATTTGAAAACAATCATATGGACGTACGAGAACTGACAAGTTCAATGGCGCCAGCGGATTTGCACTAAATCTGATGGTTCTCTAGGTATGAATTTCGAAATTCTGAGGTTCCGACAACCTTTTTCTCCGTTTTACAAGAAAACCGACAGTTTCTCGTTAAAACGGAGATCTCCACCGCATTCCGGAGTTCGATTTACGTAGTGTACAGTGGAATCTGTGCCGATTTTAATACTTTCGTGTTTTTCATAAAATGTAAGGCTATAGTCCATCAATTTTTGTCGACTAAAAAACATTCTCTCGAGAATAAATTTGAAAACAATCATATGGACGTACGAGAACTGACAAGTTCAATGGCGCCAGCGGATTTGCACTAAATCTGATGGTTCTCTAGGTATGAATTTCGAAATTCTGAGGTTCCGACAACCTTTTTCTCCGTTTTACAAGAAAACCGGCAGTTTCTTGTTAAAACAGAGATCTCCACCGTATTCCGGAGTTCGATTTACGTAGTGTACAGTGGAATCTGTGCCGATTTTAATACTTTCGTGTTTTTCATAAAATGTAAGGCTATAGTCCATCAATTTTTGTCGACTAAAAAACATTCTCTCGAGAATAAATCTGAAAACAATCATATGGACGTACGAGAAGCTGTCAAGTTCAATGGCGCCAGCGGATTTGCACTAAATCTGATGGTTCTCTAGGTAGGTATGAATTTCGAAATTCTGAGGTTCCGACGACCTTTTTCGCCGTTTTACAAGAAAACCGGCAGTTTCTTGTTAAAACAGAGATCTCCACCGTATTCCGGAGTTCGATTTACGTAGTGTACAGTGGAATCTGTGCTGATTTTAATACTTTCGTGTTTTTCATAAAATGTAAGGCTATAGTCCATCAATTTTTGTCGACTAAAAAACATTCTCTCGAGAATAAATCTGAAAACAATCATATGGACGCACGAGAAGCTGTCAAGTTCCATGGCGCCAGCGGATTTGCACTAAATCTGATGGTTCTCTAGGTAGGTATGAATTTCGAAATTCTGAGGTTCTGACGACCTTTTTCTCCGTTTTCCAAGAAAACCGACAGTTTCTCGTTAAAACAGAGATCTCCACCGTATTCCGGAGTTCGATTTACGTAGTGTACAGTGGAATCTGTGCTGATTTTAATACTTTCGTGTTTTTCATAAAATGTAAGGCTATAGTCCATCAATTTTTGTCGACTAAAAAACATTCTCTGGAGAATAAATCTGAAAACAATCATATGGACGCACGAGAAGCTGTCAAGTTCCATGGCGCCAGCGGATTTGCACTAAATCTGATGGTGCTCTAGGTAGGTATGAATTTCGAAATTCTGAGGTTCTGACGACCTTTTTCGCCATTTTACAAGAAAACCGGCAGTTTCTTGTTAAAACAGAGATCTCCACCGTATTCCGGAGTTCGATTTACGTAGTGTACAGTGGAATCTCTGCTGATTTTAATACTTTCGTGTTTTTCATAAAATGTAAGGCTATAGTCCATCAATTTTTGTCGACTAAAAAACATTCTCTCGAGAATAAATCTGAAAACAATCATATGGACGTACGAGAACTGTCAAGTTCAATGGCGCCAGCGGATTTGCACTAAATCTGATGGTTCTCTAGGTATGAATTTCGAAATTCTGAGGTTCCGACAACCTTTTTCTCCGTTTTACAAGAAAACCGACAGTTTCTCGTTAAAACGGAGATCTCCACCGCATTCCGGAGTTCGATTTACGTAGTGTACAGTGGAATCTGTGCCGATTTTAATACTTTCGTGTTTTTCATAAAATGTAAGGCTATAGTCCATCAATTTTTGTCGACTAAAAAACATTCTCTCGAGAATAAATCTGAAAACAATCATATGGACGTACGAGAACTGTCAAGTTCAATGGCGCCAGCGGATTTGCACTAAATCTGATGGTTCTCTAGGTATGAATTTCGAAATTCTGAGGTTCCGACAACCTTTTTCTCCGTTTTACAAGAAAACCGACAGTTTCTCGTTAAAACGGAGATCTCCACCGCATTCCGGAGTTCGATTTACGTAGTGTACAGTGGAATCTGTGCTGATTTTAATACTTTCGTGTTTTTCATAAAATGTAAGGCTATAGTCCATCAATTTTTGTCGACTAAAAAACATTCTCTGGAGAATAAATCTGAAAACAATCATATGGACGCACGAGAAACTGTCAAGTTCCATGGCGCCAGCGGATTTGCACTAAATCTGATGGTGCTGTAGGTAGGTATGAATTTCGAAATTCTGAGGTTCTGACGACCTTTTTCTCCGTTTTCCAAGAAAACCGACAGTTTCTCGTTAAAACAGAGATCTCCACCGTATTCCGGAGTTCCATTTACGTAGTGTACAGTGGAATCTGTGCTGATTTTAATACTTTCGTGTTTATCATAAAATGTAAGGCTATAGTCCATCAATTTTTGTCGACTAAAAAACATTCTCTCGAGAATAAATCTGAAAACAATCATATGGACGTACGAGAACTGTCAAGTTCAATGGCGCCAGCGGATTTGCACTAAATCTGATGGTTCTCTAGGTATGAATTTCGAAATTCTGAGGTTCCGACAACCTTTTTCTCCGTTTTACAAGAAAACCGACAGTTTCTCGTTAAAACGGAGATCTCCACCGCATTCCGGAGTTCGATTTACGTAGTGTACAGTGGAATCTGTGCCGATTTTAATACTTTCGTGTTTTTCATAAAATGTAAGGCTATAGTCCATCAATTTTTGTCGACTAAAAAACATTCTCTCGAGAATAAATCTGAAAACAATCATATGGACGTACGAGAAGCTGTCAAGTTCAATGGCGCCAGCGGATTTGCACTAAATCTGATGGTTCTCTAGGTATGAATTTCGAAATTCTGAGGTTCCGACAACCTTTTTCTCCGTTTTACAAGAAAACCGACAGTTTCTCGTTAAAACGGAGATCTCCACCGCATTCCGGAGTTCGATTTACGTAGTGTACAGTGGAATCTGTGCTGATTTTAATACTTTCGTGTTTTTCATAAAATGTAAGGCTATAGTCCATCAATTTTTGTCGACTAAAAAACATTCTCTGGAGAATAAATCTGAAAACAATCATATGGACGCACGAGAAACTGTCAAGTTCCATGGCGCCAGCGGATTTGCACTAAATCTGATGGTGCTGTAGGTAGGTATGAATTTCGAAATTCTGAGGTTCTGACGACCTTTTTCTCCGTTTTCCAAGAAAACCGACAGTTTCTCGTTAAAACAGAGATCTCCACCGTATTCCGGAGTTCCATTTACGTAGTGTACAGTGGAATCTGTGCTGATTTTAATACTTTCGTGTTTATCATAAAATGTAAGGCTATAGTCCATCAATTTTTGTCGACTAAAAAACATTCTCTCGAGAATAAATCTGAAAACAATCATATGGACGTACGAGAACTGTCAAGTTCAATGGCGCCAGCGGATTTGCACTAAATCTGATGGTTCTCTAGGTATGAATTTCGAAATTCTGAGGTTCCGACAACCTTTTTCTCCGTTTTACAAGAAAACCGACAGTTTCTCGTTAAAACGGAGATCTCCACCGCATTCCGGAGTTCGATTTACGTAGTGTACAGTGGAATCTGTGCCGATTTTAATACTTTCGTGTTTTTCATAAAATGTAAGGCTATAGTCCATCAATTTTTGTCGACTAAAAAACATTCTCTCGAGAATAAATCTGAAAACAATCATATGGACGTACGAGAAGCTGTCAAGTTCAATGGCGCCAGCGGATTTGCACTAAATCTGATGGTTCTCTAGGTAGGAATTTCGAAATTCTGAGGTTCCGACGACCTTTTTCGCCGTTTTACAAGAAAACCGGCAGTTTCTTGTTAAAACAGAGATCTCCACCGTATTCCGGAGTTCGATTTACGTAGTGTACAGTGGAATCTGTGCTGATTTTAATACTTTCGTGTTTATCATAAAATGTAAGGCTATAGTCCATCAATTTTTGTCGACTAAAAAACATTCTCTCGAGAATAAATCTGAAAACAATCATATGGACGCACGAGAAGCTGTCAAGTTCCATGGCGCCAGCGGATTTGCACTAAATCTGATGGTGCTCTAGGTAGGTATGAATTTCGAAATTCTGAGGTTCTGACGACCTTTTTCTCCGTTTTCCAAGAAAACCGACAGTTTCTCGTTAAGACAGAGATCTCCACCGTATTCCGGAGTTCGATTTACGTAGTGTACAGTGGAATCTGTGCTGATTTTAATACTTTCGTGTTTTTCATAAAATGTAAGGCTATAGTCCATCAATTTTTGTCGACTAAAAAACATTCTCTGGAGAATAAATCTGAAAACAATCATATGGACGCACGAGAAGCTGTCAAGTTCCATGGCGCCAGCGGATTTGCACTAAATCTGATGGTGCTCTAGGTAGGTATGAATTTCGAAATTCTGAGGTTCTGACGACCTTTTTCTCCGTTTTCCAAGAAAACCGACAGTTTCTCGTTAAAACAGAGATCTCCACCGTATTCCGGAGTTCGATTTACGTAGTGTACAGTGGAATCTGTGCTGATTTTAATACTTTCGTGTTTATCATAAAATGTAAGGCTATAGTCCATCAATTTTTGTCGACTAAAAAACATTCTCTCGAGAATAAATCTGAAAACAATCATATGGACGTACGAGAACTGTCAAGTTCAATGGCGCCAGCGGATTTGCACTAAATCTGATGGTTCTCTAGGTATGAATTTCGAAATTCTGAGGTTCCGACAACTTTTTCTCCGTTTTACAAGAAAACCGACAGTTTCTCGTTAAAACGGAGATCTCCACCGCATTCCGGAGTTCGATTTACGTAGTGTACAGTGGAATCTGTGCCGATTTTAATACTTTCGTGTTTTTCATAAAATGTAAGGCTATAGTCCATCAATTTTTGTCGACTAAAAAACATTCTCTCGAGAATAAATCTGAAAACAATCATATGGACGTACGAGAAGCTGTCAAGTTCAATGTCGCCAGCGGATTTGCACTAAATCTGATGGTTCTCTAGGTAGGAATTTCGAAATTCTGAGGTTCCGACGACCTTTTTCGCCGTTTTACAAGAAAACCGGCAGTTTCTTGTTAAAACAGAGATCTCCACCGTATTCCGGAGTTCGATTTACGTAGTGTACAGTGGAATCTGTGCTGATTTTAATACTTTCGTGTTTATCATAAAATGTAAGGCTATAGTCCATCAATTTTTGTCGACTAAAAAACATTCTCTCGAGAATAAATCTGAAAACAATCATATGGACGCACGAGAAGCTGTCAAGTTCCATGGCGCCAGCGGATTTGCACTAAATCTGATGGTGCTCTAGGTAGGTATGAATTTCGAAATTCTGAGGTTCTGACGACCTTTTTCTCCGTTTTCCAAGAAAACCGACAGTTTTTCGTTAAAACAGAGATCTCCACCGTATTCCGGAGTTCGATTTACGTAGTGTACAGTGGAATCTGTGCTGATTTTAATACTTTCGTGTTTTTCATAAAATGTAAGGCTTATAGTCCATCAATTTTTGTCGACTAAAAAACATTCTCTGGAGAATAAATCTGAAAACAATCATATGGACGCACGAGAAGCTGTCAAGTTCCATGGCGCCAGCGGATTTGCACTAAATCTGATGGTGCTCTAGGTAGGTATGAATTTCGAAATTCTGAGGTTCGGACGACCTTTTTCTCCGTTTTCCAAGAAAACCGACAGTTTCTCGTTAAAACAGAGATCTCCACCGTATTCCGGAGTTCGATTTACGTAGTGTACAGTGGAATCTGTGCTGATTTTAATACTTTCGTGTTTATCATAAAATGTAAGGCTATAGTCCATCAATTTTTGTCGACTAAAAAACATTCTCTCGAGAATAAATCTGAAAACAATCATATGGACGTACGAGAACTGTCAAGTTCAATGGCGCCAGCGGATTTGCACTAAATCTGATGGTTCTCTAGGTATGAATTTCGAAATTCTGAGGTTCCGACAACCTTTTTCTCCGTTTTACAAGAAAACCGACAGTTTCTCGTTAAAACGGAGATCTCCACCGCATTCCGGAGTTCGATTTACGTAGTGTACAGTGGAATCTGTGCCGATTTTAATACTTTCGTGTTTTTCATAAAATGTAAGGCTATAGTCCATCAATTTTTGTCGACTAAAAAACATTCTCTCGAGAATAAATCTGAAAACAATCATATGGACGTACGAGAAGCTGTCAAGTTCAATGTCGCCAGCGGATTTGCACTAAATCTGATGGTTCTCTAGGTAGGAATTTCGAAATTCTGAGGTTCCGACGACCTTTTTCGCCGTTTTACAAGAAAACCGGCAGTTTCTTGTTAAAACAGAGATCTCCACCGTATTCCGGAGTTCGATTTACGTAGTGTACAGTGGAATCTGTGCTGATTTTAATACTTTCGTGTTTATCATAAAATGTAAGGCTATAGTCCATCAATTTTTGTCGACTAAAAAACATTCTCTCGAGAATAAATCTGAAAACAATCATATGGACGCACGAGAAGCTGTCAAGTTCCATGGCGCCAGCGGATTTGCACTAAATCTGATGGTGCTCTAGGTAGGTATGAATTTCGAAATTCTGAGGTTCTGACGACCTTTTTCTCCGTTTTCCAAGAAAACCGACAGTTTTTCGTTAAAACAGAGATCTCCACCGTATTCCGGAGTTCGATTTACGTAGTGTACAGTGGAATCTGTGCTGATTTTAATACTTTCGTGTTTTTCATAAAATGTAAGGCTATAGTCCATCAATTTTTGTCGACTAAAAAACATTCTCTGGAGAATAAATCTGAAAACAATCATATGGACGCACGAGAAGCTGTCAAGTTCCATGGCGCCAGCGGATTTGCACTAAATCTGATGGTGCTCTAGGTAGGTATGAATTTCGAAATTCTGAGGTTCGGACGACCTTTTTCTCCGTTTTCCAAGAAAACCGACAGTTTCTCGTTAAAACAGAGATCTCCACCGTATTCCGGAGTTCGATTTACGTAGTGTACAGTGGAATCTGTGCTGATTTTAATACTTTCGTGTTTATCATAAAATGTAAGGCTATAGTCCATCAATTTTTGTCGACTAAAAAACATTCTCTCGAGAATAAATCTGAAAACAATCATATGGACGTACGAGAACTGTCAAGTTCAATGGCGCCAGCGGATTTGCACTAAATCTGATGGTTCTCTAGGTATGAATTTCGAAATTCTGAGGTTCCGACAACCTTTTTCTCCGTTTTACAAGAAAACCGACAGTTTCTCGTTAAAACGGAGATCTCCACCGCATTCCGGAGTTCGATTTACGTAGTGTACAGTGGAATCTGTGCCGATTTTAATACTTTCGTGTTTTTCATAAAATGTAAGGCTATAGTCCATCAATTTTTGTCGACTAAAAAACATTCTCTCGAGAATAAATCTGAAAACAATCATATGGACGTACGAGAAGCTGTCAAGTTCAATGTCGCCAGCGGATTTGCACTAAATCTAATGGTTCTCTAGGTAGGAATTTCGAAATTCTGAGGTTCCGACGACCTTTTTCGCCGTTTTACAAGAAAACCGGCAGTTTCTTGTTAAAACAGAGATCTCCACCGTATTCCGGAGTTCGATTTACGTAGTGTACAGTGGAATCTGTGCTGATTTTAATACTTTCGTGTTTATCATAAAATGTAAGGCTATAGTCCATCAATTTTTGTCGACTAAAAAACATTCTCTCGAGAATAAATCTGAAAACAATCATATGGACGCACGAGAAGCTGTCAAGTTCCATGGCGCCAGCGGATTTGCACTAAATCTGATGGTGCTCTAGGTAGGTATGAATTTCGAAATTCTGAGGTTCTGACGACCTTTTTCTCCGTTTTCCAAGAAAACCGACAGTTTCTCGTTAAAACAGAGATCTCCACCGTATTCCGGAGTTCGATTTACGTAGTGTACAGTGGAATCTGTGCTGATTTTAATACTTTCGTGTTTATCATAAAATGTAAGGCTATAGTCCATCAATTTTTGTCGACTAAAAAACATTCTCTCGAGAATAAATCTGAAAACAATCATATGGACGTACGAGAACTGTCAAGTTCAATGGCGCCAGCGGATTTGCACTAAATCTGATGGTTCTCTAGGTATGAATTTCGAAATTCTGAGGTTCCGACAACCTTTTTCTCCGTTTTACAAGAAAACCGACAGTTTCTCGTTAAAACGGAGATCTCCACCGCATTCCGGAGTTCGATTTACGTAGTGTACAGTGGAATCTGTGCCGATTTTAATACTTTCGTGTTTTTCATAAAATGTAAGGCTATAGTCCATCAATTTTTGTCGACTAAAAAACATTCTCTCGAGAATAAATCTGAAAACAATCATATGGACGTACGAGAAGCTGTCAAGTTCAATGGCGCCAGCGGATTTGCAATAAATCTGATGGTTCTCTAGGTAGGTATGAATTTCGAAATTCTGAGGTTCCGACGACCTTTTTCGCCGTTTTACTAGAAAACCGGCAGTTTCTTGTTAAAACAGAGATCTCCACCGTATTCCGGAGTTCGATTTACGTAGTGTACAGTGGAATCTGTGCTGATTTTAATACTTTCGTGTTTTTCATAAAATGTAAGGCTATAGTCCATCAATTTTTGTCGACTAAAAAACATTCTCTGGAGAATAAATCTGAAAACAATCATATGGACGCACGAGAAACTGTCAAGTTCCATGGCGCCAGCGGATTTGCACTAAATCTGATGGTGCTCTAGGTAGGTATGAATTTCGAAATTCTGAGGTTCTGACGACCTTTTTCTCCGTTTTCCAAGAAAACCGACAGTTTCTCGTTAAAACAGAGATTTCCACCGTATTCCGGAGTTCGATTTACGTAGTGTACAGTGGAATCTGTGCTGATTTTAATACTTTCGTGTTTATCATAAAATGTAAGGCTATAGTCCATCAATTTTTGTCGACTAAAAAACATTCTCTCGAGAATAAATCTGAAAACAATCATATGGACGTACGAGAAGCTGTCAAGTTCAATGGCGCCAGCGGATTTGCACTAAATCTGATGGTTCTCTAGGTAGGAATTTCGAAATTCTGAGGTTCCGACGACCTTTTTCGCCGTTTTACAAGAAAACCGGCAGTTTCTTGTTAAAACAGAGATCTCCACCGTATTCCGGAGTTCGATTTACGTAGTGTACAGTGGAATCTGTGCTGATTTTAATACTTTCGTGTTTTTCATAAAATGTAAGGCTATAGTCCATCAATTTTTGTCGACTAAAAAACATTCTCTGGAGAATAAATCTGAAAACAATCATATGGACGCACGAGAAACTGTCAAGTTCCATGGCGCCAGCGGATTTGCACTAAATCTGATGGTGCTGTAGGTAGGTATGAATTTCGAAATTCTGAGGTTCTGACGACCTTTTTCTCCGTTTTCCAAGAAAACCGACAGTTTCTCGTTAAAACAGAGATCTCCACCGTATTCCGGAGTTCGATTTACGTAGTGTACAGTGGAATCTGTGCTGATTTTAATACTTTCGTGTTTATCATAAAATGTAAGGCTATAGTCCATCAATTTTTGTCGACTAAAAAACATTCTCTCGAGAATAAATCTGAAAACAATCATATGGACGTACGAGAACTGTCAAGTTCAATGGCGCCAGCGGATTTGCACTAAATCTGATGGTTCTCTAGGTATGAATTTCGAAATTCTGAGGTTCCGACAACCTTTTTCTCCGTTTTACAAGAAAACCGACAGTTTCTCGTTAAAACGGAGATCTCCACCGCATTCCGGAGTTCGATTTACGTAGTGTACAGTGGAATCTGTGCCGATTTTAATACTTTCGTGTTTTTCATAAAATGTAAGGCTATAGTCCATCAATTTTTGTCGACTAAAAAACATTCTCTCGAGAATAAATCTGAAAACAATCATATGGACGTACGAGAAGCTGTCAAGTTCAATGGCGCCAGCGGATTTGCACTAAATCTGATGGTTCTCTAGGTAGGAATTTCGAAATTCTGAGGTTCCGACGACCTTTTTCGCCGTTTTACAAGAAAACCGGCAGTTTCTTGTTAAAACAGAGATCTCCACCGTATTCCGGAGTTCGATTTACGTAGTGTACAGTGGAATCTGTGCTGATTTTAATACTTTCGTGTTTATCATAAAATGTAAGGCTATAGTCCATCAATTTTTGTCGACTAAAAAACATTCTCTCGAGAATAAATCTGAAAACAATCATATGGACGCACGAGAAGCTGTCAAGTTCCATGGCGCCAGCGGATTTGCACTAAATCTGATGGTGCTCTAGGTAGGTATGAATTTCGAAATTCTGAGGTTCTGACGACCTTTTTCTCCGTTTTCCAAGAAAACCGACAGTTTTTCGTTAAAACAGAGATCTCCACCGTATTCCGGAGTTCGATTTACGTAGTGTACAGTGGAATCTGTGCTGATTTTAATACTTTCGTGTTTTTCATAAAATGTAAGGCTATAGTCCATCAATTTTTGTCGACTAAAAAACATTCTCTGGAGAATAAATCTGAAAACAATCATATGGACGCACGAGAAGCTGTCAAGTTCCATGGCGCCAGCGGATTTGCACTAAATCTGATGGTGCTCTAGGTAGGTATGAATTTCGAAATTCTGAGGTTCGGACGACCTTTTTCTCCGTTTTCCAAGAAAACCGACAGTTTCTCGTTAAAACAGAGATCTCCACCGTATTCCGGAGTTCGATTTACGTAGTGTACAGTGGAATCTGTGCTGATTTTAATACTTTCGTGTTTATCATAAAATGTAAGGCTATAGTCCATCAATTTTTGTCGACTAAAAAACATTCTCTCGAGAATAAATCTGAAAACAATCATATGGACGTACGAGAACTGTCAAGTTCAATGGCGCCAGCGGATTTGCACTAAATCTGATGGTTCTCTAGGTATGAATTTCGAAATTCTGAGGTTCCGACAACTTTTTCTCCGTTTTACAAGAAAACCGACAGTTTCTCGTTAAAACGGAGATCTCCACCGCATTCCGGAGTTCGATTTACGTAGTGTACAGTGGAATCTGTGCCGATTTTAATACTTTCGTGTTTTTCATAAAATGTAAGGCTATAGTCCATCAATTTTTGTCGACTAAAAAACATTCTCTCGAGAATAAATCTGAAAACAATCATATGGACGTACGAGAACTGTCAAGTTCAATGGCGCCAGCGGATTTGCACTAAATCTGATGGTTCTCTAGGTATGAATTTCGAAATTCTGAGGTTCCGACAACCTTTTTCTCCGTTTTACAAGAAAACCGACAGTTTCTCGTTAAAACGGAGATCTCCACCGCATTCCGGAGTTCGATTTACGTAGTGTACAGTGGAATCTGTGCCGATTTTAATACTTTCGTGTTTTTCATAAAATGTAAGGCTATAGTCCATCAATTTTTGTCGACTAAAAAACATTCTCTCGAGAATAAATCTGAAAACAATCATATGGACGTACGAGAAGCTGTCAAGTTCAATGTCGCCAGCGGATTTGCACTAAATCTGATGGTTCTCTAGGTAGGAATTTCGAAATTCTGAGGTTCCGACGACCTTTTTCGCCGTTTTACAAGAAAACCGGCAGTTTCTTGTTAAAACAGAGATCTCCACCGTATTCCGGAGTTCGATTTACGTAGTGTACAGTGGAATCTGTGCTGATTTTAATACTTTCGTGTTTATCATAAAATGTAAGGCTATAGTCCATCAATTTTTGTCGACTAAAAAACATTCTCTCGAGAATAAATCTGAAAACAATCATATGGACGCACGAGAAGCTGTCAAGTTCCATGGCGCCAGCGGATTTGCACTAAATCTGATGGTGCTCTAGGTAGGTATGAATTTCGAAATTCTGAGGTTCTGACGACCTTTTTCTCCGTTTTCCAAGAAAACCGACAGTTTTTCGTTAAAACAGAGATCTCCACCGTATTCCGGAGTTCGATTTACGTAGTGTACAGTGGAATCTGTGCTGATTTTAATACTTTCGTGTTTTTCATAAAATGTAAGGCTATAGTCCATCAATTTTTGTCGACTAAAAAACATTCTCTGGAGAATAAATCTGAAAACAATCATATGGACGCACGAGAAGCTGTCAAGTTCCATGGCGCCAGCGGATTTGCACTAAATCTGATGGTGCTCTAGGTAGGTATGAATTTCGAAATTCTGAGGTTCGGACGACCTTTTTCTCCGTTTTCCAAGAAAACCGACAGTTTCTCGTTAAAACAGAGATCTCCACCGTATTCCGGAGTTCGATTTACGTAGTGTACAGTGGAATCTGTGCTGATTTTAATACTTTCGTGTTTATCATAAAATGTAAGGCTATAGTCCATCAATTTTTGTCGACTAAAAAACATTCTCTCGAGAATAAATCTGAAAACAATCATATGGACGTACGAGAACTGTCAAGTTCAATGGCGCCAGCGGATTTGCACTAAATCTGATGGTTCTCTAGGTATGAATTTCGAAATTCTGAGGTTCCGACAACCTTTTTCTCCGTTTTACAAGAAAACCGACAGTTTCTCGTTAAAACGGAGATCTCCACCGCATTCCGGAGTTCGATTTACGTAGTGTACAGTGGAATCTGTGCCGATTTTAATACTTTCGTGTTTTTCATAAAATGTAAGGCTATAGTCCATCAATTTTTGTCGACTAAAAAACATTCTCTCGAGAATAAATCTGAAAACAATCATATGGACGTACGAGAAGCTGTCAAGTTCAATGTCGCCAGCGGATTTGCACTAAATCTAATGGTTCTCTAGGTAGGAATTTCGAAATTCTGAGGTTCCGACGACCTTTTTCGCCGTTTTACAAGAAAACCGGCAGTTTCTTGTTAAAACAGAGATCTCCACCGTATTCCGGAGTTCGATTTACGTAGTGTACAGTGGAATCTGTGCTGATTTTAATACTTTCGTGTTTATCATAAAATGTAAGGCTATAGTCCATCAATTTTTGTCGACTAAAAAACATTCTCTCGAGAATAAATCTGAAAACAATCATATGGACGCACGAGAAGCTGTCAAGTTCCATGGCGCCAGCGGATTTGCACTAAATCTGATGGTGCTCTAGGTAGGTATGAATTTCGAAATTCTGAGGTTCTGACGACCTTTTTCTCCGTTTTCCAAGAAAACCGACAGTTTCTCGTTAAAACAGAGATCTCCACCGTATTCCGGAGTTCGATTTACGTAGTGTACAGTGGAATCTGTGCTGATTTTAATACTTTCGTGTTTATCATAAAATGTAAGGCTATAGTCCATCAATTTTTGTCGACTAAAAAACATTCTCTCGAGAATAAATCTGAAAACAATCATATGGACGTACGAGAACTGTCAAGTTCAATGGCGCCAGCGGATTTGCACTAAATCTGATGGTTCTCTAGGTATGAATTTCGAAATTCTGAGGTTCCGACAACCTTTTTCTCCGTTTTACAAGAAAACCGACAGTTTCTCGTTAAAACGGAGATCTCCACCGCATTCCGGAGTTCGATTTACGTAGTGTACAGTGGAATCTGTGCCGATTTTAATACTTTCGTGTTTTTCATAAAATGTAAGGCTATAGTCCATCAATTTTTGTCGACTAAAAAACATTCTCTCGAGAATAAATCTGAAAACAATCATATGGACGTACGAGAAGCTGTCAAGTTCAATGGCGCCAGCGGATTTGCACTAAATCTGATGGTTCTCTAGGTAGGTATGAATTTCGAAATTCTGAGGTTCCGACGACCTTTTTCGCCGTTTTACTAGAAAACCGGCAGTTTCTTGTTATAAACAGAGATCTCCACCGTATTCCGGAGTTCGATTTACGTAGTGTACAGTGGAATCTGTGCTGATTTTAATACTTTCGTGTTTTTCATAAAATGTAAGGCTATAGTCCATCAATTTTTGTCGACTAAAAAACATTCTCTGGAGAATAAATCTGAAAACAATCATATGGACGCACGAGAAACTGTCAAGTTCCATGGCGCCAGCGGATTTGCACTAAATCTGATGGTGCTCTAGGTAGGTATGAATTTCGAAATTCTGAGGTTCTGACGACCTTTTTCTCCGTTTTCCAAGAAAACCGACAGTTTCTCGTTAAAACAGAGATTTCCACCGTATTCCGGAGTTCGATTTACGTAGTGTACAGTGGAATCTGTGCTGATTTTAATACTTTCGTGTTTATCATAAAATGTAAGGCTATAGTCCATCAATTTTTGTCGACTAAAAAACATTCTCTCGAGAATAAATCTGAAAACAATCATATGGACGTACGAGAAGCTGTCAAGTTCAATGGCGCCAGCGGATTTGCACTAAATCTGATGGTTCTCTAGGTAGGAATTTCGAAATTCTGAGGTTCCGACGACCTTTTTCGCCGTTTTACAAGAAAACCGGCAGTTTCTTGTTAAAACAGAGATCTCCACCGTATTCCGGAGTTCGATTTACGTAGTGTACAGTGGAATCTGTGCTGATTTTAATACTTTCGTGTTTTTCATAAAATGTAAGGCTATAGTCCATCAATTTTTGTCGACTAAAAAACATTCTCTGGAGAATAAATCTGAAAACAATCATATGGACGCACGAGAAACTGTCAAGTTCCATGGCGCCAGCGGATTTGCACTAAATCTGATGGTGCTGTAGGTAGGTATGAATTTCGAAATTCTGAGGTTCTGACGACCTTTTTCTCCGTTTTCCAAGAAAACCGACAGTTTCTCGTTAAAACAGAGATCTCCACCGTATTCCGGAGTTCGATTTACGTAGTGTACAGTGGAATCTGTGCTGATTTTAATACTTTCGTGTTTATCATAAAATGTAAGGCTATAGTCCATCAATTTTTGTCGACTAAAAAACATTCTCTCGAGAATAAATCTGAAAACAATCATATGGACGTACGAGAACTGTCAAGTTCAATGGCGCCAGCGGATTTGCACTAAATCTGATGGTTCTCTAGGTATGAATTTCGAAATTCTGAGGTTCCGACAACCTTTTTCTCCGTTTTACAAGAAAACCGACAGTTTCTCGTTAAAACGGAGATCTCCACCGCATTCCGGAGTTCGATTTACGTAGTGTACAGTGGAATCTGTGCCGATTTTAATACTTTCGTGTTTTTCATAAAATGTAAGGCTATAGTCCATCAATTTTTGTCGACTAAAAAACATTCTCTCGAGAATAAATCTGAAAACAATCATATGGACGTACGAGAAGCTGTCAAGTTCAATGGCGCCAGCGGATTTGCACTAAATCTGATGGTTCTCTAGGTAGGAATTTCGAAATTCTGAGGTTCCGACGACCTTTTTCGCCGTTTTACAAGAAAACCGGCAGTTTCTTGTTAAAACAGAGATCTCCACCGTATTCCGGAGTTCGATTTACGTAGTGTACAGTGGAATCTGTGCTGATTTTAATACTTTCGTGTTTATCATAAAATGTAAGGCTATAGTCCATCAATTTTTGTCGACTAAAAAACATTCTCTCGAGAATAAATCTGAAAACAATCATATGGACGCACGAGAAGCTGTCAAGTTCCATGGCGCCAGCGGATTTGCACTAAATCTGATGGTGCTCTAGGTAGGTATGAATTTCGAAATTCTGAGGTTCTGACGACCTTTTTCTCCGTTTTCCAAGAAAACCGACAGTTTTTCGTTAAAACAGAGATCTCCACCGTATTCCGGAGTTCGATTTACGTAGTGTACAGTGGAATCTGTGCTGATTTTAATACTTTCGTGTTTTTCATAAAATGTAAGGCTATAGTCCATCAATTTTTGTCGACTAAAAAACATTCTCTGGAGAATAAATCTGAAAACAATCATATGGACGCACGAGAAGCTGTCAAGTTCCATGGCGCCAGCGGATTTGCACTAAATCTGATGGTGCTCTAGGTAGGTATGAATTTCGAAATTCTGAGGTTCGGACGACCTTTTTCTCCGTTTTCCAAGAAAACCGACAGTTTCTCGTTAAAACAGAGATCTCCACCGTATTCCGGAGTTCGATTTACGTAGTGTACAGTGGAATCTGTGCTGATTTTAATACTTTCGTGTTTATCATAAAATGTAAGGCTATAGTCCATCAATTTTTGTCGACTAAAAAACATTCTCTCGAGAATAAATCTGAAAACAATCATATGGACGTACGAGAACTGTCAAGTTCAATGGCGCCAGCGGATTTGCACTAAATCTGATGGTTCTCTAGGTATGAATTTCGAAATTCTGAGGTTCCGACAACCTTTTTCTCCGTTTTACAAGAAAACCGACAGTTTCTCGTTAAAACGGAGATCTCCACCGCATTCCGGAGTTCGATTTACGTAGTGTACAGTGGAATCTGTGCCGATTTTAATACTTTCGTGTTTTTCATAAAATGTAAGGCTATAGTCCATCAATTTTTGTCGACTAAAAAACATTCTCTCGAGAATAAATCTGAAAACAATCATATGGACGTACGAGAAGCTGTCAAGTTCAATGGCGCCAGCGGATTTGCGCTAAATCTGATGGTTCTCTAGGTAGGTATGAATTTCGAAATTCTGAGGTTCCGACGACCTTTTTCGCCGTTTTACTAGAAAACCGGCAGTTTCTTGTTAAAACAGAGATCTCCACCGTATTCCGGAGTTCGATTTACGTAGTGTACAGTGGAATCTGTGCTGATTTTAATACTTTCGTGTTTTTCATAAAATGTAAGGCTATAGTCCATCAATTTTTGTCGACTAAAAAACATTCTCTGGAGAATAAATCTGAAAACAATCATATGGACGCACGAGAAACTGTCAAGTTCCATGGCGCCAGCGGATTTGCACTAAATCTGATGGTGCTCTAGGTAGGTATGAATTTCGAAATTCTGAGGTTCTGACGACCTTTTTCTCCGTTTTCCAAGAAAACCGACAGTTTCTCGTTAAAACAGAGATCTCCACCGTATTCCGGAGTTCGATTTACGTAGTGTACAGTGGAATCTGTGCTGATTTTAATACTTTCGTGTTTATCATAAAATGTAAGGCTATAGTCCATCAATTTTTGTCGACTAAAAAACATTCTCTCGAGAATAAATCTGAAAACAATCATATGGACGTACGAGAACTGTCAAGTTCAATGGCGCCAGCGGATTTGCACTAAATCTGATGGTTCTCTAGGTATGAATTTCGAAATTCTGAGGTTCCGACAACCTTTTTCTCCGTTTTACAAGAAAACCGACAGTTTCTCGTTAAAATGGAGATCTCCACCGCATTCCGGAGTTCGATTTACGTAGTGTACAGTGGAATCTGTGCCGATTTTAATACTTTCGTGTTTTTCATAAAATGTAAGGCTATATATAGTCCATCAATTTTTGTCGACTAAAAAACATTCTCTGGAGAATAAATCTGAAAACAATCATATGGACGTACGAGATGCTGTCAAGTTCAATGGCACCAGCGGATTTGCATTAAATCTAATGGTTCTCTAGGTAGGTATGAATTTCGAAATTCTGGGTTTCCGACGACTTTTTTCCATTTTACAAGAAAACCGACAGTTTCTCGTTAAAACAGAGATCTCCACCGTATTCGGGAGTTCGATTTACGTAGTGTACGGTGGAATCTGTGTCGATTTTAATACTTTCGTGTTTTTCATAAAATGTAAGGCTAGCCATCAATTTTTGTGATGGAATTCAGACAGTCTTAGAAAGAAAATTGTACAATTTTATGGAATGTGTTCCTTCTGTATACTTACGTGTAAATATATTAGAAATTTTCTCCACTGCTTCTTGCAAATGTTATTCATTAATGGGCTTGAATATGGGCTTCTCTTAGTTACTTTACAAATAGCATTGTTACAAAAAAAATAGGATCTCAATAAACACAAAAGCAAAATCTTAATTGGCATTTGGAATGAAACACGCTTCTCCAACAAAAACATTTATTGGGGTATGAAATAAATCGGCAAAATAGTACAAGTTCGAAAATATATAATCACTTTGCATACAATGGCAAAACATTTACCGGATGCTCCGGGAAAAACACCTCTTATTGTATACTAGCTTCATATCCAGTTTAAATCTTTAGCACGCAATAGTGGTTTTCCCTGAAAATACATCTAAGCCCAGAATTTTCTCCGTGTAAGGAAATTATGCATGTTTAGTAAAGATCGCCCTGTATATACTATGATAAACTATTTTGATTACATTGTAAGTACAATAAACGTATAAAAGTACATCAGTTAGCCGTAACAGCTATACTAAACTATCTCAACAATAATTATTATGTGGAATACCATGTGGGATGTTCGGAGAAAATAAAAATCTATTTTTTTATAATTAAAACTGTAAATTAAATTTACAAAGCATTTTATAAAGAACCCGCATACGATTCGTAAATAAAATGTAACGTGTCTCATTGGACACCCTGTATATAGCCTAATCTGTTCGTACGCGTAATATTTATAGAGAAAATATAAAATTTACGAAAAAGTAAATAAATCACATGTTCATGCCTAAAAGAGAAAATATCGAAGGCGTACGTACAATTACAATATTTATTACCTGCTCGAAAATATCAACGATGTAAGCATGGAAAATGACGAAATGGTCGACAACGTATACCTTATAGTATGTACTAGTTTTAACACAGACGCAATAAATAATAACCTCTAAAGATATATCTA
Organism: Rosalia funebris; assembly: GCA_037954035.1. Classification (NCBI taxonomy): domain Eukaryota; kingdom Metazoa; phylum Arthropoda; class Insecta; order Coleoptera; family Cerambycidae; genus Rosalia; species Rosalia funebris. The sequence continues at coordinate 19,094,793 of JAZFAV010000039.1, read as the reverse complement.
TAAAAATTCAACTTATAAACCGGCAACAATCGACTCAACTAAAAGAGTAACCGACTTTAACAAATAATTTGGCAAGTCATTTCTGCTGGCAAACCACCAAACTTATCAGCTCTCAACGGGCACCAGTTTGATCGTTAACGGGACAACTTTGAAGGAAATCGAAGAAAAAGCTCACAGAGAGGTGATTCACTTGTAACTAGACACAATGGAACAAAATCGCTTACACCTTACGATAAATTAACCTATACCGAATAAATGGAGCAGTTTTCCCATTAGATTAAATTCGGCACTCGAATAATGATTATCTTTAACATAAAACGGCCCTACTTTTGTCCACAACGCAACCACGCAGACCACTCATTGCACATGTAAAACCGCCTCTCCAAACGAGAGTACACCCTGTATAAAATCAGCCTACACTGTATGCACTTCCCCCGGCTGGTGATTCTGAGATATTGTATCAGATACGTTGGTATCTTTTATTATGCTGCCGTTGGCTAAGTTCTTGTTAACCCTATCGCTATTAATACTTTCGGGAATGTTCAGGTTATCAGTCAAACTGTCCGCCTCCTCGGCGCACGCCGCTTCGTCCGGCGCGGGCTCGGGGCCCTTCTGCCCCGGTTCGGGGCTCACCAGGAAGTTGCTCAGCCAGCTGGAGAAGGCCCCTTTCGCCTGGGAGAAGGCACCACCTATGGCAATAGCACAAACCTTTCTGTATTGAACTGAACGGAGAAGAAACAGTGAGGTTATAGTAAATTTCACTCACCCACCGCCTTGCTTGTGGTAGCTACCGCCTTACCGGTGGACGCCATGGCTTGGTTGAGCTTCCTGCCGCTCTCCGTATTTTGCATCGTACTGGAAAATTGCGTGAACATGTTTTTCTTCATACAAAAGAATATAGTAGAAGAGTAAAACATATATACTAGATAATATTAAAATTTAATTGTTAAACAGTGTAAATAAAAAGTGTGGAACACATAAAAACCTCTAATATAGAGAAATAGCACCACCAACACAAAATATTAAATTTAATTCATGATTTAAAGTTTACATTTTTCAACACTTAATATAAAAGTGCATACATTACAAAAAATATTAGAAATTGTAGGAAAAGTCCAAAATGTGTATTTTAAAATACTAATATTGACTGTTTAATACGATGGAATTATTCCACCATTTAACTGATCCCTGTATAATACAACAGTGCTAGGGGTGGTTGTGATTTTGTACAAATAAAATTGAACTTGTAGAAAAATACCAAAATCTGTATTAGAAAAATTAAGCCGGTAAACTGTTAATTGCGGTAGAATTGTTCCGCCATTTATCCGCTCACTGTATAACATGACTGAACTAAGGATTGTCGTGGTTTTCAACAAATGAAAAAGGATTTTAAAAATTATAGAAAAATAACGTGTATTTAAGAGACAAATTTGACTTATTCGTTATAAGGGAATTATACCATCGTTTGGCTGCTCACTGTATAACACAATAGAGCCAAGGGTAGTCCTGATTTTGTATAAATAAAAATAATAATGGAAATTGTAGAAAAAGAACAAAATGTATATTAAAAAAAAATTAATTTGGGCTGTTAATTGTGATGGAATCGTTCCGCCATTTATCTGCTCACTGTACAACATGGCTGATCTAAGAATTGTCGTGGTTTTCCACAAATTAAAAAGGATATTAAAAACAATAGAAAAAAAACAAATATGTATTTAAGAGACAAATGTGACCTGTTGATTGGAATGGAACTGTTCCATCATTTAGCTGCTCCCTGTATACTACAATAGAACTAAAGGTGGTTGTAATTTTATACAAATAAAAATATTTGAAATTGTAGAAAAAGCCCTAAATGTGTATTAAAAATTTTTGTTGGGCTGTTAATTGTGATGGAATTGTTCCGCCATTTATTTCATCACTGTATAACACGACCGACTTAAGGATTGTTGTGGTTTTCCACGAATGAAAAAGGTTATTAAAATTATAGAACAAAAAAAAAAAGCAATTGCGTATTTAAGGGATAAATTTAACCTGTATTACAACAGAGTTATTCCATCATTTAGCTGCTGACTGTATAATACAACAGAGTTAAAGGTGGTTGTGATATTATACAAAGAAAAATATTAATTGAAATTGTAGAGAAAGATCAAAATGTGTATCAAAAAAATTAAGTTGGGTTGTTAATTGTGATGGAAACGTTCTGCCATTTATCTCCTCACTGTATAACATGACTGATCTAAGAATTGTTGTGGTTTTCCACAAATTAAGAAAGATATTAAAATTAATAAAAAAAAAAAACAAATATGTATTTAAGAGACAAATGTGACCTGTTGATTGGAATGGAATTGTTTCGTCATTTAGCTGCTCCCTGTATACTACAACAGAACTAAAGGTGGTTGTAATTTTGTAAAATAAAAATGATATTTGAAATTGTAGAAAAAGACCAAAATGTGTATTAAACATTTTTGTTGGGCTGTTAATTGCGATAGAATTGTTCCACTATCTATTTACTCACTGTATAAAATGACTAACCTAAGGATCGTTGTTTGTTTTCCACAAATTAAAAAGGATATTAAAAAGTATAGAAAAAATAAGGAGACAAATTTGACCTATTCATTGCAAGGGAATTGTTCCATCATTTAGCTGCTCACTGTATAACACGACCAAGCTAAGGATCATTGTTTTTTTTCAACGAAAAATTAAATTAGAAATTGTATAAAAAAAAAGACTAATGAACAGAATTTTCAGTATAATCCAAGTACTCACTGTGACCACCGTAGCTTCATGTCTGCAACGGACAACTGCCCAGCGAAAGGATGACCGGGATGAACGTCCAGAATCCCCGGATTTATCGCGCTCAACCAAACCTTGTAGTTGTGCGTATCACGCCAGGCGGTAATGAAACTGGCATTGAAATGATCAATTTCCCTCGAATTATCTAACAAAAAAAAATAAACGGCAAACATAATACTCTTTATCAAAACATTCAACCCACCCTGCAACATGGAAGTCCGCAACAGACACAACAGATAGATCCTGAACTGCGTCCTGATCCATTCGTCGCCGCCCTCCCACCCCACGCCGTCCAAGAAAACGTCGTGGCGCTCCTCGGAGACGTGCTTGACTATGTAATCCGCGAACCTCAGGTCCTCAGTCGTCAGGTGCAGGTTCTTCCGCAAGTTCTGGTCCTGGCACTCTATCCTGTTCGCGTCTATGTCCACGAGGATATCGTACAGCTGGCTCTTCTGTTTGAAGAGTATGTTCGTGGCGCCAACCACGTAACTCCGCACGTTTACGTCCGACAGCAGGTCCATGTAAGGCAGGGAGAGGTAGGGCAGGCAGAGGGAGCCCTTCGTGAACACGGCCAGGGGGAATCCGCACGTGTGCGTGTTGAGGTGTGCGAGGTACGACATGTTGTTCTGCACCACGTCAGAGATAGTATCGGCGCTCGTCTCCCTTCGCAAACTGTTGCTCTTCTCGCCGATGTTCGTCGCGCCGTTATCGTCTTTCGTTTGAACGTCTGCGATCTCCGTTAGCTCCACGCCCACCTCGGGGTTCTCGTTTGCATGCCCGTTCCTGTTTCCTGCGTTATTTTGGTTAATTCCATTGGAATCAGTCTCTAGTTGTTCGGTATTTTGAGCTTGTATCAAGTTTTTATTTATCTCCGTCTCTATGGTGCCATTTTCCTCTCTAACTGTGTTACCGTTGCCGTTGACAAGCTCTCCGTTGATAAATTTCTTATTTTTTACCGGGCTTGGGTCCTCGTCGGAAAACTCTGGCATCGGAGACATCGGTCGTGATAGTCTGAAATATCCTAAACTGTAATAACACTGGCCAACAAATATGTTGTTATTGGTCTTTTTTTGACTTTTTGGCTTAATTACATACCATGAACTACAGAAAAACTGTTTTTTTTTTGTTTCCATCAGGCACCAGTATTTGTAAATGTACTTTGTACAATAGTTTGTAGTTTTTAAAACCGAGGTTCTATAAAATTCAATTTCGCCTCAATCTTTGCGACGCCCCTGTATTTAATCGGTTTGAAACGTATACACAAGTGTGGGGGATTTACCGATACAGAGTTGGCCGGTGGGGGTATTCCGGTTTTATACTATTGGGGTGTTTATGTAGTCACTGTAGTACGTTTTTAATGTGTGTACGTTTACTCGTGACATCGCGTCGTGTTTTTATTATTGTGTTTTAAAAATGCCTAGAAGTTGTAAAAATACACCAAATATATTTTAAATTTATGGTTAAAACGTTGTTTATGCAAATTTAGTAAATTCTCAAAGTCCCTTTGTCGCCACTTCATATTAAATTAGGATTAATGAAGGAATATGTAAAAGCTATAGATAAAAATGGGAATTAATGTGGAAAATTTACAGCTCTTCCTGAAGTAAAATTAAAGGAAGGCATTTTCGTAGGACCACAAATAAGAAAATTAATGCAGGACCAACAATTTGAAGAAACAATGACAGAAATTGAAAAAGAATCTTGGATATACTTTAAAAATGTAACAGAATTTTTTTTAGGAAATTACTAACATACGCAGTATGAGGAAATTGTCAACAAGATGCTGGATAAGTTTAAGCAACTTGGTTGTAATATGAAAATCAAAATTCATTTTCTGCATGCTCATTTGGACTACTTTCCAGAAAATTTTGATGTTGTTAGTGAGGAGCAAGGTAAAAGGTTCCATCAAGACATAAAGGAGATCGAAAGGAGGTATCAGGGTCGATGGAATGTGGCGATGATGGCAAATTACTGTTGGATGCTGGAAAGAGAATATCCAACGAATGATTACACAAGAAAAACTACAAAACGAAGTTTTTTGTTAAAAAGGAGTACATTTTCAAAGAAAAATAGAAATTAGAGACTCAAAACTATTTGTGTTATTGCTTTTTACTGTTTTCTAATGGTTATTAAATATAATGTTCATTAAAATGTAATTTTTCCTTTAGTTTTTAATTTATCCTGATTATTCAGTTGATCAAAAATCTTACGCGAGGGGCAAAAACGGAAGGTAGATATGAAATCAGCGTAAATAACTCACTTATCAAACCCAAATCAACTTTCAAAATATCAAAATTTGTAGGCCTGTGTAATCTCTAAGCAAATTTGTTAACTATCGTTTCATGTCGATTCATTTAAACATCGCAGGAAGGATTTTTCTATTCAATTTATCGCGGAAATTTCACAAATATCCTACCTGATGCTAGCAGATTGGCCCAGACCGTTCTCGATCATATCAGGAAACAGCGAAATTAACGTCAAGATTGTCGTACACAACGGGTGAACAGGAGACTTATAGAATACTACCCTCTTCTCTAGCAGTAATAACTTAAACAGTAATACGGCTTTGTGTTTCCATTGCAGGATAAAGTCTCTCGCGGAAAGGCCTAAAATAAAGAAATACATGTTCCAACATTCCAGATATTTTAATAATTTCCTACTGTTTTATCTAAGTGTTCTAATTTTGTATAAGGCTAACAAGGCCAAAAGTAAACACCCTATTAAAATAAATCATGTGTGTTTAGTAGTTTTTTTAAAGCAAAATATTCCTCTATAAACTCCTCTAAATGTAGCATCTAACAAAGCTATAAGCTGCAAATATACTACTGGACAAAATTCTTTCGGATCATCAGCATCAGTAAAACTTTTCATTCTTCCTTATAATTTTTCAAAGTTTTAAATACTTAACATTTTATGTAGGTGGCCTAGGATATGCTCTGTCATTATTGATAAACAATTGCAATTCTTTGACAGATGTAAAGTAACATTTTGTAAATGTTTGGTTATAATATATTTAACGCTGTTTTTGTAAAAGGCAATAAATTCAGTTATATTAGTGATTTTTTTTAAATTTAATGTCATTAAGTGAATGAAATACTTTGTTGAGTACACTTAGAGTAGAAGAAAGAATCGTCCATGCAACTTAAGAGAAGATGAAGCAGTGAAAGTGGTAATTCTGGTTAAAGAGGCTAATCTGTTAGGAGGAGATAATCAATCAACAATTAGTCAAACAGTTAAACGTTTCAATAAACTTGGAAGTTACTGTAGAACTCTAGAATGAGGTTGTAAGATGTCTACAGATGCAAGAGATGAAATATATTATGCAAGTCTCCTTAAGAAATAGATATTCTACCAATTTAGAGCAAAGTAGAGCCCTAGCAGCAACTCGAAATGTAGCAATTTCTGGACAAACGGTTAGGAGAAGGTTTAATGAAAGGGGATTGAACAGCAAAAGACCGCTATTGCACAACTGCACACCAGAGAACATATTTACTAGACTCTGTTTTGCAAGACAACTGGAAGGGAGTTTTATTTTCAGACGAAACAAAAGTAAGTGTTAATTTACCTGATAAACGTTAATGAGTTTCTGATTTAATGAGCAGCAGAGAGGTTTGCTGCCTGCAATATCTCTCCAAGGATACCATTTTTTGATAGATCAATAATGCTTTGGGGAGGAATTTGTTTTGATGGTCACACGGATTTGGTTACTATACGGGGGAGATCCATGAACGCACATTTATACGTAGAAAACATCGTAGAAGAACATGTCATGTCATTTGCTCCATTTATCGGGCACAATTTCTTTTTCATGAAGGATAACGCTCGGGCCCACGTTGCTAGAGAGGTACTGGACTACCTTCGATTTGTGAATATTCCAACCATGGATTGATTGACCATTAATAAGCCCACATATGAACCCTATATCTATTGGGATGCACTAAAACTATCAGTTAGGCACCACATACCTGCCACTGCTACTCTTAAGACAACTTGAACAAGTCGTTCTTGTTGAATGGGAGAATATACGACAGAAAACCAGCAACCACTATATCATAGTATGCCCAGGTGAATAGAGGTTGTGATAAGAGCTAGAGGAGAACCTACACGCGCTAATGAATTCAAATTCTTACAATTTTATTTCACCAACTTTTTTTTTAAAGTTTTTCATTAACACCGTTTTCAATGCGTTGACCTTGTTTCTTTCTGTTATTTATTCATGTTTTCCCCGATAATACCATTCTGATTTGTTAAACATTAGTTCAATAATATAATTAAAAAATTTAATTATATCACGTAGGTACTATGATTTAAGCAATCTTCAAAAAAAAATAAAATTAATAATGTGAAGTTTCACTCATGTCTTAATTTTTTTCAGGAGTTTACGTCTACCAAGTATATTTTTTAATTATTACACTTAAAACTAGTTTTATTATTTATTTAATACTTATTAAGTGTACATTACATAGTCAAAACCCATTTGTCATAATTTTATAATTGCCAGAATGATTTTGTTTAGAAAAATATCTCTCGAATGTCCTGTATCACAGAAAAATAAGGACATTCATATTCTAGATACCATATAGTAGTAAAATGGTATATCCATCTGAATCAAGACGAAATCTGTTGAATACAGATGTGAATGTTAATTTACGTGACTCATAATACAAATGTAAAAAATAATGAAAAGAAATGCATTGGCTTCAAGATTTTAAAACCTAAGCTTCATAGTTTTCAGAAACTGATTATTTTTTTAAATTCAATATGACAAAGAATATTATTACTTTAAGCTAATAAACAGTACAGGATAACTACTAAGGTCACTGTAAGATAAAACAGCAGCATAACATTACTAATCATTTAAATATTTCTCCTTCTATGCATATTAGATAAGAGCGGAACTGATTAATATTTATATTTCTCGTTATTGCTGAGGATCATTCTCTTATGTAAGAAGTTTATTTATCAATAATATTATAAAATAATCTCCCATATGCTTACTTAACCTCCTCTAAGGGTAAAAATGAATATAAACTCACCAACAAACAGCTGTTGTACTGTATCGTTTTGTTCTATCACCGCGTTTAAATGGTGGTACGTATCCTCCAAAATGGAAACCTTGCTGAAATCCCCTTCGTCGAAATAGGCGTGAGTTATAAGACACATTTTTACCTGTATTTGCCCGTACAGCGGGATCTTGCTTAAAACACATACTGACTTCTGCACGGTGCCTCTGGTTATGTCGGAAGTGCGATTTTTGATTTTCTAAAGCAGTACAGTTTAAAATCCCCTTTCACTCATTCTTATACGCACTTACCTCCACTGGTATCTGACGAAAACACGATATACCGTAAACAGTATGTCTGGGTTGGGTTAAACTAGGCAAATGAAAAAACACCGTATCCTCGTCATAATTGTGCGATCCATCTGGCAAGGCCAGCGTCGGCAAGTACTTCCAACCGGCGGGGCATTCGTTGGGGTGCCCCGGCACCAAAGGTGGAAAGGAATACTCCACCTACAACGAATGTTATTGTCTCTAAAAATCGCTTACCTAAGCGACACGCGTTACACACCTGGCAACCCTTCTTGTGATGAAACCCGATGACTAGGACGTATAAAATGGGCCCCTCCTTGTCATCCATCGCGGAATAGCTCAGATTTTCGCGGAAACATTAAAAGAAAAATCAAAGTTTTGTTCGTATTGACAGCTCGCGGGCAGCCATAATGAAGTCGCCCCCCACTTCGAACGCAACTTTATCGACTGATGCGTAGGTGTGTTGTTCCACGATTGATTTATAATGCCTACTACACAATAATGTAACTGGAACTACTCCAGTAGGCTTGCATTATGAAATTACAATTTAACAGAGCCCGATTCATTTCATATTCGCGACGTTAATAATAACGGTGGCTATTTTCATGTTTATTGAACACAATTAAGAAATACAAAGGAACCAACAGAAATAAATGTTTTGATGTGTTTTAGCGTGAAACTAAAAACTCCCTGAGAACATTTTAAATAAAACTCTAACAATGAAAATGTATATTCAATAAAAAAGTTACATCGTGATAAAATACAATACAATTTGTTTAATATTGTATAAAATAAGTGCTGTACAATTTTTTTTTATTTACAAAACAGGAAAGTTATAGTTGTGTCGATGCTGTTTCGCCAGCGACAGTAAACATAAAAAGTAATTTTTGCTTTGTGGATTCACGTAGTACGTTAACACAGTAGCCTCCTCACAGACATTTTGGGTTATATCAGGCGAAGACAACGGCGATATGCTAATGTCGGAATGATCAGAAGTGAGTATCGTGTCGGGTAAATTTAGTAAACCAATCGTGCTTTTAACGTAATCGGCCACTCTGGCCCTGCACGCTGGATCCATTTCGCCTGTCGTTTCATCCTCGGACTTTACTTGTACCAAAGGAGGGGTTAGCTTAAACGCCAGCATTGTTGGATCGTTGTTCTGTATTATCGTCAGCTCCGACAAACTGATAATCCTCTGCATCTCGTCTTCATCTGTATCAATAACTATCAAAGCATCGATTGTTAGTATTAACGCTATCGCATTGTACTCCGAACTGTTCGTTATGCTTGTTGCGTCGGTGACATAGAGCAACTGAGAGTGCGATATCGAGTTCATCAACTTCCAATTGTATTTAAGGACAGAATTTAAATCGTGGGAAACTTTACAGGCGCAGGGGAGTGATCTAGGCTCTGGTAGGGAATTCCAACCGGCGCCTTGGAGCAGGCCTTGACCCGTGAGGGCCACTAACTCAGCGGCACCACTCAGGGGCTTGGTAAAGACCCCAACGAGCCCCAAGCCGACCCCAGCCGCTAACGACCTCGGTGATGCTCCGTCGCTCATCACAGACTGCAAAGGGTGATGTGCTATTCCACCGACTGCACCCAACAAACTTATACCCAGCCCGGTAAGACCCTAAAAGTATTCTTGCCATAAAAACGTACCCGTTCCCTGGGCTATGTACTTACCTGCATGAATCCTTGAGCTAGTCCTTGTGGGCGTTGCCGCCTCTGCTCCTCGGTGCGTTTCAAGTGTTCCTCGTCTAGCGTAAGCCTGTCTAAGTTCCTCGCGACGCTAGAAGCCAACTTTGTTACAGACTGTAAAGTGCCAGCCGTGACGTGCTTCATGAGGGAGGCGGAGCCTTGCGTGATGCCCTTCAGGAAGGCCATCGGGCCTACGACGAGGCCTCGGTAAGGCAGGCTGACGAAATCCCTCAGTCCGATCCCCATTGCCCTGGCTAGGCCCCCGGGGCTGCCGAGCAGCTCTAGGGAGCTCACCACCCAACCTGCTCCGAATATTGCGCCGGATAGATAATGCATCGTTAGGGCGTGACCTAACCTACAAAGACATAAGCCCAAAAAAATAATAGACACATTGTCGAAAGACTGACGCTATAGGATTGCTTTATATTGAGTTTATAGTGATTGTAATTTTGATTTTACATAGTTTCAAGTTCATACAAGCCAAATTAGCATCAATGTGAAGTTTCACCCCCTAAAATATTCAATAATTTTTCCATGTACAGTGATGCAATTGTTTTACATTCTTTTGTACAATAGAATTCTACAGTAGAATTAAAATTCTTCATACAAAGGAACAAAAAAAATCAATAATACAAGTATTTAATCAATTTTAAACATGCCAACAAACTAAGGCCGACGGTCTCAAACCTGTGTTTTAAAATTGAAGAGTGGTTTTTTGTTTACTTACATACAAAAAAAATATCACTGACAAAATAAATGAGGTGTGTACTTCATTCTAATATACTACTTTATTTAACTGGGTAAATACTATCAAAATAGAATTAAAATTCTTCATACAAAGGAACAAAAAAAATACAATTTGAGAAAAAAAGTTGGGGCTCGTGTTTAGGGGTTGTTTTAAACCACCAATAAGGTTTAATACGTGCTGTCAGCATGAATTCTCGATGACATTCAAGTTGATTTTTATTTCATCCTTCTTTTCAAGTAGCGGAGTTATTGTTTGTCAAAGAAATTTTGAGACACACTGTATATCGAATGTTTCTGAACTTGCAGATTTATTTGTAATAAAAGATACATTTTGATTAAAAACGCTAGTTTAAAGATATTAGGCGACTGAAAGTTGTTAAAAATAGCAAAATAAACGCTTTTTTGAAATACACGAGAATCCTATGTAAAAATAAAATAAATTCAAACTACACAATATATATATATATATATATATATATATATATATATATATATATATATATATATATATATATATATATATATATATATACAAAATTTGACCTCGTATGTAAAATATTAATTATTTTAAATAATTACTTACTAAAATACGATGTTTTTAGCCTGATAAAAATTACAACTAACATGAAAAATGGTAGGCCACTTGCTGAGACATGGGGGAATAGTCCGCGATATTTTGGAGGCAGAAATAGGAGTGAAGAAAGGCAGAGGTAGGCCTAGATTAGACTACTGCTCGCAAATAGTAAGGGATGCAGGTTGTAGCACAATTAGCGAAATGCGTAGGTTAGCACAAGATAGGAGAAGCTGGAGGTTAGCGTCCAACCAGTCTTAGGACTGATGACCTCATGATGATGAACATGAAAACTAAATAGTTTGAAAAATTACTTACTAACGATAATAAATCACCAAATTTGTATACACTCTGTATACAAATAGTAGAACATATGATTCAATATTTGTGTAATTTTATTTGTAAGAAAATTAGTCTCTTCGCCCATTAACTAAATAAACTATTTTGATTTGAAAATGATACAAAACAATTCAAATTACCAAATAAAAACCATGGAGGTTTATGGTTTTATTCACATCTTTATTCTGTTTTTCACAATGTAATTTTGCAACATAAATCCGATTTTGAATTAAATGTATATAAAGGGTCTTTCAATATGGACGCTCGATTTTTAGGCGTAAATAAAACACAAAATTAATACCTTTGCCGGTTAGATTTTCACTTTTTATTTGTTAAACATAATAATTGTTCCGCCAACACTGTGGCTTCATCAGATGTTGAGTACATAGACTATGTACTCAACAACATGAGTCTACGTACCCAACATCTGATGAAGCCACTGTGTTGGCGAAACAATTGTTATGTTTGACAAATAAAAAGTGAAAATCTAACCAGCAAAAGTTTTAATTTTGTATAAATATGGATTTTCATCAAGTAACGGCCCAATCAATTCAGAAGTAAATAAAACAAGTTGTGTGTCAGATATCCACCCAATTTTTTATTTTTTTTTATTTGAAAGAATATTTTATGGCATTAAGTATGGAATATAACGTCGTTTAAATGTCCGCCGCGGCTTTGCTTGGTGGCACGTATTCGGGAGGTTCTATTTTCGATGACTTTGTCGCATGAATCTGGCTGAATTTACTGGATGGCATTTGTTATGTTGACTTTGAAGGCATCAATTGTTTGCGGTTTATTCGCACAGATCTGCGATTTAAGATAGCCCCAAAGGAACAAGTCTAAAGGCGTTAAATCGCAGGATCCCGGTGGCCAGTTCACGTCGCCGCTGCGCGAGATAACGCGAGATAACTGTGCCCTCAAATCGCCCGTGCAGAAGGTCCATCGTAGCATGCGCTGTGTGACAGGTAGCGCCGTCCTGTTGGAACCACATGTCGTCGGTATCCATATCATCCAGTTCAAGCCGCAATAAGTTGCTTATCATCAATCTTATCATCATCAGACCAAAATCCGCACCAAACAGTGATTTTATCGGGATGCATTTGGCGAAATTTGGGTCAACTTCCAACTGCTTCAGAGTCCAATCAGCGTACACACGGCGTTGTCTATGGTCGTTTACTTTTAAGTTCCTGGGTTCCTACGATTCTACAGGGGTGCAGACCCAAGCCCTGACGCAAAATTCGCCAAGTTGAAGTCGCAGAAAGGCCACGTTCTTGTGAACGACGAGAAATTAACTGCCTCGGGTTTTCTCGTACACTCTCACGCACAGCAGACCTTGTGATTCGGTGACGTACGGGTGTTAGCATTACCGCTATAACCTAACAAATTTCGAGCGTCCCTATTGAAAGACCCTTAATAAATCGAGCAACCCTAAAGCGTCTCCAACCCCCACATTATTCACTTTTAAAAAATATTACCTGTAGGGCGTCGTGAAGAGCCTCCTCCTCTCGAATTTGCCGAATTGTAACGGCGACTGATCCAGAGCTATATACAATTTTATGGAACTGTGAACCGATAGGAGCAAAGACAGAGGCGCTATCGTGATATTTCTCACGGTTAGAGGCGTCGCAACAATCGCACATTGCCAAGAGATGACTTCTGACACACTTACCTGACAAAATATCGTATATGAATTATGTTATGCACAGGATTTGTGTATATTGAACAATATTCCCGAGTCTCTTCATACTCGAATTATTATTATGAGGTAGAGAAATAATTGAAAATTTTTGGAAACGGTATTTTGCTGTGTGGTACGTTTGAACTACTCTCCTTATTTTCACGTTTTCAAGCACAGTAATAGGTACAAGTAAATGTTAAGAATAGTTAAAATTAAAAAAATGAGACAATTTATATAAAAAAATTTGAAGAAAACTATTAGTTACAATTAAAGCGTTCGAAAATGTTTTTCATCAAGTATCGCCCGAGTTTTCACACCTGGATTATTATTTTGAGGTGAAGATTAAATCATATTTAGAAAAAAAACTATATTTGGTATACGGTACGTTTGAACTACCTATCTGTATTTTCATATTTTGAAGCACCATGCATTAGATATCAGAATATGTTTAGAATAGTTGAAACTAAAAGAAGAAGCCATTCAATTTATAAATTTACAATCTTAAATTTGAGGCAAACTGTGTTTATGATTAATTCATTTTTAGAAGTTCCCTCAAATATTTTTTTAACCAAATTTTTAATTATTATTTTATATTTATATAATACGAGAATAATTATTCTTACTATCGATTAAATTAATCTCGGACTAAAACAGTGCAGCGAGATCAAAAATACAAGTATTTAATCAATTTTAAACATGCCAACAAACTAATTAGACACAAAAACTGTCCTGAAGCCCAAGCCCTGTATATTTTGGATAACTATTGGAAATGTAAAAAAACCATTTGAATTGCAATCGAAGTATTTATAAACGAAGTCCATCCAGTATTTCCCGAAATGTTAATGCTTGAATTATTATTTAGAGATAATATTAAAATTATTATAGAAATTATCAAAAAAATAAAAGTGTACTTTCGTGTGTGGTACATGTGAACTACGTATTTGTATTTTCATTGCATTTTAAAATGCATATTGAAAGCAATTTAAACATTATTAACCTTCAATTTTGACTATAAGCTGGATACATACATGGATTTTCAAACATTTAATTAGAGGCATAATAAACTTAAGACAGTTAATTAATGTATGTTATTAACGATTTCAATAGTTTTTAATGAATTTTTCATGCTTAGATTATTATTTTGAGAGCAGATTGAAATAATTTCAGAAATTATTACAGAAAAACGGTATTTTGGTGTACGATACATTTGAACTACTTATACGCATTTTCATACCGGTTTAAAACCCAAAATGCTGGGGATCAGAATCTGTTGGGATAAAACACTGATCTGCCTCTATGTACCTAAACTCATGAGCTTAAAAAAACAATAAACAGATAATACCAAAAAGTGGGGGTTCAGAAGTGATAATTTTGGAAAAATAATTTCTCCCACTGTTGGCACTGAATTCAATTTTATAGATAGTGAATATATCAAATGGCCTGTATTTATATCTAAATATGATTGTCAACTTACCAATCCTGAGCTTAAATTACACTTTACCGCAGCTTTATGCGCAGGCCACAAAACCAGCCTCGTCGGCAGGAAAACGTTCATGTAGTCAACCAATTTGGTCACGTAAACGTCTTCGATGTAACACGACACCGGATTGAGTGTTATCCTGACGTTCTTCACACCTGAAATTGGTCTATTACGCTTAGACCGCGAGGCGTATGAAATTCCTTACCGGTGATTCCCCTGTTACAAGATCGATTCTGCCACGTCTCCAGGGTAACATCGACGATTAACAGAGCGTTCTCGTCGGCGTTCTCCATCAAACTCTCGATGGGAACGCTTAGCGAGGTCAGCTTCTTGGACGGCTTCGAGTCTTGGCCTATCAAGACGACGGGGAAGTCGAAGGATTCCTTCGAGAACAGCTGGTTGTCTAGCTGTACGTCCGACACGGCCAACTTCAGTTTCATATTCTGTTAAAACAAAAAAATTCGACGACTGACAACTACGTTAAGGCCTTCGTACACGCTAGATTTTTTTGTCAGATCTCTGACATCAGAGCTCTGTCATCGGCGCTTACACGTAGACAAAAGTCTGGCACTTTTTTCTCTGTCAGGAACAGTGTCAGAGAGCTCTGGCAGTCTCTTTGTCATAATCTCTGGCGTCTGTTTACATCTGACATTTATCTTTAGGTGAGAAGAAACAAAATAAATAAATACTACACATTCTTCACAACATGGCAGCAACAGTCAGGACAGCAGCAGCAGTTGTAGTTTATTTATTATTGGAAGAGGAGAAAGAAAAGAAAACAGAAAGCCAGTAAATAGAGTTGTGTGGACTAAAGATTATTTTGCAAGAAGACCAAAAAGTGGTTTTTATAATTTTGATTTTACATCTAGAGGTTCATTTCCTAGTTCTGTTACAATATCCTCAATAACCTTATTTTTTTATGCACATTCCTATAATACTGTAAAGTGATATCCCATAGAACTGGGTGCATTTCGGACTGTTGTATTAACAGTTTAGTTTCGTCTTTCAACCATGGTCCAAAAATATTCCTAGATTTTCGACTAATTACTTCCATCTTTGCGTTGTTGACATCATTTGAATCAGACATTGCGTACGAAAAACAAATAACTCAATACCTAGAGAAGAATATGGTATGACGACAACCAGAGTGACAGAGAACTAAATAAACTGCACCAGAGTAGGGTTCACAGTGTTGAGACTGGCTAGATAAAAAAACTTTCACAGCTCTGTCAGCAGAGCACTCTAGTATCACCTCTGTCATGAGTTTACACGTTTCTGGCAGCTCTGATGTCAGAGATCTGACAAAAAAATCCAGCGTGTACGAAGGCCTTTACGCTATGGATGTCATACCTCGGTTTGCGTGGCGGTAAAAACGATATTATCGCAGACCAAATTGGCGAGTTCCCACCTCTCGTTGCGTCTCGCCTGCAAGTCCGACATCAGGATGACGGAGAACGACTTGAGGAAAGCGTCGAACTTAACGCAGCTCCACTTATCTCGCATCGGTACGGTGCTGGTCAATAAGGATCTGCTTACGACCGGCGCTGCGGTAGCGTTAGTCTCTGACCAACATCTTTTCGGCTGAAATCGTAGCGTTAAAGCGTTCACGTGTGATTGTTCCGACACGGTAGGCAACTTTTGGAAGTCGGACTGCGTCCGACTGGGACTCACGACCGTGTCGGATTGAGAACGGGATAGGGAGTCGAGCGGTGGCGGACTGTTTAAATCCTAAATGAAAGTTAAAAGTTTATTTCTACATTATTCGTATTAACCATCCGTCGGGCGCAGTATAAATCCAAACAAATTTACACAATTTAGATTTTAATGAGGTGGAGACTTAATTAAACGATTATTTCAATTACTACAATACAATAATGAATATATCACACTAGTTTTTAATTGCAATAATTAAATTTACATAAAGGAACTCATTTAATGTTGTAAAACAATAAATTTGGAAGATTTTTATAGGACAGCCAGCTATTGACAAGTTTTTTTCTGTATTAAGGACAAAATACAAACATAAATTAGTATTGAACAATATTTTAAATACAGAAAATAAACCACCTATTTTTTTCATGTAAAAGTCATAAAGTTATACGCATAAAAAATATTGGACGTGAATTACAAAGAAAAATTATAAGTAACTGCCTATTTTAAGCGTAAAGAATTATAAATCCTCTTCATCATTTTCACATGTTTCAAATAAAAATAAACGTCACATTGTTGGTAATGAAATTTATACTCCAGTGTCGAAATAATATGGAGTGACTCATCGATGACATATGGATGGCTCAGAGGCAAGAAGTGTGCGGGGAACGAAATTCCATAGGCGTATCAATTTGGAGGGGGCAAAATATAAAAAAATAAAATAATACGAAGACAGTTGAAAAGGGTTTTAAGTGGATTTGTAACAGTTTTTTAGTTAGTAAACGATGTAAGTATCGTAAGTTATGTAATGTATTTATTTCATGCTTACCCAGTCAGAACATCTCCTGTCAGCATATCCTGATAAAACAGACATTTTGGCAACATGTGTCATATAAAGGGACGTAGAAGTAGCAAGCTACACACAGGTGGCCCCTCTGAATCCATATATTGACCTACCGCTTTCACTATTTAAAACTATCATTATATTTATGCCACACCACTAACACAATTTTTATTTTATTGTATCAACAACACCGTCACAGTTACTATATCACAGTTACTATATTACTACACAATCATTATATATGTTACATTACTAACACAGTCTTTATTTTATTGTATCAACAACACCGTCACAGTTACTATATCTATCACTATACATATATGGCACACTTATGACACATATTTTATTTGATATTACCAATCACTGTCACTATTGCAATATATTACAAACTATGTTGCGTCGCACTGAAAATATTTTCTTAATGTCATTATTACAAAAACCACTCACTTCAGATAACACGACTTCCACTTGCAATATTACTATTCCACAGTTAGTCACTGTCACTATCAGAATCACAATCACTGGAGCTGCTATCGCCTAGATTGATTATAACTGGATCTATCAACGCTTCCGCTCTTGTGTCAAGAGCCCACATGCGTTGTTCCTCTTTCTTTACGTGCACAATGCACTTGGACCATGTTTCCGCGGTGACGCGGCTGATAGCATCGTTCAACAGCAATTTAAAAGTCCAATTATTTCGTGCTACGTTCGTTTTTATTTGCGCCCAAATCAGCTCTATGGGGTTCAATCCGCAATGGTGGTAGACGAAGTATTGTCACATCACGAGCTTTTGCCATTTCATCTACTACATATTTAATGTACCGGCATGTTTCTCGCTACGCAATTTTTAATAGCTGCACTTTTAACATGATATCACCACAATCCACTATTATGATATGGTGCATTGTCCATCACGATAACTGCGCTGGGTTCTATGGAAGACAATACAGATGAAAACCATTTTTCAAAAACTTCACTAGTCATATCTTCATGATAATCCCCTGTTTCTCGCGATTTAAATACATTTAAACCATTTTCCAAAAAACATGAGTCGCTTCCGATATGCGTGAGTATTAATTAATCTTCGTCGTTTTCCAGATGGTGCCTTCAATCCCGGAGATAATCCTTCTACAAATGACTGTCGGTTATTCAGAATATTGCAGTCTTGCCACACTTTCGTCGTGGTATGACCTTCGTTTACCCAAGTTTCATCCAAATAATAAATCTTCCTACCAGAACTCCGAAAATCTCTTAGCTTTTCCAAATAACTTCTTCGCCATAACACAATTTCGTTTTTTCAATAAGAAGACTCTTTCAGTTTCGTTTTAAATGATGATAATTCATTTCATGCATAATTCTCAAAAGAACTTTACGAGAGAACTTCGGTAAATTTTCATCTTGAGCGACGGCAGCGTGAATTCTATTCAGCGTCGGAAGTTCATTAAAGAAAATCTATGAATAATCCTACGAATTATGTATTTAACAACTTCGTCAACTTCAATCTTCTTCCTACCGCGGGTTTCTGTTTTCTTCTTTTTTGCACTTGTTTCTTCTTCATCATACTTCATTGCAGGTACACACTACTTACACAGACTTTTGTTAACGAAGAGCATATATCAACTGCCTCGGTTGTACTAATATCTGGGTTTCGCGCCCGAATTCCTTCGTAGACATTTTTAATCATTTGAAGTTCTTCATTTGTTAAATGTCGCTGTTTTCGATTGGAATTTTTCGTCGTAAACCACTACAACTTGCATTTCCATGTTAGAAAAACACTAAACACTCACTTTTATCGCAGAATATAATAAATAATTTCCTGAATCCCGAATCAATCGCATATAACCACAATGTAATGCCACTGGCGCGCGAAACTCTGGGCTAAACGACGCATGCGTCATTCTATCGATCGACATTGATCCGTGCTGCCAATTGCTGACCAATCGAATTCAAATGTATTTAAAACTGCCTAAAATGATTGACTAGCTTTGCTACAACAGCGCACCAGGCGGTACAACCGATTATTATGCGATTTGGAATTCAATAGGAGAGGGAGTAGTTCGCATTGAATTACTGTTTCTATAGAGCGGCACATAAAATTTGTATGCACATAATAGGTGATTACACAAGAAATAGACAAACCGTTGAATAGTTATGGTGGTCTGATATTATATATGAATCACTCCACATTATTTCGACTCTGGGGTATAGTATAAACCAATAATTTAACACCCAAATGTGTTAATTTTCAATAACAATACCATAAAAAGCCAGAATAAGTAAGTGTATAGATCCTAAAAAATATTATTAATTTAAATAATAAAAGAAATCTAATAAAATAGAAAAGTGAAAATAATGACAATCAGGCGCAATGCATCTGACAGATCCGGACGGCCCATACAAGGCCACGGAATGCACTAAAAAAATCGACACCATATCGAGAAGAGTGGCTTGGAGCTAGGAAGCTATGAGGGAGATCGGGTTAATATTCGTAATATACACGAAAGGGCAAAGAAAAAAGTGACTGCCGAATCTCACAGGTCGGCTACGCCCGACGGCGGGTAAAAAAAAACGACTTACTGATTTTTCTCTAATTCTCGACGAACTATCTATTTCGTGCATCGATAGGCGTACTCTGATATCCTTGGCGCTTATTTCGACCTGAAATTAAGGCGATGTTTTACTTCTTTGTTTTTATTTGTTTTCTTTTGTGTTTACCTGACTAACGGACTCGATTATCAAGAACGTCGTGCACGCGCTGTTTATAATCGTCAACTTAATATCCCCATAATATGGGATTCTAACGAACTGCTCGTTATCGTTAATAATACTGATGGGAGAGGACCACTGGAATTCATTTATGTCGCCTAGAAAATTTGTTTATGAGCGAAATTGCAAAGGAAATTTAGAAAAGTACATATGTATTATAAAAGGTGGTCCAACCAAAACGCACGATGTTAATAATTGTAAATAAAACAAAAAGTTTTCAGAGAATTATCTTAATATTTTTTATTATGATAGAAGGATCTATGACAATTATGTGTGAAACAGAATATCGGCCAAATGCTCGCCACGGCTTCGGTGGCATACCTCTATCCGATGGTCCATATTTTCAATGACTCTGAGACATAATTGAGGTTCAATGTCGTTAATGTGCCGAATTATCTCATCCTTTAGCTCTTGAATTGTTCTTGGCTTATTGACGTACACTTTTTCTTTTAAATATCCCCAAAAAAAGAAGTCCAACGGTGTCAAATCACTTGATCGTGGCGGACAATTAACATCGCCACGACGTGAGATAACACGGCCATTGAATTTCTCGCGCAAAAGTGCCATTGTTTCGTTGGCTGTGTGGCAAGTGGCAAGTGGCACCATCCTGTTGGAACCACATATCGTCCAGATCCATATCCTCAATTTCTGGCCACAAGAAGTCCGTTATCATCTCGCGATAGCGAACACCATTCACGGTAACTGCTTGGCAGGCCTTATCGCGAACAACAGCAATGTTTTCCGCAGAACGAACTGGGCGAGCATACACAGGTGTTTCCACATTTCCTACAGACCCGGTTTGCTGAAATTTGCGCACAATTCTCCCGATTGTGGACACATTTGGTCGATTATGCTGACCAAAAAAGTCACGAAGTGCACGAAATGCATTTTGATTTGAACGCCCATTTTCGTAAAAGGCTTCAACAATCTTAACGCGCTGCTCAATTGTGTACCTCTCCATGGTTGAATTTGTCAAACATTGAAACAAAGAAATGTCAAATTAAGTTGGGCAAAAAACTTGACGTTAAGGTGTGATTCACAATTAACATCGTGCATTATGGTTGGACCACCCTTTATTATTGAATTGGTCATCGAATGGATTATTCACAAATAGGAAATTGTTAGGATAAATGATATTTCCGTATATGGTATATTTGAACTACTTATCTATATTTCGGAAATGCTATAAGGTAGCCATGTATTGAGTATCAGAATATGTTGAATCCATTCATGTGAACTAATCAAATATAAAAAGAACAACAAATAACAAACAACGCAGCAAAGAAGGAGACAACACAAGAATATTAAAATATTTATTTCAAAGAAATAAATATTTTAATATTAAATAGAAATTTTTTTATTTAATAATAAATAACATGAACGTTAGTTAACGTAGTAGGCATAAACCCAAATAACACAAATAGTTTTTATGTAAATATATTCAACATATTGAACGAGAAAAACGTATTATTTCACGAATTGATATTATTTTATTACTTTATGTAATAGTATGATTTATATAGGGGTGTCCCAGTTGGAACTAAAGGATTTGAATTGGGCGCTATTTGTGTTCTGTCAAAGATAGGGCGTTAATATTTAACGACTATCATCTACAAACCATACGATGTCAACATGCCGCGATTACCGGTTCAACAACGATTAATTTGTATACAACTGTTTCATGCAAGTGGGCGATCATTTACAGTTTCACTAAGAAAAATTCTCACAAAATTAGGACAAAATGAAGCGCCTACAGAGTTAATAGTTTGTAACTTAATCAAGAATTTTTAAGAGACGGGTTATGTTATTGATAACTCAACATCCAATACATCTTCTTCGTGGTCAGTCAGATGAAAATATTGCTGCAGCGAGAGAAAGTGTACGGGAGTATCCCACTACATCAACTCGACGTCATGCACAACAATTTAATATGTCAAGAGCCACCACGCATCGGATTTTAAAGAAAAATCTTCATGTCAACATATAAAATTCAATTGATATAATTCAAAATTACCGACCATTTATTTCCAACGTCGTACATTTGTTAATTGGGTGTTAGAAAAGAAAATAGGTGATACTGATTTTTTCAACAAAATTCTGTTCAGCGATGAAGCTGAACACAGACAGACATTTTCATCTTGTCGGATACATCAGCAAACAAAATTATCTGTTTGCTGACGTATCCGTCAATATGAAAATATGTTTAATTGCTGCACAAAATTTTCTTGCAAAAATCAGCATCACCTTCTGTCTTCTCTAACACCTAATTAACAAATGTATGACGTTGTAAATGATCTGTAACTTTTAATTGTTGTGTCAACTAAACTTTGTATGCTGACAGACGCAGATCTTTCTTTAAAATCCGATGCATGGTGGCTCTTGACAGATTTAATTGTTGTGCACGACATCGAATTGATACGTTTGGGTACTCCCGTACACTTTCTCTCGCCGCAGCAATGTTTTCATTTGGCCGAACACGACTAGGACGATTGGTGTTGCCTGATCAATAACAGAATCCGCCTCTTCAAATTTCTTGATTCAGTTACGAACTGTTAACTCTGTAGATGCTTCATTTTGTCCTAATTCTGTGCGAATTTTTCTTAATGCAACTGTAAATGATAGCTCACTTTCATAAAACGGTTATACACAAACTATTCGTTGTTGAAGTATTAATCGCGGCATGTTGACGTCGTATAGTTTGTGGATGACAGCCGTTAAATATTGACCCCCTATCTTGCGCATCCCTATCTTGAATGACGCGCAATTCAAATCCTATAATTCTAACTAAGACACCTTTTAGTTCACCTCGTGTGTTAATCACTAAATTAGAAAAACCCCTACGTACCTCCGTACGTAGGGGTTTATACCTGTGGTGGTACGTATACCTCCATATGTACCACCAACCCTTTCAATAACAAAAATTCAAAAACACTTACTTTCTGGATCGCAGGCGAAAGCAACCTTTTCCGCAAAATTATTCTGCGGCAGCTCGGGGAATTTCTCAGACATCAGCGGCATGTTATAGTACGCGCTGCTGAAATGCCTGATCTGGCAGTGCCACTTAAAATGGGGCGCCTCCACGGCCACCTTGCCGTCCCCCAGGGCCTGCGCGCAGAACAGAGTAGCCGCCGTCTTGTTCTCCACGTACATCTGCGGCCTAGCATCGTCGTGGATGGCCAGGAACGTCTGACCCTTATGCTCCTGCGAGGTCAACACGACGGGGATGGGGTGCGAGTCGGCGGGCACGCAGAAGGCCCTACGGAGAGGGGCTTTGTCGACTCGTATGGGGCACGACCAGCCCAGTCTGGGTTTCACGCAGAAGGTGACGTAGAGGGCGTAGTCGCTGTTGTGGTCGCAATTCCTGTTGAGGGCGTACCACTGTATGATCGATATTCCGGACTGGCTGAAAATGTTACGCAAAAAAGGGGATGATGTATTATATGCTTATAAAAATCAGTACAAATTAATGTCGTTCACTCTGCCGTGTATTTCGCTTCTCACTGTACAGGGTTTCAGAACAGTTTCTGGCATAACTTCGGCATGATAATGAACACGCTATTAGAGACCTAGAACTTAAATTATAAGGCAATTAAATAAAAAATAAAAAACTTTACATCCCTTACGACAAAACGCCACTGGGTTGGGTTAATAAATTCTTAGGTTCGGGGCGAAGCCAGCCAGTGCAGTTGACATTCCGGTTTTTTTTTTACGAAAAGAAAAAGCACTTCCTTTCACATTTTAAAACACATGATTAAGATTGTAGGCATTCAAATTGCTGGCACGTCTAAAATTGGTTAAGGACTTGTATTTTTGACCTCGCTGAAGTGTTTTAATCTGAGATTAATTTAACCGATGATTAGTGTGTGCTACTATGCCGATGAAATAAAATTTGCAGCATATATGCGTATTCCTGGTGATACGACGCAACCCTACCCTACAATATAAATACAAAATGTATATTTATTCACCACGTGAACAAGAAGTGAACAAAATTTCCCACAGTGAACGTGTGCAATAACTATTTGTTAACTCGTGGGGCGCTTTAGTTTTCTTATTGTATTGTTTACTATCCAAGATATGTATACATAAAGTTATGCCAGAAACTATCCTGCAACCCTGTATGTATAGAATAAAAAATAAAACTAAGCGTTTTGTTTTCATTCTTTCCACTATAAGTTCGTCTTCCTCTACTCTAAACCACGCCTCTAACATTAATCCTAGTATAATTTTTCAGTTTCCGTAAATTTCTCGCAAAAACTCTCACACTCAAAAATACCTTTTGTGCAGATGCGGGGCTACGGTAAACGAGAACTGCTCCACGTCTTCGGGAAACCCGTACACCTTGTCCCCTTCGGGAACGGCCAAGCAGAGCACCTGCATCTGCGCTGACATGTGATTCGACAACACGTGCGTTGAGGAAATTTTTACCAGCCTGATCTCGTTCGAGATGGTACTCGTAATGGAGACCATCGTAAGGCGAGCATCGCGCTTCAGGGCGGTTTTCATCGCGCCCTCTAGCGGAATAGTTCCCGCGATCTTCGGCATATAAAAAGTCTGGCTCCAGTCGGATTTGGCCAGCTGTAACGGGCCAGAGTAGCAGCAGGTGGCCCCGCAGGCGCCGCTCAAGCCTAAATGGAAATTCTCCTGTGGGAAAAAGCACAGCGTTAAAGAAGATAGGTGAGCGTTTCAATGCTCACCTCTAGCTTCGGCGGTGCCACGATACCGTGATGCTGGATTTTGCAGAGTTCGATCCCGTTGAGTAAAATGAAGATCGGAGTACCTAAGGTGTTTACGATGAGACACCACGGAAGCAGCTCGACCAACAGGGAGCAGGAATGTAAACATGCGTTTTGGTAACGAACCTATAGAAAGAAATATTTTTTCATTTCGGTAAAAGGTTTTTTAATATTGTTACTTGTTCCACCTCAACGCGGCAAAATACAACACTATAGAATGATTCCTTGACAAATGTTCTTTCACAACTGTCACATACAACACTTGTTTATCATACTGATAAGAAGTGGCCATCGTCGGCGCTTTGTTAAGTATACAAACATTTTCTAAATACCTAATATTTTCGAACGAACCCAGCTATCTCCAGAATCAAAATTCAGAAATAAAACAAAAATCTAGCAATATGTGGAACAATCGCGGTTCACACAAAACAAGTAAGTCGGTTTAAAATAACTAAGAGTACCTAGTCGGTGTAAAAACACCTATCACAATTTAAAATTAGACTATCAAAATTAAACGATACATAAAAAAATAAAAATCGTAATTACTGTAACTGTTTTGTTACTGGTGAATGAACATGGTAAAATACTAATAAATAAAAATAAATGTTACCCAAAAAATTCCACAATTTTGGAAAGCTGTTGTTATATAAAAACGCGTTTTCTTCCTAATCTAAAAATCACTTAACATATTTAATACATGTTTATTTAATTTTCAGATATAAACAAATCGCTGACAACAAAAATAAAAGTCCTAAAAAATCATTTCCATTTTATGCAATCTTTTTGCCTCTCCCTGTATGAAGACAAAACTTTTTTAACACAAGATTTTAATGGCAATTTCTATAGTATTAACTCTTTACAGCTTTCATGTATAATAATTTAATTTTGAACTTATTTTATCTAACCTGAACGTGGGTCAAGGGTTGATCTTCCACCACCCAGTCGATGTCGTCCAATTCGTCCCCGAAATACGGCCATTTCGATTCGCTAAAAGTACCCAAGACGCTGAGGATATCGTCTATATCCTGTTTATCGCATTTTTTGAAAAATTTCTGTTGGTCTACGAGGCTGTAGTTAAGGGGAACGTAGGGGTTCGCCGCGGAGTCTAATTTGCTGCAAATAAGATAGTTGAGACTACACAAAACACCTACCAAATCTAAGTAAAATACATTTCTCAGATTTATAAAGTTTCCCTATAAAGTGCATTTATGATATTTTGTTTTCAGTCATTCAAATTTATGACACAATTTCAGAAGCATTTTGTTGGATATTTAAGAACCCTGCAGCAATACTTACTCCAGTTTGAAGGTTAGCTGATGCGAGTGATCTATGGTACCGGGGCAGTAGAGCTGTTGTAGTTTGCCCTTCCCTTTAACGACTGCGTCAAGGTGTACCTTAAGGGTGGGAGTCTCTATGTGAACATTGGCGTCGATGGGCAAATTAGATTTCACAGTGAAGAGTGGCCAAAGCACGGCAAGGATTCGTTTCACCTTCTGCACATCCTGGATGACGATCCTGCACCATACGCTGAGGAACTGGCCCCGTTCTTGCAGAGGAACTGACGGAAATATTAGAGAAAAGGGCGTGTTTTATTGATATTTATCCCATATCCGAATTTTGCCGAATTATATTTTATTTTTCAATATATTGTGACATTTTTTGTAAATATAATTTTATATTTATGACCATAACATTTTATTTACATGAATTGTACTAAAAATTACTTCTGGCATGTCTGTGGCAACAGAAATGTTTTGCATAAAAATTACATTATTTACTTCTTTTTAATTTTATTGCTCTTATATTCTTAATACCTACTTAATCATTATACTTTCTAGTATTCATAATATGACTTCTATATGAATACTATTCGAAGCAAAAATAATTACTTTGTACCTGAACCACAAAAGTGATAACAAAATTTACATACGTATTAATGTGTATTCTATATATTCTATAACAAATTCACATACCTTGTGTATATGCTTTATATGTACAGGGTATATTTATCTAATCTAACAAAGTGCAAATTGTTTTTCAACCTGCCAGTGGCAATTTTTTTTTACGTTTTAATTATATTATTTTTGAATATTATTTATAAATTTTCTGTACCTATTCATTATCAAATAAGGGATCTATTATATAAATCTGGGAACTATTTGGATAAATATTTTAAAGCGATAAATAAACTGACGTTGGTAATCCCTTTTCAATTTTTAAGTATTATTACAGGTATTTATTACGCTAACCCTTTTCCACACAAGACAATATGTTTCTTACCTTTTACTAGCCAAGGTTGCGAACCCGTTACGTGCTCCCTCAGAGGGATATCGCCGGTCCACGCCGATTCCAGCCCATAAAACCGCAACCTCAAGAAATATTTCTTCTTATTGTTCAAAAAAATAGACGGCGTCGAGGTTTTCCCAGCCACGATGTACGTGGGATTATTCCTAAACTCCATCTCCTTGTTGTCCTTGACCGCCTCCATAACCTTCAACTCAAAGTGCTCGGTCAACATGTTACTAACGATCAGCTGCCCAGAAATAGTTATCTGTCTCTGCGTCGCGGACAACGACTTCACCGAAATCAACATCGTCACATTCTTTTCGGAGCTAAACTGGATGGTTTGTATGTCATCGTCGAAGATCTCGAAGGATTTCGACCAGATCCACTCGTTTTCCTCCAACGCCACCTTCAGCTGCTGTTTGCTCTTCTGCGATCTCCAACTGTATAGATGGAAATGTTTCGGTGGTAAAAGGATATCCTCGTCCGTTCCGGTTTGTCCAAACCTGATGTTAACGTTTGTGTTATTGCAGACGACGTACCGGCTCATGATGATGAAATCCTGCTCGCCATCTTTCGATTTGTGATTTTGCTGCCACATCTGGCTGCTGACGGCTAGAGTATGCGCCACGCTAGGCCCAAACTTTAACTGTATCGGTCTAGATATAAACTTGAAGTGCAAATTGTTGGAAACGTTAACCTCCAATTTGAACGTGAACGGTTCCACGAGGGTGTGTTCTACCAAGAAGGCGTAGTCTAACACGGAACACTTAACGGCGGAGCTTACCTCCATGGCAATCGTTTCAAATTCCCAACTCGACAGATACGTTGTGACATTATCCCAAGTTAGGGTGAGGAACTTTTGACTCTCGGGAAAGAGTAAATCGGATGAATACGTCTTTAGACAGTCTGGTAAGTTATAGGTGCCGCTCTTATTGAAATAGCTGTATAATGACACGTCTATCTTTGTTATATATAAAGCTGCAGTAACGTTGGGTACTAGGGATTTATTAAAGTAGGAATCTATCCGCATACACGCAGCTAACGCCCTAGGGGAGATCAAGGAGCTGCTAGGTAGATCCTCCTTCTCGTTGACCATGGTTATTACCACTCTCCAAGTGGAAGCTACGATAGGCTGTGGTGAACCTTCGGGTAACGTCAGGTGACAGACTTCGCTCTCCGACAAGTAAAACTGAGTGAACGGGAGGTAGCAGTTCCTACACTCAGACCAGTATTCCAAGTGACATAACACCAAGAAGTCACCTTGAGTATCTAACGTAATTTTGTAGGGTACGGGGAAAACCCTGACTTTCGTCAGAGCCCTAGGTTGTGGATACCGCCACGCCATGGCCGACATGGTTTTATTCCAGAAAATTACCTGATACGGCAGCGGCAGTTCATCTGTGTTCTCAGTGTTTGAGTCAACGAACTGAAACGCGCCGGCCCTCAGATCGTCCTTATAATGCTGGTCCTTCACCAAGGTTTTACCTCTTAGGGAATCCACCGTTAAGGCTTTGGATTGCTTGTCTGAGAATGGCAACGACGACACGAATTCTGTAATATCCTTCACCACCATCTCCACGCATTTTAATTGCTCCGGACTTATGTCTAGCACGATGCAATCGCTTTCTGCAGTAATCTGTATTTGAGGGTCGCTATCAAGGCTTTGCCACGACTCCCAGAACAAACAGACTTCCACCGATACCGCCCATGGATTTAAGAGTAGTTTCTTGTAATTCTCGCTGATAACTGAGAGCGTGATGCATTGTAGGTTGCAAACGTTGCACAACTTCTCGGGCCTGCTGCTCAGCGTTAAATGACTCTTGAGCTTTTGAATGCTGAGATTAACCTCGTGACCTGTATCCGACTTAATGGAGAAGATCATTTGGTTGAACTTGATCGTTACGGAGTTGGTGCCGTGTAATATCTCCTTGATATCTTGAAATTTACTGTAGGTCTCTCCGATTTTTGTTCTAGTATAATTCGATGGTATGCTGGGTACCGACGTTCTAGCTATGCTCTCAGATATCAGCACTAGCTGCGTTTGACTACTCTTAAACGTTTCCAACACCTTATCTTTCACCGTCAATAGGTAACCCCAGTTGGAGGTAGCGCAAAGGATTTTCGTCGGTTTCGATACTTCAATGTCTAGATTCGCGTTCTTGCCTAGACCTCTGGTAAACTTCATGGTGAAAAACGCGGGAAGTATACCGGTGTTCGTATCCGGCACCCCGGATCTAGTTTCTAACAGGCTCACGGGAAAATCATCTTCCGCGGGTATATGCCCGATGGGTTGGTACTCCGGTCCGCTTATCTTCAAGTTCAGATCGAAACAAGATACTTGAACCCTTCTACTGAGCTGCTGCTTCGAGAGGAACACGTTCGGTTGATCTATGCATACGTAAAGCAACGGAATATAATGTTTATGGTTATCTTTCTTCTCGTCTACGCTCTCCTCTCCTGCTTCATATCCCAAATCATCATCAGGCACTTTTATCAACTTCTTCCGCTTGCCCTTATGTTTAGTAACCCCCGATTTAGTTACGTCAACTTGGTACAATGCCAGGCCTATCTTTCCCCCGATGAAAAGCACGTCAACGGGCACCGCGGTATATATAGGCGGTACCGTATTTGGGGGCCTAGGAAAAATAGGCTGTTTTTCAGTATCGAGGAGAGTCTTAACAGTTGACGTGGTCCCTGGCCCTTTAGACGATAACACGCTCTTTATATCGGTGTCTATACCGGAATCTCGAGTCGCGTCCAAACCTGTTACGCTGATCGACTCCTCTTCGATCTCGTAGGGGGTTACCTCGAGATTGGCGTAAGGAAACGTAAGTTTAGGTCGCTTAGACAAATTATTCTCCGCAACGAAAGGTTCTACTAACGCCACAAATTCGCTCAGTAAAGCAGAGACTAACTTGATTTGCTGGAGGGAAAGGTTGACGAATATGTCGGATACGAAATTTACTTCCATAGAATGGCCACATATGATCGTTGTGTCCTTATAAATCATGGCAGGGGCCGCCACGATAGATATGTCGAATTTCTCGGTGATGTGCCAGAGATTGAGGACGGGGGTCACGTTGGGCTGCCCCTGTTCGAGATTGTTCCATTCTAAAGCGGGATTTTCGCTCATGCTACGTAAGTTAGACACCACGTTACCCGAGGGGGAAAACATCGCGTCGATGTCGTCCCATGTGCCCGTGCTTATCGACAGACCGATTATGTCCAGCTGGTACTGCCTGTCTTCCACTTCACTGCCTGTATGAATAAAATAAGTAAAACATACGACACTTTCAATAAGGAAGAAAAACAAATATTTTCGTAAATTACACAAAGTTTAATTACTTAATAACGGAATTAACCGTTTTTTAATCTATATATAATAACTTGTAGGTAGTTTAGTATACATAAACCACGCTGATATCAAGGAATTTTCGTTTTTAAACTTAATATAACTGTAATTCATGTTATTTTAAAAAATAATTAATTTCTAAAAAAAAAGGAAAATTTCATAAATTTTATCGTAATACGTTTTGCTTCATTTCGTACAGTATGATTCTCAATAATAAATACATTGGTATAAAGCCACAAAATCAATTAGCTATAGAAGAGCATGGAATTATATATTCCAGGTTATAAGTTATGCGGCCCCGGCACAATTTTTTTTACATAATTTAAAAAACTACCTAAAGTGTTGAAAACTAATAACATAAAACCTTATAGTAGAGATACAGAATGACACATTCTCACAACATCGCGTGAAATACTGAACGTAAGAAATGAGTAAAACTATTTTTTTAGCACAATGTATTTGCTGGAAGCTAACGTATCCCTTTAAAATGGCAATACAATAGACAATATTACAGAGATAGTTCTATCACTTACCCGGTATATTCAGGATGCGCGCATGAGCTGCTTGCTCGTAGATATCCGGCCTAATAGGGGTCCTACAAATAGGATTCACCGCCGTGGGACTCAAACAAATCTTCTGGACTTGAAACACGACGACATCCTGCAAGGCGCCCGTCCCCCCGAGTTCAACAGACGGCATTACGACTCTGATATCTTGACAATCCAAATAAGCCAGCGGGAGCGCTTGATTATTCAAACCAGAAGTCAGTATATTTCCCGTCGCGCTTTTGGGTTCCGTCTCGCTCTTGGACGGTAGTTGCAGCAAGGGCACCATCACCAAATAGAAACTCCTGAGAGTTTTAAGCGATATGAGGAAATCGATGGGTTGAATGTTCACGACGATCTCTGTGATGTACCGCGACTGAGACATTAGCTGAGTATTGGACGCTTCCGTCTTTTTGTCTTTGTGCCTCTTTTGGACCGCGCCCCACAGAGTGTGGGTGTGCTGACAACTGGCTCTTGTTACGGTCACGCTTATGAAGCCGTTGTCTTCGTGTCGCTGGCTCGCGGCGATGTCCTCGCGGAGTCTCATTACTATGCCCGAGAAAGACCCTGGAATCCACTTGGAATTCGGCGTTGTTCTATAACGAACAAGCCCATGTAAAAACACTAGTGGGCAATGAGTTGTAACGGTCAAATATGTTAGGAGACCTGTAATTCTGTTGTGCTTCATACACTACTCAAAGAAATTAAGGGAATAAAAAAAATGCCGAAAAGTTTTCAGCGATTTTTGAAAGGCTGTAACTTTATGAAAAATGGTCGTATTGAGATGAAAAAAAAAACGATTTTGAAGCTTGAAGTTGTGAAATATTTTGGCAAAATTAAAAATTCTGACACACTTACCTTTTAAAATGCTGTATAGATATAGACCCAACCTTGCTCTTAATCTTGAGGTACACGCTTTGAAAATCCAACGAACTGACAATATCCTCCGCGTCCACGACCAACTTCATCCTTGGCTGCAAAGACTCCTGATCGTCCTCCGCGAACTCCTTGTACTCGTTCGACAACAATTCAACAGTAAATCGCGTTATCGTCCACTGTATCCAAGCCGTCAATTTTACGCTATCGCTATCGACGCCGTCCTGAGCGACGTTGCCCATTGGCGGCGTCTTCTCGCTCGTCGAATCCAACGTATTCTCCCTTATAACTGTCGGGGAGAGCGTAGTACTACTCTTGGCTACCATAGGCGGCACCAGATCGGGCGTTTTCGGCGTCGCTTTCGATCTCTCGGGCAGCAAATTGCCAGCCACTTCCATAAGTCCGTACAGAATGCTGGCGAAGAGATAGACTTGGATCTCAGAGGTGGATATGACTATAGGCGTCATGTCTATGTGGACGCAAACCCCTAGGTAACCTATATCGGATCTTAAAGTGCTACCGCCTGGGCTACCGATCGAATCGCTGTCGTCTTTCTGTTCGACCTTTGTAGGTCGCGTGGACAACCCAACGGTGGCGCTTAAAGAGACTGGCTTGAGAAACGTCAGTTTGTTGCCATATTGGATAGTGTAACAGCTTAGTTCGGATATGGACATCGTCCAAGGGAAGCTGGATCGGTCCCGGGACCATATGCTTTCCGGCAAGGAGATTGGAAGGGATTTTAAATACTTTGCGACGCTCTGTCGCTGTGCACTCCGCACGTTTGCGAATGGTAGCGTTATTACCATTATGTCGGGGGGATGGTCTTTGTTTACAGCCGCTTCTACGGCCTCCTGGATACCTACAAGATTTGGGGTATGGCTAGGTTTAAAATTCAATCAAAATGATATACAAAAATTCCGCCCGCCAGAATGTCATGGTCGCAACTAAACCCCGAATTTGACTGCGGACATTTCAAATCCGGACTTACGTGTTCTGAACTATCTATTAAAAATACAAACACCGTAAAGAAATATGATAATCTTATCATAAATTATACAATAAAACGTTTCATGTCAGTATCTTGTCCTCGCTCTGGCACATTTTCCTGTTATATGAATTAACTGCTTGTAATAGGACATCAACCAACAATTTTATATTAAACGAAATTTATTCATTAACCACTTACCTGCTGCTCTATTTGTTTCATTAGAAATATTGAACGTATTGTCGGAGGTGCATTGCGCTATCTGCTAATAGTAAAGGTATGGTGACTTGTCGACCTTTGAACGGAACGTATAATTACGATATGCTATATGTAACGTGCCTACTGCGTGGTTTTCATCGCGTAGCAGAGGCAATCCGTGGCCGTTATCTAAATGTCGATCGCCTGATAGCGAATGTCAACCAAGCGTTTTTAAAAGCCCCGCAAAGAGTGACATTATTCACAGAAATGCACCCCGACACACAGTTACCTCCAACGCCTGTAGTAACCCGGTGGGAAACGTGGATCGAGACAGCTT
This sequence comes from Rosalia funebris, assembly GCA_037954035.1. Taxonomy (NCBI): domain Eukaryota; kingdom Metazoa; phylum Arthropoda; class Insecta; order Coleoptera; family Cerambycidae; genus Rosalia; species Rosalia funebris. Next base: position 19,061,598 of record JAZFAV010000039.1, on the reverse strand, counting down.
CATATTATTACTGCAATTTTGAGAATATTATCAGGGTATTTCAACAGTTGGATCCAAATGATGCTATTGTTATTGCCAATGCGCAACAAACTTTAGCGGATCCAGCTATTCAACAAGATTTAGCGTACATATATGGCAATTTTTCGTGCATACCAACCATTGAAAGTTGGAAAAAAAAACACAGACTGATGAATTTTCAATAGTGGATGCTATAGACGTTTGGAACCTTCGGCAGTATATTTTTCAGTCGCAGGGGGTACTGCGAAGGCTATAAAGAAAAAAATTACTACAGTTTTGGATAGCAACTTGGGATTTTCAACTATAGAATTTCTAGTACACATTTTACAGCAGAAAGAAGTTCATGTCTTTAATACGGAAATCAAAATGAAGGCTCTATAACATTATTCAAACTTGCGGTATGCTTCACTGACTTGCGTTGATGATGTAGAACGGTCATTTTCACATTATAAAGGGATACTTACTGACAGACGTCGCTCGTTGACTGCTGAACGTTTAGAGCAGTTAGTAATAATATACTCAAGTGCGTACACGTAATACGTGCATACGCGTAAATAGTGTTAGGTGTATGGTGATGTTACCTTGATGAACTACTGTGTTGTCCAGATAGTTTTGGCAATATGGTGACGTGATGACTTGTCCTGTCCCCGGACCTGACTACACATTTTTATTAATACAAGTCCTCATTTGTTCCTAAACGACCACGCAATGAAATGTAAACTAATATGTGAATAATTTTTATATGTAACCTGCTCTTCATTGTAAGTCCGCCTCTGTTATTTACGTCATGCCTGCAATTAAATCCGGGTTTTGGTCGCAACTAAGAAAAATTTCACGTACCTTGTGATCCGACTGCAGAAAGCGATACTAAGGGAAAATAAATAGTACATTGCGAAATGTCACCGCACAGTAACATCCCTTTCCAAACGTCGAACCAACTCTTCAAGACGTTATAGATTTTTTCTTGCATGTCGACGCTGTCTTCTCTAGAGGATATATGAAGTCGTGGGGCTATCTGTAGCGGCTCCCTATCGGAGCTGCTGTGTATAGACTCGATTTGGCTGCTTATTCGACGCGGGGTTTCAATCGCGCTGCCGCTCGCCTCCGACATGTTTTTAATTTTGTGCGCGTTGGGATCTATAAAATTTTCGTTAAATTTCATTTGCTAATAATTTGCGATACGATTTACCAAAACCGTCGAACTTAAACGGCAATTGTTTGGGTTTGTACAAGAGCCATCTACACAGAAGAGGGTCTATGCAGATACGTATTTCTTGTAGATTAAACAGAAGTATCGGGGGATGTTTTTGCACGTCAGGATTGAGGGGGTACTGAAGAGTTGCAGTAAACAGAGGTGGATCCTCGGCATTTCTACGAAACGCAAGATGTTTATTTCAAATTTATTTGTTCCAATGTGGAAATATGACAGAAAAATTATATAATAATTATGAGATACTGAAGAAAATACATTTTAATAAGTAATACTGTTTGCCATTCAAATTGTTCCAAAAATATATACATTTTATATATAGGAGGGGGTACCCAAAAGAAACCGAACTGATGTGGTGGTGGGCGGAGTTTTTGTAATACCGCGTTCTGCCACTAGGAGCGTATAGAGCTACCGTTCCCGAGTCAGTAAGCCAAGCGTCATCGCTAAAAAAGGGTTGCATTCGGCTTGTGTGAATGTTTCAGTGAGAGTTGTTTTGTGTGATTATTTTTTGTTTTCTTCGATATGAGAGGAGTTGTCCATTCATAGCTTGTTCCACAGGGCCAGACAGTTAACCAGTCTTTCTACCTGGAAGTTTTGAAAAGATAGTGCAACAGTTGGCGGTGGCAGAAGTTTTCCACATTTGAGTCGTGGAAGGACGCCCAGAGCGAGGTTTGTCATCAATTGACATTTCACTTCTTTTGAAACGGGAAAACCACTTAAACACTTGAGTTTTCCCAATAGTACCATCCCATTAGGCCGTTTTTAACATTGCAATAGTTTCTGTGAGTTTTTCCGAGCAAGAAGCAAAACTTTTTCAAAAAGCTGTTCACGAGAATCAGCCATTGCAAGAACGACGAGCACATAAAACAACCCTCACTAAAAATTCACACAAGCCGAATGGAACCTTCTTTAGCGACGACGCCTGGCTTACCGACTAGAGAATGGTAGCTCTATAGCGGCAGAACGCTGTACTACAATAACTCCACCCACCACAACATCAGTTCGGTTTCCTTTGGATACCCCCTCGTGTACTAAATAAATGGATAATAATACCATTTACTTTTATTAAAAAATGATTATCTAAATGGTAACTTACCCGGTACTTCTCCCATTTTGTTTTTCGGTCTGCTTCGGTTCTGGTCCGGATATAAACAAGACCTGTTGGATGTCTTTCACGCTGAAATTAGTGCCGCAATCCCTTTTATTTTTTTGACACGGGTGGCAATCGCCGCTTGTAGCAAGTTTAATATTTGCCGGTTTGAAAATAAAGGCTTTGACAGAGCCCAGACTAGCGTCGATGGAAACCGTTGCGTTCGTAACAACTTTACGAAATCGTATGCCTTCTATACACACTTCCATGTAGGGTAATCCTAAAAGAAAAGTTATTTGTCCCATTTTTTTGCATATACAAGGTGAGGCATAACTGTCTCCCTATTTTCAATACGGTCGGTCTCGTAGAGCCGGGCAGCGTTGTAGAAAAGTGGGGGTAGAGTTAGTACACGCGCCAAGACAAACAGTTTTTATTTTAAATCGGCTTTAGTCTGAAACACCATGTGGACCAACGCACAGCGCGCTTTGCCATGGAAGTGTACATCCGCGAAAATGGATCCGTCATCGCTGCACAACGAGCGTTCCGCATCCGATTTGAAATTCCTCGTAATCGAGCGGTCCCAGATCGAAAATCAATTGTTTTGTGGGTAAAAAACTTCAGAGAAACTGGATCTGTTGTCAAGAGAGAAGGTGGATGTCCACGGACAGCTGGGACGCCCGAAAACGTCGAGGTAGTCAGACGCTCAGTGTTACGGTCGACTACACGATCTGCACGCAAACATGCGACCGCCTTTCGTCTCTCTGATCACAGTGTGCGAAGAATTCTTCATCAGGATCTTCACATTCATCCATACAAGTTGGTTCTTAGACAGGAATTGTCAGAACGTGACTGGAATAATCGAATAGCTGCATGTGAAAACATGCTTGAAAATTTACCTCAGGAAGTGTTTTGTTTTTTTTTCAGTGATGAGGCACATTTCCACTTGTCTGGCTGTGTAAACAAGCAAAACTTCCGGTACTGGTGCCACAACCCGAGAAAGATACACAAAAGACCTCTTCTTAGTGAGAAAGTTACAGTTTGATGCGCTATGTCACAAATGGGAATAGTCGGGCCTTACTTTTTTGAAGAAAGGAATCGGGCTGTTACCGTCAATTCAGAACGCTACATAGCCATGATTTGGAATTCTTTTGCCCCGGCCCTTGCAGAACTTAATGTGCAGAGTTTCAACAGGATGGGGCGACAGCCTACACATCTCGAGCATCACTGCAACATTTGAGAGAAATGTTCCCTGGGCGCTTTATCTCCCAAAGGAGCGATATTCTATGGCCGCCAGATTTGAAGCCTTGTGACTTCTTTCTGTGGGGTTACCTGAAATCTGAAGTCTTCAAAAATCGTTCAAGGACCCTAATACAATTGAAGGAGATAATCCGTATGGAAATTCGAAGAACACCGCAAGAAATGCTAGCAAGAGTTATAAATCTCATAAATCGCTCGCAGCAGTGTTGCAATAATGGTGAACAGTACTTGGCCGATATTCTTTTTAAAACTACATAAAATAAAACGGTTTTAATTGTACTCTTAAGATATAAAAATAAATTTATTGCATTTCAAATAAAACTTGTTTTATTACACTTTAAAAACAGGGAGATAGTTATGATGCACCCTGTACATTTAATTTATAACGTACACCTTTTTATTTACAACGTCCGACGAAAAAATTCTTTATGCAACCGGTATTTACGATATTCAGAAGTAGAAGTTTCTAACATAAAGTAACTTCATTTTAAATTAAATTAATCATTTTGTTTTGATATATAGGGTTTCTCATGACTTTCTTTATATCCTGTTATTTCGAAATATACATAAATTAAATTATAGATTGAAAAGAATTTAAATTGGAAATAAAAATTACCCTTTGACACAAATGTCCTTACACAAAAAATATATATACAAGGTGTCCTAGGGTTTATTTTACAAGCAATATCCCCGTTATTCGAAAAGTTATAAAACTGAAATAAAACCAAATTGATGGCATCAGAATCTCTACCTGACGGAACATTGTAAACCTCATTGGAGGAAACTTTTTTTTTTAATCACTTCCTTATTTCTTTATATCCTTTTTATCCCTAAACCTGCAACTAGAAAAGGTTTTCATTTAATTATTTTCTTTCAACTAACAGATATTGCTTGGACAAGAAATTTTGGGATACCCTGTATGTATATATTTTCGTGAAGCGACAGTAAAATTTTCGGCCGAAAATAGATCTGCTGAAAACTGAAACCTAAAATTAATTTCAAGCATAACTTTCAGGTCCTACAAGCGGGTACCCAAAAAAAAAGAGTATTTTTTTTTTTTAACTTAAGATAACATCTTGAAAACATCAATCTCCTTTAAAATACTGTCTATTATATGATATGCACTTGTTCCAACGGTTTTTTCACTGTTTTAAATATTTTTTATATTCTTCTGAACTAATTTGTTGAGAGCTTCTCCAGCGATTTTTTCTTAACATTATCTACGTTCTGAAAACGATTTCCCTTTAAATATCTCTTCATTCTTGGGACCAAGAAAAAGTCGCAGGGGATTTGATTGGGGGAATAAAGGGGTGCAACACCGCTGGCATGTTGTTTTTTGTCAAAAACTGGTTGCTCTTCAACGCTATGTAGCAGTTGCGTTGCCATGATGAAGAAACCAATCCCCCCGATCTCCACAATCCAGGTAGTTTTTTCTCGCCGTCTTACATAATCGCATTAGCACCTCCAGATAGTAATTTTGGTTCACTGTGGTGCCCTGATGAACAAATCCAACGTGAACGACTCCCTTCATGAAAAAACAAACCGTGGACCACTTTGGCGCGGCGCGTCTCTGGTTCATCTTCAGATAGGATTCTTTGGCATGAACTCCAGAAAGTTTCAGTTATTTTCTCCAATTGGTCGATCGTTCTGCGATTTAAGATTTTTGTCTTTTTGGATGTTGAGCGACATTTGACCACTTCTCAACCGGGCAAACTACTTATAAATTATTGCCTGGCTTAGAGCTTCTTTTCCATAAACTTCCCATAGTATTGAAACTGTATTTGTCGCTGTTTTCTTTAACAGGAAACACAATTTCATGTTGGCGCATTGCTTCTTAATGTTAACCATCGCAAAATCGCCGAAAGCGTTGAAACGGTATTACGAAAAAAATTACTCTGTCCGCTGCGATGGATTCACATGAACGATACTTGGCCAACTGAGCAGGAAGAGTGTGTAGTAAACGTACTTGCCGGGAGAGGCCAGTACTACCTACCCACTTGTCTGCAGAAAATGATTCTCATTACTTTTGAGTACCCCCGTGTATGTCAACCAGGGGCGTAGCGTATATGGATGCGAGTGATGCGTCGCATCCCTTACAAAATTGGCAAATTAGTGTTATTTGAAAGTTCATTCGATTTATTCAATTATTACAATTTTTTAATTTTAAACCGACCGCAAACATACATTATTTACTTTAAATGCTACCATCAACTTTTTTATTTCAAATCGGCCGTGAAGGTGCCTGAAATTATTGGACTTCCGCGTTACTTGCTGCAGTGTTGAAATGCGACGGTCCACGTTACATCCAAGCTAAGCGTTAGATGGGCGAAAAGGTCAGTGATCTTACGCAATCAACAGTGGAACCTCGAGTGGGTGTTGTCGTTATTTCCGGACTCAGTAATGCGATTATGTTAACGCATCTTGGCGACTGTCACCATAACATAAGGAAGATTTGGAAGCGCTGTTTCAGGTAATTGTGGAAAATCAAAATGAGGAATGGGATCGAGAAACCGTTATTTGTGCTGGAGGCCTTTTAACTTTATTGCGCGACTTTGATTTTAAGTTTTTCTTAGCAGTGTTTTCTGCAATATTCCCACATTCCGAGAGTCTGTTTAAAATTCTACAGGTAAAAATATCAGATATTAGTTACTGCAATAAAAATATCGCCTATTTCAAATCACATATTCAAAAAACGAGAAACGAGTTTAGTGACATTTGGGACCGTATGAACAGATTTGTGTTAGAAAATCAACCACTAAATAAAATAATGCATTTGGATTTAATTCCTGAAAAACATAAGAAAAGCACTTACGCACGATTGTTTTATGAAATTTTGGACGTTATTACTTTGAACATTAGTGAACGGTTTAGTGAAATTTCTAAACTGAAATTCTTAAATCTAGATTCCACACAATTTACTTCATTCGTGAAACGTTTCACTGACGAACTTTTTTCTTCTTTAGTAGATACATATGGAACATTCTTTGAATCAAATCGTTTCAAAAAGTGAACTTTCAGTGATTTATAGTAATTCCGATATGAAAAAGAGCACTGTGTTTGAGCTTCACCAATATATTATGTCCCTTCAATTATCTTCTGTTTTTCCGGAGTCATCAAAATTGTGTCGTTTAATTTTGACTATTCCTGCCACAAGCAGTTCCGCGGAAATATCATTTTCATGTTAAAAGAGAATAAAGACTTATCTGCGAAATTCTCCAAAGCAAGAAAGACTGTCAGCTTTAGCATTAATAAATATTGAAAGTGCCTTGTTAGAAGATATGAGATCGTCTCCAACATTTGAAGAAACAGTGATAGACGTTTTCGCTGGACAAACAAAACCGAAGAATTGATCTTCAATTTAAAAATTAGGATATATACCTCGGCAGAATCATTTTAGGTTAATGTCTTTTTTTTATTTGTACCATTTTCATATGGCCTACCATATATCTGACTATATATACCTCTTCCTCTTATAAAATTTTTATCATATCCCTAGATTATTTTCTCACGCTACGCCCCTGATGTCAACTATGTAATTTTGAACCACCCTATATAATTAAAATAAATAACACCCTAAAATTTTAATTATCTAGCAATTATTTTAATAGGACATTTTAAACAAGATTAAAACATTTTTTAGGTTAAATACGACCCAGAATTAAACATGGATGAATCATCAATCTTACCGACATCCTTGGCAGCGTCAGAGAGCAACGATGTATTATTCATCATCTTCACCCCACCCGCTGCATCCAACTTCAACATTTTCTCAATAATATAAGCAATGACCATCATCTTGGCGTTTGTTCCGTTTAAAGTGATACTTTCGGACTCGAAAGTCGTTTCTACATGAGGAATATTGGGATTCGTCCAATACGGAGGCTTAAGGATCGACCTGCAGGAGTAGGAAATGCTGGAGGGTGTTAAAATAGTCGTATGTCTTTGAGGAGTCAGTATGAGACGACTGCAAAGGCCCAGCACTTTAATATTTTTCCTGGAATAACATGCGTCGAATAGCTGTTTGGGGGGATCAGGCAGTTGACATGTCGTGTGGACCAGTCGATTGACATACATCGGAAAATTCAGGCTTATATCCAAAAACTGGCATTCTAACGTGAGTTTTGGAAGATCTAAGACCGCCGGGGAAGTCCCCGAGTCCACCGAGGGCAATTTCTAAAACGAAATAATTTTATATTCCACCCCGATTAAATTCTAACACCTACTTTTCTCTTTCGAAATAAATTTCCCTTGGTAGGTTGAAAATAGGGGTGATCCATTAGTTCAAACTCGATAATAGGAGCAAAGAAGGTTATCCTTATCGTTCTGATCGGAATAAACTCGTTCAATGCATCGAAGTCTTCTTCTGACGGCGGTAGTAGGTCGGGCAACGATACGTCTGGCTTTATGGTGTAGTACGGAGGATAGTCGTAGTAGGACGCTGCTACGTGCAACGTACTGATCCTGTGGAAAAATCCGGAACACAGGCGCAGCCGGAAAGGCCCAATGCAGAGCCTCATGCTCGAGTTCTCGGCCAGATTGCTTAAATATTGTATTGGTTGTAAAAATTGTGTTTAATAATATATAGTGCTTTCGTAATGAATAAATTTGTTATAAATTAAAAGAATAACTTTTCACGGAAAGTTAATAATCATCTCTGTTTAGTGGGATCAGAAAGGTGTGATCTATTATGAGCTGCTAAAACTTGGTCAAACCATATTAATACTGAACGCTACCGATAATAAGTAATCGATTTGAATCAAGCCTTACGTGAAAAATGACCGGGATATCAAAAAAGGCAACACAAAGTGATTTAGCTTCATGATAATGCGCCATCACACATAGCAAAACCGGTTAAGGAAACGATTGAAGCATTTAGTTGGGAAATATTTTCGCATGCGGCTTATTCACCAGACTTGACTCCGTCCGATTACTATTTATTTGCTCCGACGAGACACGCACTTGCTGAGCAGGGCTTCACTTCTTACGAAAATGTACTAAAGTGGCTCGATGACTGGTTTGTCTCAAAAGAACAAGAATTGTTTTGGCATGGAATCCACAAACTGGCAGAAAGATGGGAAAAAGGGATAGCTAGCAATGGGCAATACTTCGAATAAAATATCATTTTTATACAATAAACGTGTATTTTTTATATAAAAAATTCCCGTTTCATATTTACATACCCGGTAGAAAAAGCATAACTAAAATTTGACAGGAATTTTTCCCAAAAGTTATTCCTTGATTTTTTACCGAATTCATTCATTACTTTACAAAAGCACTATATTACAATTTATAATTTTATTTAAACATTTGAATTTTTGTTGTGTCCTTTTGTAAAATTGAAATTTGAGATACTAATCAAAATAAATTTAGTAACTAAAATTTGATATTTAAAAAAATATGAACAAAAATTGTTGGTTAATTCAAAAGTTGCTTGTTTTATATAACCGTTGCAGTCAACTAAAAAGTAACGTTTTTTTTTTTTTTTTTTTTTTTGTCAAAAAAGGACACTTTTTTTTAAACACATCACTGTCATTAGTTATTATATAAAATTAGCAATTAGCAAAACATACATAAAAAAAATTCTTTATATATCTTTACCAAACTTATATATTTTTTTAACAAATCATGTGTATGGTGTATTATATTAATAAATCAGATCCACAAAAACCGTCTTCCCTTTCAATTCTTACAAAGAATCATCAGACACCTACACCTTTGGCGAAATATCTTACATCCACGCGATTATTTTCCCAAAAAAAAAATTCCATTACGATATCTCCGTCTACATCCACTTACCTGTATTCGTAATCGCTCCCCAGCTCTGACAATATCTCGCTAGACATATCACTGGGCACTTCCAAGTTGTAAACGTAATCGTACGCGACCGCGGGGGTTCTCTCGAGTAGAACAGACTCGGTGTTTGTCGTCATGTGATGGTCCCAGGACGAGTTATAATACCGCCTCTGTCCCTTATTCTCCACGGCTTCGGCGTCGAAGAGCGAATCTGTCTTGTGGGACGTCGAAACCGACCCTAAAATTACCACACCAGCTCAAGCCATTACATCACGAAATAACGACCAAAATTATAAAAAAAAAACAGTAAATATTGAAATTTGAGAGCATGTGGGAGGTTTTAATTTATTTATTTATATATATATATATATATATATATATATATATATATATATATATATATATATATATATATACGAGGTGTGTTCAAAAAGTAACGAGAATTTAGTAATTTTGAGGGTTGTATTAGTCCGATTGGCGCGACTTTTTCGTTGTTGTGTTGGTAAGCATGTTTGACCAGTATCTGTACGATCTGTGCGTTGTTAGCTATATCGGATGTTTAGTCTGTTGTTAGCTGTCAAAAAGGTTACATGTGTTTTGGTACGATCGGCGATTACTTATTTCTTTAATAAGTGAATCAGAATTTGCATTAAATTATGCTATAAGAATGGAATAAAGTGCAGTAATGTTTTAGAAATGTTAAATGTTGTTACTCCGTTTGTTACTATTGTTAATGTTACTCTGATTTAGATTGTCCTCCAAACTATCAAGTGATGGCGTTTGGTACGTTCTACTGCGGTGGAACATAGCAACGTCTACTAGATGTGAGCCTCATCTGTCAAAGGTATACTCGCTTACACTGCACTGACGAGACCCAAGATAAGGTCGAAACCGGTCTGCAGTTAGCGACATCCTGAGATAGGTGACACTTTGCATCTTCCTTGTGGTTTTGGAACAATCTGAATCACTGTATTTTAGTGCCAACTCTGTTAGACAAAATACAGCAAATTTTGTCATGTAATTCAGTGCTCGGTGTTTGGCATATAGCCAGGAGACTAGCTGTTTTGACCCAATTTGTTTAGTCCTTATTATAGCTGAGTAAAACAAGGGTTTACAAAAGGTATAAGCGTTTCCAAGAAAGTTGTGAAGACATTGAAGATGACGAGTAGAAAACGTGGAAAAGGGGAAAGAAATGATTTTGAACGATCGCTAAAGCACAATCAGAGGGAAGTCGCTGATGATGTTGGCACATCAATCGGCTCATGCCATGAAATTTTTTCGGATGTTTTGGGTATGAAACGTGTGGCAGCAAATTTGTTCCAAAATTGTTGAATTTCAAACAAAAACAATGGTGAATAGAATTTGCTCGAGAACCGCTAAATGAAGTCAACAACGATGCAGATCTACTGAAACGCGAAATGTTTTACCACCTGTTATAAACAGGTGGTAAAACATGGATTTACGGATATGACGTCGAAATTAAGGTTTAATCGTCCCAGTGGAGGCATTCTGAATAGCCAAGACCGAAAAAAGCTCGACAAGTGCGGTCGAATGTGAAGGTTATGTTCACTGTGTTCTTCGATTTTGCACTATGGCATAGTACACCATGAGTTTTTGCCATAAGGTCAAACGATCAATAAGGAGTACTACCTACAAGTTCAACGCCGTTTGCGTCTAGCAATCCGAAAAAAACCAATTAATGGCTTTTACCCCACAATAACGCACCTGCTTACGCTTCATTGCTTATTCACAAAATTTTGGCCAAAAACAACACTCTAATTGCGTCTCAGCCTCCATATTCCCCAGATATGGCTCCGTGTGACTTTTTGTGTCTCCAAAAATAAAGGGAACCTTAGGGCCGTCGGTTTGCAAGCTTAGAAGAGATTAAAAACACATCACTGAGAGAGCTAAACGCTATCCCAAACATCAAGTTCCAGAAGTATTTCGGGAATTAAAGAAAGCACTGGCATGTGTATAATATCTAATGGGGACTATTTGGAATGGGATAACATTGATGTATACGAATGAATAAAATTTTTTCCAAAAAACGAAAATTCCCGTTATTTTTTTAACGCACCTCGTATACAAGGTGTATATATATATATTACCGTGTCAAAACAAAGCCACTATACTCAGACACGAATATTCCCGTTTGCATAAAAAATAATACATTTTTCACGCTCATTTTCTTATACTTCATTTATCTTAATTTTAATTTCTTAATTTAATTACTAACCTAACTTCAAGTAATGTACAGGCACTAATTCTTCGTGTATCTCCACCTGCGCACAGCTGCACAGACCTACGGGAAGTAAAAGAGCTTGACTAACGCCTCCCGACGCATTAAACCACTTTAAACCGTGTATAACCGTCTCATTATAAATACCCTGTAGCTGTAGAGTCAACATAGGGTTGTAGCGCATTTTTTTTTGAGAGTAATAACCCCCTACCTCGGACCTTGTTTCTGAAACCTAAATTATAAGATTAAATGAAAATATCTCACAAAAATTCTCAATAACGCAACTCAATAAAGGCGTTTAAGGTATTGGAAAATAGCATTGGAATTACAAGCGTCTTGCTTACAATTATACCTTGAACGTAATCGATAAGTTATCTACATAAAATCCGAAGTGAAGAGTATGGCCTGATTGGCTCTGTAGCTGTTCAGTATTCCATTCCTCATCCCAGGGAGCGGGAAGGACCGATGTGACGTAAGACCAAGCCCAACCTGTCCATGACTCTATGTTTTCCAGATTATCTTTAAGAGAGACACTTTTAAAATAATATTTTTACTTGGACTTTGTTGTCTTTACCTCTTAACTCGGGGGGCAAATTTGTATTATCACTCGAGGAGTCTCTCTCGGGCCTCAACTGTTTCTGTTGGAAGGCGTACAAGAGCATTATAAGTCTCATGAACATCGGCACTTGTTGTTCTGTCATACTGAACTCCATACTAAACGATAAAAAGGAAAATCATTTTAAGAATACTTAACAATTTTAAATATTTCGAAAGGCAAAAAATATTTACGAATTTCACCATAACATCGTCCTTACTTATTGCATAATATATCTAGCCTAGTCGTGGAAGCCCTATTAGCTGTCGCTGAGTGGTAGTGCCTCAATAAATGCATTGTCATCGAACACCGATAAAGCATCGGCTCCAAATAGACCTCTATTTTTCCAGAGGCATTCCGTTTATCCAGACAGAGTGTGAGATCGTTTACCGTTATCATCTTCCTCAGTATAACCTGGGCTGGGGAAAGATCTAAAATTTAGTCGTAAGAAATACTTTTTTGAAATAAATTCGAGCTCTACCAGGAAAATTACATAAATTTTTAATATTTGCATGTAGTACTCACAATGCAAACTTTAATCATGTGACAAGTAATTTTTTTTTACCTGTATATGCAGGCTCCCATTTCTCATTAGCCGACTCAAATTTTAAATGTTTAACATTTATAGATAAAACTATATCTTCTTCCACGTATTTTAATATTACATTATTGCAATATATTCTTATATTACTGACTATTTTATTTATAAGTAGTTGCACATACCCCGGAGGCGCTTCAACATCTTTCCTAAATAAAAACTCAATTAATACAAGTCTAATTAAACACTTCTTGTAATCTTTTATACCCATGATTGGTTGGTTTCTTCTGTTTTTCTCTAGTTTGGGCTGCATCTGCTCTTGCAGCAGAATCATTGCCTTTTAAATTCAATATACATTCTAAAAAAACACCTGTAAATATTCTAATTTTAGATAAAACTATTCCAAATCTACCTATTGTGTTTATGGTAATAGTAATAGGTTCTGATGCTAGCTTTGTCCACGGTACATGAATTAAAAGCTCCCTGATACTTCCCGAGACGAAACTGAACGGCAATTGTAACTCCTGTTCTAAAACTTGCAAATTCAATTCTAAATTGTGAAAAGACGCATCTCCTCCCCACAGTGAGACCTTGAAAGTAAATGTGTTTACTGAGTTAAATTAAAAAGAAAAAAGTATACACACCTGTGAGTCCTCATGTCTAAAATTATTTATATACCTGTCCACGTAACTCAATAGAATTGGTGTAATGTAAGATTCCAATTTGAACATCTCGTAAATGTGTTTTCACAAAATTGAAAAGACAAGGGGTTTTTGTAAATAAACAAAAACTTAGGTTAAAACGTGTTAACTCACCGGCTTTGCATTTTAGGTTTCAATACTAAACGACCGTTAGACAAAATCTACAAATAATCTATCGGTAAATCATGTACTGTTGGCATATTTTTACCAATTAGTTATTAAGTCTGAAAAAATGATAATAAACATATGATTTTTAAACGTCGAATTTTCTTGTTACCAATTAAAATCAGAATTCCCCAATGTCAAGCAACCCCCTCCGTTCCAATTCCTGCCCGTAATGTTGGCAGCCCTGTAAAAATGTCAGTTTTGCAAAATGGCGAATGTGCGCGATAGTGACACTTCTTTGTGGCTTCACAATAAACTTGGAATATCGAACGATTCATGGACAGGAGGCTCGATATGTTCCCAATTAAACGCGGAGGTGTTGCGAAATATAAAAGACTGTTTTCCAGACCTTCAGACGCAGGTCAAATTGAAATTGTTATTAAGTTTTTTTCATATCCCGCGCAGGAACCTGGAAGAGGTATGTTTATATTCAAACAGAATCATAAACAAGCTTCGTCCCTTTCTAGCTTAGAGAAGTTGTGATTTGTTGTTTGTTAAACGTACGTCGAAATTAATTTTGTCATATGTTGTAAATATTCTGGTTTTCAGTGGAAATCCGAATTGGAGCAGATTTTGGACGTGGCCGTGGCTGATTCGGAATTATGGGTGGCTATGTTGGCGGACGCCTTAAAGACCTACCCAGCCACGGGGTCTTTAAACACAGAAATCTCTGATGTCGACGAAGTACGTCCCATTTTCACTGATTTGGTCGCAGACCTGAGGAAACTCGTAAAGAAACAAAATGACCATACCATGTTGCCGATGGAGTGCCACTATTTGAATAAAGCTGCTTTGGTTTCGGTGGTAAGTGTGCAGAGAATTACATAATGTATAAAATTGGGCCGATATAAATACCACAAACATAAATAAATAGTTATTTATGAGCCTTCAGTTTAATTACATTATAAAACTTGTGTTTTAGGTGGGTCACAAGCCGGAACCTCTTAAACACTTTACCATTAAAAAGAAGCCTAAATCGGCACTGCTCCGAGCAGATCTATTGCAGAAATCATCGGATGCCGCATCTAATCTTAACAAGAAGTCTTGCGCGCCAGTCATTCCAGTACGTTCGAGGGGTATGCCAAGAAAGATGACGGATACCAGTAAGTATGGTATGATCGCTTCGCTGTTATTATATTTGCTAACGCTTAAGCCTTAATTAACCCCGCAACAGATATACAGGGTGTCTTTCATGCATGATATTTTAACGCCCTGTATATTATATAGAACGATTCTTCATGCTTATAGAAATTTTAGCTCCACTGAAGGGGATTCCCAGCAGAGTACCGACGTCCGGCTTTCGTTCCGGTGTTTTGAATAGTAATATAAGTAACAGGCCTCCACTGTCGAGGCCCCCTGCAGGCAGGAAAGAAGGTGGTGTCAAGCTGTTGGACATTGCTGATCAGCCCTTGGGATATGCCGCTGCCAAGAAAAGGAAAAGAATGCAAGGTATATATTATTTTTGTTTATATACTTCAAGGATCCTGTTTTTTTATAATAATTTAGACTTTTTATAGCGTCTTTCAAATTAACAAAAAAAAACATACAAGGTGACTTTATATCGAAACCTGTAAATCAACGTACTACTGCTTTATATAAATTTGCCAATATCACGAATTTCTGGGTTTGCAAGCTCAAATATTTGTTTTTATGTAGAAATTGAGGAGTCGAAGAAGTCCACAGAGAACACAACTCTTCAGAGCCCCCCTCCGGCTTCCGGCACCACTCCCGATTATGCTGCAGGCTTAAGCGCAACCCCCACCTATGCCCCTGCGACACCACAACCTACGGTTACACCAACATCCGGTATGTTCAAAATTATTTCTCCCCCGAACATTTTGCGACGGAAAATTCGTTTTGCAGCTCCTGTCACGGCAGTTCTCAGTTCGCCTCAACCCGCAACACAACCAGCGCCGGTGGCACAGCAGCCCCAGGCCACGGCTTCGCCTGCACCTGCTACTCCCGCCACACCACAGCCCACTTTGCAGTATACCGCGACGGCCACGATGCGTCCCGTTCCTCCCTTACTTGCTACGACGCCTTCCGGCCAACGGACGATCATAACCGATCAGCAGCCTGTCCAGCAAGCACAGACGCAGCAGGTGATCGGCAAGCCTGTGGTGGTGACGCAGAGGCCAGTGCAGCAGCAGCAAACCGTCACGCATATACGGATACAGCCGCAGCCTGCGTCGAATGTTTTGCAGAGGAGAGGTCTGGCGCTTACGGTGAGTCCTGGTTCTTATTTATTGGCATTGTAGACGTTTAGTAGTGGAAACAAATAGTAAAGTCTAATCTATTTTTCTAATTAAAATTGTATAGGGTGTTTAGTTTTTTAGAATCGCTATTTTGTTTATGTAACACCTTGTATATTCATATTGTATTTGGAATTGTTATAAATCGATTTTTTTTTTGGACTTTAAAATTTGGGTTTGAAGTTTTTTAACATTTAAAGCAAACTGTGTTTCAAAAGCGAATGAAAAATATTTACAAGGAACTTACAGGGGCTTATAGGTATAAAAAATCGTTTTTAAAATATGTAATAAACATTCTACAGTTTGTTAAATTTTTTTAGAACAAACTGATTCAAGAAAATTAAAAATATATAATAAATGGATTTATATTTTTTAAAATATACAGGGTTTCAAGATAGTTTCTGGCATAATTTTATATATACATTCCTTATATACGAACCAATACAAAAAAAGTTTATTAAAGTGCTACACAAAGCAAAAGGTTGTAATTAACATCCTTATGTCTCTCCTCTACGCTAATAGTAACATACTCAGCATACACTGAGAAGGTCATTACATGTTCACAACAGGAAATTTAGTTCATTACCTGTTCACATGCATATATTCTTTATGTTGTGTATGGTCGTGTAATCTCATATTCATCCCCATCATCATCATGAGGTCATCAGTCCTAAGACTGGTTGGACGCTAACCTCCAGCTTCTCCTATCTTGTGCTAACCTATGCATTTCGCTAATTGTGCTACAACCTACATCCCTTACTATTTGCGAGCAGTAGTCTAATCTAGGCCTACCTCTGCCTTTCTTCACTCCTACTTCTGCCTCCAAAATATCGCGGACTATTCCCCCATGTCTCAGCAAGTGGCCTACCATTCTGTCTCGTCTCTTCTTTATGTTTTCCACATACTTCTTTTCTCGCAGGCTTTCTCCAATACTTCTTCGTTTCTAACCCTATCAGTCCACGGTATTTTCATCATTCTTCGGTAACACCACATCTCAAAAGCTTCTAATTTCTTCCTACTTGCTTCCCCTACCGTCCAGGTTTCGCAGCCGTATAGTGCCGTGCTCCATACATATGTTTTCAAAAATCTCTTCCTTGTTTCTAAGTTTATTACCCCCGAGCATAAAAGTGCTTTCTTTTTGTTAAAAGCTACTCTCGACCCTGCGTTATTCTTTATTTTATAACTTATCTCTTCTTCCATCCCAATTTATTTTACTTCTTAAATAAATGAAGTATTTAACTTCCTCCAATCTTTCATTATTAATTTGTACTTTCGTTTTTGCTCTGCTCTCGCGCCCTCTGCACACTAACACTTTAGTTTTGTTTTTATTCACCCTCATTCCGTATTCCTCTGTCAACACTGCCTCCATTTCGTTCAACGCTAATTCTAATTCCTCCTTACTAGATGCTAATACTGCTATATCATCCGCGAATCTCAGCATTTTTAGTATTCATCCCCAATTCCCGAAAATACTACAGATTAACACTTCACCGAGGTCAAAAATACAAACCCTTAACCAATTTTAGATATACTGTCTCAAACCTATTTTATAATGTAAGAGAAATGTTTTTTTTTTCCTTTCACAAACAAAATTAATGCCGTGAAAATAACGGAAGTATTTACTTTGTTCTAGTTTGGCTGCTCTAACTGGGTCAATACTAGCAAAATAAAACCTTAGCTTAAAATTCACTGTCCATATACCACAAAAAACTGTTGCAATTAGTGTAAAACAATAGTTGACAAAACACAGAATATCAACGTCAATTGCGCCAGCTGTATTCGCTCTGAACCTAACAATTTATTGACCTCGTCCAGTGGCATTCTGTCGTAGAGAACATGAGGGTTTTTATTGAATTGACCAACAATCTTTTTTGGCTCTGGTAGTGGGGTCACTACTACTTTGCTAAAACGATGTTGTTTAATTTTCTAAGAATTTTTATCTTCAGAGTTTTAAGAAATTAATCGAGGAAGCCTTTACTCTGTGGTAGTTCATATTTCACAACGGAAATGAGTAAAACAACTACTACGTTTTTATACCACTATATTTTCACAGAAACGTGACTGCAGTTTCGACAATTATGTCATTTTCAAACGATGATTCAACTAAGAATAAAATACAAACATTCTGTTCCTATAATATATACTATCCAAATACAGGGACCAAGTGTTACGACAATAAACAGGTAGTTAAGGTTTATATGAAACGTGTTTTCCAAATGGTGGAATCCCGACCATCAAATTGTGGGAATGTCCATGAATATTATTAAGAACTATTATACAGGGGGTTTATTAATTTGGGGACACTAAAAAGAGGAGAATATAGTATATCTACCTGATCATTTAACAAGCTAAAATTATCACTATGGTGGTATACTTTTGCTAATCATATCTTGGAAAGTGGACATAATTTCCCAGGCATTAATAATATGAAAATCCTACACTATGCCAGCAAAGGTTTAAAACTTAATTGGTTAGAAGCAATAGAAATCTATTAATACAACTATAATACAAATATAAATTTTTCTTCTTTTTTCACTTGTTTCTTCTTCATCATACTTCATTGCACGGTACACACTACTTCCACAGACTTTTGTTAACAAAGAGCATATATCAACTGCCTCGGTTGTACTAATATCTGGGTTTCGCGCCCGAATTCCTTCGTAGACGTTTTTAATCATTTGAAGTTCTTCATTTGTTAAAAGTCGCTGTTTTCGATTGGAATTCTTCGTCGTAGAACCACTACAACTTGCATCCGCTGCTTCCATGTTAGAAAAACACTAAACACTCACTTTTATCGCAGAATATAATAAATAAACAATTTCCCGAATCCCGAATCAACCGCACATAACCA
The DNA here is from genome assembly GCA_037954035.1 of Rosalia funebris. Taxonomy (NCBI): domain Eukaryota; kingdom Metazoa; phylum Arthropoda; class Insecta; order Coleoptera; family Cerambycidae; genus Rosalia; species Rosalia funebris. The sequence continues at coordinate 19,042,889 of JAZFAV010000039.1, read as the reverse complement.
CAATGTAACGCCACTGGCGCGGCAAAATCTGAGCTAAACAACGCATGCGTCATTCTATCGATCGACATTGATCCGTGCCGCCAGTTGCTGACCAATCGAATTCAAATGTATTTAAAACCGCCTAAAATTATTGGCTAGCTTTGCTACAACAGCGCACCAGGCGGTACAACCGATTATTATGCGATTCGGAATTCAATAGGAAAGGGAGTAGTTCGCATTGAACTACTGTTTCTATAGAACCGCACATAAAATTTGTATGCGCATAATAGGTGATTACACAAGAAATAGACAAACCGTTGAATAGTTATGGTGGTCTGATATTATATATGAATCACTCCACATTATTTCGACACTAGGGTATAGTATATATTATAGGAACAGAATGTTTGTATTTTATTCTTAGTTGAATCATCGTTTGAAAATGACATAATTGTCGAAACTGCAGTCACGTTTCTGTGAAAATATAGTGGTTAAAAACGTAGTAGTTGTCATTTCTGTTGTTCAGAGTTTTATATGGAACACCCTATATATTTTTACTGTTTTATGATTATAGAAATTTGTCTATTTTTTAAGAAAATTGACAAAACCCTTATACAAAACTTTAAACAAAACACAGTTACTAAAGAAGATGGAGAATAATTAATTGTTTGTACTATTTTTTATATTTATTGCGGAAGTATCTGAAAAAGAAATATTTACCTACAAAGATGTTACAGGGGCTGAAAAAATTTTGAATTGATTGCAAGATTGATAAAATATGTAATTAGAATTCTTACTATTATCTTCAGATTTTTATATGAAACACCATATTCTCACTATTTTGGATATAATTACATAAATTGTTATATCTTTAAGGAATTATAATAGTTAAACTATTGGCTGTTTCCTAAAAATGTGGCAAAAGCAGTAGCCTTTTAAGTAAAATAAACTCTTATTTTCTCATATTTTAAAAATGATTTAACCCTAAACTGTACACTATGCTATGCGATATAAGGAACGAAACGGGACTGACAAACCCTTCATTTCAGAGGGAACAAATGTTGGAAGCCCAAGACATGTTCCGCACGGCCAACAAAGTCACGAGGCCGGAAAAGGCGCTCATCCTCGGCTTTATGGCCGGCTCTCGGGACAACCCCTGCCCGCACCTGGGTAACATCGTCACCATCAAACTGTCGGAGGATCAGGAGAACGTCCTGCAGCCAGACGACACGTACCTGACGATGATGGTCGAGACGCACTTCCAGATGAACTACAACAACGGCGAGTGGAAGAGGATCAAGAAGTACCGTCACATGGAGAACCTGGTGGATCCGATACAGACGAGCGCGCCGACGGCGGCGCTGGTTTGATACAACGCCGTCAGGTAGTCAGAGCGAAAGTTTCTTCCAGTATATTAGTATAGAAAGGGGTGTGGAATTCGATCCAGCGTATTTAAGTGAAGATGTTTGCCTGCGGTTGGTTGTATATTTTTCAGCAAAGCCAAGGTTGTCTTACTCTTTGAATAATTCTATGAATGTAAATTTGTGGATAAAAGCTGGACGGAGTCGTAGATCCGCAGTTTTCACTACGGAAAGTCTGTTTCCGTACTATTATGGAACGCAGCTTTAACCTAGTAGATAATTACATTTAAGGCCAGAACTAATATTATTTATAATCGAGGCATGAATGGGACAAGTAAAAAAATTAATTGCCGTAGTCCTTGGTGATTGTCAGAATTTGACACAAGTCTTTGACAGGTAATTGACAGAAGACAGAACTTTAGGAATGGCGGATTTTTTTTGACAGTTGACAACCTGTTCTAATAATGTTTAGAAACAATTTTTTATATCTAAAAATAATTGGTTTCCTACCAATAGCTGTTATTAGAAGCACTTGTTAATTGTAGATGTGCTTAATCACGCCATAGAATGGCGTTTAAAAAAGGCAACGACTAATATAAACCGTGAGTTTTCCTTATTTATAGCCTTCCAATTGACGGCGGTTAAAATTTTTGTTTAACCCATTCTTGCAAATGCAATTTTATATCAATTTAGTGTCGAGATTATTTAGGTGTAAAGTAAATCTATGCAGTCTATGTGGAATATTTTTTTGTATCAAAAAATAACTGTAATATAATTTTTAACACAGACTGACGGGATAACGTAACGCAGACGGATATAGTTTATAGATTTGATTATATTATCTAATTTCAGCATTGCTATGGAAATATGTGCATAGACGCAAGCTGTTCGTGATTAAACGTTTTATAGCATGTTAAAGATTAACAAAAATATATTAACGTCATACAATTTGTACATACAAATATATATTGTGGTATATTATTTATTGTTTATTTCTTAGACATTAATATTATTAGCGCGTTTTTAGTGTTCATGTTTTATTTTGATTGTTGATCAATTTTTTGTGCATACACCTTGTACATATTGTTAAGTAAGTGAAAGTATGATATTTTTTAAAAATGGTGTTTTATTTACATATGTTCCTGATTCGAACTCAATTAAAGGTGAGTATTGGCAAACTTCATTAATATTTTAAATTTGTTTTTTATTCAATCTTTTAGATTACATTTTGTTTAACGAATTCTAAAAGAATTGTTCTTACCAAAATCTTCATCTGTGAATCAAGTCTGACAAGTCCAATAAACAAAGCACTATACGCTATGTTGCCAAAGTTCTGCGTAGATTTCTAACGTTTTATCCGTATTTGATCAATTTGTTATTTAAGGTTATATAACAGTTTATTAAGTCTTTTTTGAGAATTACGACGGTCCCAGCGACAGTTCCTTTATATTAAGATTTATCGCTAACGTTTCACTTATGTTGCCAATAGATTGAGCGGCAAATAAATCAATTTTGTCTTTCTAATTATAAATTCATTATTATGCTAATCAAATTGCTATCAAATAATTGTCTTTATTTATCCTATCTCATGATTCAAAGAAACTAATTTTTTTTAATTATATAACATCTATATACAAGGCAGGGGCGGCTGGTGTATAGGTGCTGCAGAACTGCCAAAAAAATTAGATATTTGTATATTTTCACGACATAATAATTACTAAAATTTATTAATAAAATAATTTGGTTAATTGGTGCAGCTAACCAAATTATTGCGTTAAAGTCGCATTCTGCCCGCCGTCCTCTATTGAGTAGTAGACCAGATGAATTATCTGGGTCTCTACGCGAGCGCGTCGCGGTACATTCAACTGGGCCACGCGAGGTAGTTCTCAGCACGGCTCGGCACACCCGTCCTCCCCTTCAACTCCCGCGACAATCCACACTTGGCGCTCGTAAATGCGCGTATTTACACGGTCAGTGAGTTGTATTTTGTCCAGCTAAGGCAACATCAGTGAATGTTTACTCCTCGTACACTAGGCGGGCGTAAATCGTACCTATTTCGTATTTCGTGTTAATTTGAGATTTTAAATACTGTTTTGTGAATTTGTGTAGTGATTTATTGTACTAATTATTAATATTTATATACTGTGATAGTGACAATGGATTTAGTTTATAATTTAGTTCATGTGAAGCGATTTTTTAAATACTCTTATGAAAAAAAAAATTGATTTAAAAACAATGGTAGGCCATTGCCCGATATTGTTATTGAGACTGCAGGTGTTAGCCGCGGAAAAACATATAAACGTCAATTTAATAGAGGCATTTATTCGAAGAACAATTGGATTTGTGGGTGCAACAAAAAAAATGCGTTATTTTGTTTTCCTTGTTTACTTTTTGGCGGTGATAAAGCATGGACGGAGGTAGGAGTGATAGATTTGGTGCACTTAACTGAAAAAATAAAAAAGCACGACAACTCCAAAAGCCATCTACATAATACAATGGAATTAGCTTAATTAGGAACAACTAATATTAAAGCGCAGCTAGATTCAGCTTATTGGATAAATGTGCGGAAGCATAATGATAATGTGACAAAAAAGAGATACGTTTTGTCAAAAATTATAAACTGCATAAAGTTTTGTGGGGTCTTTGAAATGGCGCTGCGAGGACATGACGAAGCTGAAACCTCTCAAAATCCGGGGATATTTCGTGGTTTGATAAATTTTTCCAACTGAGCTACTGAGCTTGATGTAACTTTAAGCGAGCATCTACAAAATGCTTCAGTATTTAAAGGAACCTCTAAAGAAATACAAAATGATCTTTTAGAATGTATATTAAAAGTATGTCATGAAGAAATAATTAAAGAAATTAACAAACCTTCATTTTTGGCAGTTGTGGCAGACGAGACAACTGATGTATCTGCAAAAACTCAGCTAGTGGTAGTTTGAAGATATATTCTCGATGGTGAACCGATTGAACGTTTTTGGACATACCTGAAACCTACAAAATGTGACGCCGAAACTCTTTCGGAAAATATTTTAAGTGTTATAGACCCTCTAGTAGAAAATTCACCTTACAAGCCTTTTCTCTTAACCAAAGAATATGACGGCAAACATGAATGTTCTTCAAAAAGGTATTAAATACCAAAAATTTTCCTTGTGAAAGTCTATATTTTTGTATAAACGGATTTTACATAAAAATTCTGAAGTATCAGGAAAACGCGTGACCTTGAAAATTTTCGCCTGCGGCACAATTTTTTTGCGGCCCCTACGGCGCCAGTAGTTTGGATACGTTTGAAATTTGCACGCGGGCGGTCAATACCCTAGGATCGGCCCTGTGCAGAACACCCGTTTCATTTCATCACGAGCCGCCACTGATACAAGGTGAGTCTTTGAGTTCTACATATATTTTAATTTAGTAAATAATATAGCAAAGACTATTCAAACAAACAACAATACAATACAAAACTTTGACTAACGTCGAATCATAATCTTTTAATGAAGAAATTTTTTTTAAAACACGGAATATTGTTCAATTAGTTACATGTCATTAAAGTACACTTGTAAAAGGCAATCAGAGTTAAATCATTCCGAACAGTACTTTGCCACAGTTCTCTTTTTTCTTCGTTTGAGAGTACTCTGAATTAATGCACTTTTTCGCCTTCTACGAAACGTTCATTTCCGTAATTGCATGCGGGCACTATGGGCAACGCCGTTTCATACGACGCATTTTGTTTTTTACTTTCGGCGGATCCTCCATTTTACACTATTATATTTTTACACTGCAGATTGATAACAACCCGCGATTACGCGTTTGTTTACATGTATGCGAGGATATGATTACTGTTACTGTAGGGGAGGGGCGTAAGAGAAAGGGGGAAACGAGACTGCCAGACCACTAGCGCCCCTCGCGGTCGTTGTACACGTAATTGCAAAATAGCACTACGTGACATATAGGGAGTGCCATCCCCCTGGTGGAGAGTATGCCATTACAAAATGGAGCGCTATACTGTTCAGCAACGCATACTTATTGTCAAAGCATACTACGAAAGTAATGGTTCAATTGTAGGCACTGAAAGAAAATTACGTGCAATTATGGGTCGTCGTGAGACACCTGCTAAGCGGACCATTCAACGCGTGACTTGTGGGGCTTTGTAGATTTTTTCTTGTGGAGCTACGTTAAAGGAAAAGTCTATGCCAATAATCCCGTTACGATTGAACAGCTGAAAAGTAACATTAGTGAAGTTATTGCGGACATAGGGCGACATAGGGCCACAGCTATGCCGCGAAGTGATGGAAAATTTCATCAAAAGAATCTACTGCTGCCAGAGAAGCAGAGACGGCCACTTACAAGATATTGTATTCCATGTCTAATGGAATAGTTTAAATAAACAATTGAACCCAAAATTATTGTAGAAATGTTATTTATTTGTCCAATAATTACAAACATAATGGGCTACCTCTCGCTGGGGCACCTTTTATTTATATTTTTAATTATAAAAAAAAATAAAAAGTAAAGAATCTATTTTTAGTTGTATTTCAAAAACAAATTTGACTTATAGATATTTTGTCTAACTGAGAAACCCGTATTAAACTGACAACAGTGCATTTCTCTGGTATCATAGTAATAGCACCGAACAGAAATTACAACTAATAGAAGGTTCACTGTAAACTAAAGTTCAGTTTCCCTTCTTACCCCGTCCAGCGTCCAGCGAGAATTAGCTAACTAGCACGCGGCGCATGCATAGTATCGTATGAAGTATCCCCCATATACTCAAGAAGATCGCCGTTCAACAGCTGCATGTCGGCATGACCTTTGTAAGCGCAAGATAAAAGTACCGCTTGGAGAGTGAACCTTCTAAACTAAAACCGTTATAAGTTTACCACTCCGTCACTACCGTACGGTAATGTCACAGACAACCCGCTATCCCTATGAACGCATTTGCTATAATAGATAAACAAGAGACAGGTGATGTTACGTGTGTCTTCCGTCATCGGAGATGACCTGAATATATCACCAACAACTTTTCATATTTTCAGGCTGATCGGTGAGAAGACAAATAGTAACATACGTATTAGATTAAAAATATGAAACTTCTATTGACTAACGCAGTAGATAATTTTCGACAGATATTGATAGTTGTTTGACATCTGACTTAACCTTGCTTCGTTTTCTGGAAATTTGAATCTTCTGGACAAGAAGACTAGAGAACCTAGTCTTCTTGGTATCGCCAATATGCCCGGCAAATAAGTAAAACAATTTTGCTTTTCTAAATATTTAAAATCGTTGTTTTAATAACCCTATGACGTACTTGCCCTTATTTATCCTATGCCAGATAATTCAAACAAACTATTTAGAATTTGATTACTACATAAATTACAAATGTAAAATATATTTATATATTGTACATACAAATGACATTTATAAGTATACAATTTAATATCTATAGTACTATCCTTTACTTTAACTGGCAGTGACTCATACATAATATTAAAACACTATCACTACGAAGTGTACATACAAATTCTATGAAGTTATTAAGCTTTTAAAGCAAGCTGAAGGTTCCGTTTCAAGAAATGGAGTACCGATCGACGTGTCGTCTAAATTGAAAGAGCGAACCATACTAAACGCTCGAAAACAGCGCGGAAAGAGCCGAAAGCCACTTACGCTTTCTCCGAGTAGCTTCGATGATTGAAAATCTTGCATATATTTCGAGAGCACGTGCTCAAGCATTGGCGTAGCATTCGGTGTTCTCTCCGGTATTCGGCGTTTAAAATGGAGCCCTCAGCCAGCTGTAATAAAGAAAATGTGCTTTCAACACCGAAACGTAAACGTGTGCATTTAACGCCCCAGGAACGTGAAATGATTTGCTGTGTGTACGAGGGAATTATGGCACGTAACCTGAGACAATCGATAGTTGATGGAGTGGAACTGTGTAGTGGTTTAACTCAAGTGGCAGTTAGGACTGTATATCAGGGTTTACAAGAGCAGAAGAAGGAAGTCAGTCAGTGGAAGGGAGTCAGTGTCTCTCGCAGCGGCGACTAACAATAAGGAAGCGAGGGACAGAAATAAGATAGTTTTGGATGAAGACACAAAATATGTCATTCGTCGGTTAATCCATAGTTTTTTTTTTATCGAAACGAGCTGCCAACCTTTAAGAAAATTCAAGTCGCGGTTGCCAATGATGAGAGCCTTCCCTATATTTCATGCAGAGTACTGAGGCGTACCATCCGCGACTTGAATTTTCAGTTTTTACGACGCGCGGCGTAGTCGCAAAAGTGAACTTATTGTTAGATCACTTTTTAAAATAATCACACTGTAGATCTGATGTAAACTTTTAATGATAGTGAAATAAAGAATAATAAAACAAAGGAAAAGATATATGTATGCCAACGCGTATCTTATTCCGTTCTAATCTAGTCTGCAGAAGTGCCCGTATATAGTATATGTATCTGTTTTATTTATAAACAATATGGTTGGCCGCTGATCGCTAATTCAGCTTTCATGAGGGCACGAGGAGACCCGCGGCATCACTCTGGACTCCCAAGGCCGCTGACTCCGCTGAATCCCGCTTCAATCCAAATTATGCGCCAACATTATAAACAGTAATGAAATTGTTATGTGGCGAAGAAAATATTTACAGAAGATTCGGCAACTTCGAAGTGAAGGAACAAAAATTTATTGTATGGATGAGACGTGGGTGAACGAGGGTCATACAGTTTCTAAAGTGTGGCAAGACTTGAACATTACCAATTGACGGGAAGCCTTCTTGAAAGGGTTCTCGATTAAACGCTCCTGCTAGGAAGGAGAGCCGACTGATAATTACCCATATCGGGAGTGAAACCGGTTTCGTAGAAGAGGGACTGTTAACATTTGAGTCCAAGAAAACGGGCGATTACCACGAAAACATGAATAGTGCAGTTTTCGAAAAATGGTTCGAAACCATTTTAGCGAAAGTAGAACCTGGCTGTGTTATTGTTATGGACAACGCGCCGTATCATAGCCGACGGTTAAAAAGCCTATCCACTTCAGCGTGGCGCAAACGCCAACTTATGGATTGGCTAACATAAAAAAACATTCCATATGAGGACACATTCCTCAAAGTGCAGCTTTTAGAAATTGTGCGCGCACACAAAAAGCAGTACGTGAAGTATGTAGTGAATAAAATGGCTTGCGCGCACGGTGTTGCGCTTACCGCCGTACCATTGTGAATTGAACCCTATTGAACTGACTTGGGCGCAAGTAAAGGGTGAAGTGGCGCGAAAGAATACCACTTTAAAATTACCTCAGGTAAAGCAGTTATTCCAGGAAGCTATTGTCAATGTAACTGCACAGTCGTGGCAGAAATACCTTCACCATGTGACCAAGGAGGAGCAGCGGATATGTTAGTTGAACCACTTGTCTTTAATGTGGGAGACGACAGCACCAGCGGCAGTGATTTCAAATCAGCATCAGACTCTGATTACTTATAAAAGTCAGGGCCTTTTTCAACTTTAGGCGATGCAACAGTCCGTTGACTGCCTTTTTATTCGTGAATACCTTTTTCTTACTGGATTAGGCTTCTTGGGGATACCAGTATAAAAAAAAACACACCGTATTGCACTGTACCTCTTGGGCGGTATGGAAAAGAGTGAAAGCCTCCCCAGTGTATATCTCTGATGCAAATATATTTTTATTCACATTTTTAAAATGTTTGCCCCTGTTTCCACGAGCCGCCTATGGTTTTCCGTCCCCTTCCCTCATTCCCCGCCGCAACGCTCCAAATGCTTAAATATGAGTCACTGCCAGTTAAAATGGTATAGTCAAGAAGACTGGAGAACCTAGTCTTCTTGGGTATAGTACTATAGCGGCAGTGAAGTATAGTTCAAATGTTTTAACCCTTTTAACTACACATGACAGAAATTGCGATAAGTAGGAGGAGTCACAGGAATACAAGTAATGATTGGTCGAATTTTCTGTCGTTGGCAACGCTTTTAGTTTTCTGATGGATGGTTAGGCCTTTTTCCGTTGTCGACCTAGATCAAACATTTATCGATAAATGATAGTGACAGTTGATTATTCGTAAGAATTTCTATAAGGCTAAATGTATTAGGGCAAATAAAAGTCCTGTCCCTCGTAAAACTGGTCTCTGATCTTATATAAACACGCACCTACATAATAAGGAACTCATGTAAATAAGGAAGTCTATTTTTTCGATTTTTTAGGTCATTTTTGTTCATTAGCATTTTACGTTACTTCATATTCGACTTGTATATTCACTTTATTTATATGCAAATATAAATCAATCATTCACTTCAGTTATTTCTCACGGCCACTGCAGGTAAATTATCGAATCAACACAAAAGAAATGAATAAGATCTCAGGTACAAGAAACACAATTATTAACTATGTTTCTTTACCTGAGATCTCGATTTAATATCAGTTCTGTATGTCATTTGGGTAGTTTTACTGGTCTTACTGCAGTGACAAATCAGCATAGAAGATAACTCAGTTAAAAGCCACATAACTGTTGATATTTTTACTTCAAATCTCAACTTACAGAGTTCATTATGATTATATATTTTCGTCCAATTTGTGATGTTTTAAAAATGTCATACTCTAGAGGATACATCTACTAACTTAATAGTTTATTTTATTTACCCTCTTAAGTTTACAAGAAAAACACAGGTTATAGCAAAGATAGCATTTAGTGTAATTCGGATATGATATTCCAAACAGTCCTGTTTTGGCAGAAAAAAAAGCAAAATTGATGTAGATAAAAAAGAAAGGTAATAAACATATTCATGCGTTATCAATCGATCATGGCATTCTCATAGTAACTCCGATTATGTGAAACTGATACAAAAGGAATGATACTAAGAAATTTGCTTTCAAATCCGAACACTATTCTACTAATACCTATTTCTAATCCTAATGTTGGTCACAAAGGCCTCGTTGCTGCCATTGTTCTTAGGGTAGAGGTTGGCAATATATATTCTGCTATTGTCTTTCACGGTTTGTTTTACTTGTGTTTACGAACAAAGTAAACATCAGGTAAAAGTAAATGTGAAATCGACAATAACAAAAAAAAAAATCGAAAATTAATTATGGGTAATCAACTGGTGGGCATAGCCCCGTCCCAAATATTCTCCGTGGAACGTTACCTTACGGACCACCCAGAGCTGAAATTCGACACAAGGTATGTTGTTTGGTAAATGTCCTAACCCAAACTAAAATAACGCTCATTTCAGTTTGGGGAGCACCAGGTTCTTGAAAGTAGCCAGGGCTGAATCCCAGGAAGGGCTCGTGGTAGTCAAAGTCTTTGCAATACATGACCCTTCGCTACCGTTACTTACCTACAAAGACCACCTAGAAGATATACGAAAGAAGCTATCTTCGGCAGTGAATTGCATACCCTACCAGAAGATGATATTAACGGAGAAAGCTGGGCTGATTATGCGCGAATACGTTAAATACAGTTTGTACGACAGACTAAGTACGAGACCGTTTCTGACAAACATCGAGAAACGTTGGATTACTTTCCAGATCCTGTACGCGATGCATCAATGCCACAAGGTGGGGGTATGCCACGGCGATATAAAACTAGAAAACATCACTGTTACAGCTTGGAACTGGGTATTACTGGTGGATTTCGCCTCGTTTAAGCCTACGTTCGTGCCGGTTGATAACCCAGCAGACTATTCGTATTTCTTTGACACATCACGTAGGCGTACTTGCTACATCGCGCCCGAAAGGTTCTCCAGTACAAGTCTCACAAATACGGAGAGCAGTGCTTTGATTACAGAAACGACTTGTGATTCTGGAGAGCTAACGCCTGCTATGGACATATTTTCTGCGGGGTAAGTCATGTAATTTTTGAGTTTCACACGTTTATACTATATATTTCAGTTGTGCATTGTTGGAATTGTGGAACGAATTACACGTTCCCTTCGAGTATTCTCAGTTGTTGGCGTATAGGTCCGGGAAATACTCGCCCCAAAAACACTTGGATAAGCTGGACGATATTAATTTGAGGTTACTGATATCCAGCATGATAGAGACAGACCCGAGTAAGAGGCTCTCAGCTGAAGATTATCTCGCCCAACATAGAGGCAGCTTATTTCCAGAGTATTTCTATTCTTTCCTACAATCTTATATGTTGATATTTTCTGCTAGTCCAATTTTGTCGCCCGACGAAAAAATAATGAGACTGAAAAATGATATAGTGAATATTTTTAAATTTCTGGGGCCTATGACTACGTCGTTGGAGGATAGCTGGAGCGAAAAGGAGGATTTGGAGAAGGATAAAGGCGAGTGTGAGGGACTGGTGATCATTACATCGTTGGTAACGTCTTGTATTAGAGGTCTGCACGACTGTTCTTCAAAATTGTATAGTTTGGAGATACTTCTGGAGCTGGCTTCGCACGCTAGCGATGAAACTGTTTTAGACAGGATTTTACCGTATATTGTAAACCGGTTTTTATTTTTGGTCTGTTATGAGGGTTAAACATTTTTTTTATTGTAGATGTATTTGGCCCATGATAGTTCGACAAGGGTGAAGATTACCGCAATTAACACCATTACCAAATGTTTAGACTTGGTGACAAGAATACCGAGATCAGACGCTAATATTTTCCCGGAATACATTCTTCCGGAGTTGGCGCCTCTAGCGACAGATCCTAATACCTGCGTTAGGACGGCCTACGCTAAAAACATAGCTACCCTGGCAGAAATTGCGTTACGGTAAAAGTACCTTTTCTTTGAAATCTTTGGCCTGATTGAAGGTTTTGTAGGTATCTGGAACAGATCCAGAACGACTGGTACGACAACAACAGCACGAATAAACAAAAGGACGTTCACACGTTCAACTATGAGCTGGAGCTGCAGGCGCTTCACGAAATGATATCGCAAACTGTGAGCGCTTTACTTACTGACACGCAATCGGTAGTGAAGCAGACGTTGATGGATAGCGGTATTACGAAGTTGTGCGTGTTCTTTGGAAAAACTAAAGGTATGTGAGCATCTTAGGATAATAGTTAATATAGGAAGAGGCTTAATTTTAATATAAAATTGGATTTCATTTAAAAATACATGTTATATGCAGTGAATATCCTTATCGTGCTGTAATGCTACTAAAAGGTGTTGATCAAGCTCTAGATTTAAGAGGAATGTTTTTCACATGTTTGGAAATGTTAAAAAAATGTCAAGGTGTTAAAAAAAATTCGGTATTCTCAATAAATTGTTTTATCAATCGTGGTATTTAGGTATATTACAATTGTTTAATGAAATATAGGTTGTCGATTTAAGGACAATGAATTAAAAGTAGATTAGAGTGGGCTTCTAGATGGCGCTAGCCTGCGATGTGATATTATGATTTAAATATACAGGGTCTTTCAATAGGGACGCTCGAAATTTGTTAGGTTATAGCGGCCATCTTGTTAAAGCGACATCTGTCAAATTTATTGTGAATTGTTCAGTAGTGTATGACAAATCGCCATGGAAGGTTATAGCGTTCAACAACGTGTGCGAATTATCAAATTTTATTTTCAAAGTCAGTACTTCGTTCGAGAAATGTTGCATTACGTGATTTTTATCCTCGCCACAACCGTCCTGCCGAGTCGACTGTTCGACGTTCGGTGGCCGAATTCGAGTCAACCGGTTTGTTAAATAATCAGCCAACACCCGTACGTCACCGAAACGCAAGGTCTGCTGCAAACATCGCTGCTGTGCGTCAAGAGTATACGGGAAAACCCGAGGCAAGTCAATTTCTCGTCGTTCACAAGAACTTGGGAAATCTCCGACTCCAATTTGGCGAACTTTGCGTTGGGACTTGGGTCTGCATCCATGTAAAATCCAACTGACCCGAGAACTTAAGGTAAACGACCATAGATAACGCCGTGTGTTCACTGATTGGGCTCTGGAACAGTTGGAAGTCTCCAAAAAAATCATCTTTAGCGGGGAGGTCCATTTTTGTATGAATGGATATGTAAACAAGCAAAATTGTCAGATTGGGGACGATACCAATCCATACGAGATACACTAACACCAAATGCATCCCGAGAAAGTCATTATTTGATGCGGATTTTGGTCAGGCAGAATCATCGGTCTGTACTGCTTCCAAAACGAAACTGACATTGCCATAACCGTTAACTGCGAGCGCCACAGATCGATGATAAGCAACTTCTTGTGGCCTAAACTAGATGATATGGATACCGACGACATGTTCCAACAGGACGGCGCTACATGCCACATAGCGCATGGCACGATCGACATTCTGCGCGAGCGATTTGAGGGCATGGTTATCTCGCGCAGCGGCGACGTGATATGGCCACCGAGATCGTGCGATTTTAACGCCTTTAGACATCTTCCTTTGGGGCTATCTTAAATCGCAGGTCTATGCGAATAAACCGCAAACAATTGATGCCCTCAAAGTCAACATAACGAACGCCATTCAGCAAGTTCAGCCAGATTTATGCGACAAAGTCATCGAAAATTGGACCTCCCGAATACGTGCAACCAAGTAAAGGCCCGGCAGACATTTGAACGGCGCTATATTCCATACTTAATGCTATAAAATATCTTTCAAATAAAAGAAAAATGAGTGGATATCTCACACACAACTTGTTTTATTTACGTTTAAAAATCGAGCGTCCTTATTGAAAGACCCTTTAGAACATCGCCTCCAGTAACTAATTGATAAATTGATTGAAACTCTCTCCAGCGAACGACGTACTTCTCTCGCACATGATAACATTCCTAAACGACAAAGAAGACAGGGAACTGCGTGGCTCGTTCTTCGACTGTATCGTCGGCGTTGCCGCCTACATCGGATGGCACTGCTCAGGAATACTCACACCGTTACTACTACAGGTAAAAATTATAAATCCGTACGATCGAATTGAAAATACAGAGCGATTTTTTAGGGCTTGACAGACTGTTCGGAGTTCGTGACCACTAAAAGCATAAACGCCATGTCGGCCCTGACGGAATTAGGTCTGCTGGGCAAGCCGGCGCTGTGCGAGCTAGTGACGGAGTGCTCCTACTTCCTGGTGCACCCCAGCTTGTGGGTGCGACAGGCCGTGGTAGGTTTTATATCGACGGCGGCTAGAACTCTGTCCATTTTAGATGTGCAGTGCAAGATGATGCCGCATTTGAGTATGTACATGAAGTATCCGCTCATACAGATCGATAGGCAAGTCGACCCCCTCTTTTGGTCACTCGTATGTCTAATAAATATAATTTTTAGGCCGGAATTATTGCTGGATTCGCTCGTGAGCCCTATTCCTAGGAGCGTGTATGATAGTGTCGTCACTTATTCCGACATTGATGTATTCTTGGACGTGCTGAAGGATAGGAAGAACATGCGGAACTGTGTGAAGGCTGGCAAGGTGCCTACGACGGAATTTCACCAAGAGACAAGTTCCAGTATGAAAAGCGTAAGTCAATATAGCATTTTAACGGGTTTTTTTTTACAAAATCGGTGTATGTTAGTGAAATTGTAGCGTTTAGAAAGTAATTAGTAATACTGTTTATTCATTTTTCAACACGATTAATTTATGTTTTTACCTACTATTACATTTGAAGCTTTGCTTTAATTGATTGCAGTCTCAAATATGTTTTATAAGATTGTTTTTTTTTTACATTGTGATAAATGAACATAGTTTTAAAAAAGGAGACCGTATTTAATCAAATTTTTATACAAATTGATTGCTATAATTTTTTTTATATTTTGTGGCTATGTTAAAAATTGTAAGAGGTATTTTTTTCTTAGTTCTAGTTTTCTTAGCTAATTAAATAACTGGTGCCAACATTCCAAAATTATAATTATTTTGTACACTCAAAGATTATGGAAATGATAAAAAATTCGGTGCTCTTCTATAGCTTTTTTGACTCAAATTGATTCGGTAGGAGTTATGTAAGTCCACGCCCATTTAACACTAGTTTTTCTAGATAAAAATTCACATCAATTCCTACCAAAAATTATGCTACAAACACAATTAACTGTTGGCTTTAAATAAATCGAATTGACATTAATTTTATTCGTTTTAATATACTAGTACCACATCAAACCCTGAATTTTCTTGTAATGGAAAATTTAACGTGGGAAATTTTCGTATTTGCACTATATATCGGGTTGTCCAAAACCCGATATTAACGTTATATTTATTACAAATTATTTTAATCGATAATGTACATTCCTCCATTTTCAATAACTTTCTCCCATCTCGCAGTAAGCTTCATAATACCATTTTCATAAAAACTTTGCGGTTTGCTCGCAAAAGACGTTTTTAAATGATTTCTAACTTGCCTCGTCATTGGCAAATGTTATGTTTCGTACTGTTATCCGTATCGTAATGTTACGGAATAGATGAAAATCCGAGGGCGCGAGGTCTGGAGAATACGGTGGATGGGGTAAAATATCCCACTCTAACTCTAACAATTTCCTCCGGGTCTGCAAAGAAGTGTGAGATCGAGCATTGTCGTAATAGAAGGACGACCTTCTTATGTTTTACAAGTCCTGGGCGCTTTTCCTGTATGGCTTGGTTCAATTTTTGTGGTTGTTCACAGTAAACGTCCGAATTTATTGTTTCGTTCCTCGGGAGTAGCTCAAAGTAAATGATTTCTTTGAAATCCCACCTAACGGAGAACAAAACTTTCCTGGGGTGAAATTGAGAGTTGGGCCTTTGGTGTGGATTGAGAAGGTTCACCGGACTTTCCCCACCATCTTTTACGACTGAAGTCGTAAATGATCCACTTTTCATCTCCAGTAAATATTTATCAAAAAGGGATCGCTACTTTAACGACTTCTTAACGTATCGCAGATGTTGATGGGACCCATTAAATTGGATTTGCTGAGTTCGTGACGAACCCAAACATTGAGTCTACTGACAAACCCAAGTTGTTTAAAGGGATTCTGTACATTTAAGGGATTTGCCTCAACTAAGGCTCGTAAATGCTCGGGAACGATTTCTTTAGGTCTGCGTGACTTTAGGGCGTCCGTGAGGGAAAAATCGCCAGATCTTGACCAACTTTTGATACGTTCGATCTCGAATAACATTTTTGCCGTACACAAAACACAACTTGCGGCTAGTTTCAGCGGCTCTTTTGCCTTTTTTTAAAATAAAAATGCATCACATGCCTAAAATGCTCGGTTTCGCTCATTTTCAATTAAGCTCACACACAACAATAATAATAATAAAACAAGTTCACAAGTATAACGGCAGTAAACAACAGTTAAATATCAGGATTAAATAGGGAGGAAGGGTTCAAGGCTGCAGCTGTGTACATGACAACATACGCCGTGACGTAAATGGTTAACTCGAAAAATCGAACGAACTTTTTGGACAACCCAATATATTTGCAATAACATTTTTAGCCATTTATTTTTCAACTACAGTATGAAGCTTATGTGAAGATTTGACAATAGTGGCCGCTATTCGTCTGATAATCATCACAATAAATCAGTGGTTCTCAAAATGTTAAGAAAATATTTGTAAATATTAAATATTTAATAATGACATGATATTTAATAATGACATGACATGATATTAAAAAATAGGCTTCACTATAATTATTTACTAGGTGTAGGCATTAAGTGAAAAAAATATATGTACAACTCAAAAACTCACTTTGTATTATAATTTTGGATGCGTAGTCGTCTGACCTCATTTTATTTTTTCTACACAGTGCGCGTTTAAAGTCCTTTCCTCCACGCGTAAACGTCACTTAGACCTTTTTCCATATCTGAATGTTATTTTGTGTGTATACTTAGAAGTTTGCTTTAGTGTACTTTTGATAACATGGAGGGGCCTTAGGCGCGTACTGTATGCTTTTATGATGTACTGCTCATCAAGAATGGGAAAAAGTGTCAGATTCTCTAGGTATGCGTAGAAGAAAGAGTGGGGCAGCATTCGGAGAGAAGGATACACTTTACGCGCAGCCAGATCGAAATCTACATTCACATTCCATATATATTCATATCGATATTCACTCTGCAAACGTCTCAATTCGATTGAGTAAAGACCAGGCTATTTACTGCGCACCTCGCAGGCGGTCCGATATCGCAGTTTTGAGACTTCCTATTCTCGTTGAGCTGTATACACAAAAACCGGTAATTCTTGTGAAGAGCCCACAAGTAATTACCGAATTTCCTTTATCTTTGAAAATTCTTAAAATGTAGGAAATAGTTGAACTTGTAGTTTTCTTAGTAATATTTTTTAGTAGTTTCTTTTGAGTAGCGATTAAATATCCTTAATTTCGCGGAATAAAAACCTGATGTTTACTTTGCATTGTGGTACCACAGTGTAAGTATCATTGCCTCTTTTTCATAAAGCTGTTCCGAAGGCTAGAAGCCAACGGTATGAACGAGGCCATGGAGGAGTACTTTTTAAAGATGGGCTTCCATTTAAAAAAGATCCACAAGCACAGGACTAGCGCGGACGCGAGGCACAATAAGCAGACGGAAGGCAAAATAGAGCTCAACAGCTCGATCAAAGGCCACGTTTTCAATTTGGCAGAGTCGCAGAAGGCCGAGTTCATGGCAAACAGGTTAAGTACAAATATTAACCTCGAATTGTATATAAATTTTGCACGTAACAGTCTATACTGTCAGCACTAATAGCTTCTCTCTTTCTCTTGAAACAACTCTATATACGCTAATAAAGTATATTTGGCGGGCAGTCTTTGCGCCATCTGGTGTTTGCTTTTTAAACCTTGAGTAGGTCGAAGCCTCAGTGTCACATGTTATAAGTGGATTTTAATAAGGATTTGTTACTAAATAAAATGAAAAAGAAACAACTAAGACGTAAGTGTTGTGTTGTTAATTGCGAAAATCCCAATTAATGGTCAAAATTCAGAATTACAATTTTACTGTTTTCCTGGACAATCTTACGAATTAGAGAGGAAAAGAAAGGACTGTAGCAGTGCATCGTCAAAGGTAATTATTTTTTTTAGATCTTAAATCATTAATTACATAAAACATAATGATTGCCGTTTTGTTAAAAAAATACAGGTTTTTTAGGCTGTGCACATATAACAACAGACGAAATGATGAAGAAATTTACTGCAATAGACTTTTTTCTCCAAATTTTACTTAAATTTATTGTTCCTCGAAAAGATAGTCGACCTGCATTTTTTTTTAAGTTTCTGCTGAGAACGGACCTAAAGCTAGATTTGTAGGTTGAATACATCAAAATTCTCTGTTGAACTGTTGGTAGTGTGTCAGTACAAAGTTCAGTGCAATCAATTATTGCCCACAGTTCGGGTAGTTCAAAAAACTTTGAGGCAATGTTTCTCTAAGGGCCTCTTTTTTGATGCTCAAAATGTCCACGTTTTTGTTTTAGCAATTAACGTTTTCAAAACACTCGAAAAAATGTTTTAGCAGAAGTAGGGGATACTGTAAACCATATATGGGCAACCCGCGGGCCACATCCAGCCCGCCTCTACATTTGATCCGGCCCGCGGAACATTTTAAATTCCTAATCAGTAATTTACCATGTTTGCAGAGAGTTTTATTCGTGGAAACTTGGAATCTATGATAACTCACTTATGTATGTCTGAAGGGGATAGCGAACTTTTAGTTTTGACTTGTAGTTACGCGCCAACAGAACTAGCACCAGATGACATAGCGCGTCCAGTCACATGTCCAACTCCTCTTAGGCACCGAACAGAAATTATTACAACGATATTATACATGCACCATGTGGTAGTTGGACGACGGGACGGGGTAAGGAGGGAAACTTAGCGAGTGGAGCTTAGAGTGAATCTTATTTAGTTAGTTGTAATTTCTGTTCGATGTCTTTAGGTCTCTGGTACATTCATCGTGTTACGTTGCGTGGAGATTTTTTTGCTTTGCTTTGTTTTTAAGTTTTCTTAGTTCGCAAATATGCAAAATTCGCAAAAAATGCAGATAGACTACATTCTGGTTAGGAAGAGATTTAGAAATCAAGTAAAAGACTGTAAGAGTTATCCAGGAGCAGATGTAGACAGCGACCACAACTTGGTAGTCATGAAAGCTAGATTAAAGTTCAAAAATCTGAAAACCCGGAAGGATAAGAAACGTATAAATGTAGACATATTGAGGGATCAGAATATGAAAGATAAGTTCCAGGAGAAAACAGATCAATTAATAAATAAAACGAGTAAGGACGAAATCAAGAACGCAGAAACTGAGTGGGAGGGTATCAAGAATAGTCTAGCTTCCGCGGCTACGGACGTTTTAGGACACGATAAAAGGGAAGCTAGGAAGCCCTGGATAACGGACGAAATCTTAAACTTAATGCAAAAGAGACGAGGCTACAAAAACAGACGAGACGAAGAAGGACTGAAAACGTATAAGGCAATAAAGTGGGAAATCATTAGAAAATGTAGAAAAGCGAAAGAACAATGGATAGAGTATAAATGCAAAGAAGTAGAAGATAAGTTGCAAGTAGGTAAGACCGATGAGGCTTACAAAATAATTAAGAGGAACTTCAGGGATATAGGAACAATAAGTAGAAACGTTAGGAGTCAATCGGGGGACATACTGATCGGAAGAGAGGAGAAAGCGGATAGATGGGGAAGCAGTACTTAGGAAATTTATACGAGGGTCAGGAATTAGGAGAGATATTAGAGGAAGAATCTAGCATCGATAGGGAAGATGTAGGAAAACCTATATTGAGAGAGGAATTTGAAATAGCACTAAGGGGGCTAAAGAATAATAGAGCGCCGAGTGTAGATAAAATACAGGCGGAAATTTTGAAATGTGCGGGACAGAAAGTGGTAAATAGGATGTTTGAACTGGTAAAATACATATACGAAACGGGCGAGATGCCGGAGGATTATAAGAGGAACATTATCGTTACTATACCGAAAAAGAGAGGAGCCGACAAATGCGAGAACTTTAGAACGATTAGCCTAACTTCCCATGCGTCAAAAATCTTAACTAGAATAGTGCAGAAGAGGATGGAAAATAGAGCGGAGGAAATACTAGGAGAAGACCAATTCGGGTTTAGGCGAAATAGGGGAACTCGCGAAGCTATTCTGGCGCTAAGAGTAATGTTAGAGAAAACAATAGAAAAAGGAAAGAACGCTTATATAGGATTCGTAGATTTAGAAAAAGCTTTTGATAACGTAAGATGGGAAAAAATGTTCGAGATACTAAAGAGCGCGGGAATGAAGTATAGAGATAGGAGAGTAGTACACAATCTATACATAGAGCAAACTGCTGTTATAGAAGTAGAAGGGGAGGAAAGGGAAGTAGGTATTAGGAAAGGAGTAAGACAAGGATGTACAAACATATGTATGGAGCACGGCACTTTACGGCTGCGAAACCTGGACGGTAGGGGAAGCAAGTAGGAAGAAATTAGAAGCTTTTGAGATGTGGTGTTACCGAAGAATGATGAAAATACCATGGACTGATAGGGTTAGAAACGAAGAAGTATTGGAGAAAGTCGGCGAGAAAAGGAGTATGTGGAAAAACTTAAAGAAGAGAAGAGATAGAATGGTAGGCCACTTGCTGAGACATGGGGGAATAGTCCGCGATATTTTGGAGGCAGAAATAGGAGTGAAGAAAGGCAGAGGTAGGCCTAGATTAGACTACTGCTCGCAAATAGTAAGGGATGTAGGTTGTAGCACAATTAGCGAAATGCGTAGGTTAGCACAAGATAGGAGAAGCTGGAGGTTAGCGTCCAACCAGTCTTAGGACTGATGACCTAATGATGATGATGTTCGCAAAGTGTATGAAAGGATGTCTGGTGTAAAAAGGCGAAAAGTAGACACAGAATGTCGCCAATTTCAAAAAAGATGGACTGATGAATATTTTTTTATCATGCACAATGGTAAACCTATCTGCCTGTTGTGTAATGAATCCGTATCTGTTTTAAAATAATACAATATGAAGCGACATTATTCCAGTAAGCATATTACTCAGCATATACTCACGGGTCAGTTGCGAAAAGTTAAAATTCAAAAGCTATACACAGCACAGGACACACAGCAACAAATTTCTAATAAACAAAGGACACAATCGGACAATGTTGTGAAAGCTAGCTTCATAGTCAGTTCCAAAACAGCGAAGTCATCGAAACCATTCACTGAAGGAGAATTTGTCAAAGAGTGCCTGTTAGAAATTTCAGATGTTTTATGCCCCGAAAAGAAAAAAGAATTTGAGAAAATAAGCTTATCAAGACGTACTGTTGTTCGACGTATAGATATGATGGCTGGTGATATCAAGAAAAAAGTGGCTGATCGTGTGACTGATTTTCAAGTATTTTCGATTGCTTTGGACGAGCACCGACTTATTTACGATACCGCACAACTAGCTATTTTTATACGTGTAATTGACAAAGAATTTATTGTAACTGAGGAATTGCTGGCTTTACACCCTCTAAAAGGGACCACTACTGGAGAAGTTATTTTTTGTGAGGTTAAAAGTGCTATCGAACAGTATGGTTTGCAGTGGTGCAAATTAATTGGGGTTTGCACAGATGGTGCACCTTCTATGGTCGGTTCACGAAAGGGTCTCATCGGAATTATGAAAGAAAATGCAATTGACTTGAATGTGCAAAAAGACGATTTAATAATCCTACATTGCATTATCCACCAACAAAACTTGTGTTCTAAATCTATTCGATTGCAAAACGTTATGGATGTGATAATAAAGACCATTAATATTATTCGATCTCGCGCGCTTAATCATCGCCAGTTCAAAGCATTTTTGGATGATCTCTCTTCAGAATACGGTGATGTGACATATTATTGCGAAGTAATGTGGTTAAGCAAAGGCAAAATGCTAAAAAGGTTTTACGATCTTAGACAAGAAATAGCCGATTTTATGGAAATCAAAGAAAAACCATTGCCTGAAGTCAGCGATCAGAAATGGTTATGTGATTTAGCATTTCTAGTTGACATCACAGGTCACTTAAACGAGTTGAATTTGAAGCTTCAAAAGCAAGGTCAGTTGGCAAACGAATTGTACAGCCATCTGAAAGCGTTCCAGAAGAAATTTCGTTTACGGGAAACACGAATGCGACCTGGAAGCTATCATCGTTTTTCAACACTATCCAGTCACGAAAATATAGATTACACTCAATATGCTGAAGAACTAAAATCACTGTCGGAGCAATTTTTTAATAGATTTTCCGACTTTGAAAACATGGATAGCTGCTTTAACCTTTTTGCTACTCCGATGAAAAGTGACGTAGAGAAGGCTCCGATAATTATTATATGTTTTATGTATTTAATAATGATTTGAGATATTGCCTTTGACGACGCACTGCTACAATCCATTTTCATTTCCTCTCCAATTTGTAAGATTGTCCAGGAAAACGGTAAAATTGTAATTCTGGACTTTGGCCCTCTATATTTTCACAATTAACAACACAACACTTACGCCTCGATTGTTTCTTTTTCATTTTATTCAGTAACAAATCCTTATTAAAATCCATTTACAACATATGACACTGGGGCTTCGACCAACTCTAAGATTTAAAAAAACAAACACGAGATGGCGCAAAGGCTGCCCGCCAAAGATACTGTACTTGCGTATATACCTCGAGTTAATGTCGCCTACTAACTGTTTCTCACCCATCCAGAATGTTGCACCGAACTAACACCCTCGGATCCATAGACACGAACGTTAACTCTGACTGGAATTATAGTTCGGATGTGTTGACGAGACAATCGGAAAGCACCAATTCGGGAGGGCCCCCTTCGAGGTCGACGTCCAGCAGGCCGTCCTCCCCACCCCCGGACGGTCACAGTCACTTCATCAGCACCGATCCGTCGTCTAATCTTAGCCTCCACGAGAGGTCGTACATCCAATGTAAGCCTCATGCAATAATTGGTGTTAGAATACTAGGAATTGATTTTTTGGACATAATTCTTGCTTTGCGTTGAGGGATTTTTTTTAATACACCGACGTTTCGGTTAATTCGTAACCATCCTCAGGTTTTCGGAGAGTATGATTAAGATACTCTACAAAACGGGCGTAAAAATATTTCCAAGGGAAATGTGAGAATTATTTCCAGAAAATTAAAAAGACAACATAGATTTTTAAATTAATTATTAAATAATTAAGTAGTTAAAGTTACATATAATTTGAATAATTTCAAAACAATTAAGTAAGTATATGAAATTAAATGTTTGACTGTAAATTTACGTAAAACACTGAATCTGCCCCCAACATCCCTCAGACAGGAGATCGAGTTGCTATATCGAGTTGGCCAACCTGAAGAGCAGGCAGCAGGAACACTACTTTGAGGCTTTAAGGTAAGATTAAAGTTAGCCGTACACCCCAAATAATAATCCGTAATTTTCCAGAAGCACGGAGTGGGCGGAACAGGCGGCGTGGCGCCCCAAACTCCCTCCCCCGGGCTGGCGACTGAAGGGAGTCTTAGTCGCCCACCTACACGAGCACCGTTCCGCCATAAACAAACTGTGCGCCCTCCCCGACACGCCTTTCTTCGCCAGCTGCTCGACTGACGGCACAGTCAGGTAAGATTCTCTCGATTTATATTATTGGGCAGACGCGCGCGACCCACTCGACAGGATTTCGGGAACATCGTGGTTCTTAAAACGTGTATGCTTGTGTTCAGGTTATGGGACTGCTCGAAAATGGAGGGGAAGAACATAGCGAACAGGTCGAAGCAGCACTACAAGATGATGTCGGGGGCGAGTATAACGGGGATGGCAGTTTGCGAGGGCGGGCAGTCTTTGGGGGTGACGTGTCAGGACGGCACCGTTAATATCCTGAGGGTGGACCCTGCCAGCAGCAAGTAAGAGCATGTAGGGATAAGCGGGGTTATACAGGGTGTTTTATCGAAATTGTGATTTTGTACTTGGAATTAAAGAGTTTTTAATAGATTTAAAGTATGAGACTTGATGATTTACATAGATTTTGTGTACTTCAGTAATAATTAAAACGTCTTCAATTTGGGGAGAGGATCTTGATTGAATTATGTATCGTTCGCTCTAGGATGAACCTGGTGCAGTCGCGTCAGCTGAACGCCAATGAGGACGGTTTCGCGGTGGAGACGCACTGCCTCGACTCTGGTTCGCAGAGCGTCCTGGTTTACGCGACGCTTTACGGTTCATTGGTGGGTTGGGACCTGAGGGCGCCGGGCATCGCTTGGCGTTTGGAGAACGGCGCCAAGAAGGGCCTCATAATGACGTTCTGCTTGGACACTACTCATCAGAGCTGGCTGACGTTGGGCACCAATACCGGTTCGCATATCGTGTGGGATCTGAGGTTCCAGCTGCCGATCACCACAATTGAACACCCATCAGGTCAGTTTGTTGCCAACCACTGGGTCTTTTTTTAATAATTGATGCGTAATTTTCTATAAATTATTGGTAAACAAAATTATGCACAGGGTGTTCCACAGTTTCTTTTACAAACGATCACTGGCTATTTGAGAACATAGACATATAAACGAGTGTGTGATAGCTGAAGACGAATGGCATTGAAACCCCTTTCTGCCTGTATATTTTAAACATTCTTGGGGTTGCAGATCTTAAAAAACAACTCCAATTTTTTTTTGGAATTGTGATCTGTTCCCACTAAACTTCAATTTTCTTTTCATTATGAATACAGTAATATATCGCACTGAATATTTGAATTAGATATTCTGTTGTAGAAAAAAATTGGGGGTAGGCAAATATATGGGTGGATTTTCCATGTCATTTAAACTGGTTTTTATTTTCTCTTTTTAAATAACGGAGATGTTGCTATAAAGGGTATTCAGAGACACACTGTGTAATAAAGGGGGCATGATAAAAAACTTTAAACGCCATTTCTTCTTCCATGGAGGGTTGTCTGTGCAGTTTTTAATTTTTTTAATTTTTTACTTCATCCACTTGACAGTAAAGTAAGTCTGAAGTAATAAATATGATACGATACGATTTAGAAATATTAATATCGCGGAATTAATATAGCATATCATGTTATTACATTATAAAATTTTTTCCCACATCCTCAAAAAAATATGAAAATGCGGTTTGAAAATATTGGAAAATCAATAAAAAATACAAGAAATAAATTTTAGTAACTTACATAAGTATAAAAATCGTAAAACTAGATACAGGGACCATTAAACAATTTGCAGTAAATAGAAACAATTTTCAGATTTTTTTATTTATTTTTTTAAACAGAAAATTGTATGTCTCAAAGCTTGATTGATAATTATGTAAGCTTTTGGAAAAAATCTATTTTTTTTTTATTATATGATGTCTATGTATCATTTTATTATTAAAAAATCGTCAGCCAAAATTCAAAAAATGTTCATCAAAATTAAGAAATAAAAAAATAAATAAAAAAAAGACTAACTATTTGCAGATAACTTTAAAGACATATTTTGTTATTAGTAGATGAATATAATAAAAAACTAGTAAATTAAAATAAATATCTAAAATTTTTGTTATTGACGATTTTAAAAAATGCATTTAAAAAAACGCCCAGTATTTTGAAAACTAAAAAATGCCCAGTATACTTCATTTATTTTTAACATGTTTATTTAATTTCCATGCATTCATGGTATATTAAAAAAAAAGTGCAACCAATGTGAAAGAAGAAGTGTTTCGATGAAATGCAAGCTTTTTAGCAATCCCTGTATACCTCATGATAGATATTTGCGTTCAGAAAGTTGTACAAGGCGTTCAAAAAATAATAAAACTCAGGAAATTATATTCATATTTTTCATTCATTCGAAGCTTAAAAAAAAAGGACCAGTTTTTCATAAACACCGAAAAATTACTCTTTTCTCGATACGCGTCTCGCCAACTAACCTGGCATTACCGAGAGATGATTAAAACTAGGTAGATTTTCCTATTTAAGAGATTTTCGATATTTTGATGCCAAGTTTCAAGTTAAATTTTCGGACACCCTGTATAATATTTTGATTTGCTTATTATCAGTGTACAATGTTGCTGTCATATTTAAAAAAATTGCCTACACTTAAGGGATTAATTGTAAATTCCATCCAGGCGGGGTCAGAATAAAAAAAGTGTGCTGCCATCCGACGGAACATTCTTGGATAATGTCCAGCATACAGGGCAACAATGAAATATCCATGTGGAATCTGGAGACAGGCTTCAGGCAGAAGGTGCTGTGGGGTAGCACTGCGCCCCCACTGTCTAAAACCCAAGTGAGTTCAGTCAAGTTATTTATTTGCTTTGTTGCTACATAAGAATTGTTTACTTAATTGAATGATCAATTTCACCGTTTACAGTCGATCAGTGAGAAGTATGACAGGGTTAAATTAAAAAAATATATAAAACAATATTTTCGGACCTTTCGGGTGGATGCACAGGAACACAGCCTTGTAGCGCAACGCATATTTGTCACTCAGCGCGCTTAACGTTTTTCTCTTACAAAAGATCTTGCAATGCATCAAGGACAAAAGTTCCCTCTATCGACTCGAAAATTTAGAGCAATACCTTTTACTGATTGTTAGTAAAGCCTCTGCCACGCTTCTACTTGACCGACTGCATATATGTATGTATGTAGATTAATGCTGTTTTACGCTATGACTAACTGTTCAAAACCGAGAATAGCCTCGGAAATCTTTTAGTAAACCCCCGTTATCCAAATCTCAGGGTTCTAGTAATAGCGTCTGCGCCATGCTTGGCGGATGCATTGACCACTCGCCCTTCGTCGTCGCCGGCGGCACCGATCAGCGATTGCGATTCTGGGACCTGGAGAGCCCCTCGGAATCCTGCCTCGCCATACCTGCGGCTAGCGATCCGTCAGGGACGTTATTAAGCTACAAAAGCAGACTGATCGATGGTAAGAGCTAATTAATCGTATCATAATTGTTGCGTGTCACATGGGGGTTGTTTTTAGGTACCCACGTCGTGTACGAGGAGGTAGGCAACGTGAGGAAGCCTACCCCTCCCGTGGACAGGGGGGAAGAGGTGCCAAGGGCCGCTCTCGAGATGCCGTCGGCGGGACACAGAGACTGCATTTCTGATATAACGCTGTGCAAGGCATCACAGTGCTTTATGGTCACCTCCTCCCGAGACGGAGTGGTCAAAGTCTGGAAGTAAAGTATTAGCGATTTTTTTCTTTTACTTATGCAGGTATATCGTATGTGATTTATATTTTTTATAGATTTAAGAGAACTGTGTTTATTTATTATATCTGCTCATTGTAACGAGTAATATACACTCTATATACTGTGATAAATAAGTTGTTTTATTTGTGTTGGGGGGCATTGGTTAGTCATTAATTTGACGGCAATTCGTTAGCAAGGCTAATAGTACAAGATCTGGCAGCTGATTCCTGCAGGTATCTGTTTTTTTTTAATGAAACTTAATTCAAATGAATGATTAATGACAAGGTAATACATTGCTGCCGGGGTTGCCTATCAAAAATTAGTTGCGATTACCTTTAATTAATTGTATTGTTTGTAATCAATTTATTTTAATGAATTCCAACTACGAGTATATTTTCTCTAAGTGAATTAAACGTTATTTGAAAGAAAATGCGAAGAATTAAAAAAAAAAATGGTTGCCAGCTCTCAGTCAGCCGCAACCTCAAGGTTGCCAGATGTAAACAAGTGTATTGTTGTTAATTATATACATTCATCGTGTTTTTCAATAAAATAGTATACTAAATTGAAGTTTAATTTTTGCTATACACGATAATACATGGTTGCCTAAAAAAAATTACCGCCAAGTAGTGGTTGCCATGATTTGAATTAATTACTCTCGCTCTAGATGAGTGTGTGCAAACGAGTGTAAACAAGGATACAAGTGGTGTAGTTAAAGTAATTTTTCTACGAGGTGCGCCATCTTTTATGTCGGTATGTAAACATTGAATAACTTTGAGTAGACAAGTTTTGGAAACGTCAATTCAGTACAATTTTAACCATGAATCGCTTCACAGCAAAACAACGTGCTGAAATAGTGACGCTTTACATTGAAACTAGACGTTCAGTTGTGTTAACTCAACGTGCATATCGTCGAGAATATCGTGGCAAACAGGCACCGTTCGACAACACTATTCGTCGTTTGGTGTCAAATTTTGTTGAGCACGGAACAGTGGGAGATCGTCCACATGTCGTTCATCAACGACCAAGACGTTCCAATGAATCGGTTGAAGCGGTAAGAGAGAGTGTTGCCCAGGACCCAAATGTGTCGTATCGCCACCCCGCTTAGCATTTTGACGTCAGTGGAACCACTATGCGGCGCATTGTGAAGGATGATTTGCATTTGTTTCCATATAAAGTGCAATTAGCTCAAAGAGTTTTGCCGACAGACCGTCCACGTCGCTTGGAATACGGCCAAACGGTTGCTCGAATGATTGACACTGAACCTCATCTCCAGATTTGACGCCTCCGGACTTCTTTCCGTGGGGTTAGTATTTGAAAACAAAAGTTTACGCCAGCAAGCCTCAGACCATTGACGAGCTCAAGGCAAATATTCGTGCCGAAATCATCGCTATACCGCCCGAGATGCTCGAAAAAGTGATGGAAAACGCAGCAAAAAGGGCACATTTTACTGTGTTCAATAAAGGCGGCCACTTGATTGATGTTGTATTCAAAAATTAGTCTAAATAAATTGTAAAGGACCAAATTAAATCAAAATACCTCATATTTGAAAATGGGTTGTTTTTTTTCATTTATTGAATGTTTACATACCGACATAAAATATGGCGCACCCCATATATAAAAAGTTATCAAAAATTATCGTATCTCAGCTGCAACAATCGAAAAAAACAATTTATAAATATTGGTAAATCAGGGTAATGAAATATGTATTTCATAATAATGACATTACAAAATTATTACGATTTTAGTAAATTTTTTTATTAAAAATTTTAAATAAATTTTTTTACTAAATAATTAATTTGTTTAAAAAAATATTTTTTTCTAACATGAATTTAATAAACCTAAATTATTATTTATTCCTCTTCTTCTTTTGAACTACTATCAACTTTACCTCAATTACCAGAGCTATCATCTATATCAGAACCTTCATTGGTGCCTTCGTTGTCTTCAGAAGTTACCTCTTTTGACACGGATAAATGTCTTCGACTCTCATCGGCGTCGGGTCACCAATGAACCATGTTGGTTTTAAAGTACCATTAATTAACCAAGGAACAACCGCAATCCTCTGCGTTGAACATAGTCTGTTGCATTTAGCCGCATCGAATTGATAAAAATAGTTCACATTTTCTGCTTTAATGACTTCCAACAAAGTGGAATCAGTTTAGAATCAAAACTAGTTATTTTTTTTAATTTATTCATTAGTTCTTGTTGCCGAATATTTTTTTGAAATATCTGATCTGACCTTATTTACACTTGTACATTTTTTGACGCGATACATAAAAGCGGTAAATTCCTGGACATTAATTTTTTATCAGTAAAAATGTCAATCACATCAGTCAATGACGCGAACATTTTTTGAAGTCTTGTTCCTTGAAAATATTTTGAATATATAATTTAGAAAAATATATTTTTTTAAAGCAAATTCTTTGTTTGGTAAAAGAATGATTTATATTTTTTCAATAAAGAAAAAAAATACTAAAATCGTAATAATTTTGTTGTCATTATTATCAAATACATATTTCGTTGCCCTGATTGACCAATATTTACAAATTGTTTTCTTCAGATTCAGTTTTGATAACATTTTATATAGAAAAATTACTTTAACTACACCACATTGTATCCTTGTTTACACTCGTTTGCTCACTCATCTAGACCGAGAGAAATTAATTCAAATCATGGCAGCCACTACTTGCGGCCATTTTTTTATAGTATAGTAATTAATAAATAATAATTCAATTTAGTATAATAATTTATTGAAAAACATGATGAGTGTAGATAATTAACAATAATATACCTGTTATTAATATACATCTGTCAACCTAGGTTGCGGCTGACTGAGAATTGACAACCATTTTTTTTTTTTAATTCTTCACAACATTTTCTTTCAAATAACGTTTAATTCACTTAAAAAAATATAGTTGGAATTCATTAAAATAAATTAATTACAATACAAGGTAATCGCTGTTAATTTTTGATGGGCATCCCAGCAGGTATGTATTACACTGTTATATTAATCATTCATTTGAATTAAGTTTCAATAAAGAAACCTTTTACCTTAAGTATATTCGTAGGAAAAAAATTATAAAAGGTTTGTAGTGAATTAGAGACTTATTTTAAATTAAACCTCGATGCTTAGTTCTTTCATTTAAACAGCAGGCGCTGAAGGATGTTTTTCACACCCATAGACACAGCCAGCCGACTGCTGCGGGAATCTAACCCACTCCAAGCTGGCAATCTAGGCCAACTCCAAGCGATTAGTATCGTTACCCCGGGATCAATGCAGGGGACTTGGAGACTTTCCCCGGGGTAATAATGAGATATTCCAACCTCGGAAGGTCTGGCTATACCTATAAACATCTATCAATTCGGGTTCGAACCGAAAGTCAAGCAGTTCATTTAAAAAAAAAAAAACGAATCAATGAAAGTCCAGAGCATTGCCTACTATACCACTTGACTGACGCTTATAGTTTCTAAATAATAACAACCAATGTGATGTAAACATTATAAAATTATATTTTACACTACTAGCGTTACAAAATTTCAGAACACAGTGACTTCTAAAAAATTGAGTTGAGAGAACGAATTCATGCGGCGTCCTGAAGCAATTTCGTTGTCTTTTCGGGTAAACCCGACATGCATAGTAATAGTTTAATAAATACCTTATACGAAGCAATCTCTTCACCTCGCTCGGCAAATTTCTAAACAAAACATCGTTGACCATAGGCAGCCGACAGACGGGATAAATCCTGTTATGCCTCTTCACTACTCCACACCCGAATAAAGTAAACACTTGGTAGAACATAAATAGTAACAATTACACCCGCAATAGAAACAAATTAAACAAAAATCGGATTTAGAGAATCTTTTCCTTGCCGCACATTCAGTTTTAAACCCGTACTGCGCACCATACGGACGATCCTTACACTATGATCATATAACATTTGAATATGGGCGGTAAATTGATAGAAATACCTATTACAAGTTCCATCTTCCTTACCAATAAGTATTTAAATTTATACGTATCTTGGTTAACGATATTAACGAGAAATTATTATAATTGTTGTATGTCGTATTGAAAAATTGAGCAATTTTTTTGGACTGAAAGTTTCCGGCTGTGATTACAAACTACTTCACATCCGGACAATGCAAACACTTCGCAAAACACGGGTAGTAACAACCACCACCAAATATGTTTGTTACAGCAAAAATTTGTTTCTTTTGCACCAACAAAAGAAACAAATGTAAATAAAAATTGAATTTAAAGAACCTTTTCGTCCTAGAACTTTCAGTTTAAAACCCGCACTGCGCACCATGCGGCCGTTCACTACACTACGACGTAAACATTTGAAAAGAGGCGGTAAATTGGCGGAAAGGCCCACTACAGGTTTTATTTCATATGCAATTGAATGTTTGAATTTACATAAATCTTGAGCAGTAAATTTTATAAAGGGTCTTTCAATAAGGACGCTCGAATTTTAAATGTAAATAAAACAAGTTGTGTGTGAGATATCCACTCAAATTTTTTTGTAAATTTATTTGAAAGAATATTTTATGGCATTAAGTATGGAATATAATAACGTCGTTCAAATGTCCGCCGCGGCTTTGCTTGGTGGCACGTTTTCGGGAGGTCGAATTTTCGATTAATTTGCTGGATGGCGTTCGTTATGTTGATTTTGAGGGCATCCATTGTTTGCGGTTGCCAAAGAATGGAAGACCAAGTTCTCATGAACGACGAGAAATCGACTGTCTCTGGTTTTCCCGTACGCTTTCACGGACAGCAGGGATGTTTTCAGCATCCTTGCGTTTCGGTGACGTACGGGTGTTTCCTGATGATTATTTATTAAACCGGTTGACTCGAATTTTCCCACCAAACGTCAAATAGTCGACTCAACGGGCCTTTGATCTGAAGATAACACTGACTTAGTTTTCCACTAAACACTACACTCGACGCGCGTTTCGCCAACAATGGTGGCATCATCTGGAAATGATTAAAACTCTAACAGTTTTAATCATCTCCAGATGATGCCAACTTGGTTGGCGAAATGCACGTCGACTGTAGTGTATAGTGTTTTATGCAAAGTTAAGTCAGTGTTAATTCACAACAAATTTGACAATGCTGCATTAACAACATAGCTGCTATAACCTAACAAATTTACGTCCCTATTGAAAGACCCTATATGTCGTACAGTACTAATAATTGAAATGAGATATCATCATCGATCAAACAATAGCTTTCAATTCAGTTTTTGTGTGCCAATTGGCTAGTTTAACTGCATTGACCAATCACCGTAGAGAACAGTTGAAATGAAATCTCACTTAAAAGAAACACAATGACTCCCGCAATCGAGTCAGTGCAATAATGGCTAGGTATATGCATTTATAAATAAGTTGAGGTAATATAGTTTTATACAAATGAATAAGCTGGGCAGGAAAAAAAAACAATGAAATAAAACTCGTACATTCTTTATTTCTAACTGTAAAATCCTAACAGCCTAAAAATATGTTAACGAAATAAATACATAAATATTGCAAATTTATTTCCATGGATATAAGAAGTTGTACTACAATTTGGACTTATAAATGGAAATATAAATATATACGAGAATGCGAGTGATTCGCATAAAATTGATTCTTTGTAAGAAACTCAAAAGGTCACAAATTCCATAACGTGTTTTGAAATATCAAAACCATTGTCGGAAATTACTCAGTTTGACTGAAATATTTAAGACGAACGTGGATTTTCCTAATTTAGGTTAGGGTTGAAATAAGGCTCACGAGTTGTGCCTTGTGTGTATGAAAACTTATTGCACTTTAGCCGTGGTCTGATAGATGGGCTTAATATTGGTGACGTCGGGCAGTGGCTTGCCTATGTGCGCGTTTGGATTGTTGCCGGATTTGCCTCTGCCGCCTCTCCGACTCCTGCCCTTCTTATTGCCGGATCTAAGTCCTGACGACTCGCGTTTGTCCGGTCGCGGCTCGAAGGGGCTAGTGCCAGAGTTGTCGCCGATTTCCACAAACTAATTGGGGTAAAATAAAAAACGTTTGCAAGAGGTTCAGGTCGTCATAGATATAAACTTACTTCCTGGAGGCAGTTTTCATTATTGACAGGCTGCTGTGTATTTTTCTGTGAGTGCTGCCCCGATCCGTACCGTTGTTGCTTGTTCTGTTTGGCACGGTTGCCCTGGAGTGTGAGTGTTGTCTGGAGGATTATCCTCGTGACGTTCCCCACAGCTTTCGTGCGGCCCTATACCAATAGACATTTTTTTTACAATGAAATAATTATCTTTTTGGGTTTACAAATTTTTCTATTAAGGTAATTCGGAACTATTTTTATTAATAGCTTTGTTGTATGAATAAATACCCAAAATAAATTATTATTTTGGGTAATAAACTTACTTAAGGGTTATAATTAAAATATATAGAATAGGAAATCTATGGAAAACCAATTTCAAGTTCAAATTTAAGCAATTCATTTCTGGCACCCTACTGTAGAGAGTACTATATTGTTGCCAAATTTAATCTTTTAAAGCTATTAAATGCTACAGCAAAACAAGCTATAATCAACATCACCTATAAATTACTCCAATAATGTTAAACAAATCAGAATCTTAATTTGTAATTAATTCAATTAGTTATGTATTAATTGTTGTAATATTAATGTGAAAATTTGGCAACATTGGACATTGTTACCATTTCAATGTTAATCGTGCAAAACAAAAGTAAACTTGTCATCGAGGCTACAGTTTAATGGTAAACAACTTTTACATGTCTAATTTAAAATGTGTACTAAAGTGAAATTGTGAAAACAAAGTGGTAACTTCTAAAGACGAAAATCTTACAATGACGATGAGAACTACAAAATGTTAGGTTAGGATGATAGTCGAATGGAAAGGAAGAGGAAGAATACACGGAAATTTAGATAATTATGTCAATTGTAAATGTTTAA
Organism: Rosalia funebris; assembly: GCA_037954035.1. Lineage (NCBI taxonomy): Eukaryota > Metazoa > Arthropoda > Insecta > Coleoptera > Cerambycidae > Rosalia > Rosalia funebris. The sequence continues at coordinate 19,008,603 of JAZFAV010000039.1, read as the reverse complement.
GAGATATACAATGTCAGATCTTAATTTGTTTTATTCTAACCTCTTATCAAGGTGTCATTTTATGTTTATTGGTGTCTCGTAATGATGCTATGATTGGATTAAACAGCAGAGTATTTAGTAGAAGTTCAAATTAGCAAACATTTAAGAAAGTATGATTTTTCTGATAATAAAACACACGGATGTACAATGCAAGTGATTTTCGAACAACAGAATAAAACTAAATTGAAAATAATAAAATTATTTTTCATGAAATAACATAATACCTCTCTGAACACCATCCTCTGCCCAGGCGTCATGTACTCGGGATGCTTGATGAAGCGGAAATGGATCAGGGCTTTATCGCCTGTCCTAAGACAATCCTTGGACATGCTGATAATACTTGCAGTCTGCCGAATACTGCCGCAATGCACTAAAAAACCTCGAGTTATGCCCCACTCACGATAGCTCACAGAACTTACCCATCGCCTGATACCTGGAGCTTATCGTGGTAGGGTGGTGAAGGACCAATATCTCACCCTCGAATTCCCAGCACGCCTGGGGGTTCAAGGTGGGGGATACCATTACCATCCCCTTGCGAATCTGGGACCTTTTGATCTGAAACGGTTCCAGACAGTTAGCGGTAACATAAATAAGAGAAAAATTGCAATCGTCTCACCTTCTTGAGGGCGAAACTGGCGGTCTGCCCCGCGCGTACCTCTTTCACAGCCATCCTCTTCCTGTGGATGCTCTTAACGGCGATCTGCTGGAAGTTACCCAACGGGTCTGGACCTAGCATAAGGATATCGTTCAGTTTTATGACGCCTTTCAGCGTTGTGCCGGATACGACGGTACCGACGCCCTAAAACGATAGGAATTAGAAAATAAATACGACGCGGTCGTTCGAGACCCTACAGGAACGGAATACGTGTCGTCTATTTGAAATTCCGCCGGCTCATTTTCGTGGTACTCCATTCGAGTGGTAAGTAAATTAAGGAACGTTTTCAGGAGCCCCAAGTTTTCACCGGTGACGTTGGACACTTGGAAGATAGGGCAAAGCCTACGAAATTTCAATGCCAAATCAAGTTCAAGGCAGGAGAAAGTAAAATAGCGAGATTATACCATATTACTGCTATATAGATTACCTCTCCGACACGAAATTAGTAGCGCTCAGTACCACGTCGTCGGCCGTTTTCACCATGACCGGCACCTTTCGGCAGCCGGGCGATTTTAGGATTCGCACGAGCATTTTGAGGTTATCCTGCAGGACGTTAGATGGGCACATGTCGATTTTGGTGACGACCACGAAAACGGGCACCGAGAGCGCTAGGGCTAGCCCCAGGTGCTCTTTCGTCATCCCGATGATGCCGGCGTTGGCCCCAACCTAAAATAATTAATGAACCTCTGCATTTAAAGGGAATCCTTTAAAAACCGTTGAATTTGTCTGCGTCTCTCGCGAATAAAACCCTAAGACAGTAATCGATAATGAATCAACAATCACTAGCATTCGAGTTATAGCGACGACGGATATAACTGGCAAAAGGTCCAGCGGCGATTGAAGGCCGGCAATCAGCCAGCGCGATGAGCTCAGTCGACGCCACTGGTACCCGGACCAAAATTGCCCGCTATACAGTGAACACAGCTCTCGTAGCATATAGAAAATATTTAAATGAAGCTATAGATAAACTAGAAGGCTTGGAGATAAAAGCCTAACCCACAAAAATCCATGCCATCATAGTTAACATTTGTTCATTATATTCATAATATGAACAGACCACGGAAATGTGTAAAATATCTAGGGTTTTAGGATAGTTTCTGGCATAAGTTTATATATACATTCGTCAGATACTAAGCAATAGAAAAAAAAATAACTAAAGCATCCCACGATCTAAAAACAGTTATAATTAATAACCTTCTGCCTTTTCTCTACGTTAATGGTAGCATTCATGGTAACATACACAGTAATATCACGTGCAATGAATGAGTAGGTTATGAGGTCAAGTCCTTAATAAAATTTAAACATGCCAGCAATTTAGAAGTTGACTCTCAATCCTGTTAAAATGTAACAGGAAGTGGTTTTTTCTATTTATAAAAGGAAATGAAGTTGTGAAAACAACTGAAATGTGTACTTCATTGCAATGTGGATACTCTAACTGTGTAAGCATTATCCAAACAAAGCACTACTTTACAATTCCACTTCTCACATACTAAAAAAATGTGTTGTGATTGGTAAAAAACAAAGATTAGTGTACAGAAAGTTTATAGGACACGGAATATCAAGGTCAACTGCGCTGGCTGTATTCGTGCTGATGTTAACAATTCATTGACCAAACCCAGTGACGTTCTGTCATAGGGGACATGAAATTTTTTATTGGATTTTGGACCAAATTTTGATTGGATTGCCTTACAATTCAAGTTTCAGGTCTCTGGTAGTGGGGTCATTATCCTGCTAAAGTTATGCCAGAAACTGTCCTGACACCCTGTACAACAAACTAAATTTCAATTTATGCAATTAATTTTATTATGCCAGTAAGTCTGTCATTGGTAAGATAATGGTATTAAACTTGAAAAAAAAATTGATGTTATATAAATAAATGTGGACTAATAGAAGATGGACAATTAAAAATCTAAATATGGCTAAAATTGGCCGCATACGCATGCTGTTTAAATTTTGGCATCCAAATAATCCATTACGTGAACCACCAAATTAAACTGATAAAATGCAACCAATTGAAGACAGATTAAGCCACTTATACTACAGCTATACAATTATCCTAAAATACAAATTATTTTGGGACACTTGTGTTCGTATTACGCTATAGAAATTAGCTTAAAGATTAAAAAAACAGTAAGTTCACTCTACTACGAGGATCTTAATAATATTAACTAACCATTAACATCCCAAAATCAGGCGCGTGCCCTGTCATTCCGAAAACTGTTGTCTTCAAGTACCGTTCGTGGCCAGCAAGGTCGATGAACGTAATGACTTTCGAGCTCTTCTCGCAGATTTTCACCCAATCTAACGATCCGTGCTCTGGTTTATTCACCACGTTGCCTAAAATGGATTGGGTATTTACCGGATTTTAATTAGTGTTCAAACATGACGGTACCTTCTTCGTCAAACCCTAGGATATCGTTCCCCACGGAACTCGTACGCCCCGATTCCATTTCATGTTTATGCCTGAACAGCCTCTGCCTGGCGTGCCCTCTGCCATTATCCAGCTCACCGTGTGTTAGTACTCCTAATAATGTGGACTTTCCGGCGTCTACATTGCCAACGACAGCTACTCGTATTTCCAGAAAATCTAAAGGATAAAAACAATTACTTCACAATAATTTTCATTATACTATTTACCAGGTATGTAAATATGAAACAGGAATTTTTTGTATAGAAAATACACGTTTATTGTATGAAAATGATAACAAATATTTTATTCGAAGTATTACCTATTGCTAGCTATACATTTTTCCCATTTCTCTGACAATTTGTGGATTCCATGCCAAAAAAATTCTTACTCTTTTAAGGTAAACCAGTCATCGAGCCATTTTCGTAAGAAGTGAAGCCCTGCTCAGCAAGTGCGTGTTCCATCGATGCAAATAAGTAGTAATCGGACGGAGCCAAGTCTGGTAAGTAAGCCGCATGCGAAAGTATTTCCCAACCAAACGCCTCTATCGTTTCCTTGACCGGTTTTGCTGCGTGTGATGGCGCATTAGTATGAAGTAAAATCACTTTGTATTACCTCTTTTGATATTCTGGTCGTTTTTCATGCAAAGCTTGATTCAAATCGATCATTTGTTGTCGGTAGCGTTCAGTATTAACGGTTTGGCCAGGTTTTAGCAGCTCATAATAGATCACACCCTACTGATCCCACCAAACACAGAGCATTGTCTTCCGACCATAGTGATTTGGCCTTGTAGTCGATGTCGATGGTTCGTCTGGAGTTACCCATGATTTTTACGCTTAGGATTCTCGAAATATATCCACTTTTTATCGCCAGTTACAATTCGATGGAGAAATGACTTTTTTTTGTACCTGGCGAGCAGCATTTCGCAAATGGTTTTTCGGTTTTCCTGCTGTCTTTCATTCAGTTCATGTGGAACTCATTTTCCCATCTTCTGGATCTTTCTCATGACTTTCATACGTATAAAGACGACTTCTCGTACCACATTTAATTGATCCGCGAGTTCTTGTTGCGTTTGAGCGTCATTCTCATCCAACAATGCTTGCAATTCGTTTAAACTTTTCCAGTGGTCTTCCTCGTTCTTCGTTTCTGACGTTAAAATAGCCACTTTTGAATGTTTTAAACCACTCAAAGCACTGTAATTTACCAAGAGCATGCTCACCGTAGGCTTCGACAAACATTCGATGCGATTCTGCAGCAGTTTTCTTCAAATGGTAACAGAAAATCGATGCTGTCAGCAAATCGTAGTTTCCAGGCACAAAATTCGACATATTCAACGCCATTAAAAATTATGTTATTGTATGAAACTTGTATTGTTGCGAGATAAATACATTTATCAAATGTTAAAACAAGAAAATGGCGCCAATGACGGTAACTGCATTAGTAGCTAGGCCATCTATGGGCAAACTTCGGTTTTATATTTACATACCTGGTCTATTAAACAAATATTACCGCTTTGATCCAACACCCTTCGGATCAAATACTGGACGACGACACCCCGGGCCTCTTTCCGTTCGCGCAATTTTACGCAACTGCATTCGAGGGTGTTGGCGAGGGACTGCAGCGTGGCCACTGCCGCCTCAAGCTCGTCTTCTAACAGCCCATTCTCACTCCCGTCCTCCGAACCGCCGATCTAAGAAATTGTTTTGACAACAATTCGTTTTTTTGTACAAACAGAAACTTACCTCTAAAATTACTTCGCCTCTGCCCTCTCCCAGTTGTTGTCTCAGCCTTTTCAGGAGCAACTCGTACTGTTCCTCGGAAGGGGCGACGAGCACGTTTCTCCCCAAAATCTTGTCATACTCAGACTCGTGGTCGGTTTTGTCGACGAAGGAACTCAGAGATTCCCTCGTGTCGGTCATTGCGATAAAAGTTCCAAGCGAAAAACCCGTAAGCACTATTCGACTAGTTCAATTCGCGAATGGAAGTACACTGGAAATTTGAATTGCGGAAAACCATGTAATATGTCGTAAGATCATTCCTACTTGTTCGATACAATGGATGTTATAGTTAAATCGCGAATGGAGGGTGCCTGTGAAAAAATGATATATATTAGGTTTTTGCTAGTGGTAGGGAATTCCCAGAATTCTCATTTATGTGTATGAATGATGCAAGAAAAATAAAATGTGTTTGACATTGTTTGTTAATATCGATCAATACATAGTCACATCAGATTGATCATTTCGTACATTTTGAGTTAAATCAAAAAGATATAATACATCGTTGATGAAGATAAGATATGTCTAATTTTCATGTTAACTACCTACTTACAATTTATGGGGTGTAATAAAGGTTATTTAATTTTATTTCAGTTACAACAATAAATAGATATTTAAATACAGTAAAAGTATTTTTAATAAGCCATAAATATATAATAATTAATAATGATAAGCAAACAATAACTAGAATTTTTATCTCCACACAACTCTTCAATAATTTATTTTCGTCAAGTATATAATTGCATAATTTTCACAACATATACAGGTTTCCATCATCATGTTTACTGACATTGAAATATGTTGCAACAGTTTACAATTTCCTATAGTAAACTAGGCACACTGGAAAAATTCAAATTGTATGAACTGTAAATAAAACAAAAAATAATTGAAGGCCCTACATTCTACTAAATAAAAACATTTGTTAAGATACGAAAACCGTATTTTCAAATTTGTAAATTCCTCTTTCATATCCGGTAAAGTTCATAAAAATTAATGAGACTTCGTATATTGTCGTACATTGTATACCAAAATTATAAGTACAGTGAATTTCATTTATAACGACCTCGGTTGTAACGACTTTTTAGTTATAGCGACGGAACACTTATTGTACAGCTTGTCAAGAGTAGGAAAAAGAGTGAGATTCTCTGTGTTGCGTAGAAGAAAGAGTGAGATAGCATTCGGAGGGAAACGGATGCATTTTACGCGCGGCCCGATGGAACTCTGTGTAAAGGTCTCAATGCAACTGAGTAAAGACTAGGCTATTTACTGCGCACCTCGTGGCCAGTCGGATATTGCAATTTTGAGACTTGTTCGTTCCTACGAGGTGTAGGTCCCTTGAATTTAAAGCATACTTTCATAGGAAATTCATTTGGCTATAGCGAATTGGGATGTAACGACGATTTTGGGTGTAGCAACTGGTTTTAATGAGTCATTTATCTTTTGTTTACGTCCACAGATGGTCAGCAATTGTGGCGGCCTTTTAGTTTTTGTTTGTAGAGACTAGCTACATAGGTAGGGGTGGGCACGTACTATTCATTTCATTGCTATTTGCCAAATAAAAAACTCTCTTATCTTGCCGATAAACGGAACAGTCTACCTGAGCCTAGCCATAAAAATAAGCCACGGTATGAGATAAGAGCCACTTGGGATTTCTTATTTGGCAACTAGCGATGAAATAACCTATACATAGTTAAATTTAAGGATCAAGCAATTTCCTGTGTCTTAACTGTGTTTTATCAACTTGTGAACATGGCACCTAGACGTACGTTCACTGTTAAAGAAAAAGTGAAAATCATTTCGAGACTGCAAAGTGGTGAAGACAATGTTGATCTGTGCAAAAAAATCAAAGTTTCACATTCTACACTATCAACGATGTGGAAAAATCGCGCTAAAATATTGGAGTGTTTTGAATTAAAATCCTTGAAAATGAAGAAAAATCACAAACCAACTCATCAATATATCGAAAATGCTTTTCTAGTGTGGTTCAAAACCCAAAGAACCAAAACGTACCTTTCAGCGGTCGCCTTTTACAAGAAAATGCTAATCATTTTGCCAGACTGTTTGGAAAACGCACTTTGAATGTTCGGAAATCTAAATATACAGATTTCGTCAATGCTATTGTATTCGGTAAAGTTTGTGGAGAAGCCGCCAGTGTATCGCAAAATAACTGACAATTGGCTGAAAACAGTTTTACCAAAATTGATTGAGCAATATACGAAGTCAAATATGGAACGCTGACAAGACAGGTTTGTTTTTTAAGTTAAATCCTGAGAGAACATTAAAATTTAAAGGAGAAAAATACGTAGGTGGGAAACTATCAAAAGATAGAATTACCGTGCTCTGTGCTTAAAGTATGGCAGGAAAAAAACGAAAGTTACTACGTATAGGCAAGGCAAAAAAATTGGAGTGTTTTGAATCAAAATCCTTGAAAATAAAGAAAAATCAATGTTTCAAAAATGTCAAAACATTGCCAGTTGATTACGAAGCGAACAGTCTGGATGATGTCGGAGATTTTCGAAAAAGTTTTACGTAAATGGGACTCGCGACTAAAGAGTGACAACAAGAAGATGATTTTATTCATTGACGATTGTCCAACTTATATTAAAATGGAAAATTTTACGCAATATTATTGCGATTTGCTTACTCCCGAAATTATTGAAACTGTGGTTCCATCATTTACAGTACTACATGAGGAAGATGAAGAAGATTGCGATGTAGATGAGATTTCTACAACTAAGGATGCATTGTGTTGTAACAATGCTTAAGGGATAGTGTTTATTTGGTGAAGGAAATCTTTATAGAAATTGAAGGAGTTATGAAAATAGAATACACCTTACATCGTACGCTAGCACATAAATCTAAACTGAAATAATGCAATATTACACAATTTTTTAAAAATAAAGAAGTGTACTTACATATTAATAGGAATATGATTTTTGTATATAGTTGACTATATTTTCTCACAATAATGAATACATGTACGTGTGCATTGGCTATAATAAATTAATAAAAACTATGTATGTGTAGCATCTACCTAAGCCGTTGTTTTATTATAATTTTTTGTATACAACCTATATAGATTTATAATACATTAAATTTTCATTGGTTTGATACAATGATGATTATCGAAAACCAGAATACTGAAATCCACTGTATATAATATATCGCTCAAATATTATTATTTTTACATAGGACATATCTGTTATATGGTTTTTAGAAGCGTTCATATAAACTGGCTTTTTGCCAGTAATTTTTATTACTTTTCGTTAAAGTATATTTAGTTGTCATTTCTGAAAAACTCTGAAAAACTTTTGCACGATTAAATCCATTAATTTTTTAAGTTTAATCTACAATCAAGTTTGCTATAATCATGAAGGGGATACACGTACTACATAGAGAATTATACTGCTTTTATCTCAACAATTCAGTGTAATAGATAACATCTTCCAGAACGTGAATGATTTCTCTTTAATCAATGCTACTGTAATGATCTATTTAGCGGTAATCTCGATGAACCTGAAGGGGAAGGGTATATTTATTTTTCGTCTATGCCAATAGATACAATATGGTGCTATTCTGGATTAACAATGCAGTATAATTACAAGTAATATATTATATAATGTGAGGTGCAAACTAACTAACAATTAGACATTGGGTTACTAAGCCCACAGTTAAATTGTATTTGAAAATTGTAAATATTTACTTGACCTGCAAAATGACTGCATTGACACGAATGACACGATAAAACTGACAGACAGGCGATGACATAACCTAATTCCAACAATTTTCTTCTTCTAAAATGTATGTAGTTGAGAAATAGTAGATTTAAAATGTAGTAGTTCTAATTTATTGACATATAATAGCTAAATTCGCTGGTCTTTTCCTGCAATGCTGCCATCTCTACTAATTCTTCGGTAGATCTACCGATTTTGGACTACCGATCTACTAAATTGTAGATGCATCTGGATAAAAGGAAGAGAGCTATTCAGATCGTATAATTAAAAAAAACTATTATAGAGGTTGAAGTAAGGTCAAACAGCAAAATTTAAGTAAATATCGACTTATACAAGATAAAAAAGAAAGAAGAATTTATGATACTATTTGGACATATTGCAATAACTGCAGTATATTTACCTTACGACAAATATTTCTCGTAATGCTTTTAATTGAATCACATTTCTTTTAATCAACTATTCTCAAAAGATACTGTTAAGAATCTAATTCCAGAATTAAAAAGCTTTAGTAAGTATATCAATCAAGGAGCTTATTTAAATGGGGGTAAATTTACCTGTCAAGGACTTCTCATTCAAGATAGAATACGAGAGCGGTTTAATTTTGACCAATTTTTGCCTTACCTTGGACTTTAGTGATTAATAGACAGTGTCCTAAATGAAGCCTACCCAATTCTATCGGTATGATTCTATGATTTTCCGTTTTCCAAGCCACAGCGTGGCAACGCTGGGTGTGTAGTTCACTATTTACTAGTGGTTGGTGGTTACTCCGCTAGTGTAAGCGTAGTAGTTCGTTGTTTGTGTATGTCAAAGGTATAGTTTGTTGTGGGTGTAACGTGTGATATTGTTAAAATGAACGAAGTAGAAAAATTAGAATACCTCTCTTTGGTCTCCAAAGTATGTACAGAATTAGAGAATCACCTTGGCATGAACGATAAGGACTTAGGTAAGTAAATATTAAATGAGGGATATAGGTTATATTTACAAAATATTTTAATTTTTCAGCCGAATATATAATACATTTATCCGAAGAAAACAATACGCTGGACAGTTTCAAGAAAGCCCTTATTGAAAATGGCGCTGAATTCTCAGACTCCTTTATGTCCAATCTACTGCGAATTATACAACACATGAGGCCTAAGAAGGGCCAGACGAAAGTTGAATCAGAAATAATAGAGAAGGAATCTTTAGCTTATAAGTTTCCTGGTTTGGCTATACCAAATGAGCCACAAATACCCTTGGTAGAACCAGATTCTAAAGATGAAATGGAAAATGCCGTGGAAAACAATAAAGATACCGATATCGTTGCCGATCTCATGGCACAATTCGAGGCACAAGCTCCTTCTAGCAAAAAAGAAGAGAAAAAAGTTAGAGAACGCGAGAAAAGTAATAGTCCGGAGAAAAAGAAGAAAAGGGGTAGGGATAGATCTAGATCTCCGAGCAGGAGAAAGAGATCTAGGAGTAGATCCGATAGGAGAGGAAGTCGAAGGGATAGATCACGATCTAGAGAACCAGAAAGTAAACGAGGTAGAGACAAAGAAGCAGGTAGAAGGCGGAGTAGGTCAAGAGAACGTCGGAGATCTAGAGATAGAAGAGAGAGGAGCAGATCGCGAGATAGAAGAGAGCGAAGTAGATCGAGGGGTAAAAGAAGAGATAGGAGTTTAGACAGGAAGATAAAAAACGAAAGAAATAGTCCTGAGTTAGAAGATGACCCTATACCGGGAAAGGTAAGTTTATAGCACAATTAGAGAGGGAGAGGGGTAGTAATACAATTATTTTTAGATATATACTGGTAAGGTGTCGAATATAGTTCCTTTCGGCTGTTTTGTACAACTAGAAGGCTTACGTAGAAGGTGGGAAGGCCTAGTTCATATATCTCAACTTCGCGCCGAAGGTAGAGTGACCAATGTATCCGAAGTCGTGTCGAGAGGTGGCAAAGTCAAAGTGAGTTTTTTTTATATTTCAAATATTTGATGGTTACTCATTATTCTGCGTTTACAGGTAAAAGTACTCTCTGTGACTGGCCAGAAAGTGTCCCTCTCGATGAAGGACGTCTGCCAAATGACTGGCAAGGACCTGAACCCTCTCTCACACGCCCCCGCGGAGCGTGAGGATAAGGACAGAAATCCCGATAGGCCGATAAACAGCAGCACATCAGTGCTCCGATTGCCGGTTGGGTTAGACGAAGGCGAGGAAGATTCCAGGAATCGAGTGACTCGGATCTCGAGCCCCGAACGGTGGGAAATAAAGCAGATGATAGCCTCAGGGTGTATCGACAAAAGTGAGTTGCCTGAATTCGATGACGAAACAGGATTGTTGCCTAAGGAAGAGGACGGTGCCGAAGCCGATATTGAGATAGAGTTGGTCGAGGATGAGCCGCCGTTCTTACAAGGTAGGACAGAATTAAGTATATAACAAAAATGATATCAAATAGTTAGGATACAAGTAGTACTATAAGAGTGATATACATGTATGCTAAAAAAAAATAAGCCAAAAAAGTTACATAGATGATATGATTTTATTAGATTTTAAATAGGCCATTCTAATATAAATCGGTTAATTTCTTAAGTAAGAAAAGTAAATTTTTTTTAACATACTCTGTGTTTATAATGGAACGATTTTAATTATAATTTAATGATAAATTGAATTTAGAGTTTCTGTCATTTCTTTTGGTCTTTGGATATTGTAGGACTATTATTTTCCTAAAACAGTTTTATTACTATCAAAAATTCATGCAATCAAAATGAAATGTGCATATGGTTATTTTGTTGTAAATATTTTGTTACATTACTTTGTGTTTACATATTCTTTATAATGAAGACTTACTTGTTTGTCCAATGTAGCATGTACATGGCAGACATAATTTCTGTTGTTTTTTCGTTTATTTTTGCCAAGAAAATTATTTTTGATTGAGGTTTCATTTTTATAAGCCTCTATAAGTATACTATCATCATCATTAGGTCATCAGTCCTAAGACTGGTTGGACGCTAACCTCCAGCTTCTCCTATCTTGTGCTAACCTACGCATTTCGCTAATTGTGCTACAACCTACATCCCTTACTATTTGCGAGCAGTAGTCTAATCTAGGCCTACCTCTGCCTTTCTTCACTCCTATTTCTGCCTCCAAAATATCGCGGACTATTCCCCCATGTCTCAGCAAGTGGCCTACCATTCTATCTCTTCTCTTCTTTAAGTTTTTCCACATACTCCTTTTCTCGCCGACTTTCTCCAATACTTCTTCGTTTCTAACCCTATCAGTCCATGATATTTTCATCATTCTTCGGTAACACCACATCTCAAAAGCTTCTAATTTCTTCCTACTTGCTTCCCCTACCGTCCAGGTTTCGCAGCCGTAAAGTGCCGTGCTCCATACATATGTTTTCAAAAATCTCTTCCTTGTTTCTAAGTTTATTACCCCCGAGCATAAAAGTGCTTTCTTTTTGTTAAAAGCTACTCGACCCTGCGCTATTCTTTGTTTTATGTCTTTATCGCTTCTTCCATCCCAATTTATTTTACTTCCTAAATAAGTGAAGTCTTTAACTTCCTCCAATCTTTCATTATTAATTAGTACTTTCGTTTTTGCTCTGCTCTCGCGCCCTCTGCACACTAACACTTTCGTTTTGTTTTTATTCACCCTCATTCCGTATTCCTCTGTCAACACTGCCTCCATTTCGTTCAATGCTGATTCTAATTCCTCCTTACTAGATGCTAATACTGCTATGTCATCCGCGAATCTCAGCATTTTTAGTTTCTGTCCCTGTACTTTAATCCCGAAATCCACTCTATCTTTTACCACATTAATCGCCTCTTCGATGTACAGATTAAAAATTAATGGTGATAGCGTACATCCTTGTCTTACTTCTTTCCTAATACCTACTTCCCTTTCCTCCCCTTCTACTTCTATAACAGCAGTTTGCTCTATGTATAGATTGTGCACTACTCTCCTATCTCTATACTTCATTCCTGCGCTCTTTAGTATCTCGAACATTTTTTCCCATCTTACGTTATCAAAAGCTTTTTCTAAATCTACAAATCCTATATAAGCGTTCTTTCCTTTTTCTATTGTTTTCTCTAACATTACTCTTAGCGCCAGAATAGCTTCGCGAGTTCCCCTATTTCGCCTAAACCCGAATTGGTCTTCTCCTAGTATTTCCTCCGCTCTATTTTCCATTCTCTTCTGCACTATTCTAGTTAAGATTTTTGACGCATGGGAAGTTAGGCTAATCGTTCTAAAGTTCTCGCATTTGTCAGCTCCTCTCTTTTTCGGTATAGTAACGATAATGATCCTCTTATAGTCCTCCGGCATCTCGCCCGTTTCATATATGTATTTTACCAGTCCAAACATCCTATTTACTACTTTCTGTCCCGCACATTTCAAAATTTCCGCCTGTATTTTATCTACACCTGGCGCTCTATTATTCTTTAGCCCCCTTAGTGCTATTTCAAATTCCTCTCTCAATATAGGTTTTCCTACATCGTCCCTATCGATGCTAGGTTCTTCCTCTAATATCTCTCCTAATTCCTGACCCTCGTATAAATTTCCTAAGTACTGCTTCCATCTATCCGCTTTCTCCTCTCTTCCGATCAGTATGTCCCTCGATTGACTCCTAACGTTTCTACTTATTGTTCCTATATCCCTGAAGTTCCTCTTAATTATTTTGTAAGCCTCATCGGTCTTTCCTACTTGCAACTTATCTTCTACTTCTTTGCATTTATCCGCTATCCATTGTTTTTTCGCTTTTCTACATTTTCTAATGATTTCCCACTTTATTGACTTATACGTTTTCAGTCCTTCTTCGTCTCGTCTGTTTTTGTAGCCTCGTCTCTTTTGCATTAAGTTTAAGATTTCGTCCGTTATCCAGGGCTTCCTAGCTTCCCTTTTATCGTGTCCTAAAACGTCCGTAGCCGCGGAAGCTAGACTATTCTTGATACCCTCCCACTCAGTTTCTGCGTTCTTGATTTCGTCCTTGAACGCAGAAACTGAGTGGGAGGGTATCAAGAATAGTCTAGCTATACAGTCTAGAATATACTATCTATTCATATTAAATTACTTAGAAAGTTAATTCTTCCAAAGACAAGTTTCAAGGGAATTTTGTTTGTTTTCTCATAAATTTATCGATATTGTCATATTTGTGTTTATATATTCTTTCCTTCAAATATCTACTGGTTTGTCTTATGCAGAATTTGTCACAATTGAAATTTGGAATAGTGTCTATGACAGTAGATTTACGCCCTTGTGATGTTTTTTTATTTAATTATGCTCAAACATTTATTTCTGATAGGATTTTTGTTTTTGTAAGCCCATTTCTACGGTATCAATTTCTATTATATAACAAATATCTGTCCAATGTGGTATTTATTGTAGTTGAAGCATAGAACACTACATATGACATTAAATTTGATTTTTTGTAGTGTTTTCTGTTTAATTCCACATGAAAACTTATTGTTCGTTTAATTTTAATTGTGGCAACTCTTCTTTTATGTATCTCTCTCTATTACATTACTCGGAAAATTATGGTTTCAAAAAAACAAGTTTCTAGGGAGTTTTATCATAGCTTTATTGATCTGTGTTTATACAGGGTGTCAGGATAGCTTCTGGCATAACTTTACCAATGGACAATGACCCTAGGACCCTACTACCACAGACCTAACACCCAAACCTAACCTAAATTGTATGGCAATACAATAAAGAATAAAGAACCTCGTGCCCCCTACGACAGAACACCACTGTGTCGGGTTAATCAATTGTTAGGGTGAGGACGTTGGAATTCATGTCCTTAACCTACTATGTTACTATGAATGTCATCGTTAGTGTAGAGGGGAGAGACAGAAGGACGTTTAATTACAGCTTTTTTTTTACTTCGTGGGGCGTTTTAGGAATTTATTTGTATTGCTTAGTATTTGAAGTGTGTCTATATAAAGTAATGCCAGAAACTAAACTGACATCCTGTATATGCTTTGTCTTAAATATATACTTGTTTGTCCAACGAAACTTACACTAGGCACAAACATTAAGGGATGTAAAAAAATCCAAAATTTTTACGTGATCTTTAAAGGGCTGTAACTGGAGGAAAAATTGTCGCAGAGCAATTTTAAAAAAAGCAAATCGAAGCTCCAATATCCTAGATTTCAAATCTTGAGTTCAGAATTTGACAGAAAGCAGTTTTTGAGTAATTATAAGAAAACTATCGGAAAACGTTTTTCTAAATTTTTACTTGCCTTTCAAAAGGCTCGCGCAAAAAAAATCGGTGCGGGAATGTTAATTGAAAAAGAGGTAAAAATTGCGTTAAGGATATTGGCTTAACTTGGCATAACTTTGCAAATAATGGATAGACTAAGGATGTTGACTGTTTCTTTCCAACCTCAAAGAATACCTGAAAATTTCAAAGCGCGCTGCAATTTTTTTTCCATTGTGTTGAGAATGATTGAATTGAATTTGTCGTTTTTGCTAAAAATCAATTTAAAGATAAATTTTTTATTTTTTATTCATTTTTTGAGGTTGTAAATGTTTTTTTAGTAATAATCCATATTTTTTTATCAAAAAGTGTTAATTGTTGTAAGAAAGAGAAAATAAAAAAAATGTTTTTCTCAGAAGAAAAGTCACAATTGACTTATTTTGCTTTGAATGACGATAACTCAGTGAAAAATCATCGTACAAGGCTTTTAGACCGCTCAAATTAAAGAGGATAAAATTATCTAAAAAACATTCATGATGAAATCACTGAAAGAAAATTGTTGAAGTCCGTGGATCCTATGAAAGGCAAGCAAAAATTTAGAAAACATCTTTTCCGATGGTTTTCTTATGATTACTTAAAAACTGCTGATGGTAAAAAATGTTTAAATTAGGATCTGAAAACTAGAGACTTGGAGCTTCAATATTCTTTTTTTTAAATTGCTCTGGAACCATTTTTTTACAAATTACAGCCCTTTGAAAATCACCTAAAATCTCTGTATGTATAGCTCTACGAAAGAAATTATTTTATAATTCTCTGTGTAAATTAACAACGATGAAACTTGGCATCCGGTATGGACACGAAGTTTTTATCAACTCTCAAGGTAGAAGAAGCGTGGTATGTGTTCCACTTAACTTAACTTTTGTATGAAGAGTCGTTCATCAATATCCTTATCCTCTTCAAATCCATATTTGTGCCCTTAAGTGGTGTTAAAGTATAACTTGAATAATCGATGTATTCATAAGATAAACTTACGTCACTCTCAATTTCCTCTTAATTTTTCGTCAAATTTAGATCTGCAACTATCACATTTTTGTTCAGGTCACGGTCGCGCTTTACACGACCTCAGCCCCGTGCGCATCGTCAAAAACCCCGACGGATCGCTGGCGCAAGCCGCCATGATGCAATCCGCTCTGGCGAAGGAGCGACGCGAGCAGAAAATGCTCCAGCGAGAACAGGAGGTCGACTCCCAACCGTCGGGCAAAAACAAAAGCTGGATAGACCCTCTGCCCGAAGACGAGGCCAAGACGACGTCGGCCAGAGGGATAGGCTTGCAATCGCAAGACTTACCCGAATGGAAAAAACACGTGATCGGCGGGAAGAAATCATCCTTCGGGAAGAAAACCAATCTCAGTATTCTGGAGCAACGGCAGTCGTTGCCCATTTACAAATTGAAGGAGGAACTGCGTAAGGCAGTGACGGACAATCAGATACTCATCGTTATCGGTGAGACGGGGTCGGGGAAAACGACGCAAATCACACAGTACTTAGCCGAGGCAGGCTTCACCGCCAGGGGCAAGATAGGGTGCACTCAACCGCGTCGCGTAGCCGCCATGTCGGTGGCGAAGCGCGTGGCAGAGGAATTCGGGTGCAGGCTGGGGCAGGAGGTGGGCTACACCATCCGTTTCGAGGACTGCACCAGCCCCGAGACCATCATAAAGTACATGACGGACGGTATGTTGCTGCGGGAGTGCCTCATGGACCTGGACCTGAAGCAGTACGCCGTGATCATGCTGGACGAGGCGCACGAGCGCACCATCCACACGGACGTACTGTTCGGACTGCTGAAGCAGGCCGTGACGAAGCGGGCCGAGCTGAAGCTCATCGTCACCTCGGCCACGCTGGACGCCGTCAAGTTCTCGCAGTATTTCTTCGAGGCGCCCATATTCACCATACCGGGCCGGACTTTTCCGGTGGAGGTGCTGTACACGAAGGAGCCCGAGACGGATTACCTGGACGCCAGCCTGATAACGGTGATGCAGATCCATTTGCGGGAGCCGCCGGGGGATATTCTGCTGTTTCTGACCGGGCAGGAGGAGATCGATACGGCCTGCGAGATTCTGTACGAGAGGATGAAGTCTTTGGGTAAGTTATACGTACGGAAGTTAATTTATTTGATTATAATAGTTAAATTTTCGAAAAATTATGGTTGGTAATGTTACATTTTTGTGCTGAAATGATATGTTAAATTCTGGTAAGACATGGGTGGATTATTAAGCTATCATTATACTATGGTTATTAAGCTAATATTTTTTCCCAGAACCTTAGCGCTTGCAAAAAAATATTAGGGCAGTTCTGTCTTCAGCATGACAGCAAAGTCTCTGACGGTTATATGTCGTGAATATGAAGGGTGTATAAAGCCTAATAATGGTGTGGCGATTTAAAAAAAAATGTATTCTCTAAACATCTTTACTTTTACTACGTGTACTTTTTTTATTGAAAAAATCGTAGCTGTTGTAAAAAGAATATTAGGCCGAATTTGTCCTGAGGGTGACTTAGTAAAGCCTTTGAGGGTTATCCTTGGAAAATTTCAAGGTTATATAAAGCCTAATAAGTGCGTGGTGATTTTTTTAAATTATCTCCTCTAAAAATTTTGTACTTTTTTCATTAAAAAAATCGTTGCATTTGCAGAAAAAACATTAGGTCAGTTCTGTCTTCAGCATGACTTAACAAAGCCTATGATGGTTATGTTTCGTGAATATTAAGATCGTATAAAGCCTAATAATAATGTGGCGATTTAAAAAAATTCTCTAAAAATCTTGTACCTACTTTTGTATTGAAAAAATCGTAACTATTGTAAAAAGAATATTAGGCGGGATTAGTCTTGAGGGTGACTTAGTAAAGTCTTTGAGGGCTATCCTTGGAAAATTTCAAGGTTATATAAAGCCTAATAAGTGCGTGGTGATTTTTTTAAATTATTTCCTCTAAAAATTTTGTACTTTTTTCATTAAAAAAATCGTTGCATTTGCAGAAAAAACATTAGGTCAGTTCTGTCTTCAGCATGACTTAACAAAGTCTATGATGGTTATGTTTCGTGAATATTAAGATCGTATAAAGCCTAATAATAATGTGGCGATTTAAAAAAATTCTCTAAAAATCTTGTACCTACTTTTGTATTGAAAAAATCGTAACTATTGTAAAAAGAATATTAGGCGGGATTAGTCTTGAGGGTGACTTAGTAAAGCCTTTGAGGGTTATCCTTGGAAAATTTCAAGGTTATATAAAGCCTAATAAGTGCGTGGTGATTTTTTTAAATTATTTCCTCTAAAAATTTTGTACTTTTTTCATTAAAAAAATCGTTGCATTTGCAGAAAAAACATTAGGTCAGTTCTGTCTTCAGCATGACTTAACAAAGTCTATGATGGTTATGTTTCGTGAATATTAAGATCGTATAAAGCCTAATAATAATGTGGCGATTTAAAAAAATTCTCTAAAAATCTTGTACCTACTTTTGTATTGAAAAAATCGTAACTATTGTAAAAAGAATATTAGGCGGGATTAGTCTTGAGGGTGACTTAGTAAAGCCTTTGAGGGTTATCCTTGGAAAATTTCAAGGTTATATAAAGCCTAATAAGTGCGTGGTGATTTTTTTAAATTATTTCCTCTAAAAATTTTGTACTTTTTTCATTAAAAAAATCGTTGCATTTGCAGAAAAAACATTAGGTCAGTTCTGTCTTCAGCATGACTTAACAAAGTCTATGATGGTTATGTTTCGTGAATATTAAGATCGTATAAAGCCTAATAATAATGTGGCGATTTAAAAAAATTCTCTAAAAATCTTGTACCTACTTTTGTATTGAAAAAATCGTAACTATTGTAAAAAGAATATTAGGCGGGATTAGTCTTGAGGGTGACTTAGTAAAGCCTTTGAGGGTTATCCTTGGAAAATTTCAAGGTTATATAAAGCCTAATAAGTGCGTGGTGATTTTTTTAAATTATTTCCTCTAAAAATTTTGTACTTTTTTCATTAAAAAAATCGTTGCATTTGCAGAAAAAACATTAGGTCAGTTCTGTCTTCAGCATGACTTAACAAAGTCTATGATGGTTATGTTTCGTGAATATTAAGATCGTATAAAGCCTAATAATAATGTGGCGATTTAAAAAAATTCTCTAAAAATCTTGTACCTACTTTTGTATTGAAAAAATCGTAACTATTGTAAAAAGAATATTAGGCGGGATTAGTCTTGAGGGTGACTTAGTAAAGTCTTTGAGGGCTATCCTTGGAAAATTTCAAAGTTATATAAAGCCTAATAAGTGCGTGGTGATTTTTTTAAATTATTTCCTCTAAAAATTTTGTACTTTTTTCATTAAAAAAATCGTTGCATTTGCAGAAAAAACATTAGGTCAGTTCTGTCTTCAGCATGACTTAACAAAGTCTATGATGGTTATGTTTCGTGAATATTAAGATCGTATAAAGCCTAATAATAATGTGGCGATTTAAAAAAATTCTCTAAAAATCTTGTACCTACTTTTGTATTGAAAAAATCGTAACTATTGTAAAAAGAATATTAGGCGGGATTAGTCTTGAGGGTGACTTAGTAAAGCCTTTGAGGGTTATCCTTGGAAAATTTCAAGGTTATATAAAGCCTAATAAGTGCGTGGTGATTTTTTTAAATTATCTCCTCTAAAAATTTTGTACTTTTTTCATTAAAAAAATCGTTGCATTTGCAGAAAAAACATTAGGTCAGTTCTGTCTTCAGCATGACTTAACAAAGTCTATGATGGTTATGTTTCGTGAATATTAAGATCGTATAAAGCCTAATAATAATGTGGCGATTTAAAAAAATTCTCTAAAAATCTTGTACCTACTTTTGTATTGAAAAAATCGTAACTATTGTAAAAAGAATATTAGGCGGGATTAGTCTTGAGGGTGACTTAGTAAAGTCTTTGAGGGCTATCCTTGGAAAATTTCAAGGTTATATAAAGCCTAATAAGTGCGTGGTGATTTTTTTAAATTATTTCCTCTAAAAATTTTGTACTTTTTTCATTAAAAAAATCGTTGCATTTGCAGAAAAAACATTAGGTCAGTTCTGTCTTCAGCATGACTTAACAAAGTCTATGATGGTTATGTTTCGTGAATATTAAGATCGTATAAAGCCTAATAATAATGTGGCGATTTAAAAAAATTCTCTAAAAATCTTGTACCTACTTTTGTATTGAAAAAATCGTAACTATTGTAAAAAGAATATTAGGCGGGATTAGTCTTGAGGGTGACTTAGTAAAGTCTTTGAAGGCTATCCTTGGAAAATTTCAAGGTTATATAAAGCCTAATAAGTGCGTGGTGATTTTTTTAAATTATCTTCTCTAAAGATCTTGTACTTTTTTCATTAAAAAAAATCGTTGCATTTGCAGAAAAAACATTAGGTCAGTTCTGTCTTCAGCATGACTTAGCAAAG
Organism: Rosalia funebris; assembly: GCA_037954035.1. Taxonomy (NCBI): domain Eukaryota; kingdom Metazoa; phylum Arthropoda; class Insecta; order Coleoptera; family Cerambycidae; genus Rosalia; species Rosalia funebris. The sequence goes on along the minus strand of JAZFAV010000039.1, from coordinate 18,988,368 downwards.
TCTCTGACGGTTATATGTCGTGAATATGAAGGGTGTATAAAGCCTAATAATGGTGTGGCGATTTAAAAAAAAAATGTATTCTCTAAACATCTTTACTTTTACTACGTGTACTTTTTTTGTTGAAAAAATCGTAGCTGTTGTAAAAAGACTATTAGGCCGAATTTGTCCTGAGGGTGACTTAGTAAAGCCTTTGAGGGTTATCCTTGGAAAATTTCAAGGTTATATAAAGCCTAATAAGTGCGTGGTGATTTTTTTAAATTATCTTCTCATTAAAAGTTAGAAAAAACATTAGGTCAGTTCTGTCTTCAGCATGACTTAACAAAGTCTCTGACGGTTATGTGTCGTGAATATCAAGGTTGTACAAGGCGTAATAAATGTGTGGTGATTTTTTAAATTGCTCTTCTCTAAAAATCTTGTACTTTTTTTTATTAAAAAAATCGTAGCGTTTGCAAAAAGAATATTAGGACAGTTCTGCCTTCAGCATGACTTAACAAAGTCTTCGATGGTTAAGTGTCGTGAATATCAAATTTGTATAAAGCCTAATAAGTGTGTGCTGATTCTTTTAAATTCTCTTCTCTAAAAATCTTATACTTTTTCATTAAAAAAATCGTAGCGTTTGCAAAAAGAATATTAGGACAGTTCTGCCTTCAGCATGACTTAACAAAGTCTTTGATGGTTAAGTGTCGTGAATATCAAATTTGTATAAAGCCTAATAAGTGTGTGGTGATTCTTTTAAATTCTCTTCTCTAAAAATCTTATACTTTTTCATTAAAAAAATCGTAGCGTTTACAAAAAGAATATTAGGACAGTTCTGCCTTCAGCATGACTTAACAAAGTCTTTGATGGTTAAGTGTCGTGAATATCAAATTTGTATAAAGCCTAATAAGTGTGTGGTGATTCTTTTAAATTCTCTTCTCTAAATATCTTATACTTTTTCATTAAAAAAATCGTAGCGTTTGCAAAAAGAATATTAGGACAGTTCTGCCTTCAGCATGACTTAACAAAGTCTTTGATGGTTAAGTGTCGTGAATATCAAATTTGTATAAAGCCTAATAAGTGTGTGGTGATTCTTTTAAATTCTCTTCTCTAAATATCTTATACTTTTTCATTAAAAAAATCGTAGCGTTTGCAAAAAGAATATTAGGACAGTTCTGCCTTCAGCATGACTTAACAAAGTCTTTGATGGTTAAGTGTCGTGAATATCAAATTTGTATAAAGCCTAATAAGTGTGTGGTGATTCTTTTAAATTCTCTTCTCTCTAAAAATCTTATACTTTTTCATTAAAAAAATCGTAGCGTTTGCAAAAAGAATATTAGGACAGTTCTGCCTTCAGCATGACTTAACAAAGTCTTTGATGGTTAAGTGTCGTGAATATCAAATTTGTATAAAGCCTAATAAGTGTGTGGTGATTCTTTTAAATTCTCTTCTCTCTAAAAATCTTATACTTTTTCATTAAAAAAATCGTAGCGTTTGCAAAAAGAATATTAGGACAGTTCTGCCTTCAGCATGACTTAACAAAGTCTTTGATGGTTAAGTGTCGTGAATATCAAATTTGTATAAAGCCTAATAAGTGTGTGGTGATTCTTTTAAATTCTCTTCTCTCTAAAAATCTTATACTTTTTCATTAAAAAAATCGTAGCGTTTGCAAAAAGAATATTAGGACAGTTCTGCCTTCAGCATGACTTAACAAAGTCTTTGATGGTTAAGTGTCGTGAATATCAAATTTGTATAAAGCCTAATAAGTGTGTGGTGATTCTTTTAAATTCTCTTCTCTAAAAATCTTATACTTTTTCATTAAAAAAATCGTAGCGTTTGCAAAAAGAATATTAGGACAGTTCTGCCTTCAGCATGACTTAACAAAGTCTTTGATGGTTAAGTGTCGTGAATATCAAATTTGTATAAAGCCTAATAAGTGTGTGGTGATTCTTTTAAATTCTCTTCTCTCTAAAAATCTTATACTTTTTCATTAAAAAAATCGTAGCGTTTGCAAAAAGAATATTAGGACAGTTCTGCCTTCAGCATGACTTAACAAAGTCTTTGATGGTTAAGTGTCGTGAATATCAAATTTGTATAAAGCCTAATAAGTGTGTGGTGATTCTTTTAAATTCTCTTCTCTAAAAATCTTATACTTTTTCATTAAAAAAATCGTAGCGTTTGCAAAAAGAATATTAGGACAGTTCTGCCTTCAGCATGACTTAACAAAGTCTTTGATGGTTAAGTGTCGTGAATATCAAATTTGTATAAAGCCTAATAAGTGTGTGGTGATCCTTTTAAATTCTCTTCTCTAAAAATCTTATACTTTTTCATTAAAAAAATCGTAGCGTTTACAAAAAGAATATTAGGACAGTTCTGCCTTCAGCATGACTTAACAAAGTCTTTGATGGTTAAGTGTCGTGAATATGAAATTTGTATAAAGCCTAATAAGTGTGTGGTGATTCTTTTAAATTCTCTTCTCTAAATATCTTATACTTTTTCATTAAAAAAATCGTAGCGTTTGCAAAAAGAATATTAGGACAGTTCTGCCTTCAGCATGACTTAACAAAGTCTTTGATGGTTAAGTGTCGTGAATATCAAATTTGTATAAAGCCTAATAAGTGTGTGGTGATTCTTTTAAATTCTCTTCTCTCTAAAAATCTTATACTTTTTCATTAAAAAAATCGTAGCGTTTGCAAAAAGAATATTAGGACAGTTCTGCCTTCAGCATGACTTAACAAAGTCTTTGATGGTTAAGTGTCGTGAATATCAAATTTGTATAAAGCCTAATAAGTGTGTGGTGATTCTTTTAAATTCTCTTCTCTCTAAAAATCTTATACTTTTTCATTAAAAAAATCGTAGCGTTTGCAAAAAGAATATTAGGACAGTTCTGCCTTCAGCATGACTTAACAAAGTCTTTAATGGTTAAGTGTCGTGAATATCAAATTTGTATAAAGCCTAATAAGTGTGTGGTGATTCTTTTAAATTCTCTTCTCTAAAAATCTTATACTTTTTCATTAAAAAAATCGTAGCGTTTGCAAAAAGAATATTAGGACAGTTCTGCCTTCAGCATGACTTAACAAAGTCTTTGATGGTTAAGTGTCGTGAATATCAAATTTGTATAAAGCCTAATAAGTGTGTGGTGATTCTTTTAAATTCTCTTCTCTAAAAATCTTATACTTTTTCATTAAAAAAATCGTAGCGTTTGCAAAAAGAATATTAGGACAGTTCTGCCTTCAGCATGACTTAACAAAGTCTTTGATGGTTAAGTGTCGTGAATATCAAATTTGTATAAAGCCTAATAAGTGTGTGGTGATTCTTTTAAATTCTCTTCTCTAAAAATCTTATACTTTTTCATTAAAAAAATCGTAGCGTTTGCAAAAAGAATATTAGGGCAGTTCTGCCTTCAGCATGACTTAACAAAGTCTTTGATGGTTAAGTGTCGTGAATATCAAATTTGTATAAAGCCTAATAAGTGTGTGGTGGTTTTCTCTACAAATATCTCATACTTTTTCATTAAAAAAGTGGTAGCGTTGATAAAAATAATATTATTTCTTGTTATGTTCTTCTTATTTTATTTTATTTTTATTTTATTCACTATGGATCCAGACATCTCTTTCTATTATTTGTTTGTCCCATTCTTACTCCAATTCTCTTCTTTTTCTATCTTGGTTTTTTATTTTGCTTTACATTTTTTTAATTTGTTGTTACTCTTTTCATATCTATCTTATTTTATTCACTATACGCCTTGATTCCTTCAGTTATCATGTTCAATTCGATTTTTCTTCCAATTACTCTTTTCCTTGCTTTTATTATTATTTTTTTCTTGTTTACATTTTTTTTTTTTTGTTCTTATCATAGAGGTTTTTATTTTATTTTCTAGGCCTAGACATCTCTTATAGTTATCTATTGTTTGTTTTTCCCGTTTTTATTACAGTGTTTCATTTCCTGCTTTTATTTTATATTTTTCTTTTCATATTGTCTTATCTTCTATCATTGTTTTTTCGCAGGTTTATTCCAATGTGTCTTCTCTTTCTCTCAGTTTTTCCATTTTTTTCGGTCAATTTTTTATTATATCCTTACTCTTTTTTTCATATTTTTCTTTTTGTAATCTAAGCTCAGATGTCAGTTATCTTCCTCTATTATGTTGACTTCTATTCCACTTCGTCCTCTTCTCCCCCCTTTGTGTTCTATTTTATATGTTCTTGCTTGATTTTTTGTTCTTTTTTTCTTTTAAATTCACTAGGTCCAGGCATCTCTTATGTTTTTCTATTGCCTGTTATTTCTCCAGGTTTATCCCAATTCCTCTTCTTTTCCTCTCCTTATTTTCTTGTTTGCACCTTTCATTTTCTTGCTCTTTTTTTCGCACTTATTTTTTATTTACTACTATTTTTTTGTTTTCTCCCATGTTTATTTATATGCATATATTTTCCTTCCTTCGTATTCTATTCCTTTCTTTCTTGAATACATTTTTCTTATTTCCTTGTTCCTTTTTTTCATATCTTTTATTCGGTATAGGTCCCGACGTTCCCGAACTGATCATTCTCCCCGTTTACTCTGCCTTACCCTCCGAAATGCAAACGAGGATCTTCGAACCCGCACCGCCGGGTAGTCGAAAAGTCGTCATAGCCACCAACATAGCGGAGACCTCTCTCACAATCGACGGCATCTACTACGTGGTGGACCCCGGATTCGTGAAGCAGAAAGTCTACAATTCCAAGACAGGGATGGACTCATTGGTGGTCACCCCTATATCACAGGTGATTATTTAATTTTAGTCTCATCGGAATTTATTCGACGTTATTCGACGTGCATAGGCTCAAGCGAAACAAAGAGCAGGACGTGCTGGGCGTACCGGACCAGGGAAATGTTACAGGTTGTATACGGAGAGGGCGTATAGGGATGAAATGCTGCCGACGCCGGTCCCCGAGATCCAACGTACCAATTTGGCGACCACTGTGCTGCAGTTGAAGACTATGGGCATCAACGATTTGCTACATTTCGACTTCATGGACGCGCCACCGGTTGAATCTCTCATCATGGCCTTGGAACAGCTCCACTCCCTGTCTGCCTTGGATGACGAGGGGTTGTTAACGAGGCTGGGTAGAAGGGTGAGTCAGATTTTTTAGTCTATTTCCACTATTTTCATCATTTTTAATAATATTACGATATTTTAAAAATTAGTCCGGGTTTTGCCACACGTTGAGCGCCATTGAATGTTCATTTCATTAAAATTCAAGCGCCATAAAGAGATTTTTCTAATATTTTTTCCAGTTTTAAATTGACGCCCCACGTCTGGCGCCAATTACACATAAACGTTCACTACTCGATCCTGAAATAAATTGATCTGAAAACGTTTTAATTTGATTTTAATATTCATTAAATATTGTCATTACTACTTATTATTTATCAAATGCTTAATATTTAGAGTTAACAAGTGTTTAATAAATTTTTTCATTGACAGAATATAAGTTGTTTGAAAGCAATCTGCCCAATATCTTTTTCTTTTTTGTTTTTATTAGGTATGTATGACTTTACTTAGAATTTAGAACTAAGGTTGTACTCAACAGTATCTTTAGTTTTCTAATAAACTAGGTACACTAAAAAACTGTAAAATGCTCTGCTTTGTCACATCTCTGAACTAACTCAAAGGGTTTGATTCTCTTGAGTCTTCTTGTCAATCCTGTGTTGTCAAGAAGCTGGATCGTCTCGACGTTGACATGTTGGAGGAATTGTTGTTCATGACTCCTGGCAATTTTGGATCTGGCTTGTTCAATAGTATCCATATCCAGGTCCCGATGGAGGTTATTGTTTTGGATGTACCGAGGTGCATCTACAATGTTTCTTAGCACATTATTCTGAAACCTTTGAATGGTTTGTACATTGGTCTGACTGGCACAGCCCCACAGCTGAATTCCATAAGCCCATACCGGTTTAAGTATCTGCTTATATAATCTATATAAGCTAATCATGAATAATTAGAGTGGAGTTTCTTCTTGCTTAATTCTAAAATGTCTTTCTGATATATAGGATTCCAGAATATCAGAAAACTTTAAGTAGATACATCTTCATTATATATTTTAGATCTTTATGTTAAACTTTAACAAAAGCCTGTGCCACATCAAGGAAACTTGTAGAACAGACTTTCTTTTCTTCTAGGGGTTTTTCTATTATATTTGTAATTCTGTGAATCTAATCAATAGTGGAATGTCTTTCTCTGAACCCAAATTGATATAACTGGATCAGATTATGTTCCTCTATGATTGGCTTTAGTTTTTAATAAAAGTTTTTCGAATAGTTGAATAATACAGGCAGGATAGAAATTAACCTATAGGAGGAAACTTCATGTGGAGGTTTGCCAAATTTTATCGGTTTCGCCCCACGTCCAGCGCCAATGTAATGAGTATTTTACTACTTGATTATGTGATAGTCCATTACATATTTCAAGGGCTGTTTTTATTGTTTTTTTTTTATCAATATTGACAGCTGATAAGATTATCTGACTGTTTACTGTTATTACTGTTATCGCGCTTGTGTTGTATTCTTTTTAGCTCCATTAGATTGTAAAAGGAAGATGTTGGGCTTCATGGGAATGGTTACATTTGAGAGTGGAACAGATCTGTTTGCAATGGTATTCCTCTGCTCTGCCTGAAATGGTATTAAACTTGAGTGGTTGTAATATCTATTCCACTTACAAATGTAACCGTTTCCGTCGACCGAAACCCAACCCCTTCGTTTTAGAATCTAAAAGGTGGTCCAACCAAAACGCTAGATGTTAATTGTAAATAAAACAAAAAGTTTTCAGAAAATTATCTTAATATTTGTTATTATGATAGAAGGATCTATGACAATTATGTGTGAAACAAAATATCGGCCAAATGCTCGCTACGGCTTCGGTGGCATACCTCTATCCGATGGTCCATATTTTCAATGACTCTGAGACATAATTGAGCTTCAATGTCGTTAATGTGCCGAATTATCTCATCCTTTAGCTCTTGAATTGTTCTTGGCTTATTGACGTACACTTTTTCTTTTAAATATCCCCAGAAAAAGAAGTCCAACGGTGTCAAATCACATGATCGTGGCGGCCAATTAACATCGCCACGACGTGAGATAACACGGCCATTGAATTTCTCGCGCAAAAGTGCATTGATTCGTTGGCTGTGTGGCAAGTGGCACCATCCTGTTGGAATCACATATCGTCCAGATCCATATCCTCAATTTCTGGCCACAAAAAGTCCGTTATCATCTCGCGATAGCGAACACCATTCACGGTAACTGCTTGGCCGACCTCATTTTCGAAGAAGTACGGCCCGATGACGCCGCCAGCCCATACACCGCACCAATCAGTCACTCTTTGTGGGTGCATCGGCCTTTCAACAATCACTCGTGGATTCTCATTTGCCCAAATGGGGCAATTCTGCTTGTTAACGAATCCACTGAGGTGAAAGTGTGCCTCGTCGCTGAAGATGATTTTCTTTGTAAAGTCACCATTCACTTCTGTCTATTCAACCAACCATTCGGCGTATTGACGACGCTTGAAATGGTCAGTAGGCTTCAGCTCTTGAGTCAATTGAACCTTGTAAGCGTGTAAATTCAAATCTTTATTCAAAATTCGCATCAGTGATGTTCCTGAGATGTTCAATTGTTGGGCACGACGACGAGTCGAGGTTGACGGCTCTTCTGCTACACTATTGCGATGCGATACAATGTTTTCCGCAGAACGAACTGGGCGAGTATGCACAGGTGTTTTCACATTTCCTACAGACCCGGTTTGCTAAAATTTGCGCACAATTCTCCCGATTGTGGACACATTTGGTCGATTATGCTGATCAAAAAAGTCACGAAGTGCACGAAATGTATTTTGATTTGAACGCCCATTTTCGTAAAAGGCTTCAACAATCTTAACGCGCTGCTCAATTGTGTACCTCTCCATGGTTGAATTTGTCAAACACTGAAACAAAGAAATGTCAAATTAAGTTAGGCAAAAAACTTGACGTTAAGGTGTGACTCACAATTAACATCGTGCATTATGGTTGGACCACCCTTTATTAGAGCTAAGAAATGCACTTAAAGCTAACTTGACATGCATTTAAATTTTGAATTTCCCAATGCATTTTTTATAAAATAATTTTTTTAATCAATTTACAATTCTATCGTATTAATCTGGCTTTTCCCCTCATGTTAGGCGCTAATCAACTAATATGGCCGTTTACTAGATTTTAAGTATCGTGTTGTCATAAAAGTTCGTTCAGTTTTTTCGGTTCGGCCGTGACGTAAGTGGGTAACTTGGAAAACTGAACGAACTTTTTGGACAACCCAATACATCCGGTAAATAATACTAATTTATTTTTACGTGTCCTTGTTGCTGGCCCATATTAAACCCATTTAAATGTTCTGTTAATCACTTGTTAGGTTTCTCATGACTTTTAAATCAATTATGAACATTAATTATAATTATTATGTGGCGTAGATGGCCGAATTTCCCTTGGAGCCCAACCTCTCGAAGATGTTGATAATGTCGGTCGCCCTGCAGTGCTCCGACGAGATCCTCACGATAGTCAGCATGCTGTCCGTCCAGAACGTGTTCTACAGGCCGAAGGACAAACAGGCGCTCGCCGACCAGAAAAAGGCCAAGTTCAACCAGCCCGAGGGCGACCACCTGACCCTTTTAGCCGTGTACAACAGCTGGAAAAACAACAAGTTCTCCAACGCGTGGTGTTACGAGAACTTCGTGCAGATCAGGACGCTGAAGAGGGCGCAGGACGTCCGGAAACAGTTGTTGGGCATCATGGATAGACACAAGCTGGACGTCGTGTCGGCGGACAGGAACACCGTGCGAGTGCAGAAGGCCATATGCTCGGGGTTCTTTAGGAACGCAGGAAAGAAGGATCCGCAGGAGGGGTACAGGACGTTGGTAGATAGTCAGGTGGTTTATATTCACCCCTCGAGCGCGTTATTCAACAGGCAGCCGGAATGGTTAGTACTTACTTTATTTCTTGTTCCCCACTTTCTATACGACCAATATATTGGTAAAAGATATGGTTTTTTAAAATTTAATTTTCCATATTATGGTCGACTATATTTTTTTGTTCTGCCCCACGTTGAGCGCCATAGTTCAACGTATTCATTTTCGGCATTTAAATGACAACTTTTAATTGTACTTAATATTTAATAGAAGGTATTGTAAGACTACATATTCTCATTATTTTCAACAAAGTTTTTAGTTGGTTTCCTTTTATTATCGCTGTTTGAATTTAAGACGATTGTGTTCATAAAATATACTTGAAAGGCATTTTTAAAATGAGTTTCTATTCCTTTTTGATTAACTGTATAGCCAAGTAACTACTGATTTACTCGTTCCCCATATTGAGCGCCATGCATACAACTTGTATATTAGTAAAATATATAATTTTTTAAATTTAATTTTCATATTATGGCCAACTAAGTTTTTCTTCTGCCCCACGTTGAGCGCCATTCAACGGATTCATTGAAATCCGACATGGAAATGACAACTTTTCTCGTTGTTTTCAACATACCATTTTATAGTTTTCAATGTACGATTATCGCTCTCTGAATTTAGGATGATTATGTTTATAAAATATACTTAAAACGGCATTTTAAAGGAGTCTCCATTTCTTTTTGTTTAACTGTATAGCTAAGTAACTACTGCTTTACTCTTGTTCCCCACTTTGAGTGTCATGCATTCAGTTCGTATATTAGTAAAATATATAATTTTTAAATTTAATTTTCATATGGGTTCAACTGAGTTTTTGTTCTGCCCCACGTTGAGCGCCATTCAACGGATTCATTGAAATCCGGCATTGAAATGACAATTTTTCTTTTGTTGAAATTGTTCTTAAAGCCATACTATTTGAAGAAGGTGTTTTAAGACTATTCTCATTATTTTCAACATATTATTTTATAACTCTGAATTTGGGATGATTATCTTTATAAAATATGAGTGATGTTTTCAAAATGAGTTTATTTGTAGCCTTTATGTTCAATGCAAATTCGGCTGAATATTATTGGCTTGTTGCAGCACGTCGAGCGCCAATTATCAGGATATAGTGAGCCATCAATAAATTTTGTTTTGATATTTTTATGATTTACCAATTTAATACAGACAGATTTATTTTAACACGCCAATTTTAATTTTTTTGTCATTTTTCAATCATATCTATTTTTTTACGTTTTTACTTTTATTTAAATTCACCATTAAAATGCCTACATCTCCAAGCAATTTTTTTATGTAAATTTTACTCTGAATCACCAGCCTCACGTTGAGCGCCAACTAGTAATAAAATAAACTGTTGTATCCTACAATTACGCCTTTATTTTCGTTTTTAGGGCAATAATCATGAATTAGAGAATGACTATATGCACAGTCAGCCTTTTTCAGTCACAATTTTTCTTATTTTTAAGCTTTTATTTATGATTGTTTAATATCACTTATTAGTATAAGCAATATTAGTATATAATTTTTGCTCTAAATCTCCAGCCCCACGTTGAGCGCCAACTAGTAATGAAATAAACTATTATATCCTACAATTTTTTAGGGTAATATGTCATGAATTAGTACAAATGAGTATATGCACAGCCAGCCTTTTTCAGTCACAATTTTTTTATTTTTAAGCTTTTATTTATGATTGCTTAATTTGACTTAAAAATGCATATATCTCCTAGCAATATTAGTATATACATTTTGCTCGAAATCTGCAGCCCCACGCTTAGCGCCAACCAGTAAGTAATGAAATAAACTGTTGTATCGCACAATTATGCCTTTACTTTCGTTCTTAGGGTAATGCATCACGAATTCAAACTACGAAATAGTACGAGGTTGATTCAAAAAATAACGGGAATTTTCGTTTTTTTTTGAAAGAATTTTATTTATTCGTCTACATCGATGTTATTCCCTTCAAAATAGTCCCCATTAGATGTTATACACTCATGCTTATATTATACGCTTCTTCCAATCCCTGAAACATTTCTGGAGCTCGATCTTTGGGATAGCGTTTAGATCTCTCAGTAAAGCGCTCATATATGCTTGCAAAACGACGGACCTTTAAGGTTTTTCTTATTTTTGGGAACAGAAAAGTCACATGAGTCGCCATACCTGGCGAATATGGAGGCTGGGGCATTATTGCAGTGTTGTTTTTGGCCAAAAATTCCGAAACAAGCATGCATCGTGGTACAAAAGCCATGAATTGTTTCGCCAAAAATCCGGGTTTTTTTTCGGATTGCTTCACGCAAACGGCGTTGAGCTTGTAGGTAGTACTCTTTATTGATCGTTTAACCTTGTGGCAAGAACTTATGGTGCACTATACCAGTAAAATCCAAGAACACAGTGAGCATAACCTTTACATTCGACCGCACTTGTCGAGCTTTTTTCGGTCTTGGTGATCCAGAATGCCTCCACTGGGACGATTGAGCTTCCGACGTCATATTCATAAACCCATATTTCATCACCTGTTATGACACGTTTCAGTAGTTCTGCATCGTTGTTGACTTCATTTAGCTACTCCTGAGTAACTTCCATTCGCCGCTGTTTTTGTTCGACAATTTTGGAATAAATTTTGCTGCCACACGTTTCATACCCAAAACATCCGAAAGAATTTCATGGCATGAGCCAATTGATACGCCAACATCATCAGCGACTTTTCCGATTGTGATTCGGCGATCGTTCATAATCATTTCTTTCATTCCACATTTTCATGGGTTGTTGATGTGCTGGGGCACGCTCGTCATCTTCAACGTCTTCACGGCCTTCTTGCAAACGCTTATACCATTCGTAAACCATTGTTTTACTCATAGCAGACTCATTCAAGACATTGCTGTACTTTATTCCATTCTTATATGCAAAATTTAATGCAAATTCTCTAATCCATTTTTTAAATAAATAAATATTCGCCGATTGTACCAAAACACTTTACCTTATTGACAGTTGACGACAGACTAAACATCCAATATGGTTAACAATGTAGAGATCAAAAAGACTAGAGAGTAAGGAGACATAGCTCCTCGAAAAATCAGTGGTGGGGGTAGGACGAAAAACGGCGCCAATATGGCAGCCTCGCGCGGGATCTGCGCATGCCGTTTATCCTCGTCTATCGCGGGTCTTCACTATTTAAATGTAGGGTTAGGGTTCTATTGTGCTCATTATGTAAACAGTAAACAATTTTCGCGTGCATTTCTTTACAATTGTTGTTTCCGAATTGTTTGGCGAAAACAAGCTATGAAAATTTGGATACAGTATTTTCAGTCCTAAATACAAAGTATGTACAAAAAATAATAGTTCTGAATGCTTTTCTTTTAGAGCAAGAAATGTTATTGCATTTTTTCATCTGTCAATTATAGTTTTCTTTTGTGTCTGCCACGAGTAGGATATCGATGATAATTTAGCTTTGTGGAAATGAAATAACATAATGAGCTTTTAGTCTAACGAGTTTGAATCATCCACAGGAAGATTACATATTTTAACCATGGCCACAAGTGGAATTGAAAATGTCGTACTGCTATCACTTTTGCATGGGGAAATGAAGAAGTGTTCGATCTCGGAAGGAAATATTTTGTTTGAAAGTTTACAAAGCAACAGACACTCCATTGAATTGCCAAGCGAAAAATGGTATGCTGAGTCTGGTTTGGACACCAATTTAAACATATGCATTGATAAGAAGTTGAATGTGAATGTGTATTTACACAGTGAATATTTGGAATGGATGGAATGGGATGTGCCGAAGTCTGTACAAGATATTTTAAACATCCAAGAAGTAACCGATAGTTTTCCTGTGAAATTAGCTTGTGAGCTATTATTGTATGAAATGTGAAGTTGTTTTTAAACAATTACTAATCAATTGTATATATTCGGTTAATTTAAAATTTGCGATTTTGTGGTAATAACCTTACATATTTACCGACCTTTTTGTATGTTGCTTCAGTAAAAACAAAGCATTCAATAAGAGTACAATTTATTCAAATCGGTGTATTATGAAGGCAATACAGTGTGTGATGTAAAATCAATTAATTTTTCAGAATTAACGTTAGTAATTAGACATAAATTGAAGGGTACAGGAATAAAACAAGAAATGTCACAAAACTATTTATTCAAGAAAATTGAAATTATAAGTTGCATTCTAATGTAAGCGAAGAAATAACATTGCAATGAAAAGAACTAAACTAAACTACCTAACTAACTTTAACTAACTAACTGTAGTTAAACTTTTTCAATTCAACTAAAAGGCCATAAAAATAATATAAAATAAATAATATAGGATGTTACCTCTTATTAAAAAACGATGATAACCAAAAATCTTATTACGGAAACGTTCTGTGGGAAGTTCAAATTCATTATCGTTAAGTGAAGGAAAACTGGTATTTTGAGTTTTCTCTTTCTACTATTATAAAGTATTCTTTCCTTGAGCTGCATAATATTAAGGTAATACGGTGACGGCACCTCCAACCATTTTTCTCGTCTCTCACAGTCCTTAAACGAAATCGAGTTGTAAATTACTATTTGACAATTTACTTCTACATTACACTGCACTTTTACTATTTACTACAAAGTAAGCGTTACTATCGGTGTATGCAAACATTACAATACTTGTTTATCGAAAGACTTACCTCAGGAACTTTAAAAATTGTTCGTTTATTTATGGCACAATCAGGGCTGTTGCTGGAACAATTCGTAACGCAACAATATCTCGACGCTTTTGACATATTTAACGGAAAAACTGGAAACGCTCAAAACACAGTAAACAAAAATAAACATAACCTCGCTCGGTTCTGCGCAAGGACCGCCATGGTGCGGACGTTTTTCGTCCTACCCCCACCACTCGAGTTATTTCTCCTGTTCTCTAATCTTCTTGGTACAGTTACTTTTGAGACAAATTTGCCAACACAACAACGAAAAAATCGCGCGAATCAGACCAATACAACTCGCGAAATTACAAAATTCCCATTACTTTTTGGACAGACCTCGTATATGCAGTCAGTTCTCTTTGAATCACAATTTTTTATGTTTTTAAGCCTTTACTTATGATTGTTTAATGCTCAAATGCCTATATTTCCAAGCAATATTAGTATATAAATTTTGTTCTAAAGTTCCAACACCACGTTGGGCGCCTACCCGTAATAAACCGTTGTATCCTACAATTACGCCTTTATTTTCATTCTCAGGGTAATATATCACGAATTAGTTCAAACCACGAAGGAGTATATGCGTGAGGTGACCACCATAGACCCGAAATGGCTGGTAGAATTCGCCCCGGCCTTCTTCAAGTTCTCAGATCCAACCAAGCTCAGCAAATTCAAGAAGAACCAGAGACTGGAGCCCCTGTACAATAAGTACGAGGAGCCGAACGCCTGGAGAATTTCCAGGGTTAGGCGGAGAAGGAATTAATTTTTATTACCAATCTTTATTAATTCATTTTATATAAGTTTTTAGGTAATGATGATTATGTAAATAAGAACAATTTTATGTACAAAAGACTTTATTTCGTATTTATAAATAAACAGTTGCCCTAATCGTAATCGTGCATTATCGTTCTGACTCTGACTATCCTCTCCTTTGACTTACTGTTATTTCCATTATTATAGCTTAGCTTATCGTAGTTAACGTTCGCTGAAGGCACCCACTTCCTTTCTCTCCTAGACCTATCGTATCGCAAGTTATCAGTCGCCGTGCTGATATTCTTGCCTATACTGAAGTCCATGGTTTTTCTCTTTGGCACGTGTTGTAACGCGTATTCCCAATTCCCAGTCGCTTTAACGTCGTTCAGTATAGACACCATCTGGTTCAAAGTTAAACTCTTCCCGGAACCGGATCCCCATTGCAGGTACATATCCAACGGGAGTTTCGCCATTCTTAATCCTTCCTTTTTGGCTTTTGCCAATGATAACGGTTGATTATTAACCTAAAATACACGTAATTATTTGTTAAAACAAAAAACAGTCATCGACCAGGGTGTTACCTTATCAACGATTGCTCCTATGATGTAAGTAGTATCGTGGTCAAAAGTTGTCACTTCTTCCCGGCAGTGTGGCGTGAGATAGACCAGTTGATCTTTCGGAAACATGTCCAGGTAGCTCTCCTGGTGGAGGTTAAGTGGAAAGAACTTTTCGTACATGTTTGGAATGTACCTATTCAGTTGTTGTATAAGCACGCTTTCTGGGTCCACATTGCATAAATGAAGATCGAAGGGTTCTGGGGAACAATTTTTCTTACTTTAATACTCGATACATCCAATATACATTAAAATATTACAAAATTGAATCAGAGTTCCCAATGTGCAATTTTTTTAAATTTAGTACAATGCACAATCCCAAGCTTAATTAATATCGAACACAACCTCGACGCAAGGTCTGCTGAAAAGAAAACATCGTTGCTGTGCGTGAGAGTGTACGGGAAAACCCGAGGCAGTCAATTTCTCGTCATTCACAAGAACTTGGCCTTTCTGCGACTTCAACTTGGCGAATTTTGCGTCAGAACTTGGATCTGCACCCGTATAAAATCCAACTGACCTAAGAAATTAAGGTAAACGACCATAGATAACGTCGTGTGTTTGCTGATTGGCCTCTGGAGCAGTTGGAAGTTGATTCAAATTTCGCCAAAAAAATCATCTTTAGCGACGAAGTCCATTTTTGGATGAGCGGATGTGAACAAGCAAAATTGTCGAGTTTGGGACGATACCAATCCACACGAGATGCACCAGCACCAAATGCGCCCCGATAAAGTCACTGTTTGGTGTGGATTTTGGTCTAGCGGAATCATCGGTCCGTACGTCTTCTAAAACGAAAGGGGCATTGCCATAACCGTCAACGGCGAGCGATACAGATCGATGATAAGCAACTTCTTGTGGCCTAAACTGGATGATATGGATACGGACGACATGTGGTTTCAATAGGACGGCGCTACGTGCCATACAGCGTATGCTACAATGGACATTCTGCACAAGCAATTCGAGGACATGGTTAACTCGCGCAACGGCGACGTGAACTAGCCACCGAGATCGCGCGATTAACGCCTTTAGACTTTTTCCTTTGGAGCTACTTTGGAACTAAACAGCAAACAATTGATGCCCTCAAAGTCAACATAACGAACGCCATCCAACAAATTCAGCCAGATTTATGCGACGAAGTCATCGAAAATTGGATCTCCCGAATATATGTATGTCACCAAGCAAAGCCGCAGCGGACATTTGAACGACGTCATCTTCCATACTTAATGCCATAAAATATTCTTTCAAATAAGAAAAATTTGAGTAGATATCTGACACACAACTTGTTTTATTTACATTTAAAAATCGAGCGTCCTTATTGGAAGACTCTTTACTCTCTCGCCCACGTATGGCGCCATATTTGCCGCGTATATATCAACAATTTGAACTTCGAATTAGTTACAATAATAAACACTTGAAATACATGCGCATTGTATCGTCACAATGTTTTGCGAGTCCGTTTTTGGCCTCACGTCGGGCGCCAATATTTGATGTAATTCAATGCTTACGATTCAATGCAATGTCTTAAATTATTCTCAGGATATGTTTCCGCAAATTCATCCACCAGTTTGTATATTTCATAACGACAATTGTTAGTCACATGACTTATATTGAATTAATACATTTTTTACTTAAACAAATAAAAATTCCCATATTGCAATTGTAGAGAAATCCCCCAGATTTTTTTTTCATTCTTCTCTACGTATAAGTCATACATACATATTTAATTAACACTCAATTCAATTTAAACAAAGACCAAGAAAAACAGGAATTAATCAAATTAAATTTAAATTTGATCAAATGAAAATTGATTTGACAGGTATTTCTTAAAATTGTCTAAAGCTGTATAGTAAAATTAAATAGAAGACCAATTTAGACTGGTATGGTTTCCATTTACAAATTCATTTTGTATGCTTCAAGTAAGAGACGTTTTAGTAAGAGAAATCTATCTTTCAAAATTAAATACCCTTAGACTCCCGTTATTAATTTTCAGTTTTTAATAAGTATTTTTTAGCAGTTAGACATGTATAATAGATCTGTTTCTATTAGTTCACTTAATATTGCACGCAGCCTTATGTCGGAGGCCAATTAAATAGCATAGGCCATGTAAACTGTCATTACTCAATACTCATACTTTTACCCGACATTTACTTGACACAAGTACTTTGATATTAACCTCAAATCTATGTTAAATGTCGTCATTAATATAATTTTTATTGCGGTTAAGCGCTGTCTACACATATCTTCATGCTATCTCCAATAATACTAATAATAATAATAGTACTTTTATGCCTACATTTTATATCTACATCTACAATAACTTTTAAAAGTATAAACCCATTTAATGCATTATATGGATACATTTCTACCTATTAATTTCAAACGTTTTACAATTCTGCTTGGCTTCATGTTGGGCGTCACATTTTAAATGTGTTCATTGCTGCCCCACGTTTGGCGCCATAAATAATAGCACGTTCATATTAACTATTTCAGTTTAAGTCGCCTAGTTAATACTTGAAGTAAATGCGTATTTTACTACTTAATTTTCAGGTTACTTGTATGTTTTTAATGTCTTTAATTTTACTATTTTATTAGCAATGACATTATTTTTTATTCAACTACTTCGATATTAACCTCAAGTTTATATTAAATATACGCATGTTTCCTAGAAATTTAGTACATTTCACAAAACATAACCAAAAATCTATGAGTATGGGTGTGAATCCTCAGAATCAAGTTGGACATTTGAACTACCAGCTTGACAGCAGTTCTTTTATTCGTCAAAATCTTTCAAAATATGCCAGTGATATGCACTAAAAACCAAAACGATTGTTTCGCAACCGTCACAGCCAGGGTCCAGGCGAGGAAAAAACTAGAAAGGGAAAATGAGTTAGCCAATCAGGCAAGCGACAGAAGAATTCTTTACGAGTATAATATTCATTCATCCATTCTAGACATTCCAAACTTTTTCGATCAAACCCTTAAACACCGAAATCGACACAATCTTTGCTGGTACGCCAATTCCCAACTCGACAGCCAGGAGGAGGTTTAGCGCCAAGAGTTACGACGCTAGCATAAAAGTATACTCTATCTGAAATTTTTGAATATACAAATACATAACGGTTAATTTATTGTAGTCAGATATTCCTGATACATGTGAGATAAATGTGATGGGTATTAAAGGAAGAAAGAAAAATGTGCAAACTGAAGCAAACTTTACCGAAGATGCAAATGAAAGAGTAAGTTATTTTCAAATAATGTTAATAAATTCACAAATAAATATAACTGCTTCAATATTGGTATTATAAAGAAGTTTATTTTTTATCGCAATAATTTGACTGAATTTTGTAAAATTAGTATTTAAAAAAAAATTAAAAATAAAACCATATCAAAGTATAAATGAAAACTTACGATCGTGTGCTCTATTTTCCGCAAATAACAGCATTAATTGTTTGGCACAATTAAAGTTCTCCCGTCTAGTCATATCCGTGTGGTATCCACAATCGACGACTAACTTCTGTCCAAACATTATAGCTTGAATAAGTCTATTGTTATACATTTGATTTATGGTAGTATCGTAAAACCTAAGGAATATGTTATTGTGTTTTAGGTCATATTTTAAGGTAAAATCTTCAATAGTCTCCTCAATATTTTCATTTCCTTTATCTCTGGTATCTTTCCATTCTTCAAACTGTAGTCGCCTCTCTTGCTTCTTCACCTAGTGCAATGATTAATTCGATGTCTATCAGGAGTTTTATATTACTTACCTCCCTATTTTCTTTCTTCTTAGATAGTTTAAATAAGTACTCCAAGTATTTCCCCCTCGCCGCTCGCGACTGCAAATTTAACAACTCTTTCCAGTGGTCGTGTGTCAGGTATGAGTTTTTAGGGACTGATTTCCCTTCCTGCCTCATTACCTCAGTCTCTAGAGCGATAACTTTTAGTTTATGTTCTAATTCTTTGTCCCCACCGGCGATCGATTCATAGTCGACTTCCTCTTTCCTCATCACATCCTCATCTGTAGGAACTGAGATGAATTATATTGATTTCATTTTATTATTATGCCATTACCTGTGGTCGAAGCAGTAGATGAAAATGCCTTTCGGAGGTAGCTTTGTACTAATACAAAATTCTTCATACTGTTCCTTTTCATAAAAAAGGATTTTGTGCAACTATTATTTAAAACTTTGCTTACGGCTATTAGTTTGGTACATTTTCGACAGATAGAAAACATTTTTATATCGAAATTAGCCACATGCCTTTATTTGAACGCAAAGTGAAATTATGCACCACACAGCATCTATGCTATGCACACATAACCTTTATATTTCGAAACGCATTTCCCTTTTAGCCATATGTCTAGAGAATCGTAGAATATTGAACCTTATTCCTCTAAATTCGAATTCCTGTTGGTCAGAATATACGTTGGTACGAATAGATGGCGCTACTTTGAATTGAATATCGTTAGGCGTCACCTTTTACAAACATGTAATGTCAGAAATGTTTGTTGTTGCTCAACTAAACAACTAAAATGCCTCAAACGAAATCAGGTAAAATTTGAGGTGTTTAGGAAGATATATAGCTACTGAGAATTATTTTGATATTTAGTTTGGTTTTAAAAATTTGAAATATGCCCGTATTGTCCGCAAAAACCCAAAGCAGCGGGTTTGAGGCTCTGGCAGCCAAAGTAGAAGCGAAAAAGAAAGAAGAAAGGGAAAAGAAAATCGCCAATGAGGCAAGTATCGGGATGGATACAGTTCTAGTTTGGTGGCCGAATTGCTATTTCATTACAAATACGTTTTAGGAGTTGAAAACTTTTTCGGTGAAAAGTTTAGATAACGAAAACGCTTCACAAGTCGGCACAATAGCAGAAAATTTAACAGTGAAGAAAAGGCTCAGTAATAGGGATAATGAGTCTAAAGTAGGCATTCTTATTGCTGGATTTTTTACGCGTAGTAACATATGCATATGTTTCAGTTAGACTATGGTATTTCTCTTAAATCTAGTTCGACAGGAGACAAACAGAAACAAGTACAAACAGAGGCCACAAAGAATAAAGAACCAAATAAAACTGTGAGTACGCCATTAGGATGATGTAATTCGAGAATGTAATAATGCAATTACTTTTTCTTTGAGGAAATATCAGATATTAAACTTTCTATTTCCATTTCATTTGTATCTTCTGTTTTATAGTTCTAAGTCGTGCTAAGGACATAGCAGATACTAACTTTCTTATCTTCATTTCATTTGTGTCTTCTTTTTCGTGCTTCCAAGTCTTGCGGTTAATTAATAAATATGAAATACACGTGAAAACTAAAGGCGAATATTATCTATGCCAATATTGAAGCCTTTTAATACAAGAAGAGTTCGAATATGAGTAAATGTGTTACTATGCTATTTTAGGAAAATGGAAAGAAATCGGAGAGAAGTTCCTCGATCACCTCGGGAAGCCAGAAGATCCAAGAATTACAAGAAATCCAGAAGCAGCTGAGTAAAAGTTACGAGCCCAAACCTGTAAGTGTTTGAGACGCCATCACATCCGACTACCAAACTTTCTCTTATAGCTCTTCGAACCCCGTCGTCCTACTCTGGAATCCATCAAGTCGGCCATAGAAAAGGCGAAGCAAGACGAGGCTAGTCGCAATAAGAACGTGGGAACGGAAGACGACGACGTCGTCACAATCGTTACCACCAGCGACGCCTCAACTTCTGTCGACAAGATTTTTAAGAAGAAGAAGAAGCAGAATAAGAAAAAGACTCCGGATATTGCATCCGGCAACCCCGTTGGTACTTCTTCTGTTTCCAACAAAACTAAGAAACGCGCCGCCCAAAGCAAAAATAAGAAGGTAGACGTGGACGTTAAAGTGAAGGCAAAAATAGTCGAAACCGAGTGAGACTGCTGAAAAACCGACTAATTGAAAATAAGTAGTTTGTTTACCCTATAAGCAATCGTTTTGAACACAATATACGAATTATATTTAATATGATTTTTGTTTGAATTATGGTACTAAATATATAGTGGGCAAGTAAATGTTTTGGTATAAATTTTTGAATAAAGAGATGCTGGGACAGGTCGATTTTGTTTTTAGATGCATTTGAAATTTTCATGATTAGATATGGAGACAACTATGGCCCCATTGCTGCAATTAATATGCAGAATACGAGGTGTCAGATGTCTGATAATGTTCAATGGATAATAGAAGGGATACATGCAGTTTTCATTGAAGGTTAACGTATTGACAGGAATTGTTGGGTACCATTATTTTTTATTGACGGGGCATAAACTGCGGAAAAGTATTTGGAGTTGTCATAACAGCACATAGTTTGTTAAAATCCTCAAATACTAGGGCAGTTAGTATGGTATCAACATGATCACGCATCACTAGATTAATCTCGAGTTGTGTGTGATTACCTAAATACCCGTTTTCAATAAGTGGATTGGTAGAAGAAGAGCTACTGAGTGGCCAGCTAGATCTCCGGACCTAACTCCGCTAGATTATTTTTGTGGGGTTACTTTAAAGATACGTTGAGATAAACTCAACATATATCTGAATAAACCAAATACTATTGAGGCATTAAAAGACATGACAGACAATTTGAATACATAGTTCACTGGTTTTTGTTTTTATTAATAATTTTTCATAACGTCTGATTAATTTACTCGCTGTCTTTCAAAAAGACTATTATGTAACCTGATAAGATGTGTTATGTATAGATTTGTGCACTTTCATTAAATGTTATATATTTCTGTGTTTACAATATGTTCAAATTAAAGAAATGTAAGACGTTTTGTTGCGTTTTAAACAAATATTCGACTAATTTTTTTAATTCGCACAACTAGAGTTGTGGTACCATATAGAATGCTCGACTTACAATTAGTTCCTTCGAATTTTAGAGGCCTTCTGAGGCGAGTAAAGGTTCTTTGACTTCTACGCATCTCTCCCTAATTGTCAGAAATATCCCTCGTCTTACGGCCAAGTTGCAGTCGATGCAATTCATTATGATCATATAAAGACGATTTTGTTGTTGTTTATAACATTAAATTAAATGTCCAAGACGAAATAATGAATCCTTATAATTTTAATTATTTTTCTGTAGTTTGTGTACTAGACAGCTATGGTGCCCCTGTGATACGCCTATGATTTCGAAATAAGTGCTAGTCTTCATCGAATTGCTTACATCACGTCTATACATATTAGTTATTTTATTATAATGATTAACAATTCATTAATATCTTTATTATTAAATATAACAGGGTTCAGAAGAAATTATGCAATTATTATTTTTGATGAGTAGCTTGTGCGGTTTTAATGATGAATTATAAGTATGTGCCGGTCATAGAAATGAAAAACTAGAATGTCGAATGCGGTTCCTGCCCTTATCGGTATGCGCGGCCACTTTCGGCGTAGCCGTCATAGTGTGTCACAATTTTTAATTAGTTAAACAAACAACCCATTTGCATCGGTACCATCGATGGAAAGGGAGTGGTGGCTAACATTGCAGCCAAACGAAGCGAAATATCGGATCGGAAGAATTATTTGCAAAAAGCGCGTGACGCTTTGACAGCCGCCGTGTGCGCGAGCGCAGTACACGCCAGTCAGTGCAGCTCCACTCAGCAAGTATGTAGTTGAGACGTCCTGATAGTTTACTAAAAATGTCCACTTATATGTGGTCCTGCTCGTGTTGTTTGCGATTCAAGTTCAGCCCCGAGGAACTGGAGCAACGCTACAAAAGTCAGGAAATCGACAAAATGATAGAGAAAGACAAACAAGCCATGAAAAGGCAAGTGAAGCTGCTGCTGCTCGGAGCAGGCGAATCAGGCAAATCGACATTTCTCAAACAAATGCGAATAATACACGGGATCAAGTTCGAAAACTATCTAGTTAAGGAGTACCAGCAAGTGATTTACCAGAATTTAGTTAAGGGGATGAAAGTGCTGGCGGACGCTAGGGAAAAACTCGGAATCCCGTGGGGTGACAATAATAATGTTGACATTGGCAGGAAGTTGCTTCAGTGTGAGAACAGTGTGGTGCTAGACCCTCTACATTTCAACCAATACACCCCCTTGCTCTCCAGGCTTTGGCAGGACACAGGCATCCGCAGGGCCTTCGACAGGCGAAGAGAATTCCAACTGGTTAGTATACTATATGAGCTGCGTATTTTTGGGGTTATGTGTACCTGGATCTAGAAAATAATAGGCCCTTAAAGTAGGTACTGTAAGAAACAATCGAGGTACCACGATTTACACTTATCTCTACCTCATTTCGTGGCTCATGTAAATCTCGGCTACCAACTAAACGGACTAGTCTATTCTAGTAAGAAGTGACCTGGTTGTTTTAAAATTCAATTTTTTGTTTACGAACGTTTCATAAACATTTGTTTAGTTTAAGGTTATACCCTTGACTAAAGCTAGGTATTTGGGGAGTGAAATTGCTGGAACATGCTTATTTATAATAGTAACAGATATTATGCATTTATGATGTCATAGGAAATGTAGACCTCTTTCTAAATGTACATTTTTAAGTACAATGCTAATCTACATGCGTAGATAAAAATGCAAATTAGGTAATTATGTTGCATCTCACTACATTTGAACATAAAATATAGAAGTTTTAATAAACTTTTTCAAACTGTGTCGTAGATCGTGTTGAGAAGACTTCATTATTTAAATTAGGTATTTAAAAACAATACATGAAAATATCGTAGCCTGAAATATAAATATAACTTTTGTACCTACT
The DNA here is from genome assembly GCA_037954035.1 of Rosalia funebris. Lineage (NCBI taxonomy): Eukaryota > Metazoa > Arthropoda > Insecta > Coleoptera > Cerambycidae > Rosalia > Rosalia funebris. The sequence continues at coordinate 18,964,661 of JAZFAV010000039.1, read as the reverse complement.
TCATTTCCAGGTTTACAATTTTTTCACCCATTGGGTTATTTAATTTCGAGTAATGACCTTGTCAACTATTTGTACATATGTATTAAGTCAATTTGGGGTAATCAAACCATGTTAATAAAGTGTACAATAGTAAAAAAGTGATAGATCTTACATTTTTGTTCTTAAATTCAGCTAAAAAAGGCAGGGTGGTGTGAAGCACAGTAGTAAATTAGTACCTAATCTAAGGAAGGGCAAATAAAGCAAAATGATCATATAATAAAGTTATATTATTTACATTTCGTAGGTATACACTGGAATTTTTGTCTGTGTGTTTAGTTTGAGGTTAGATTTATAGGAAGGTAAAGCAGTCTTCAAGCAAAGCCGAAAATAAGTAATATAAAGCTTTCTACAAACAAACAATATATAAATATATGATTCTGAGACCTCTTCCTACTTCTTGTATACTTCTAAGTATTGGATTTATATACCCTTGATAATTATTTTTACAATATTTAGTTTGGGTGATTCAGTGTTGTACCATCAATGAATTACTCATCAGGATATTCAAAAGTCTATAATTAATGCCGTGTTGTTTGTAGATATTTAATTTGAGATTTAATAGATTAGGATCTTATCTAAATAAGGGCAATTATATTCAGGTCTTGCTTTATACGAGTACATATTTTAGTCAAGGCTATCAGTAATATTTGTACTGATAAGTTATAAAGGATAAATTGATATATAAAGGTGTATATATTTAAAGAGGTCTTCTTGAATTTGTTATTATTTTAGTTGACGTTACGTGCCCTAAAAAAGCTGGCTCACAACGACAAATTTATCAGATAGTTTCCTGAAATTTTCGTATTACTGTTTACACAGACCAGCTGATTATTTATTGAGAATAACAACTGTGTTTGTTAAACAAATTTTATCTGCATTGAATTTTTTCCTCATAAAACTCCATGGAAAGATGAGAAGGACGGGCTTATGTAATGGCAAATTAAAGAATTAAAACTGTTACATTGTGCTAAATTGATACATCCTGTGTGGTTTTACATATTTGGATGGATGGATTGTGAAAGGAACGTTGGAGGCTTAATACAATTAACAGCTGTAGGTATAAGTTTAAAATAATTTTACTTCTCTAATGTCAAACCAACCTTATGTCTTAGCTCCACTTGGAATATTTTCCCACGATGCCCAGGCTCCTTAAGTGCTAATTAAATTTGAACCTCACAAAACTAGGACAGAGCATGTATCTAAAGGAAGATCAGACATATTTTCTGATACATTTTTAAGGGTTAAGTATCGAAAATTTAGTTCAAATGTATGTCAAAATTATAAAAAAACATTATGCAATGGATATTTCTAATAATTCCAGTAATTATTTGAAAAGTACCAATAATATTGATTAGCTTGTAACAATTACATTTTGTGTATTTATATTTAGTTTGAATACTTGTTAGAAATGATTATATCGATTTAAATTAATAATAAAAAGGTACCAGTATAACAAGAAGTTTTCCATTAACACAGAAATCCAAAATGATAAAATTGTTGCCAAATTTTTTGCTAAATCTATGAAAAACTTACGTTATATGATTACTCATAAAAAAGATTCTAACACATAAAAAAAGTAAAACCATGTTCGGTGATGTACTACATTTCAACAGAAATATTAAATAAGTATACATACTTTTTATTTAACTCCTCAATATGTTCGTTTTTTTTTCCTCTTGATAATACATGTTTAGAATGTCATATATTATACATACATTACTTTTACTAGCTTGTCATTCAGGGGCATTCTAAAACATTGCATTGCCACTAATTTTATCCCACAACAGCCAAAAAGTCTGGTGAGATTGCCACGTGACTCACAACTTGGCGATGGTGCTACAGTCATTGGCCTTTCGCTATGTTATAATCACTAGGTAAACAAATAAGGTCAGATAGTTTTAAATTTAGCACAAACTCAAATAAAAGTCATTTGCACATATACAGGATATTCGTGTTTGTTTGTGTTATGTAATACGTTGATAGAAATAATAAGTTTATTAGAAGCAGTGCTATCGTGCTTGGCAAGAGTCAAAAAGGTTATTTCAATAGAACGTGTGTTTCGATATTGTAGACAAATAAATTTAATTAAGTTGAAAAAAATTGTTTCAAAGCGTAAGTGATATGTGTATAGAATTTTATCGAAACGATGGGATGGTTAATGTCGGTTTGGAAAAACCACATCCACGCTGTGTTTATTTTATTTCCTTTATCGTTATCTTTAGGGATAATAAAATAATGTATTTTTCACATTAGGATCGAGTAGAGTAAAAATAAAAAACATATACAAAGCTTTCAGAGAATAGAATCATTTATTTCTGTGTCAGAAGCAAAATTTAACAACCTATTATATTAAAATAACCTTGAAGAGGATTGTACATAGCATTCAACGTATGTCAGTCGATTTCATAATTCCTAAATCTTGTATTTTATTTATGCCCCACTTGACCCTATTACAAATTTATTACTAATTCAAGCGAGCATTAATTTTAGTTTCATCTTACTGCTTACATTTTTCCAGAATACGTGTTTTATATATTGTTTCCTGGATATGCATTTCCCAGAATTTCTCTAAAAATACTTGGTCTTCTTAGGTAGTAAGCCATGGAATTATCATATTTATCGCAGTTGACTAGATAGTACGTAAACAATACTCAAAAGTAGATTTTCAGGTAATGCTATAGGTTGGTTTAGCTAATACTTTGGAAATATACACGTATATATAGACTTTTAAAGTATTTCTGAGAATTTATACATATTTTTGAGTTAATCATCAGGTTTATTTACTATAAATCCCACTTTATCTAGTACCTGGTATATTATACAGGGCCTTCAATTCGACTGCAGTCTTTCATGAAATAAAATTTTTTAGAATTTGTGGTTTCAAGAAGACTTTATATTTGAACACCCTATAATATAAAGGGTTTACGATTTTTTTAAATTTTTATTTAAAAAAAAACGAAATAATGCTTTAAAAGATTAAAAATAACTTGACACATTATTTTAGAGTGAAAATGTTGTATAATAATTTTTTTAATGATGGATTATGATTGTGTAAGTACGAACATGAATTTTTTATTTTATAGACTTAAAAAGTACTTACGGCCTGACCGGTTAGTAATAATGAATATTTGATTTATCGAATATGGCAAAGAAGTTTCATAGGCTTTTAGCTTAAAAACATTATTTGCCATTTTTATAGCTACATATTCATCATCATGAGGTCATCAGTCCTAAGACTGGTTGGACGCTAACCTCCAGCTTCTCCTATCTTGTGCTAACCTACGCATTTCGCTAATTGTGCTACAACCTACATCCCTTACTATTTGCGAGCAGTAGTCTAATCTAGGCCTACCTCCGCCTTTATTCACTCCTATTTCTGCCTCCAAAATATCGCGGACTATTCCCCCATGTCTCAGCAAGTGGCCTACCATTCTATCTCTTCTCTTCTTTATGTTTTTCCACATACTTCTTTTCTCGCCGACTTTCTCTAATACTTCTTCGTTTCCAATCCTATCAGTCCACGGTATTTTCATCATTCTTCGGTAACACCACATCTCAAAAGCTTCTAATTTCTTCCTACTTGCTTCCCCTACCGTCCAGGTTTCGCAACCGTATAGTGCCGTGCTCCATACATCCGTTTTCAAAAATCTCTTCCTTGTTTCTAAGTTTATTACTCCCGAGCATAAAAGTGCTTTCTTTTTGTTAAAAGCTACTCGACCCTGCGCTATTCTTTGTTTTATATCTTTATCGCTTCTTCCATCCCAATTTATTTTACTTCCTAAATAAGTGAAGTCTTTAACTTCCTCCAATCTTTCATTATTAATTTGTACTTTCGTTTTTGCTCTGCTCTCGCGCCCTCTGCACACTAACACTTTAGTTTTGTTTTTATTGACCCTCATTCCGTATTCCTTTGTCAACACTGCCTCCATTTCGTTCAAAGCTGATTCTAATTCCTCCTTACTAGATGCTAATACTGCTATATCATCCGCGAATCTCAGCATTTTTAGTTTCTGTCCCAGTACTTTAATCCCGAAATCCACTCTATCTTTTACCACATTAATCGCCTCTTCGATGTACAAATTAAAAATTAGTGGTGATAGCGTACATCCTTGTCTTACTCCTTTCCTAATACCTACTTCCCTTCTTTCCCCTTCTACTTCTATAACAGCTACAGCTACGTATTATGTCAATGCTTAATAAAAAATATGTGTATTACTACAAATTTTACATTTTTCTTAAAACTTCTTTGAATATTTTCGATTAAAGATAAAACCATTTTCCTCAATTAGAGTTTTGGTAAAAAAGAGACCATTCATTGTGTATATTAAACCTAAGTATAGAAGAAAACATACATACATACATACAGGATGGATGTCCTTAATAATGGTGTTAACATTGTAATTGTATAATGCACTGTTGGTCAAAAAATCATTATTATATAATTATAAAACTATGTGCAATACCAAAAAGGGAGTAAAATTCAATAACAAATATGTTAGCAGTTTTTTTTTTTCAGCTTACTTTTATTGCCTAATAAATTAAAAATAAATAGAAAGCAAATAATTTTTAATATTGTCTGTAAAATTCTATGTAATCTATCATATAGGTACATACTTTCTTTTGCACAGGGTGGAAACATTAGAATTTGCGATTTTTCTCTATTTCAGTCTGGCAAAAACCCATTAAAATGACAGTTTGGGCGTTTTCGATAAAAATTCAAGAGGGTGTTAGAGCCCTCCGCGAAGTACTGTTGATGTGAGTGGAGAAAATCATTAAAAAAAACCTTCCTTTTCTGTTGCAGAGCGATTCCGTGGAATATTTTTTAAACAACTTAGAGCGAATATCCAGACCCGACTACAACCCAACGAATAAAGATATACTCCACTGCCGTAAGGCGACGAAGGGCATCACTGAGTTCGTGATATCCGTGAACAATATCCCATTCGTCTTCGTGGACGTGGGAGGCCAAAGATCGCAACGGCAGAAGTGGTTTCAGTGCTTCGACTCGGTGACGTCAATACTCTTCCTCGTCTCCTCCTCAGAGTTCGACCAGGTGCTGCTGGAGGACCGACGGACCAACAGACTAGAAGAATCGAGGAACATTTTCGAGACGATAATCAACAACGTCATCTTCGAGAGCGTGTCTATAATACTGTTCCTGAACAAGTACGATTTGTTGGAGAGGAAAGTTGCCAATCCGGAGACGGACATACGTTGGTACTTCCCCCAGTTCGCGGGCAATTCCCACTCGATGCAGGATGTGCAGAAGTTCATCTTGGCGATGTTCACCGCGGTGAAGAGACACCCGAAGAAGCCGCTGTATCACCACTTCACTACGGCCGTCGATACGGAGAACATTAAGGTGGTGTTTAACTCGGTGAAGGACACGATACTGCATCGAAACCTGGAAATTTTGATGTTGCATTGAGTGAGTATCGGCCTCGACGTGGGTTGTCTCAAAAGTGTTCTTTTGTCCGATAGGCTGTGTTAAACACAAGAATATTCTAACTTAAGACTGACTAAATTTAAATTAGTCTTAATGTTCCCTAGCTCTATTAAAATTAAATTCTATATACTATAGGCTCTTGGAAGTTCCATAACCTCCAATAGCCTATAGTGTCTCAACACTCTAACCGCCGAACTGCTTTTAATATTGTTTTCCGGCAGGCTTTGTCAGTCGTATTATGCTGACACCTATACTTACGTTCGGAGCTTTGTCAGTCAAATCCGACCGACGGTCTTTCAAATGTTTATGTTTACTGTGTCAGTCGTGCCTGATTAAATATGTGTGAGAATTAAATATTAGTTATAATGCTCTGGCCTCCTGGAAAAAAGGAAATAAAAATGGCTAGACCTGGCAGTACTGTTATTTTATTAAAGAAATATAATTTTTTTTTAATAAAATTAAAGAAATCAACTCAACTTTATTAGAGAAATATAATTTCCTTCTAAAAAAAGGCTAACATTCTGACAAACACATGTAACATGTGTGATAAATAATATTTTTATTTTCACAACAATCATAATGTTTTTCCTTTCTCACTTTCTTACGAGCCTCTGCTCTCGGCATGGTTTTGCGCAAATTTTCATAGCATACTACACAATTTCTGCGATCTTTTCTCGCCCCCATCTCGTTTTTTAAGCAAGTGATTAATTTTTATTTTTTTATGTCTTCTACTTTTTCTAGACCTGATAAATTTCTGCATATTTCTTCCCTGAATGTAGTTATTGTAATATTAGATCCGGTATTCATTTTATAAATTATGTATGCATTAACAATTGAAGGGTACAGGGGAAAACCACAATAGTCATATTTCATGAATTTAACAGGAGAGGAATGTTAAACTTAATATCTTTATAATGTCTCTAGAAAAATAACAGTCACAAAGTTGTATTTGTGCGACTGATGGACAATGTGCCAAAGAAAAATGTTACGGCTTGATTTATTTATTTTGTATACGAATTTCATGAAAAATATGTATGTACCATAAAACTCAGGGAAAAACGGATAGCTCCTTGGACTTTGTTGATTCTTCCCCTTTATAGTCAACTACCAATAAATCAAAATAAAATAATCATACTGAAAATGTACAAAATAAAGATGTAGCTTTTAATAGTAATATAAATAACAAAAACCAAACTTTAAGAAAACCGAGTTACTCATGTGTCAAGTGTGAAAAATAAGCTTGTGCTTCTTCACCACAAAACTTCTTAAGATCTTGTAAATCGTTGAATTTCAATTTCTTCATGGGAATCGGTCCTGCAATCAAAGCATTGTCTATAACTTCACAAATAAAAACATTAATCATTAACTTACCATTATATGAATAATCTGGCAGAAAGAATTCACCTTCTCTAACTTGTTCCCTCTGGCTGTTTTTTCTCCATCCACGAAGGATTGCTGAGTACGAAGGACCGTTATACGTGTCCCTATAATAAGCTAAACGAGGATGCTCTATCATAATTTTATATTCTCTAATTGGCTGGCATTTAAAAGGAGCAATCTTTTTATAATTTGGAGAAAGATACGCAGTCCACTTCCTAAACATTGCAGAATCGTCGTTCACTACTGTAAAAGGAGATGGTTTTACTCTTGATTCCCTAAAAGTGTCCATCCATTCATGGCATAGGTGTTTCAGCCCTACTTTTTTGGTTAAGTAAACCTATATTTTTGTCACATTCAAGATAACTGTGGCCTCGAATGGGAAATGTAACTTTTATCGAATCAAATCTCTTTTCTACATGAACGAGGTTGTGCAGAGATCGGCAGAAACGGTAATTCTTGTTTTGTCCACCACAAGAATCACAAAATATCTCTAAATACCTAACACGCATGTCCAAGAAATTGTAGACAAAGTGATCAACCATGGACCATACATCATTGCTCCCTTTTCTCGCTATGGTTTCTGGATACATATAGAAAATGCTCTCAGATGTAGACAGAACACAGATATTGAAAACGAACACTAGAAGTTGACGTTTATAGTATACATCATTTCTGGGTACAGCAATGTATAATAAATACGACAGCGTTGTTGATGACTGGACATTTTTGGCTTTTTCCCCTGTGATTGTTGGACCTTTCTGGTTCTTGCCCTGCGCGGCCATTGTTCTAACGTAAATTTCAAGCGACCTATTTGATTTTTCCCCTGTCTTATATCATAGGTTCCAAGATTTCATTATTAACTAAAAGATGGCACTACAATCATAAAATCGCGAGAAATGGACTTTTATGGTTTTTCTCCTGTACCCTTCAATTGCAACTTCTGTCAGTAACTCAAATACTACTTTCTGGTACCATTTAATACCTCTCCGAATACAGGTGCTGTATGAGAACATTTGATCAGATTTGTCTAATCCGATTTTTCCATTTTTACAGTCTAAGATTACTGTTGGCTTTTCTGTTCGGATAATTTATTTCGAACTTTTTTTGAAGCCACACACACTACTCCTTTCTAAATTATGTAAAGTTGAAAGCATCAGAACTTCCTTATTTTTCTTTGGTTCCCATTCAAAGACGACTATTCCTTCATCAGATTCTAATACATAAATTTCATTCAAATTCAACTTGTGGTTTATCACATCTTTTGGTATGTGCTTTCTATTTCATCTTATTGTGCCAAATGTGTTTTTTTTTTGTTAATAGGTGCTTTGCCAGTGTAATACGTGTGTAAATATTGTCCGTGTAGAGTATTCTACCGTCTTCTAAGCCCTTCGTATATATGTGCATCACTACTTTATCTGCCAAACCCATACCAGAACGCTCAGATTTACCACAGTAAATGGAACCATATTTTCATCGATTACCATTTTTTTTTACCAATGGTTTATACTTCTTGAAAGTTTTTTTTGTAATAAATCTAATAAAGGATTAATTTTCCGTAATCGGTTTCCGTCTGCCGGTATACTGTTATCGGAGAAATGATGAAATATTTGTTGGAAAATTCTTCCGAATTTCAGTCTCCCCAATAAACGGAAATTCAGCATGCTTTCCTGTGTACGCATTCCATTTTGGTTGGGTATTATTTGTTACGTTTTCGCCCTCATCTGAGTGCTCTGATACATCATGTTGCTCTTCATTGTCTCCTTCATCTTCTACCATAGAAACATCATGATCTGACTCGGAGGTAGTATGTTCAGATTCACTAGACATATACTTTGAACCAGAGTCGGTAGAAAAGGGATCACTTTCAGTGTGATAATTTTCCTAGTATGCTTCGATTTGAGCATCTGTCAGAGGTTTTTTCCGATCCCTGAGAGTAACTACAGTTATAAACGAACTCAAGAATCAAAATTTACATTTTTTTAGGTTTACATACATATGTATAACAACTTTGAAACAGCAATTCACAATAATAACCTCACAAAAACGTCTGACACGGTATCTGATGACAAAATGGTAGGCCATGTCAGTCGAAAGTGACTGACACACTGTAAACAGCAGAATCGCAAGCGCCATCGCTTGACGCATAGATTGCTATAAATACTAGGTGTCTTTGTATATACATGGCCTCTTAAGGAATATAAAACTTTTGAACTGGCCTCAATAGAAAATCCTATGTCAGTCTAATACGACTGACATGACAGCTAGAGTGTTAAAGTACAAGTTGATTTTAAACGAAATTACAAAAATGTGATAGCGACTGATTGTGTACAGGCCGAGCTCGGAGGCGGTGCAGATCGTTATGTGCCTCGAACATATCGCAAGAAACCAAAAAATGAGAGATTTTAATCGCATTTCGCGCGCATTTATCGTCTGATAGGGGATGAAATTGTTTTATCGTATCCACGATGTAGAATCCGGGTAATTTTTAAACGAAATATATAGAAAGAAAAATCGGTGGATATCATAAAATGAAACCCAATTTAACGTTAAGGAAAACTGATGTAACAATTTATTTAACTGGAACCATAACCCATTTTAGCCAAAGATTAAATGGATTCACGCCTCACGTATATATTTATATATTTTGTAGCAGTAGAGGAATATTCTCGTAAACCAAGCGTTTTAGTGTGTCTTCCACATAACTCGACAGTAATTTCACATTTCTGTAGTTTTTTATACTCGTATAGGTAAAGTAATATATTGTGTATTTATATAATCAATAATGTTTTATACCAATGGATGTTTTTAATTCTAACCGACGGATGTGCCTCGACGATATTCGGAAAACTCGCCACGTGGCTCTATCGAGATATTATGAGTATATATTTGAGAGGAAGGAGCATGTGATAAATTAACATTGTTTGGGTTTGAGCAAAATTGTCGAATTTGGTCAGTAATAGTTCGTGTGGGAAGTTATTCGGAATTATATTCTTCCTTTGTTTAAATTTTTTTCAGCAGAATAGGTACATAACCTGGCTTAAATCAGCTTTAACAAACCTAACCTCACTTAATTTTCCAATGTTTACCATCAATGATTTCTTCAAACAATCAAAGAGAAATATAACCCCACTTCTTTCTCGGGGCAATCAAGGTTCTTTTATGCTTCTACCGTGTCATTTAAAAAAAAATTATTGCCGATCCTCACAAAGAATGTAACTGGCACAAAAAATGATGTTAAGTTAAACAAACATTTGACGAGCAAACATGCGACGGTTTCTATTTGTAAAAAACAGTGAGAACTCACCTTTTAGTTTGAAACAATTGCAGAAAGTAAAGTTTTTGGTTAGGTTATGTTTCTTCAATCCTCTATCCCTTATTTTCTTTAAATTGTTTTTTAAATTTCAGTTTTTGAGTATTTTTCAATATTTTTCATAGGTTTATCATAGTTATCCATTTTTTTGCGTACAAAATCAGTAAAAGTTTTAAATGCCATAACAAGGATGTCATTTTTAGTTTTGTCTTTTTTTTTTTTTTTGTTGAGTTCAACCTTGGTAGGCATTGTTTCTTTTTTAAGTTTATAGGTTTTCACAGAATTATTTTAATTGTATTCCAATTTCTGTCATAATTGCAGATAATTATTTGGGGATGCCCGGAAAGAAACCTGATATTTTCAACAACTTGCTACGCCTTAACGAGATACAATAATTTGGTGGCCTAACTTTTTATTTTTAGAGTACCGTTTGAAATAATGGCATGAAAAACGTAAGTCACTTTATTGTGTACATATTTTTTGTAAATATTCTGAAGAATTTATTATTTTTATAAAAATTTATACATTAAAATGTATTTGAGAGATCGGATTTTTAGAGAGCGAGAGAGATGCACAGGCAGCTTTTTGATATAATTTTTACAAGATATACATTTACCTAAAGTAATTATTAATAAGTGTATATTAGAGAAGTGTTGACGAACCAGCCAAAGTTCTGCCTTATAAGATTGTTAGTCTACTCGCTACATCAATTTAGTAAACAGATTGTGGTTTAACCCACATTAATTACAGGAACCACTGTAGTGCCTTAGATGTATAGATTCTAAAATATACCTATATATTATTTGTAAACAGGTCTACATAGCTCTGTAATTAATTTGTACATACATTTTATTTCTTCAAGATATTTTTGTATTTGTTAATAAAAATTATTCTGAATGTGTAATATCTTTCTCTTTATTTGTTCCACGTTCACAGGTGAGTATATTTTTAGCCCGACAACACATCCCATGAAAATTGTTCAAAATATACTCGCAAACAAAAAATACATAACCGCATAGTTCAATAAGATGTATAAAATATACTTGCTGTGGTTCGACTGTTGAACATGTATTAATAATTTCAAATGTAGATGAAGCCACATCAGTCATCACTTCATCAAGAAGACTATGTTCTGAAAGTTCTGAGTAGATGATTAGTATGATTACGTTCAATTAGTGGTTGATCAAGGTCAGATAATTATAATAGGATTGTAATAAAACCAATGAACTGAAAACCAAACTTTAGAGTTCATTGAATAAAACAAAGTTAGGTAACTCGTCCCACAATAGTAATTATTAATCGGTAGATGGCAGCACTCTCGTGCCAATAAATTGTATAACAACATCTTCCGTATTCCCATCCCATCTAATGTGTAAACGTACAACAGGTTACCTACATAAATCTGTGAAAGGAAAGCAGCTATTTTCTATGACATCAATCAAGGATGTACATCCTTTTTATTTTTCAGCTTCTTCGAGTAGACCACAAATTATAATAAAATATCAGTTTCCACCAACAACATATTTCACTCACTCTGTAATAACCACTTAAAACTAGCGAGTACGCAAAAGATACCTATAAGACAGAATTTATACGAGAAATACTATTTGAGAATAAGTAAGCGCCACACGACTAGAGGGCGCTTTAGATGGAAAATATCAATTCAATGTGTAATGGCATGAAGAAATGTAATACATTTGTAACTTTTAAATTTACAATAAGTCGTGAAAATGTTCAACCAAATATCTAGTATAATAAACGACCTATATGGAAACATTAAAAATTTCGAATTTTTCGACGTACAGACCCCAGACGATTTATACAAGTTATTCTTTTTCTGTCACATATTCTCGTGGGTGGTAGTCCTTTGGAAACTGAGGGCATGAAATATTTTACGTAAAACCTCCGTGTAAAATTCATGATGCCTGAAATTGTATGGTACCTATTTGATTTGTTTAATAAATAATTTGAACAATCCTAATATTTGAATTCTTAATCCGCGCTTGCGTACTTTTGAATACGTTTGTTTACGTACATCATTTAAAAGTCATGGAGTTTACAATGTTTTATTAACTATTTATTGTTTATTTGTACTACTAATAAAAACGTACTTACGATGGTAAACCAATTTATTTCGTCTGTTCATATCCAGAAACTAGGTAAACATTTATTTTTATTGTTGGTCGAGACCTAACCTCAAACAACATTTCTTACAGGACATAAAATACAGGAAATACGCGAGAGAGCCCTTTTAAACATTATTTCGAAGCTTGACAACGGTGTACTATTTGATAACGACTTGGCTAGAAGTAAAGAGCTCCTGGCAAAGTTATTTCATTGGTTTCTTTTGGAACCATGTACGTTGGAAGAAGTTGTTTTTTCGTTACTTAAGAGAATTATAAAGGTAAGTTTTACGTAAACAAACGTTATTATCTAGGGCTTTTTATTACAATTTTAGTCTGATAGCGGTACAACTTTGATTAGCCACTGTGGAAAAGGGTCTTTAAAGAAAGAACTGACTCAAATTAGGTCGTACATAGATCCCCAATATTATCCACACTTGGATGAATTATCTAGGCTTATAGATGTGCAGGAAGAGCAAGTAATAGTGCCACCTTTAGAAAGTGATTTGCCTTTAAGTTATAGAACTGATGCTTCTAATGACAAAAATTGTTTTATACCAACACTGGGTTCAACGGCTACACCTTTAGAAGGCTATATAGTAGAGGACCCTTCAGTTGAACATGGAACTGGGTAAATTTTTCTTAGTTAATATAAAATCTATTCTAGAGGAAGTAATATGCAAGTTTTTCAGTATAGAAAAATTCTCGGACTTACATTCTATAAAAGATGAACCAGTAACTTTTAGACTCGAAATAGAATGTAATGAAAAAGATAAAAACAATGAGAATCTCCCAAACTATTTTTTGCAATGGCAACCACTTATCGAGGCTGATAGGCATGTGTTGCAGTCTGTTGAGAATTCTTTGAAGAATCCTCCACAACCTTTAACTTTATTACATTCCTGTGAGTTCTTTATTAACGTTCTCTTGCACGACTTCCCTGCGGAGATATTTTTACAACGACCTACAATAATACTGGTAAAAATTCATGGTTGAATTATATTTTATGGGGGTTGATAATTTTTGTTTTTGTTAGGAATTCTATTCATTGCTGACTTGTGGCTCTGTACGCATAACTAACGCCGTTCTAGGCTGTTTACGTGACTTAACGATAGCGTTATGTGTGAGAATTAATCATTGCAATGATGTTTGCATGCGAAATTCTAAGACAGATGTAAGCTTTGACTTTGAAATATGACAAGTATTTTATTTTTTTTTTTTTAGCTTTTACCTCAGCTGATTTCCGTTTCCAACACTCCCACTTCGAGTGTGAACAGAAACTCTGAAAACGATGATATCGCGTCAAATATTAGTGAGAAATTTGAGAGGCATGCAGATGTCGTGGCGCTTCAGAATAATCAACTTTCAGTGCCACGGTATTGTTTTATGACTGTTTCCATGATTTTTAAGTATCTCTGTGTCAAGCATGATACATTTAGAGAAAACAAAGTGAAGACTAATCAGGTAGTAAATGGCTTCTTAACTTAATGCTGATTTCTCATGTAATACTGGATTAAAATCAAAGTACAGTCAGGGAATTAAAATTATTTGAATATTAAATATTAACTTATAGCGGTACAAGTTAAGATATAAAATATATGCTTGGTAATTTTCTCTTTGTAAGATATCACTGTCTTTTTAAATAACCCTTTAAGTGTTTTATTCCTTTTTTTTTCCAAAATTTATTTAGGTTGGTGTGAATTTATGTCTCACATTGCTAGACAAGCTTTTAGACTTGTTATGTCTAACCGTTAAAGTAGGTATTTGGGACCAGCAGCAGAACGAAGTTACATTGGGAGTATTAAAGTGTTTTAATGAGATTCTGGTTCATTATGCGGAAGCTCTAGAATATTTTAGGTAAATATATACATTAGTACATTTGTAAAATGTCTTCATTCATCTTTATCGCAATTTCTTACAGTCATCGTATTTTTATAATATATATTAGAGTCAACTTTATATAAAAATTGTGCATGGATTTTGTTATTTCTTGGTTTTTTCACCTTTTTTTTTTTATTGAAATTTGATATCCTAGGTTATATTAAATGTTTTTGTAGCTTGATATTCTAAGCTAGCCTGTTTTTATGACATAATGCCTGCCCATAGCGGCCATCTTGTGTCTTTCACTATCTTTTTTTAGGTTAGAATCTATTACGTCTGAAGCAAACTTAACATTCCGTGTGATATATTTATATTTACTACACAATTGTACCAATCTGCTGAAAAGGCTTATACCAGTGACTAAAACTGGATTAATTTTACCTAGAAATTTAAAGATTGCTCTGTCAAACAGTTTACTGGACGTAAGTTTAGGCAGACTTTATCCAGAAGTGCACAGTGCAATTTTAGAATATGTCGAGGTAAAAAATTAATTAAACACAAACTAAAACGATCTAAGTTTGTATTTTTAGAGCTATTGTGTTAAAAGCGGGATAGACCATCTAAAAAAGTACCGAGATGTGAAAAAAGTGTGCCAAGGTATGACAGCTACAGTCAGATTTTTAAAAGAGCACAAATCCTTGGGAACATTTGACAATCTTAAGTTGGCGAAAGCTGCCCTACCCAGTATAGAATTTCATAAAGATTTCGATTTTATAAGGGCACTTGTTGATTTAAGTTCAGAAAAGTTGACTTTAGGATCCGATAATAAGATGATAAACATCGCTGAAGGTAAAAATATGATTAATTAATAATAAAAATATGATTATATATTAATATATTAAGTGTAGGTTTAAAAATAGAATTTTTAAACAGAGGTAGAAGATTAGTTTAGAACATTATCTTCAAATTGTGTTAAAACTATATTAAAACTTGCTGAATATTTTTAGAAATAATTTTAAATTTATTGGCGCATAACATGATGGAAATTAGGGAGGAAATGTACAAGATGTGCCAGAAGAAAGTGATAGTAAACATCGGTCCAAAGTTAAATATGTCTAGTACTAACGCTGCTGGGTCAGAGGTGTCGTTTTTACTAACCTTTAGAATATTAACAGAAATTTCTGCGTTTGGCATGACAAGCGAAAATTTTGAGGTATGTATTCTGCTCAATCTATCATCGTCTGCATTTTTATTTTTCTATTTAGATCCGCCGATATGCAGAAGATATTTTAACATACATATTAAAGAGTAAAATCTTAGTTTGCGAGGCAGTGTATAATAAAGTGGTGGAAGCCCTAATACCTGCCTTACCTATCATAATTTGCCACGCGACAAAAGAATCGCCACTTGGCAAAACACTTATAACTCTTACGGATCCAGATACGGCAGCAAATAGTCGAATTCCATTAATTGTAATGTTAAAATGTAATATAGAGTTTTTGTTCGCAAAACAAGCTTATTTAAGAGACGAGGCGTTTTCAAGGATCTGTTGGATGTTAGCATCCCAAGAAAACTCGAGGGAAATGTTACCTAAATTCAATACTTTATACGAAACAGCTTTGGCTAGCGTTTGCCGTCTGAACCGAGTAGTCGACATTAATAAAATTCGATATACAGAGCACTTCTATCAGGTAATCTTAATGATTGGTTTGACACACATATCTTTATATATCGCCATTTTTTATAGCCTAGTAGCTTACATCAAGTAATGGATTTGTTGAAATCTCAAAACGTAGAACCCGTGTTGAGACGGTCCGCGTTAAATCAGGTAAGCGTCATGGTCGAGGATCCTTTGCTGCATCAGACATTTCTCGAATCGGGCGGCATAGACATAATAAAAGAAATAATGGAAAGGGCTTTGAGCGATCAGGATTACAGGGACTATCCTGATTCTATTGTACCTATTACATCCATTTTAAAAAATATCTGCTTGTATCACTCAAATGTTAGAGAGCAACTCAGTACAAATGTAAACATTTTATACTATTTATTAAGAGGTAAGTGCGGAGTTACGATTATAGAAAAAAATTGTAACATCAACATTTTAGGTTTGTTCTTATTTTTCACCGAGGAAAGGATGCAGCAAGATGCTGCAACCCTATTGTTTGTCATTATTTTTAAGGATTTTATTAAAGGCAGCCCATCCACGGCAACTTTTTCTTTACCTGAGGTTGTTTGCGAAAAGATTCATTTACCTTTCCAATGCAATAGTCATTGGAAAGTAAGCGATTACACCAGAGAAGATTTAAAAGGTATTTGAGTCCTCTATGAAAATTAAAATATTACTGTCGTTTTTTAGCCTCTATCGTTTCCGATCGCTGGTGTTTGAGTTCCATCCAAATCCAGTGGAATTCTGAAATTTTCGGCGGCTTCGAGGAACTAATGAAGTGGGACGAAATAAATTACGAGGATCATTCTATGCTTAATTTCGTGAACGATTTGAAACTGACTAGCAACGATCTGAGGGCGATAAAATCTTCGTCGATAAGTTTTTGTATAAAGCAATATTTAAATAGCATTCAGAATGGAACATCACATAGTGCTGTAATAGAGTCCATCAATTGTTTAATAACGTAAGTAAATTTATAATTTTTGAGTTACCACGACTTGGTTAATAATACTGTGGACCCGGTACTTATTTCTAATTTTTTTTCTCATTTTTTAAGGATAAGGTATTAAAAATGCGTGGTTTATTGCGTATGCTTTAATATCCTGGTGAGACACTTTATTGTCTATGAAATTTAAAATCGTGTAATAATATAATAATAATATAATTTTCGTTTTAGCTATATTTACTTGTACAAAATTTCAAAAACTTTTAATGAGGGCAATGATGAAAGTCTACTGTTACTGCCATGGGAGCAGTCCTTTGCAAGGTTTATTAGATCCTTGCCGTCTTGCGAGGAAGACGTTTTATTGTTGAAAAATGTTATACAATTTTTCGTCGTATTGGTACCGTTCTACAAATCGCTAGGTAATTATTATCAATTTTATATATTTACAAGGTGCGACCGATTATGTTTTAGAAAGGGAATGTTGGATTGTGACTATTTTGAAGGATAGTAGCCAGTGTCTTTTAGATTTATTAAATGTCGACAACACAACCGATGAGGACAATAAAATAATAGGCGAGGAGCTACTAAAGCTTATTACTATTTGCGTCTGTCAAGAGCAACATTATTTAGATTATTACACTCCTTGTTTAGTAAAGATTTCTAAATCTTGGACTAACGTTATAAAAATTATTGCCGACAATTTGAAATTAAACGATACCCAACATTTTTACAACTTAGGTAAGCTGTAACGATTTGGGCTACATACTAGTGATTATAATTTTATTATGTATTATTAAGCGTATTTGGATGCATTGCTCTCGTGTTTGGTCCATTTGACGGCTACATTAGGCTGGAGTGGTTGCAAATCGAATTCTAGTCCCCAGGATCCCATCCCTCAAATGATAGCTGGTTTATGTGAATTAGTGGGAGCCTTTCATTGTGGTAAAGGACCTACGGCTGCCGTTTCTGTCATGGGACTAAGCATTACACGGCATGTGCTATTAATTCTCAACCATTTATTAGCTGAATTGCAACATTCCAAAGCCAAGGTTGGTACTTATTTTTTTTTCTTTTAATTGCACATGTATTTTAGGTAAGTACAAACATTGATTTGGCACAATTATATTGACGTTTTTCTTAAAGGGTTGGGAGGTATATTTTTTTGACGAATTCGATACCGGAAGCTTGTTGCGCAGTTTTTTAGCCTTGTGGGCTAGCAGAGACGTTGTTCTGAGGGCTGCGGCGTTGCAGTTATTTAGTGGACTGGTGGCGTCTCCTAGAGCTGCCATAGAGACTGTTAACGGTACGTTGACGACGTCGTTTTAACGTATTTTACAAGTCGTCTGTTTTAGAAGTGAAAATCGATAACGGTAACATTTGGGAACTAGCTTTTACCGTGGTCGTTGACCACTCCGAGGCTAGCGTAGTGAGGGAGAACGCTGCGAAGTTGCTCGCTAATCTAGCTGGTCACGTAGCACCGCTCTCTAATGTGCCAGCCTCTAATGTACCGGCTGCTTTACCAAAGGTAGATTTGCTCGAACTGGATTGGTTAATCTAGGACTTTGATCCAGTTTATTATAGAATGGAATTCGGCATACAATTCGGATGGTGTTTAGTGACAAGGAATTGATCTTAACGTTGCCGTGCATTTAACTAGATCTCTCGAATCTCGGTAACCTATTTGTTCAACGCGTGTTGAATACAATGTACCACGCTCAGTAAGATAAGAAAGTTGTATGCGTGAATTCCATCTACTATAACGAGCGATGGTGTTATTAAAAGAGAATATTTTAGGATTATGCCAGACAATTGTTGAGTCTCCTTGAAGAGTACGACTTTTACAGTCATTTAGATATAATTTTAAGTACGTTATTTACCATAAACGTGTCGGAAAATAATTGGAGGGGTTGCCAAATAGAAGGTACTTGTTTTGAATAAACTAAATAGCTTTATAGATCGCATTCACATTCACAATTTCGTATTGTAGAAGGTAAACGACTTTTATCCAAAGGTTTGTTCGGTTCAGACAAATCGTCGAACTCATCTACCGACAACTCGGGTAAAACCAGAGTGGGCACGACGCCGTGTTTCGTAAAGACCATCGGGATGTTTCTGTATAATATTATGAACTTAGCCGCAGATGACGTTGCTAATAAACTATTAGAACAGGGACTCGTTAAACTATTATTCCGGTAAATAAACCGATACTTCACAGTGGACGAGTTATTAATTCTGAATATTCCAGAACTTTATGTAATCCTGCGATGAGTGTCTCTAACACCAAGGAATTATCTATATACTGTGATATATTGGACATGAATACTGTTATTTGTTCGCTATTGGCTAGATTGGCGAGTTGTAATACAGCGTGCCTAGGCACTATCTTAAATACAAAGGACTGTCTGAATGTGACGCTTTCGTTATTGAATCATAAGATTTACCGTAAGTATATATTTTATATTTACTTCTTAAATATATTATTTAGATACCTATCCAAGATTGAGTATCGCTTGATTACAAGTATTTTGAGGTTACGTCTGTCAAAAATCAAGTTAACTTTTTTCCTAATTTGAAATGAAGAATCTACTTCAGGTTTTTAATGAATATGTACTTGAGTAAAGGAATGATCAATAAGGAAAATCCTTACTTGTATATTGTATATTTACAACTGTTTTGAATACTAGATGCTACGATTTCCAGTGTTGCCAAGTCAGTCGGTTACTGTAAATTCGACTATTTCGCATCCAAGCATTTTTCCCGCTTTCAGGTCAGATAAGGTTGCGTTGATCATCAATTTACCTCTGGGAACAAGTGAATAGTCGACCTTTTCAAAATCTAGGGGTACATTGGCAACCTTGTACTCTCCCTGCAAAAATTTCATTTATATTATACAGAAATTAGAACGATATAGGTGATCCATTAAAAATACACCAGGACTAAAAACAAAATAATCGAGCAAGGTGATTTTATTCTCGAGGCGATTATTGGCCACCACGTTCACCTGACTTGGCACCCTTCGATTAATTCTTGTGGAATTAGAATCGCGGGGAAATATCTAAAAATATTAATACCTTAAGGGTTAAATATCTTTTTGACCATCCTGCAAAATGTATTCAGGCCTTTCAAGGAGAAACATATAGAGAGGTAAATGTGACCTTAAAAAATCGAATTGTAATTATTAATGTATTTTAGTAGAGTACTTACGGCGAGGTAAGGACAATTTTGTGTTACACCTGCTGCTTTTTCCAATTCTCTGGTAATGCTGGGCAAATATTTCACTATAATCTGGCAAAAGGTATCCTGAAAGTTTGTGATGGAATTCCATTGCCCATCCTCGAACATGTAAATATGGAGCAAGCCCTTAAAAATTATTAAATCGTTTCAGATTTTTGCCAATAATTACCCTGTTCACACGAATTAAAAAATTGTACCATACTTTTGTGTGTACTGTATAGGAATGCGTAAGGTTCTGATTACCATTATATTGTCGTCCAGCTCAACTTTGGTATTCAGGCTGCCATCTTCTAGAATCTGTAAACCGTTTCCATCTTTGACATTGTGGGTAAAGGATATATCGTAGTCAGAGTTTGGTGCGCATGCCTCTATTTTATCTATCGTTATTTTTGCCAACACCTGAAAAAAAATCTTGTACCTTTTCCAAAAATACCTTGTATTTTTTACATTTTTAGGAGCAGCGAATCATTTTACATATGATGAAATTAAAAAAAATAAAGCCCGCCACAGGTAGGATTTGACGTTTGTCTCGGATTAGAACCGAACGACATACAACTGTTTCGAACTTATTAGTTCTCATCAGTCCCGTACACGGTATGCCGATCCAGGACAAATGCCGAATGAAAGTTGTGGGGTATACATTTTTATCGATTCGATCTATGTCAGTAACATATAAGTCGGAAATCGTGGAAGGAACTACCAAACCGCCAAGCAGTTATCAAAGTATTTCCCGAATAGCAAGGCTATTACATAATCGCTATAGGAAACAACTACTCCTCGGGCTAAAGCCCTGCCAGGCATTGAATTATACCTAAAGGAGATCCTCGACCCCTTTCTCATGTTTCTGCACGATCAGATAAGGTTTTAAAAAATAAAGCCCGCCACAGGTAGGATTCGACATTTGTCCCGGATTGGAACCGAACGACATACAGCTGTTTCGAACTTATTAGTTCTCATCAGTGCCGTACACGGTACGTCGATCCAGGACAAATGCCGAATGAAAGTTGTGGGGCATGCTGTGTACGGCACTGATGAGAACTAATAAGTTCGAAACAGCTGTATGTCGTTCGGTTCCAATCCGGGACAAATGTCGAATCCTACCTGTTGCGGGTTTTATATTTTAAAACCTTATCTGATCGTGCAGAAACACGAGAAAGGGATCAAGGTTCGCTTTTAGGTATAACTCAATGCCTGGCGGGGTTTTAGCCCAAGGAGTAGTTGTTTCCTATAGCGATTATGTAATAGCCTTGCTATTCGGGAACTACTTTGATAACTGCTTGGCGGTTTGGTAGTTCCTTCCTCGATTTCCGACTTATATATTACTGATATGATGAGATATTTTTTCGATTCCTTTTTTGAAAAATTAAATAAAATTTTTCAAAACAAAACGAGGTGGACGTGGCTCAAAAGTTTCATCTGTTTTGGATTGTATACTAATTTTAGGAACAATTCCCAACCTGAAGTTTCTCAACCTCTTTTAGTAGTTATTTCCGGCAAAATAAAAAAATAAATTATTTTTTTCTAAGGACTCATTTTTTTTCAAATGTAACCAGGGTGGGTTCCAGCGAATTATTAAAAATGAACTTTTTTCTTTGGTAAAAATTTTGTCTAATATATAATTACTGATATCAAGTGCTTATATAAGGTGTCTCAATTGGAACTATATGATTTAAATTGCACGCCATTTATGCTCTATTAAAGATAGGACGTCAATATTTAACGACCGTCATCAACAAACCATGCGACGTCAACATGCCTGTAATAGTATTACCAACTTCATTCTCAAACAAGTATGGTCTAATTACTCGACCACTCCAAAATGCGCACAAAACCGTAAATATCTGTGGATGTGTTTCTTTTTCGTGATCAGCATGTAGATTTTGAACACCCTAAATTCGACAATTTTGTTTGCTGACGTATCCGTCAAGATGAAATTGTCCTTTATCGCTTTACAAAATTTTGTTGCAAACATCAGCATCACGTTCTTTCTTTTCTAATACCCAATTACAAATGCACAACGTTGTAAATGGTCTTTAACTTTTAATTGTTATGTCAACTGAATTTTCAATGCTGACAGATGCAGATCTTTCTTTAAAATCCAATGCGTGGTGGCTCTTGACAGATTAAATTGTTGTGTACGACATCGAATTGATGTGTTTGGATACTCCCGTACACTTTTTCTCGCTACAGCAATATTTTTATCTGACCGATTACGTCGAGGACGTATTGGTATTGTCTTATCAATAATAGAACCAGTCTCTTCAAATTTCTTAATTAAGTTACGAACTGTTAACTCTGTAAGCGCTTCATTTTGTCCTAATTTTGTGTGAGTGTTTTCAAATGCAACTGTAAATGATCGCTCACTTTCATAAAATAGTTGTACACAAACTATTCGTTGTTGAACTGTTAATTGCGGCATGTTGACGTCGTATGGTTTGCAGATGACAGTCGTTAAATATTGACGCCCTATCTTTGACAGAACACAAATGGCGCGCAATACAAATTCTATAGTTCCAACTGAGGCACCCTATAAAGTATAATTTACCGTACACGTTTTTTGGCAGTCAATTAAACCTAAAAATAAATAAGTTTGCTTAATGTTACTTCCATGTACTATTGAAGAAGAATGTAATGAGACACTTCATTGTAATATAAGCAGTAATTAATTAATTTGAGAGTTTATTATGCTGTTGGCCTAAAAATAGTGCGACCCCTATTGACCAAGAGCATAATTAACACTTAGATTAAATCGGAGGTACATATGAAAAGTCTCGCATTACATTCTTTCTTAATGGTAGATACTTTTTCAGGTATAGGTCGTGTTTTTTTTTATTTATTACACCAAAGAAGGTCGGTAGTAATGATGTAACTCTAGACGCTGTCGAATTGTTTTTTTTTTTGTCGAAAAAGGGACGTTTTTCTTTGGTAAAAATTCTTGTTACTAATTTGTATTGATATTTTGTTTACTTGTTTTGTAGCCAGCCTGGCTACGTTTGAAGAACAAGGTTTTGAAAAAAACGGTATTTAAAATTTTTGACAGAAAAAGTTTCTGGCTTTGCATTTTTTCTCATAATTATAATCCAAAACAAAAGCAATATGAAAGTCAGACGAGTTTTTATTAATGAAATAAAAAAATTATGAAGAAAACATCGATTAAAGGCCCTACTATATGTCAAATGACCCGCTGATTACAAAAAAAAATGCCAAAAAATACAAAATGTTCTACTTAAAAATTAAATATTTAAATTAAGTTAAAAAAAAAAAAAATCACCGTCCAAATTTTAAATTTATTTTAAAGTACTTAATAGACAATTCACAGTGTGTTTACCTACTTCATGTTGTCACCCTGTCCCTGTATTATAAATTATACAGATAATACTTACGCATGATGATATTAAAACAACACCGAACAGATATAACATTTTCTATTGCAGATAAAATGTAAAAATAATACTTCATATATATGTACGAACGAGTTTTTATTCAT
The DNA here is from genome assembly GCA_037954035.1 of Rosalia funebris. Classification (NCBI taxonomy): domain Eukaryota; kingdom Metazoa; phylum Arthropoda; class Insecta; order Coleoptera; family Cerambycidae; genus Rosalia; species Rosalia funebris. Next base: position 18,941,206 of record JAZFAV010000039.1, on the reverse strand, counting down.
GTTTACGTATGCTTTATATGTTGATCTGATCAGTAATTAACTGTTATAGATATCATCGAATTCAGTTGTGAATTATGAAAGAGGAAATGTTTTCCTATATAATTATGTTGGTATAATAGAATATTACTTAATCTCCGTTAAAAAAAATAATGGTAATTCAGTAATACTATTATATGAAACAAAGTATTATATGTCGTCAAAATATATGAGGTAATACCAAGTATACTCAAAATATAATTGAAGAGACTAATTAAATAACCGTCTAAGTGCCAAAACTATCAATCCGAGAAAATGCACAGTATTGCTCCATTAACTTTGCATAAATAAAACAAAATTGAATTGATTCAGTTGTTTTAATGCCATTTAAGTATACAGTAATGGTTTTTACAAAAAAAAAAAGCGAAACTGTATGTCAATACAACTTAAATGTAAAGGTAACATTTTTAGAACGTTTAGAACGAAGTCAACAAGTAGTAACACAAATTATGGTCTAAGTGCATTAATAAGTTCTTAAAAAAAAAAAAACGCTTATGGTCAGGATCAGGTAAGTAGTCAATCATCACAAAATCATCATCACAATCACGTATCGTTTCTCGGCGATTTGAAACTGAGATTGGGAAATTTTCTTCGAAAAACTTGGTAGCAGAATCGATAAGTCAATATACTGTCAGGAAACATCTCTTTATAAGCTCGATACAAACGATGCACGTTTAAGTCGCGGCTGAGGTGTATTCCTTTGAACTACGGTTCTATGTGTAATGGCTTATTTCACATGGAACCAGATTTACATGATCAACAACCTTCTGTTCATCTTCGTCTGTATATTTTCTGTGCTTCTTTTTATTGCCTCTATTGTCTGCATATATATCAGGTCCCCACACTTTTTCTTCTCCGTCAGTGTTCGAAGTTTTCTATGGGTTAAGGAAAACATATCTTGAAATGTTTTTTGATACACCTGAGCTACTCCCCCATCTCCTTTTGGTACAGGATAATAAACCGTACTTGTTCTACTGTCCGCGGGATCTTCATATATTCCATGTCTTCTTCTTTTGATTTTGCCAATATGCATTAATCCCACTAAGTACGTGGACTGTTTTTCATTGTCACCCGTTTCATAGAATGCGTGGAACAACTTACATTTCTGCTCAAACAATGGACTCTGCAACCCAATTTGCATTTGCAGGACATCTACGATGAAAAATAAAGCACAATAATACACGATGTGACCAAAGCCTAAATCACCTGCTCATACTACTTCTTTTGGAGGATTCTTCGCATCTTTACAATGCCTTTTTGAGTCACGTATGATTTAGCACTGTTTCTTTTTTACTTCCTTTCTTGAATTTCACTGCCTTCCCCTCTCTTTCGCTTCATTTTGGTATAAAATCAACAACCCGTTCAGCACGTTTATAAACAAAGATCGCAGTAAGAATATAAGCAGAGAGAAGGTTATGGCATATAGACCATTAATAACAGAAAGCGGTGTTGGACACAATTTCTGCCATTTAGCGGAGAACAGGCGAGGTTTAAATAAAGCTTTATGGACACAGACCGGTATTTATGTTATTGGCGAAGCCACATAAACCACTTTGTAATGATAAAATCGAATTCATAAATTTTGGTATTTAGACCATTATTTAATTACACTCTTCAATTACTCATCTTAGTTTTGAGTAATTTTAGATGACTAAATATAGTTTTTTTGCTCCAATTTTGACAACCGATATGTTGATCCATCAAATCTCGATGAACTAGACAACGATCGTGGCTATGGCAAACCTATTTCTATTGATGTTATGGGTTTTATTATATTTTAGACAGTCACCTACCTCAGTTAGTTTACTTGAGAAACAAACTATGGGCCGAAATATACAACTTGATAGCAGCTCTGATAGAATATTCAGACAACGGAGATAAATTCAACGACAGGTCAGTCGAGGTGTTAACGGTATTGTCTAGAACCCTCTGCGAGTTGGGCAACGAGGCCTTTTTGGAAACTCTGTGCGAGTCTATCAGCTGTTTGGGTTCAAATGGTAAGCGTTTTTACGTGAAATAACATTTTTTTATGTCGTAACGATGAACTAAAAAATTAATAAATAAACTCACAATGCCAGATGATGTTTTCATTCAACAACCGATATCTCACCAACAAATGGTCATATAGAGTCCGTTAAAAAAATCATATTAAAGCTGAATAAACAGGTTATTTGGCCTCTTGCATTTATTTAGCCCGAAAAAAATTTGCCAAAAATAACCAATAACCACAGATCAAAAAAATACTATTTTCCCAAATTTCAAAGCTAAAAATTCCAAGCTTCAAAATGTTTTTTTTTTAATCTCGATACAACCATTGCTCATAAAGTTACAGTCTTTAAAAAAGCACTGAAAAATTTTCGAAATTTTTTTGGTCCCTTAATTTTTTTGAGGAGTGTAATTGCGCCTTTTATTGTCCAGGAGCATAATTAACACTAAGATTAAATCTAAGATACGCATGAAAAGTCTCGCATTATATTCTGTCTTAATGGTACATACTTTTTCAGATATTGGTCCAGTTTTTTTTTCTTTTTTGATTTACCACACGAAATAAGTTCGGTAGTTATGATGTCTAAAGTTTTATGTTATGAACTCTAAACGCTGTAGCTTTGTCTTTCGTTATCAAATCGGGAGAAATGAATTTAAAAGAAAGCTTTTGATTTTTTTAAATCGCGGTAGAAATATTTTCATGCTGAATAGGTTTCAAACGAAGAACATTGTTCCATTTAAGTAAATTGTCTTTCAGTCGTTCTACTTTACTTTCACAGTTCTACTCCAGCGGGGACAAAACGGGACCCTGAATTACTCCACAATGACTATTTAAGATATCGCTAATAAAAATTGTATCCATTATTGTAAGGTATTGTTTCATAAATAGCATGTTTTTGTAGAATTGCAAAATTCGGCGTTAATCTCGTTGACCTCGCTGTTCAGGATCGAGGTTTACAGAACATTCGAGAGACCAAAGTCCACGGACCAAAGCGTCTTCGAAAGTTCCTCGTTGCAAGCCCTGCTAGATTCGGTTAGAACTCCGCGGAGCGTGATTATATCCGAAACCAAAGACGACATAGAGAACTCTGCACCACTCGCAACTAATAAAAAGAACGTTAAACACACCCCTAAGAGCTTGGAGAGATACAAGATGAACTTGTTAGAGGAAGCGTATTTTGGCAAAGTTTTTCCAAGCAAGCTCGATAGGGACATACCCGACGACTTTGAGGTGAGCTTCGTGGAGAACAACAGCGACGCCCTGATGGCCGGCGCCGAGATATGCAAGATCCTGCTACACCTCTACGACATCTACGACCTTAAAACCGACACCAAGAAACGCGCCAGCGTCATGGCAGCTCTGACTGGCCTTCTGTGTATATCTAAGGAGGCGAAGCAGTACGCTCTGCAAAAGGGGTTGGTCCAGATCGTCATAGGACAGTTGAAGGAGGTCCACATACGACTCAGTTTGGAGTCGGTGGACTGTCTGAGGAGGGTAGCGGATAAACGCAGGGTTTGCCCCGTTCTCAAGGAGGTCAACGACCTGATAGGGCTGCTCGCGAATTTCATGGTTAACGATGAAGCAGTGAAGTCTGAGGCGGCGTCCCTGAACTTGGCGGACGTTATCCATAAGCTGTGGGTATGGTTCCTGGCTCAGAACGTCTACTTAGCCGACGTACTCAGGATGTTATGTACTTATACCACGGATTGCACCATGGGTAAGTACTTTTACTTTTTTCTTTTTGTTCCCGAACGTCAAAAATAAATTGCGTGGACAACGGTTTTCGTCGGCAGAAGAAGCCGTTGATGCGTTCAAAAACCATGTTTTGGAGATATCTCAAGCGGAATGGAAAAAATGCTTTGACAAATGGTTCCAGTGCATGCAAGAGTATGTAGATCATAAAGGAGAATATTTTGAAAAACGATAGAATAATTTTCAATGACAAATTAATGTTTTTTTTATTATTAGCATTAAAATATAGATAGTGCCCTTCGTATACAGATTTCTCATCATTACGTATCATTGGATGTTTTGTAAGCAATTGCAATCATTTTAGCTTGCCAGTCATTAACTTTAACAAGTCCAGTCGCCGGCTCCGGACCTCGCAAAACTCCGAGCAACATCTCCTTGTTGCACACCATAATTACCCTGATACTTAAAGAAATGGATCAAGTTAGCAAAACTCACAACTTACGCGCGCTGGAGTTGGCATTCAATGTTCTGCATAATTGTTGCGAATCTCTAGAATGCCGGGTCATGATATCGAAGGTAAATACGGCACCTCTAACCTAAGTATTAGCTACGTTATCTCGTGTTCCGTTTCAGAGTCACTTATTCCAAAGCATATCGCGACTGCATCCCGCCTTAACGAAGAGACAGAAACCGTGGGAGAGCATCGAGTTGATCTGGTTGGAGTTCTTGCAGACTTTCACGAGTTATCCTGAGGGTCAGGCGTCCATAGCGAAATTCCCCGACTTGTTGGAGCTGATTATAACGTTAACGTCGAGCACCAAGGCGCAGAATCGCCTGACGGCGGTGCTTGTTTTGAGGAATCTCTCTTTCTACCAGCCCAACAAACCTAGGCTGCTGAGCTCAGGTAAGTTTGCAGCAACAAAGATGTTACCCTATCAAGCCAGCGTAACGTCTAGATCGGCATAGTCGAACTCGTTATTATATAGAACTGCTGTCTCTTCCAATGAGTTTTCTGCAATTTGTTTATTAACTAATTTAATTCAGTAAACCTCGTCAAGGCAATAGACGACTATTTTTTTCATACTTTATTTTTTAAATTTTCGTTTTTTTCCGAAATAAACAAAAAAAAATCGATTTGTTTTTCAATTTATTTTGACGGTTTTTTTTCTGGAATTTTTGTTTCGAAAATCCAAATTTTCACGAAAATTTTTATTTCAAAATTTGTTTTTAGAATTTATTCGATAATTTTTTAATTTTCGAACATTTTTTGTCCGAATTTTTTCTCCCAACATTGTAATTTTTTTTTTTCCGAAAAGTTTTTTTCGAAATTTTTTTGAATTTTATTGTTGTTTTTTGTAGTGAGATTCATACAATTTTTACATACTAAACTCCATAAACCACGTCAGAGCAACGAGCGACTACTTTGAAAATTAAGGGATGTAAAAAAAATCCAAAATTTTTAGGGGATTTTCAAAGGGCTGTAACTTGGAGAAAAATAGTCGCAAAGCAATTAAAAAAAAGCAAGTTGAAGCTCCAAGTTTCTAGTTTTCAGATCTTGAGGTCCAAATTCCAAATTTTTCCTTCAAAAGGTCTACTGACTTCAATAAATTTTTTTCAGTGATTTCATCAGAAATTTTTTTACATGATTTTATCCTCTTTAATTTGAGCTGTCTAAAAGCCTTGTGCGATGATTTTTCGCTGAGTTATCGTCGTTCAAAGCAGAAAAGTCAGTTTTAACTTTGGTAATTAATTTCTTGGGAAATAATAATTGTACAGAAAATTCAAGTAGGGTTTTGAAAATTACAAAGTATTTTTTACAAGGCCTAGTTATTCGTTTTTGATCTTCAAAAGCAAAAACTTCGGTGCAAGAATGTTGAGATTGAAAAAGAGGTAAAAAATTGCGTATTTAGGGATATTCGGTTAAGTTGGCATAACTTTGCAAATAACGGATAGACTAAGGATGTTGACGGTTTATTTTAAACCTCGAAGTATCCCAAAGAAACTGAGAATTTTAAAAAGCTGCGATTTTTTTTCATTGTGTTTGGAATGAATGAATTTTTTCTTTTTGCTAAAAATCAATTTAAGGATGAATTTTTCATTTTTTATTAAATTCTTGAGATTGAAAATGTTTTTTTAGCAATAATACATTTTTTTTTATAAAATAATGTTAATTATTGTAAAAAAAAATTAAAAATATAAAGTCAAAATTGACTTTTTTGACCGACGATAACTCCACGAAAAATAATCGTACAAGGCTTTTAGACCCCCCAAATGAAAGAGGATAAAATTGTCTAAAAAAGCTTTATGATGGTATCACTGAAAAAAGTCCTTGGACCTTTTGAAAGGCAAGCAAAAATTTGGATAATTTTTCCGATGGCTTTCTTATGAATACTCAAAAAACCACTGATAGTTAGACTCAAGATCTGAAAACTAGAAACTTGGAGCTTCAATATGCTTTTTTTTTAAATTGCTATGCGACTATTTTTCGCCACGTTACAGAAAAATTACCTAAAAAGTTACAAAGTTTCCGGATTTTTTTACATCCCTTAATTTTTGTGCCTAGAGTATGTAATAATAGATATATAAAAGATTGTTTCATGTTTTATTGTCTCATATATTTGTTACTTAAGTTAAATTACCATTTAATTTACTTTATATCAGCATACTAGAATCCATTTGTATTTATATGGAACTGCTACCTGTTCCAATGGGTTTCTTGCAATTTTTCTCCCGACCTTTCCGTTTAATATGTATCATATTACGAATTTCCTGTATTTTTTCTCTGTCCTGTAATACCATTAAAATTTACCACCAGCTTTAGACGATTCTCATCTGAGTTATTATCGTATTTTAGGGGATTTTCTGAACATCCTGCAAACGAAACTCACGACTGGGTCCAGGGAGGAGAAAAATACCGTCGTAGTCATCATGTGGGCCTTGGCGGCGAACAGCCAAAAGGCCAAAATAATTTTAAAATCCGCCCATCTAGACACCAAGCTGCAAAACGCAATTAAGCACGGCCAGCTTCAGGCGGATTCGGGGTCTAAGCTTAATAACAATGAATTGGAGCAGATGTACTGTGTCCTAACTATCCTAAGGGATGGCGATAAGGTTAGGTGATTTTAGGGTTGTATTAAGTTTCAATTTGATTGTTTACTATTTTTTATTTATTTTACTTAAATGTACTTAATCTCTTTTGATACAAGCGACAAAATATATTTCTTTAATTATAGTTTTTAATAAAACTGTTGTCGGTTTGGTTGTTTTTATCATAGAATTACCCACAGAGACCTTCATTCTGACAAGACAGGTGCCAGATTCAGGTCAATATTGTAGTTTAATAAGTTAATTTTCGCCTTCAAGTGGAAGTTGCAGCTGCAGTGTATTGGTGCAACCTGATTTTATTACGAGGAGTACACAAAAGAATTTTTAATTTATTTATTTAATTTTTAAATAAAAAACCTTCAATCTCCTTCAAAGTACTCTCCACTGTCACTAGTAGACTTGTCTAATGTTTTATTCCATCGTTCAAAACATTTTTGAAATCCGTCTTCTGTGATGCCCGACACCGTCTCCGTCGGTTTTTCTTCACCTCGGCAACGTCGGCAAAACGCTTTCCTTTTATGTCTCTTTTCGTTCGAGGAAATAAAAAAGTCGCAGGGGACAAGGTCGTCGGGTGAATAGGGGGGATGGGGCAGAGGAGTCGTGCCATTCTTGGTCAAAAATTGGCGCACAGACAGGACAGTCGAGGCACGAATTTGGCAGCCACCCTTTTCATTCCCAAATCCCGTTAAAATTCGCTGAACTGAACTAGCAAGTCACTCCAGACAGCTCCACAACTTCGTCAATGGTCCAAGTCGTCGTCTTCCAGGATGATTTCGCGAACTTTTTCAACATTTTCAATGGTTCGAGCCGTGGAAGAACGACCAGAGCAAGATTTGTCATCAATTGACGTTTCACCTCTTTTGAAACGAGAAAACCACTTAAACGCTTGAGTTTTCCTAATAGCATCATCCTTGTAGCCCGTTTTTAACATATCAATACTTTCTGTGCTAATTTTTCCGAGCAAGAAGCAACACTTACGGCCGCGCGCTGTTTACGAGAATTTCAAAATCGACGAGCACACAAAACAATTACTAAAAGATTCACACAAGCCGAACGCAACCTTCTTTAGCGACGACACTTGGCTTACTGACTCGTGACTCAGGAATGGTAACTCTATACGCTCCCAGCAGCAGAAAGCGGTATTACAAAAACTCCGCCCACCCCACATCAGTTCGGTTTGTTTTGGGTACCCCCTCTTACAGTACCGTGAAAAGGTATTGTAACGACTTCAGTTGCATTTGGTAAACTTGTTGCATGTGTTTGTCACCGTAGCGCATCTCCATACGATCTACTATTGTTGTAAAATTCTGTTGACTTTCCGGAATAAATCGGAGTATATCGAGAGCCTCCCCTCTTAAGGCGACGATAAGAGCTATAGCCTTTTCCTGATGGTCCCAATAGTTTGCGCAAGCAGCAGCCTCGAATTGTCTTCGATATACCGACCAAGGAATCGAACCATCAAAAGTTGGTGCTGTCACCCTGGCTGTTTGTTGGACACCAGGTGCAGCACTTGTAGGACGTATTCTTAGTCGGTTAACCTCCCTTTGAATCTCTTCCACTTTTGATTCTAAGGACTGATTGGCTTTTTGTATCTTCTCGTCTATTTCTGCTTCCTGTTTAGTTAGCCCCGCTTCTAGCTTCTTTTCTGTTTCTTCCCGTAAGACTTGGAGATCCATCGCAACTTGTTCTTTTATCTCCTCTTGAAACATTCTCATGGCGTTGTGTACAGCTTTAAGTTCGTCTTTCATTTCCTCTTGGTTTGCTTTCATTTCTTGCTTCATTTCATCTTGTCCTGCTTTAATTTCTTCTTTCATTTGATCTTGTCCTGCTTTTATTTCTTGTTTCATTTGATCTTGTCCTGTTTTCATTGCAGCTAACATTGCTAGTAGCTCATTCATTTATTCCTCCATGGCCGCGGATTGGCTTCTAGTTCTTACTGGCATCCAATTCATTTATATTCAGAAATTTCCCAAAACCCAGTAGACGTCTTGTTCTCGACGAGACAATTCTGGTGATAGGTCACACTTGGGGGTTTTCTTGACTGCTATCGAAAATTCGAGAATGTTCTCTGATCTTGAAACGTCAATCTTCGACCTTTTCAGGATGAGACGAGTTCAATGATATGTCACACTTGTGGGTTTTCTCGACTGCTATGGAAAGTTCGAGAATGTTCTCTGACCTTCTTGAAACGTCGATATTAGACCTCTTCACGACAAGACGAGTTCAGTGATATGTCACACTCGTGGGTTTTCTTGACTGCTATGGAAAGTTCGAGAATGTTCTCTGACCTTCTTGAAACGTCGATATTCGACCTCTTCACGACGAGACGAGTTCAGTGATATGTCACACTTGTGGGTTTTCTTGACTGCTATCGAATGTTCGAGAATGTTCTCTGACCTTCTCGAAGCGCCGATCCTCGATTTCTTCAACTAAACCAAGTGTTCCAGACCTTTCTACCACGTTCTACCCCACATCTGACACCAATGTAACGAATTTATTAGAAAGTTCTTTATTTCTCGAACACTTATTTACAACTCAACTATTCACAAGTCCAACTAACTAACTAACTTTCTTTCTACTTTAACTTTATAAACTAACTTTCGCACTGTATATCACTTTCTTCGCACTGTATCGCTCACTATCGTGGTCCAAATTAACTAACTACTGGCCGGACGACACAATTCTTATATAGGCAGTGGAACGTCTCCAGACGTTTCTAGATAAAGAACTTTGGCGAACCTTCTAGTATAGAACGCACTGGAAGTCAACACCGCACGCTATCGAGGATTCGAATATTCCCGGCGGTTAGGATCGCTCGAGGCGTTCGTGAGAGTATAGACTCAAGCTTATATTTAATGGCATTTATTATCAGTGGCGGCGCGCAGGTTAGAAAATACGTGAAGAGTTAAGATGTGTAAACAGTTAGAAAAAAGTAGATAATTTTTTTTAAGACTTACTTATAGCCAAGCTTATAGCTATCTAATTTTTGTACAACAAATCAATTCTTCGATCTTTTAGTGAGGCGTAGTTATCTATTATATCTTCATAAAATGGCTGATCCTTCTTTAGTTCTAGCAACAATTTTTTCTCGATAGAAACAGTTGCTAAAGATTTCTTCTTGGGAGATGGTATTTCTTGAATACGTCTTTATACGTTTAAAACATGAAAAGCCTCTTTCCACTGATGCACTTGTTGATGAAATAGATAAAATTATACAAAACAGTTTGTAAGCTTCTGTAAAAATGTCTATGTATTCATTCCGTTTTTTGAGTAGTTCATGCAGAGGTATAATTCTGTAACTTTCATCACTATATAACAGCCAAATTTCGTATTTTAAGTCGTTGATATTTGGTAAATATATTTTCATAAAATTGTTCCAAATTTTCAAAAGCATTTAAAGGGAAACACGAGCTACATCGTTCAAATTTTGCAGTATCAACGAGGCGAACACATTTCAACTTTTCGCAGTCCTGAAATCTGACGTCTATTTCCATTAAAATATGGTCCAATATTTCATAAAAAGGTGCTTTATATCTTTTACTAATGGCTTCGTTAGAAAGACCAGCGTATTGTCGTTTTGTAATTTCTAATTCCATCATTCTACTTGCTTTATTAAAAATTGTCTTAAAAAAGTCGTCATTTCCCTTTTTGTTCAATATTTCACGTGTCTGTTTTATTTGATGCACGCAAAAATTAATATCTAATGGTTCTTTTTGTGGAATATCATATAATATAAAAATAAATAGATAAAATAATAAATAATGTAAACTATTGTTTCGTTTAAAATTGTCACTGTCAAAGTTGAAAAATCACTAATTATACGATCACTCAGTTGGTCAATCAACACATTAAAATCAAAAAAGCAAGTCTAAAAATGATGAAAACAACGCAAATTCAAAAACAGACCGCATACAATAATAGTTGCAATAAGTGCAAATCCGTCCATGGATTTTCTTCACGTAATTAGGAAACAATCTCTATAATTTTACATAAATAAGACAAAAGAATTATTTGTTTGAACAGAAAATACTTATATAGTATATTTATTGTAGGACACTTCATATTATGGTATTATTATTATACACTTCAGCAATGTTACAATGCACAACATTTTTGCCTTCGTCTATGACCGTCATAATCATTTTTAAATATCCAGTAGGAAACAGGGGTATGCGCAAACTGCTATAATCCAACAGTTGTTGTGGTATCACGTAGTGGCCCTAAACAAATTGATATTAGTGATTTGGCATAGTGGAGACAAAATACGTCACACAGTGGTCAATTTTGCGCTTGTAAGTGGACAAAATTATTTTATATATTGAGATATACGTAATAGTATTCTAAAGGGTGTTACAATAGAAGCGCAATATTTTAATTGCTGTGGGATTTTCTGAAGTCTCACGTTCACGACCAAGTGGGTATTCTAGGTATTCAAGGAGGCCTCATTAGACATGCAAAATTGTAAGTGTGTAAGTCTAACAGTATTTGAGTTATGGGGGGAGGGGAGGGGAGGGGAGTTCGAAAATAGCTCGAAATGGTACGTGTAATATTGCACACTGCCAGTGCTTTCCAAACTCGACTGACACTCCCGTGTGGTTAGATAATCGACTTTTTACATCGTGAATGGGTTTTTACTTGGTTTTATGATACTTTCATCTATAGGTATAAATGATTAGAATCTATTATATACTGTACAGATAATATGTTGCCCCATCATATTATCTGTACCTATTCGGTACAGATAATATGGGGCAATTAATCTACTTTCATACTATAACACTATAAGTGCGTTCTAGGAAAATAACTTTTTTTTTTTAATTTTTGTCCACCACTACATTCTCAATATTGACCGTTGCCTGTAACTTACCTTGGGTATAGGGCACTTGTGAGGAAGCCCCGCCGCCCTCATCAACTTGTAGGCCGTTTCCCCGAAATTCAAATTGAGGTCGTTACAAAATTTATTCTTCATGGCAAATAGTCTCTTGTAGTCCACACCGTCCGGGGAGAACTCGATAGTATTTATACTCTAAAAAAATTACTTTACAACCAATCTACTACTCATGCCCGATGTAAATTTTATAGAGTGAAATCTTCAACGTTTCGTCAGCCAGCACAGGTAAGTTAGTGAGGGTAGTTTTCGGGACAGTTGCTAGGCCGAGACTGGTGACCATTCGCAGAGCGTAGATGAATAGACTGACTCCCAAGAGATTCACGATTAATTATTTGGTAATATGGGGCTCGAACTAGAATTTTGGTTTGATTCTAGTTGATGATCGGTGGCTAAGTTGTGTGCATTCACAAGTTGAACAGTTGCCAATATTGCGAAAAATAATATAACGTCGATGCTCTTTGATACTGGGTGCTAGAGAATGCCCTGCTTGACCAATATCAATCTGATTATGTAATATGCGCTAATTGCACAGTTTTAGTAATTGAGAGAGTTGAGGTAGGGTAGAGAAGCATTTAAAAATTTTTTTATTCTCAGAAGCTTACAACTTGTGAGATTTTGAATAAATTAAAGATGCAAATCTTATTAGAGATTCGAGCTGTGACAGTTTGTAAATGAGGTTTCTGCTGTTAGAGATGGTGACGATATTGGTGGGAGTATACTTCTCCATTGACTGTCTGATGTGTTTTGTAACAATTATTTTATGAGGACATATTGAAGGATGAAGTTCAGGCTCAAAGCCCTCCGCAGCCTATATTCAGATGTAAATTTAGATAATGTACAGGGGATTATAAAGTCTGATGTGACATCTGACTGCAATATTGTTGTTAACATATCTAAACTATAAGGTATCTTTCAAAATAGTCATAAAGGTCATCTTTTTGTGTGCTTTCAATAGGATATGTAGTCTAAATTTATTGGGAGATTAATTCAGTTCCTGAAACGCTCATCATCATTAGGTCATCAGTCCTAAGACTGGTTGGACGCTAACCTCCAGCTTCTCCTATCTTGTGCTAACCTACGCATTTCGCTAATTGTGCTACAACCTACATCCCTTACTATTTGCGAGCAGTAGTCTAATCTAGGCCTACCTCTGCCTTTCTTCACTCCTATTTCTGCCTCCAAAATATCGCGGACTATTCCCCCATGTCTCAGCAAGTGGCCTACCATTCTATCTCTTCTCTTCTTTAAGTTTTTCCACATACTCCTTTTCTCGCCGACTTTCTCCAATACTTCTTCGTTTCTAACCCTATCAGTCCATGGTATTTTCATCATTCTTCGGTAACACCACATCTCAAAAGCTTCTAATTTCTTCCTACTTGCTTCCCTTACCGTCCAGGTTTCGCAGCCGTAAAGTGCCGTGCTCCATACATATGTTTTCAAAAATCTCTTCCTTGTTTCTAAGTTTATTACCCCCGAGCATAAAAGTGCTTTCTTTTTGTTAAAAGCTACTCGACCCTGCGCTATTCTTTGTTTTATGTCTTTATCGCTTCTTCCATCCCAATTTATTTTACTTCCTAAATAAGTGAAGTCTTTAACTTCCTCCAATCTTTCATTATTAATTTGTACTTTCGTTTTTGCTCTGCTCTCGCGCCCTCTGCACACTAACACTTTAGTTTTGTTTTTATTCACCCTCATTCCGTATTCCTCTGTCAACACTGCCTCCATTTCGTTCAATGCTGATTCTAGTTCCTCCTTACTAGATGCTAATACTGCTATATCATCCGCGAATCTCAGCATTTTTAGTTTCTGTCCCTGTACTTTAATCCCGAAATCTACTCTATCCTTTACCACATTAATCGCCTCTTCGATGTACAGATTAAGAATTAGTGGTGATAGCTTACTCCTTTCCTAATACCTACTTCCCTTTCTTCCCCTTCTACTTCTATAACAGCAGTTTGCTCTATGTATAGATTGTGTACTACTCTCCTATCTCTATACTTCATTCCCGCGCTCTTTAGTATCTCGAACATTTTTTCCCATCTTACGTTATCAAAAGCTTTTTCTAAATCTACAAATCCTATATAAGCGTTCTTTCCTTTTTCTATTGTTTTCTCTAACATTACTCTTAGCGCCAGAATAGCTTCGCGAGTTCCCCTATTTCGCCTAAACCCGAATTGGTCTTCTCCTAGTATTTCCTCCGCTCTATTTTCCATCCTCTTCTGCACTATTCTAGTTAAGATTTTTGACGCATGGGAAGTTAGGCTAATCGTTCTAAAGTTCTCGCATTTGTCGGCTCCTCTCTTTTTCGGTATAGTAACGATAATGTTCCTCTTATAATCCTCCGGCATCTCGCCCGTTTCGTATATGTATTTTACCAGTTCAAACATCCTATTTACTACTTTCTGTCCCGCACATTTCAAAATTTCCGCCTGTATTTTATCTACACCCGGCGCTCTATTATTCTTTAGCCCCCTTAGTGCTATTTCAAATTCCTCTCTCAATATAGGTTTTCCTACATCTTCCCTATCGATGCTAGATTCTTCCTCTAATATCTCTCCTAATTCCTGACCCTCGTATAAATGTCCTAAGTACTGCTTCCATCTATCCGCTTTCTCCTCTCTTCCTATCAGTATGTCCCCCGATTGACTCCTAACATTTCTACTTATTGTTCCTACATCCCTGAAGTTCCTCTTAATTATTTTGTAAGCCTCATCGGTCTTACCTACTTGCAACTTATCTTCTACTTCTTTGCATTTCTCCTCTATCCATTGTTCTTTCGCTTTTCTACATTTTCTAATGATTTCCCACTTTATTGCCTTATACGTTTTCAGTCCTTCTTCGTCTCGTCTGTTTTTGTAGCCTCGTCTCTTTTGCATTAAGTTTAAGATTTCGTCCGTTATCCAGGGCTTCCTAGCTTCCCTTTTATCGTGTCCTAAAACGTCCGTAGCCGCGGAAGCTAGACTATTCTTGATACCCTCCCACTCAGTTTCTGCGTTCTTGATTTCGTCCTTACTCGTTTTATTTATTAATTGATCTGTTTTCTCCTGGAACTTATCTTTCATATTCTAATCCCTCAATATGTCTACATTTATACGTTTCTTATCCTTCCGGGTTTTCAGATTTTTGAACTTTAATCTAGCTTTCATGACTACCAAGTTGTGATCGCTGTCTACATCTGCTCCTGGATAACTCTTACAGTCTTTTACTTGATTTCTAGATCTCTTCCTAACCAGAATGTAGTCTATCTGATACCTGTCTATCCCTCCTGGCATTTTCCATGTGTACCGCCTCCTAACGTGATTCTTGAACAATGTGTTCGCGACTACCATCTTGTGCTTCTCACAGAATTCTATCAGTCTGCTACCTCTCTCGTTTTTGTTTCCTAATCCATAAGGTCCTACAAATTCTCCTTCTTTCCCCTCACCTACGACTGCGTTAAAATCTCCTACTATTATTAAATTTTCATGACCCTTCACAAATCCTATTACCTACTCTATGTCCGAATAAACGGCTTCTAACTCTTCCTCGCTGTGGTTAGAAGTAGGCATGTATACTTGCACTATTACTGTTTCCAGTGGCTTCGAATCTAACCTAACCATCATTACTCTCTCGCTGTATTGTAGGTAGCTATCTACACACTGTCCTGCGTTCTTCCGCATAACGATCCCTACTCCCGCGTTTCCATTTACCGATCCTGTGTGTATTACCCTATAGTCACCGCTCCAAAAATCTCCTACTTCCGGCCAGCGCATCTCACTTATACCTACTATATCTAATCCTAACCTATCCATTTCTATCTTCAGATTTTCTAGCTTCCCTGCCTGTCTCATGCTTCTGACATTCCACGCTCCGACTCGTGAAATGCTACACTTCTTATTATGATTGAAACGCTAAAATTAATATAATTTTGGTAAGCAATAACGAAAATTAACTATGTACTGTAGTAAGTAATAACTAAATAAGTAATGGTTTTTGTATTACTTTCTCCTTCTTTCTACTTCAAATACGTAAATAGACGATATATCACTCACCCTGTATACTGTCACAAGTTTTCTGACGTTTTTTCCTGTCTTAATGGGAAATACCACATAATTATTTTTTTATTAGGAACACCCTACATATTTTTAAATTTTCGGTCCTAGTTAAAAAACACATTTAAGGCAGTTTTAAAAGTTTGATTTTAAAAGTCGGTTAAATAACACAGGCCAACATAGATTTTGTGATCGAATTTTTTTTGACTTTTTAGCTTAGTTACATACCATTAATAACAGAAACACTGTTTTTTTTTTGTTTCCATCTCGCACGAGTATTTGTAAATGTACATTTTACAATAATTTGTATTTTTAAAATCGAGGTTCTATAAAATTAAATTTTGTCTCAATCTTTGCGGAGTCCCCGTGTTTAATCGGTTTGAAACATACACACAAGTGTGGGGGATTTACCGAAATAGGCTTGGCGAAATCTAAAAGTATTACTTGAAAAAATTCAATATAAAAACCATAACTGGATGATTTGCGGTGATTTAAATATTGTATGAGGTCAGCAATCAGGGTATGTATCCCTGTTTCCTGTGCGAGTGCGACAGCGGAGACAGGCGACAACATTGGAAGAAAAAGGATTGGCCCCGAAGACAAAACATAACACCTGGTTTAAAAAACGTGTTTTATGAAAATTTGGTTTTGATCCGCAAAAAATTCTTTTGCCGCCACTTCATATTCAATTAGGATGATCGAAGCAATATGTAAAAGCTATAGATAAAAATGGGAATTGTTTTAAGTGCTTATATGGCAAATTTCCAGCTCTTTCTGAAGCAGAACTAAAGGAATATATTTTCGTAGGACCACAAATAAGAAAATTAATGTAGGACTAACAATTTGAAGAAACAATGACAGAAATTGCAAAAGAATCTTGGATATACTTTAAAAATGTAACAGAATTTCTTTTTGGATATTATAAACATCCCCAGTATGAGGAAATTGTCAACAAAATGCTGGATAAGTTTAGAAGAAACTTGGTTGTAATGTGAACATAAAAATTCGTTTTCTGCATGCTCATCTGGACTACTCTCCAAAATCTTGGTGCTGTTACTGAGGAGCAAGGTAAGAGGTGCCATCAAGACATAAAGGAGATGGAAAGGATGTATCAGGGTCGATAAGATTGGCGATGATGGCAGATTACTGTTGGACGGTGAAAAGAGTACATCCAACGAATGATTACACAAGAAAAACTACAAAACAAAGTTTTTTGTTAAAAATGGAGAGATTTTCAAAGAGAACATAAATTAGAGACTCACAACTATTCGTGATGTTGCTTTTGCTATGTCTTTTAATGTTTATTAAATATAATGTTTATTAAAATGTAGGTAAACTTTTCTTTAGTTTTTAATTCATTCTGATTCAGTTGATTAAAAACCTTACATGGGGGCAAAGCGAAAGGTAGATATGAAATCAGTGTAAATAATTCACTTATAATCACTTATCAAACCCAAATCAACTTTCAAAAGGTCATAATTTGTAGGCCTGTGTAATTAGTTTAGAATTTAATTTATTGAAGGACCCCTATTTTTCTATAGTTTTGTATACAGAAATGTGTAACCCCAGTGAGGTCTACATATAATTTTAATGCATACAAATACAGGATGTTCTATTTAAAAATATTGATTAGGTGTTAATCCACTATTGTCATGACAAAATAGTAGAAGTAATAAATAAATATTTACCATAAGCCGATTGTCCACGGTAATATTCAAAATTGCTTCTATGTGCAACATTTGGTATTGCCCAACGTTGGTGATGTTGGCCATCAATTTGATGGGATAGTCTTTGTCGTCACACATTTGAAAACTTCTCAAGGTGATCCTTGCTGTAATTAGCTAAAAGATATTTATCGATAGAGGCAAGTCATAAAATCAAAAGTGTCAAGATTTAAATATTGATTATTTTATACGATTAATGAAGATAAAATAGACGGTATAAATTTAAATGTTCTATTACAATATTTGGCGCAATTAAAAAACCTTAAGTAAACTAGAAGTAACCTTAAGTCATTAAGGAATAATAAAAATAATAATGAAACTACAGAAATAAGGAGTTTATACTCCAACCCATCTGCAAATGCCTTATATAATAAGGACTAAGCAAATTAGGTCAAACTATTCTACTGGCTATATGCCAAGCGCCGAGCGCTGAATTACATGACAAAAATTTGTCGTATTTTTGTCTCAGAAAGTTAGCACTAAAAATACAAATAGTTTCTTTTGGTAATGGAGTATAAACTCCTTATTTCTGTAGTTTGAATGTTACCCTCTGGTAGTAACATATAAGTCGGAAATCGAGAAAGGAACCACCAAGCCGCCAAGCGGTTATCAAAGTAGTATAGCAAAGCTATTACATAATCGCTCTAGGAAACAACTACTCCTCGGGCTAAATGTCGAATCCTACCTGTGGCGGGTTTTATTTTTTGAAACCCTCTGGTAGTAAAACTTTGCATTATATTGATGATTTCAAGTTTTTACTTCGATTTAGATTGTTCGAAACTACCAAGAGATGGCGTTTGGTACGTTCTAGTGCGGTGGAATGTAACAATGTCTACTAGATGTGAGCTTTATCTGTCGAAGGTATACTCGTTTACACTGCACTGACGAGACCCAAGATAGAAAGGTCGAAACCGGTCTGCAGTTAACGATATCCTGAGATAGGTGACACTTTGCATCTTTCTTGGTGGTTTTGGAACAATCACTGTGCTTTTAGTGCTAACTCTGTTAGACAAAAATACGACAAATTTTGTCATGTAATTCAGCGCTCGGGGTTTGACATATAGCCAGGAGAACAGCTGTTTTGACCTAATTTGTTTAGTCCTTATTATATAAGGCATTTGCAGATGGGTTAGAGTATAAACTCCTTATTTCTGTAGTTTGAATGTTACCCTCTGGTAGTAAAACTTTGCATTATATTGAAAATAATAATGGTCCTAGAGTCGATCCTTGTGGGACATTAGATGTCAGACAACATGATTTAGAACTATAACCATTGTACGATACATACAGATAAAGATATGATGTGAACAATGTTAAAAAGAACACATTAAAGCAGTTTACACACAATTAATCAGTGATCTATCCCTTTAAAAGCTATGGAAAAGTCCGCGTATACCACGTCAACTTGACCCTGGTTATAATAATTGCTCTCGACACGTATTGAGAAAAGATTGCTGAGTTAGCAACTATTGAATAAAAGCCGTTTTGCAATGGGGTATATCGAATTTTTAACACAAGGATAAATACGTTTATATAGGAATATCTTCAACACTTTAACAAAGTTACATAATATGGAGATAGGTTTGTAATGATCATGATTTGATGTGATGTTATTTTTTAGCTTTCTCAAAGCGTGTAATACATCACTTTCAGGGACGTCGGTAAAATTGAGATTAGGAATATTATTTATTTCTATATTAGAAGAGTCAGGATCGCCAGAATGAGAGGACAGGCCACCAAAGTCTTAGTACGACCTTTCTTCGACTGAAAGTTCAAGAAATACTTTAGAATTCCTGCTCAACATTGGTTAGACAACACTGGGGAACAAAAAAAATTACGTTGCCACAAATTTAAGATCGATTCTTGTGTCCTCGAGGACCCTAATTTCACATTATATCTTCATTTTACCTAAACTGACGTTTGTTAAAATAATGGAGACCTCTGAAATTACCTATTCTCAGGTAATATTTTCAGATCTCTATCGACACAAACAGGCCACATCAGTGGCCTGTTTGTGTCGATTTAAATATGGCCACCAAACTTCTTGGGCAGCAAAGTAGATATACTAAATATCCTGGTCACCTGTATTTATGGGATCGTTCTGAAAAAGCATTGGCAGCAAATTGTTTGGCCTTTGAGAGACGCTATGACTGTTGGAAAACCAACATTACCATTAACTAATACTGTCACCTCTTCACATCAAACTGGGTTTAATGAAACAGTTTGTAAAAGCACCGAACAAGTCAGGTGATTGTTTTAAGTACATTTGCCAAGCATTTGGAGCACTGAGTAGGAAAAAATTAAAAGCAGGGATTTTTGACGGTCTATAAATTTGAAAACTGGTAAAAGATTCAAATATTAACAGATGTATGACTGTTATAGAATCTGATGAATGGTTTAATTGTGTATCTGTAATTCAACATTTTTTGGATAATCACTAGGCAAATAACTACCAAGAACTAGTACATAACGTGCTAAAATGTTTTGAAAAATTGGGAGCCAATACGAGCATCAAGTTACATACAAAATTTTCGCCTGCGCCGCAATCTTTTTGCGGCCCCTACGGCGCCAGTAGTTTGGATACGTTTGAAATTTGCACGCGGGCGGCCAATACCCTAGGATCGGCCCTGTGCAGAACACCCGTTTCATTTCATCACGAGCCGCCACTGGTTTCTGTTAACTTTTCATAAAATATATCATACGCAAGATTGAGATCAAAATATGACGATAAATTTGACCGGTCGACCAGAACTAAAGCATTATACGAGTACTCGTATAAGCCATGAAGGTATTAAGTAAGTATTAATGCAAGTTGTTACGCTTTTTACTGGTACGAAAAAGTGACGCATTTCAATGGCTACATTCAATATCAAATAACTATCATTAATAATAATTAATAAGTTCTACCTGTATAATGATTCATTATAGTAATACATCGGCTGTAGGAAAATATTTTTTCTACTTACATTTCCATGTAGGTACAAGATACAGAATAAAATCCTTCTCATTATTGTGGATACTGACTGACCGCCGATTCTTTCGAATAATCATACACGGCAAAAAAATATCGAGAAATGCACTTTATTGTTTAGTAAAGCATATTAAATCCTTCTGGGTTTTAATGTGCTTTACTAATTTGTTTCTACGGTACGTAATATATCCATTCATGACCCCTAGATCTTAGATAACACGGAAGGTGCAATTAAAATTTTATAAAAATTAATTACACGGATTTATGCGTATCCTAATTCGATTAATTCTGCCATAATGTAATGGCAGTAGGGGAAACTGGGGAATAATGGCGCAGCGGCATGTTAGATGTCGAGTCGTAAAAAATAATAATAAATAAAGTAAGTAATTACATTTATTATACAAGGTGTCCTATTTGGAACTATAGGATAAGAAGATTTGTGAATAAAACTAATAATCTGTCGTGAGATGGAATTTTGTTTATACTACAATCCATCTGTAAATTCCTTAAACATTAAGGATAAAGCAAATTAAGCCAAAACAGCTATTCCCCCGGCTATATGCCGTCGGCGGGCGCTGAATTACGTGGCGAAATTTGCCGTATTTTGTTCTAACATAGAACTAAAAATACAATGATTTGTATTGCTCGAAAATCACAAGGAAGATGCAAAGCGCACTCTATCTCTGGATACCGCTAACTTCAGATCGGTTTCGACCTTATCTTGGGTCTCATCAGTGTAGTGTAAGCGAGTATGCCTTTGAGAAACGAGCCTTCACATCTCATAGACACCGTCACGACATAAAATGGAGACGATACGGCTACAAATGGAAAATATCATTTAACAAATGTACGATGTTGTAAATGGTCTGTGATCTGTTAAGAACTGTTAACTCTGTAGGCGCTTCACTTTGTCTTAATTTTGTGCGAATTTTTCTTAATGCGACTGTAAACGATCGTTTACTTTCATAAAACAGTTGTACACAAACTATTCGTTGTTTACCTGTTAATCGCGGTACGTTGACGTCGTCTGGTTTGCATATGAGAGTCGTTAAATATCGATGCCCTATCTTTGACAAAACACAAGTGGCGCGCAATTCAAATCCTATAGTTCCAACTGAGACACCCTATATATATCGGGATACAAATTAGTCATTAGTCAGTTATCAAAAAAGCAAGGTCGAGTTATCCTAGCTCCAACTACTCCTGCCCAAATATTTACCTTCTCTGCTCGTAGTTTTGGTTCTCCAGTACCTAGCTGTAATTTTGACGATCGAGTGCACCATTCGAGAGGGAAGTCGGTTAATAAGAAAATATGATATTTCTAATACAAAGAGGAGCGGTATTACACAAAAATAATATTATGTTTTCATTTCTGTCCTCATTTTCTTTGTGTTTTCTCAACTTATTTAACTAGATTCAGCATGAAAGTGATTATATAGTCTTGCTATATAGCAAGTAGTCAGAACTACCATTTTAAAATCGTATTAATGACAATGACATATCTCAAATAGTATCTCAAATGTTTTAATGTTCCAAGATAATGTACGAAGATGGTTCTATAGGGTCTTTCGATAGGGACGCTCGAAATTTGTTAGATTATAGCAACCATGTTGTTAAAGCAATATCTATCAAATTTATTGTTAATTATTCAGTGGTGTATGGCAAATCACTATGGAAGGTTATATCGTTCAACAATATGTGAAAATCATCAAATCTTATTCTCAAAATCGGTGCGCCGTTCGAGAAACGTTTTTATCCTCGCCACAACTGTTCCCTTGAGTCGACTATTCGGCGTTTGGTGGCCAAATTAGAGTCAACCGAGTCAGCTAAAACCTGTACGTCACCGAGCGCAAGGTCTGCTGAAATCATAGCTGCTGTGTGTGAGACTGTAGGGAAAAACCCGAGGCACTCAATTTCTCGTCACTCATAAGAACTTGGCGTTTGTGCGACTTGATCGTGGCGATTTTGCGTCGGGACTTGGGTCTACACCCGTATAAAATCGAACTGACCCAGGGACTTAAGGTAAACGACCATAGACCGTGTGTTCGCTGATTGGGCGAATGGATATGTGAACAAGCAAAATTGTCCGATTTGGGATGATACCAATCCACACGAGATACACCAGCATCAAATGCATCCCGGTAAAGTCACTGTTTAGTAAGGATTTTGGTATGGCGGAATCATCGGTCCGTACTTCTTCCAAAACGAAACTGGCATTGCTATAACCGTCAACGGCGAGCGGCGAACAGATCGATAATAAGCAACTTCTTGTGGCCTATACTAGATGATATGGATATCGACGATTGTGGTTTCAACAGGACGGCGCTACTTGCCACACAGCGCATGCCACGATGGACATTTTTCACGAGCGATTTGAGGATATGGCTATTTCGCGCAACGGCGACGTGAACTTGCCATCGAGATCATGCGATTTAACGCCTTTAGACTTCTTCCTTTGGGACTATCTTAAATCGCAGGTCTATGCGAATAAACCGCAAACAATTGATGGCCTCAAAGTCAACACAACGAACGCCATACAGCAAATTCAGCCAGATTTATGCGACAAAGTCATCGAAAATTGGACCTCCCGAATATGCGCCACCAAGCAAAGCCGCGGCGAACATTTGAACGACTTGATCATCATCATCATCATTAGGTCATCAGTCCCAAGACTGGTTGGACGCTAACCTCCAGCTTCTCCTATCTTGTGCTAACCTACGCATTTCGCTAATTGTGCTACAACCTACATCCCTTACTATTTGCGAGCAGTAGTCTAATCTAGGCCTACCTCTGCCTTTCTTCACTCCTATTTCTGCCTCCAATATATCGCGGACTATTCCCCCATGTCTCAGCAAGTGGCCTACCATTCTATCTCTTCTCTTCTTTAAGTTTTTCCACATACTTCTTTCCTCGCCGACTTTCTCCAATACTTCTTCGTTTCTAACCCTATCAATCCATGGTATTTTCATCATTCTTCGGTAACAGCACATCTCAAAAGCTTCTAATTTCTTCCTACTTGCTTCCCCTACCGTCCAGGTTTCGCAGCCGTATAGTGCCGTGCTCCATACATATGTTTTCAAAAATCTCTTCCTTGTTTCTAAGTTTATTACCCCCGAGCATAAAAGTGCTCTCTTTTTGTTAAAAGCTACTCGACCCTGCGCTATTCTTTGTTTTATGTCTTTATCGCTTCTTCCATCCCAATTTATTTTACTTCCTAAATAAGTGAAGTCTTTAACTTCTTCCAGAACGACGTGATATTCCATATTTAATGCCATAAAATATTCTTTCAAATAAAGTAGAATTGAATGCATATCTCACACATAACTTGTTTTATTTACGTTTAAAAATCGAGCGTCCTTATTGGAAGACCCTTTACTTCTTTTCTATTCACTTACACTTCCATGTAGACATAATATGACAATTAGGAGCAGTGTCATTTTCCCAAGTATAACTTTTTGCTAAACCCTGGAAAAATTCTGTGACGAAATGCATATAATAAAAAAATACGTTTCGCATACGTGTTTCAATAATTAGAATTAAATAGTAGCAAGTAACATCCGTATGTAACCTCGAGATCTGAGATAATATTTGTGTAATTAATATTTAATGATTTGTATTAAATACCACACTTACACGGATATACATACAGTGGGTAAATTTTTGCTGGATTTTATTTTTAATTAAATTGACGCACAATAAAAATTTAATTGTTATTATGCTATTGTCTTTAATAAGAACGATCAGGAGCCTTCCCTGTTTGCTTGTTGACAAATATTATTTTATAGAAGATACCTCAAGATAACTTTGATTCGATTTCACATCGTCTTTTAGAAAATGAGATTTTTTTAAACAGTTTTACAAGTTCCCCGAACTGTGCATGGATTTTAGGCACGACGCATTGTGAGATATCGCATAAATCAGAATACTACTAATTAACAATGTTATTAACGCCTACTTAAATTAATAGCGAACAAACATAAAATATATAAAAAAACATTCAGTACGCAAATTTGACGTTTCATACTTAAAAATGTGCTTCGGCAAATAGATAAAGGTCTTGCCATTTAATGTAACAATACAATAAAAATAAAATAAAGGTACAAGTCAATAATAAAATATATATTTTTAAGTTAATATAATTTTCCCATGTCAACGAAATATGTTATATAATTGAAACTGTTTCATAATATATCTTCTCTAATACCCATACAAGTATTTAAGTTCTGAAATAAAAAATAGAGTTTTATTATACCCACAAAAACTACTCAGATATTTAAGGTTACCCTTCCAGTTATCTGGACGCCCACGATAACCACGCACTATCCAAAACTGATCGTTGTTGGGGTTCTTGGCGTTTGAGTTTAATCTTTGTTCTTCATATTCTTCGCTGTCGTATTCGTCTTCATAGTCGCCGCCATATTCTTCACCGTTCCACTCATTTTCATCATACTCTTCATAGTATTCCTCATCCTCTCGATACTCGTCACCATCCCACTCATATTCGTCATACTCTTCATAATATTCCTCATCCTCTTTTTCATCTTCAGTATAGTCTCCGTCATCTATAGAAATTGAAGAAAATTGTGAAACTTTTATACTAGTTATTATGGAAGAAAAGGATTGAATATCGTTATGCTTCGAGTAGGTTGCAATTTTTTGTTATAAAATAAAAAAAATGTCGCTTAGAAGGAATTATCTATTCTCCATCTAATTGATTCGCAGTTTGTCGTGTGGCAGGTAGATGGAGTTTGGTCAATTCTAGAAATGTTGTTGCTTGGGGAAACGAATAAATTCAGAAAAATTATTAGCATTTGATAATTTTTATGTCGAATCTATCGATAAGTCGATAGAGAAAAAAATACAAAAACTGCAAGTATAGCTCAGATTGAATGCTGCCCTAATTACTGAAAGAAGATTGACTTCGTAAGTCACTCAGTGGCGTGTGTAGGCATTGTACCGTAGGGTTTTCCGAAGAAAATTGTGATACGCCACTGGTAAAAACATTTTTTAAATATTAATTTAAGATCCACTTTTTATTTTAAACAAAATTACCTTCTTGCATTTTATTTGTATCTCTTGTCATTTTCCCGTAATTAAAACTTTTGTAAACATCATTTTTTACCACTGCTAACAGGAAAATGAAAGTAACAAAAACATTATCAAGTATATGTTTTCTTGTTACTAGGGCATTATCAAATTAAGCTACGGCTAAAATTTCGTTCCATGATCTTCTAATGATCGAAAGTTATCAGAGAAAAACTAAATTTTTTCAAATTTCATAGCACCCTGTAGCTTGAAAACGAAAACCCGTAGGGCATAACTTCATATGAAAAAAAAATATATATTTTTTTACTGAAAAATCCACCGTTTAATTTATTTCCAACCTTTATGTTACACCCTGTATACACGAACAAGTCACTGGCGTAGATGTAAGTGAGAATGCGACACAATTATACACACTTGCCATTTTTTTGTGATAATGTACGTACCGTCATAATATCCCATTTCCTGAAGAAGATCTGGAACAAACAAAAATGCAAGGTCAATATTTACTTATTTTAATTGAACACAATTAGATTACCTTGCCAATTGTATGGTCTTCCTGGATAGCCTCTACTTTTCCAAAATAGAGAGTCACAGGGATTTAGCTGTCTAGATCTCAATATTATTTGTCGTTTATCTGAAACAAGTGAACAACTATATATGGTGTTGTGAAAAATATAGACTCACACTTAATTCGGACTACAAAGAGTAAAAATTAAAACTGAATTTAATTTTATAGATTTATGAAATAGCAGATCTGTAGTTTGTGAATAATTATAAAAGTACTAGTGTTCTTATATTTTACTTGGATTAATACTGGGTCCATTTACTCTTATTTTTTATTACAGTTAATAAGCCAACGTTCATTCATACTATGTATTAAATTATTAAAGTTGTTTCTGGAATTTCGTGCCAGGCGGCTACAATTTGATGCTTCAGTTCATCAACACTTTCAACTAAAGGCTTTGATGGATTGTATACTGCTTTTGCCATAATCCCCCACAGATTTTCTATTGGGTTAAGATCAGGACATAACGCTGGCCATGGCATAACGCCGATTCTATACTGTTGAAACCAGTGTTTTGTGGACCTTGCAGAATGAATAGGTTATTAAATTAATTATCGTGAACATTCGCTTATTAAATGTAATAAATAATAAGGGTAAATGGACCAAGTATTAGTCCAAGGAATATATAAGACTGACGCCAGTGAGAGTATAATTGTTCACAAACTACAGACCCGTTTTTTCATAAATCTATGTTATTCACCAATACATGACATCCTAAAAACTCGTATGATGTAGCCAAATTAAGTGTGAGTCTATCTTTTTTCACAACACTGTATAAAAAACAAAACTAAAGTGTTAGTGTGCAGAGGGCGCGAGAGCAGAGCAAAAACGAAAGTACTTTTATGCTCGGGGGTAATACACTCAGAAACAAGGAAGAGATTTTTGAAAACATATGTATGGAGCACGACACTATATGGTTGCGAAACCTGGACGGTAGGGGAAGCAAGTAGTAAGAAATTAGAAGCTTTCGAGCTGTGGTGTTACCGAAGAATGATGAAAATACCATGGACTGATAGGGTTAGAAACGAAGAAGTATTGGAGAAAGTCGGCGAGAAAAGAAGTATGTGGAAAAACATAAAGAAGAGAAGAGATAGAATGGTAGGCCACTTGCTAAGACATGGGGGAATAGTCCGCGATATTTTGGAGGCAGAAATAGGAGTGAAGAAAGGCAGAGGTAGGCCTAGATTAGACTACTGCTCGCAAATAGTAAGGGATGTAGGTTGTAGCACAATTAGCGAAATGCGTAGGTTAGCACAAGATAGGAGAAGCTGGAGGTTAGCGTCCAACCAGTCTTAGGGCTGATGACCTCATGATGATGATGTATAAAAAAGAAACATCGTGAAAAATCGTGTAAAATAATAAAAGAAAATTTAAAAACGCCTACAAGATTAGCCAATTTAACGATAATGTAATATATATATATATATATATATATATATATATATATATATATATATATATATATATATATATATATATATATATATATATATATATATATGTTAGCTTTTGTTCGAAAAGTTAATCAAATAATATTCCAAAATTCACAAAATAACATTTATTGACAATTATCGATCCACCCATCCGCCACACCGAGCTACACGTGATACATAATACAGACTAATCTTAGGCCCTGACTGAACATCGAGTAAATAGTCGTCTAAGCTTGAGAGTATTTGTTTACAATAACTTATAGTTAATGGGGTTGAATGGCATCATTTAGGGTTCAAGTGGTTGCGACGGGACCGTGAAGACGGCAGATAAGTTAACACGGCCTTCCTGACGTAGGGTCGTCCTCGAACCTATAAAGCTATTGACAAAAACAAAACAAAACAGCAAAACAATAACAGTGGTGTGCGGTTACTTTTTGTTAGTAGGTACATCTGTTAGAGTGGCAAAATAATAATAAAATGCAAAAAGGAAGTATAAAATGAGCTCAGAAAAAAAATGAGAGTCAAAGCTCTCGTCCCGCCATGCCTAGGTTCATGGGGGAGACCTAGCCTAGCATGGTATCATGCTAGGGACCTTAAAAAGCCCAAATTTTATTTGGGGACCTTAAGCCTGAAGTTATATTCAGGGACCTTTCGTAGCCTGAATATATCAGGGACCTATAATAGCCTGATAACATCAGGGACCTTTTAATAGCCTGATCAAATCAGGGACCTATAATAGCCTGATCAAATCAGGGACCTTTACAAATACTTGGTTCCGTACCATACGGCGCTAGTCGAAAAAGCTAAAAAAAAGTAACATTAAAATAATACAATACAAAACATACCCTACTGAGGCCAGGTGTTCATGAGCAGCGACTGTTGGGACGGGATATCGGTCATAGGTGTTCGGCAGCTTTCAAGCGTCGGGTTTCACTAAACATTAGTGCGGTAGGCGAATACCCAGTTGTCTTATTAACAGTCACGTTGAAATCATTTTCAATTGTAGTTAGTACTTGAGTCCATTTCTTTTCGTCTTTTTCGTAAAGTACTGCTTTTCGCCGTGTCTCTGTGCTGTCTATAACTTTGTTTGGTATATCAGCTGATCGGTGGTCTTTAAGCGACGATTTTCGGCTAACATCTGTATTTTGACAAGTTCAGCACAAATGCGGACTTCGGGAGTGCGTCAATTACCAGTCGTAAATTCTATAGATCTCCCTGAATAGTTGTCGTTGAGCAGAGCCCGTCGTCAACATAAACAAAAGTGATTTTATGTTTTAGTAGCTCAAACACTTTATCAATGGCACTTTAATATTTTTAACTTGTTAGTCATCATAACTGCAGGCGGTGTTTGTTTTTGTGCATTTTTAAGAATCAAATTACGACGCTCGTCCAATCCTGACAAATCTAATTCATTTTCGTTAAATTTGTGTACAGAACAAATGCGGAACAGTTATTGTTGGTGTAAATATTAACTAGAGGTTTGGTGACACAATTTCCCATTCCGGTTAAAAAAAATGCGTGTTTAAACTGTTATATTTGCGATAGCAAACGTCCTCTGCGTGCCCTATCTTTCGACAGTGGGTACAGATTTTAACATTCTTAAAACTTTTGCGATCGGCCATTAAATCGGTTGATTACATTCCAGATGGTCCAGGCAAAAGTTTGTCAGGAGTAAATTGAACACGTGTTATTTCTTGTCTACAGTCTACTTGTTTATGTCCATAACGATAACACTTCCGATACTTTTCTTGAGATTCAGGAATTCTATCGCGCACGTATTGGGATGGTGAATCTCGCCATTAATAACTAATTTCACGATTTGAAGAGAGTTCATGTTTCGTAATACTTTTTTGAGCATCACAAGCCGCCAACAGTTTTAGTAAGCTCGTCTCATCTGTCGGATCTTGCATGCAAATTCTGTTTTTTTTTTACCTCTACGTTTTGCACCTCATCTTCAAGAAGACTCACTGTTATTTCCCAAGGAAAATTGGCATAACACCGTTTGATAGCAGCAAGTTTAACATTGCCATATTCGACCAAAGAATCAAAATTTGTACTTTTAATGGCAAGGCATGCTCGAATTCTGGTAGCAGGAGTACCTTGTGAAGCGACTTCAAAATCCCTGCGGAATGAGGCCCAGTTACGCACAAGTGGTTTCCATTGTTTATAAAAGCGAGAGGCACGTCCACGTAGAGCCTCGCCGGCTTTCAATATAATCAGCGTATCAGATATCCCGATTTCCTGTTGAATACGTGTTACGTCATCCATCCATTCTGTCATCGAAAAAGGTGTGTCATCGGGGTCAAATGACGAGAGACGAATATGCACCAACGCGGATCTGACGTCAAACGCAGGCGTAGATGGTACTGATGAAGTACTCGGGACGGAGAGGCCGGAAGTATGCTGGGCGGCCATTGTGGATAATAGTTCCATCAGTTGTTGTTGAAGTTGTGCATTACTTTCTTGTTGCAGCTTCAACATGTTAAACATCTGATCACTCACTGTACTGTCTCGTTCAATTGTCTCTGGTTCACTGTCAACTCTGTCACTCAAGTTACGCACTTGTTCTTCGGAGTCCGCCATTTTTTTTTTTTAATCCCCACCTTTTCACGTAAGTCCTCTCCCTAGCCTAAATCAAAGGAGGCATCCCACTT
The DNA here is from genome assembly GCA_037954035.1 of Rosalia funebris. Taxonomy (NCBI): domain Eukaryota; kingdom Metazoa; phylum Arthropoda; class Insecta; order Coleoptera; family Cerambycidae; genus Rosalia; species Rosalia funebris. The sequence continues at coordinate 18,911,071 of JAZFAV010000039.1, read as the reverse complement.
CTGATGTTAGCTTTTGTTCGAAAAGTTAATCAAATAATATTCCAAAATTCACAAAATAACATTTATTGACAAATATCGATCCACCCATCCGCCACACCAAGCTACACGTGATACATAATACAGACTAATCTTAGGCCCTGACTGAACATCGAGTAAATAGTCGTCTAAGCTTGAGAGTATTTGTTTACAATAACTTATAGTTAATGGGGTTGAATGGCATCATTTAGGGTTCAAGTGGCTGCGACGGGACCGTGAAGACGGCAGATAAGTTAACATATATATATGTTATATAAAAATACCGTTTATGTACATTATTAACTTAATACAATGTAGAATATTTCAGTATGTAACTTTAGCTATTATCTTGTGAGAAGGTAATATGATATTCTGGGAATCTGTTATCATTCTCTTTCTAGACATCATACGATACCTGATTCTGCATTTCATATTTAATTTATCACTAAATGTGATGGCTTGGAGTATTGCCAAGGCCTTCCCAGAAAGCCACGCTTAGCCACGCGTTAGCGTCAGCATTTTTAAACTTATAAATTATATCCAAGCCAGCACAAAGCCAGTCTAGATTGTAAACTCATTTCGTCGTCTACGACTCATTTCAAAATTATACAAAATTATAAATAAACAGTGTTTAATATTAAAAAAATTGTTTTTAAAAAACTTATAAGCTGAAATAGCATATAAGATATATATATATATATATATATATATATATATATATATATATATATATATATATATATATATATATATATATATATATATATATATATATATATATATATATATATATATATATATATATATATATATATATATATATATATATATATATATATATATAGATACATGATTATTATATATTTTAACGAAAACCTATCCGCACGCCACTGGAATATGAAAATACTTTGCAACTCCAGCACCGATACACAATTGTCGCGCTATCTACCGTGACCGAGGACATACTTAAACAGAATCGATAAAACACCATAGATTTAAATCTCTATGTAAAATGTAAAATACCAGGTTATGATCGAAAAAGAAACAAATTAAGTGTTGTTTATTAAACAAGAATGTAATCCATGTACTGTGTGTACTGGAGATTATTTTATTTACTTATTATCTCTACATGGAACATGGTATTTTATTGTAGTTTGTTTTGTGATTCCCCAAAGGTAATCGCATCGTATCGATAATGGCAGACAGCTTGCGCACTTTCGCAACCTGTTTTTATGAACATTATTTCAAGCCATTTCATTACTTACTCATTTTAGACATTGATGAGCTTTGTATTTGTATATTGTCAAAATAGTGTGTGGCGATTTTTCCGAATGTCTTCGAGAGACCCGACAACGAAGCGTCACCATTCACGAACTACTTGATTCTACTACTACTAGTACACAGATCATAAAGTCGAAACAGGACAACCTTGATTACGTCCGAGTTGTTCTGTTGGAGATGCAAAATACATAGGCGTAGTTAAGACAATTTAATGAACGTAAGTCATGTTCTAAATAAGTATATTGTGTGTATTTTTATTGTAAATAAAGATGCATTGTTTTTATTATCGCTACGTGTTTGTGTTTTTCTTTTGAAAAATAAAATTCATCATCATGAGGTCATCAGTCCTAAGACTGGTTTAACGCTAACCTCCCGCTTCTCCTATCTTGCTCTAACCTAGGCATTTCGCTAATTGTGCTACAACCTACATCCCTTACTATTTGCGAGCAGTAATCTAATCTAGGCCTACCTCTGCTTTTCTTCACTCCTATTTCTGCCTTCAAAATATCGCGGACTATTCCCCCATGTCTCAGCAAGTGGCCTACCATTCTATCTCTTCTCTTCTTTATGTTTTTCACATACTTTTCTCGCCCGTTTCGTATATGTAATTTACCAGTTCAAACATCCTATTTACTGCTTTCTGTCCCGCACATTTCAAAATTTCCGCCTGTATTTTATCTACACCCGGCGCTCTATTGTTCTTTAGCCCCCTTAGTGCTATTTCAAATTGCTCTCTCAATATAGGTTTTCCTACATCTTCCCTATCGATGCTAGATTCTTCCTCTAATATCTCTCCTAATTCCTGACCCTCGTATAAATTTCCTAAGTACTGCTTCCATCTATCTGCTTTCTCCTCTCTTCCGATCAGCATGTCCCTCGATTGACTCCTAACGTTTCTACTTATTGTTCCTATATCCCTGAAGTTCCTCTTAATTATTTTGTAAGCCTCATCGGTCTTACCTACTTGCAGCTTATCTTCTACTTCTTTGCATTTATCCTCTATCCATTGCTCTTTCGCTTTTCTACATTTTCTAATGATTTCCCACTTTATTCCCTTATAAGTTTTTAGTCCTTCCTCGTCTCGTCTGTTTTTGTAGCCTCGTTTCTTTTGCATTAAGTTTAAGATTTCGTCCGTTATTCAGGGCTTCCTAGCTTCCCTTTTCTCGTGTCCTAAAACGTCCGTAGCCGCGAAATCTATACTATTCTTGATACCCTCCCACTCAGTTTCTGCGTTCTTGATTTCAGCATTACTCGCTTTATTTAATAATTGATCTGTTTTCTTCTGGAACTTATCTTTCATATTCTGATCCCTCAATATGTCTACATTTATACGTTTCTTATCCTTCCGGGTTTTCAGATTTTTGAACTTTAATCTAGCTTTCATGACTACCAAGTTGTGGTGGCTGTCTACATCTGCTCCTGGATAACTCTTACAGTCTTTTACTTGATTTCTAAATCCCTTCCTAATCAGAATGTAATCTATCTGATACGTGTCTATCCCTCCTGGCATTTTCCAGGTGTACCGCCTCCTAACGTGATTCTAGAACAATGTGTTCGCGACTACCATCTTGTGCTTTTCACAAAATTCTATCAGTCTGCTACCTTTCTCGTTTCTGTTTCCTAATCCATAAGGACCTACAAATTCTCCTTCTTTCCCCTCACCTACGACTGCGTTAAAATCTCCCACTATTATTAAATTTTCATGACCCTTCACAAATCCTATTACCTGCTCTATGTCCGAATAAACGGCTTTTAACTCTTCTTCACTGTGGCTAGAAGTAGGCATATATACTTGCATTATTACTGTTTTCACTGGCTTCGAATCTAACCTGTCCTAACCTGTACACACTGTCCTGCGTTCTTCCGCATAGCGATTCCTACTCCCGCGTTTCCATTTACCGATCCTGTGTGTATAGTCACCGCTCCAAAAATCTCCTACTTCCGTCCAGCGCGTCTCACTTATACCTACTATATCTAATCCTAACCTATCCATTTCTATCTTCAGATTCTCTAGCTTCCCTGCCTGTCTCATGCTTCTGACATTCCACCCTCCGACTCGTGAAATGCTATACTTCCTACTATCCCTACTATTGCACTCGATTACGTCTCCCGGAACAGTCCTCACCCGGAGATCCGAACGGAGGACTATTTTACCTCCGGTGTTTTTTGCCCCAGGAGACGCCATCATTATTTGGAATAAGCTTTCTGTTAGCTGTTCTGAGGATTATAATGTGGTGGTTTTCTCTTGCCTTCCACATCGCAGTCGTGTGTGTCATAGCACCATACCAACCCCCACGGTTTATGCCACTATGACTACTGAAAGAGCTGCTGCCCTCCTTCAGGGACTTAGTCTTCTTCTGAGTCTGGTATTTCAATAAGGACCCCCCCACTATGGTTAAACCTATGGTACGGCTCCTTAAATCATTAAAACGCGCAAGCCGACCCACCCGTTCTAGTTTGCACTAGAACTTCGTCAAGGTGGAAGTCCTATCGGATCGGAAAATAAAATTATTAGTATAAAAAAAAAACATTAATTTTATTTTTTACTTTTGAAACGGGTTAACAATTAAAAACATGTAAAGTCAAGTATACAGTATGTTACAAAGTTTGGAATAAAATTCGTCAAATTGGGGACAGTAGGATGATTATTATTTTCAAAACAAAATCCATAGGGGTGGAATTTTATTTATTTATGGGATTACCTGAAATTCGAGTTTACGTGAATCGGTCAGGAAGCATTGAATAACTGAAGATCCGAATAAGACTGAATTGAATAACTCAAGTTTCAACTGTTGTAATATTTTTATTTAGTTCACTTTCCTTCTTTGTTATAATGAAATTAAAAATATGAATTAATTTTGTTGAATATAACTTTTGATTTTTGTATATACATTTGGTAACCAAGTTGAGATTGTTAGGGTTTAAAGGGTTGACTGTGAATTCAAAACAACGCGTGCCAAAAAAAATGAATGTGATAACGTGCCCTTTTATGGGTATAGTTAACCTGGTCGGTAAAATAGAAGTCCTAGGTCGGTAATATAGGCTAGCTAAAACATTTTGAGAAATTGGTAGTGTAAAAGCTTTATCTCGACAATGTAGACCTCAAGTGAATGAAAATACGAAATCAAACATATTGTTTGAAGTGCAAGAATATACTCACACAATTTTTTATTCTTCGACATAAAATGGAGACGATACGGCTACAAATGGAAAAGAATATCCTTCATATGGCTGCCTCGACTCTTCTGGCAAGATGTCGTTTATTTAGCAAAATTGTTCCTAACCCGGGCACATAAAACTGGCTGCATCTCCTGAATAACATGTTGAATGTTTGCTTTGAGGTCATGGATTTTTGCTGGGTGGGTGACGTACATTTATCCCTTGACCCTTGACATAACCTCAAACAAAAAAGTCCAGTGATGTTAAATCGCATGATATTGCAGTCCAATTGATATCAGCATTTCTCGAGATAGCATAATCAGGATATTTAGTATGTAACAGAGTTATGGTTATACGTGCTGTATGACACGTTGCACCATCCTGTTGAAATCCAAATAATCAATTTGGTGGAAAAAGAAATTGTTTAACATTGTTAACACGAACTGTTAACTTGTAGAACTGGTAGGCGCTTCATTTTGCCCTGATTTTGTGTGAATTTTTCTTAATGCAACTGTAAATGTTCGCTCACTTTCATAAAACAGTTGTACGCAAACTATTCCTCGTTGAACTGTTAATACCAGCATGTTGACGTTGCATGGTTTGCAGGTGAGGTTTGACAGAACACAAATGGCGCGCAATTCAAATTCTGTAGTTCTAACTGAGACATCTTATAATCGTGTAATCGAGATGATCCAATCATCGCATATAATTTTACCAACATATGTTACATTATGATGAAATTATAATTTTTTGAAGACAGCTCTAGATAGTTAGAACTTCTATGTTTCAATTAAATTCCAGCAGTTCCTTATCCAAACAATGAGGATGATGACTTCCCGCATCAAAGTATTTGCTTTCAAAGAGGGAGCTTCTTCTCATTTTGGTGTTAACGTCTGATAATTTCTAGACGATTCTTTCCTTAGCCACCATGTGAGGTTACTTGATATCGCGAGCATACTTTGATAGGCCAAAATAGAGAATATGAGCACGGAAATTATCGGAGATTTAATACAAAGTGTTTACACGTGTGACGGGTAATGGCACGTCTTTTTTAAGTTTATATTTGGTCTGTTTGATCTATCTCATTAAGGTTAACTCTCACCGAAAATAAATCTTCAAGTTTATAAACACCCTGTATAAAATATTCTTATTATTCCAATACAGAGTTACGATTGACAGTTGTGTTTATTATATGCTACGGTGTTTATTTATTAAAAGCAATGTTTATTGTAATTCTAAATTAATTAAATAAGCCAATTTAGGCATTAAAATAATGAGCCCATAATAATTTGAAATGCTCTGCAGCCGGCTCTGCCTCCATTGCGTTCGCCGTTCATTCTGTTTGGGTTTTCTCTTCTAAAAATAAATAAGACCCGCCTGCCTTCTGCTTTTTCGCACCATTATATATAATATATGTTCATGTTTTAATGAGATTTAAATATACCGTTTACTTGATAAATATTTTATTCTTTTGGGTTTTATTAATTAAATCCATGCCAGGCGCAAACGCGTTTTGAAAAGAAGGCGTGCATTGGAATACAAACGAGGCGACATCGACAGCCGACAGCCAACTTCGCGTTTGTTGTGTTGCCTTGATGTAGTAGATTGGATTACGCTATCAGAAGCGGTAGCCCAGCGGTGTATTCGCATCAAATTGAAACGATATTTAGTGAAAATCATAAATTAACTGTTCAGTGACACGCGTATTAGTGAAAGCGGATGTGTTTTTGACACGATGTCGGATTACACCACGAATTTTCCCCCGCAGACGTACTCGTCCTCGTTCTACCTCAACTCTCTAGTAGATGTAAGTCGATTTTTAGGTTATGTCAAAATATAAACATTTTTTTTTTACCATAAACAACTCGGTATTGCCAAACACAGGCACCTGCTGTGTTAATGTATTTTTTTCGATAAGTTCAACGTGTCCAACCGCGCGATTCCATTGAAAAATGCGCGTTAATTGTCGCTGGTTCTTGGCAAAACAAATAAACATGCAATTTATCGAAATCCAGTGATGTATGGTTCTATTATGTGTTTTAAGATCCTTGTGGTCTGACGTAAACGTATTTTACTGGTTAAATTAATTCCGGATTCTGGTCTAAGTTTTTTTGTTTGTTTTTTAATGGTATGATATGAGGCTATACAGGTGTAGACTTGAAAACAATGAGCTCATATGTATAGGTGTATGTAGGGATATTAGGAATTGGGACTAATAAAACGTGTTAATTAACACTGAAATGGCGAAATATGTATATTATATACGTATGGAGTAGTGGTAATAGGCAATAAAAACAATCCAATATGATGTTACTTATACTTATTGCTTAATTAATGTTAGTAGGTATTGCCAGTGGACTACTGGAAATTTTTATCATTGTACTAATAGTTATTGTAAAAAAGAGATTAGAGAAAAAATATGAACACTTTTAGTGGCATAAGGTTTTATTTTGTAGTTTTTTATTAACAAATTTGAACTCATCGTAAGTAATTTGTTCTTCGAAACCATTTGGTACATGTACGTAATAATGTATCAAGAAATAGTTTTGCTTCACATGTTAGTCAGATGTTAGAGCTATGTATATCGAGTTTCCTTTTTGTTGTATTAGGATAAATGCATGGTACCAAAAAGTCGGTGAATTTACACCGCTATTTTAACTAATGTGTTTTAGCATAGCTGGCATGATTTTTTTATATTAACTATTAAAAGAACAAACAATATGGAGCGTGCTTTCGCCCTTTTTTGATCCAACAGAAAAAGAACAGCCACCAGTAATATTTTATCATTATATTCTACCGAAAAAAAAAAAAAAAAGAAAAAAAGAAAATATATGTATGTTTTCCAACTTGCGATTGAAAATTAATTTTGCCATTGAAGTTGTCTCAAAGAAGAGGCATTTTCCGTGTTGTCAGGCGTGTACTTAAGCCCCGTTTTGTTCGTATACGTACTTTTAGATTACACTGGTTCACAGTCAATTTGTTGCTAGGAATTTAAGAGTTGATTTTGAGACATTACTGCCTCTGACGCTGAAAATGCTTTACTTTTTCTTGATCGGCTCTAGTTTCTGAAATAAACATCATCATCATGAGGTCATCAGTCCTAAGAGTGGTTGGACGCTAACCTCCAGCTTCTCCTATCTTGTGCTAACCTACGCATTTCGCTAATTGTGCTACAACCTACATCCCTTACTATTTGCGAGCAGTAGTCTAATCTAGACCTACCTCTGCCTTTCTTCACTCCTATTTCTGCCTCCAAAATATCGCAGACTATTCCCCCATGTCTCAGCAAGTGACCTACCATTCTATCTCTTCTCTTCTTTATGTTTTTCCACATACTTCTTTTCTCGCCGACTTTATCTAATACTTCTTCGTTTCTAACCCTATCAGTCCACGGTATTTTCATCATTCTTCGGTAACACCACATCTCAAAAGCTTCTAATTTCTTCCTACTTGCTTCCCCTACCGTCCAGGTTTCGCAACCGTATAGCGCCGTCCTCCATACATACGTTTTCAAAAATCTCTTCCTTGTTTCTAAGTTTATTCCCCCCGAGCATAAAAGTGCTTTCTTTTTGTTAAAAGCTACTCGACCCTGCGCTATTCTTTGTTGTATATCTTTATCGCTTCTTCCATCCCAATTTATTTTACTTCCTAAATAAGTGAAGTCTTTAACTTCCTCCAATCTTCCATTATTAATTTGTACTTTCGTTTTTGCTCTGCTCTCGCACCCTCTGCACACTAACACACTTTAGTTTTGTTTTTATTCACCCTCATTCCGTATTCCTCTGTCAACACTGCCTCCATTTCGTTCAACGCTGATTCTAATTCCTCTTTACTAGATGCTAATACTGCTATATCATCCGCGAATCTCAGCATTTTTAGTTTCTGTCCCTGTACTTTAATCCCGAAATCTTTTACCACATTAATCGCCTCTTCGATGTACAAATTAAAAATTAGTGATGATAGTACATCTTTGTCTTACTCCTTTCCTGATACCTACTTCCCTTCTTTCCCCTTCTACTTCTATAACAGCAGTTTGCTCTTTGTATAGATTGTGTACTACTCTCCTATCTCTATACTTCATTCCCGCGCTCTTTAGTATCTCGAACATTTTTTCCCATCTTACATTATCAAAAGCTTTTTCTAAATCTACAAATCCTATATAAGCGTTCTTTCCTTTTTCTATTGTTTTCTCTAACATTACTCTTAGCGCCAGAATAGCTTCGCGAGTTCCCCTATTTCGCCTAAACCCGAATTGGTCTTCTCCTAGTATTTCCTCCGCTCTATTTTCCATCCTCTTCTGCACTATTCTGGTTAAGATTTTTGACGCGTGGGAAGTTAGGCTAATCGCTCTAAAGTTCTCGCATTTGTCGGCTCCTCTTTTTTTCGGTATAGTAACGATAATGTTCCTCTTATAATTCTCTGGCATCTCGCCCGTTTCGTATATGTATTTTACCAGTTCAAACATCCTATTTACTACTTTCTGTCCCGCACATTTCAAAATTTCCGCCTGTATTTTATCTACACCCGGCGCTTTATTGTTCTTTAGCTTTGGAGCTTATCTTCTTTTTTTGGAGCTATCTTTATTTTTGGAGCTTATCTTCTATTTCTTTGCATTTATCTTCTATCCATTGTTCTTTCGCTTTTCTACACTTTCTAATGATTCACCACTTTATTGACTTATAAGTTTTCAGTCCTTCCTCGTCTCGTCTGTCGGGAAAACGTTTCACGAATGAAGTAAATTGTGTGGAATCTAGATCAAGAATTTCAGTTTAGAAATTCCACTAAACCGTTCACTAATGTTCAAAGTAATAACGTCCAAAATCCATAAAACAATCGTGGGCAGGTATTTTTCTTATCTTCTTCAGGAATTGAATCCAAACGCATTATTTTACTTGGTGGTTGATTTTCCAACACAAATCTGTCCCAAATGTCACTAAACTCGTTTCTCATTTTTTGAATATGTGATTTGAAATTGGTGCTCTTTTTACCGCAGTAATTAATATCTGATACATTTTGTTTGTAGAATTTTAAACAGACTCTCGGATTGGGGGAATATTACAGGAAACACTGCTAAGAAGAAAATAAAATCAAAGTCGCGCAATAAAGTTAAAAGGTCTCTAGCACAAATAACGGTTTCTCGATCCCTTTCCTCATTTTCATTTTCCGCAATTACCTGAAACAGCGCTTCCAAATCTTCCTTATGTTATGGCGACAGTCGCCGAGATGCGTTCACATCATCGCTTAACTGAATCCGGAAATAACGACAACACCCACTCGAGGTTCCACTGTTGACTGCTACGGCTAACGCGTATCTTGGATGTAACGTGGACCATCGCATTTCAGTACTGCAGCAAGTAACGCGGGAGTCCAATAATTTCGGGCGCCTTCACGGCCGATTTGAAATAACATAGTTCATGGTAGCGTTTAAAGTAAATAATGTATGTTTGCGGTTGGTTTAAAATAATTAAAAATTATAATAATTGAATAAATCGATTTAATTTTTAAATAACACTGATTTGCCAATTTTTTAAGGGATGCGACGCATCACTCGCATCCATGTACGCTACGCCCCTCCTTGCTAGTATAATAACAACGAGTTTACATTTAAAATTGCGGAGGGCCGGCCTTCGCATTACTAATATTGTATGGCACCGACTACAAAATTATGTAAAACAATTAATAATAATTATATAATAAACAACAATTTCTTAATTGCATTAAACGCAACAACAAATAAGTATTAAATTGTTGTAGAAAACATTTATTTCTTGCTTTTTAGTTAAGTTGCTTTTTTTTAAATCGGTTATTTTAAACTTATTATTTATTTTATACTTTATAATTGTATAACATCATGCCGCCAACATATTAGCACTCCGAATTAAGAGAGCCGCTGACATCGTGTCGCCGGTACGCAGAATTACTGCCAGTCGAATAGAAGAAAATGCGTGTAAACTCTCCTCGACTATTAATTTGTTAATAGCGTGAAGTAATCCTTTTTTTATACGTCGCACGTCATACTACTTCAAGTAGACGATTAATATTCAGAAGCAGCGCGTTTCTTAACTTCTGTTCGGGCAATTAATATCGCAGGATACGCAGTCTTGTAGCTCTTATTTTATTAGCCTGCGTTAGAGGTCACAAATTTGTAATGAACTTTTTTTATCCTCGCAATTAACATTTACTGTATTGTTGTCGTAGAATTTTTACATTTAATTTCAGCGATGTTGCTGTTACCGACAGTTCGAATTGAGGGGGCGCCAATTTTTTCGCAGCTCGGAGCTCTATAGTTATACAGAGAGAAAGTATTTTTACTTCTTTTTAGTACTTTTAAAGTGGCCTAACCGATTTTACCTAACATTGCAAATCCATTGGTGCTATTGCCAAATTTTTAATTTTATTTTAAATATGTATGCGCCCATCCCTGACACTTGACAACGGCCCGAGATGGGTGGGTGTTGGGCTGAGCAGCGCGCACCGCTCTTTACTCCGACTCGTCGCTGTAACAATTAACAAACACATATTTTGCCTTCTATAAGAGCTGTCATAAGTATGGAATAATGCCTGTAATTGATTAATTACACAGGCCTATAAATTTTGACATTTTGAAACTTGATGTGGGTTAGATAAGTGATTATAAGTGAGTTACTTACGTTGATTTCATATTTATCTTCGGTTTTTGCCCCTCACGTAAGGTTTTTGATCAATTGAATAATCAGAATAAATTAAAAACTAAAGGAAAAATTACATTTTAATAAACAATATATTTAATAAACATTAAAATACATAGTATAAAGCAACAACACAAATAGTTTTGAGTTTCTTTTTCTCTTTGAAAATCTCCCTCTTTTTAACAAATAACTTCGTTTTGTAGTTTTTCTTGTGTAATCATTCGTTGGATGTTCTCCTTTCAACATTCAGCAGTAATCTGCCATCATCGCCACATCCCATCGACCCTGGTACCTCCTTTCCACCTCCTTTATGTCTTGATGGAACCTTTCATCTTGCTCCTCACTAACAGCACCCATATTTTCTGGAAAGTAGTCCAGATGAACATGCAGAAAATGAATTTTTATTCTCATATTACAACCAAGTTGCTTAAACTTAACCAGCATTTTGTTGACAACTTCCTCATATTGCGGATGTTTATAATTTCCTAAAAAATTTCTGTTACATTTTTAAAGCATATCCAAGATTGTTTTTCAATTTCTGTCATTGTTTCTTCAAACTATTGGTCCTGCATTAATTTTCTTGTTTATGGTCCTACGAAAATGCCTTCCTTTAATTTTGCTTCAGGAAGAGCTGGAAATTTCCTACAAAAGTACTTAAAACAATTCCCATTTTTATCTATACATATTGCTTCATTAATCCTAATTTAATATGAAGTGACGGCAAAAGAATTTTTTTGCGGATCAACCAAATTTGCATCATTTTTAAACGTTTTTTTGAGGTGTTAAGTTTATAACAAAATATATTTGGTATATTTTTACAATTTCTAGGCATTTTCAAAACAAAATTAAAACACACGACTCGATGCCACGAGTAAACGTACACACATTAAGAACGTACTATAGCGACTATGTAAATACGGGAATAGTATAAAACCGGAATATCCCCACCGGCCAACTCTATTTCGATAAATCCCCTATACTAGTGTGTACTATTAAAACCGATTAAACACAGGGGCGTCGCAAAGATTGAGGCAAAATTAAATTTTTTAGAACCTCGATTTTAAAAATACAAATTATTGTAAAATGTACATTTACAAATACTGGTGCGTGATGGAAACAAAAAAACAGTGTTTCTGTAGTTCATGGTATGTAACTAAGCCAAAAAGTCAAAAAAAGTCCGATCACAAAATCTTTGTTGGCGTATGTTATTTGTTTATACTAAAATGTTATAAGAGAGTCATTACTAAGGCTGTGGACGAGCCTTAGTAATGGCCTTAAATTATAGAGAAGATTACACGTAAATTACAAAATAGACGACCGTGGTTATGTATTGACGAGACGCTCGATCGTAAAAAAATCTATTGTAAATATTATAGTACGTGTACTGGACCCTCGGCAGTCGCTATTTCCATTGCTATTAGCTAGCAAGAGACTCGCTGAGTGTACTGGCAATACAATTACGCAGGTAGTGTTGGAGACGTTAGAAAAGTTTCAAGTGTCAACAAGTCAAATATTAATGTTTGTGACCGATGGTGCCGCGACAATGCGTTCAGTCGGCCGTTCTTTTTCACAACACGATTGTAGATTGTTCCATGTTACGTCTAAAGTGCATGCTTTACATCTTGTGCCACAAACTATTCAGAGAGAATAGTCGGAGAACTCGCAGTCGAAAAAAAGTTTCTTGGTCATCAACTTCTATTTGAAACATTTTTATATAAAACGAATAATTACAAAATTGCAGGCATTATTCCACATTGTCGCACATTGTATTATAGTACAGAGCCAAAATAGTTTGAATTGATTCATCGGCAACATGTGAACGTTTTAGACGGGTGAAGTTTGTGAGGGACGCTATACCATAGGCGTGTCCTGAGAGGGGGCGAACTAGTGAAAAATAAAACAAAACCAACATTATTCGAAAACGTTTTACTGAATTATAACAGTTTTAGAGTTTACTTTATGTTAGGTATTAAAATCTTAGGTTAAAAGCGACGACTCACAGAATAATAATCACTATCACCATCATTATTGTTATCTGAAGTTTTAGACGCACACTGTATACATAGGCAAAATGGCATATAGTCCTATAGAGAAAAAACTAATAAAAATTATTCCAAATCAAAACCGTTGATGAAATATCATATAATAATTATTCTGTTATTGTTACCACCAACTCTTTTAAATATTTTAATTATAAGCAATAAAATCTGAATGGAAATGGACCGTTTAGTTGAACGGGAGAGAATTGAAGTGTTAATGATGGTCGTATATAGTAACAGACTGAGATCTCACGATGAGACTTGTTTACTGTAAACAAATCAGTTGGTTAATCAAGGACGTCCTGATAAACCACCTGTTTCAAGATCAATAAAAATAGGCTAGTTCAAATTGTCGGAAACTGGTAGTGTAACAACTTTACTCAGTTCAGTAGAAACACCAAATGAAACGTGTTGTTTGAAGTTAGTTTCAGTAACACTTCTACCAGCCAACTAGGTTTAGATATTCATGGTGTTAATTTCACAGTTGAAAAATAGTTTAAATAAAGATTCCATTCTTGCAAAAACCATTTGCCAAATCATTTTTTCCATTCCGCTTGAGATATCTCCAAAACATGGTTTTTCAACGGCTTCTTCTGCCGACGAAAATCGTTGTCCACGCAATTTATTTTTGATGTTCGGGAACAAAAATAGGTCATTGGGTGCCATATCAGGACTGTACGGCGGATGACCCATTAATTCGATTTTTTGAGCGTTCAAACATTCGGTTGTTAGACGAGATGTGTGAGAGCTCGCATTATCATGATGACGAATGATCCAACGACGCTTGTTTGTTTTCCTTATTTCACCGAAGACTTGCCGCAAAAACATGGTTGTGCACCATTCAGAATTGATCGTTTTACGTTCTTCTAAAGGCACTGTTGCCACATCCCAGTTTTTCCAAAAAGCAGGCGACCATTTATTTCAAGGTGCTTCGAACGCGAACAATTCTTGTTGAATTTGGTTCATCTTGAAACACCCATACAGTCGACTGCTGTTTACTTTCCGGCTCATACACATAGATCCATGATTCATCACCTGTTACAATCTTATGTACGTCTTTTGAAGCACCGCCATTGCATTTCTTGAGCATTTGTTTGCACCAATCGGCACGAGCATCTTTTTGAGATTTTTTAAAATTATGTGAGATCCAACGAGAACAAATCTTTTTTACAGCTAAATGATCATACAATATTTTATATATGCTAGTCGAACTAATGCCTAAGGTTGGCTCAATCTCACAGTATGTCACATGACGATCTTGCATTATCAGTTTTTGCACAGCATGCATGTTTTCTGGTACAACAACTGATTTTGGACGACCTTCACAACTTTCGTCGGTGAGCGAATGGTGACCACGATTAAACTCATTATACCACCGTTTCACAGTGGCAAAGGATGGGACTTTATCGCTAAAACTGGAAGTAAGTTGATCGATGTACTCTTGTCATAAATCATCCCACGAAAATTTTTACTAGTTAATTCTATTTTTTCGCTGAGATACAATTTTCAAATCACTGTGAACAACACAAATCGCGCTTAAACGATAAAATGTTCTCAAGAAGGTCATGGTAAAAAATGTCAAACTTTCCATTGGAAACGTCAGATGGCGTCTGATAACATTTAGTGTTGCCAAGGCTCAAAATATAAATAGTGCCCCCCGTAGTACGTTCTGACGAAAATCCCACTTTTTAGAGTTTGTTGTTTTTTCTCACGTGAAGCGACTTGAATGGAAGAGTAAACAACTCCAGATATTGATTTCAAGATAAGCTTTATTGGATTGAAGAATCGCATAGCTAATATTTGTCTGTTGCAAGCTGTTAGAAATTCTATGTTTCGACTTGGTTCAGCTTCAGCAATTGTTTCAATATGGATACTCTATCAAGGAATTTGGTTTCAACAAGTCGAAGTTCCTCCTTATTTTGGTGTTGATGTCCGTTTATTTATTGATGATATTTTCTCTAGGAGATGGATAGGCGACGAGGATCTCATCAGATTTCATCCTCTTGGATTTCTTCCTGTGGAATTAAACCACAATCTTGTAATAGACCAAATAATTTAGTGAATGCATTCGAATTTAATGGAAAATGGAACGCTATATACGAAGTGTTTACACCGGCCAATGTCCGATGGTTACTGGAAGACATTTTGGACAACTTTAAAATTCCTGTCATAAATATGTAACAGCGATCTCTTGGAAGATCAAACGCAACTACCCTTATACCAAATTTTCAAAATGTAATCTTCATGTGAATACGAAAGACGTCTATTGAACGGGTTGCGTGAAACGCTCTGTGTACGTTCCCCATAACTAAATAATTTGTCAATCTGAACACCAGACTAAACGAGGCAGTCCAGGTCTACAACAATAAGACGGGAGACGAGCAGTAGTACTGCTCGTGATCGGGCTAAGCCCAATTATCTCAGGCTATTACAAAGCGTCAGGATCGGTGCATGTCAACACGTCACACGTCTCACGAATTCCACTAATACGATAATGTTTTTGTTGACTTCATTTTGTTTCATTTTTAAAGCGCTTAACTTAGCAACAATTTAGCGTACATTTAAATTCACTTATTCCAATTGAATTATTTTTGTTTTTTGTCATTGCAGGACGAAAATGCTTTAGTGTCGAAGAGTGCCATATCCAACGTGGAACCATCAACTAATCCACCACTTTTGGATTGTTTCATATCAACGGTAAGACCACTCCATTTTGTTTCACTGTAATTTAAAGCAATACCTAATGTTTAAATCAGTGGAACTCATGTTTGTGAAATTTTCCCT
This sequence comes from Rosalia funebris, assembly GCA_037954035.1. NCBI lineage: Eukaryota > Metazoa > Arthropoda > Insecta > Coleoptera > Cerambycidae > Rosalia > Rosalia funebris. The sequence continues at coordinate 18,895,125 of JAZFAV010000039.1, read as the reverse complement.
TTTTTATTTTTATCATGGTTACTATTAGATACGTAACTGGACTTCTCTGACATACACTAGGCACAAAACTTGGGATATAAAAAAGATATTTCAGATCTTCAGTTCAGAATTGTTTACCATCAGTAGTTTCTGAGTAATCATAAGAAAACCATCGGAAAAAAAATTAGAAATTTTTGCTTGCCTTTCAAAAGGTCCACGGACTTCAATAAATTTTTTTCGTGATTTCATCATAAAGCTTTGTTAGATAATTTTATCGACTTTAATTTGAGTTTTCTAAAGGCCTTGTACGATGATTTTTCGCTGAGTTATCGTCATTCAAAACAAAAAAAAGTCAGTTTTGACTTTGGTAATTAATTACTCGGGAAATAATGATCGTACAGAAAATTCAAGTAGGGTTTTAAAAACTGCAAAGTATTCTTTACAAGTCGTAGTTATTGGTTTTTGATAAAAAGAAAAATTCGGTTCGAAAATGTCAATTGAAAAAGAAGCGAATATTCGTTTGGCTTGGAATAACTTTGCAAATAATGGACAGACTGAGCATGTTGACTGTTTCTTTTCAATCTTAGAGTATCCAAAAAAACCGCTGAGAATTTCAAAACGTTGCGATTTTTTTTTTAATTGTGTTAGGAAAGATTGAATTTGTCGTCTAAAAATAGCTAAAAATGAATTTAAGGATGAATTTTTAATTTTGTTTTATTATTTTTTAAGGTAATGAAAATGTTTTTTAGCAATAATCCATTTTTTTTTATCAAAAAATGTTAATTATTGTAAAGAAAAAAAATATTTACCGAGTAATTAATTAACAAAGTCAAAACTGACTTTTGTTTTGAATGACGAAAAAAAGATTGAGATCCGTGAACCTTTTGAAAGGCAAGTAAAAATTTGGAAAAATTTTTTCCGATGATTTTCTCATTATTGCTCAAAAAATGCCGATGGTAAAAAAATTTGACTTAAGATCTAAAAACTAGAAACTTGGAGCTTTAATTTGCTTTTTTTAAAATTGCTCTGCGACTATTTTTCTCCAAGTTACAGCGCTTTGAAAATCAGCTAAAAATTTAGAATTTTTTTACAACCCTTAATTTCTGTGCCTAGTATATTTGGTACACACTATTGGGAGGTCAAAAATTAACCGTTTTAAATGGAACTGATATTCGAAAATAGACGCGTCTGAAACTTACATTCGTATACGTAACTTTATGCGGAGCAAAAATTAAAAACCGGTGCACCAGCTAATTAGTCGGCATTGCTTCAGTTGTTCGCAGTGTATAGAAAAAATAGCTTCCGTGCATAATACCGTCCTGATTAGAGATGGGTACCTCGTGTCGTCGACTCGACCCTTCTCCACAATGCTGGTATGGGCGCGTCCCTTAAAGTCCTTCCGGGGGCTGCGTCCTTTGGAACAGCGCCTTTCCGTGGCCTCTCCCCTCCTGTCCTCGATGGTGCCGGAGTACACCTCGCGGGCTGATTCCGATCCGTGAAAACACATCACCGAAGTCACTGAAAAGAAATTACAACTATACTCTGGTTTCAAAATTGTAGGCAGTAAGTAATTCGCTCGTTGTTTGCCTGCTATATAGGTAAACAAGACAGACAAGGTGCGTGCCAACTGTCTGCGCGCGACTAAAGATAGCAGAGATCACAGTGCAGGGAGCGGTATGTACAATTTACAAGTAAAACAGACACGAGAATTGTTTAATCGTATTACCAACCCATAAAAATAGTGTTCTACACCTTACTGCCCACTATTTTGAAACCGCTACGCTCCGCCCGCTAAGTTTCCCTCCTTACCTTGTCCCGTCGTCCAGCGAGAAATAGCTAAGAAATAGGTGGCGCGTGTATAGTATCGTACGAAGTATCCCCTATATACTCAAGAAGGCCGCCGTTCAACAGCTGCATTGCGGCATGTCCTTTGTAAACGAAAGGTAAAAGTATCGCCGGAGAGTGAACTTTCTAGTTGTAATTTCCGTTCAGTGCCGAAATGACGCGTTTTCAGGCCAAAGTTCTACGATTGGTTCACATGGGCGGAGCTAAAATTACCCGTGAGTGGTAACGCCGCCCACTTTTTGCTTACTACATGACTCTCGCGAACTCAGTGAGTGGAATTGAGTTGCTGAATCAGATCCCCAATTCTGAAGTATTCGAGTCTTGACTCGCTATATCAACGTGTTGTATCATGGTCAGTTCCATTATTGTTTTTGTTAATATTCTTGATGCTCAATATTTATATTTTTAAAAAACTGGGAATTCATTTTTAATTAAGACAGTATAAGAATTCTCATTTTACAATTATCAATATTTAAATGTAATAATTAATCAAATACAAAATATAATAAACTTTAATTCAGTATAATAAGGCTGATCAATTGATTTACTGATATCAAGATATAAAGGTATTTGTAAAGTTGCCTACCGTCAGTGGTGTACTCTGTCCGTTTGCCAGTGTAAATACGTATATTTCTATCTCATCTCTGTGACTTTCGTACAGCATAAATGTGCCGAAAGTTAGCAGTAATGCGCGACTATTTGCGTATAATGCGAGAATTGGTTTATATGGGAATTATGAGTTTTATATGGAAATACGTTTGTGATTTGTAATTGAATCTTGTTGGCCTTCTTACGTATAAACCATCGAAAGAAATATTTTGTATGAAGTATGTAACGCATAAGAAAAAGTGGCACTCGGACGTTGCTCACCAAAACGACTTTTATTTTGTGTTTACGTTAAAAATAAATTCTATTTTTAATCTAAATCTTATTTTTTAACGTAAATTCTTTAAATTTAAGTCACAGATAAAACGATAAAAGTGAAAAGTAGCGCCAGATATCTAAAGAATTTTAAAATAAATGCTCAAAATGTTATAAAACTGTGATGAAACTCTTCTCTCCCGTTTTCCGAAAGTATTTCTGCGGCAATCAACTTCCTTCACTTATTCTCTGATTCTCATAACCTGGATGTTAGTGGGTTCCGTAGCGTATACCTAGCGTAGCACAGTCTTAAAAGAAAATTTAAGGGCGTTAGAACTGGAGGCCGAGCAGGCCACTCTATTGTTCTCCGGCATCCAATCCACCTATTGGGATACTGTTCATTAGGATAAACTCTTACTGCGTCGTAACAGCGTGGAGTAACACTATCCTGTTGAAAAATTGTACGGCGGACTTTAGACACGTACTGTATACGCCGCTGCTACTGATGCGGCACCCAAGCGGGCAGCTCTACAAATACCTAAATGAAAATATTAAATTCTCTCTAATATGTTTGCATTAATTAGAATTTGCAAATATATTTAATACATATACTCGAAGTTATTATTTGCTCAGGAGAAATCTTATTCGTTTCGCCATATCCAAAATTAGCATTTATTTGCGATAAATATAATTCATTAACAACAAATAGGTTGTCCTATCGGTATAGGTTATTGCCAACAGGTAAATGAGGAAGATTTTGATTACTTATTTCAATTTAATACGTTTAAACAAAAGCAATAAAATTAAGTTTTTGGATCTTAAGATTAAGGCATGTAATTAACTAATAATCAGTTAGATGACAAATGTAATAGGTCATTGGAATAGCTCGTCAAAGAGGATTCAATAGTATAAAAATATCTAGGGTGTACCCTAAAACACAGCTCTCTTATATTGCGATCACATGAGTCATCCTGTGAATCCATGAATATTTAAACGAAATACATATTTCGTTTCTCATAAATCTCTAAAATGATTCCCAAAAATAATCAGATTTCATAATCCATTCTGTATGTTACGAGGGTAGTTCTAGAAGTACCCGATCTGATGTATATATGGCGGTTGTTTGAAAAGAATGACTATGGTAGAAAGTACCAACCTTATAGAGTTGAAGTTTGAAGTTTGCCGACGCTACGTTGTTTAGTATTTGTTTGGCAGCCATTAATAGTGAACGCTCTCAGTGAATTTGTAAACATGGAAAAATTGGTCATCGTTATGTGATACTTTCATTTGAAAGGCCCAGTTCAACGGGTATCAAAGCGGACACTCTGGGGGAGTCTGTTCCTTCGTTTACAACAGTAAAATGTTGGGTGGCAGAGTTTAAACGCGGCCGTAAGAGCTGCCAAGACGGACATCGCAGTGGTCCACCAAATGAGGTGACTACGCCAGAAATGGCGAAGAGATTCCGCAAAATGGTATTGGATACCGTCGACTGAAAGTGCGCGAGCTAGCAGACATGGTAGACATTTCAAAGAGTGCTGTACATCGCATATCGACTGAAAATTTGATTGATTGAAAAAGCTGTACTCAAGATGGGTGCCACGGTTACTCACAATGGAACAAAAACAGCGTAGCGAGGATGTTTCAATAGAGTGTTTGGCGAAGTCTCACAGGAATAAAACCAAGTTTTTGCGTCGATTCATAACCATGGATGAAACGGGGGTCTATTACTTCACACCTAAGATGAAGGAACAGTCAGTATTATGCGAACTTATTGCAGCATTTGAGTGACGAAATCAAGAGGAAATGGATGCATTTGGCGAAAAAGGAAATATTTTTTCATCAAGACGATGAACCTATTTACACATTCGTTATCGCTATGGCCAAAATCAATGAGTTAAAGTTCGAATTGCTTCCTCACACGCTCTATACGCCAGATTTAGCCCCTCGGATTATTTTCTGTTTCCAAACTTGAAAAAATGGCTCGGTGGTAAAAGATTTGCCAACGATCAATGGTGGAGTTTACGGTTGATGGCTATCTTGAGGAGCTCGACGACCTATAAATAGGGTATCGAAGCTATTGAACATCGCTGAGAAAAGTGTATCGACCTAAAAGGAGACTATGTAGAGAAATAAAGATATATTTTCTCAAATTTATTGTGTTTTCTTTGTTAGGTTGGGTAGTTCTGGCACTACCTTCATACTGGAGCTCAGCCTTCCTGTTCAAGCCATAGGCGACTCATTCTCTGAGCTCTTTTGATCCAGTAGACGCGGGGATCAATCTGAATGTTCCTTTTTGTTGATGTTCGTTCTTATAAATCTTGGTGTGTTTTAGCCTCACTTGTTATTCCATTCCACCCTTTCCTGTCATTAATTTTCTTTCTCTCCAGTTACCTACTTCTATCCTTATTGTGTCTTCTATTATTTAATCTTACCACCTGATTTTGGCATGTTTCTATGTTTGGTCTAGTTTTCATAGGTTTCCAATCAAGTATTTTCCATATTGGCAAACGTTATTGGACATTGAGCGATAATTTGGCACTCTTTATTTAACGAAACGCTTGTGGTTTCCACCCTGTATGTTATTTAATGTAAACTAATATTTTTGGGCATTTAACGATGATCTACCAATTTCTATGTAACGAAACGCCTGTCGCTCTTGACCAAACTGTTTTTTGTCAGTGCATCCGCCGACAGGCCCGCAGACTTGGCAACGCTGCATTGTCCGCACGCACTGGCGAAATTTTTGTATTAGCCTACTTCGTTATGCACGAGGCCGTCCGCGATTGATTCCAAATGCGATCGGCATCGCCTCCTAGGCATTTGTTGTTTGTTTGTAAAAAAAAGGTCAAGAGAATGTTGTGACGCAAATCGGTGATTGGTATGTCAAATAAGGGACGCCGGCCGCTAACGAATTTGATGGGATCTAATTGATTTAAATAAATTCTGCTGCTTTTTTCCCAGTTATTTTTAGATGAGGCAGATGAGTGGATTGTGTGCACCGATTTATTTTTAGTAGTACGTGAATGGAAGTGCATCCACTCAAAGTCATATTTGGGTTATGTACGTGCGTTCGTTTTTTCCTGCAACGCGACCTTGAAATCAATAGTGACAAATCTAAGTGAAATATAACCTTTAACGCGTTATCTAGGCTTGGCCGGATCTTGAAATTTGGTTTATTTTCCAATATTTCCAATGCAGGTCTCTTAACAAAACTGATGTTTTCAGTCCTGTCATTTTCAAGACCAAAAAGGTCCTTGGTCTCACTTGCTATGTCACCAATATTTTAAACGTTTAAAAAATTAGATAAGCCTTAGATATTGTCAGTTTTTTGCACCAGTCACGTCTTTCATCAATGCTCTTCTGAAAAGTGATTCAAATTATATCCAATAACACAACATGTTACTTTAAACTTTTTTTTTTCGTTAACCAACATGAAACTTATTTTTTGATAATCTTAAAGCCTTCAATTAGTTCAATCTTCAATTCAATTAAATATTTTATATAGAAAGCGGCAAGCTACTAGGCGAATGATTGGTTAAGGCAAATTAACCTGTGAACTCTGTAGATAAGCCCAAACCAGAGTGGACTTGGAAAAACTTTAATCAACAATTTAATCAGGGGTGGTTCCAATACGATGGGTATTCTGCCCATAGTGGAATATTTATTAAAATGACGTGAAATCGTTCTGAGGGCCAGCGAGATCTTGCATTGAACCAGGTCGGGCTAACCAACGGGACCCACTTCGGGGCCAGGTCTTGGCTAAACTTAGCCCCAAATCATTTATTTGGAAACATATTAAAACTAAAATTTATGGCTTATGGGAATAGGACTATATTCTAGGAAAATTGCAACAGAAAATAAGAAGCGCATTCTCAGGAATTAGCCTTAATACATTGTCTTGTGTTAGACAACATTTTCACTGTTTACATCGAAAAGGCTTGACTTTTCTCGATTCTATTGATTCTATTTTTGTTTTTTTAGGAATGTATTGTATCTTAAATAATATTCTTACTATAGCACTTCTTGTGGTTTATTCATTTGGTCAGTATTCATTTTAATTAATTATATAATATTGTCATAAGTACTATAAGACTCAAAGATCCGACATCTTAATTCAGTAAAGGTTAGTGTTTCGGGTTTTGATCGCTGTTCCCAAGTTAGTGCAAGGGGTCCTGAAATGTTCCTCATTTGTTTGTCGAACATCTCGAAAAGTGGTAGTGGTAAATGTGTGCGTAGTGTATATTAGACACTACGCCTTGGAAATTCAGTTGCAGCAATGGATCGTTTCAGCGGTGAAACGTGCCATATGTGTCAGATTTTTTACGAGAATCATTGTTCCCTCATAATAGTTCATCGCCTATATCGAACGCACTAACTCCTTCGCGACATTAATCAAACTCCTTAGCAGATTTAAACAAATCATGGATCATTAATTTCGAAAAAAGGCACTACCATTAATAAAAGACCAACGGGTCGACCCGGAAGAGCAAGAAGTGTCGAAAACGTCGAGGAGGGAGTCGTACATTTCTCCGTTCTGTATGAAGATATACGAAGGCGTAAAGGGCCTTGACGTGTTATTTTTCTTTCTCTACACTGTAAATTTATATAAGAAATAGTGAATGCAAATTGCAGGAAAAGAGGAAAATATTCCAGGCCATCTGTTATTTTACAAGTAACTATACTTGACTTTTTTTTGTTAGGCATTAGAGAAGAGATATCTAAAGAAGAAGAAGAAGAGAAGGCTAAAGGCCCAAACTAATAAATACATAATCTGACAACGTTGACCAATGTATCGGGTTGTTCAAAAAGTTCGTTCGGTTTTTTCATAAGTATTTATTATTAATATTATAGTTATTACAAATTATTTTTATCAATAATGTACGTTCCTCCATTTCCAATTACTTTATCACATCTCTCAGTAAGCTTCATGATACCATTCTCATAAAAACTTTGCGGCTTGCTCGCAGAAAAACGTTTTTAAATGATTTCTGACATCTTCGTCGTTGGCATATGTTAAGTTTCGTAAACTGTTATCTATCGAACGGAATAAGTCAAAATCCGAGGGTGCGAGATCTGAAAAATACGGTGGATGGGGTAAAACATCCCACTCTAACTCCAACAATTTCTTCCGGGTCTACAGAAAAGTGTGATTCGAGCGTTGTCGTGATGGAAAACGACTTTCTTACGATTTACAAGTCCTGGGCGCTTTTCCTGCATGGGTTGGCTCAATTTTTTGTAGTTGTTCGCAGTAAACGTCCGAATTTATTGTTTCGTTAGTCGGGAGTAGCTCAAAATAATTTCTTTGAAATCCCACCATACGGACAACAAAATTTCCTGGGGTGAAGCCTTGCTTCTGGTATGGATTGAGAAGGTTCACCGGACTTTCCCCACGATCTTTTTCGACTGTCGTTGTCGTAAATGATCCACTTTTCATCTCCAGTAACCATATTTCTCAAAAAGGGATCGCTACCACCCAAGTCAACCCAAACATCGAGTCTACTGACAAACCCAAGTCGTTTAAGAATCCACTAGATTTTGACGTCCCGATTTTTTCTGCAAGCTCATGTATCGTTTGGTGAGGATTTGCCTGGTTTAAAGCTCGTAAATGCTCGGGAACGGCTCGGCCTCTTTAGGTCGACCTGACTTTGGGGCGTTCGTGAGGGAAAAATCGCCAGATCGAAATCTCTCGAACCACTTTTGACACGTTCGATCTTGAATACCATTTTTGCCGTACACAGAACACAATTTGCGGCAAGTTTCAGCGATTCTTTTGTCTTTTTTGAAATAAAAATGCATCACGTACCTAAAATACTCGGTTTCACTCGTTTTCAATTAAGGTCACACACAACAATACTAAAACAAATTCACGAGTATAACGGCAGTAAACAATAGTTAAATATCAGGGTTAAATAGGGAGTAAGGCTGCAGCTGTGCGCGTGACGTCATAGGCCGTGACGTAAGTGGTTAACTCGGAAAACCGAACGAACTTTTTGGACAACCCAATACAATGTTCAGTCTCGGAACATGGCGTGTGTTAGTATTACGTAAGTGAATTGCACTAACATTTACATAAAAGCGAGGCATAAATATCCAAGGAATCACCTAGTGGCCTGCCGCACGCTGTATAAGCTGTACAGACCACTGAAGATGTGGTAGCGAATTTACATAGAATATAAAATCTACGACGTTATTACGTAACTTCTTTTAACATAACAAAATAGCACCGAACGTCTTCCAAAAGAAAGTAAAATAGCGTAAAACGTTATCTTGCCTCTGGCTAATAAAGGTCGTCGATATCTTCGAATCCCGGTTTTGTCTCCGAATTCAGTAATGAACAGTCAACTACGAGGCCTTGGAATAAGGAATTTCTAAGGCATCCGCCTGTCGGTAACCTATAACTGAATTAAATTGCACGTGAAAATAAAAAAAAAATTACGACCGTTCCTACTGTTTCATTTAAGAACACCGGATGTCAGATCGATTTAATTTAATAGTAACCAGTCGTTTATGGACCGTGGTGCGTTTGTCTCATTCAGAATACTATCGCAGTGCGCGGTGCAATTTTTTTTCTTGCGATCTACAGGATTTTATATATTCACCTATCTAATACGCGCGTGATAACAGTGATAAGGACATTAAAAAACGTTAAATCAAATATAATCTGTATATCAAATTCAATCTGTATATGTATTCATATTTACCGCGACGATTTTTTATCGTGACGCGCGGGGAAGGGTCACGACCCTTGGTTTTGGAAGATCGATTTAGTGTATTATATTCAAAAATGTTGTGGACGGAGACTGTAGTAAGTGTTGATAAATTACTTTTTTAATGGTTTCCTTTCGCTGATAATTTTTTTTTGTTTTATTAAAAATAATAATAAATTATCTTTAATTAAAATGTATTGTAAATACAAAAGTATTATTCATTTCATCGCTATTTGCCAAATAAAAACCTCTCTTATCTTGCCGATAAACGGAACAGTCTACCTGAGCCTAGCCGTAAAAACAAGCCACGGTATGAGATAAGAGCCGTTTGGGATTTTTTATTTGCTAAATAAAGATGAAATAAACAATACTAATGTAAATACTCTAGGTGTAAAAATTACACCTAGAAAATTACCCAATTCAACCCCCAAAAAACAAAAATTTTCATTATGGACAATTAGTGTACAGAAAATTGACGTAATTAGTTATGAAATATAACTACTGCTATACTTAATACCCAAATTATAATTTGTGTATAAAATTTGCGCAAATTCATAACTGTATATATGCATTGGTTTCTTCCAGTGGCGTCTCGTAGTGATACTTTATGGGAGGGCTCAAAGCTAAAAAGCTGTGTACACGGGGATTGAGTTGCAGAGGGTACGGGGGGCGGTAGTTTCCCGCTTAAGCACCGCAGGCGAAAATTTTTCAAAAATTTCAAGGTCATTGTGTTTTACAAGTACCCCAAAATTTGTATTAAACTCTACATCGACATTAATAAACGTGTGATGCTTTTTAAATTTTGAATAGGAAAAAATATTGAAATCGCGGTAATATTACGTCATGATATATTTTTGGAAAAAGAATTAAATTTTTTCAAGATTGCTTTGTTTTTACCACTTTCATTTGACATTGCAATTTCATTTGCAATTGTTTCGTTAAAATTTTGGAAATCCTTGGGAAAAATTCTGTTACGTTAAACATTTTATTTATAGCTGTTTGTATACCTAGTTTCTTAAAAAATATGAACAACATAATAAAGACTCACCTTCAGTCCCTCAGTAATTTCATTAAATAGAATTACGATTTTTGATAACAAAAGAAACAGTTTTATATAGTACATGCTATGTACAAAAAAAGTACCTACACAACACAATAACTTAAGAATATTATTGTTTATACACAAAATCAAGTCTTCTGTCTTTCTGGGAAATAAAATGTACCAACGACACACGCACAGAAAAAAAATTTTTAAATAATTTTTTTTTGTTTTTAGGCCGAAAAACGAAAAATAAACGAAATATTTTTTTCCATTTTTCTTTACATGATTACATTACTTTTCTGCTAGTATAGTTGAGTGCGTAAAAGTAATACAATCGATTATTTTGATTTGCTTATTGTTAGTCTAATATACACTGTGGAAAAGACGTCTGGAACACCTGAAAAATCTCGCAAAATATTACTTTTATATAGAATTTTTTTTTGGGTTTATTTTTCGTTTTTCGACGTAAAAACCAAAAAAAAAAAAAGGTTTTTAAAACATTTTTGCTGTGTGTGTGTCGTCGTTGTCGGCATTTAGGTATTCTTGTTAACACGATAACTCAACTAAATCACGTCGGATCGATCGGGTTTTGACTGATTCTGATCGGAGACATCTCCCAGACGACACCTATTGATTTTGAGGTGGATAGAACACACTACCATGTTCATGGGTCATGAGAAAGTACATTGGTGGACTATTTGAGATTTTTTTTTGTTAACACGATTACTCAATTAAATCGTGTCGGATCGATCGGGTTTCGATTGATTCTGATTAGGGAAGTCTACCAGATGACATCTATTGATTTTGAGGTAGATAAAGCACACCCTACCCTGTCCATGGGTCATAAGAAATCACGATGGTGGACTATTTGAAAAAAGTAAAACTGTCGCATAAAACACATATTCTGCATTTATGTGTTGGTTTAATTTTTCTCGGCCACTCAATGTCGAGACAGAGATGTTCTACGTGCGGAAAAGTCCGTTTTAAGGTTTTAAAACTGTTTATTTTTTTTTGCAAAAGCGCTTGAAGGGGTCAAAAGGTGTTCTATTTTGTCTGTATTTTGACATATTTTATTTATATGTACAGTGCCGTACGTTTGCGGGGTCAAAGTGGGAGCATTTTCTTAAAAAAGCAATTCCTATTTTTTGTTCGATATAGTGAAAGAGCATATTTTTTTGAGTATCGTTATAAACATTTTATTATATCACGTAACGAAAGTTTCAAGAAAATGCAAATAGTTTTAATTGTGGAAATTGATTCATTTGTAATCAGAACAAAATAAATACATTAACTGATGTGTTCAAAACTGTTTCCCATTAACTATTTAACGACGTCTTAGTCTCAAAATAAATTCTACACTCTATCAATTATTTCCGGCCCGATATTTTGTATTTTGTAAAGAGGGAGCAGATCTGGGGAACGAGGTGGCCACTCTATAGCTCCACGTCGCCTCGCCCATCGCTGTGGAAATATATTATCCAAGTAAATGCGAACAGGAAAAGCGTAATCAGGAGGTGCAACGTCTTGTTGATACCAAAGTCTGTTATCAGGTATGCCTGGCTCATTTGCATTTTGGTACAGAGCTGTCAGTATTAGAATCAACTCTTGCTGTAAACATTGCAAATACCTTGCGCCAGTCAAGTTGTCAAAAAAGAAATACGGGCCCAAAAATCTGCTTCTGACTATAGCTGCCCAAACGTTCACTTTTCTTGGAGATTGAGTATGTGACTTCGGCATCTATCGGGGATTCTATGAGGCTCAATACCTACAGTTCTGTCTATTTACAGTTCCATTAAGGAAAAATGGCTTCATCCGAAAAAGTAATATTTTTCGCAAACATATTATCATTATTACAACGTAATTACATTTCCTCGCAGAATTGCACTCGACGATCAAAATGTAAACGATGTAACTTTGTAAGGATGAAATTTATGTTCATGTAAAATATTCAGCACTGTAGCATGATTCAAATTCATACCCAAGCCAATGTGATGGGGACTGGAATGTGGATTTTGACCTCTTACTAAAATGTCACTTCTTCAACTCTTATTAAAATGTCGAGTACCTGAATTGATTGCTTGGCGACAAGCTCTGGATAAATAACGTATATTATTTTTATTATCGCGTTAAATAATTTTATCTTCTTTCATTTGAGCGGTCTACAATGATTTCTTTCAAAGCACAAAAGTCAGTTTTGATATTGGTAATTAATTATTCGAGAAATAATTATTGCACAGAAAATTCAAGTAGGATTTTAAAAACTGCAAGGTGTTCTTTACGAGTCGTAGTTATTGGTTTTTGATAAAAAAACTTTCAGTGCGAAAATGTTGATTGAAAAAGAGGTAAAAAATGCGTACTTAGGAATATTCGCTTAAATAATCGATAGACGAAGGATGTTAACTGTTTCTTTTCAAAGTACCCCAACGAAACCCTGAATATTTCAAAGCGCTACGATGTTTTTTTCATTGTGTTCGGAATGATTGAATATGTCGTTTTTACTAAAAATCAATTTAAAGATGAATTTTTTTATTCATTTTTTTAGACATAATCCATATTTTTTATCAAAAAATGTTAATTGTAAAAAAAAGAAAAAAATCAAAGAAAGAAGTTAAAGCTGACTTTTTTGCTTTGAACGACGATAACTCAGCAAAAATCATCATACAAGGCTTGTAGACTGTTCAAATTAAAGAGGATAAAAGCGTCTAAAAAAGCTTTATGATGAAATCACTGAAAAATATTTATTGAAGTGCGTGGACCTTTTGAAAGCAAGCAAAAATTTGGAATTTTTTTTTTCATGATTACTCAAAAACTGTTGATGGAAAATAATTGTATTTAAAACAGTTTAAGAAACTCAAGATAACTAGAAACTTAGAGCTTCAATTTGTTTTTTTTAAAATTGCTCTGCGACTGTTTTTCTCCAAGTTATAGCCCTTTGAAAACAACCTAAAAATTTAGGATTTTTTTACATCCCTCAATTTTTGTGCCTAGTGTATTTTGTGGTACGATCGAACAAGTGAAATCTATAAATATTCTGTAAATTTATTTACTCGGTTCCCATACTCGTAATACTAGTTTTACCTTATTGTTAAAAGCATGTATTAATTTTTGTTCGCATTCCTATTTTTATTCTTATATATCTATATTAGTTATTTGTCAACGTATATATGTGTTTTTTTTTTCTATATAGTATTTTAATCTTGCGTACCCTCTCTGTAATTGGGGTTACCTGTAGAATGATGTATATAAATAAATAAATAAAATAAATAAATAAACAACCTCAACAGTGGCTTCGAAAAAAAAAAAAAATACATAGGTATACCAAAAAATCTAAAAAACAGAATCGACCTGTCCGAGATTCTTTTTCTTAATTGCCAGGTATTATGTGCCTACCATACTGACTTAATGGTAGAAAAACATTATTATTGGTCAATATTTACACGTACAGTTTCACAAAGTTTGTGATAATCCTAGTACGGCTAAAAGATAAACAAACTCGAACAGAATTCGAGTGTGTACGTTGACTGGAAACGAGAAGAGTATAAACACGACTGCACTCTGATAACGCAATTGATACCAACAGCAATTCGGCCTTATTTGTTGTGTCAGTGATCGAAGCAGTTCAAGTTCATTGAGACCGGTAGCAACAGCCGAAAAAAGAAAGGTAAGGATTTATGGTATGTTTTTTAGCACTCATGGTAGTTTTTTTTTATTACACTTTAACTGTGCCGCGTTTCCAGCTATCAGTAGTTTAAGTTTTTATTGGTAAATGAAAGTAACGAGTAAACATATTAACCATGTAATATAATAACCATGTTGTGTGTATTATTCTGTTCTGTTTCCTTTGTTGTAATGTAAATATGCGACATATTATTCTTAGTTGTATTGATAAAAATACTTACAATTAGTCGTACAGTACTTGTAATTAAACGAATGTTAATACATTTCTGACGTGTTGCAAAGAAAGTCCTTCTGAACATTTAAGGCGTTAAGGTATACCCCTTGTAGAAGCATAATATTTTCTACAAATATATCTATGTATTTCAGTAATAATTAGAATGTTATGTATACAGTGTTAGCAAAGGCATGGATCATGGTACATATAGTTTTTTTTTTAAATAGGTTTGATAGTTTTTTGAAGTAAATAGTTTCAAATGCAATATTTTACTAAAATGGATAGCTGTTACTCCAAGGTGGTTGACGGGGAGGTGTAAGAAGCATACAGGCGTCTCGCCTCGGTTACATTCCTTGGGTCAATCCATACATTTTCTTAATTGTATAAATTCACATGTTTCTGAACGCATCGTGCGTAATATCGAAAATAATTCCGACGATCATGTAGTCGACTTTGGTGTTCCACATGGTTGGGTCCTTGGGCCATTAATACTTTCGCTATATGTCAATGATCTCATATCTCATCTGGAAAGAAAATTCACAATGTACGCAGATGATACGTCTGTAGTGTCCCCGTCAAAGTGGCTTCAGCACTCAGTCTTAGAAGTTATGGCAAGATTTGGTGTAGAAAAAACAATTAATTCTAACTTAGACAAAACATCATCATCATGAGGTCATCAGTCCTAAGACTGGTTGGACGCTAACCTCCAGCTTCTCCTATCTTGTGCTAACCTACGCATTTCGCTAATTGTGCTACAACCTACATCCCTTACTATTTGCGAGCAGTAGTCTAATCTAGGCCTACCTCTACCTTTCTTCACTCCTACTTTCTCCAATACTTCTTCGTTTCTAACCCTATCAGTCCAAGGTATTTTCATCATTCTTCGGTAACACCACATCTTTATCGCTTCTTCCATCCCAATTTATTTTACTTCTTAAATAAGTGAAGTCTTTAACTTCCTCCAATCTTTCATTATTAATTTGTACTTTCGTTTTTTCTCTGCTCTCGCGCCCTCTGCACACTAACACTAGTTTTGTTTTTATTCACCCTCATTCCGTATTCCTCTGTCAACACTGCCTCCATTTCGTTCAATGCTGATTCTAATTCTTCCTTACTAGATGCTAATACTGCTATATCATCCGCGAATCTAAGCATTTTTAGTTTCTGTCTCTGTACTTTAATCCCGAAATCCACTCTATCTTTTACCGCATTAATCGCCTCTTCGATGTACAGATTAAAAATTAGTGGTGATAGTGTACATCCTTGTCTTACTCCTTTCCTAATACCTACTTCCCTTTTTTCCCCTTCTACTTCTATAACAGCAGTTTGCTCTTTGTATAGATTGTGTACTACTCTCCGATCTCTGTACTTCATTCCCGCGCTCTTTAGTATCTCGAACATTTTTTCCCATCTTACGTTATCAAAAGCTTTTTCTAAATCTATAAATCCTATATAAGCGTTCTTTCCTTTTTCTATTGTTTTCTCTAACATTACTCTTAGCGCCAGAATAGCTTCGCGGGTTCCCCTATTTCGCCTAAACCCGAACTGGTCTTCTCCTAGTATTTCCCCCGCTCTATTTTCCATCCTCTTCTGCACTATTCTGGTTAATATTTTTGACGCATGGGAAGTTAGGCTAATCGTTCTAAAGTTCTCGCATTTGTCGGCTCCTCTCTTTTTCGGTATAGTAACGATAATGTTCCTCTTATAATCCTCCGGCATCTCGCCTGTTTCGTATATGTATTTTACCAGTTCAAACATCCTATTTACTACTTTCTGTCCCGCACATTTCAAAATTTCCTCCTGTATTTTATCTACACCCGGCGCTCTATTATTCTTTAGCCCCCTTAGTGCTATTTCAAATTCCTCTCTCAATATAGGTTTTCCTACATCTTCCCTATCGATGCTAGATTCTTCCTCTAATATCTTTCCTAATTCCTGACCCTCGTATAAATTTCCTAAGTACTGCTTCCATCTATCCGCTTTCTCCTCTCTTCCGATCAGTATGTCCCCCGATTGACTTCTAACGTTTCTACTTATTGTTCGTATATCCCTGAAGTTCCTCTTAATTATTTTGTAAGCCTCATCGGTCTTACCTACTTGCAACTTATCTTCTACTTCTTTGCATTTATCCTCTATCCATTGTTCTTTCGCTTTTCTACATTTTCTAATGATTTCACACTTTATTGACTTATAAGTTTTCAGTCCTTCCTCGTCTCGTCTGTTTTTGTAGCCTCGTCTCTTTTGCATTAAGTTTAAGATTTCGTCCGTTATCCAGGGCTTCCTAGCTTCCCTTCTCTCTTTTTCGTGTCCTAAGACGTCCGTAGCCGCGGAATCTAGACTATTCTTGATACCCTTCCACTCAGTTTCTGCGTTTTTGATTTCGTCCTTACTCGCTTTATTTATTAATTGATAGATAAAACATAATGTATATATTTTTCTAAGAGAAGCATAATACCAGTTAATTTACAACATATTTTGTTTTAAGTTCATGTATATCAAACAATATCCCTTTATAATTTAATAAATACTCAGGAAGTTCTAGGAAAAAGGTATTAGATCTGAATGGAACAATATACAAGATTTGTACAATTTTTGATAATCCAAAATACAGACCTATTTTTGAGAATAGTGTAATGGAACTGGATGGGAACTTCTTCGACGAAAGCTTACTAAGTACATATATACAAACTATAAATACAAAATAAGATTTGTAAGTAATATGTATTGCATCTTGAACAGCGAATGAATGAATAATAATAACAATCTGTAACAATGGTTATACAACGATATTTATGGTTTCGTCGTTATGGAAGTCGAAGTTTCTGGCATAAACGTATTTGCTATTCTAATTGTTATTCTACATTGATTCAGAGACAGTGGAAGACAAGGTAAATAAAATAATAAATAATAGCATCCGTTAGTACGAAATAAGCAAACAATTTTAATACATTGGTCATCTAGAACAAAGCGTTTGCGAAGAGTTTCCATGAGATAACTATTATCATTATTTATTGTTTATTTAAGAATAGACGTTGACCAAAACAGTTCCTTTCTTAATATTATTTACTTTGACTTTCATCTTACAATAATACAGAACTATACACATTATAATAGCCTAATACCAGAGGCGTATCAATAGGATATAAGAGACTTCAGCGCCGGCCCTAGCCCTTGATCAGGGTAGAGCGAGATTGTCTTTCTTCGCCCTTTGGTCGACGCTTTC
Source organism: Rosalia funebris (assembly GCA_037954035.1). Classification (NCBI taxonomy): domain Eukaryota; kingdom Metazoa; phylum Arthropoda; class Insecta; order Coleoptera; family Cerambycidae; genus Rosalia; species Rosalia funebris. The sequence continues at coordinate 18,877,576 of JAZFAV010000039.1, read as the reverse complement.
ACTTCACGTAAATTCTACTTCGGTTTTATGTTACATAAATAATAATTCCCAAATTCTCAAAAATCAACTTTTATTGCAAATATCAGCACTTATTGAATTTAAATTAAATTAAGTAGCTCTAATTAGTAGTATACTCCTGCTTCTTTAACATTAAGAAAGCTTTTATTGCTATATAATTAAATTAGTATTTGGTGTTAATTTCAATCAGTCACTAAATAATAAAATGTGTTACCTATGTAGGTATTTTAATAACATAATTGTTTTTAGCATTTGGTTTTTTTGGCGCCCCTTGCTATCTGGCGCCTAGAGCGACCGCTCCTCTCGCTCTACCCCAGGGCCGGCACCGAAAGACTTGTAGATATAATAACTTGTAGATATACAATAAATAAACCAAGACAGGTGGGTAGGTAGGTCATTAATTTAATTTTTCGAAATAAAACGTAAATTTATTAACTAGATATGTGTTTACAGTATGCAATGAAGAAGTTTCAGATCATACAATATTGAGGAACAAAATCATACAGAGGCAGTCCATGTGTATATATGTCATGATATTGTCGTATATTAAATTTTCATCGCAACATTTTAAGGGTTCTAGAACGATGTATTTGATCGGGATATAGTTTCTTTACGAATTGTCGACATAAATTGTTTATACGATATAAATGTTTAATGTAATAAAATAAAAGCCATGAAACAACTGCCATAAATAATATGACATCAATGGAGCTAAACAACCTGCCTGATGCTAACCAAATGAGTTAACTAGCCATCTGGACGCCAAGTGTCGATGACACAACAAATATTTATAAACAGTTTTAATACCATCGACAATGATATGTACAGAGTGTCTCAAATAATGTAATTTTTTAGTTTACTTCTCTGAATTGATTTTTTTTTATTAAAGAAAGAACATGCTAAGGTTATTTATTCCCGAGGCAGATATCTCTAAATTTTTAGTATATTAGATAGAAAATTAGATAGAAAAAGAAAAAGATAAATAGATTCTGAATATACTTTAATGGTAATATATGCTTTCATAAATCACAGGAATATCAGCTATGGAAGGTATTTGTTTTGGAGTAACGAAATCGCCAAAAGGTGAAATATACAGGGTATCTCACCAGGAACTGCATCGATCGATATAGGGAAAAGTACGCACCAGAGAATTTTGAAAATTTGGGATGATACTAATGGCAGTGTGGCCAATTTAACGAAAATAATTACAATCATCTGGCACTTCCGGTTACACCGGATGTCGATACCAACTTGCTTATTTTAAATGGAACATCAGTCTCTTTTAATCGTTGAACTATTTGGAACGAAAACGGGTGAAATTTATGTTTAATTAAGATTCTGTGAACTGAATCTCTGCATAGTCCCGATTCAAAAGCAGCTTGTCTTAATGACATCATTGGAAATGCACTAAAATACCCCAGAATTTTGCGGTGGCATTTTTTGACATAAGAGAATGACTGACATTACTGATTGTTTCTAATCATGGCTAATTTGTTAAAATTTTTACTAAAAATTCTTGAATTTCTAAGAAAATCGCAAATACTTCAAAAAATTTGTGACTTAAACCCTCACAATGCCTATATTAGAAAAAAGGAATTTAATTTTACATAACTTGATATAAAAAATATAGGGTATTCCATTTGACCTAAACAAGTTTTCGCGGCTTGAAGTTTACAAAATGTAACATCAAAAATGGAACACTTGGTATACAATTCTTGAATCTAATTCAATTGTAGAGTGCAGCTCTCCTTATGTTCTTTCTACATGCCAAAAAGCAAATTAGTATCTTTTGCACGAAGAAAGTTATAAAGGTTACTGTAAACCATTACACCTGTCAAAATTTTTTTTTAATTTCAAATATCTCTAAAACGGCTAGGTTTAGGCATAGGGTATCCTACATGTTTTTAACTCAGAATTGTATGCTATTTTCGAAAACCCTAAAATGTATAGGGTGTTCCATTTAAAATAAGCAAGTTGGTATCAATTTCCGGTATAACCGGAAGTGCCAGATGCTTGTAATTATTTTAGTTAAATTGGCCACACTGCCATTAGTATCTTCCCAAATTTTCAAAATTCTCTGGTGCGTACTTTTCCCTATATCAATCGATGCAGTTCCTGGTGAGACACCCTGTACAATATGTCCCTAGATTAAGGAATACATTTAATGTTCTTCTCTCGTTTTTACTTCTATACAAGGGTATCCTTAACACTCTTTATGTGGTTAATGTTTACATTGCTTAAATTATTTACTTATTACAATTTCAGTTGAAATGTAGAAAGTATTTTCCCCAGCAGCACCTAAATTGCCTTAACTAAAACTGGAACTTTTTAGTTATGACGTAATATGTACTTACAATTATAATCAGAACAGTGTAGTAGTTACGTAGCCCCTTCCACTGTTCATTTAACTACACATAGTGCCAACAGTTTTGCTAGTTTTAGCTTTATCACCTAGTTTTAGCTCTTTGAATTTTTTATCAAGAAAGAGTAAAGAAGGCCATGATTTTTTGTTTAGTTTTGACCATCATGCAAGATAGAAATGTCAAATAAACGTTACAGTTGGCCGTGTAAAGAAATTTGATTCATTTCATGTTTGACAGTGTTCAAGTGTTGTTTTCTTTGTTGCTATCAGCTCTGATTAAAAGTGTGCAAAAATGGTCCGAAATGTAATTTCGCAATTGGACAGATCCAGAATAGTGATCCTGATCGAAGAGGGTTCTTCTCAAAGAGAAGTTGCCGCGCGTTTGGGAATTAACCAAAGCCGTGTATCCCGAACCTGGAATCGGTTCATAGCAATGAATTCAACAAAGGATCGTCCAAGAAGTGGCAGGCCCGGTGTTGCTAATGCAAATTCTGATTCATGTCACTGGTGGCCCGCCGGAACAGATTTTCATCCATTGGTAACATGAATTGGGAGAAGTTAGACGAGGTACTGCTGTTGCGTTAACCCTTACTACAATACGGAGGCGATTAGCTGGCTTAGGATTACGGCGTAGGAGACCTATAAGAGTGCCGAAATTAACATTACGACACCGGCAGACTCGATTAGAGTGGTGCCGAACATTCCAGGGGCGGGGTATGGATTTTTGGCGACACGTGATGTTTTCGAATGAGACCCGTGTTTGTCTAACTTCCGACAACCGCAGAAGCCGTGTCTGTAGAGAGCCTGGAGATCAAAATCGACTCAGATATGCTGTCGAAACTGTTCCATATCGTGTTATGTTTTGGTCCGGTATCATGATTGGTGAACGAACGCCACTGCGAGAGGAGCAGTTGGAGAGCATTTTGTTTTTATGGATGATAATGCCCCTCCCCACGAAACTAATGCTGTCCGTAATTTCCTAGAGGAGGAAGGAATCGACCGTATGGAGTGGCCTCCTACGTCGCCAGACTTAAATCCCATCGAACATACCTGGGATGTGCTTAAGAGGGCAATTGCTCGACGTCCACAGTCTCCACTGACCAGGCAGGAGCTGATAAGAGTTGCAGTAGAAGAATGGCAAAACCTACTCTTCCAGACCATCGATGAGTTAATTATGAGCATGGGGAGACGAATTCAAACTTGCATTAATGCCATAGGTGGTAATACATTGTATTAGTAATATTTGTTGTGGTAATTGTCAGAATTGTAATTAACTAATTGTTTAATAAAACATATCTAATGTTACTTTTTTAAATCACCCTGTATATTGACACATTAAATTCATTCTTTGCCAAAAAAGATTGTGAGAAAAGCCTATTAAACCATCTTACAATAGTTTAAACCTTCGTGGAATGGAATAATTAACAATAAGGCAAATTACCTTATTGTTAATTATTATCGAATCAAAGAAGATGCATACCAAAGTATCAACCACAGTATTACTTATTCGTCAGTTAGATTTTTGTAGAACTATGAAGTGAATAACTATGAACTATGAGTAATTTCAAAGCAGTAACGTTATAGCGCATTTAATTGACTATTTTGTAGTCGTAATTGAACGTGGATATTGCGTTTGTAATACTTCATGGTTTCTTTTATTAAATTAATTTTAAGGTAAGCACAAATCAGTTTTAAGAATCACTTTATAGTAACCACAACTTTGAAGTGTATATTTTGCCATCGTTACTAGTAAGTGAGTGATGAAACCTTTAAATACCTTTTACAGTAAATACAACTTGTAGGTAATTTTGGATCTTGCAGTTAAAATCGTTTTAAATTAGAATACTCTAGTAATTCTTTCCACCATTCATCGGAACTATATAGTTCTATTGTTTTTAAGTAGTTTTTGAAATGTATCGAACGGTTTCGTTCCTGAGTCAAATTACTTTAAAATTATTTGAAACAGGGAAGTAGTAGTAGTATATCGTAATAACCATCGTGGTGGGATTTATTTGACATCTAGTTTTTTTTTAAGAACAATGCAGTAATTTTAAAGTAACCGTACCTTTTTGGGCACTTTAATCTAATATTTAAACTTGTTGATCTTGTAGTTGTAATTAAAAGTGAAATATGTGTGACACACAAGGTGAATGGACGTTGAGGCAAGCTTAAATCACAAATTACTTATACACATACATCGTCATTCCATTAAAAAAATTGTAACTGTCACTTCAAGTTAACTGTTACTTTAAAGTAACGGATACTTTAAGGTAACTGAAACTTCATGGTAACTGTTACTCCAAGGTAACTGTAACTTCAAGACATAAAATGTTTTAAATTTAAGAAGTTATACATTTCAGAGTTTTACTTCAGAATGAATTGTAAATTAATTGCGTAAATTGTCCGTAAAGTTTTCTTATTGGAATGTTCAAAAAGAAGACAAGCGAAGTGTATTTAAAATAGCAAGAACAAGGATACTTTTAATGCAACGAATCGGCTCTTACTTTGATCTTGAGGACTCGTTGTAGTAACCGCTACTAACATTTCTTAACAATTTGCAAATTATACTACTCTATAGTAATCACAACTTTGAATTACAAGATATTTAGCTGTCATTACTGGTAGTTGGATTATAAAAACTTTTAAAACACATTTTGTGGTAAATACAACATTCAGCTAATTTTTCAGAGAAATTCCAATTAATTAGTGGCAAATACTTGCTAGTTCCAATGACGTAGGGACGTTTAGAAATGCTGCTGAGGTTATGTGTAATACTTCTATGAAAATACTGAGGTATTTTATATTGACGTATTGTTTTTATCAATTTAATTTTCAGATGGCATACGCTTTAGCAGTCACAAAGGAACTTGTGGTGTTCGCACTACTTCTCTACCCCGTTAAAACCCAACAAACAAAGCAGTGCTTCCCTGAGAAGCCGGAGACGGTTACGTTCTCAACATTGGAGGAGTATCAAGGTTCTAAATATAGCTTCAACAAGAGCCACTTTACCTACCGCGGAAATTCCGTGAATTTTTCATTCAAAACCATCGATAAGTTGCTCAGGAACTCTTTCATCAGCTTCGGCTCCGACAGCATCATACAACTCGATCTCCAGAACAAGCAGATCAAGACGATCGACGAAGGCGCTTTCAACGGATTATTTTGCTTGCACACTCTCAGGCTGAGTGGTAACAATATTTCCAGTTTGATTGAGAACGTATTCGACGGATTGGGGAACTTAAGGCTGCTAGACATCAGCGAGAATCTGCTGGAACGTATTGACGCTTTTGCATTCCATCAGTTGAATAACTTGGACAGTCTGTACTTGTCGAGAAATAAGATAACGATCTTGAGTAGTTTCGGTTTTGCCAATCTAACGGCGTTGACGGTGTTAGATATGAGTTTCAACAGAATCAGGAATTTCGCACCCAATTTATTCATGCCTTTACAGTCGCTGAAGGAGTTGGATCTATCCAACAATAAACTGAGCCGTATAGAACCAGAACGGTTGGTGGGATTGAAGAATCTGCAAGTACTTAACTTGGCTGGAAATTCGATGACTAGCTTCGACACGTCTTACAATTTCTCTTTCGTCATGTTGGAGAAGTTGAATCTAAGTGGGAACTATCTGAGCTATCTAGATTCGTTCGATATGAGAAGGAACTTACCCAATCTGAAAATGTTAGATGTTCGAGATAATAATTGGTTGTGCGATAACTTGGAGGTTCTGAAGCATAACTTGGCCGATACCACGACCAAATTGTATGGCGTGGTGAATTGTAGCATCTCGGGAGTATATAAACCTACTACAGCAGAAACCGTAGTAACCGTCCCTGCTACTACTGCTTCGTCTTCCACCACGTCCAAGAATACGTGGGACTATTCGAAGGAGATATTCATACAAAACAGGCAGATATTATTCACCAACAGTAAGGTGCTGGACAACGTTCGACACCTGGAAGATGTCGTTATGTGTCTGTTTGTAGTCGTTATCATTTTCGTTGTAATTGAAATAGCTGTAAGAATCGGTTTCTGTCGAAGCGTGTACAATAGGATGATCGGCAGACATCGGGGTGACCTAGACGGCAGTGATCCGGAACACATGGTGCTTATGGGACATTAGATTTAGCGTTGCTTTTAATTTTATAAAAAAATATATAGTTAAGGTATTCGTTAAATTTCACGTATTATTTTTTTAATTAGGATGCAAATTAGTGTATTAAACGTATTTTAAGTACGATGACAAAGATATTAATATATACGTGTGGAGCCGTTAAACTTTTAAGTGGATCTAATTTAAATATAACATTGATCGTTGATGTGATATATACTACGTTTGGCCATAATGTAACAATTTATTTATGTTTTATAAGTTTATTTAATATATTTTACGTAAAGTCTTGTTAATGAAATATTTTTTGGGTGCCTCTATTTTGTACAGCATCTCTAAAAAGGTTTTGGAGAGAAACATATTTCACTTAATAGCTACAGTTACTGCTCATCAAGAATAAGAAAAAGTGTGAGGTTATTTGGGTATGCTTAATAGAAAGAGTGAGTGAAAGAGTGATTCGGAAGGAAAAGGATGCACTTTACGCGCGGCCAAATCTCGAACTCTGTACATTCCCATTCAATATATACTCATCGATGATCACTCTGCAAAGGTCTCAATGCGTATGACCAAAGACCAGGCTATTTATTGCGCACCTCGTGGGCGGTCCGATATCGCAGTTTTGAGACTTGTTCCTATTCTTGATGAGCAGTACAGTTTACAGAGTGTCACGTTAAATTTGAAGGAGCATTTGAAATATTGGAATTTTCGTTCATCATTACAATCGTTTTAATTATCTCTTTATGATCTTTATGATCCTTGAATGGATCTTATTCAGATTAGATAAAAGTATAAGCTAGGGAAGATGTTCATCAGTACAATCGATATTTGAATTGATTTGGAAAAACAATTGAATGCCCTATGATTGGTCTTTGTTACGTTTTCATGGGGTAAATAAGTCTTTTCCAAATTAATTACTATAAAATTTTCAGAACGTGCAAAGCTAAAACTACACGAGTACGTATTATGGATGGATTTCATTTAGGCGTCTCTTTTCTTTGGGTTATCGGTAGCTCCGTCTTGTCGTTAATATAGGACGAGTAAGCAGATCGCAATAATATTGCGCCTCCCCCTTGCTCATATCGAAGGCACCTCCAGACCATGCCTCTAGAGGCTTTGGATCAAAAAACAAAAGTTACCACGTTGTTCGCAAGGGTCGATTTACTATATTGATTTCGTCAAAATGCCGAAATTCGAACGAAAAGCATTTCGTACATCGATCTAAAGATTTCGTGACACACACACGAAAACAGCCGCTTAGTAAATATAGATGTCACACTTGGAACCAGGGGGCTGGCACTGCCCAAGGATTGTATAGGGAATAGGATTGCTCGATCTCTATCTTTCAATGTAGATAGCGCCCCACTCCTTTAAAACATGTTTTTACGTCATCGCGGACTATAATCGTTAAAACGTTATTAAACGTATTGAGAAGTGCTGTGTAAATTCAGGCAATTTGGATAATAATTAATATTTTTCGTGCATTTGAGTGGTGAAGTGATATTACAGGGAACGTTATTGTTTGCGTAAGTATTGATTTAAGTTTGAGTAAATAGCAGAATGCTATTTAATGACTAGAAACTTGTTCCACATCTGACGAAATATTCGGTGGGGTTTCGAGAAATAATTTAAAAAAATAAGGCCAAAAGTAGAGATAGAGGATACTAATAGTGCTTAATAGATTAACAATAGATCTGTTATTTGACTAGGAGTCGATTTTATCCCCTCACGCGTGTAGCTTTGGAAATTTTTCTCATACCTATATAGATGTAGTGAATATTTATGACAAAAAAGTAAATGACTGCAAATTTGGTTCATATTTTTAGTGGTTTATATTTTCACTATTATATTCGAGAAAATAATTACGATAACTAATCGTAACTTTAAGGGTAGATTTTACCCCTTAGGTATAAAGTTTTGAAAAATAATATGGTAGAAAATGTATTTTATGTTCATTTTAATTTCTTCGCTACACTGAATTATAATGTCCTTTATAAATAATATGCAGTTTGCTAAATAAATAATGATAAAATAACTACCTATTTACATTCTTAAACTATAAATAATAAATACCTACCTAATCATTTATTTATTTACCTAATAGGTATAAAATATATTTTATTATCAAGAAACAGCATTGCAGTTTTAAGAACAGATACAGCTCATAAAACATTTTGTTTCTCGTGAGTATACACTTGCTTCTAATTTTAATAGCAGTTTCAAAAAGGCTGTACATAATTCAAATTACAATACTCTACCTAATGTAGAATTAATATATACTTTAATTATACCTATACCATTTCAAAATCTAATTAAAATAGTTTAAAACAGAAGGAAACGTCAATAAAACCATATGAATATTATAACCCGTAGTCCGCGGTGACGTCACTATCTCCACTACCGCGGACGAAGAATTCGGCCGATCCAGCTATCCTACTCCCTATACAATCCTTGGGCACTGCCTACATATATGTTATGTAGTGCGACCTTGCAATTATGTGTACAACGGCCGCTAGGGGTGCTAGTGCTCTTACAGTGTCGGTTCCCCCGTTCTCTTACGCCCCTCACCTTCAGTAACAGTAAACATAGCCACGCGTACATGTAAACAAGCGTGTAATCACGAGTTGTAATGAATCTGCAGTATATAAATATAGTAGTGTACATAAAATGGAGGATCCGCCGAAAGTAAAAAAGAAAATGCGCCGTGTGATACGACGTTGCATAGTGCCCGCACGCAATTACGAAAACAACAAACTTGCTCGACTTTGCTTGTGCAAATCTTAGTTCTAACTTCACTTAAAGGGACAATGAAGCTGTCTGTCTATAATAATTTCACAATAAACTGTTGTGAAAAAGTTCGTTTTGTTTTTTCATAAGCATTTACTATTAATATTATAGTTATTACAAATTATTTTAATCAACAATGTACGTTTTTCCATTTCCGATAACTTTCTCCCATCTCTCAGTAAACTTCATAAATCTTTGCGGTTTCCTCGCAAAAATGTTTTTAAATGATTTTTGACTTCCTCATCATTGGCAAATGTTAAGTTTCGTAAACTGGAATTCCATGGAGTGGAATAGGTGAAAATCCGAGGGCGCGAGGTCTGGAGAATACGGTGGATGGGGTAAAACATCCCTCTCTAACTCTAACAATTTCCTCCGGGCCTGCAGAGAAGTGTGAGTTCGAGCGTTGTCGTGATGGAAGACGACTTTCTTATAATTTACAAGTCCTGGGCGGTTTTCCTGCATGGCTTGGCTCCATTTTTGTAGTTGTTCGCAGCAAACGTCCGAATTTATTGTTTCGTTCCTCGAGAGTAGCTCAAAATAAATGATTCCTTTAAAATCCCACCAGACGGACAACAAAACTTTCCTGGGATGAAGCCCTGCTTTTGGCGTGGATTGAGAAGGTTCACTGGACTTTCCCCACGAACTTTTTCGATTGACGTTGTCGTAAATGATCCACTTTTCATATCCAGTAACCATATTTCTCAAAAAAGGATCGCTACGTTGACGAATCCTTAATATATAGCAGATGTTGATGCAATCTATTAAGTTGGATTCACTGAGTTCGGGAGGAACCCAAACATCGAGTCTACTGACGAACCCAAGTTGTTTAAGGTGATCCTGAACACTAGATTTTGACGTCCCGATCTTTGCTGCAAGCTCACGTATGATTTGGCGAGTATTTGCCTCAACTAAGACTCGGAAATATTCGGGAGCGACTTCTTTATGTCGGCCTGACTGGGGCGTCCGTGAAGGAAAAATCGCCAGATCGAAATCTCTTGAACCACTTTTGACACGTGCGATCTTGAATAACATTTGTGCCGTACACAAAACACAACTTGCGGCTAGTTTCAGCGGCTCTTTTGCCTTTTTAAAATAAAAAAGCATCACGTGCCTGAAATGCTCAGTTTCACTCATTTTCAATTAAGCTCACACACAACAGTAATAAAACAAGTTCACGAGTATAACGACAGTAAACAACAGTTAAATATCCGGGTTAAATATGGAGGAAGGCCTCAAGACTACAGCTATGTGCATGACATCATAGGCGTGACGTAAGTGGTTAACACGGAAAACCGAAGGAACTTTTTGGACAACCCAATATTTCCTGTTAAATCGTAATCATATTTGTGTAAGTACTATCATCAACGGTTGTTAAAAAAACATATATTTTTACAAATATTCAGTTTAATAGTATTTGTATCCTTTTTGTGTACCAACGGAGACAGTCTTGATCCTTTTTTAGTCACGACACTGGTACCATGTTATATTGAATTCTAAAAATTGTTGCAGTTGCTATTTGGCGATAAGAAATGTTCCAAAGTCAAAGAAACAGAAAAGGCAAATATCGAAAAAGAGAAGGTAATATAGTAACTTGAAGATAGACTTAGTTGCATGTAAATTTATACTGTATTTAATAACCTATGCGCACAAGTCTTTTGCACAAATCTGTTAATAACAAGCCACGTATTCTTATTATCTTTACATTTTGAAAACTGAAAACTGCGTTAATATTTTTATAAATATTCGCGTAAAAAAGTGTGAGTACGGCCCTGTTCCTATTTCACATTTAACGAGAATCTGTCAGATGTCTCTAGCAGTCAGATTGAGAAGCAACAGGATGTCATACAGTCTGTGGCACCATCTTTAGACGAATGTCCAACCTCAATCACTCAAATGTAAATAAATTATTATCGTATTTTTATTTCTATAATTATACCGTCACATGACGTGCCTATCGTTTACGGTTAAATTATATTTGAATTGTTTTAAATTAAATAGCAGGGAATTTATTTTGAGGATATGTATATCGAAATCGATTTAAATTTCATTTGATTTTTACGCGTTTTGTTATGCTGATGATATTTTTATTTTGTTGCAACGAGATACCTATAAAAAATAGTAGTGTGTGTAAAAATACGCGAATAAATATTATAATATGGAATTGATCAATATGATATAATTTTCTTTAAAAAAAAAAAAAAATTACGCATTTCTAACGAAAGTAATTATTGCTTACTCGAAGGCGTAATTAACAGTTAATTTGTGATTAACTTACTAGACATTTTTTACGCAAATATTATAGCAGTAAATATACAGTATGGCGTAAAATTATGGAATGGATTCAGTTTTTTGAAATGCGCAGTATATAACATATTTGTTGAATGTACCAAACTGTCGGCATAGTAACGTCATATCTTAGTCTTATGGTGTCATCTATACCAGGTATGTAAATATGAAACAGGTATTTTTTCTATAGAAAATACACGTTTATTCCATGACAATGATAAAAAATATTGTATTCGAAGTATTGTCCATTACTAGCTATATATTTTCCCCATCTGTCTGACAATTTGCGGATTCCATGCCAAAAAAATTCTTGCTTTTTTGAGGCAAACCAGTCATCGAGCGATTTTCGTACATTTTCGTAAGAAGTGAAGTCCTACTCAGCAAGTGCGTGTTCCAGTGATGCGAATCAGTAGTAATCGGACGGAGCCAAGTCTGGTGAGTAAGCCACATGCGAAAGTATGGTATTTCCCAACTAAGCCCCTCAATCGTTTCCTTGACCGGTTTTGCTGTGTGTGATGGCGCATTATCATGAAGCAAAATCACTCTGTGTTGCCTTTTTTGATATTCTGGTCGTTTTTCACGCAAAGCTTGATTCAAATCGATCATTTGTTGCCGGTAGCGTTCAGTATTATCGGTTTGGCCAGGTTTTAGCAGCTCATAATAAATCACACCCTTCTGATCCCACCAAACGCAAAGCATTGTCTTCCGTCCATAGCGATTTGGCCTTGCAGTCGATGTCGATGGTTCGCCTGGAGTTACCCATGATCTTTTACGCTTAGGATTCTCGAAATATATATATTTTTCATCGCTAGTCACAACTCAATGGAGAAATAACTTTCTTTGGACTTGGCGAGCAGCATTTCGCAAATGGTTTTTTGGTTTTCCTGCTGTCTTTCATTCAGTTTATGTGGAACCCAATTTCCCATCTTCTGGATCTTTCCCGTGGCTTTCAAACCTACGCAGATGCTTCTCGTGTCACATTTAATTGATCCGCGAGTTCTTGTTGCGTTTGAGCGTCATTCTCATCCAACAATGCTTGCAATTCGCTATCTTCAAACTTTTTCGGTGGTTCTTCGTTTCTCAAGTTAAAATTGCCACTTTTGAAGTTTTGAAACCACTCGAAAGCATTGTGATTTACTAAGAGTATGCTCACCGTAGGCTTCGACAAGCATTCGATGCAATTCTGCAGCAGTTTTCAAATGGTGACAGAAAATCAATGCTGTCCGCAAGTCGTAGTTTCCGGGCACAGAATTCAACATGTTCAACGCTACTAAAAACGACGTTGTTGTATGAAACTTATATTGCTGTGAGATAAAAACCTTCATCAGATGTTAAAACAAAAAGATGGCGTCAATGACGCGGTATGACGGTAACTACATTAGCAGCTAGGCCATCTATGGGCAAATTCTTGTTTCATATTTACATATCTGGTAACTGATTCTTTAGACTGATAGTCTGTTCTTAAATCTTCCCAAATATTCTAACCCATTCACAGAAACTTACCTTTTGAAATATCCACATGACAAACAATCAGTAACAGTCAGTACAGGTGATCTTCTTCATCAGTCAGTTGCAAATAGCATAATGATTAATGACTAACGCTCGATTTAATGAATTTATCCTTGAATAATGATGATTTACAGGACTATTTAGTTCATTACTTAAATTAAATTGATTAATTAATTTTATTATTAAACAAAGTAGAAACTTCATTTTGAATTCTTTTCTTGTCTTATTATTTTATTAGATTTGTACCAGAGCCAATCCCTGATTGGAATATTATATTGAGATTTAATGAATTAACGAACTTGGCAAATGAAAAAAATTACGAATTTAATTAATTGGGCGACTGTAACGAGTTGTACGATTTTACTGCATAGTATGGTTTTTATATTTTTTGAATTTTAGAATTTTTATTTAAAAGTTTATAGAATTTTAGAAATTTTAATTTTTTTTTTGGAATTTTGTAAATTTTAACAAATTTAAGAATTGTATTAATTTTAGGCATTTCAGAACTTTTAGGATCTTTAGGAATTTTAAGAATTTGACGAGCTTAATAAAATTTAACGAATGTTAGGAATTTTATGAATTTGTAAATATATTAGTGAATTAATTAATATAGCAAGGAATTTCATTTTAATGATTTTAGTAACGTTACATATTTTAATATTTCTTACATATTACATTGTTAGGGGTTTAAATTCTTTCTAAATGTTAGGAAATTTGAGGAATTTTTAGTATCGATATTTTAGGACTTAATTTTGTGATTTTATAATGTTGTAGATTTTGTGGTTTTTATGGATTTTAGGAAATCAGGAATTTGGGGTTTTAGGATTGTTGAATTTTTAGATTTTTGGATCTTGGAGTCTTTGAATTTTTGGAACTTCGTTTTTTTTTCATAAATTTTATGGATTTTGCAAATTTTTGCATTTTAAAAGTTTTATGGAGTTTGCAAATTTTATGGATTTTGCAAATTTTTGGTATTTTAGATGTTTCAGGAATTTTGTGAGTTTTATGATTAGGTAGTGTAGAAATTTGAAGAATTCTAGTTTTATGGATTTTATGAAAGTTGTGAATTTGGAGATTTTCGAGAGTTTAGTAACATTAAAAAAATGATAAGAGATTTAAATACTATTTTCAACTTATTATAAGTCTTTAATGATTTCGAATATTTTCGTTATACGTTCAAGGATCTATTTCAGTTAAATTTAATATTTTAACTTGATTTTAAGATTTTACTCGTTGTTTTGACAGGCTTCTCTCTACCACAGTCCTTTACTGAAACTGATTTTTTTTTTATAAAAAAACTAAATTCTGATCAGCCGGTTTATGCCAAAAAGAGATGTTGCATTTTCTATATAAATATACATAAATTAAACAAATTTCGATCATCCAAATTAAAGAGGTTTTAGGTTCATGATTTTTTTTGTGCCACGACTTGTTACTAACATCCGGATAAAAAATTCCGTTTAACCACGCCATTATCTGTGAATACTCATCTACTACGTACTTGTGAACTAAATTTGCGCTAATTTTGTCTGAAGGAGACACAAAACTTTGTACCCTGTGCGTTATCTCGTATCTATGTATCCATAAAGATTTCTTTCGACGCGATAGAGGTTAACCAGAAAGGAAATGTTTATAAACATTAAATCATTTAGCGGTACACTCTAGACGTGATGTCAAAGTACATGTCTATTTGTAACAGTTTATCATTTGTCGAACTAAAAATAGTACTGCATTCGTAAACAATGTCAAAATTATTGTGGGTTTGCTAATTGTTGTATTATTTATTAGTGAAATCGTTACATAGCCGATGAGAGAGTTATTTCAGGATCAACAGTAGTACATCTAAGGCGACCAAAATCGACCAAAATATACTTCTGGACAATATTAACGCACAGAAACAAGGTATAAACATTTAACTTAAATACGATGAAATATTACTACGTTATGATGACGAACTTGTCAGTGTCAAGTTTGTTAATAAAAAACATTAAAATTCGCGGTTCAGAATAGTTTGGCCGTTTCATCAAAACTGTGTTACATCATCTTTATAATACCAGCTTTAATTCTGACGAGCATTGTATCTACCAGCTTAGCGCACTTTTCAGGAAGCGTGCCGTCCCAAATTTCTTGCAATTTGGTACGTATATCATTAACTGAACGAGCTGGATGTTTGCGCAAGTGTTTTTCCATTTTATGCCACAATGTTTCTAAAAGGTGGTCCAACCAAAACGCACGATGTTAATTGTAAATAAAACAAAAATTTTTCAGAGAATTATCTTAATATTTTTTATTATGATAGAAGGATCTATGACAATTATGTGTGAAATAAAATATCAGCCAAATGCTCGCCACGGCTTCGGTGGCATACCTCTATCCGATGGTCCATATTTTCAATGACTCTTGAGACATAATTGAGGTTCAATGTCGTTAATGTGCCGAATTATCTCATCCTTTAGCTCTTGAATTGTTCTTGGCTTATTGACGTACACTTTTTATTTTAAATATCCCCAAAGAAACGAAGTCCAACGGTGTCAAATCACATGATCGTGGCGGCCAATTAACATCGCCACGATGTGAGATAACACGGCCATTGAATTTCTCGCGCAAAAGTGCCATTGTTTTGTTGGCTGTGTGGCAAGTGGCACCATCCTGTTGGAACCACATATCGTCCAGGTCCATATCCTCAATTTCTGGCCACAAGAAGTCCGTTATCATCTCGCGATAGCGAACACCATTCACGGTAACTGCTTGGCTGACCTTATTTTCGAAGAAGTACGGCCCGATGACGCCGCCAGCCCATAAACCGCACCAAACAATCACTTTTCTTTTCAACAATCACTCGTGGATTCTCATTTTCCCAAATGCGGCAATTCTGTTTGTTAACGAATCCAGTGAGGTGAAAGTGTGCCTCGTCGCTGAAGATGATTTTCTTTGTAAAGTCACCATTCACTTCTGTCTGTTCAACCAACCATTCGGCGTATTGACGACGCTTGAAATGGTCAGTAGGCTTCAGCTCTTAAGTCAATTGAACCTTGTAAGCGTGTAAATTCAAATCTTTATTCAAAATTCGCATCAGTGATGTTCGTGAGATGTTCAATTGTTGGGCACGATGACGAGTCGAGGTTGACGGCTCTTCTGCTACACTATCGCGAACAACAGCAATGTTTTCCGCAGAACGAACTGGGCGAGCATGCACAGGTGTTTTCACATTTCTTACAGACCCGGTTTGCTGAAATTTGCGCACAATTCTCCCGATTGTGGACATATTTGGTCGATTATGCTGACCAAAAAAGTCACGAAGTGCACGAAATGCATTTTGATTTGAACGCCCATTTTCGTAAAAGGCTTCAACAATCTTAACGCGCTGCTCAATTATGTACCTCTCCATGCTTGAATTTGTCAAACACTGAAACAAAGAAATGTCAAATTAAGTTGGGCAAAAAACTTGACGTTAAGGTGTGACTCACAATTAACATGCATTATGGTTGGACCACCCTTTATAGTCGAGAGGTCTGGACGGCTAGAGGACTATTCTATAACAGGAACGCTATGTTCTAAACCAAGCTTTAACAGTTTTTGCTGTGTGACCCGCAGCACCATCCTGCTGGAAAATGTACTGTACGTTAGTGCCTTGACATATTGGTATTAAGGGAAATAAACTGTCTGTTAACATTTGTTTATATTTTTCTGCTGTCACAATACCATAGAAATTTTCCTACCCATACCACTCCTACACCCTCAGATCGTAAGGGACGCACAGAACTCCAACTAATTCTTGAGGACTACTTGATTTTTTCGAGACTACTTGATCTTTCATAATCATTTAATATTATCAAGAAACAAGAATAAAGGAAACCTTGCAATAAAGGCTTTTATTTCCAAAATTAAATCTTCAATTATAATCTATGTAATAAATATATAAATAAAAATGTAAAAAATGCTAATAATAAACTATTTATTGGGCATATTAATAACATAATATATTATTCTAAAATATTGAACAAAATAATAAAACTGATAACGATAAAAATGATTTTCTAATGTATGCCCTCTTCTTCTTCAGTAACATAGTAGTAATAACAAAATTTAAAAGAAGTCTTTAATATCATCGTTTGCCATTCACGATCTAAGGCACATGAGGCTTCTAGTAGAGTTATCGCCTAATCGGTTACGGGTTTTTGTAATAGTTAGAGCAGCCCTGGAAAACTGCCTTTCAACAGGAGCTTAAGATGCAGGTGTTGATAAAAAATCTTCGGCCATTATGGCCAAGTTCGGAAAAACGTTTTCGTGTCTTTTCCACTATTCTAAAATATCTTCACAACTGTCAGCTCGTGAATCAGACAGATATTTGTCTATTTCATAGCGCCAAGCCATTTCATCTTTTGGGTTGACAGGAGATTTATTTAGGAGTTTATTTAAGAAAATAAACTTAGAAGATCGATGCCAAATTCACCGCAATCACTATTTTCAGCTGGTTTTGAAGATGAAGATGATATGAGCAGTGAATTGAATCTAAAATACTTTGTTTTGAAAATTTCTTCAAAATGCTTGACTGCATCCATCTGCAACTCCTTTCCTCAATTTGTATCAAAGAATGTTTCCACCTTATGTCGGAGGTCTAAGATTAAAACAACACAGTATATCCAGTTACTTCTCTCGTAATGTTTAATGATTTTGTTTGCCGCTTGAATGCTATATATTATTTTCTCATCACATTCATCTCTATCTGGGTTATTGTCGAGTTCTATAGCCCATTTTTCAAGTTTATCCAGAAGCATATTTATACCAATTATCACCATCGGAAGTGCACGGAAGTGTACAGTAGGCTTCTAATGATGTGGAAATAGTCTTAAAAATATTCACGTATTTGCAAAATCTCCATTATCGACCATTCCGTATCTGTAGGCTTCAGAGTCTTTAAGTTGTCTATATTATTATTATTATGTTTTGTGGGTTTGGGCCTCATCAGCCACTGATCGCATGGGTAGTCCCTTGGCGATTCCCTCTTGTCCGAGTCATTTTCAAAAAATGCTATCCCATAAAAGGAGCAATTTGGGCACGTCCCTCGCCTGGCCTCTTCTAGGATAACAGGGGTCCCTAATATA
Organism: Rosalia funebris; assembly: GCA_037954035.1. Lineage (NCBI taxonomy): Eukaryota > Metazoa > Arthropoda > Insecta > Coleoptera > Cerambycidae > Rosalia > Rosalia funebris. The sequence continues at coordinate 18,859,401 of JAZFAV010000039.1, read as the reverse complement.
AGGCACCTCCTCTCCTCCAGTGTGGGGCAGGTGTAAAGAAGATGAATCGAGGTTTCCTCATCTTCTCTGCAGTATCTGCATGCCGGACTGTCAGTCAGTCCCAGCTTATGCTTATATGCATTCAGGCTACTAGGCCCGTTATGATTCCTACCAGGATTCTGGCTTTTTGCCTATTCAATTTAATGAATTCTTGGGCCCATTTCTCAATCTCTGAGTATTCGATGAAGAGTTTGGTTATTCGACAACCCATTACTCTTTTACATCTTTCTCTATGCTGGTCTCTTTCCCAGTCATTGATGCGGTCTTTGATCAGATTTCGACTTATTCCCACTGCAGGTTCTGGTCCATAGAGGTTTTCCCTGGTCCCTAGTTTGGCAAGTCTATATTATCACAAAGGATGTTCAAAGCCCTCCTCATATTTAAGCTCCATTTTGAAAATTGAATTCCACCCTGTTATGACATCAAGTTTTGGCATAGCCATTTTCAAGTTCACAATATTACAAAATTTTTCAAAATCTTTACGTACCTTTTTTGCTAGACTGTAAATTTTTTACAGCTTTTATTGCTAAGGCAAGCAGGATCTTGCAGTCGTAATTCGCGCGTTCTCGTACATAATTGAATGGTTATTTGGTTATCAAATAATATCAAGTAGCTATAATTGAATGGTTATTTGTTTATCAAATAATGTCAAGTAGCTTGAAATTACTTGTGTGGCGACGCGTTCACCTATTGCCTTGACCGGGAATCGAACCCGGATCTCCCAATTGCCTATTGGTTGCTTTGACCGCTAAGCTATCAAGGGACACTCATTATCCTTGCTAATGTTGCCAGTTTAACGCGTCGCTACAGTGCCCCCCCCCCCCTAGAGACATGGTTTGTCTCGATACAATTAACGGAATGTGACGGCCGCGTTCACCATTCTTACGAACCGTTGTTCGGTAACCCCCGGACTATAGGGCGATGGATAGGACATCCGCGAATTTGAGATGTAAGGGAGGTTTGATGTACTGGAACGATTCACGTTGGGGGCACCACTTTGGCGATAGCAAGGATAAAGGTGTATGCCTTGACCGGGAATCGAACCCGGACTTGATATCAAAGCAAGCAGTAACGATAAAAAATCAAGTCAAGTAGCGGATTTTTGAAAAGCTTGGTTTTCAAGGCAAGTCAAGTCAAGGAATTTAGAAAAACATCAAGTTACTTGACTTGATGAATCTCTACTTTCCTAACCAAACAGTCAGGATAATAAGTTTCCTGTGAGGTTTTTGACACACTTTTTCTGGTATCATCCAAACACATTTCAAATTTGGATTCGTCACTCCAAATTACCTGGTGCCATTGTTGTAAAGTCCAATGCCTATGTTCTCTGGCCCACCGTAACCGATTGATTTTCTGTCGTTTAGTTAATAACGGCTTTTCTTCTGCGTGAAGAAGAAACTGGTATGTTCAAAAGTGAAATGTAAAGAATCAAACTTTCCCTTGTAGAAATTGTATCCTATTTGCTTTATTGAGTGTTCAGTTGTGGATACAGAAATATTTTTTCTAATGGTTTGCCTTCATAGTACCATAATGTATATTGCACTGGATCGTCTGTTTGTTGTTACAACCCTCTTTAGAACATGTTGATTTAAACGTGAAACTTGGGATAGTCGACCAGTTTACTTCCTTTGGGCTGTGCATCCAGTTTTTTTTATACAAGTTGATAATGCCTTGCACTGTAGATTTAGGCAGCGAATACGTGGCTGATATTTTCCGAGCCGAAATTCCCTGTTTATGAGCGTTCATAATTGTTTTTCGCATTTTTTTTTTAGAAAATGTTAGCAAGCGCGTCCAAAACACATTATAATATCTGTTTCATTTTGGCAATAATTGATATTCTATTTTGTTTTAAAACGCTACAAACGTTTAGCCTATTATGCATTTCAGCAACTGGCCGAACTATTCTGAACCGCGAATCTTAATGTTTTTTATTAACAAAATTGTCATTACCACATCATAACGTACTAATATTTCATCGTATTTAAGTTAAAAGCTTATACTGTGTTCTGTTACCAATATTTTTCTTTAATAAAATAGTTTTGAGAGTGTTATCACTTTTATTTAAGTGTATTAGTTTTAAAATTATGCTTGGCCGAATTATTATGAGCCTGGGCCCGTATGTATGTAGTATGTATTACTGCTATCAACTTCTTCGGCTCGTTAAGCGTAGGACCCGCAGAGGAGCTCGGGGCGGGAGGGGACCAACCCCGATCTGAACACTGGGTTCTTTGACTCCATCCTGGAGTGATTGGGACGGGCACATCTTCCATCGACATGCACATGTCTCTTGCGTGAGATCCGCTAGAAGGTATTCGTATTCGTATTTGGAACGGAAAATCAGCGAGTTGTAACCGCCGGCAGGCGTCCGGAGGTCACCATTGACGTCAATCGGCCACGTGACCGGCACTTTTTAAAACCGTTTTTATGCTCTGGCGAGGTTGGAAAGTGACTGAGAACGGGACGAGAGCTGCATGTGGATCGGTGTGAATGCCATCGAGGGAGTAGTACCGCCGCGAAGGAATGTTGCCGCTTTTACAGGGCGTTCGCGAAATAACTCCCGAGTCGGGTTGCCCTAAAGGCGGGGTATTTGTCCAAGAAAAGGTACCCCTATGAGTAGAGCTGCCCGATAGGATACCTTATCAGTAGCGGCGCCGTATATAAGTAACCAGCCAACCCATATTTATTTGCCCAGATATGACACCCCTAATACTGGATCCAGTTGCTATCACTTGACCACAAACATCCATGTGGTGATCGTGGATCAAAGTGCTGCACTTTAATTAGTTCCCTGTTGGGCAACTGACTGGAATGTCCATCGTATTCTCGCATAGACCAATTATAACTTAATTCAAACTTAATGCATGTGTTGATGACTAATACCGGTAATTTTATCAAAGACATTGAACAAATCCAAACACTTTTAAATTTAAAAGCTACTTTGCCAAGCGAGATATTAAATATACTGGGTGTATACATCCGTATTTTATAATAAAGTATTGTACGTTATTTGGGACAGTTATACTCAATACTTTATGAGAACAATAAAGTAGATACGCGAAATTACTTTATTTCACATAGTTTGATTTTTCTATAGGATTTATTTTACGTAAAAAAAATCAATTTCAATATTAACTCGTTTTAAATACTTTAGAAATATTGAAATCAATAATCCTATTATTATATTTATATACATAACAATAAGGTAGGCATACTTGATTAACTAATGAATATTACCAATATCATTTGTTGTTTATATATTAAGCGAAGAATCGTAATTTTTAAAAGATTATATTTGTAAATGTGTACATAATTTATTTAAATGATTCAAAATGCTTAAACTTGTCTCAATAATCAATATAGTAGATATCATTATATATTACAAATATTATTGAAAATAAATTGAAAGCTGTATGATATATTGATATTTTTAAAGATTATTTGATTATTGTTGTGAAAAATATGGATACTTTGGAGTTATTATATCTTAGAAATTTGTAATAACAATCTGAATGGATTTTTGAGAAAAAAAATTATATGACATTAATTTTAATTTTGTTTTTATATTTAATAGATCTCCAGTCTATCTATCCATATTATACATATTTTAAATTTAATGGTACTTTGAATTTATCGAGTACTGAGTATTGATGATCAAATATACAGGGTGGCCCACGAAGTTTTGGGCAGTCGATATATCTCGAAACCTATTTGAACAATAATTTTGAAAATTGGCGATGTTAAACAGTCGAAATCGTTGCCCATTTTTGCACTAAAAGGACTTTATTTCACCTGCACATTTCTGGTCACGTGACATCAATTTCAAAATTTTAAATGAGACGCCTTGTATGTTATTACAATCTTGTGATGGTCTGTCTAATACCAATCCAATGATACCATATTTATTAGCACTGGCCGAAACTTCGTGGGCCACCCCGTATAGTTTTGAAGGTTTTGCAGAATTATCCACTGCACAAAAATGGGAGCAAATATTTAATGAGACGAATGATGATTTTACAAATTTGTACAAATTAATATCATTTCTATTGTTGATTCAGTCACTTCCTAATTCGCAGAAAGAGTTTTTCTCTGTGATGAATATTAAGTGGGGGAACGAAAGAAACAAAGCGTATCTGAATTTGAGAAAAATTAATTATTTATTTATCTAAACTTAAATATAGACTGCAAAGTTGTTGTGAAGGTGTTCAGCAATGACCATCATTTGTTGAATATTGTTAAAAGTAATAAAAAATGTGCTTTTAAACAAAATAATAAAATAAAATACATCATACTTTATTTTGATACAATGTACTTTTTTTCCTACCTTTAACAACCACTTTACTTTAATTGCGTTCATGTTCAAGACGGTGTCCATTTATTTGTTGGCAATAAAATATATATTTTTTTGAGATTATGAATGTTATCTCGCTTTGTTTCATATGTTTTGTTCTTGAAATCATCTCAGAAAAAATCAACGACGTAAGGATCTGGGCATCTAAGTGGCCACTCAATGCTATCTCTTGACCAACCCCTTCATCCATTGACTACGCACGGTTTTATTTAAGCACGTTATTATTTGTCATACCATTGACTGATAAATGGAGTCAGTTAAATGTTAAGTTGATAGAAATACCTTTTTAATGTTCTCGAAGAAGAAAAGGTCAGGAGGTGAATTGAATTAAAATTGTAGCTGATATTAGAATTCCACCAAAAACATAAACGTGAAGCGTCACTAGTTGTCGTAATTTTTCCACATTTCCGCATATTCTATGAGCTTTTAGATGCCCAGACTGATTCTTATTTGAACCTTTGTACCACTCAAATTCTGTAAACTTCTTCACAACAGTGTCACCATACGCTGACTGCTCTTAACAGTTCTAGATTAGATCCCAACACTAATTCGAACTTTTGCCCAACTTAACGCTATTCAAACATTTTTGCGACCGATAGAAAAAAATGGGTGAGTGCACTTAACGCCGCTAACTTGATTTCGTCTTCTCTGATGAGAGCAATGGTAGAGAATTCTCTATTCGATGAATTTTATTGTCAAACCTCGTATGTGTAAAAATTAAATTAATTTTTTATAAAATTGTATTCCATGTCGAATTATTAGGTACGCCCTGTTTTCACCACGATATCAGTATCGATAATTGGGTTAAACCGCATCTATTTACGTACAATATAACAAAAAACTCGTTCAAATAAATTCACATATTGTGTAAATGTTTTTTATCCCGGGTTTAGGAAATAACCGTATTTATTTTGCCTCGTGTGCGACGTCATATCGCGAACTTTGTTACTGATTTCCAGGAATTTGATAGATTTCTATTGAAATATCGATTATAGTAATAATAAGTCTTGAAGCGTGGCGATAAATATGATTCGAATAAAAACAAATCTCGACCCAAATATTATTGTAGATTTTTCTTATACGGATTTTAATCAATGTCTAGCAAAAACGTGGCTGTTTTTTTAATATAATAATTTTAGTATAATAATTTTTGATTGTAATAAACATTCATGTTGTTCATTTTGTTTATTTTTACGACAAAAAAGTGCTGGAGATAGATTCCGAAGAAGGTTGTTTGATTATATGGCTAGAAACTTTTACTTTTCCGCACTCAACTATACCAGAGCGGAAAAGTAATGTAATATTGTAAACAAAAATGGGAAAAAATTTTTCTAGTGTTTATTTTCGTTTTTCGGACTAAAAACAAGAAAAGAAATAGTTTTAAAAAAATGTTGTCTGTGTGTGTGTGTCGTTGTCGTCGGCATTTTAAAACTTGTTAGCACGATAACTCAACTAAATCGTGTCGGATCTATCGGGTTTTGACCGATTTTGATCGGCGGCGTCTCCCAGACGACACCTATTGATTTTAAGGTGGTTAGAACACACTCCACCATGTTCATTAGTCATGAGAAAGCACAATGGTGGACTATTTGAGACATTTTCTTTGTTAGCACGATCACTCAATTAAATCGTGTCGGATCGATCGGGTTTCGACAGATTCTGATTAAGGACGTATACCGGACGACATCTATTGAAGACATAAAAATATTGAACATATTGAACTGTCGCATAAAACACATTCTGCATTTATGTGTTTATTTTTTCTCGGCCACTCAATTTCGAGATAGTTCTACGTGCGGAAAAGTCCGTTTTAAGGTTTTAAAACTGTTTATTTTTGTATATATTTCAGCGATACACAAATCTGAAGGTTTCTGCTCTTACCATTTTTTTCCGTCACCAAAGAGCGTCATGTTTACAAAAATTGGTGGATTCAGTTTCTTCGAAGTTAACCCAGATTTAAGTCCGCCTTCTCGCTCGATTACATTTTTGTGATAATAGTTTCCTGTATCTTTGGTTTACGCGTGGTGGACTCTGAGAACTTAAATTAACGTCACATCTGCCGAACAATTAAATTAGCCTCCTCGATATTGGATTTAATGTCTAATAAGTTAAAAAAAAAAAAATTAAAAAAAGTAACTTAACTAAAAGGCAAGAAATAAATGTTTTGTGCAACAACTTAATACTTGTTTATTGTTCCGTTTAATGTGATTAAGAAATTATTGTTTATTGTGTAATTATTATTAATTGTTTTATATAATTATGAAGTCGGTGCCAAGTAAAACATAAAAAAATATATACCTCGCTACTATAACAACGAGTTTACATTTAAAATTGCCGTGGACAGACATTCGCATTACTAATATTGTATGGTATCGACTTCAAAATTATATAAAACAATAATAATGACATAATAAACAATTTCTTAATTACATTAAACGGAACAACAAATAAGTATTAAATTGTTGTAGAAAACATTTATTTCTCGCTTTTTAATTCAGACTACCTATATCTCAAACTTCGAAGAGGCAGGGGTCTGCCTGTCATTCATCTGTTTTAACTCAATTTTATACGGTTTTTCTAGCTTTAATGGACTCTATGAAATGGCAGATGAAGAAACCTGCCTCTGCCACGACGTCTACGACGATTTTTGTCGAATCACTGTTATAATTTAGAACGATCCTTCATTAAAATTGAAACGCTCTGTATATCGCACAGACAAGACACTTAGATTTTTAGATTGTCAGAAAATATTGCTTTCGGCACGTATTCACTTTCGCGGAATTCGTTCGATTTGTGGCTGGACTTTGTAACCGAAAATTACCGACTTTTTCTCTGCGCGATATTCTGAGAATCTCATACGACTACCACTAATTGTTGATCAAAGTTAGCCATGCTTGCAATTGTCTGCTCGTGCGAGGTATCAATTTTCTATTTACTCGCAATGGGACATGGAATTTCTTGGAAACGTGTGGCTGGTAATTCCTCCCTAATAAATAAATCGTGTCATTTTATTACGTTTGTATTTTAGCCAGTCAAGTTTCTGAGAAACTATTTGGTATTGCCTTCTAAGGGACGACATCGATCGTGGACGAATTAGACGCAGTCAAGGGTGCCGTGGAATAGAAACAGCGTTGTTGGTTATTATTGGGCTTTTGTTTCCCTGGCGACTTCGCCACATTTTCAACAAGAACAGTAGTTGCAGTCGGTCGATTAAATAGGATAAAAATAGATACGCGTGAGTTCGATTACGTTTGACTATGTTTTCTTTATGATAATTGTACGTTCTATAGTAATAATTCCCATATTGTGATATTAAAGTCCAATACGAGAAAGTATACGAACGTCTTTTAAAAATGTTTAAAAATATCTACCGGGTGATCTGAAGTTGTAATACTTCATTATATCGGTTTACAATTAAAATAAACATATATGTAACAACACTAACTTAGTTTTACACAAAACACCAAAACACTATACACTACACACGACGCGCGTTTCGAAAATGAAGTTGGCATTATCTAGAGATGATTAAAACTGCAGTCCTACTCCAGTACTAAAATGTCCAAATTGATCTAATTTCAATGAATTGACAGATATAATTGACGATAGGTATTTTTAAACGATAATTGTAAAACAGCATAATAATAAAGAGAAAACTGGGTATAATTTTTTTCTAAAAAAAATTGTTTTTTTGTTCTCATAGTATATCGTAATTATAATTAAACTGTGTTAAATGCGTAAATAACTATTGGCGCTTAAGAAGTCATGTATGTAATATACAGGGTGATTGAAATTCGACCATAGTTGATCTTCTTGTCTTACATATGGAGGGGATCCCCCCAATGACCTGAATGCATATAAACAATATGCAGGTCAGGTAATCTATATGATATACAATTTTGGACGCTTAATTTAATTGCATTGTGTAGCCCCCGCACTATCGTGTCTATATGACTGTTCTGTGGTTATAACTGTTCTATGATCATAATATAACTTCATCTCCCGATGGCGGTTATAGATCTTTAAGACAGCGTCTGTTCTGCTTGAAATTATAGTTACCTTTTTTGTTTTTAATGAATTATAATTCGTTATAAATATTTATTAAATGGGTAAAGTGAAGTACACATTACCCTAATACGCACTGGAATGAATATAAAGACGACATGCAGGTCAGGTAATCTACAGTGCTTTCGTAGTCATGAATAAATTGATAAATAATCAGCCAACACTCGTACGTCACCGAAACGCAAGGTTTGCTGAAAACATCGCTGCTGTGCGTGAGTGTACGGGAAAACCCGAGGCAGGCAATTTCTCGTCGTTCACAAGAATTTCACCTTTCTGCGATTTCAACTTGGGTCTGCACCCGTATAAAATCCCACTGACCCAGGAACTTAAGGTAAACGACCATAGACAACGCCGTGTGTTCGCTGATTGGGCTATGGAGCTTGTTGAAGTTGGTCCAAATTTCGCCAAAAAAGTCATCTTTAGCGACGAGGCCCATTTTTGAATGAATGGATATGTGAACAAGCAGAATTGTCGGATTTGGGACGATACCAATCCACAAAGTCACTGTTTTGTGCCGATTTCGGTCTGACGGAATCATCGGTCCGTACTTCTTCCAAATCGAAACAGGCATTGCCATAACTCTCAACGGCGAGCGCTACAGATCGATGATAATCAACTTTTTGTGACCTAATCTGGATGATATGGATATCGACGACATGTGATTCCTATAGGACGGCGCTACGTGCCACACAGCACATGGTTATCTCGCGCAGCGTTGACATGAATTGGCCACGGAGATTGTGCTATTTAACGCTTTTAGACTTCTTCCTTTGGGACTATCTTAATTCGCAGGTCTATGCGAATAAACAGCAAACAATTAATGCCTTCAAAGTCAACATAATGAACGCCATCCAGCAAATTCAGCCAGATTTATGCGACAAAATCATCGAAAATTGGACCTCCAGAATACTCGCCACCAAGCAAAGCCGCGGCGGACATTTGAACGACGTTCTACTCCAAACTTAATGTCATAAAAGATTCTTTCAAATAAAAAAAATTGAGTGAATATCTCACACAGGATTTGTTTTTTTACATTTAGAAATCTAGCGTCGGTGTTTAATGATTCTTTACATACTACAATTCAGCGCGGTTTTTAGTCCACTCTATATATTGCGTGTGTCTTCATAATAGCAATTTTATCTGACAAAGGAAGATATACCATTAATGCATGTACAAAAAATGCAATATATTGAAAGACAAAGCGACTGTATAGTTAGAAATTCGCAGAACCTTAACAATGATCCATTGTTCGCAGCGTCAATTGATCAGTACGGGAAATTTAATGTTTAATAAAAAAAGTAATTTGATAAAGCAACGAACAAGTATGTCGGAAGCAGAAGGCCGCTAATGGAACAATTATTAATGGGATAATGGGCGTTAAAGAAATTCTTCGGAGAGTTCTTTGTGGTTTTACCGAGACGACTTGACTGCCGTTTCATTTTAAACTCGAGATGTCAACAGCTAGTTTTTGTGTTTTGTCAGGGTTGTTACACTCGTTTTTATTTAAATTTCATAACGAAAAGATACATATAGGGATATTAATCAATATGGAAAATGTTTTCTTTATAATATAATAACTAGATAGATATTCTTGCAACTGGGGCAAAAGTTTCATTATAGTCAGTTAAATATTGCTGACTAAACTCACGCGCAACAAGACGCGCACAGTGTTTCCAGATCCCGATTTTGTGGCTAAAAGTACTTTTTGTTATCGGAATTTGATGACAATTTGGATACTCGGATACACAACAATACATTTTTATTGTTTATTAAATGTCAGACATTGATAAATTATTATCACATTACTTAATATATTACACATGGTAAAATAATGTCGTCTTGGGGATATTGTATAATCTGTGTGCACGATATATAGTAAAGACCCCCCTTTTAATATCCAAAACAGCAGCTCGAAGATCATTCTGAGAGTATTGTGAAGCCCTCTGCGTTTTTCGCTTGTAGTTTCTAACCGCGTGCCGCCTAAAAAGAAATTTGATTTCAGCCCACGACTCTTAAGATAACAAGTTCACACTTTCCCATTCAATTCGGTCACACTTAACTACAATTATGTTTTCGTTGAGGCAAGTGTGACCCATTCCGCAAAATACGTCAAAGAGGGAAGATGTAAATTTCAGATATTGGACAGTAAACTTTGGCCTGTTAACCCTATAATGCTGCTAAAAAATCTAAGCTTACCTTACATTTAACACTGATTACGATGGTTTTTAAATCGGATTACTAACTCATTCGACAAGTGAACAGGATTAACCTTTTCAAACCTCTAAAATTTTTATGTCACTTTCGGTGTTGCAGATATCTAACTTTACCCATCTATTAGGAAGTAACTGAGACTACCTCCTACAAGATAGCGTTAACAAGACAAGAACAAGATTGGTTCGATGGTTGTTGATTATTAATGCATGTTCACACTACCCCAAAATTACACTTACCCGAGTTTACCTTATTAAAAAAAAAAACGCCTTACATTCTTCCTCAAAGGTGGCGTGGAAATGAATGTGTTATTTTGTTATTTATTGTTTTTAAACCGTATTTATTGAAGTCAGTGGGCTTTCTGAAAGACAAACAAAAATATGGAATTTTTTCCGATGGTTTTCTTACGATTATTCAAAACTGCTGATGGTAAAAAAATCAAGATTAAGATCTGATAACTAGAAGCTTTGAGCTTCAATTTGCTCTGCTCTGTTCTGCGACTATTTTTCTCCAAGTTACAGCCCTTTGAAAATCAACTAAAAATTTAGAATTTGGTTACATCCCTCAATTGTTCTGCCTAGTGTATTTTGAACTAACCCTGGATCCAACCCTTTTTGCTTTGAGTCTACGGTTTTTATTTTTCCCGAGTTTCATAGCTGTTGCAACTTTGACCACATATATTGACCTCCGCCAATGCGGACGTTACATCCGATAACGTAAGTGTATATCCACATACTCATAGTATAATGCAGATATCGTTATGAATATGTCGGGGGGGCCAATCGGACGAAATCCGATACCAATTGACGTCAATGGCACGTCAACCACCGCCCCTATTACCATAAATTAGAGCCGCACAAACAATATCTATTGAGTGATTCACATTTTCCCGATACATATTCATCGGAACGAAATCAAAATCCGAATTTATCATTAATCTATTCAAATTAAGGTCGTTACTCACTGCTCAATAATTCATCGATATCGAAGGGCAGGTAAATAGTCGACGATTAACATTAATTTATGAACTATTGTAAACGCGGACGGTTAATGCATATTCGATCGGCGCTTTGATATATCGAGGATAATCACGGCACACTTAATATAATTCGGAAATTCGTGTGCCTTGGCGGTGCGCACGTATTTATTATTACAGTGACACATAGTTGAGGATTTGCATTAGACCTTTTGCAACGGCTTTGTGTGTCTGACCTAATTATCCAGGAAGAAGGTTAATGCATGCGCCGATAAACGCGAATTATTAAATAAGGAATTATTAACGAGTATCTTTTGTCGGTAATCTTATCGAAACAGAAAGGAAACGGAGAGGCGATAATAGGAGAGTCGGTGCGAGATCAAGGGTGAATTAAAAAGTCTGCCAGACTGTTTTGTCGGTGTCAAAACGCATACAGAGTATCCCACATAAACGTATAATAAAAGGTGATATTATACAATAAGGGCGTGAGATCTATTAGAATTTTAAATAAAACATGGTTTTCTGTAGCAAAGTATTGATATATTTATTGATCTATAAGGTAGATATTTGGGAATTATGTATGGGACAACACATCCGGTAAATGACCGGCGCGGCTTTGGTGGCACCCGAGTACTCTTCTGGCGGTTTTCAATAACGGTTTTGCATAAATGTGGCGGTATTTCGTTGATACGGCGCACTATGGGGCAAACAGCACTTTCGCGTCTCAAAGATCTGTAACTTTATTGTTTACAGATAAAATCAAGTGAAATTTGGTAGGTGTATATAAGAACGCGTGGTGTTGAAGACTGTGTAATACTATTGCAATATCTTTTATATATCTTGCTATATTTAGTGGACAAAATTGAGGAATATGTAAAAATCAGAGTCAGTCCATTATTCCTTTATAAACAGAAAACTAGTAAATATAAGACTGTAGTGACGCATTAAATTGGCGCATTAGCAGGGATAATGAGTGTGCCTCGATAGCTCAGCGGTCAGAGCAACTAGCCGGAAACTGGTAGAGCCGGGTTCGATTCCCGGTCGAGGCAAAATGCACTTTTATCCTTGCTAACGCCAAAGTGGTGACCCCGACGTGATTCGTCGCTCCAGTATATGCAACCTCCCTTACATCTCAAATTCGCGGATTCGATTCCCGTCCTATCCATCGCCCTACAGTCCGGGGGTTACCGAACAACGGTTCGTAAGAATGGCCAACGCGGTCACATTCCGTTAAATTGTATCGAGACAAATCATGTCCCTAGGGAGGGAGTACTGTAGTGACGCATTAAATTGGCGCATTAGCAGGGATAATGAGTGTGCCTCGATAGCTCAGCGGTCAGAGCAACTAGCCGGAAACTGGGAGAGCCGGGTTCGATTCCCGGTCGAGACAAAACGCACTTTTATCCTTGCTAACGCCAAAAGACGTTAATAGACATGTAATATATTTGATTCCTTTTATATAAATTTAGTTTTCAATAATAGAAACAAAAAATTACGTATAGGTATTAGTATAGAGCTATGATAATATTATAATAATATTATAACTTATAATGAACAATCGTTATTTAGTAGGTGCATAATTCACAATTATTCCAGTAACTGCAAGGCTTCTTCGTCGAGCTCCATCAGCGTTCTTGGTGGGGTCATTCTTAAACTGGTTATATATGGATCTGAGGTATAAAGAGGTGTATGAAATACATCTGCATTGGTATCTGATCGTGAACATTTTCGAGCATGATGTAACCTGTATTGCTTGTAATTTTTATTTCGCGATTCTTGTGCATCCTCTGAAAGCTGTCCAAAAGGCAATACTGCGTTATAACGAATAATATTTGCTCCGTGAATTAGTATTTTATGGACAGAAGAAGACATGTAGTACCAGTTGTATTTACGTACATAAAGTTCTGCAGTTTTAAATGCATACTCTCCAAATTTTTGGGCGTTAACTGGTTGCCCGCATGCCATTGTCTGTAAGATAATATGAAGTCTCTGTATTAGTCCTTCATCAAGACCAGTAATTGACGATGAACACGCAGCATTTGCAAAAAATCTCGCAGTATTATCGTCATTAGTGTTTCCACAACCTTGTCGTGGTTTATCTATAATTAATCCTAGTTCTGTACGAAACCTCTCTTGTACAGCTTGTTTTTTAATTTGTTTCTGTCGTTTTTGATCTTCTGTAGTTGCGGACCATTTTTCAAATGATAAATTGTAGGAAATGTGGAGAATCAGTTCCATACAACGAATCCACGCATGTAAAGTTGAAAGACCACATTCGAAAGCTTCTTCTCGTTCTACTCTTTGCTTAACGCGTTCAAGATTATTCATTTCTTTCGGTTTAGCGAGACAAACACTGCATGTAGAACTGGATGGTGTATTGGTTAATACCTGTGTAACTTTCCCATCGATCATAGTAAGAAAAAGTTCGTGAGTGATTGATACCACCTCCATGTCATTTATGTGAACAGACGTTGGTAAAAGAGAAGATATTTGTGCCTTTAGTTTACTTATAATTGTTCTGGTTTTCTCTGGAGTCTCTTTGGAAAATTCTATTAAGATAGGGCGACAAAATCGTATGGATGATGGGGCTGCATTTTGCCAAATATTTTCCTTTGAAGAACTGTCGACCAGTCTAAGGGGAACTAAAGATGATATTAACAAGTTAGCATCGGATACTAACTCACTCTCACCAGAAAGAATTTTTTTATATTCACTTTGGCCCGAGGAACCATCGCAATCCCATTTACTATATAAAATTAATTTACGTACAGATGTTACATCAACTGACGATATATTTAATAACCTTGTTGCTGTATGATTCAATAATCCTTGTAGTTCCATTTTAGCCATAATGTCGGTAATTGTAATTTGAGAGTTATCTGGGTAGCATTTACTTTTAGCCTCCTGGAGTTGCTTATATGGCAGAAATAACTTGCATCCTCTTTCTTTCGTACAGTTTATAAGATATTGGTATTGATTTTTTGACAAATCTAAATCAATAAATATGGCCAAAGCTTCATCTGCTGTAAAAGAATTGACAAACGTATTTTCCTCTAGCAATTGCAGGTGTATGATTTCCTTTTTCTCTGAGGATGCGGAACGAATTAATTTTAATATTTGAGCTTCTTTACTTTCACCAATTAAACGCAATCCTTGTACATATGAATACTGAATTGAATCCAGCCCAGAATCCCGGAATAATTTAGTCGCTTTTCTCTTTTTAGTTTTTTCAGATGACTCTTCATAGCATTTACAAGGTCTTCCTCGCCTTTTTCCTGATGACGGCCCAGGTTCCTCAGTGTCGTCAAGTTGAACAGAAAATGTACGGTTAAGCCATTGTTCATTATTCCTCAAAAATCTTTCCTTTATTCTGGTAGCAGCAGCCCATCTCGATTTGAATTCAGGCAGTAACTGTTTCTGAATTTTTCTGACAACACAATTTAAATCATTTTCAGAAAGTGAAAACTTTTCGCGTATGTAATTTTCTGCAGTTGATATATGCTTCCCATGCTCTATGAAAGCAATACATAACTCGCGATTAGTAATTGTAAAAGTGGTCATTATTAGCAAGAATAGTGGTAACGTTTCTTAACTAAATATTATAAAATTCTTGTAAGGAACTTGTATGAAAATACGAAAACACATAGCAATATATATACCTATACGAAAAACCACAATATTTCGAAAATAAAAATATTTTTTATTCTATCTAGTTGCGGTAGATACTAGCAAAAATATTATTTTTGCTAAAATAAACAATATGTGGTTTAGATACCTGTGTTTACGTAAATACGTTTTTGTATTTACGGTATTTTTGGTACACCTTATTTTGAATTAATAAGCTATACAAAAAAAGCGTTTAAAAAAATTCTAAACATTATATCCAATTGAACGAATTTTCTATGACGGCTACCAATACCTAAATGTGTCATTTAGATTTAAACCATAACCAGAACGCGTTTTCTTCCTACTTTGATTCCAATTTTCTCAAAATGGAACAAAATCGAGCAGCAGTTTTTTTAAGTGTCGTCGAGAGGACCATATGGCCTATCATTTCCATAAAAGAAATCTACCCGGCGAAACCCTGATGATAATTAAAACCTTAGGTGAAGTTGTAAAATGATCATACTAAACACTACTACTTTATTATTTTTTTTAAGTAACAAATGAAAACAAGCATACAAATAGATATTTTTATTCGAAAACTAGATGAAATGCCCTTTCCAACGATGTATAAGATATTAAATTTGAAAAAAAATTTAGGTACGTAAACGCTCATGGAAGTTGGCTTTAACGCTGATTAATAATTTGCCTTTAACAGAAACTTCCCCTCCACAGTTGTCTAACTCAGGAAATCAACGTGTGACAAAATAATCTTTCTAGGATATTAAGGCTTAGTGTCTTAGCTAACGGAAATACCATATTCGAGATCTTAATTTTCAGTTTCAATTTTAGCATTTTTGAGGCGATATTGATGTTTTCGCCCCATAGTGCGGCGTTCAATTTCGGCCTTCAATGCTTGGGTAGTTGCGAGCTTGTTGGTGTAAACCTGAGACTTTAGAAAACCGTACAGAAAAAAGTCCATATGTGTTAAATCGCAAGATCGTGACCGTGATCGTGACCATTTTTAGTCAGCAAAACGGGAAACGACACGACCAAGGAGACTCGTGCAAGACCGTCAATGTTTCACGGGTGGTATGGCAAGTGGCACTGTCCTGCTAAAACCACATATCTTCAACAGCAATATTTTCCAATTAGGGGCACAACGAACTGAGTTATCATATCACGATAACGTTCTCCATTTACCGTTAATGATCGTTTTCAAAGAAACATGGTCCAATGATTGCTTCAGACCACAATGCACACCAAAAAGTGACACGTTTGGGATGCGTTTGTTTCTCATAAATCATCTGTGGATTTTCTGAGCCCCAAATGCGGTAATTTTGCCTATTAACGCCATCAAGGTGAAAATGGGACTCGTCGCTGAAGATGACTTTGTTCACAAAATCGGTATTCACTCCTTGTTGTTCAATGATTCAATTGGTGAACTCTCTTCGTTGTGCATGGTCTTTTGGCAGAGTCGTTGAGTCAATTGGCAATTTAAATATTGCGCTCTTATTGTAATACCTTTTACTTTGCTGGCATTTATTCGACGTTAATCAATTTTTTCTTAAAGATGAAGCACTTAGATACTTCAAACACGCTTTGAAATCACTTTGTTGGCTTCTATTCGATATAAACCGAATTTCTCTAAAAGGTAAAACATTTAGTAGTTGTTCGAACACGCTTTGGAGCTACTTTGTTGGCTTCTAGTCGAAGTGAATCAAATTTACCTGAAAGATGAAATACCTGAGTACTTCAAAAACGCTTTAAAGTCACTTCGTTGGATTCTATTCGATGTGAACCAAATTTATCTGAGTGATGAAGCACTTAAATACTTCAAACAAGCTTTGAAGTCACTTTATCAGCTTCTATTTAACGTGAATTAAACTGATCTGAAACCAAATTTATCTTAAAGATGAAGCACTCATGTATTTCAAAAACGCTTTGCAGTCAATTTGTTGGCTTCTATTCGATATAAACCGAATTTATCTGAAGGGTGAAACACTTAGTGGTTCAAAAACGATTTAAAGCCACTTTGTTCGCTTCTATTTGAAGTAAATCAAATTTATCTGAATAATGAAACACTTGAGTACTTCAAAAACGCTTTGAAGTTACTTTGTCAGCTTCTATTCAACGTGAACTAAATTGATTTGAAAGATGAAGCACTTAGATACTTCAAAAATACTTTGTAGTCACATTGTTGGCTTCTATTCCACGTGAACCAAATTTATCTGAAAGGTGAAGCACTTATGTATTTCAAAAACGTTTAGAAGTCACTTTGCTGGCTTCTATTCGACGTAGACCAAGTTTCTCTAAAAATGAAGCACTTAGTAATTCAAAAATGTTTTGAAGGCACTCCGTACGATTCTATTCGACGTGAAACAAATTTATCAGAAATATGAAGCATTTAGACACTTCAAACACACTTTGAAGTCAATTTGTTGACTTCCAATCGATGACGTGAACCTAACTTCTCTAAAAGATGAAACACTTACTAATTCAAAACCGCTTTGAAGCCACTTCGTTCACTTCTATTCGATGTGAACCAAATTTATCTGAAGGATGAAGCAATGCGATACTTTTTCTCTACTTACTTCGTAACAAGACTTCTCTATTGAACGGCTGTTTTCGTGTGTGTGTCACGAAATTTTTAGGTCGATGTATGAAATGCTTTTCGTTCGAATTTCAGCATTTTAACAAAATCAATATAGTAAATCGACCCTTGCGAACAACAACGTGGTAACTTTTGTTTTTTGATCCGAAGCCTCTAGGGGCATGCTCCGGAGGTGCCTTCTCGATATGAGCGAGGGGGTGGCGCAATACTATTGCGAACTCGTAATGAATTAAGGCGGAGAGAAAGGATTCAAAAACTTCCGATTATTTTTTACAATGAAAATGAACTACTAGATAATTATATTTTGATTGCACAATATATTGATTGCCAACCGACATCATAAATCAGGATATTAAAAATAGAGCTGATAAGGTTTACTGGGAGCAAGCTATAAATGATGAAATTAATTCATTAATGTTAAATAACACTTGGACTCTAGTTGAAAAAGTAGATAATAAGAACATTGTTGACTGTAAATGGATATTCGCATTAAAACATGACGAACATGGAAATCCATCAAAGTATAAAGAGCGTCTCACAGTGTTTCCAAATCCCGATTTTGCGGCCAAAAGTCCCAAAATCGAAGGTCAGAATTCCGGTTTTTTTTTCATAGCATGTTGTAGAGGAGACTTTGGGACATTATAATTCCGAAGGATAAGTTTCCAGGTATATTTTCTGAGGCGGGGGAACAGTTAGAAAACTGAGGTCGTAGCAGCTGCACGTTTAGCGCACTCATTACCCCGTCGGCAGAGCGATATTGTTAAGTGTGTATTTCAGTATCCAGTAAGTTTTTTACTAAAAAATCATTAATAAAAATACGCAATTTTCGTTTCAGTTTCAGTTTCGATTTCCGTCGATTTCCGCCGCAATTTTATATTTATCATAAAATGGAAGGTCTAGGCTTTCGATCGGTTACAAATTTGGCTGCTCTTAGGTGCTCTAACACAAGTAAAAGCCGTGTTAGGCCGTCTGCACACGGAGCTTATCGTCATAGACGCGTACAAGGTTCGTCCTGCAGCGACGATTCCTATACGCCTAGAAGACTGTACACGGGGCGTACAATAAACGTATGGGTATCGTATGAAATTCAAATTGAATGGCAGTTGAAACAATGTCGAGCGACGAAGAAGTAATACTGCTCCTCTGGTACCTACGTCGTCGGAATAAAAAGAAGAATAGAAAAGTCTAGGTGCATCCATATATCCAGAGATAGGAGATTAGTCATAGAATCGTAATAGGAGATTAGTCATTGCGGCGAAGGAGTTACTTGAAGACGACTGTAAATTTCAAACATTCTATAGAATGACAAAAAAAACGTTTGAAGAACTTGTGGAAATCGTGGGTCCAGTCATTCAGAAAGAAAATACAAATATGCGTGAATGTGTTGGTGTACATGAAAGGATAATGATAACGCTCAGGTAAGTTTACATTGATTTATTATCAATAACTGCATGTACACAAATATATCTATGCTAAAAATAATACATTTCTGGTTGTCATTATTTACGTTTAACTGAAATGGTTTCCTCCCAAAAACGTGCTAGTATTTGCAGAGTACATGCTGTAGAATTAGCAGATTGTGACCTATTTTGTAAATTAGTAAGTTCATACCCAAGTTGGCTTGGGGTGTACTGAGGAGATGTACTGGAGGAAGTAGGTGAAGGACCTGGAGGACTTGTATAAGATGCCCTAGGTGTAGATGATGACCATGTTAATGGATCCATCGTTGCCTGCGGATGCAGGCATCGTCTTCTGTGACATCCTTTCTGGAATAGTCCTGTAAGATATTATTGTACGAACACTGATAATTTTCAATTCGAATTTTATTCACGAAAAATTTCATGAGAAATCACTATGAAAGATGTATTCCATTGGCTCTTGGCATCTCCAGATTCTTTAATAACTGGACTGCGAAAACTTCAAACTAAGGAAAAACTTTAGCAAAGAAGCAATACAATTACTTATTTCAGCAGAATTATCATATATTTCGTCGGATGAATTTGACTCGGAGTGCTCAGAAGAACCCTCGACGAGCCACAATAGTTAATTCGTTATATTAAGTAATGTAATTAATAATTACATTACTTAATATAACGAATTAACTATTGTGGCTCCGTCTAAGAAAATAACACCGCAAATGATCAGATTCTTGGCATTGCTGGACCGTCCACTGCACCTGCTGATCCCAAATTGACATTTGAGGAATTACTGTTAAATACTATGAAGCAAATCCAAATAAATGACTGTTCAATTAAGAGAAAGAAAGTTGCCGTAGGTGCAGAAGTAATAACCTCCCAGGAAGTATTAGAGAGACTTACCCAAGAAAAGGGAAAAAAGAAGACTAAAAATAAAGCAAAAAGTAACAATAAGAAAAAAGAGCAAACAGAAAGTACAGTTATGATAGTTCAACCTCTGAGGAAGAAATCGTAGACTCAGTACTTATTAATTCACATGAAGAAATTGACTCTGAAGTGTTTGAAGGAGAGGAAGAAGAGGAGACAATCCAAATTGCAATAGGGAGATGGGTCATAGTAGAATATAGCACTAAAGAAAGCATTAAGCATTTTGTAGGACAGGTTACAGAAAAGGAGGAAGAAGGATGTCTAGTTAAATTCTTAAAATATAAGAAAAATATTTATCCTTGAAAGAACAAGAATCCAGTAATTTAGGATTGTTGCCGTATTGAAAAAATCGCCTTGTATGTTCATAAATAGTTCTTTAGTTTTAGTTCCTAGCTCTCATACATTCTGATAATATAAAGAAAGAGAATAGGGATTCCAAGGAGTTATCACTTATCAGTCTAGTTTTTACCATAGTTTTTGTATGTATAGACAAAGCATAGTCGCGGATTTGGGGGTTTTGATTGAACCGAACAAAATTATGAATATTGTGCCATAATTTATCACTTCACTGTATATTTATATCTTTGTTAGCTGCCGTGTATTTGGAGACTACTACGCATCAAACTCAGTACTAATTTCAGTACCTAAGTCAGCTTTGTAAGTTGTTACTACTACTACGGGTTATTTTTTGTTTGGGGTTTTTTCGGTATTCCATGATATTCTACACTATTTAAGAAATAAAAAATAAACAGTTTTAAAACCTTAAAACGGACTTTTCCGCACATGGAACATCTCTATCTCGAAATTGACTGGCTGAGAAAAAATAAACCAACACATAAATGCAGAATACGTGTTTTCTGCGATAGTTTTACTTTTTTCAAATAGTCCACCATCGTGTTTTCTGTCATGACTCATGGACAGCCTGGAGTATGTTTTATCCACCTCAATCAATGGATGTCGTCTGGTAGACATCCCTAATCATCATCAGTCAAAACCCGATCGATCCGGCACGATTTAGATGAGTTATCGTGCTAACAAGAAATTTTGATGCTAACGGCAACAACGACAACGACACACACCGACAAAAATTTTTTAAAACCCATTTTTTAGGCCGAGAAACGAAAAGTAAACGCGAAAAATTTTTTTTTTGCAGTTTTCTTTACACGATTACATTACTTTTCCGCTCTGATTGAGTGCGGAAAAGTAAAATATTGTGGTGTTAATAGTTAACACATTTCTTTTAAGTACAGGCGTATTGGAGTGTATTTATTAAAAAGAGAAATTTTGGGAGAGATTGGGACGCAAAGTTTCTATTTACACTGTATATGATGCGGCAGGGGTTTAAGATGTGAAAACTCACTCATGCTGCTATCTACCTGTTTACTATGCAATTTTAAATCGAGATTCCGTGCTGCTAGCGGATCACGATATTAAAATAAGGCGGCTTTGGATTGACGTCAAAGAGACCAGCGGCTCACGCCCCCTACGAGTACTAATTAACAGATGCGATTTTTTTTTTCAAAATACCATATAATAACGGAAAAATGCTTATTGGCGAAATAGGAAAAATCTTGTGAACACCAGATTTTTTTATTCTAGTATTCACAAAAACATTGCCTAATAAACAGCTGAGTAATTTGTTTCAATTTTACTCTGATCAGTTTTGAAACCAGAAGATAGGGTATTGAAACTTTAGTTTTTACCCATCATTTCCCAGGACAACGATAGATTCAATGAAAACATCGCGTGGTATTTCTATCAAAGTCTCCCTCATTTGATCGACATTTAAGCACTTTTCTTCAAATTCTACTAAAACGAGCATTGCTCTTATGAGAAAACTAGTTCTAATAAAAAAAAATAATAATAAAATACCCAAACAAGAAAATACATTAAGATGGCTTAAATAGATTCATATTTTAGTAATATATTATTATATATTTTAATATATAATAATATATTTAATATATTTAACACCACTGTAATAAGCTAAAAAAGGGCTTTGTTGACATTTTTTTTTGATGTATGAAAAGGTTATAAGATAATAATATTTAAGAAAGTTATTACGCATATATTCAAGTATAATACAAAAAATTATTATCAAAAAATGTTCAAAGATGGTGACACTGTAACCATCATCGCGAGACCTGTTGAAGTTTAGGCGCTCTGCGGCAAGCAGCGTAACTGGTCCAAATTTGAATCTGACAAAAAAACCACTTAAACTACCTGTTTATAGCCAGTGAAATACGTAGAGGATTTTGAACATATCGATTTTTCTCTGATTAGCGAGTATCTAAATAAAAAACATTAAATTTTCGACAAAAAGGCCAATCATTTGTTAATAAATAATGTTTAAATTAACTTATCGAAAATTTCGTACGTATTTCACTTCAAAATATTAGTCTAAAGATATTGTTAAAAATTCGCATGAAAAGAATGAAAATTGTTGGAGTTATGCTACGTGCCGTTTAGAAAAATCATGTTTCGAGAAAAAGGCGTTTAAAGTTTTGAAATGTGTTAGACATGAAAAAATACAAAAATCGACTGTTTAAATTTGTTTACCATTAATCTTCTTCTTCATTCTCTTTCCTTGGGCATATTGTTAGAGCATGCTTCTTTCGCTGCATCTGTCAAAAACATCTCGGCGTGATTGATCCGCTTAGCATCGGCTTCTAGACAGAAGTTTTATGATTGGACACCAATATCCATTTCGAAAACTTTCATAATTCGAAGAATATTAGTCAGACCATCACTAAAAGTGCACATAGCAATATCAGTCGCTATATTCAAGACTTTTTTGCCACTTCAATAAGATTGCGGAGCCAATTTCCAAACAGTAGCATTGAAATTTTCATTGCTATTTTGCAGGAAGCCTCCCAATCGACAGTTTAGCAACTCGTCTCGGCTCAGGTCCTCATAAATCGGTTTGTTGGTTTAAAAACTTCCTTAGGAAGCGGCGGCTTATGATGGAAGGTGTTCATTGGCTGCTTGCGCCTTCTTCCAGTCACACCAAGACTGTGAGCAGTTCTCGTGCTGCTGATTTTTCGTCGGTTGATAACATATGAAATAAGGTCACCCAGATTTAATTTTTCATACCATCCAAGAAGCGATAACTATTTTGAAGTCTAAACCCATATTTTAAAAGGCTCAAAGGGATTTTTAAGCTAATAAGAAATCAATCTTCTGAAAAATTTACAATGGTGTAAATGTAAATGATATCGCTTTACCTATGTCACAAAGATCAGTAGCACCGAAGAAAGACCTTCTTCTTCGACAACTTGATGAAGATCACCTCTTAGATCCAGGCTCAGTCTCAATTCCTATCCGTGGGAATATTTCCTTGGTCGTTGGATCAATTAACCATATAGAATATTCAAGAGATTTAATTTAATGATCCAAAAATGAATGCCACAAAGTAGATATGTTTGAAATAGTATAAAGTTGGCAAACCTGATTTTAACCGAGATTATTATTGTAGGCCTACGCCTATTGGATACACGTCTGCGTATCCAATACCTAATATGTTACAATGATATTCCCTACTATGGGTTTCCCCACGTCCAACCCCAACGAGCTGCCCATGTCATCCATGTAGATCTCACGGCTTCGTCGCGTTAGCTTTGTTTCTTCATTATTCGCGTGATTTCGTCTCTTCGTCGGTGGAGAGACGTAGTTATGTTTTCTCAGTGTTCCGCGAGCTATTTAAATAGAGTCAAAGTGTACTTTTTCGTGTCCTGGGGGATTTGGGTCCGCGGCAGTGGCAGTGATGCCGCTGTGGAGGTAGGAGCACTCAGTGAGTTGTGATAGGTTTAGCTTAAGTTAATTTCGTTAGTTTTAAATGTTTCTATTACCGTGTATTATCAAGTCGAAACAGAAGAAGGGAAAAGATGTAATGGTAGAATAGCCAATAAATATACGATATAGATACTAGAGGCGATAGCACAGACAGAATTAGGAAATGTGGCAACGTTGCATGTAGTCATGCCGAAGCGACAGATGTTTACATATCCTGTATAAATTGTCATTATACAGGGTTGTTAAAAATCTCGTAAAACAGCCGTGTTTACATTAAACAACTTAATCTGAATTCAGGATCATTCAGTTAGTAGTTCTAAAAAGTTTTTTATGTTGTAGTGCATGTCGAATCCGAAAGTTTGGCGTTACACCGTAATGTTTTTAGTAATATGAACCCATATGCAAGGTATCTGCTGGTAATACACTAGACACAAAAATTAAGGGATGTAAAAAAAAAGTCCCAACTTTTTAGGTGATTTTCAAAGGGTTGGAGAAAAATAGCCGCAGAGCAATTTTAAGAAAAGCAAATTGAAGCTCTAAGTTTCTAGTTTTTAGATCTTTTTTTTAGTTTAAAATTTTTTATCATCAGCAGTTTTTCAGTAATCATAAGAAAACCACCGGGAAACAAATTTTTAAAATTTTTGCTTGCCTTTGAACAGGTCTGCGGACTTTTCAAAATTTTTTTCAGTAATTTCATCATAAAGATTTTTACTTTTCCGCACTCCACTATACTAGCGGAAAAGTAATGTAATCGTGTAAAGAAAAAGTAATGTAATCGTGTAAAATAAAAATTTTTTTTGGGTTTATTTTTCGTTTTTCGGCCTAAAAACAAAAAAAAAATAGTTTTTAAAAATGTTTTGCTGTGTGTGTGTGTGTCGTTGTCGTCGGCATTAAAATTTCTTGTTAGCACGATAACTCAACTAAATCGTGTTGGATCGATCGGGTTTTAACTAATTCTGATCGGGGACGTCTCCCAGACGGCACCTATTGATTTTGAGGTGGATAGCACACACCACCCCCTCCCTTGGGTCTACTTGAGAAATTTGTTTTGTTAATACGATAACTCAACTAAATCGTGTCGGATCGATCGGGTTTTGACTGATTCTGATCGGAGACGTCTCCCAGACGACACCTATTGATTTTGAGGTGGATAGAACACACTCTACCATGTTCATGGGTCATGAGAAAGTGAACTATTGGAGAAATTGTTTTTGTTAGCACGATCATTCAATTAAGTCGTGTAGGATTGATCGGGTTTCGACTGATTCTGATTAGGGACGTCTACTAGACGACATCTATTGATTTTGAAGTGGATGGGACACACCCCACTTTGTCCATGGGTCATGAGAAAGCACGATGATGAACTATTCGAGAAGAATTGAAAAAAGTAAAACTGTCGCATAAGACAGAGATTCTGCATTTATGTGTTGGTTTATTTTTTCTCGGCCACTCAATTTCGAGATAGAGATGTACTACGTGCGGAAAAGTCTGTTTTAAGGTTTTAAATCTGTTTATTTAAATTTTTGTTCACGAAATTTTTCTTGTACTTTTCCTTTAATACAATCGTAACGTATATCAACAAATCAATTGAGCGTTTTTACTTCGACAAAGTCTTAGTAGAGGCTCTAGGAGATATCTGTGCAGAATATCGAAGTAGGCGAAAATGGCGATTTTAAAAATTTTTCTTCACAAGAAATGTTTTCCATAAAAACATTCGTGGCGTCTACTAAACAAAATATTTGAGCAGTTTTTCTTACAGCATCTTAGTAGAAGCTCTAGGAGATATTTGTGCAAAATATCGAGGTAGTAGTGCAAAACTTATTGTGGAAGTGACGATTTTTTTTAATGAATAAATGTAAACAATTTATTATATACAAATAACGCGAATAATTCATGTAAACTGATACGGCACCACATTATACATTATTTTAAATACTAAACCGCAAGATTAATAAGTACAGAGTACTATCATATTAATTTATTCTTAATTTCTAACCAGCCTTTGCAAATAGTCCAACACTAATTTTTAATCTCACTCTGGTAGGTATCAATGCCTCATCAACATATAGAGACGAATTAAAAGTACGAGAAGACTATGTACCACTCAGTATTCCCTTGAATATGCTTTAGAATTCAGGGAACTAAATTGCACCGTTTGGTGATGAATTGAGCACAAATAAGAAATTCTAGTGCTTACCGATAGATGGCGGTATGAACAAAGAAACAAACTGATGTACCTGCTGATAGATGGCGCCAATATTTTTGTTGCATCACTGTTTTACTATGAATACAATCGGGTATGGTAACAAAGGGTTGAAAATTTTGAACATATTTTTAGTATTCTCTTGAATATGCTTAGTTCAGTGGGCCACAATTGCACTGTTTGATGATAAATTGGCGCTAGTACAAGTAACAAATTGTAGTTTACTGATAGATGGCGGTATGATCAAAGAAACAAACGCTGTACCTACTGCCAGATGGCGCTAAAAACTTTGGCGTTTGGTCACTGTTTTGCTATGAATGAAATTAGGTATGGTAAGAAGGGGATCAACGCTAAGAACATATGTTCTAATGCTGACAATTTTTGTGTAGAACGTATTTTACTGTGTGTACTTATTGTTAACATATCGCTTTTAGAACAAAGACAGCCTTGAATCAATCTAGGATGTACTTCTAGCCAAGTGGAAAATATAAGGAAGTTAGTCGACGTTGAAAATATAATCTACATGGTTTTTATCATCCGTTAATTAATTCGTGGCGTTTCTGCTGATAACCAAGAAGGAAACCGAGGCGACATGGCAATAAATAACTCTCGTATGCGACGCCTCTGATCTCGAAAGAATCGCAATCATTATGCTCTGTGGTCGTCATTGACGTCAATGGTTACGATATGGGCCTCTTTATCATAAAAACAATTGCCGGTTTTGCGGTGGGTGA
Organism: Rosalia funebris; assembly: GCA_037954035.1. Classification (NCBI taxonomy): domain Eukaryota; kingdom Metazoa; phylum Arthropoda; class Insecta; order Coleoptera; family Cerambycidae; genus Rosalia; species Rosalia funebris. The sequence continues at coordinate 18,832,474 of JAZFAV010000039.1, read as the reverse complement.
TTATGGAGGCGTCCAGGGTAGCGACACCGCTAAATTTCAAGATTAAACAGTTATCTTTCCTTGCTATTTTCATCTCGAACGTTTCCCGTCGATCTCTATTATTGGATTAATTAATTAATCATATCGTCCGCGATTATTTAAGGTCTGCCTTGCCAGTAGTTTAAACATGGCCGTATGTTTTGTCCCGCTGGATCAGAGTCGCCTCTGAGGTTCGGGATTAATATTTTATATAACTGTAAATATTAAGTAAAGGCCATGAGGGGAAAGCGCTTCGGGGATTTCGATACAATTACATTGTAATGCAATTGTATCGGCAATGATTTTTCACAGATAGCGAGGAAATCCATTATCATTAATGCATCTATTCCATCGAGTCGCAACGGAGTCAAACTCAAGTCGTTATTAGGTATTACACAGCGGCAGTTCATAGAAAATACATCATAATAGAATACTGAATATTAATGAATACTCACATATACAAAAACGTATGTCACAGTCTGTCTGCGTTTTTGACTCTCATGGAGACATAATGAAAGTTCATCAGGTACTTTTTTAAGTTTTCTGCAGTAAAACGTTGACGCCTATCACTGAACAGTAATTTACGCAATGAAAAAGTCCTTTCAACGTATACCAAAGGACATACCAAATGTTTCAATGTATACCAAAGGATAGTTTTAGCGAAGTAGGAGATAACTTTTGATGTGTACCCTTTGGAAAAGAACGCATCTGTTTTAAATGGCCAGGATTTTTCGTAAACACCTCTTGCAGTTTTCTTGGTGAGTCCAAATGAATGAAAATGTTCTTTATATCATATTCAATAATAATGGCCTGTTTGACCTATACAGAAGATTATACACCCAGATATGATAAGTTGTATCGTCAATAATAAATTAATTTTAAAATTATTTATGCCTTTCGTCAATAGACGACGTGACGTGTGGTGTGGTGTATGTCGTGTGATCTATTTCTTCTCGCTTCACCCTGTACAATCTTTATCTATTATGTGATATTAAGTGGATTTTTTTAGGAGTAAAATTTTAGTATTGGCAATGTTTTTCGAAAAAATCGTCACTGAGATTGCACGCCACTGGATTTATCGCCAATCAAAACGGGCCTGTTCTAAATTGTATCGAAACCTTGTAGGGCAGTTTCTTCGGAGACCCACTTTTCTATAGAATTCCATCAAATTTCGGGTACACATAAAGAATAAACTTCCCGGAATAAAATAAGGAAATTGTTTAGTGAAAACTTTTCTATACAGTTTTTCTAAAAACAACTCCTCTATATATTAGTTTATTACGAATATTTTGAATTTAAAAAATTGGTTGTTGCTCGATTTGTTGAAAAGATAAACATTCTTAAAATATACCAGTTTAAGCTTTGCTCGGTAAGTCGAAAACTTGTCAATTAGCCTTTGGCAACGCAGCGGCATGGATTTTACACCACTCGCAATTGCTACTGATATGCCACAATTACCAGCACGTATGTTTAGCGACATATGTTTCAGTCAACTACGTACGGCATAGACAATTAATAATTTGCCGAACAAAATGAAGTCACGTCTTAGCTTTATTGTATAATTTGATTCATCGGCGTCTCAATATTTCTGTAACATTTATTTCATTTTTGTTTCATTTATTTTGATTTTTGTTGAATTTATTTAATTTATTGTGATGGAAATATCACTTCCATTGCATGTTTTTGTGGAGAACCTTTTCATTACTCTGTCATAGGTTGACGGATTTGTATTGCACTAACTGTTATCCTAAAATGTGTTTTCGACAGGACACTGTTCAAAAGTGTCAGTTGATTGATTCATACGATTGTTGCCTGTGACACACACGCAAAGAATCATTATACAAACCATACACAATCACAACAGATTAAAATACAACACACCCCAATATGTAATTGTGTGTATACGCATACATGCTGTGTCTGAGTGTAGAGTACAATCTCTAAACAAAAATAATGAACAGTAGACTACTGATATTTCATATATTTTATGTTTACCCACGCATTTATTTTTGGACTGGACGGTACCGGAGAAACTACCTTAAGTAATACCGATTTTATAGCCAACTTAAAAAGGCACTTCATTTCATATTTCATTTAAAAGTCTATCCATGAAACAAAGATTAATTAAAAAGTAGGCCTTGGATTTTGTAGGAATGTGGCGCTTTTTGCAGTTTATCAAATTATAATTTAAAAAAGTGTGGTTAGAATCGCAGGCCAAATAAAAAATTTACAGGGTGATTATAGAAAAATGTAACACACTGTACATAAATATATGCTTGGTATTCTGGCTTGTATAAAAAACAGCTTGAGAAGGTTTGTCCATAATTGGCGCATAGGTAATGAACAAGTTCATTATCTTGGAAAATTAAGATGTTTTTAAAAATTCCTAGCTATTAGTGATAAAGAAACAGTAATGAAAAATAGAACGTTACGTGACCTGTAATTTTTCCAAAATATAAAACAACGAATTTTTTTCTTATATTAGTATTTTAGTTCCATTTAGTATTAGTATTTTTGTCCTTTATTACACCTTTTTTTTCCTTGTTATTCTGTCGAATACTTTGCAGCCGTCGCTACCGGCGCGGGTAGAGACCCGTGGGTGGAGGTGTGGGTCGCCATTCGCCACGCTTACTTTATTTTTGCCCTGCGGAAAATAATTGTCTAATTATCGCATTCGCAACTATTTTACATAGGAGGTAAACAAGACGTCAGCGTGTCTCTTTGTTCGAACTTTCTTGGAGAGAGAGGCGCCATTTCTATCGGCATTACTTTTACTGAAATTATTAGTAGGAAACCGCATTCTATTTTTGCCTAACGAAGTCGTCTACGCGGTCTAGAAAAAAGTGGACAGAAAAAAAGGAAGAAAAGGGGTGAAGTTATTAGGAGGTTGTGTCATTCATGTGTTTTTTTGTTTTGTTTTAAGTTCAGATACAGCGATCGACTTCCTTCCCCTAACGCCTGCAGATGAAAAGGTTACATATGAATACAAAGACATCTATATTTACTAAACGGCTGTTTTCGTGTGTGTGTCACGAAATTTTTAGGTCGATGTACGAAATGCTTTCATTCGAATTTCGGCATTTTGATAAAATTAATATAGTAAATCGACCCTTGCAAACAACGTGGTAACTTTTGTTTTTTGATCCGAAGCCTCTAGAGGCATGCTCCGGAGGTGCCTTCGATATGAGCGAGGAGGCGGCGCAATATTATTGCGATTTGCTTACTCGTCGTAGATATTAAAGAACTGCATTTTAAGATTCCAACGAATAAATTCACTTTATATATAATCAAGAATGCCAGAATTTCAGTAAAGCCTTGAAAGACGGTTTTCATTTTAAAATAATATTTGAACAGAATTTTCCACCTTCACAGCACTGAAATTTTTTAACAGAATGAGAAACTAATTTCAAAGATTTTTAATTAATACTAAATTTTTAGGCGATTTTCAAAGGGCTGTAACATGCAGAAAAATAGTCGCAGAGGAATTTTAGACAAAGCAAATTGAGGTTCCAAGTTTCTATTTTTCAGATCTTGAGTTGAAAATACATATACGAAACGGGCGATATGTCGGAGGATTATAAGAGGAACATTGTCGTTATTATACCCAAAAAGAGAGGAGCCGACAAATGCGAGAACTTTAGAACGATTAGCCTAACTTCCCATGCGTCAAAAATCTTAACCAGAATAGTGCAGAAGAGGATGGAAAATAGAGCGGAGGAAATACTAGGAGAAGACCAATTCGGGTTTAGGCGAAATAGGGGAACTCGCGAAGCTATTCTGGCGCTAAGAGTAATGTTAGAGAAAACAATAGAAAAAGAAAAGAACGCTTATATAGGATTTGTAGATTTAGAAAAAGCTTTTGATAATGTAAGATGGGAAAAAATGTTCGAGATACTAAAGAGCACGGGAATGAAGTATAGAGATAGGAGAGTAGTACACAATCTATACAAAGAGCAAACTGCTGTTATAGAAGTAGAAGGGGAAATAATGGAAGTAGGTATTAGGAAAGGAGTAAGACAAGGATGTACGCTATCACCAATAATTTTTAATCTGTACATCGAAGAGGCGATTAATGTGGTAAAAGATAGAGTGAATTTCGGGATTAAAGTACAGGGACAGAAACTAAAAATGCTGAGATTCGCGGATGATATAGCAGTATTAGCATCTAGTAAAGAGGAATTCGAATCAGCGTATTGAACGAAATGGAGGCAGTGTTGACAGAGGAATACGGAATGAGGGTGAATAAAAACAAAACTAAAGTATTAGTGTGCAGAGGGCGCGAGAGCAGAACAAAAACGAAAGTACAAATTAATAATGAAAGATTGAAAGAAGTTAAAGACTTCACTTATTTAGGAAGTAAAATAAGTTGGGATGGAAGAAGCGATAAAGATATAAAACAAAAAATAGCGCAGGGTCGAGTAGCTTTTAACAAAAAAGAAAGCACTTTATGCTCGGGGGTAATAAACTTAGAAACAAGGAAGAGATTTTTGAAAACGTATGTATGGAGCATGGCACTATACGGTTGCGAAACCTGGACGGTAGGGGAAGCAAGTAGGAAGAAATTAGAAGCTTTTGAGATGTGGTGTTACCGAAGAATGATGAAAATACCGTGGACTGATAGGGTTAGAAACGAAGAAGTATTAGAGAAAGTCGGCGAGAAGAGAAGTATGTGGAAAAACATAAAGAAGAGAAGAGATAGAATGGTAGGCCACTTGCTGAGACATGGGGGAATAGTCCGCGATATTTTGGAGGCAGAAATAGGAGTGAAGAAAGGCAGAGGTAGGCCTAGATTAGACTACTGCTCACAAATAGTAAGGGATGTAGGTTGTAGCACAATTAGCGAAATGCGTAGGTTAGCACAAGATAGGAGAAGCTGAAGGTTAGCGTCCAACCAGTCTTAGGATTGATGATCTCATGATGATGATGAGTTGAAAATGTTTTACTATCAGCAGTTTTTGAGTAATTATAAGAATCATCGGAATAACCATCGGAAGAAAATTTTGAAGTTTTTGCTTTCTTTTCAAAATCCCCACGGACTTCAATAATTCTTTTTCAGTGATTTCATCATAAAGTTGTTTTAGATAATTTTATCCTCTTTAATTTAAGTGGTATAAAAGCCTTATACGATAATTTTTCGCTGAGTTATCGTCGTTCAAAGCAGAAAAGTCAGTTTTGACTAATTGAGATATCTAATATCCATTAGTTTTAATAAACTTGGCCCTGACAATCACTATGTTTGCTTATTAGGATAGAGATAGGTTGATTATTCGTAAATAGGCACATTGTTTCAGGTTGTAACAATTTTTAATAATTCTTATTCAGAGTTCTTGCTGGAAAAAAATTGGTAATATTCTTGGTAAAATTTGTATATACATATTATTATTATTGAATAATAATTCTTTGTTATTATTTACCTTAAGATTAGTGTTATTTACTATACTTTATTATAATTTATGCCTTTAAAAAAGGAATATAATGAGCAATCGAATGAAATGCGGAATAGAAAACAGTGACATTCATTACTGAACTGACATAGCCATTGGTTCTACATCTCCACTAATATAGCAGTCAAAAGTAACTTAACTACGAACCACTAACTCCCAAATATCCCCAGGTAAAACGCGGATTATTTTAATGTTTTAATGAAATTTGGACAGAAAAATTACGTGAACTTGTCTCTAGATTTTGTCACAAAGAATTTTAAACATCCCTTAAATGTAGGAATCGAGTCATCTGGTTGCTGACATTAATAAACTACCATACGTAACCCAAACCACTACTATACCAGACGCGCCAAACTACTATACGAAAGTAGTTTGAATAAAATAAAAATCAGTTTTAATAACTTTAATGTATGTCGGCGACAACCCTCTGTATAGGCCCATGCCACCCCGGTTATCGAGATAGGAATGCATGGAACGCAGACATAAACACGGCTACGAGAAGACGTAAACATTACCATAAATGGTCATGTCGAATGTGTGACTGGAGCTAGCGGTGGGAACCTATTTCTCCCGCGGGCAGAATAAAACCGGGTTGAGGGTCCCGTGTATGGATTCAGTTGGAAAAAGACTCGAGATAGCGAGACGAGGATATCACGGGACTATTGGTGGCGGACTGCTTAGCTCCTTTCGTGCAATTTAATTATCGTTTTAATGATCTGACATTTTAGTTTTAATATTTACTGACTATTGATTTCGTTTGTTTTGTTTAGTGACTTTTATATTTTTTCATCGTTATTGTTTAGTCGATTAAGTGTAATAAAGTGTGTGAAAATGCGACCAAAGTCCAGTAAATCTGCCCCAAAGCAGATTCTTTCCTGCTCGCCTCCGACATGTATTATCTCTGTGGCGTCACTTTCACCCGATCTATATGTTTCTGCATAATTACTTATTTACGATAGATATAAACAGTCGAAATTTATTGCTATACGAGCCCAGGCTCATGATAGTTCAACCAGGCATAATATTACAACTAATATATTATAATATACACTCGCAACATTGTTTTATTAAAGAAAAATATTGGTAATAGAAACAAATTATAAACTTTTAACTAATATACAATGAAATATTACTATGTTATGAAGTGTCGGTGACAAGTTTGTTAATAAAAAGCATTAAGATTAGCGGTTCAGAATAGTTCGGCCGCCTCATCAAGGCTGCGTTATATCCTTACCTTTATTAACAATAACAGCTTTAATTCTGTTATTGTTAATCAGCTTGGCACGCTCTTTGTGCAATCCTCAACGTATCTTTTATGCTATTGCTTATTAATGTCACCTAATATCATTGACCGTTGGATTTAGAGCAGCCTTTAGATCAATAAATTGTTAAACTCAAAACAAAGCCTAGTCATCAACTTCAGACGCGGCGGTCCATTTTTATTACTAACGAACTTATTGTGGTAATAATTATATCAGCATCAACATAGGACGTTTCACATCGATATGGGAACATGCATGAGGCCGTTACATCGGAATGCGTAAACAACCCTTGTCGTTTAGATGAGATTTATACTTAAGCCCAGAGTAGATAATAGTTCAGTTCAGTTTCTCACTTGTAGCAAAGTTTACAGAATTTATTCTGTAAACTTTGCTTGTACTTATACGGTTTCACTTGTCATCTTTGTACTTTAATATAAACCTAAAGGAAAATAAACGTCTTTGTTAAAGCTTAATCTTGTCAGTGTTTTTCTGATAAAAAAAGGGAAACTCGTGCGCACACTCTTCAGGAAGCATGCTGTCCCAAATTTCTTGCAATTTGCGTTGATCGTTAACTGAACAGGTTGGATATTTGCGCAACTGTTTTTATAATTTTTGTCTACAATGTTTCTATTGGCGAGAGGTCTGGACTGCTAGAGGGCCATTCCATAACAGGGACATTATGTTCTGTAAACCAATCTTAGACAGCCAAGCTTTTTGCTGTGTGACACAGGGCACATCCTGCTGGAAAATGTACTGTGCGTCAGTGCCTTGACATATTGATATTGACGGTAATAAACTGTCTGTCAAAATCTGTTTATATTTTTCTGCTGTCCCACTACCATCGAAATTTTCCTACGTCCATACCACTCATATACCCGCAGATCATAAGAGACGCAGGGAATTTCACTATCCTAACCAAACAGTAAGGATGTTAAGTTTTCTGTGGGATTCTTAGCATACGTTTTCTGGTATCACCTAAACGGATTTTAAATTTGGATTTGTCATTCCAAATTTTGTGGTGCCATTTTTGTAGTGTTCAGTGCCTATATTCCCTGGCCCACCGTAACCGATTGATTTTCTGTCATTTAGTTAATGACGGCTTTTCTTTTGCCTGAAGGAGAAACCGGTAAATTAAAAAGTAAAATGTAAAGAATCAAACTTTATCTTGGAGAATTTGTATCCCGTTTTCTTTATTGAGCGTTTAGTTGTGGATATAGAAACATTTTTCCAGTGGCTTGCCTCCATAGTACTATTATTTATTTTGCACTGGATCGTCGTTTCGTTGTTACAATCCTCTTCAGAGCGTGTTGATTTAAGCGTGAAATTTGGAATGGTCGACCAGGTTTCTTCCCTTGGGACTGTGCATAGTGTGCATCCAGTTTTTTTTTATACAAATTGATAGTGCCTTACACTGTAGATTCAGGCAGCGAATGCGTAGAAAATATTTTCCGAGCCGAAATTCCCTTTTTATGACCATTAATTAATTAATTTTCACATATAGTCACTTAATGTCATGCCATTTTTATTTAGAAGATTTTAGCAGACGCGTCCAAAACATTATAATCTCCATTTTACTTTGACAATTGAGATTCTATTTTGTTTTAAAACGCTACAAACGTTGATCCTACTACGCACTTCAGCAACTGGCCGAACTATTCTGAACGGCGAATCTTAATGTTGTTTACTAACAAACTTGTCGCTGACACATCATAACGTAGTAATATTTCATTGTATTTAAGTTAAAAGTTTAGACTTTCTTTCTGTAACCAATATTCTTCTTTAATAAAATATTTTTGAGACTCTTATTACATTTATTTAAATGTATTGGTTGTAAAATTGTGCCTGGCCCAACTGTTATGACCATGGGCTCAGTATTTACTGCTATTTACTCGAATAATTAACATTCTTTTATTTGCTAGAGTTAAATTGAATTATCACTTGCGCCTCCGCCATAATTTACACTAATTCCCATTGTAATCATGCGTGTGGGAGACATGTTTATGTATTTCTTAATAGTATTTTAGTGAGTTTTCTATTAACTTAAAATTATACAAGCAGGCTAGGGACGTATAAACATTATCTTTATCTTAGATTTAATGAAAGGAATATATAAGATTGAACTTCAGGAGACGCTGAACCACACTTTATCCGTATGAGATATATCTCTGGGTTTAGTAACACATAACTTTCGAAGGCTTTTATACTTTTGCTTCAAATTTTAACCAGCTATTTATCACAAGTGTAGTAACACCCTGACGGCAGTTTTTGCAATTTTTTTTCAAATTTGGCCATTTTATTAAGCTGTAAAATCAACACACAAAATTTCATCATCTGCAATTTTTTTTAACTTTTAGTTAATATTTTTTAAATGGGCTTCGGCAGGACATTTCTCCATTATTTAAGATAATTTAGAAGTTCATGTTCCTAACGTAACAAAACCTAACTTTTGAGGAGAGGAGTTTTTCGAATGAACAATTAGCGCCTCCATAAAATTCGTTTTGCCCATCGATTCTATTTCTTTCATGATCGCTTTATTATTTTCGTTGGTAACACTGAGTTCCTAAGTGTTGAAACCTACCGTGTTACAAACCTTCGTGTTTTCACGGTTGTTTTTAGTGCTTTGTGTGTTTCTGTGAAAAGTTAAAATCATGTCTTGTCATTCGAGAAATAATTAAGAGGAACTTCAGGGAAGATAGGGAAGACTTAGGAAAACCTATATTGAGAGAGGAATTTGAAATAGCACTAAGGGGGTTAAAGAACAATCAAGCGCCAGGTGTAGATAAAATACAGGCGGAAATTTTGAAATGTGCGGGACAGAAAGTAGTAAATAGGATGTTTGAACTGGTAAAATACATATACGAAACGGGCGAGATGCCGGGGGATTATAAGAGGAACATTATCGTTACTATACCGAAAAAGAGAGGAGCCGACAAATGCGAGAACTTTAGAACGATTAGCCTAACTTCCCACGCGTCAAAAATCTTAACCAGAATAGTGCAGAAGAGGATGGAAAATAGACCGGAGGAAATACTAGGAGAAGACCAATTCGGGTTTAGGCGAAATAGGGGAACTCGCGAAGCTAGTCTGGCGCTAAGAGTAATGTTAGAGAAAACAATAGAAAAAGGAAAGAACGCTTATATAGGATTTGTAGATTTAGAAAAAGCTTTTGATAATGTAAGATGGGAAAAAATGTTCGAGATACTAAAGAGCGCGGGAATGAAGTATAAAGATAGGAGAGTAGTACACAATTTATACAAAGAGCAAACTGCTGTTATAGAAGTAGAAGGGGAAATAAGGGAAGTAGGTATTAGGAAAGGAGTAAGACAAGGATGTACGCTATCACCACTAATTTTTAATCTGTACATCGAAGAGGCGATTAATGTGGTAAAAGATAGAGTGGATTTCGGGATTAAAGTACAGGGACAGAAACTAAAAATGCTGAGATTCGCGGATGATATAGCAGTATTAGCATCTAGTAAGGAGGAATTAGAATCAGCGTTGAACGAAATGGAGGCAGTGTTGACAGAGGAATACGGAATGAGGGTGAATAAAAACAAAACTAAAGTGTTAGTGTGCAGGGGGCGCGAGAGCAGAGCAAAGACGAAAGTACAAATTAAAAATGAAAGATTGGAGGAAGTTAAAGATTTCACTTATTTAGGAAGTAAAATAAATTGGGATGGAAGAAGCGATAAAGATATAAAACAAAGAATAGCGCAGGGTCGAGTAGCTTTTAACAAAAAGAAAGCACTTTTATGCTCGGGGGTAATAAACTTAGAAACAAGAAAGAGATTTTTGAAAACGTATGTATGGAGCACGGCACTATACGGTTGTGAAACCTGGACGGTAGTGGAAGCAAGTAGGAAGAAATTAGAAGCTTTTGAGATGTGGTGTTACCGAAGAATGATGAAAATACCGTGGACTGATAGGGTTAGAAACGAAGAAGTATTAGAGAAAGTCGGCGAGAAAAGAAGCATGTGGAAAAACATAAATAAAGAAGAGAAGAGATAGAATGGAAGACCACTTGCTGAGATATGGGGGAATAGTCCGCGATATTTTGGAGGCAGAAATAGGAGTGAAGAAAGGCAGAGGTAGGCCTAGATTAGACTACTGCTCGCAAATAATAAGGGATGTGGGTTGTAGCACAATTAGCGAAATGCGTAGGTTAGCACAAGATAGGAGAAGCTGGAGGTTAGCGTCCAACCAGTCTTAGGACTGATGACCTCATGATGATGAATTGCATATTACATAATTATATCTTCACTAATTTCTATAAACGATAAATAACGAATTTTGGAACTGTGTTCCTCTTCTTCTAGGAAACAGCTGGGTGGAAACCTGCCCACCTTGCCACCCCTGACCTGCCGCCACTGCTCAGGATAATATTAGATTGTAACCGAAAACTTAATGATAAAACTGTTTTATTTTCTTATTATAAACATTGATTTTTATTTCTCAAACTTAATGTCTTAATTGTTGGGCCAAACTACACACATGAAATCAACCAGCGGTAGCTGAAATTTATTTGAAAAAAAAGTGAAAAAATATACTTCTATACTAGATAGAGGTGTGGGAGTTGTTGTAAAATGTGCAGAAAAGATGGAAGTTTAATTTCAGGCAATAAACAAAATTAATTTTTTTTTAGATTTTCGACGTCAATGTCCCTTGAATTAGTATTTCTATTAAAAAAAAAAAAAAAAAACTAAACGACAAAATATGACTGACATATTTTTCCTGTGTTATTGATCAACCTATTCCCTATTGACAATCGGACGTACATAATTACGTTACGTTGCAATGAAACCCAAATGAAAAATATAGGAATTTCATCAATTTCCATCAACACTGATTGTCATATTGTCCAAGTAATTTCATTGTATCGGTTTATTTGTAGGACAATTAGCGTTGTCATAAAAAACCCCTCCCGCTTAGGCACCGCGTATTTTTATTACGTAATTTTACTGTTATTGTTGTTTGATCGTTGCGTAGAGTCACAATAAATTTCGCGTCCCATTTAAATAGTGCTAATTATTTTTTATGGGTATTAAATCATCAACGAAATCGGTGCAAAATTGCGTTAAACTGTTAACGATATCTAAATTGAGGAATCTTGATAGGTAGATACGGCGTGTTGGTAAAATAAAGTAACGTAGAAATCTTGACAAAAAATTTAAATACAAGGCGAGTCGTTGAGTTGCATATGTATATATTTTGACCACTTAATGTCTTTATAAATGATTATAATTAAGCCCCGGATGTGACTGCCGACATGCCATAAATAGCAGAGGCAGACTTACAATGAAGAGCAGATTACGTATAAAAAGTATTCACACAGTAGTTTACCTTTTATTGCGTGGTCGTTTAAGAATAAATGAGGACTTATGATTGTATTCCTAAAAATGCCAGGTCCGGGGGTAGGGCAAATCATCACGTCACCCTGTTATCAAAACGATCTTGAACAACACAGTAGTTCTTCAAGGTAACATCACTACAGATCTAATACAATTTACGCGTATGATCACATGAGTGTATTATTAATAGCTGCTCTACATGTTCAGTAGTCAACGAGCGACGTCTGTCAGTAAATATCCATTTATAATGTGAAACTGACCGTTCTACATCGTCAACGAAGCATACCGGCAATATGTATAATGTAGAGCCTTCATATTGATTTCTGGATTGGAGACATGAACTTCTTTTTGCTGTAAAATATCTACCATAACTGCTATAGTAGAAAACCCCGGGTTTTTATCCAAAACTGCAGTAATTTTTTTCGTTGAAGGTAACTGTGCCTGTAGAATTTCTGTGAATAATGCGTCGCATCGCGTTATAGGTCATCCCCGCAGAAATTTCTGTTGCCCCGCCCTCGCATACCTTTACTATTAGCACATAGCGCAAAGCACCTCCGACAATACTTTCAATACTACCAGTGAAACAAAAGGAGCAGCAGGTAGCCGCTGGTCAATGACTAAATTTTATTTAATATGAAATTGTTGGTTGATGTCCTACTAATTTATACAAGTAGTTAATTTACGTTACAAAAAATGAGCCAGAGTGTAGACAAGCTACTGATATGAAATTTTTTATTGTATAATTTATTATAAGATTGTAATATTTCTTTACGGTGTCTGTATTTCTAATAGATATTTAAGAACACGTATATGTCCGAATCTGGACATTTTGAGAACCACTGTTTTATTGTCTCGAATTTCTTCGTTGTTTAAGTTATGTCAGACCTACAGCGTCCACTATTGCCAAATATTATCTTTGGAGCTCCGTGCTTTAGTTGAAAACTGACAACATTGAGGATACTATTAAAAAAGTTGATTATCTCTTACGACGTCACATTTGTCTTGATTTGAACGCTCATTGTTTACTAAACTAGCTCCGTTCGTCGACCAATTATTGTCGAATCATAATGCACGTCAACAGCCGGCTGACAGGCGTAATACAAATTCCTGTTTGTAGCCCATTTTCATTTATTACGAAAAACAATGTAATGGACATTTACATATATAATTTATAACGTTATATGGCGGTCTTCGGGGTGCTGTGTGTGGTGAAATAAGATAAAATAAATAGCGAGCAAACTAGTACCGAACGAGGACCGATATTTCGGGGCGAAATGCGGGAATAGGCTGTCTTGAATTTATCGCAAAAGCTGATATGGCCTGACCTGGAACGATCGCATTTTTACCCTTAAGAAACAGATGTGCCTTCGTCATAGCTTACTCAGTAAGCTGTGCCCTCGTTCCGAGAACTAGCTAAACAAGGGTTTCTGCTTTCTAATATGGACAACACTTAAAACTAATATATACAAGAATACCATCACGGCGCACGGCGGTCAATAGGTGTATGTGGAGCCATATGTGCCCACAGTTATCAACCTTCAGTATTTTTTGTCTTATCTAGTAAACGTTTTATCTTATTGACTGTTTGTCAGACGAATATCTATAGCCGAGTATATGCCACCTCCTACCACTTATCTTTGTGGGCGTGGCCTCGACATTCCTTCCTTATGACTCATTCAAGGTTATGTATTTTGTCTTGGGATTATACCGGTCCATTTTGACCACATAAAGATCAATTATAAGACCACCCACGATGATTATTACAGATTTCGCGTTAAAATTGAAATAATAAAAATTGCGGCTTTAATAATAGCCAATCAATATACATATAATGATGTCTTTGGTTTTTACCATTTTTTTTACCATACTGGAGTATTTTGGAACCTTTGGTTTTGAAGATAACACGTTTCGCCAACAAAGTTGGCATCATATGGAGATGATTAAAACTCAACGGTTTTAATCATAAACTAGTTTTAATCACCTCCAGTTGATGCCAACTGTGTTGGCGAAACGCGCGTCGAGTGTATAGTGGTTTGGTGTTTTGGGGAGAAGTAAGTCAGTGTTATTTTCTACCATAACCTCTTTTAATGGATCCTAAGACGAAGTATGTAACTTTAAAAGAAAATAAAAAAATAACTAAGCTTTTATAACACTGCATCTCGAAAACTTTTAGGGCACATGTTTATATGAACTTTTTGCCTTAAAATCATGTAAGGAATCACCTCTTTAAGTTTGCCTAACTGTATTTCGGCTTAAGCTGGGGAGACTTTATATCTAAGAGAGTAGGCCATGACATTTTTCGTGCGATGTTGCCATAATGTGCAAAAAGTCTAGGACATAATGAAATTTTATAAACGTGGCAACCCCCCAAACACTGTTATTTCAAAATTTGTGAAATAATAGCAGTAATGTGTAAATGACATCTACGTATTCATATTGATATTGTTTGATGTCAGATTTAAGCCTTACCGACTTTAAGTCCCAACGCAATATTTTCGTGTCCGTCTGGTATACGCGCGACGTTTATTGAGTCGTCTTGCTTGCGTGTTTACTCGAGTGCAGTAAACAGAAAAGATTATAGAAAGATGAAATATTCATATCGTCGAGCGTTTTGCGTAAATCAGAGTAACGACGACGTTATTTGCGAAATTGCAAAACAATGAAAACCAGCGTTTTGAATCGATGGATGGGCGTACGTCATTCGGCTATATTTGGCGTACCGAGAAACGCTGTTGACAGATCGTCGAATGGATAGGGTTGCTATTGATTTACGAGTTTTTCGTATCTGGACTGTGGATATATTCTTTTATTTAGAATTTAGTCTTACGCGGTTCGTTTTTGTTTGTCTATATTATTGCTGCTTGGTTTTTCTAATCGGTATTGATTAATTCAGGCCGAACTATAAATTTAACGCAATACAACAATTTAAGAAAAAAACAATGATAGAAGACCAGTTTTCCAAGTCAGCACAATCGAGAGTTGATTAAAACTATTATAGTTTTAAAATATCTTTAATTTCTATTTCACCTCGCACGAGTCTTTTCCTGGTTCCGTTTTGGTGACCAGAATTGGCCGCCAGGACGTTGTGATTTAACACCTATATACTTTTTTCTTGTGGGGTTTTCTGAAGTCTCAGGTTTACGCCAACAAACCTATGACCACCAAATAATTGAAGGCAGGAATTGAACGTTGTATCGACGAAATAAAGACACATTTATAGAAAACCGTTATTGAAAATTTTGCCAGAAGAGTACTCGTGCGCCACCAAAGCCGTGCCGGTCATTTACCGGATGTGTTGTTCTATATGTAATTCCCAAATATCTAGATTATAAATAATACAAATTTCACCACCTTGCTACATAAAACTATGTTTGCTTAAAATCCAACCGCGTCTTTCACGTGGAAGATTCATTCTGCCAGAAGGTAATTGCGATGAAACTAGTATATTTCAACAATGTTTCGTTAGTTTTTGGTTCGTCAAGTTTGAATACGTTTGCTTTGCTACACGTCTCCGTAATAGTAGTTTTTTTTATATAAAGAGCTATTTAGCTGCTAACTTCAGCTTTCAAACGAACCCAAAAAAAATCATTATCGATAAATAAATAATAAAGTTTACGTTTACGAAAACGAAAAGCGGTTTTCTTGGGTAGGTTATTTTGAAATTAAAATCATTTTACAGGGTCTTTCAATAGGGACGCTCGAAATTTGCTAGGTTATAACGGCCATATTGTTCAAGCAACGTCTGTTAAATTCGCTGTGAACTGTTCAGTTGTATATGGCCAATCACTATGGAAGGTTATACCGTTCAACAACGTGTGCAAATCACCAAATTTTATTTTCAAAATCAGTGCTTCGTTCGAGAAATATTCCGAACATTACGTGATTTTTATCCTGTTCACAAGCGTACCGCCGAGTCGACTATTCGACGTTTGGCGGCCAAATTTGAGTCAATCGGTTTGATAAATAATCAGCCAAAACCCGTACATCACCGAAGCGCAAAGTCTGCTGAAAACATCGCTGCTGTTCGTGAGAGTGTACGGGAAAACCCAAGGCAGTCAACTTCTCGTCGTTCACAAGAACTTGGCCTTTCTGCGACTTCAGCTTGGCGAATTTTGCATCGGAATTTGGGTACCCGTATAAAATCCAACTGATTCTTGAACTTAAAGTAGACGACCATAGACAACGCCGTGTCTTCGCTGATTGGGCTCTGGAGCAGTTGGAAGTTGACCCAAATTTCGTCAAAAGAATCATGTTTAGCGACGTGCCCATTTTTGGATGAATGGATATGTGAACAAGCAAAATTGTTGGATTTTGGACGATATATATCGACAAGAGACACACCAGCACCAAATGCATCCGTGCGGACAAAGTCACTGTTTCGTGCGGATTTTGGTCTGGTGGAGTCAACGGCGAGCGCGACAGGCCGATGATAAGCAACATCTTGTGGCTTAAACTGGATGATATGGATACCGACGACATGTGGTTCCAACACGACGGCGCTATGTGCCATACAGCGCATGCCACGATGGACATTATGCACCACCGATTTGATCGATTTGGGCATGGTTATCTCACGCAGCGGCGACGTGAATTGGCCATCGAAATCGTACGATTTAACGCCCATAGACTTCTTCCTTTGGGACTATCTTAAATCGCAGGTCAACATAACGAACGCTATCCAACAAATTCGGCCAGATTTATGCGACAAAGTCATCGAAAATTGTACCTCCCGAATATATGCCCCTAGCAAAGCCGCGGCGGACATTTGAACGACGTTATATTCCATACTTAATGCTATAAAATATTCTTTCAAATAAAAAAAATGAGTGTATATCTCACACACAACTTGTTTTATTTACGTTTAAAAATCGAGCGTCCTTATTGAAAGACCCTTTATATACTAACATTTCAATTTTAGTCACCATCATCTGAAAGACAACCGCAATTATTAACAAACCATAAAAATAAATTTTGCATTATTTTATGGTTACTCAAAATTAGTTTTTTCATATTTTGGAAAAACTTGAACAACGACGAGAGGGGTCATCGCTTCCGATTACTCATCGGCTTGCGAAACGCTTTGAATTATTGCCAATAATAATTAATCGTTATTTTAATCCCACGTTATCGTTTTTTTTCTTTTTTTTTGCAGGTAAGAACTTTTGATCGACCTTGGTCTTTAAATGTAGTGACATCGTGGCCATTAATTTTGCGGGTGAGTAATGTAAATTTACATACGTTTTTTTTTTCAACAAAATGAGTAATCCTTTGGTGGCTCATCTGTTGCCGTTAAGCTGAAAAATTGTAACGATATTTCACCAAATAACCTTTGACCTTACTGTTAATGGCTAATATATTTTCGTATGATCTAGATTGTTGATATGTTGATCCTGCAAGTAATTGAAAAGCAAAAGTACATTCATGTAATCTATGGAAGTTCCTTCCATAATTGGAAAGTATTTTCTAACATCATTTTTGATAGTGATGATCATGATAGTTACGAGCCCAGGCTCATAATAGTTCAGCCGGGCATTATTTTACAACTAATATATTTAAATAAAAGTAGTAACACTCTGAAAACTATTTAAGTATAAACTTTTAACTTAAATACGATGAAATATTATATTAGTACGTTAAGATGTGACGGTGACAAGTTTGTTAATAAAAAACATTAAGATTCGCGGTTCAGAAGAGTTCGGCCGCTTCATCAAGACTGCGTTACATCACCTTTATTAACAATAACAGCTTTAACTCTGGCAGGCATTGTATCTACCAGCTTAGCGCACTCTTCAGGAAGCATGCTGTCCCAAATTTCTTGCAATTTGACGCGTAGATTGTTAACCGAACGGGCTGGATCTTTGCGCAACTATTTTTTCATTTTATGCCACAATGTTTCTATTGGCGAGAGGTCTAGACTGCTAGAGGGCCATTCCATAACAGGGATATTGTTTAAACCAAGCTTTAACAGTTTTTGGTGTGTGGCACGCAGTGCCTTGACATATTGATATTGACGGCAATAAACTGTCTATTAAAATTTGTTTATAGTTTTCTGCTGTCACAGCACTATCTACGAAATGCAATTTTCCTACGCCCATACCAGTCATACCCCGCCAGGTTATAAGAGACGCAGGGAACTTGAGTTTCCTAATCAAACAGTCAAGATGATAAGGTTCCTGTGGAATTCTTGGCACATGTCTGGTATCAGTCAAACAGATTTCAAATTTGGATGCGTCACTCCAAATTACCTGGTGCCATTGTTGTAAAGTCCAATGCCTGTGTTCTCTGGCCCACCGTAGCCGATTGACTTTCTGTTGTTTAGTTAATAACAGCTTTTCTTTTGTCTGAGGAGAAACGGGTAAGTTTGACAGTAGAATGTAAATAATCAAACTTTACCTTGTAGAATTTGTATCCTATTTTCTTTATTGAGCGTTTAGTTGTGGATACAGGAATACTTTTCCCAATGGCTTACCTCCATAGTGCCATAATTTCTTTTGCACTGGATCGTCGATTTCATCGGTGTTACAGTCCTCTTCAGAGCATGTTGATTTAAGTGTGAAATATGGGATGGTCGACCAGTTTTCTTCCTTTGGGCTGTACATCCAGTTTTGTTATAGAATTATATATTAATTTTTATTTTTTGATAATGCCGTGAGCCTATTCCCGAGCCGAAATTCCCTGTTTATTAACATTAAGAATTGATTTTCGAATATCGTCACTTTTTTAGAAAATTGTAGCAAACGCTTCTAAAACACATATTATAATATCGGTTTCACTTTGACAACAATTGAGATCCTATTTTGTTTTAAAACGCTACAAACGTTTAGTCTACTATGCGTTTCAGCAACTGGCCGAACTACTTGAACCGCGAATCTTAATGTTTTTTTATTAACAAACTTGGCATTGACACATAACGTAGTAATATTTCATCGTATTTAAGTTAAAAGTCTATAATTTCAGAGTGTTATGACTTTTATTTGAATATATTAGTTGTAAAAGCCGTAGAGTGTACTTTTTGTGCACATTTGAAGATTTGGAATCTGGATGAAAATAAGGATTTTACTAAACAGTAACTTGAAAGTAATTCTCCATCGAGGGAGCTTCGCTATTACAACCATCTACCACGATTTTATAACCTCCGAGACATTGCTTTAAAACCGTCCCAGAACATACTGGAGGTTTGTTAAACTGCTGAATATATTACCATATTTCCCGACCTCACACATGCATTGTACACAAAATTATCTTGAAGAAAAATTTCTATGTCTCACTATTCCTAATAGTATACTATTCACAACAGTATGCAAGGTTTTCAGAACTTATGCTATTAGATTTTTTCTTGTGGAGTTATCACAGAAGGTCACTATATGCAATCGACCAAAGATATGGTATACAATAACATTATGATTGAAATTATGGCAATTCCTAAATGAGTAATGATCGAGCAAGTAACAATAAATCTTGGAAATCGACTAGATTAATATATACAGAACGGTGGAAGACATGTCACTAAAATCCTTTTTAAAAAATGAAATAACAACAGTGTGTTTAACATAACAACAATATATCAATAAAAAGTTAAAAGGAAAAGGTTATATTTCATTTCAAAAACCGTCAGGTTTCTATGCCCCACTATGTAGATTTATGCTGAATGAAAGGGAGATACAAAAAAGTAGGAGTGCAAGGTAGTTTCTTAGAATGATTTGAAATAGTTTTTGGTTCATCTTTTTATTTTTTTCAAATAATGGACATGTTAACTAAAATATAATCTGAGACAAAGAATATAGTATATTGAAATATTTTGAATTAAAATAAATTTATTAAGTTAGTCACGATAATAATTGCTGAATTGAAAAAAGTACACGAACAATTGGATAACACTGATTGTATGACACAAATCTTCGTATTTATTATTGAATTTTTTTTACAAGAATTAATTTTGATATTAGTTTTTCATCGATATTATATTGCATTAAATGTTGAACTTTGCTTGTAATTTTCTCTTTTATAAGTGTTGTCAAAGGTTGTGTATTCAATCTTTAATAATAAACACTTGAATATAAATAAATTGAGAAGAGTCAAATATGGTGATCATGAGGGCCACCAGATGTAAGAATATCGAATACTTTTTTTATTTTGTTTCTTCAAGGGTTGAAGGAATATTGTATTAAAAGTATCCTTTGATGTAAAAAATGTAAATTCACGCGAAAACAAATGAACATCGGAAATGTACAAAAAAAGTGTATATTTCACAGACAGACTCGATGTTTCCACGAAAATTTCATGAAACTTCGTTTTGAAAATGATGTTTATTCCACGCTTTCAATGCGCACTGTATGGCGTCACATAAAAAACAACGTGAATGCGTTCGGCATGTGATAATTAATTAACCACCAGGAAGTACGTGTACCAGAAGTGAGAAGTCAGATCTGATAAATATGTATCAAAAATAATGTCGGAATAAATAAATCGAAAATTTGAAAGAGAATTTAATAAATTACCTACGTAATACCACGTTGGGTGTGGAGAAAGGTGAAATTAGCGATCCTGGTGGGAAGTTCTTTAATACAAATCTTGTTTATAAACATGCCGAATTGTGCTCGATAGTGGGAGGGAACAGGTCGTGGGAGAATTAACATTCGGTTGATTTAACTTACCTCATTGTAGGAAACGTAAGAATGTATCACTTTTGTGAACAAAACTAATAGTAAGATTATCACAGACACAAGAGTCAAGTTACGAATAAAATTTTTTGTAATGGAACTCGTTTGGGAAATAGAAATAATGTATTGGTTTTACAAATTAAATGGTAATATTCGGGGGATCAGTAGGTCATAATAGCATAACGATTTTTTAACATAGACAAAAATACGACAAATTTTGTCATGTAATTCAGCGCTCGGCGTTTGGCATATAGCCAGGAGAATAGCTGCTTTGACCTAATTTGTTTAGTCCTTATTATATAAGGCATTTGCAGATGGGTTGGAGTATAAACTCCTTATTTCTGTAGTCCCAATACATCCACAAGTGAGGTAGCGCGAAATTGTGGAACTTCTAAAAAAACACTAATAGAGATTTTCAAAAAGCATAAATTCAAGCCGTACATTCCCCTTAATCTCCATGCATTGGAAAACAATGACAGACAGCGAAGATTAAATTTTTGCAATTTTTTTTTGGACATGTTAAGGGCAGATCCAGCATTTCATCAAAAAATTATCTGGACTGACGAATGTACTTTTGGGAAGAATGGGATTTTTATCAGAAGAAGTCGTAGGTATTGTAGATATTGGTCTTTTAATAATAATAAATTTCTAATATTAATAAACTTTTTATTAATCAGACACGAAATTAAAAAAGTAGAAGATGAGAAAATAATTAGTGGGAACGCTGGGCTTCTTTTTGTTTGATGACCAAAGTTCATCAATGTTTGGCTCCAGCTTGGTCAAATGCAGCCGTAAATCATCCTCAACATTATGCTTGTTTCTATACTTGTTCTTCAGGTAAATTGAACTTGAAAACCCTTTTTCACCCAAGTTGTCGTAAGCCCCAGAATGTACTTCACAGCAATGTCTGCCAGTACTTTGTGTTCTTTTTCAATACCAGTCCAGGAGTTAATTAACAAAGTATTGCAATACTTTTGTTTCAATGTAGCATCACACAATATTTCGATTAGCTGTTTCTTTTGTGAACAAGTCAAGTTGCTATTTCTAGCATGTATCAGTATAATTTTGTATACTTTTTGGTAGTTAACCGTGTACCCCTTACAGATTTTCGCGTACCCCAAGTGGTACCCGTACCACCGGTTGAGAACCATCGCTGTATCCAGTCGGCCATGTCGGACCATAATACGAATAACATTATCACAGCCATCTCTATAGAATCCGATAGGGCACCCAATCGTGTGGTGGCGCCTGCACTTCATTTAGCTCCGCGTCAGGCAACTGACTTGAATGCCCACCGTATTCTATTTTTTTTTATTCCTAAACAGATTCTCTTACAAGAGATGACCTATTACAACATGTCGTTATACGGACAATTAACCAAAGCCGAAAATCAAGTTTCAGGCTTCGGCTAGCCCGGCAGTCTGCTATGTCCATCCACCTGCGTAATTTAAATATTAATCCATTTTTTGCCGTGCCTTAAAAGATACAGTCGGAATAAATCACGGATTTTAACGAGGAAACGTTCGCTGTCACGCCATATTTCACTCGCAGACCTGTCTCATTACAGCTACATATTGCGAACTGTGTAATTTATGCCGAATTTGAGAACTGACAGAAAAAATCTCAAGGTTCCGATTCCATTCAATAATACCTACTTTGTTGTAATATCATACTACGCACATCCTGACCGTGGTATGTATTAATCTAAATCGGCCGCGTATTAGATCCCGCTGATATCATATTTTATTTTTTTTGTATCTGAAGTGGGAGATGGCTATGGAATTCAAACATGAATAGGCCAAATGGTGTACGTGGGCTCGCGACTACGTTACTTTATCTCCGATAGCCAAGGTGAGCGATTTACGTATATACATACATATAACACGCGAGATATACGCCAATATTATAGGTATTAGCACCGAAGGTATTAGTAATCCTTATTATTTTTCTTATCAAGGATATTTTTATAATTACAACACAACGCGCCTGGAATTAAAGCGCCGCAATACATTCACTTTCATTCTGCACCTGAGTACGTTGTGGTATTTGTTTCTGTATAATGGTAGCAAGACCTTGTCAAATTGACGTAACCGAAAATGCCGGTCGTATCATAGCATGATGCCCTTATACGAGCCCAAAATCACATGAGTTCGCCCGTTAGATATATCAGTTTTAATGTTCATATTATTATTATTCCCTTTTCGTGGATCGCTCTGTATATCAGTTTAAGAATAATCGAAATATAATACGTACGCACTTCGATAAGGACTGAAACGAAATTCCAGCCCTAGTTTATGTAAACAAATGTCTGAGAGTCATTGCCGTTATGTTTAGACGAACGTCAAGTACAAGAAGAGGCTCGAGGTTCCTTAGCCCGAATATGCATCGATACGATTCATTATATAGATAATATAGCTTAGTTCCAGTAGTTCCGAAATTCTAAACGTGTGCGTGCGTTGTGCAATTATCGAGTAATTTGGATATTTTCTATATTTGGTGAGTTTTTCACTGAGTGTTCTTATTTCCATGTTAGACTAAGAATTGCATGTTTAGATTAGGTAGAGAGTTGCTTATCTTGCAATTAATTACGGAATGTGGTGAAAATGCAGGTAGTTGAGGATGTGTGAGGCTAAGAGGTATATGGATCGTTGTTAATGTTGTATACAGGGTGGACCTTAATCGTACTGGTAGGCTTTGGCGAGGAATGGCCTTAGCTAAGTCGTTTGCGAGCGGGGCTCACAAATGGTGTAGATCTTGGCTGGTGGCCTTGATTGAGTCGATCTTGGCGGGTGGCCTTGATTGGGTAGGGGCGAGGCCCTGAGTGCGTACGATTAATGTTCAGGTGATTTTGATGAAGGTCGGATAGTTTGAGCTCGTTAGTGAAGACGAGAAACGATCTAAATATTATTAGCAATAACCTCTGTCATGGACGAGTTGTTTTGAGCTTGCTTGTTGCAAGGTTTAGTTGGGATAAGGCACTCACTGTATTTTTCTCACAAATAGGTAATTAGAGAGAGACGGGCACGCTAGTGATCATCAGTGAGTTGGTGAGTGTTTTACATTCAGTTTTATGGAAATGTTTTTGTGACAGTTTACCTATTTTACGCCTGTTTGAGTAACGGATTGTATCTCCGTGTGTTTTTAACCCTTACACTAGTTTACACTGAGTTGTAAAGTCAATTACCACTATGTTACGGTACCTCTATTCTTCAAAACAGGCATGGTGTCTACAAGACTCTGGGCAGTCTTCTAAAGAATAGGAGTCCCATATTTCTTGGGGCCGATATTGCAATGACTGAAGTGTTTTAGCCGGACGATTACGCAATTATTTTTCCATTCGATGCCATAATGTCTCGATCGGAGAAAGATCAGGACTACTCGAGGGCCAACTTAGTATGGAAATATCTTTTTCCGACATCCAGGATTTCACACGTTTGGCTGTGTGACAAGCCGTGCCGTCTTGTTGGAAGAGAAATTCCTGGTTAGCTAATTGCAGAGACTCAATTGATGGAAGAAGGCACTGATTTAAAATGACTATGTATTTTTCTGCGTTTACGGTGCCTTCAACAAAGTGAAGCCTACCAACGCCAGTAGCGGACATATATCCCCACACCATAATTGAAGTGGGAAGTTTCACTTATTACCAAAGACAGTCTTTGTAGTAAGCCTCGGTTTTCGTTCGAATCGCCCTACTCCGTGAATCTCCTACACAAAGCTCAAATTTTGATTTGTCGCTCCAAATAACCGACCTCCACTGCTCCAAAGTCTAGCTTTTATGTATTTTGGCCCACAGTAAGCGGTTTTTCTTCTGTTTTTGAGTAAATAGGGCCTTTTCTTTTGCCTAATAAGGAGAAGACTTACACGCATGCACTGAAGTATAAAACCAAAATTATCTTATAAAAATTGAATCCAATTTTCTTCAGTGCCCTCGTACAACTCAATTTAGAATACTGCTTGTCTGTCGCTTCATTCCATAGAACTGTTAGGGTACTGTAGTTGGTACGACCGTTTTTCTTTATGATGCGTCCCAAAATTCTTAATTCTACACCAGTCACTGCGGTTTTTCCACCAACACGTGTTTTTCCGACTGTGGAACACGTAACTTTATACAGACGCACAATGTCCCTAATAGTATAGCGGGACAATTCTAATTCTTTTGCATTCTCGTAGACACTTTTGCCGTGATGGTGCAGTTTGATCAAAAATTTTCGTAAATCTTGCGATAATGCTTTTCCATGCCCCATTTCGACCCTAAGTGTCAACAAGGTCGTTTACAAGACACAAAACACCATTGGTAGAGGTATCGTGATCTAGTTTCATTCAAAATTGTGGTATAACGCCAACGTTTATGCTTCGACCTCGGTGGCTCAGACAGACACTTAAGCAGAAATTATGTTTTCGAATGCGATGTTTTTGTTTATTATTATTTGTATTAAGTGCATTTGTATTGCAAAAACAGACAAGATGAGGAAGGACTGAAAACTTATAAGTTAATAAAGTGGGAAATCATTAGAGAGTGTAGAAAAGCGATAGAACAATGGATAGAGGATAAATGCAAAGAAGTAGAAGATAAGCTCCAAGTACGTAAGACCGATGAGGCTTACAAAATGATTAAGTGGAACTTCAGGGATATAGGACCAATAAGTAGAAACGTTAGGAGTCAATCGGGGGATATACTGATCGGAAGAGAGGAGAAAGCGGATAGATGGAAGCAGTACTTAGGAAATTTATACAGAGTCAGGAATTAGGAGAGATATTAGAGGAAGAATCTAGCATCGATAGGGAAGATGTAGGAAAACCTATATTGAGAGAGCAATTTGAAATAGCACTAAGGGGGCTAAAGAACAATAAAGCGCCCGGTGTAGATAAAATACAGGCGGAAATTTTGAAATGTGCGGGACAGAAAGTAGTGAATAGGATGTTTGAACTGGTAAAATACATATACGAAACGGGCGAGATGCCGGAGGATTATAAGAGGAACATTATCGTTACTATACCGAAAAAGAGAGAGGAGCCGACAAATACGAGAACTTTAGAAAGATTAGCCTAACTTCCCACGCGTCAAAAATCTTAACCAGAATAGTGCAGAAGAGGATTATAATTATTATAAGCCATACGTAGTTGCTCATTATGTACCGGCACTGATGCAGAATCAAGATAAGGAATTATATTTATCAAATACCTTGGAGTATTCGAAATTCTATTAACGAACTTTCAAGACATCTCAAGCCTTGGTTTAAATCTTCGAAAAACCTCCTGGCGCCACACGATTTTTGTTCACACCCTGTACAAATCCTATGAATGTAGCGGACGTGGTGACCGTCACACACACAAACACGATTTTATAATGGATTTTTTTTTTGTCTAACAAAAACTATCGACGTTACCGAAGAATGAGTAGCGAACAGACATAAAAATGTCATAATAGAACACCCACGAGAAAATGCCGATAAAAGTGAAGCGAACGCCAGGCGGGTATTAAATAATTTATAAAGACGGATCGCGAAATTACCATCTGGCGGAATAATCGCGGAATGTTGTGGAAAAATCTCTGGCCTACCATGCTATGAATTATTTATTGTTTCGCGAGACCACAGCCGCTAGACTTCGTGTCTGCCTTGGTGCGCTGCTTATTGTGAAAAATGTCTTGTTTACGGTCTATATGCGATTTTTTACCCCGAAGTTTATATACAGCGTGTCCCAAAATTAACCTGGAGGTTATCTACTTATTTTCGGGTCAGTTTCGAGAAAACACCAATAGTGAGATGTAAAGGGTCTTTTAATAAGGACGCTCGATTTTTAAACGCTACAATTTTAAAATAAAATTAAAATTAAAACAAGTGTGTGAGATATCCTTTCAATTTTTTTTAATCTCGGCATTTTCTTCTCGAAAGGGAAGAAAACTTGTTAAAAGGGTCAGTTCTAACAATACTGTTGCCATTGTTTTGCAGTATTATGAAAACCATTCAAGGAACTCGATTCGGCAAGCCTGTCGTGAGTTGAATTTAAAATATAGTTCGGTGCGAAAAATTTTGAAAGAAAATAGTTACCATGATTATAAAATTCATAACATAGAATACTTGTCAGATCAACATCAACAAACGAAGAATTAATTATGTTGTCCAAGTGATGGTAAACTTAGAGCTCAATGACGATCGGTTTTTTCAGCATGTGTTGTGGACGGACGAAAGCCGTCTTGTTAGAAACGGTAAGCCCAATAAAAAAAATGGGCTACTAACATTTTTGGGCTACTGAAAATCCACATTTTGTCAATTCGATTGAAAGCCAACGACACTTCGGCATTAACGTTTGGTGTGGTATTATTAATGGGCATTTGATTGGCCCATATTTTTACGAAGGAATTTTAAATAGTGAGCGATATTTACAATTTCTTCAGGAACGACTTCCTGTGCTTCTCGAAAATGTGCCATTACAGCTGCAAGCAAACATGTGTTTCCAGCATGACGGAGCTCCACCGCATAAAGCAAGAATTGTCCAACAATATTTAAATGAAACTTACGGAGAAAATTGGATAGGTATCTGTAAATAGATCGACACAATGGGCGCCTAAATCAACGAACTTGATCCCACTAGACTTCTTTTTGTGGGGAACTTTGAAAAATAAATTTTACAGAACACCATCGTTAACTTGGGGATATATAAAAGAAAAAATCAGAAATGCTTGCAATGAACTATCTAGAGAAATGTTTCGTAAGGCTTCAGTGAGAGAAGTAAGGCGGAGATCGGATAAGTGTTTAGAAGTAGGAAGTGGTCACATTGAGAATTTTTTGTAGTGATTGCCTACATACTTTGTTTCTTCCTGTGGTAATAGTTGTAACATATTATGTATTTTGTAATGTTAAATTAATAAATAATACTAATTAATAATGTTTAATTATTGACAGATGCGACTTTACTATTTGTTTCCAAAGGCTACTTGTTTAAATCGTGACAATTGTGAATTTTTGATAATACTTCTTTTTACAAATTTGCTTATAATTTTTTAACGGAAAAAGATAGCTAATTTTTTCTTTACAACATTTTTCAGAAAAATTAGCTCTTTTGAATATGCCAAAATATAGGGATGTTTTTGAGGAAAAAAAATTCGCCTTAAAATAGACCTTACTCGATCCCATTTAAGAACTCCTTTTCATATTTTTTCTTTCGTTTTTCTTTTTCTCATAATAGAGCTGAGACATCGAGTTTCGCTCACCCTGTACCTACATCGATTCAAATATGGGTGAACAGTTTTCGTTAGAACAAAATTTTTTCTAATCCACACAGATTTTCATAAATTCCTTGTCTTGACAGCAGCAACATGTCGTTCCTATAAAATAAACTAACATAAAAATTTATTACATAATCAGGAATAATCAAAGCCGATAATAAGCAGATTATGTTAATTAAATCCAACATATTAATATCGAACAAAAAATAGATATATTTTCGATAATTTATCGACTTGAAACAACGGTTCTGTGCCAGTTCAATAAATTATTAGTAAAAACACACGTCGTTTGATAACCTTCGTTGTTGTTCGCAACATAAAAAGTACATTTTCCCACAATAATAATAGAAACAGTTTCTTAAAATAAAGCGTGTTATGGTGCTATTTTTTTTTATCTTTTATGTCGTACATCTGCCCGATAATGGGTTACATTTACGTCAATATAAAAACCCCACGAGAGAGAAAGTAATTATTTTTAAGTGGTCGGTAATAAAAATTCCCTGACGAGCAATTAGGGGGTTATAATTATACGAGACACCTATATTAAAAATAAATATGTAGCTTGTAATTATGCAACGCTAATTGGAAGGGTCAGAGTTATTACGAGAATTAAAAATCTGGGATTACGGGTTATTTCATATGATTTTATATGTGTACAATTTAGAAAACTGCTTGTCCCCAAACTCGTGTCTTTAACATTAGAAGAAGAAGTTGTAATATTGTAGTTTAGATGTCTTTTACCCACAATGTGTTTAAACATTAAAGAAAATGTACGTCACGAAAATAGGCGTCTTCCTTTTCAGAGCCATATTTAACATAAATACCCAGTGGAATACTTCAGTAATATATAATGTGCGCTAAAAGTGTGTAACTCATTTATTTTTCAAATATTGTATTTAATAAGTTCAATATACTAGGTATGTAAATATGAAACAAGAATATTTTGTATGGAAAATACATGTTTATTGTATGAAAGTGATAAAAAATATGTTATTCGAAGTATTGCCCATTGCTAGCTGTACATTTTCATCATCTCTCTGACAATTTGTGGATTACGTGCTAAAAAAATTCTTACTCTTTCGAGGCAAACCAGTCAACGACCCATTTTCGTAAGAAGTGAAGCCCTGCTCAGCAAGTGTACTCAGCGTACCCCATCGATGCAAATAAGTAGTAATCGGATCGAGCCAAGTCTGGTAAGTAAGCCGCATGCGAAGGTATTTCCCAACTAAACGCTTCAATCGCTTCTTCAAAGGGTAATCCTCTGTCTAGCACTGTGACATTTGGCATTGTCCCGCTAAAACCATAAACTCGGTTTTGTAAATCTGTAAATAAAAATTCTCTAACCATTAATTGGTAATGATTCGCATTGATGATCATTGCGCTGCCTTCTTTGTCCAGAAAAAGATATGGCCCAATCACTCTTGTTGAAGTCATTCCACATCAAACTGTTACATATTGAATACAGCTCTGTCCTGTCCATCTTGGATTATTCGAGGATTTTCCGTGGTCCAGAATCGCATATTCTGTTTATTAACATGTTCGTTCTGATAGAAGTGTGCCTCGTCAGTCACAATTAATTGACGAATAAAGTTAGGATTTTCTGCAGCTAATTGTTGAACAGTTATGCTATACTGTAAATGCTGTTGTTTATCACGAAACTTAATTTCATGAGCTAATTGTATTTTGTAAGGGAAATGTCAATCATTTCAAGTATCAATCATATTAAGTTTCAGTACCCGTCTCAGGCTAGGCCTGGTCAATTCCAGCTCATTTAATCGCTTTCTGGTGGAATTTGAAGGGTCGTCATTTGCACTCTCCCTTACTCGTTCGATATTCTCACGCACTGTATATTTTTTATATATTTTACCGAACTAAGTATTTCTAGGAATAAATGACCAAAGAAGTTGAAGTTATTTTATACGTTTGATAACAGCTGGAACTATTGCGTACTTTCATGAATTTCGTCGTTAGATTTGCATTATCAGTAGACGATCAATGAAGAGCAGATTACAGATACAAAATATTCATATACATATTAGTTTAGCTTTCATGCGCGGTCGTTTAGGAACAATTGAGGACTTGTAATTGTATTCCTAAAAATGCGTAGTCAGGTCCAGGGCAGGGCAAGTCATCACGTCACCGTATTGTCAAAACGATCTTGGACAACACAGTAGTTCTTCAAGGTAACATCACTACAGATCTAACACAATTTACGCGTATAATCACATGAGTACGTTATTAGTAGCTGCTCTAAATGTTCAGTAGTCAACGAGCGACGTCTGTCAGTAAATATCCATTTATAATGTGAAAATGACCGTTCTACATCATCAACGGAAGTCAACGGAGCATACCGGAAATATAATAATATAATATAATATATAATAGTATAATGTCGTAAAGCCTTCGTATTGATTTCTGGATTATAGACATGAACTTCTCTCTGCTATATACTATATATTATAACTGCTATAGTAGAATACCTCGAGTTGTTATCCAAAAATGCAGTAATTTTTTTATAGCCTTGGCAGTATCCCCCTCCAACTGAAAAATATACTGCCGAAGGTCCCAAACAACGTTTATAGCATCCACTATTGAAGATTCAGTTGTCTGTGGTTTTTCCCCAACTTTTCAATGGCTTTTGGTATGCGCGAGATATTGCTATTGTTAAGAAATACGAAGTTGTCTAATATTCCGATTTTCGTTAGACCCCAATTTATTTAAATTCTCAAAGATTACAACTGAATATCTGAACAGATTGGCGCGTATCTCTCAACTATTGAATGGTCGGTCCCTCTATCGAAACCGCGCCGAAAGCTGATGTCATAATTTATACTACATGTCTCATAAAGTATTTGATTTAATATCAACAATTCGGCGGCGGTTCGGCCAAGAAATATGAATCTGCATCGATCCACGTTCCTCACCGGGTTACTACAGGGGCTGGAGGTAACTATGTGGGAAGCATTTCTGTGAATAATGCCACCCCTTGCGCGGCATTTAAAAACACCTGTTTGACATTCACTATCCGGCGATCGACGTTCGGATAATGGCCACGGATTGCCTTTGCTACGCGATGAGGACCATGTGCTGGCACGTTACATGTAACATATCGTAATTACACGTTCCGTTCAAAAGTCGACAAGCCGCTGTCATGTATGGCGCAGCATTCGAAAAAAAAAAAATAGACCCATCTTTTTGTTTTCCTCATGTTTAGCACCCCATACTTCTTTTAACGTCTCATCAACTAATTTTGCAATAACGGTTTCAATATTCATCTTTGTCAATATTTTTTATGCTATCACATATGATTGCGTTGTCGATATATCGCTCATTTCTCTAATAACTACATTCGCCACTTACAAGTCGTAGGTACTTGTGGCTTCATCCATAGAAACCCATAAATATTTATCCTCAACTTTTGTATAAACAGTAGTTGAGTCCACGGGATATTCTACTCAACCATGAATTTAACCAATTCGCTATAAAACGTCGCGTGTCTTTCACAAACACTGCTCTGTCCAGTAATCGCGGCTTTACATTTTTCGGAACACCAATGTCTAAAAACATCCAATCTATGGGTATACACTGTGTATGTATCACAATAGGAACACCGTAATCATTACCATCATTTAACACCAACCCTGGAAATTCTTTTATTCAACGCTGTATTGTGGCAACGGACGGTTTTGATCGAGACATTCTAAAATACTTACTGTCGAATTGTCATTCACTGCAACTATTTGTATGCAATACCGTACGCAAATCAAAATACTACGACAGTCCCGAGTTGTGTACAAACACACACCATTCTCAAATATTACAGTAACTTCGGTCATCCCACAGATATTTTTTTTGCTCCGCCCTCGCATACCTTTACTATTAGCACATAGCGCAATGCACCTCCGAGAATACTTTCAATATTTCTAGTGAAACAAATAGGGCAGCAGGTAGCAGGCGGTCAATGAATACATTTTATTTGATATAAAATTATTGGTGGATGTCCTACTAATTTATACAAGCACTTAATTTACATTACAAAAAAATGAGTGTGGACAAGCTACTGACATGAAATATTTTATTATATAATTTATTATAAGATTGTGATATCTCTTTACGGTGTTTGCATTTCTAATAGATATTTCAGAATGCGTGTAAGTCCGACTGTGAGGATTGGACTTTTATGAAAATTCTAGAAATTTGAACCGATCTGTCTTGTTTATTAAATGTTACAGGAAGTATTGGCGAAATTCATTCCACAGCCGCAGACATTAGTCGAATACAAAATTCGACCGTCGCAAATAAACCCGCCCGCGCCCGCCGCCGCCAGTCTGGCGAACAATAAACCTTCTACTAAATCGGGCGAGTAAATTTGATTTGTAAATTTAATTAGGTATATATAAATAGATCGTCGCCCGGCTACGCTTAATGGGACCACCGTGCCGGCGTCCCCCTGTATACACCTAGAATTGTAATTGTTTAACGCAGAGCGATTGTGTATTTAATTTTATTTATGTCTAATTATCGGCGTGGACGCGGTCGTAAAAATAATGGGTTTGCCTTCGGATAAGGTTTTATTGGGCGAGCGCGGCTGGTATTTAATTTAATTTATTCGTCTAATCGAATCGCCGCGATGATTTTTTAAGCGGCTACGCAGAATCTCGTTGGGGGGCCTTGCACGAGAATTTTCGTCGGCAGTAAATTAGTTGCGGGTGTTGATCTCTAATGGTCGAATTATGTTTAGCTGAATTATGCTGTAAATTTCGCTAGTTATTATCTTTGTGGCGACATGTTAGAGATTTATGTATGTAGGCGTTTAGATTTCTAGTTTATGCAGATAGTTTATGGCAGTGGGTTTATTAGGGTTACAGAAAATATCGGGTTGTCTAAAAAGTTCGTTCGGTTTTTTCATAAGTATTTATTATTAACATTATAGTTATTATAAATTATTTTAATTAATAATGTACGTTCCACCATTTTCAATAACTTTCTCCCATTTCTTAGTGCGTTTTATAATACCATTTTCATAAAAAGTTTGCCGTTTTCTCGCAAAAAACGTTTTTAAATGATTTCTGACTTCCTCGTCATTAGCAAATGTTAAGTTTCGCAAACTGTTATCCAAGGAGTGGAATAGGTGAAAATCCGCGGGCGCGAGGTCTGCAGAATACGGTGGATGGGATAAAACATTCCACTCTAACTCCAACAATTATCTCTGGGTCTGCAGAGAAGTGTGAGGTCGAGCGTTGTCGTGATGGAAAATGACCTTCTTACGATTTACAAGTACTGGGCGTTTTTCCCGCATGGTTTGGTTCAATTTTTGTAGTTGTTCGCAGTAAACGTCCGAATTTATTGTTTCGTTCCTCAGGAATAGCTCAAAATATATGATTCCTTTGAAATCCCACCAGACGGACAGCAAAACTTTCCTTGGGTGAAGCCTTGCCTTTGATGTAGGTTAAGAAGGTTCACCGGACTTTCCCCACCATCTTTTACGACTGAAGTCGTAAATGATCCACTTTTCATCTCCAGTAACCATATTTATCAAAAAGGGATCGCTACTTTAACGACTTCTTAACGTATCGCAGTTGTTGATGGGACCCATTAAATTGGATTTGCTGAGTTCGTGACGAACCCAAACATCGAGTCTACTGACAAACCCAAGTTGTTTAAGGTGATTCTGTACATTAGATTTTGACGTCCCGATTTTTTCTGGAGCTCACGTACGGTTTGTCGAGGATTTGCCTCAACTAGGGCTCGTAAATGCTCGGGAACGACTTCTTTGGGTCGGCCTGACTTTGGGGCCTTCGTAAGGGAATAATCGCCAGATCGAAATCTTTTGAACCACTTTTGACACGTTCGATCTTAAGTAACATTTTTGCCGTACACAGAACACAATTTGCGGCAAGTTTCAGCGGCTCTTTTGCCTTTTTTTAAATAAAAAAGCATCACCTGCCAAAAATACTCGGTTTCGCTCATTTTCAATTGAGCTCACACACAACAATAATAAAACAAGTTCACGAGTATAACGGCAGTAAGCAATAGTTAAATATCAGGGTTAAATAGGGAGGAAGGCTTCAAGGCTGCAGCTGTGTGTGCATAACATCATAGGCCGTGACGTAAGTGATTAACTCGGAAAACTGAACGAGCTTTTTGGACAACCCAATAGTTTGGGTTTCCTAAAATTCCTACAGTACGGCTGTTTTGATTTCGGAATCATACGTTACTGTGAGAAACTATCTTGAACTTTCACTGCCCTTAGCTGTGTATTTTTAATAGCCTGATATAGCAGATTCGATGGCCAAGAAAGTGATACAAAAATCAACCACCATCGCGTCACAAACAGATGTTAGGAACAGGCTAAAAAAGAGAATACCGACAGAATTTTATAAGTATTTTGGAACGTTTTATTTAGTGTTCACCATTTTTGAATATTATTATTATTATGTTATGTGGGTTTGGGCCTCATCAACCACTGATCGCATGGGTAGACCCTTAGCGATCTCCTCTTATACGGGTCAGTACCCAAAAATGCTATCCCATAAAAGGAGCAATTTAGGCACGTCCCCTGCCCTAAGCCTCGCCTCCTCCTGGATAACAGGGGTCCCTAATTAAGGTACCTCTTCTCCTCCAGTGCGGGGCAGGTGTAAAGGAGATGAATCGAGGTTTCCTCGTCTTCTTTACAGTATCTGCAAGCCGGGCTATCAGTCAGCCTCAGCTTGTGCTTATATGCATTCAGGCTACTATGGTGGTCCGTAATGATTCCCACCAGAATTATGGCTTTGTGCCTGTTCAATTTAATGAATTCTTGGGCCCATTTCTCAATCTCTGAGTATTCGATGAAGAGTTTGGTTATTCGACAACGCGTTACTCCTCTCCGTCTTTTATTATGCTGGTATCTTGCCCAGCCATTTATGCGGTCTCTGATCAGATTCCGACTTATTCCCATTGCAGGTTCTGGTCCATAGATGTTTTCCCTGGTCCCTAGTCTGGCAAGGTCATCTGCAATTAGATTTCCCTTAATGCCATTATGCCCAGGTATCCATATGTGTTCCACCGGTCCCTTCCTTGTCAAGTGGTTCAATGCTTCATAGCAATTATAGACCAACTTCGACTTTGTCGTTGCTGAATTCAGGGCTACCAACGCCGCCCTGCTATCCGAGCAGGGTTCTGCTTCCCTTCCATACCTTTCCCTGGATCTGATTTTCGTCGGCCCCCAAGAGACCACATGTAATTGCAACTAGCTCGGTCTGAAGTGCGGTAATGTATTTGCCTAGGGGGAAGGTTTTACCTATCCCATCGCGTTACACCATTGTTGATAATTTTTTTTAACGAAAATCAAAAACCTTCGTGTCACAAAC
Source organism: Rosalia funebris (assembly GCA_037954035.1). Taxonomy (NCBI): domain Eukaryota; kingdom Metazoa; phylum Arthropoda; class Insecta; order Coleoptera; family Cerambycidae; genus Rosalia; species Rosalia funebris. Next base: position 18,797,162 of record JAZFAV010000039.1, on the reverse strand, counting down.
AGATGTTAGGGACAGGCTATAAAAGAGAAAACCGACAGCCGACCTGTATGCATTGCTAAGTAATCCCTTATACATACATAACTTAGGTATTAGTCAATTTTATAAGTATTTTAGAACGTTTTATTTAGTGTTCACCATTGTTGATAATTTTCAATAAATCTATGTGTTGAAGTAAACAACTAGGTTTATTTCAACACGTAGAGTAAAGGCCAGGTTATTTACTGCGCACCTCGTGGGTGGTCCGATATCGTAGTTTTGAGACTATTCTTGACAAGCTGTAGGTACTACGAGCTGTAGATTTGGCCTTTGAAAGAATGAAAGTAATAATGTGAAATTAATTTTAATTTTGTCCAGTTTAGTTGAAAATGTCCTTTTAAGAGGAACTTGGGACACGTCATTCTCACCAGCTTAAGTCATATACGAGCAGGAAGATCAATTCTGAAACTTTGGTCGTTAATGACCATCTTAACGATAATGAGCTATCCCTAATTAACGTGCCTTTGTCTTAATTGTATCCAGTGTTCTAACATTAGTCCACCACAACGATTTTTTATGCGGCAAACAAATTTTTCGATCTCCTCATTAATTCGAAAGTTGTACGAGTCGAATGTAACGTAGAATCTCGTTGGAAAAAAATCGCCTGCCATTCGCATTGACATCAATACCTTCGGCTTTCGAATAATTTAGTTTACAAAACGTGGCCGTCGTTTGTCGCTCGAATAAATAAGAATTACCTAATTAATTTGTATGTAAAAAATGTGTCTTTTTTTGGACGTGGCCAATGTGTTTTGCATTTATTTTTGCTGCATAAATAAGCTTTACGGCACATTTTTATTGTTTTTTCATTAGTAATTAATTGATTAATTAAGTGCCCTAGGTCCACTGCATACGCAGTATAAAAAAGTAATAGGATACAGTTTATATCTTAATTATTGTTAATTAATATTGGAAATGTTACATCTACCTGACAAAAAGAGAAAATTGGCGATTTTTTTCTGATGGTAATTAACTGACTAGAGTTAGTAAATGTGTTGTAAATAAAAATCTTTGGTTCAGTAACTGTGTTCTTAAGGTAGTTTCTCCCAAACCCACTTTTCTATAGAATTGCATTACATTTCGGGTACGCATAAAGAATAAACTTCCCGAAGAAAATTGCTAAAATGAAAATTTCTTGCCCGTACAATAAGGGAGATATTTATCATCAGGTTTGGAACTTTTTGCATGATTTGAATGTACCAGTTGACTAAAAGTTACACATTTTATATCATAACTTGAAAACTTTTCTATACATTTTTTTTTTTTAACAACTTATCTATGCACTAGTATATTACGATTATTTTGATTTAAGAAAATCCGTTGTTGCCCGATTTGTTGAAGAGATAAACAATTTTAAAATATGCCCGTTTCAGCTTTGCTCGGTAAATCGAGAACTTGTCAATTAGAGTTTGGAAACGCAGCGGCATGCATTTTACCAGTCGCCACTTATGTTGTGACTGCTCATCGTCACAAACAATATCTAAAATTGAATTTAGTCCTAAACTTTCCTTTTTTATTGTATCAAGTGCAGAGCGTTTTTACATTCACTACATCTTAAATACAGTGTCTGCTGTTTGTCGTTCGGATTCCATCCGGGACAAATGCTGAATTACTTACCGAATGCTTACCCGTGGCGGGGTCTCTTTTCAAAAAAGCTCTAGTCGTGCAGAAACACGAGAAAGGGTGTCGAGGATCGCTGTTAGGTGTAATTCAATACTTGGCGGGGCTTTAGCCCGAGGAATAGTTGTTTCCTACAGCGATTATGTAATAGCTTTGCTACTAGATTATATAATGTTTGCGGACAGTACAGATTGATTTCATTTGAGGAAAACTGCTGCAGAATTGCATCAAATGCTTTTTGAAGCCTACGATGAGCATGCTCTTGGTAAATCACAGTGCTTTGAGTGGTTCAAAAGTGGCAATTTTGACGTGACAAACGAAGATCGTGGAAGATCACCGAAAAAGTTTAAAGATAGCGAATTGCAAGCGTTGTTGGATGAGAATGACGCTCAAACGCAACAAGAACTCGCGGGTCAATCAAAAATGTAACACGAGCAGACGTCTTCATACGTTTGAAAGCCATGGGAAAGATCCAGAAGATGGGAAAATGGGTTCCACATAAACTGAATGAAAGACAGCAGGCAAACCGAAAAACCATTTGTGAAATGCTGCTCGCTAGGTACAAAAGAAAGTAATTTCTTCATCGAATTGTGACTGGCGATGAAAAGTGGATATATTTCGAGAATCTTAAGCGTAAAAGATCATGGATAACTCCAGGCGAACCATCGACATCGACTGCAAGGCCAAATCACTATGGACGGAAGACAATGCTCTGTGTTTGGTGGAATCAGAAGGGTGTGATTTATTATGAGCTGTTAAAACCTGGCCAAACCGTTAATACTGAACGCTACCGACAACAATTGATCGATTTAAGTCAAGATTTGCGTGAAAACGACCAGAATATCAAAAAGGGCAACACAAAGTGATTTTGCTTCATGATAATGCTCCATCACACACAGCAAAACTGGTCAAGGAAACGATTGCGGTGTTTAGTTTGGAAATACTTTCGCATGCGGCTTATTCACCAGACTCGGCTCTGTCCGATTACTACTTATTTGAATCGATGGGACACGCAATTGATGAGCAGGGCTTCACTTCTTACGAAAATGGCTCGATGACTTATATATTACCTTAAAATAGCAATAATTTTTTTGGCATGGAATCCACAAATTGTCAAAGATGGGAAAAATGTATAGCTAGCAATGGGCAATACTTCGAATAAAATATTTTTTATCATTTTCATACAATAGACGTGTATTTTCTATACAAAAAATTCCTGTTTCATATTTACATACCTGGTACATGCAGTGTCTGGGTACAGAGTACAGTCTCTGAACAAAAATAATGAATACTAGACTGCTGATATTTCATATATTTTACGTTTACCTGCGCGTTTACCAAATCTCGACGCACGTGTCCCCAACCAAAATGATTAAAACTAGCTTTCACTGCCAATCAGCCTTAATAACCTCCCGATGATGCCAACTTGGATGGTAAAACGCGCTTCGAGTTACGTGTATCTTCCAGTGTCCGTGAGATTTGGTCTTCTGTTTTTGTTGCTGCTTCGCGTATGCCAGCCCTTTCCCAATAATGTGATTAATAGAAGAAATGATTTTAACTTGACTTTTCCGTTTTATTGACATTTTTAATATCCTTTTGCGTTAACTATCGTCATAATTGTTCGAATTTTTGTTGTTTGTCGTTGTAATCGATATATGATTTGCAAATAACGCAGTTCCTGGATTCAAATGAAATACTAATTAATAAGCGCTTGTATACTAATTGGATGTTTGCAAACATGTGTAAAAAATACCTTATAATGACGTTGGAAACGATAGTAGGCTGTTACCTAAGTAGGGTGTCCAAAATTAAATTTGTTATTCACGACCTACTACGATAATAGGCTAATTATTAAAAAATACATTTGTTAAAGAAATTAATTTTGTCAGTAAACGGCAAAAGACACTAATAAATATAAATGGACAGAAAATGATCATGGATCATATGGAGACACCGATTTGTTGTAGATATTTGGATAAGATTATACAGGGTGTTATTTTATTTTGTGAGAAAATACAAAATAGGATCCATAGCTCCGCCACTGGTTATTTTGGAAAACTCTTTTTTTGTTATATTATACGTAACAACACACTAAAACTATATACCAAGTTTAGTAAAAATATCTCAAGTGGTTTAGAGATAAAAAAAAACGTGTGCGTCACGGGACGCCCGACAGAAGTGATAACTTAAACTAATCTAAGTTGAACTATTTGATATTGAAATTGTTTAACTTGAGAAAAGCTTAGGTTATTACTTAAATTTTATGTATATTAATATGATAATGTAAGGAAAGGTTATTTATTAATTAAATCTTTTATTGATTATAAAATATATTTTATTCTTAGTTACAATTCTTGAATATGTACATTAGAATTTTGTGTATGTACATTATTAGTATCATTATTTAATCCTATAAAAGTAACAATTGGCTTATGGTAGCTATAATAAGCAACGAAATTTTTACATTGTATGTCATCTAAAAATCTTGCAAAGACTGCATCAAGTACAGTTCCATGACTTGTTGTAGCTTCTTCTGGCTTATTAATCATTTTTAATTGTAATTTTGATTGTAGGAACGATACTAAATTTTTTGCTCGATCAGCAGCAAAATTAACATTAAAATCTCCGGTTAAAATTAACGGAATTTTATAATAATTTTTTTTTTTAATTATGTTTATCAGAACGTGTATAATTATTTTTTTACTATGATATGCTGTAAAATTACTAACTTTACTAATTACTAAATCATAGGGGCGGCCCCGCAGCAGCAGCGATGCACACATGCACATGCACGTAGATGTAGACAGCGAAAGCACGCAGAGAGGAGGAGATAGAGCTCGAGATCGTGCGAGAGAGGAGGAAGCGTCTGTCCGAAATACGGCTAGCGCTGTGGGTATGCGTGAGAGAAAGGGAAGCCAGACAGACTGGCGCTGTAACGCGTTACGTAACGAAGCGGTTTACCCTCCCATAAGAAGTTATCACTTCAACAAATTAAATTGATTTTTCTTGATTCGAATGTTCTGCAGCTCAAAAACGACGGCCTTAGGACCCTCAATTTTGTCGAATATACGAATGAAAATCAATTTATACGTACCCGGCGAACCTTTGAATTTAGAGCAAATCTACACGCGTCGTTGAATTTTTCTGCTTTTCTCTTATTAAGAATTACGAAGATCTCAAAATTAGCACAAATTGCATGGAGAACTATAGTTTATTTCATCGCTATTTGCCAAATAAAAAATCTCAAAACATACCGTGGCTTGTTTTTATGGCTAGGCTCAAGTAGACCGTTCCGTTTATAAGATAAGAGAGTTTTTTTATTTGACAAGTAGCGATGAAATGAATAGTACATAAATTGACCTCCTGATGCCGTTCTTTGTTTTAATTAACTCCGTTTTAATAAATTACCTGTTTATCACAAAACTGAAAACGTTTTTTCACACTTCAGGAGGATTTACGATATTCATACTACCTGGAAAATCTAAGAAGGATTTACTGGAGGCGTTTTTGAATTACACTGTCCTTACGTCCATACGAATTTATTGAATCTAAGTAGCCTTTGTCGATTTGACGCTTAATAAAATGTTGTAAAACAATTGACAAAAATATCGAAAACATGTATGGTTTTTATAACCTACGTCGTTGTGTCTTTTTTAGTTTAAAGGAAACAAATTAAAATTTTCACTGATAGGGACTAAAGCTAAAGCAACTTATGCCCGTCACAGCCACCTAGTTTTATTTAAAGAAATAACTTAAACACTTATTTCCATAAAATAACTTTAGGGTAAGGTCCTATCGTTCGTAAAATGATCCGCTGTTTCCAAAAATGTAAAAAATACACAATAGACTGTTTAAAATTCAAAACTTAAAGTCATAGAGTCAACAAATTCGTGATGACGACTAGTATAAGCTCAATTTTCACATTTTTAAACCTCAAGTAATAAAACAAAAAAGTTACAGAGTGTACCCACTTCCTGTTATCGCTGTGTATAACTTCAACAGGATATATTAGTAAAAATCAGTGTTGGATAATTTGTAAAGATTTCAGAACAATTCACAATTAATAAGATGACACTGGAACTCGTAATGCTCTACGTCGTGTTTCTCGCTCGTTATACAGTCAGCACAACATTAATTAACACTAATTTCCCCCCTTTTTTTTTAGAGGATGTTTCCAGAATCTCGATGTCGGTAACAAATTTGGATTTAGGTCCCACCGAGTTGATGTACGGGATATCGATGATATGGATAGTGAAGTCAACTGGACTCAAGAGAAACCAGCAGAAGGAACTCGAGAAAAACCAGCTGCTTCTACACTTGCTTATAACCCCATATAAACAACAATCATCGAGACGAATAGGACCCTGGGATTCCCCAATCTTGACGGCAAACGCGCACGCGCATTGTCCATATTTGCAGGGTTTATTCGTCGTATTAAAGATGTTCTGTGGCATTTCGCTTTTTAACAATAACTGAAATCCTGGAAATCCTCAATCATGGTCGAGATATTTTGAAATTGTAAATAGTCTCTTAACGTTTTCAGTGAAACATTAAATCTCTTATTTACTACTTATATTTTAATAAAATTGGCTATCTCTGACCACTATATAATAAAAATAGTGGAACTTGTCAGTCGTATGTCAGTTATTATAAATGTTTTAAATTGGATATTATATAATAAAAGTAGTATTTCTGTATATCTGTGATGTTTTAATATATTAGAAAAATTAGAGAAAACCTTTTTTAGTTGAAGAAAATCGATCGATTATAACATGGAATTTTGTGAAACATAGGAGTCTTAAAATTGCTACAGATTACATCGTACACTACGTAAATATGCCTGCTAAATAGATAGCGATCTCTGTTTTAATGAGAAACTGTCGGAACTTCAGAATTTCGAAATTCGTACCTACCTGACGAACCTTTGGATTTATAGTAAATCCGAGGCGCCGTTGAACTTGGCAGCTTCTCTTACGTCCGTATGAATTTTTTCAGATTGTTACTCGAGAAAACGTTTTTTAGTCGATAAAATTCGATGGACTATAAGCCTTACATTTTGTGAAAAATACGAAAGTGTTAAAAGCGACACAGATTCCACCGTATACTAGGTAAATCGACTTTCCGAATACGGTGGAGATCTCTGTTTTAATGAGACACTGTGAGTTTTCTTGTAAAACGAAGGAAAGGGTCGTCGATAGTTCAGAATTTCGAAATTCATGTTTACCCGGAGAACCCTTGGATTTAGAGCAAATCCGCAGGCGCCGTTGAACTTGGCAGCTTCTCTTACGTCCGTACGAATTTTTTCAGATTGTTACTCGAGAAAACGTTTTTTAGTCGATAAAAATCGATGGACTATATATAGCCTTACATTTTGTGAAAAATACAAAAGTGTTAAAAGCGACACAGATTCCACCGTATACTATTCCCGAATACGGTGGACATCTCTGTTTTAATGAGATACTGTGGGTTTTCTTGTAAAGCGAAGGAAAGGGTCGTCGATAGTTCAGAATTTCGAAATTCGTACTTACCCGGAGAACCCTTGGATTTAGAGCAAATCCGCAGGCGCCGTTGACCTTGGCAGCTTCTCTTAAGTCCGTACGAAGTTTTTGAGATTGTTACTCGAGAAAACGTTTTTTAGTCGATAAAAATCGATGGACTATAGCCTTACATTTTGTGAAAAATACGAAAGTGTTAAAAACGACACAGATTCCACCGTACACTAGGTAAACCGACTTTCCGAATACGGTGGAGATCTCTGTTTTAATGAGACACTGTGAGTTTTCTTGTAAAACGAAGGAAAGGGTCGTCGATAGTTCAGAATTTCGAAATTCATGCTTACCCGGAGAACCCTTGGATTTAGAGCAAATCCGCAGGCGCCGTTGAACTTGGCAGCTTCTTTTACGTCCGTACGAATTTTCTCAGATTGTTACTCGAGAAAACGTTTCTTAGTCGATAAAATTCGATGGGCTATAAGCCTTACATTTTGTGAAAAATACGAAAGTGTTAAAAGCGACACAGATTCCACCGTATACTAGGTAAATCGACTTTCCGAATACGGTGGAGATCTCTGTTTTAATGAGACACTGTGAGTTTTCTTGTAAAACGAAGGAAAGGGTCGTCGATAGTTCAGAATTTCGAAATTCATGCTTACCCGGAGAACCCTTGGATTTAGAGCAAATCCGCAGGCGCCGTTGAACTTGGCAGCTTCTCTTACGTCCGTACGCATCTTTTCAGTTTGTTACTCGAGATAACGTTTTTTAGTCGATAAAAATCGATGGACTTACTTTTGTGAAAAATACGAAAGTGTTAAAATCGACACTGTATACTAGGTAAACCGACATCCCGAATACGGTGGAGATCTCTGTTTTAATGAGACACTGTGGGTTTTCTTGTAAAACGAAGGAAAGGGTCGTCGATAGTTCAGAATTTCGAAATCCATACTTACCCGGAGAACCCTTGCATTTAGAGCAAATCCGCAGGTGCCGTTGACCTTGGCAGCTTCTCTTAAGTGTCCGTACGAAGCATTGCAGATTGTTACTCGAGAAAACGTTTTTTAGTCGTTAAAAATCGATGGACTATAGCCTTACATTTTGTGAAAAATACGAAAGTGTTAAAAATGACACAGATTCCACCGTACACTAGGTAAACCGACTTTCCGAATACGGTGGAGATCTCTGTTTTAATGAGACACTGTGAGTTTTCTTGTAAAACGAAGGAAAGGGTCGTCGATAGTTCAGAATTTCGAAATTCATGCTTACCCGGAGAACCCTTGGATTTAGAGCAAATCCGCAGGCGCCGTTGAACTTGGCAGCTTCTTTTACGTCCGTACGAATTTTCTCAGATTGTTACTCGAGAAAACGTTTCTTAGTCGATAAAATTCGATGGGCTATAAGCCTTACATTTTGTGAAAAATACGAAAGTGTTAAAAGCGACACAGATTCCACCGTATACTAGGTAAATCGACTTTCCGAATACGGTGGAGATCTCTGTTTTAATGAGACACTGTGAGTTTTCTTGTAAAACGAAGGAAAGGGTCGTCGATAGTTCAGAATTTCGAAATTCATGCTTACCCGGAGAACCCTTGGATTTAGAGCAAATCCGCAGGCGCCGTTGAACTTGGCAGCTTCTCTTACGTCCGTACGCATCTTTTCAGTTTGTTACTCGAGATAACGTTTTTTAGTCGATAAAAATCGATGGACTTACTTTTGTGAAAAATACGAAAGTGTTAAAATCGACACTGTATACTAGGTAAACCGACATCCCGAATACGGTGGAGATCTCTGTTTTAATGAGACACTGTGGGTTTTCTTGTAAAACGAAGGAAAGGGTCGTCGATAGTTCAGAATTTCGAAATCCATACTTACCCGGAGAACCCTTGCATTTAGAGCAAATCCGCAGGTGCCGTTGACCTTGGCAGCTTCTCTTAAGTGTCCGTACGAAGCATTGCAGATTGTTACTCGAGAAAACGTTTTTTAGTCGTTAAAAATCGATGGACTATAGCCTTACATTTTGTGAAAAATACGAAAGTGTTAAAAATGACACAGATTCCACCGTATACTAGGTAAACCGACTTCCCGAATACGGTGGAGATCTCTGTTCTAATGAGACACTGTGGATTTTCTTGTAAAACGAAGGAAAGGGTCGTCGATAGTTCAGAATTTCGAAATTCATACTTACCCGGAGAACCCTTGGATTTAGAGCAAATCCGCAGGCGCCGTTGAACTTGGCAGCTTCTCTTACGTCCGTACGATTTTTTCAGATTTTTACTCGAGAAAACGTTTTTTAGTCGATAAAAATCGATGGACTTACTTTTGTGAAAAATACGAAAGTGTTAAAATCGACACTGTATACTAGGTAAACCGACATCCCGAATACGGTGGAGATCTCTGTTTTAATGAGACACTGTGGGTTTTCTTGTAAAACGAAGGAAAGGGTCGTCGATAGTTCAGAATTTCGAAATTCATACTTACCCGGAGAACCCTTGGATTTAGAGCAAATCCGCAGGCGCCGTTGAACTTGGCAGCTTCTCTTACGTCCGTACGATTTTTTCAGATTTTTACTCGAGAAAGTGTTTCTTAGTCGATAAAAATCGATGGACTTACTTTTGTGAAAAATACGAAAGTGTTAAAATCGACACTGTATACTAGGTAAACCGACTTCCCGAATACGGTGGAGATCTCTGTTCTAATGAGACACTGTGGATTTTCTTGTAAAACGAAGGAAAGGGTCGTCGATAGTTCAGAATTTCGAAATTCATACTTACCCGGAGAACCCTTGGATTTAGAGCCAATCCGCAGGCGCCGTTGAACTTGGCAGCTTCTCTTACGTCCGTACGATTTTTTCAGATTTTTACTCGAGAAAGTGTTTCTTAGTCGATAAAAATCGATGGACTTACTTTTGTGAAAAATACGAAAGTGTTAAAATCGACACTGTATACTAGGTAAACCGACATCCCGAATACGGTGGAGATCTCTGTTTTAATGAGACACTGTGGATTTTCTTGTAAAACGAAGGAAAGGGTCGTCGATAGTTCAGAATTTCGAAATTCATACTTACCCGGAGAACCCTTGGATTTAGAGCAAATCCGCAGGCGCCGTTGAACTTGGCAGCTTCTCTTACGTCCGTACGATTTTTTCAGATTTTTACTCGAGAAAACGTTTAGAATAAAAATAAGTTTGTGTTTCACTCTATAATTCTCTAACGGGATTTTTCAATTCTTGTGACATTGTTTTATCTAACGGTTCTTTCAGGGAACCTAAAATAGCTTCTTAAAGTTTAACTAAAACATTTTTATTAATTGACACTATAATAGGCTCATATTAAAATTACACAAAAAAGTTCTGCTGTTCATTGTCTTGATGAATCTTGAAGATATTCTTGATGAAGAAAGGCAGTCCTGTAGTCGATTTAGAAATCAAAGCTAATAAATGCATATCTGGATCAGAGCGCATATAAAAAAAGAATATTCTACAAATATAATTGTTCTATTAGGTCGATGATACAGTTTTTATAATTATAACAAAAATACAATTTTCCACAACCTAGCGACTACCTGTAAAAAGAGGCAAGGATCGTTGTCAGTTATTGCACACTTTCTCTATGAGATGTAACGAGTGCTCGATGAAGTACACTTTACTGTGCATTGAATTAATGTTACTATTTGTTTTAAAAATGTCGCATAAACTTCTTTAGCGTGCTACAGTCGAGAAGAAAGGTATGGTTGTGGCACCCCAGATCAGACAGCTGCATCGAGATAAAAAATTCGAAGAGGAGCTAAATGGAACTGAAAAAGCAGCATTGCTGTCTTGTGAAAAGATATGTTTCAGATGCAAACTACAATCGAAACTCATATATCTTTACGTTTTTTAGGTAAATTTATCACTGTACTACGTCATTTATTGATAAATAATATATATCTTGGCATAATATAATTGCATTCTTACTTTTAAACCCTGTTTGATATAAAAAATTAAAAAACAGTTGAAGTAAGTGTAAAAACAATGTTCACCTACTTTAGGTTGTAGGACAAAAATAAAATAATTTTATTCTCCAGTGTTATTAAATATATACTGAAACTCAAAAAATAACTAGTGTGCAGTGTTTTCAGTGACAGTTATTGCTTCTATTTATTGTCCTGGATACTATAAAATCGACAATTAAAACGTAATATATTATTAATGCAGATCTTTATGTGCATTCCAGCGGGATGTCCTGGATTCGCCCTTGGCTATTACGTCGTGTACGATTTACTCGTGGCCTGTATCACAGATATGAGTTAACATTATTTTAAATCTAGATACGTAAAATAGAGCACTTTTTTATGTATACGCAGGACACATACAGCCAATACCGTCCTTAATACGGATAATGTGCTTATTCTTCGATGTTCATAACTAGACATGAACAAAGTGATTTTCCACCTATCATATTACTTAAATTATATGATACGCGTTATTTACATTACATTACATTACATTATGTTAGATGGGTTTGGGCCTCATCAGCCACTGATGCATGGGTAGTTCCTTGGCGATCCCCTCTTATCCGGGTCATTATCCAAAAATGCTATCCCATAAAAGGAGCAATTTAGGCACGTCCCCCGCCTTAAGCCTCGCCTCTTCTAGGATAACAGGGGTCCCTAATATAAGGTACTTCTCCTCCAGTGTGGGGCAGGTGTAAAGAAGATGACTCGAGGTTTCCTCGTCTTCTTTACAGTATCTGCGGCCAGGCTGTCAGTCAGCCTCAGCTTGTGCTTATATGCATTCAAGCTACTATGGTGGCCCGTTATGATTCCTACCAGGGTTCTTGCTTTGTGCCTGTTCAATTTTATGAATTCTTGGGCCCATTTCTCAATCCCACTTCTTATTCCCACTGCAGGTTCTGGTCCCTAGTCTGGCAGGGTCATCTGCAATTAGATTTTCCTTAATGCCATTATGCCAAGGTATCCATAAGAGTTCCACCGGTCCTGTCCCTGCCAAGTGGTTCAATGCTTCATAGCAATTATAGACCAGCTTCGACTTTGTCGTTGCTGAATTCAGGGCTGCCAGCGCCGTCCTGCTATCCGAGCAGATACATACCTTCTTCTGGGTCCGATTTTGGTCGGCCCCCAGAACACCGTATGTAATTGCAACTAGGAGTGCGGTAGTGTATTTGCCCAGGGGGAAGGTTTTACCTATCCCATCGCGTCGCCTATACACCCCCGCACCCGCTCCGTTCCCACTCTTGGCTCCATCCGTGTACCAGATGTCTCCATTGAGCGGTAATCCAGCTCGACCCTCCATCCAGTCGGTCTTACTAGTGAGGGTGATCTTATATTTCTTGTCAAACAGTAAGTGGACACCTGTACTGTCAGAGGGCATCCATAGGAGGCCCTCCTCGGCTAGCTCTATTGAGAGTCTATCCAGGTCCCTTACCTTCCTATTCATGTTTCCCACCCTGTGCATTGCCTTTACGGCTTCCACTTTCAGGGTGACATCAAAAGGTGGTATCCCCGTCAGTATCCCCATCGCCTCGATCGGTGTTGATCTTGGGGCTCCGGTTATACTTCTTAGAATCAATCACCTTAGCTTGTTAAGTCGGTTGGCTTCCGACTTTAAACAGGCTCTCTCCACCAGACCAGTGCTGCACACGTCAGTCTGGATTTGATAATTGCCTCATACATCCATTTCATGGTCTCCGATTTCAAGCCCCAGCTATTACCAATGGCCCTTCTCAGTTGCCAAAGTGTTGCTGTGATCTTGGAACATATGTGACTTAGATGTTTTTCCTATGACCGTTTCCCGTCCAGGATTACTCCTCAGTATTTCATTTCGCTATTATAGCTTAGTTCTTGGCCACCAAGTTTCAGCGGACATGTTCTGTTCCACTTATATTTCTTGGTGAACACCATCACCTCAGTCTTAGAGGGATTGACCGAGAGTCCCCTATCCCTGCACCAATTCCCAACCTTGTTTAATGCTCCCTGCATTATATCGAGAATCGGCTCCAGGGAAGGGCATAATACAATTACAATAAGCGTTAAACGCTCGTTTGTCTTTTAATACAATTTACGATCATCGGATACTTATTTTCCTTGTTCTGTAACAGACACTAACTCCAATACCATATCTCGCGGATATAGTGTAGCTTGTCCCCTTCTATATAAACATAGTTAACGATGAGAATATACGTCAGTGCCAATTAGAAGTGACAATTTTATCTAATTTATTGCTTTTAATTACGAGTTGCATAATTGGAGTTGTAATAATGGCTATTTTTAATTTTGCAACACCGCGTTTTACGGTCTGTTAACCGATCGTAATCACATATATAAATGAGAAAATATTTGATGTAATTTGAGGTATATAACTAATCAATAATTTTTCGTATCTACAGCGTACACCGTCGTTCAATAGTAACGTATGAGTCGGGTAAAATTGTTGCAAATTTAGTTTCGAAGAGCAATTATTTCTATATGCCATGTTTGACCCTAATTTGTTCGGTGTAAATATGTTAAATTGCCACTAATGTATGTTAATCTTATTCCGGTAATTAGCAGTATATTCTTTACTTAGGCTTTCTTTAATGATTAAAAAAACAGAGACATAATTTAGGAAATTTTATGTTCGCAATATACCAAAATGACGAGGTACAGACGGCTATTTTCATCTTATCGTGATTTAAAAAAATCATGATAAAAAGAATACAGACCTAAAATTACAGTTGAATATTTTACAGTTGTCAAATATTCAATTTGTGATATAAAAAGGACAATACCTACCACAGACTTATGTCGATGTCGTCAACCTTTCCGCTGTCATCTGTGTACCTCTATATTCAATTTGTATCTGTATGTTATATGTATATTCAAATATATATGCCTTTGGTGTTCTTTAATTCTCTATTAGATAAACCGCCTTGTTTGACCAATGCGGTTTTTCCCCCATGTGCACTTGAGTTGGTCGATACCTTGCCAAGGAATTTAGGAACAGAAATTCTATATCTCTCCTGATTTATAACTATTTAAAGTCGTTTACGTATTTTCCTTCTTAATATAACTATTCTTAGAATATTGGGTTGCTTCGAAGAGGTAAACGTATTTTTTCCGATAAAAACTGAGAAAAAATATTTTATAGTTAATAAATTATTATTTATGTGATATTTATTTCACATTCAATTATTTCTAGTAAATCTGTTATATTTATGGGTTACGAGGGGCATTATTTATATTTTGAGCCTTAGCAACACTAAGTCTTGTCAGGCGCCATCTGACGTTTCCAATGGAAAGTTTGACATTTTTAATCATAACCTTCTTCAGAACATTTTATCATTTAAGCGCAATTTGTGTTGTTCACAGTTATTTGAAAATTGTATCTGAGCAAAAAAAAATGGAATTAATTCATGGAAGTTTTCGTGCGATGATTCATTACGACTTTCGACGTGGATTATAAAGACAAGAGTGCATCGATCAACTTACTTCCACTTTTGGCGATAAAGCCCCATCCTTTGCCACTGTGAAACGCTGGTATAACGAGTTTAATCGTGGCCACCATTCGCTCATCGACGAAAGTCGTGAAGGTCGTCCAAAATCAGTTGTTGTGCCAGAAAATATTGTTTCTGCCTACAATTTACTTGCCTACAATTTTCGATGAAATAAGGAAAACAAACAAGCGCTTTCGGATCATTCTTCATCATGACAAAGCAAGCTCTCACACATCTCGTCTAACAACCGAATGTTTGTACACTCAAAAGATTTAATTGACGGGTCATCCGCCGTACATGCCTGATTTGCCACCCAATGACTTTTTGTTCCCGAACGTCAAAAATAAATTGCGTGGACAACGATGTTCTTCGACAGAAGAAGCCGTTGATGCGTTCAAAAACCATGTTTTAGAGATATCTCAAGCGGAATGGAAAAAATGCTTTGACAAATGGTTCGAATGCATGCAAAAGCGTATAGATCATGAAGGAGAATATTTCGAAAAACGATAAAGTAATTTTCAATGACAAATTAGTGTTTTTCTATTATTACGCTCAAAATATAAATAGTGCCCCTCGTATCTAAGAATCATAAAAAATTATATTTATCACTGATCGGTTGCAAATTACTAATTTATTTGTTAATGAGTAAGGTCCATGGTATAATAAAAATATTTTTATATTGCAAAATCCAAATATTATCAGTATGTGTAAATATAATGGAAGATATTATTTATAAATACTATACAACATATTTAAAATGAATCATTTGCTTAAACGTTATGATGATATAGTCAAAATCTTTTTCTGGTTCTTAAACAGTATCTCAATAGGAGAATGGGACACCAGGGTACAATAAAGTGGCCTGCTCAGTCTCCAGATCTAACGCCCTTATATTTATTTTTTATTTCTATGAGGCTACTTAAAATGCAAGGTATAAGCTACGCAACTCGCTAAAATCGAGATTTCTAAGCAGATAATTACTGAAGATTGTTGGTTGCTTTCCGTAGAAACACTTGAATGGGTGAAAGAAGGGTTTTATAATAGAGTTGTGCTGTCAGTGAGAGGGGGTGCACCTTTTGAGAATTTATTTCCAAATCATTTAAAGATATCTGGAACTACTTTTTTTACCTTTATCATTTTGTTATTGGTGAATTATATTTGTTTTCTGTTAACCTAAAATTTATTTTTAATCGAAACAAAATAAAATTCAAATAGGTATGTGACTTTTTTTGAGACTTCTGTCAGGTAAAACTTAGTTTTTACTGCCTAAAAGCTTTGAAATTATCATCTGAGAAAGAAGAAGAAGAAATCATGTGAGATTATTGCGAGGAATAGTCTTCTAAAACGACGAATGCGAGTACGTTTGAATCTCTTCTATCAGTCGTCATTAAAGCGTCTATTCCATCAAGCCGCAACAGAGACGGACTAACAGTCGATGTGCTGTCGATGTCCTTTTCTATAGCAACGACATTGCCCCCGCATGTTACACAAGGGCCTGTTATGTGTTTGTTTTCATCTCATCGATGTTTTCAGTGTTAGGGATCCGTCGCATGTTTGAATGTCTGTGTTTTTATTTGTACGGTAATTAACACGCCACAAGACAAAAAATCCAGACCAGAATTACTGCAAACCTGCACATTCTGCCACAGCTTCCTCTACATCCTGAACCCGTTGTCACAAGATGGAGTACTTGGTTAGAAGCTGTAGATTATGAAAATCATTCTGAGAAACTAAAACGGTTTATATTTAGGTTTGATCCCAACGAAAGAAATGCCATACACACAGTACAGAACTTACAGCAACTAAAGTGTGTTTTTTAAGCATGATAGAACTTCCGATAGCGATGGCTGTGAAATGAGCTGTCAGTTTGCGCCCAATTAATGACATTTGTATTAAGTATAGTGCGGCACATCATCATGAGTAGACTCACGCTTGAACAACGCCATCAAATTGTTCAAATTTACTTGACAAAGTCAGTCGTCGATTCGGGGAACCTATAGACGATATCGTGAATTTTACGGCGCACATAATCGTCCATTTGAGCAAGCCATTCGTCGCACTATGAATAGATTTCGTACCACACACTCTCTAAAGGATGCAAGAACATCAACACGTTGAAGGAATGTGCGTACTGAAGAAAATATTGCCTCTATAAACGAAAGTGTGCAAGAAAATCGAAAATTATCGATTCGTCGTCGGTCGCAGCAGTTGGGGCTTTGTCCGTCCACTGCGTGGAAAATTTTGCGCAAAAATCTTGGCCTACACCCACATAAGATCCAGCTGGTGCAGGAATTAAAGCCATAAGACCGTCGCTTGCCGACCCATTGTTTTATCGCAAAGTTGTGTTCAGCGATGAGGCTCATTTTTGGCTTACCGGGTTTGTTAATAAGCAGAATTGACGAATATGGAATGATACCAATCCAGAAGAGATCCTACAGACCCCATTATATTCAGAAAAATGCACAGTTTGGTGCCGTTTATACGTTGGTGGCATCATTGGACCTTATTTCTTTAAAAAAGAATGAACCATGATCAATGAATATCTTTTTCAAAATATTCAAAATAAGATTGATCCGCATGAGATGTGGATGAAACAAGATGGGGCTACGTGCCATACACCGAATGAAACTATCGACTTATTGTTAACAAGATTTGGTGTTAAATAAGTTGATTTCAAGAAATGGACCTGTCAATTAGCCACCCAGGTCCTGCGATTTGACACTCCTTGATTATTTTTTATGAGGCTACGTGAAGTCATTGGTTTATGCTAATAAACTAGCAACAGTGGACGCCTTGAAAGCAGATATTGTTGATGCGATTTATAACACACGGCCACCACTGTTCGAAAAAATTACCCAAAATTGGGCTGATAGAGTGGTGGCCATATGCCTCAAATAATTTTTAAATATTAATTCCAGGTATTGATCTTTCAAATAAAAACAGATTGTTTATCAAAAGTTAATTTTTGTGGTATTTATTCAAGTTTAAAGTTCTATCAAGCTAAAAAAAAAAAACACCTATTACAAAGCGTACGATATTATGTCCTTTGCATTAATAGTAACTATTTCATCTTAATTACTGCAATAAAGAAACTGGAAACATATAGCTTATCGTAACGTTATAAAGAATAAAGAAAATAAGGAACAAATATTTGAAAGAATTTTGTCCAAAAGTCTTCAAAGGTGTGGCTTTCTTTGCAAGACAATCAGCCTTGGTTGCATTGTAATAAAAATCAATGAACTGGGCTTTGCATTTATTCTATAAATTATATTCCCCAGATTTGGCTTCTTCGGACTATTATCTATTTCCATAGCTGAGAAAATATGTGAAAGGAAAAAGAGAGCAGAAAAATGTTCAAAATATTTGTATTAGTTCTGTGCTAAGCTGAAGATTTTGAAGATTTATCAATATTCTAGATGATAAACTGAATGTATCATCAAGATAAGTAAGACAGCGTTGGAAAATTCTTCAAAATCGTCAGCGTTTTCCCCAGCTGACTGTGGCTTATTCTATCGAACCTAATATTTCTATGCATTAGATTAGGTCGTTTTAGTCGATGAACAAAACTGTTGGGACATTTTTCATTAACTGAAGTTCATTTCATTCCAATAACTGAAGTTCATGGGTTAAAAGTGGGCCACCAATAACTGTCTTGGTGTAGAAGTCGAAACAACAAACAACATTCCTCAGTTTATTTTCTTCAAATGATCAAAAGCTTATCATAAAAGGACGGTTTATTATGTAAATCCTCTTTACGTACGTCCTTCGAATTATTCAAATTAAACGTACTTTTCCGCATCTAAACCTAACAGATTTATTGTTCTAAAAGGCTGAATTATTTAGAACCAATTATAGTAATTCATTTTTTGGAAAGATTCCACTCCTTTCTCTGGGTACGCCGCCATCGAGATTGCGGGGTCAATAAGTTTGCGAGAGCAAAACAAAATGTTAAACAAAGCATTATAAACTTCGCTCATCTGGTAAACATAAACATACGAGGCACGTTCATGTATAAACGAGAATTCTTTTTTTTTCAAATTTATTGAAGAGCAAAAAAAATTAACCAAAAGTACTCTACATAGTTACTCTCCATTTTTCTACATAGTCTTCACCTTTGTTCACACATTTTCCCTATCGAATTGGGAGTTTTCTATGTCATCATTTTTGGGTCTGGATCTAATCGCGCAGGGGCGCCTTCACCCCAGCATCATTGTTGATACGCGGCACTCCTAAAGCCTCTTTTAACGGTCCAAACGTTTTCACTTGGTCCAAGAGAGTGCAGTAATCAACAGCATTAATTTTTCTCTGGTCATGAAGGAAATCGGGTAAAAGAACGCCTTTTGAACCCCAGGAAACCCCCTAGAACTTTCCTTGCTGACAAACGGGTTTTGACCTTCTTCGTGACGGATTATCCTTGTTTTCGCGATTCTCTGCTCATCTGCTTACTCTCGGGAGTGTAATGATGAACCCAACTATCATCACAGGTCACAATTAGACTAAGCAAGGGGTCTCCCACAGTCCAATAACGAGCGAGAAGCCGTTAACAGATGCAAAGACGCAAAAATCTTTGCAAAATTTTATCTGGACTGGGGTTAAAAACTCGACAATTCTCGCCCCTCCCATTAGCCCCTCCTACAGTTCCCCCCTGCGTAACCTAACCCTGTGTCTTCTAAGACCACCTGCCCGAAGTTCTCGTTAATATTCGAATGCCCCTCGTAGCTGTGGACTCGACCGAAACCGAGACTGTCATTAATATTTGCGACGTGGATTATTAATCACGGAAACATTTTATGAACTGCCGGTATATTTTATTCATAATTTCTGTAGTTATAATACCAAAATTTATCAGACATTTGCATATACCTGGCTAATAAATTTAAAAATAGATGAATCAGGCATACCAGATGAGGAAAGCGATGCTTGTTTGTTGTGCTTTTTTTCCCGCATTGACGTCAATGGTCAGTATTTATTATGTAACGTCGAGTTTTTTAAAATATTTGAACGTTTTATTGCAAAATTTACGATAAACTTTTGTGGAACTGTGCAGTAGTTAAATGTTTTTTCCAATTTCTCAACAGTTCTGCGGTCGGCCCGATTGTACTTATGCTCTGTTCGATTTTTGCCTTATATGGATTACAGGGTGACCGTTGGAAATTCCTACTTTTAATTTACATAACGTACAGTAAAGTGAGGTAAGGTTGTCCGTGTAATCGGGATACCAGTGGCGTCACTCAGGGCACGAGATAAAACACGATCATTCAAATAACAATAATTTAATAAAACAAAAGTTTACTAGTTTTTTTAAAACATGCATTACAATGCGATAGAGATCTATTTAACGTCCACATTTTATAGCTATGGAAGAGGTTTTTTTTTTAAAGAAAACACAAAATTTTGGACGGTCATTGTAACGTGTTTTAACGTGTCAATCTTGAAAACCCATTTACAGTGCGCATTTAAAGCCTGCCCCGCTTTAACTTTGAAACAGAGGAATCTAAAAGAATGAAAATTGGTATACATACTATTCATTTCATCGCTATTTGCCAAATGAAAAACTCTCTTATCTTGCCGATAAACTGAACAGTCTACCTGAGCCTAGCCATAAAAACAAGCCATGGTATGTATTGAGATTTTTTATTTGGCAAAGAGCGATGAAATAATCTATACATTAACATGGAAAAATGAGTTAGTTAATGAATATATAATATAAAGTAATCAAAGTGATATAATAATCAAAGATCTGTCAAATGGTAATAGTCAAATTTCAAATGGTCAATGAAGTGTGCAAGCAACACCTCATGTGAAAGCTGATTCAAATATATATTCAAAAGCTGTTTTATTCTTATGTTTGTCTCGTAACTTTTGAAAAAATGGGTTATATTTACGGCTGTGGGCGAGCGCTGCATACCATTGGCGCTTCACATGGGGGCATGTTACAACGAACGTCTCGTTTATCAAATCCACAAATCTATTAAAATAATAATATTCATAAAATTTCGTCATAAAATTTTTATTAGATTGTAAACAATGGATAGTAATTCATCGAGATAACTGTCTTTTAATTTCTAAACAGTTTTAATGGAACGATACAATGATAATGCTGAAATAAAGTAAGTGGTCGACGAGCCGTAGTGGTGAGGGATCAGCAATGCACCTTTCAAAGCCGTAGGGTCGTAGTTGTACTTGATTTATCGATCGAGGTGTACGTACGGTCTGCGCTGTGTTAGTTGAAACGTTATAATAAAATACTAAAGTATGTCGCGCGTGCAAAAGCCCACAAAACGTTTAGATGCTCACGAAATAAAAAAGTATAGTGGTGGATTTAATGATTATTTAATGAAGCCATTCTTTTTCACAACATGGTTGTAGATTGTTACATGTTACGTTTACGCGTAAAATGCATGCTTTACATCTAAGGGCAGTAACTCGATGCTACGATAATGATCGTAACTTCAACAATATTTTCTAAGGTAAATGAATTAATAGCGAGTATAAAAGTGTTTTCACAAAACAAGTCCTAAACGGTTTCGTGAGTTTCACAGAAAGTGTCCTGGAATTCCCGAACCACCAGAGCCGATCCTTACATGTTGGGGAACATGGTTGAAGGCAGATTTTGCTGAAAATTTCCAGCAAATAAAACCTGTAATACTACAGTCAACCCTGTCGAGGCTGCAGCTATTAAGGAAAGCCAGACACAATTTCTAGATATTTCCATTGAAACTGATTTAAAAACTATTAATACCAACTATAAAGGAATGCACGACACAATAGATAAATTACAAAATAGTGCGTTGGCGAAGTCCTTGCAAATAGTGAACCAAGTAAATTCACTGCTACACGCTATAGATGATGCAAAAAATGAGCACGTCCAACAAAAGTTCGAAAGCGTGTTAACGAAAGACACCGATTTTAACAGATTAACGCAAGTTTGTGAGGATATTTCTAATAGTGACAGTGCATCTATAGATTCATTGAGTGCAAACAGTATTTTACGTATGCCTGTATTACATCAGTAGATGTCGAATAATTGTTCTCCAAATATAAGATATTTTCACCACAGCGAACATCGTTCTCTGAGACAAATATGGAAAACATACCTGATGCTGCAAATTATTTACTGATCGTCTCCAGTTCGTGATGATGATGCTATAATTCATCACGCTAGTTAAGAGAGTATTATTATTATGTTATGTGGGTTTGGGCCTCATCAGCGACTGATTGCATGGGTGGTCCCTTGGCGATCCTCTCTTATACGGATCATTATCCAAAAATGCTATCCCATAAAAGGAGCAATTTAAGCACGTCCCCTGCCCTAAGCCTTGCCTCCTCTTGGATAATAGGAGTCCCTAATATAAGGTACCTCTTCTCCTCCAGTGCGGGACAGGTGTAAAGAAAATGAATCAAGGTTTCCTCGCCTTCTTTACAGTATCTACAGGCCGGGCTGTCAGTCAGCCTCAGCTTGTGCTTATATGCATTCAGGCTACTATGGTGGCCCGTAATGATTCCCACCAGAATTCTGGCTTTGTGCCTGTTCAATTTAATGAATTCTTTTGGGGCCCATTTCTCAATTTCCGAGTATTCGATGAAGAGTTTGATTATTCGATAACCTGTTACTCCTCTCCATCTTTTATTGTTCTGGTCTTTTGCCCAGTCATTTATGCGATCTCTGAACAGATTCCGACTTATTCCCACTGCAGGTTCTGGTCCATAGAGGTTCTCCCTGGTCCCTAGTCTGGCAAGGTCATCTGCAATTAGATTTCCCTTAATGCCATTATGCCCAGGTATCCATACGAGTTCCATCGGTCCCTTCCCAGCCAAGTGGTTCAATGCTTCATAGCAATTATAGTCCAGCTTCGACTTTGTCGTTGCTGAATTCAGGACTACCAATGCCGCCCTGCTATCCGAGCAGATACATATCTACTCCTGGGTCCGATTTTGGTCGGCCCCCAGGACACCGTATGTAATTGCAACTAGCTCGGCCTGGAGTGCGGTAGTGTACTTGCCTAGGGGGAAGGTTTTACCTGTCTAGGTGGAAGAGAGTAAGTACATACAGTGTTATATTTACTTGTAGCAGTTTAGCGTGTTTGTTACTAATTACCTTTAATTAATTGTTACTAATTACTAATTACCTTTGTATTATTATTGAAATGAATACTTCTTTGGTGGCGTTCTGATATTTGACTAGAATGGAGAGTGAACTGGAAGAAAGTAACGTTTCCAGATTTCGTTACACGAGAGAGAAAAAAGATATAACGTACAACGTATAAGAGAAGGAGAAAGAAAGCTATACATTTGGTATATCTAAAACACAGGCTTCGTTACAAGACAGAGTACACAGATATATAACATAGAGAGAAAGAGAAAGAGAGCTATACATCATATATATCAGTTTAGGCTATCCGCGTCTCCCTACTGTCGCGCATGCGCGCGTTATAGATGTACGCGGCCAGACGCGTCCCTCTCCCTTTCTCTCTCTCTCTCTCTCTTTCAATCTCTCACTCTTAATCTCTCTCATTCTCTATTCTAAAGAAGTATTTACGTCACGTGTACTCTGCTGCACATGATATTTTTTTATTACCCTTGTTACAATGCGTATGTTTATGGTAGGCAGCACAAAAACCAAGTATCAGGTTTTTTTATGACAGATGCGAAGCGAAAAGGCACTTTTAGGCGCTTTTACATATCGGAATTTTGTTTTGTGTTTCCGTTAAAAATAAATTATAGGTTAATGGATAACAATAAATTTATTTCACAAATAAGAAAATGATAAAAGTAAAAAGTAGATATCTTTGAAGAATTTTACAATAAATGCTCAAAATGTGCAACACCCTCTTGCTGACCGTTCAAGTGTTTTTCTGCGGAAATTAACCTACATTCTTCGGTAATTCTCTGATTCAAAACATCGATATACCTTAGATTTTAAGTAGCAATATTAAAATAAATCTAAGGACGTTAGATCTGGAGACCGAGTAGGCCACTCTATTGCACCCCGGCATACGATGTACCTATTGCATGAAAGTGAAATTCATTTTTCAATTACTTATTTAGAAGAATTTATCAAGACTTTATTCATTACGGCACAAAATTGAGGTCTCCCGTTTTTCATTTTCATAAATTTTAAAATAATTATCGTGCATTTATATCAGCGATTAGCGTTTTTGTTTCGAGAATATTTCTTACCCTTAGTAGGGAGTTTTCTTGGGGTTGAGAAGGGGAGGGGATATTATAGTATAATGAAAGCAATACACTTCATTTCGTTGAGAAACAAAAATGTATTGGAAGATGGTAGAAAACAACTAAATATCGCTAAATTTTTATTTTCGAGTACCAAGATTTGTCAATAAATACTTTATTGAAGGCCTACTTCAGAGCGGAACTCCTCATGTAAATTCATTATTAATATATTCGCGTTTTGTAATATATAGAACCATAAATAGCCAGATTGTAGTATGTCATATTTTATAATTTTAATTTCGAACATGTTAAGACAGAAAAATATAATTCCAGGTAATTAATTTAAATCAATCGATTAATTATTAATTTGTTCAATATTTAATGTTTGTTTTTGTTTCTCGCCAGTCTACGCGGACAACCAGACGACAAAAATTATGTATGGGTCTTCGTTTCTGCCCCCCAGGCGTACCAAGACCAGATTTCGAATGTGTCGCAAAATGTAATCGAAGAGGCGATCGACCAGAATAAATACATTTTGATTAGAGGAATATTTTCTCGGCGGCATTATCGCGGCAATGGAGAATTGTCGACTTGCGAAGGAAAACAATGTTTTGAAAAACGGGTTTATTTAAAAATAGTATGTGTAAAAGAACGTTAATCGATGTAAAACGACGTATTTCATTAAATTATATATCTTTGCTATAAATAATACCGACTTGCGTCAGTGTATTATCAGGATAATACTTATAAGTAAATAGATATTAAAACTGAGTAAAACTGATTTGATTTCAATTTGACGGCTATTTCATCATTGAATTGTAATTGTAATTGTGGGTAATGATGAAACTCGAAATAATTTTGTATAAGTCTTTTATATACAGCTTATCTATAATAGGAAAAAGTGTAAGATTATCTGTGTATGCGCAGAAGAAAGCGTGAGGCAGCATTTCGGTGGGAAAAGAATGCACTGCACTCGCGGCCAGATCGAACTCTGTGTACGTTATTATTATTAATCTAGCGGGTCTTTACGGTTACGGGTACTTAGCCTTGGGTTTTGTACTCTATCCCACTATTTTTTTCAAGGCGCGGATACCCCGCCACTAAGCTGTAGCCAATGATATGCTGCAGCTGATGATCCCTGATTTCGTCCGGTAATAATTCCGACTTGCCCAGCCATGCCATCCTAAAAGGTGATCTCGCAGGACACACGCATAGGAAGTGCATCGATGTCTCCTCCTCCCCTACGTCACACCTGGTACAAAGGGGGGACTTATTTGCCCATCCTGTGTCTGTTGTCGCAGGTTGCCGTGTCCCGTTATCAGCTCTACAGCAATCCTGGTTTTGACCTTGCTGAATGTTTTCAACTAATCTGCCCACATTCCTATTTCCAGCCCCATGAGAGCTTTGGAAGTGCGTCAGCCGAGAGTCTCCAGCCATTCCTTACTTTGCTGATTCTCATAATGGGATCTCAGATTTAACCCTTCTTAGCAAGGCATTCCAACTGGTTTTTTCATAGGACCACATAGTGTGTTTCCTTTCTTAGCCAGTCTATTTGCTCTCTCATTCCCTTTCGACCCGGAATGCCCAGGTATCCAGGTTAAGTTTAGTTTGTTCTGGAAAGCTTATTCAGGCAGTCCTTTGTTTCCCCCACTAATCTGGAGTTATACTCTACGGCAGCCAAGGCAGCTAGTGCCGTCTGGCTGTCTGAGCACATCCAGATTGTTTGTCCTGTCTTGTTCCTTTCCAGAACTTCCTCCGCGCACCAAAATATCGCACAGACTTCCGCTTAGAATACTGGGTTGTATTTCTCCAGTGTGGTGTAATATTCATCCTGAGCTCTAGGTTCACAGTAGCCAGCTCCCACTTCTTCTCTGGTTTTGGATCCATCGGTGAACCAGATTTCGCCATGTTTGGGTCAATTTTGTCGATCCAACCGTCCCTTCCTGGTATTAGAACCTTGTAAGCTCTATTCCAGTGTAGGTTCTTGCTGGTTTTGTCCTGGGGATTGCCCCAGATTTTCTTGTTAAGCTTACCTCGAGTTAACTCACAATGAAACACACTGTTGGTGTTTCATTTCCCCGTGCATTTAAGCCTGTAGGCAGTCCCATTTTGACCCTGAGTGCAAGGGATGGCATTCCCAGCCGTAAATTCCTTATTTATATTAGTGTAAAGAAACAGTGACCTCTGTTGGCATTAATTAAAGCTATATGTTACTGAAGGTGCGGTCTAAAAGCCTTGTACGATGATTTTTTTTGCGGAGTTATCTCGTTATTCAAAGCAATTTTTTTTTTTAATTTTTCTAAGAATAATTACCATTGTTTGTAGGATTCGACATTTGTCCCGGATCGGAACCGAACGACATACAGCCGTTTCGAACTTGTTAATTCTCATCAGTGCTTCTGGGTATAATTCAATGCCTGCCGGGGCTTTAGCCCGAGGAGTAGTTGTTTCCTAGAGCGATTATGCTACTGACAGAGATCGTATCGATAAAGATGTATAGGCCATAAAGTTCGTTCGGTATTTGTCCTGAATCAGCGTACCGTATGCGGCACTGATGAGAACTAACAAGTTCGAAACAGCTGTATGTCGTTCGGTTCCGATCCGGGACAAATGTCGAATCCTACCTGTGGCTGGTTTTATTTTTTGAAAGTGAATCTACAAATGTCACTATTCAATTTGGTGAATCATATACGCATATGTATTCCAATTTGCCTTGGATACAATGGCGGTGCTTTAGATCATAATATGTGGTTTGCATTACAGCGGAAAACTGATATGACGATGATTCTTCATTTCACTTCACGGGATACCGGAACGTGGGATAAATCACAAATATTTGTCAAACATACGCAAAACATCCTTCGCAGAACCGTCTATGAATAACCTGATCGAATCTAGGCTGAATCGAATAATAATTAAAAAAGAACACGGTCAGATTAATTAAAATATACGAGATGTGTTTATAATTGTAATTTTGTAATCGAAAATATATGTACGTAACTTTAAATAATTGCGCATGGTTAGTATCTTTCTGACCTTGTATTATTATTTATATACAATATTTTTTATGTAATTTCACAGTTTAAAAGCTACTGATAAAAAATAAATTAAATTTATTAAGTTCATGTGATAAGCCTCCTTACACTTTAAGACTTTGCATTGTTTGAACTATCCTAAACGGAATTATCAATAATATACCGGCTGATTTTTCACCTGGTACCTTTGTATCTCTTAATGCTGGGTGTTAATACTGAGTTTACGATATAGGTTCTTTGGAAATTTTTTAGATTGGCATATGAGCTATTGAAGAGCTAACAGGAATATTTTACGTCACTTCTGGTTTTCAATATACAATAAGTTATGAATAAAGGGTTGCTAGACTATAAAGAATATCGTATATGGTAACTTACATTTTCGTCATTTTCGTCAGTACACTAGTACAAAAATTAAGGGATGTAAAAAATGTTACAAATAGTTGTAACTTGGAGAAGTCATAGAGCAATTTATAATTTTCATATCTTGAGTTCGAAATTTGGCATAACTTTGCAAATAATGGCTAGACTAAGAATGTTGACTGCTTCTTTTCAACCTCAAAGTTTCCCAAAGAAACCCTGAAAATTTCAAAGCGTTGCGATTTCTTTTTCATTGTGTTCGGAATGATTGAATTTGTTGTTTGCTAAAAATCTATTTAAGAATGAATTTTTAATTTCTTATTGATTTTTTGGGGTTGAAAATGTTTTTTAGAAATAAACCATATTATTTAAATCAAAAAATATTAATTAAGTAGTGTATGAAGAAGAATGAAAAAAAAAAACTGTTTTCAAGAAAAAGTCAAAACTGACTTGAACTTAAAGGACAATAACTCATCGTACAAGGCTTTTAGACCGCTCAAATTAAAGAGAATAAAATGATTTAAAAAAGCTTGATGATGAAATCACTAAAAAAAAAAATTATTGAAGTGCGTGTACCTTTTGAAGGGCAAGCAAAAGTTTGTAATTTCTTTTTTCCGATGATTTTCTTATGATTACTCAAAAACTGCTGGTTTCGGATAGTAAAAAATTTTGAACTCAAGATCTGAAAATTAGAAACTTGAAGCTTCAATTTGCTTTTTATAAAATTTCCTGTGTATATTTTTCTCCAAGTTACAGCTCTTTGCAAATCACTTAAAAATTTAGATTTTTTTTTTACATCCATTAACTTTTGTGCCTTGTTGATATAGGTATTTTCATCCATATCAGTTGTTGCGAATCACCCACTATCTATAGCAAATATGTTAAAATATATATATATATATATATATATATATATATATATATATATATATATATATATATATATATATATATATATATATATATATATATATATACGTTAATTTAAAGTAAAAGTCGTTTGTATCTATTCATATTTGATTATGTGATTTCATTTTTCGCGATTAAATTTTTATTTGCATTCGACATTTTGTTTTGTTCATTTTTTTTTTTTTTTTAAATTTCGAATTGTAAAATGTGGTAAGAACATGTGCTGTAATGAATGCAACAACATCTTTGTTTCCCATTTTATTAAATGAATTAAAAATAATTTAGGTAACATTTTAATTACAAAAGCCTGACAAATACCGCGTGATCTTATAGCCTGGGTACGGGACGATTAAAAAAAAAAAAAAAAGAAGAAATTTAAGATAAAAACGGGAGTGTCATTATCCTGCTTTCTACAGAGACGGAGGAAAATAAGCTACTTATCATATTGTTTACTACAATTTGTAAAATGGAGATCTTTGCACATTATATGGATTGATATAATGGTATCAATTTAGTGACGATGCACGGATCACATGCTACACCACTCGCAATTGTTACTAATATGCCACAATTACCAGCACGTATGTCTAGCGACATATGTTTCTATCAACTACGTACGGCATAGACAGTTAATAATTTGCCGAACAAAATGCAATTATGAAGTCACGTCTTAGCTTTATTGCATAATTTGATTCATTGGCGTTTCGATATTTCTGTAAAATTTATTTCATTTGTGTTTCACTTATTTTGATCTTTGTTGAATTTATTTCATTCATTTTGATGGAAATATCACTTCCATTGAATGTTTTTCTGGAGAACCTTTTCATTACTCTGTCATAGGTTGACGGATTTGTATTGTACTAACTGTTATCCTAAAATGTGTTTTCGGCACGACACTGTTCGAAAATGTCAGTTGATTGATTCATACGATTGTTACCTGTGACGCACACGCAGACCATATTTACTGCGCATATTTAAATTTTATTAAAATGAAACCCTCAAATAAATTACGTTAGGTTAAGATAGCTACCTACATAATAAATATGACAGTAAAGGGGTTTTAAACAAAAGAAATAATTATTTGTTAAGCCAGAGATCACGTGATCCATCCTGGGCCCAACCCTTTCACTTTTATTATGTTAATTTTTAAATGCTCTACATGCATTTTTGTTTGTTTGTTTGGCGTTTTCGTAATATGCGTACAATCTAGAACATCGTGGGTTTTTCTCAAGAAATTAAAAGAGGAGTCAAAAAACTCTTCTGATATGTATCACTTGTATTAAATTTTATTTCAAATATAAAAAATAGTGTTCTAATTTTACCATAATGAACAATGACTAGACAGTTTCGCTTATTGTAGGTATTACGTAACGTTTTATACCCAAGCCCCATTTGCACAGAAAGGATAAGTGGGTATTATTTTTTAGGACCGAGATTATCATCATCATTTGTATCACAGGTATAACCGCAATAAAATGGATTTAACACAAGCAAGATAAATATGTTTGTTTTGTATTTATTGCGCATATTATTACATGTTATTTAACAGAACAATAGTGTCGAGATTTAGTTGACTTATTGCAGACAGTGTATAATGGCACTTAATATATTGGTTGTTTACACAATAATTAATAATGGATTAACGGAGGCATATAAAAACAAGATTTTCAACAGTCATGCTACCTGATGCAATAAAACTGCAATAAAATTGTTTTTATTACCGATGTATTGAAAATTGTTGTCAAAAATGGTCGTCCTTTTAAAATACTATGTTCTAAATAGCAATAACGCATGTTACATTCGTTTTTTCATCGTTCAATTATGAAGTTGAAAAGCCAGAATATCATTATCATTATCATCCATTTCTTGTAATTCATTTTATTTAACAAGCTTTCCTCATCACCATAGAAATCGTAAAAAAAACGAATTATTTAGACAAGTGGGTTGGCAGTACTGCCCTCTCCCGCTAGGTACGTTTACTAGGCAACTAGGTTTACTCCCCCTGCTCAGTTGGTCAAGTATCGTTCATGTGAAACCATCGCAGCGGACGGAGTGATTTTTTCCTTAAGTCCGTCCTCTAACACTTTCGGCGATTTTGCGACGGCAAACTTTAGAGAGCAACGCGCCAACATCAAATTCTGTTCCCTGTTAAAGAAAACAGCAGCAAATAGAGTTTCAGTGCTTCGGGAAGCTTATGGGGAAGAAGCTCTAAGCCAGACATGAATTTACGAGTGGTTTGTCCGGTTAAGAAGTGGTCAAGCGTGACTTGAAGATGAACCTCATTTGGGTAGCCCCTCAACGTCCAGAATAAACGAAAAAGCGCGCAATACCATCATGTTTGATCGTCGTAGAACAATCGACGAACTGGAGAAAATAACTGGAATTTCTTGGAGTTAATGTCAATGAATCATAACTGAAGATGTGATCGTGCGGTGCGTCACAGCTAACAATAAGTTTATTCCACAGCTGCTTTCCAGTGACCAGAGAGAGAACCGTCTGAGAGTGTGCCAGGAATTGAAAGATCAGCCACAGACTGACCCCGATTTTTTTCGTCGTCACAGGAGTTGATTGTCACTAATATGCCACGATTACGAGCACGTATGTCTAGCGATATATGTTTCAATCAACTACGTACGGCATAGACAATTAATAATTTGCCGAACAAAATGCAATTATGAAGTCACGTCTTAGCTTTATTGTATAATTTGATTTATTGGCGCCTCAATATTTCTGTAGATGTAACCGTGAGATGCGTCACGGCAAAGTTTGTTCCACGGATGCTTTTCGATGACCAAAGAGAGAACCGTCTGAGTGTGTGCCAGGAATTGAAAGATCAACCACAGCCTGACCCCGATTATTTCAAAGTCGTCAAAGGAGTTGAATATTGGTGTTATGGCTATAATCCCCAAACAAAACAGCCGTCCAGTGAGTGGAAGACACCTTCATCGTTCATATAAAAAAAGCACGGCAAGTGAAAAGTCCATGATGATTTGTTTTTCACACAGCTTATAACGCCTTTACATGCGGTGCAGAAAGACCGTTATCTGAGGACGCCAAAAAATTAAAAAAGTCCTGTGTATTCGCATACCATCTGTATGGTAATAACAGAGTTTTTATTTCCCCAAGCTGTTGTAAATGCCTTTGGTGATTACTTCAACAGTGGTTTTATTCAATCACAACCAGCTAACTTGTACACACCATCACCAAGGTAAAAATTAAAAGCATCAATCATCATCAGAAGTAAAGACTGAGAAAATTTTGCGATTGAAATACTCTTATAAATAGTTTTATTCCGAAAAATTGCGCACATACCTTTGCAGAACCACTATAGATCCTGCGCAATCTCGTTATAAAAAATTCAGTCTTTCAAACATAGTGGAAGAAAGCTTATGTGTGTCTAATATTGAAGAAGGGAAAGCGGGAAGACGACGAACTCTAGAGGTGTTTCATTATTATGCTACTTTGCTAAAGTTTCTGAAACGACCTTTTCTCCACGCACTATTGATGATCATGATGATCATCAACAGGTGACGAACTTTTCAGTTTTTTCATAGTGCAGTCTTGGATAATGGAGGTCAAATTGATGTAATATATAAAGCCTTTTATCTTACAAACAGACAACGTGTTATGCGATATAAAAACTTTACTTCTACATCTTTCTCTCCATCTTCAGGCGCACCTCAAGGTTTTAATTTAGGACCTCTCTTATCCCTATTATGCATCAAGGATCTAGCTGATGTTGTTTCTTGTGAGAAGTCGTTATTAGCACATGACTTCACAAGTTATAATCAGAAATCACATTTCACATCAGAATTGTGTACATCTTCAGGAACGGTGTCAACAGGATGTCATCTTGGTGTGAAACAAATTATCTAATGTAGAATATTGTTCCAAACCATTTATTTATCTTACCCCCGTAAATAAAATGCTATTCTCGTGACTACCATATTCAAGATTATGTAAGTAGTCGTGTCGAGATTTTTCTGATGTCCGATCATTTAAGATGTTATACTGCAGTGGCGACTCGCTGGCTAAAAAATAAATGGAGTTAAGATGTGTAAACAGTTAGAAAAAAGTAGATTGATTTTTCTTAAGACTTACCTATAGCCAAGCTTATAGCTATCTAATTTTTGTACACTAAATCAATTCTTTGATCTTTTAGTGAGGCGTAGTTATCTATTATATCTACATAAATTTTTTGAATTTCCACTGAAAACATTTTTAATTTTTTCATAATGATTTCTGATTTCTAATGGACACCTTAATAACTTCTAAGAGTTCTTTGAAATTTCTACGGTTTACGGAGTCTGTGCTTTCATCGTGGCCGCGAAATCCTAATTCTTGCTTGCCAAGATACGAAACTGCGTCAATATGTTTATCGGTATGTTTATGTAATGCCCTCGTAATATTTAAAATTTCTACAAATCCATCCCTGTTCCAAACCATTTATTTATTAGAAAATAGTAAACGGGGCCAGCAATATTGTTTTTGTAACATTAGGCTACAAAATCGTTTATAATTTGTGAATCAGGCAGACTTGAAATTTACGTTATAAGATTTACCAGATTTCTTAATATGTTTTTTGGCGAATATTGATTGATAAAACAGTCGTAGGTCTTCCTTCCAGTAAAACGTTTCTTTTATCTTTGTCTTTCCAGCGACATAATGGTGTTTGCACCAAATTACAAATAATATCGTTAACTGGATTCATTATAAATAATATAAATTATTGTTTCGTGTACATAATATTGTCACTATCAAAGTTGAAAAGTCACTAATTATACGATCACTCACAATAAGTTGGTCAATCAACGCATTAAAATCAAAAAAAGCAAGTCTAAAAATGCTGAAAACACAACGCAAATTCAATAAATCACTCAAATTCAAAAACAGATCGCGCTTTAGTATATCACATAAATGCAAATGCACTGTGCAGATAGCCGATAAAATCTTGTGAAACTCTTCACCGAGGTGGTGGGAGAAGACGGACTAAACGGACAGTGCATACTTGAGGGCACTCGATTTTCATCTGTGCACCTCCGAGTTATTTATATTAAGGTGGGTATACATCTGCGCGACGCTCCGTGTGCGCGCCGCGCGTGTGTAGCAAGTTCTCTAGATTAGTACGGGGTTTTCGAGTTGCGCACGAACCGCACGCACACGGCGCATCACGATCCACTCATGTCGGTTTTTTCGACGAACGCTTTGTGTGTTCGCAGTACAGATTTGGACGGGCGCGCGAGAGGCTCGTTGTTTTTGTTGCGCGTCCATTCAGCGGTAAAAATGGAGTGGTCGGATGAAAATGTCGAGTAGAATTGTTATATTGAACGCTTATTTATTGCGATTTCAAGTCCATAATAAGCTTGGTACCATTCCGTTTTTTAAACTGGTTAGGTTAGGTTATATATAACATATAATATAAGAGTTCTATATAGAGGTATAAGTTTTCTATATAGAGGTTTGGCGATAGCAAGGATAAAAGTGCATTTTGCCTCGACCGGGAATCGAACCCGGCTCTCCCAATTTCCGGTCGAGTGCTCTGACCGCTGAGCTATCGAGGCACACTCATTATCCCTGCTAATGCTCCAGTTTAATGCGTCACTACAGTACTCCTTCCCTAGAGACATGGTTTGTCTCGATACAATTTAACGGAACGTGATCGCGTTCGCCATTCTTACGAACCGTTATTCGTTAACCCCCGGGACTATAGGGCGATGGATAGGACGGGAATCGAATCCGCGAATTTTAGATGTAAGGGAGGTTGCATATACTGGAATGAATCACATCACGTCGGGGTCACCACTTTGGCGATATCAAGGATAAAAGTGCATTTTGCTTCGACCGGGAATCGAACCCGGCTCTCCCAATTTCCGGTTGAGTGCTCTGACCGCTGAGCTATCGAGGCACACTCATTATCCTTGCTAATGCGCCAGTTTAATGCGTCACTACAGAGGTTTTATATAATATAATATAAGAGGTTTTTCATAACAAAATTTATTTGAATGTACATATTAAAGACTTGATTAAATATCCAGTCCCAGTCTCAATTTTTTTTGGTGAAAAGGCACTTCACCTACTTCACTTGAATAGTCGGCACTGCTATGTTGTTCTCTTTGTAAAGCATTTTCGTGCTCCGCGTGCGATTCGGACGTCCTCCTTTCGAGAACCAAGGCGGTCTAACTCTACTAGCGCCATCGCCGAGTAGTAGATCTAAATATAGCCGGATGGCTTTTATTCATGTGTAATTGTAACAGTCCCGATGACCCTTATCAATCAGAATAAAATTTCTAATCAGCATTAACGTCAGAGCGCTGTATTTGTTTAGGTATTGTTAACCTTTGTTTTTTTCTGTTTTGTAAACAAATGCGATATTTTTTATTAATGTTTTGAAACGGAAAATAATTACTCGACGATTTTATGTGATGCAACTGGTGGATGTTGCGAGATAGGCCAATAGGAACAGGTTTTGGGTGGTAACGATTTCTGGATGAATTGCGCACGGGTCAGAAGTAGAGGAGGAAAAAGTTCGTAAACTGCGTTTGCGTTAATATAGCGGTTTATTTGTGAAGTTTTTAGGCATTTTCCCACTTAACTGTATCCAAACATATTTAAGAGTACCTACATAATTACAAAATACACACGCACATATACTACTATACTTGCACTTATGAGATGATTTACTGGTATTATCATTACTTAATAGCAAAATAAACAGTTTTACAACCTTAAAACGGACTTTTCTGCACGTAGAACATCTCTATCTCGAAATTGAGTGGCCGAGAAATAATGAACCAACACATAAATACAGAATATGTGTTCTATGCGATAGCTTTACTTTTTTCAAATAGTCCACCATTTCTCATGACCCATGGACAAGGTGGGGTGTGTCCTATCCACCTCAAAATCAATAGATGTCGTCTGGTAGACGTCCCTAATCAGAACCAGTCGAAACCCGATCGATCCGACATGATTTAATTGAGTGATCGTGCTAACACAAGAAATTTCTCAAATAGTCTACCATTATACTTTCTCATGACCCATGTACATGGTAGAATGTGTTCTATCCACCTCAAAATCAATAGGTGTCGTCTGGGAGACGTCCCCGATCAGAATCAGTAAAAACCCGATCGATCCGACACGATTTAGTTGAGTTATCGTGCTAACAAGAATAAATGCCGACGACAACGACGACACATACACACAGCAAAAAATTTTTGAAAATAATTGTTTTTTGTTTTTGGACCGAAAAACGAAAAATAAACCCAAAAAAATTTTTCTTACAATTTTTCTTTACACGATTACATTACTTTTCCGCTTATAGTAGAATGCGGAAAAGTAAAAAGAAGATGAACACCGATTGAAATGAACAGTGCTTTCATAAAGTACTTAATAAATTTGTTAAAAATTCAAAGAATAACGTCTGTGAAAAATTGTCGGACCCGTTAAATTTTATTTTTAATTGCGCATGCTTCAAAATATAACTAATACATACAGGGTGATTCGTGTAGGAGATATGACGTCATCGATATTTTTTTAATGACAACCCCATTTTATTACTAGGGAATATGAAAGAGCATATTTCTCATAGACCTTCATATTTTCGGCAAAAAAAAGATGGTCCATCGATTTTCTCCCACAGAAAAAAAAATCGCGAGCAAAAATCCGAAAAAAATCGTATGAACTTAGAATAAACAGGAAATTCAACGGCGCCTTGAAATTTCTCCTAAATCCAACAATGGTTCTCTAGTAATGTGCGGCGATTTTAAGACCTTCATACTTCCGGCAAAATTTCTGTGCTATAGTCCATTGATTTTTTCCACAAAAAAGCATTTTCTTAATTAAAAATAGAATCCAAAAAAATTCGTATGAAGTTAGAAAAGGACAGGCAAATTCAATGGTGCCTTCGAATTTCTCATAAATCCAGTGGCTCTTTAGTAATATGCCTCGATTTTCAGACTCATATTTTCGTCAAAATGCCTGTCCTGTCTATCGATTTTCTTCCACAAAAATATATTTTCTCAAGGAAAATCCAAAAAAATTCATATAAGCATAGAAAAGACAAACAAATTCAAAGACGCCTTCGAATTTCCCATAAATCCAGTAGTTCTCTAGTAATATGCCTCGATTTTGAGACTTCATATTTTTGGTAGAATTCCCTTGCTATAGTCTATCGATTTTCTTCCACAAAAAAAGCATTTTCTCGACGGAAAATCCCCAAAAATTCGAATGAATTTAGAATAGATAGATAAATTGCGTTTTTGGATTTCCCGTAAATCCAGTGGTTCTCCAGGAATATGCGTCGATTTTCGGACTTTCATATTATCGAAAAAATTCCCGTGTTATAATAGTCCACCGATTTTCTTCCACAAAAAATCATTTTCTCGAGAACAAATCCAAAACAGTTTGTACGAACTTACAAAAGTCAGACAATTCAACGGCGCCTTCGGATTTCCCGTAAATCCAGTAGTTCTCTAGTAATATGCGTCAAATTTCAGATTTTCATATTTTCGAAACAATTCTCGTGCTATTGTCGATTGATTTTCTCTAGGAAAAATCCCAAAAAATTCATATGAACATAGAAAAGACAAACAAATTCAAAGACCCTTTCGAATTTTCCATAAATCCAGTGGTTTTCTAGTAATATGCGTCGATTTTGATTTTCATATTTTTGGCAAAATTCCCGTGCTGTCATCGATTTTATTCCACAAAAAATAATTTTCTCGAAAAATCTCAAAAAATTTGGATGAATTTAAAATAGACAGATACATTCAATGGCGTCTTCGGATTTTCCGTAAATCCAATGGTTCTCTAGGAATATGCGTCGATTTTAAGACTTTCATATTTTCGCCAAAATTCCCGTGCTGTCCATCGATTTTCTTCCATAAAAAATAATTTTCTCGAGAAAAAATCCAAAAAAGTTCGTACGAACTTACAAAAGTCAGACGAATTCAACAGCGCCTTTGGATTTCTCTTAAATTCAGAGATTCTCTAGTAAAATGTATCAATTTTGAGGCCTTCATATTTTCGGCAAAATTCCTATGCTATGATCCATCGATTTTATTCCAAATCCAAAAAAATCTGTTTAAAATATCCCGTACTTCAAGTTGTGCACTTTTTTTTCTACGTGGTTTTAATAGGTCCTTTCCTGACTAGTAGGAAATAATTCTGATGTACATATATCTGTATAATATTCTATTTTATTTTCTGAGAGTACAAAACATCAGAATTCAATGATAATAATTTGATTTGCGAGACCTCTTTATGAACCTAGACTGAGAGAACAGTCTATTTACGATAGACTGTATTTATTTGAAATGCAGTGCACGAAGAAAAATAAAACCCGCCACAGGTAGGATTCGACATTTGTCCCGGATCGGAACCGAATGACATACAGTTGTTTCGAACTTATTAGTTCTCATCAGTGCCGTACACGGTACGCCGATTCAGGACAAATGCCGAATGAATTCTATGGCATATACATCTTTTTCGATACGATCTCTGTCAGTAACATATAAGTTTATTTTTTGAAACCTTATCTGATCGTGCAGAAACACGAGAAAGAGGTCGAGGATCGCTTCTGGGTATAATTCAATGCCTGGCGGGGCTTTAGCCCGAAGAGTAGTTGTTTCCTAGAGCGATTATGTAATAGCTTTGCTATTCGGGAACTACTTTGATAACCGCTTGGCGGTTTGGTGGTTCCTTTCTCGATTTCCGACTTATATGTTACTGACAGAGATCGTATCGAAAAAGATGTATACGCCATAGAATTCATTCGGCATTTGCCCTGAATCGGCGTACCGTGTACGGCACTGATGAGAACTAATAAGTTCGAAACAGCTGTATGTCGTTCGGTTCCAATCCGGGACAAATGTCGAATCCTACCTGTGGCGGGTTTTATTTTTTGGAAAAAAAAATTAATAGACGACCTCAAATTTATCATTTTTTAAAGTAGTTTTAAGTAATCCAAAACCCATACATTTTATGGGAATGGACATAAATAGGAAGAGAATAAATTCATAAAATGTATGTTTTACTTAAACTAAGTGTAGTAGGCGCTTTAACACTAATGAAAATGACATAAGGGTACTAGGAAGAAATTATGTGAAAATAAATGTTTTCTTTGTAAAATAGACACACCATATATGGGGCAACATATTATATATCATTGGAAAAAGACAAAAACAATCTTTTCTAACTAAATCTTAGCCAGCTATGTAGGTTTGTTTCGAAAACGTGAGAAATGCTGTATATTTGTATTTTACCTATTTCAAAATAAGTTTTACGTAAAGTTATTGTAATCATAATTGCACCATATCCCTTGAACCAATTATTTTTTTTTGTAACCAAATGCATTTGCACCATAATATTGTATTTAAATCGAATAATTTGGCCTCATTCGATGCGTTACGAGAAGGTAAACCGTCGATTAGTTAATAGCCAACGGCTTCCACTGTATTTGCTTAATATGGGAGAAACAAACATACTTAAACTATGAAATGTCGTAATTGACGTCAATCAATTGATAATAAAAGGACTTCACATTGTGTTTGACCCTAACCTTGGTGTCGTTTAATTTTAACGCATAACACCTGGCTGAGTGTAACTCAAATTTGGTCAGCTTTTATGGAATTATTAAATCGAAATATGTCTTAGATAAATAGCGGAATATTCTAGAAAAATTGTGAGACGTTGTAAAGAAAGTGGTAAAGTGTATGATGACGTAAATAATATTAATCGTCTACCACTAAACGTATTAATTTTTTTAATGTTTATTCTGGTAATAATAATTATTAACAATAATTCTTCAAGACATTTAAATATTATAGTCATTACTGAAATATCTGCACTTTCTTTAATACCGACAATTCATCAATTTATTTGTAAACAATTTTATTAAAAGACTAATTATATCAGTGAAAAGTGCAGAACACACTTTCGTAAGTTCTATAATTATTTTGGAACTGATGAAATACAAAAAGTTGGCGACAAATTTTTACAAAACATCATTAAAATAATAACAACGAAATAAAATAAACAGTTTTAAGACCTTAAAACGGACTTTTCCGCACGTAGAACATCTCTATCTCGAAATTGAGTGACCGAGAAAAAATAAACCAACACATAAATGCAGAATATATGTTTTATGCGACAGTTTTACTTTTTTCAAATAGTCCACCCTCGTGCTTTCTCATCACGACTGAACAGGGTGGGGTGTGTCCTATTCACCTCAAAATCAATAGATATCGTCTGGTAGACGTCCCTAATCAGAATCAGTTGGAATCCGATCGATCCGACACGATTTAATTGAGTGATCGTGCTAACAAAAAAAATTCGCCAACTGTGCTTTCTCATGACACATGAACATGGTAGAGTGTCTTCTGTCCACCTCAAAATCAATAGGTATCGTATGGGAGACGTCCCCGATCAGAATCAGTCAAAATCCGATCGATCCGACAGGATTTAGTTGAGTTATCGTGTTAACAAAACAAATTTCTCAAATAGTCCACCGTCGTGCTTTCTCATGACCCATGGACAGGATGGGGTGTGTCTTATCCATCTCAAAATCAATAGGTGTCGTTTGGGAGACGTTCCCGATCAGAATCAGTCAAAACCCGATTGATCCGACACGATTTAGTTGAGTTATCGTATTAACAAAACATATTTCTCAAATAGTCCACCATCGTGCTCTCATGACTCATGGACAGGGTGGAGTGTGTCCTATCCACCTCAAAATAAATAGGTGTCGTCTGGGAGACGTCTCAGATCAGAATTAGTCAAAACTCGATCGATCCGACCCAATTCAGTTGATTTATCATGCTAACATAAAACATTTTCAAATAGACCGAAGGGAGGGGGTGGTGTGTGCTATCCACCTCAAGATCAATAGATGTCATCTGGAAGACGTCCCCGATCTAAATCAGTCAAAACCCGATCGATGCGACACGATTTAGTTGAGTTATCGTGCTAACAAGAAATTTTAATGCCGACGACAATGACGACACACACACACAGCAAAATTTTTTCACTTTTTCTTTACACAATTACATTACTTTTTCGCTAGTATAGTGGAGTGCGGAAAAGTAAAAATTATACGCCTACAGTTATCCTTTGTAAATTTAGCAAACACTTTGAGACTGTTTAGTTAAATCTACCTTTCAGTTTATCAACATGGATTTATTTGGTAAGTTGACAACAATCAATCTCGTAAATATTACATACTTCTTTACTAAAATATTAAACCAAGATAGCCAGGCTGATGTAATTTATAGTCTGCCCAAAGACCTTGATGGCCTCGGCTTACTCTATAATTACAAAAACTAGCTCTGGACTAATTTTATAATTTATTTTCTTTGTATTTCTCTAATAGTATACCGAATGTAACAATTATTTCAGTCAAAGGACATCGTATTTCTAATTTACAAAGCCTAATAATTTATACCCGTTCATAATTATTTGATGAATATGGCACAGAAAATTAAATTTATCATAAGAAAGAACACTTAGATCTTTAACGTTTTTACAGTGTTGTAAGACTGTGTTATTAAGAGGATAATCATATAATATTGGTTATTTTTTTAGAGTAAATCAACAGACTTTACACTTAGTAATATTTATTGAAAGCTTATTATATACACACCAAGTCGATAAGTCTTTTTAAAATTAAACAATTATGGATGTAAGTGATATTGAAGAATAACTTTAGGTCATCAGCAAAAACAAAACAATTCGATTGAGCTACAGACAAGTCATTAATGAATATAAGGAATAATAGTGGCCCCAAATTCGACCCTTGAGGCACACCAGAACCGATGATGAAGGTTTTCGATTTAACACCATTATACGAAACAAACAGTTGGTGTTGTGAAAAGTACGACTGTATTAATTGACATAAATCATTACTAAATCCAAACAGTTCCAATTTAGAAATACAAATTTTGTGATGCACCTTGTCAAACGCTTTCGGAACATCCGTGTACACTACACCGACATGACTACATAATTTGAAGCAAATTGTGTGAATTCGGACAAATTCGGAACAGTTGAACACTTTTCTACAAATCGTAAGTTTTATAAAAGGTGTCCCAACGAAAGGTAGCCGTCAAGCCCAGAGAGAGGTTTCAACTCCGGTGTCAACTGGATCTTATACGCATGAATATGAAGGACTTTCGTGAAAATTCTCTGTAATGTTGACTTTGAGAGATTTAATTGTTGGGAACGTCTTATGGATATGGTGTTATCTGCAGCCACACTTGCACTGACCGCTTCAATATTTTCAACTGAGCGTCGCTTACGCTGACGTATAGGTGTTTGTTTATCACACACGGAGCCACTTTCCCTGAATTTCGCCATTGAACGCGTTGAATGGTCCGCTTAGCAGGTGTCTCACGACGACCCATAATTGCACGTAATTTTCTTTCAGTGTCCACAATTGAACCATTACTTTCGTAATACGCTTTGACAATAAGTATGCGTTGCT
Source organism: Rosalia funebris (assembly GCA_037954035.1). Lineage (NCBI taxonomy): Eukaryota > Metazoa > Arthropoda > Insecta > Coleoptera > Cerambycidae > Rosalia > Rosalia funebris. Next base: position 18,755,594 of record JAZFAV010000039.1, on the reverse strand, counting down.
GAACAGTATAGCGCTCCATTTTGTAATGGCATACTCTCCACGTAATAACTACGAAGCATCAACTTCCAAAGCCTGCCGCAAGAGTAATGGAGGCAAGTTTAAATCTGCTACCTCTCGCTGCGATATTACTAATTATTTCTGAAGTATACCAGGTCGGATATCTACCCTTCTACTTTTTGTATCCTCAGCAGATGTCATCAATTTGTCTTCTAAAACCGTTTAATAGATTTTAGATAATAATTTGAACGATATAATTAATCAATGATAATAATAAATCGAATTGTTATTAGTTATTACAGACTATGATAATGCTAATACAAAACGGTTACATAATTTTTCTGCTAATAGCCTCATTTTTTGGGCTCGCAATTTATAGAAATGCGACGATTAAATATTGACATTATTTCACTCAGTCTTTAATTTTCTTTAGGCAATCGTATTTATGAATTTGCTGGCAGTCAAAGCCGCGAAAGAGATTGCAATAATTGGGACATCACTTGCAGACAACGTGATCGCCTCTGGAGAATTTTTCCATGGCAAATTTTAACGATCAAAGTGAGCCTAGGAAGCAAAAACAAACTTGACATCAATAACGCCTTTGACGTTCGCGTACATTATTTACAATACATTGTGTAAATCAGTTACGCGCTACGATTCCAGATTCGGACCAGCCGCAACAGCCGTTTCTTAGATTATAGCTAGTTTTATTACAGCTATTTAATATAAGATAAACAGAATATTCGGCAAATAGTCCAAGAAATCATCAACGGACTTTATTTATCATTAGCGTAAATCTTAAATTAAAATGATGGATAGTACACACACCGTCAAAAGTCTTGGACCCCCGATGTTTAGTATTAGTAAATAATTTTTTTTAAATATTGTATTTGTTTTTCAAAGTATGTGTTTTCTAAATGTATTTTTTTTTTGTAATACAGGAATAATTTTTAAATATTTAGTCAATTAAAAAACAATGAGAAAAAAATTGCAATTTTTAAATAAATTTATTATGACAAAAATTAACAAAACATATTTTTTAACAAAGTAAACTACAACTTAATAGTTAGCATGGTCTCCTCTGCTTCTCAGTAACATATTGACACGCCTGTGCAATCAAACGGTTGATAATTTCTTGAGGAATATCGTTCCATTCCTCTATTAATGCTGCAGCTAATTCTTCCGCGTTTTGAGGTGGGTTCATGCGTTTGTGAATTGGTCTAGAAACAAAATCCCATATGTTCTTAATGGGATTCATATCTGCGGAATTAGCTAGATAATCTAATCCGGTAATATATCCCTGTTCAAGTACCTATTGAACCGTTATTGCACGATGTAGCCTCGCATTGTCGTCCATGAAGATGAAATTGTCACCTAATTCGTCTCGTAAGGGATAAATTATGGGCCTGATAACACTTTCATTATAAACTTGATTTACCATATTTTGATATATGGGAATTAACGGCGTACGGCGATTGAACATTATTCCTTCCCAAAACACTACTGTCCCACCATTGTAGGAAGCAACCTCACGGGTAACATTTAGTCTCTCTTGATGACCTGGCTGTCTCCAGGTCCCTTGCCTATTGTCATCACTCACCAGTCCAAATCTGCTTTCATCTGTGAATAAGACCTATCGTCATTGCTGCAAAAGCCAATCACTTCATTCCTGTGCTCACTGAAAGCAGGCAGCTCGATGTCGTGGAAGTAGAGTGGACACCCTTAAAGACCTTAAGGACGTAAATTTACATGATGGAGTCTTCTTCGAACTGTAGAGCTCGATATAACAAGGCGAAATGTACCTCGAAAGTGGGCCTTGAGGGCTGGAGCTGAAGCATTTCGGTATTTACGGGCATTTTGAACCAAATACTGATGAACTTGCCGTTCATTTGATACTCGAGGTCGGCCACTACGTGGTCTTCTTTCCACTGTCCCTAATTTTTGATACCTATTGCACTACTCGCACAACAGAAAATCTAGGAATGACTAACATCTCGGATATCTGATGATTGGAATGTCCAGCACCATGCAAAGCAATAATTCTTGCCCTATTAAATGTAGAAACCTTACGTCCTGGCATTATAACGAAAGAAAAGTGTCAAATTCGCTTTGCTAAATATGCAATAAAACTGGCAAATATTTTAAAATAATTATAACTAATCAACAATATTTTATCTAGCAATTTATTTGATCTTGTTTGACAGTTAAATAACTCACCTTTGTTGCCTAGCAACGAAAACAAACTAAACATAGTCGAAATCTGTAATATACGTTGGGTCCAAGACATTTGACGGTGCGTATAGATATCGTTTTTAACAAGAATTTTCCCTGATACTTTCCCTTGCATTTCCCCGATTTAATCCCACTTGATTATTTTTATGGAATTATTTAATATCGAAGGTATATTGACTGCAAAAGATAATGTTGATGATTTAAAAAGTGGAATTAGGCAAGAATATAATCACCTTTGGAAATTGTTACAAAATATTAAATGAATTGCAATAGCTCCTCTATAATAATAATCATAATAATGCTTTATCGTCCAACAGAAGAATCCATTTACAGGACAAAGTGCGGAATATATGTATAACTATAACTAAAAAAATTAAATAACTAAATAAACATATTTATAAAAATAAATAAAATATATATGTATGTATAACTAAAAACAAACTATAACTCTAAATAACTTTAAACATAAATAAATAATGAATAATGGAATACTACTATACCTTTAAACATAAATAAATAGAGTAATGATGGGGTACTAAGGATCAGATGATGTATACTTAATTTTCTTTTTCTGGTTCTCAATCTTCTTTAAATAAATTGGACATTCATTGTCATATATAAAATGATTTACATCAATAACTATTTTTTATTTTTGTTTAGCCTCAATACAAGTTAAATATTTAAAATTATTATCTACGCAGGATTCGGTAGAATAGTCTGATGCGGTACACTTTAAACATTTACCTGGATTTTTGCACAATTATCAGCGTGATGGTCAAAACCACCACATTTGAAACACCTGAAGACCCCTACATAGTCGAAGACTCTACACATAGTCCAGTCAATAAAAATATAATTTTGTTGCATAATTTTCTTAAATGCTTCCGGATCACACTGAATGATAGCCATAAATTTAGTTTTCATCTTTTTTATAACTTTTACTTGTAGTCTACATTCTTCATGTAAAATTGAAGTATTTTAGTTTCTTATTAAGTTAAATAATTCATCACTATCCATATTTTCCTCTATATCTACGACTTTAATACAAGGATTTTTTAAATTGGAAGCCTTGACTTCATAATTTTTACGCAGTTTCCCTTCTGCAGCTTTCTTTTTATAATTTCTTTTTCTTTATCGATTTTACATTTTATTATAACCCCGACTTATTTTATTCCGACTTCTTTATTATTCGATTATCAGGAAATAAAGGGCTCCCAGTTTGATCTAAACTATATATTGTAATAGGTTATGCATATTTTAGTAGGTAATACTAAAAATATTACTTTTATCCCCCCTTTTTGGAGCATCCTGTATAACTAAAATATTTTGAAAACAATCAAAACGTTAACAAGATTTTTCCAAAAAATAAAATGGTTGGAATTTTAGTTTACTTTTCAACCCCACTGTATGTGACTAAATCAAAATAGTTTTTTTTATTAACTACATTTTTTGTTGCAGGTAAGCTTACATGGACCAGATAAGTTGAATAAAGGGCGATTTTGTAAGTAATGTTGGATATTGAATCATTTTTATTATTAATAAATTTGACGCAATATATTTGATTTTTCAAACGTAATAAGATTAAGGGCGCTTAGGGCTTTGATCGATTGCCCTTATAAATAAGATGTAAATTGTAGATTTTTAATACACATTTTTCAAGACTTGTTGGTGCCTGAATATGGACATATAATTTAATACCTATAATCTATGTAAAATATTTTAATTTTCCAAGATAACGTATTTTGTTTATTTTATGTACACGTGTATATTTTTGCTTCAACTATTTGGCTTCATATCGATTAGGTGTATCGTTAGTAATGACATACGTATATTCATTGCAACTAGTTTTAACGGCAATCAACGTTAGATTCCATTGATTCCAATCACTTTTCCTTGCCAACCTGATTGTGGTACTAATTTAACTTTTTTTTACTAATGTCTAGAATATATTAATATTTCTTTGTGCAAATATATTTTTCTTCAGTAATTCTGTGCAATATTTATTCTAAAGAAGCGTATTTCCGTAGCAAATTAAAATATTTTCTGTATTTGATAACAGTGACTTAATTTTCCATAAAACACTATACACTACACTCGATGTGCGTTTCGCCAACAAAGTTAGCATCATCTGGAGATGATTAAAACTCTAATTAAGATAACTAAGTCAGTGTTATCTTCACACCAAAGGTTCCAATCTACTCCAGTATGTATTTAATATTTTTTAATATTAATGTTAAAAGTACATACTCTATATTAAAATAAAATCTTATGGCAATATGCGTATAGCAGAAAATGTATTAAAAATGGATTAATTCGACTTTAAATCAAAGTACCTACGTCGATTCAAATATCTCAAGTCTACGCGACGGCATCTCGGATGCCGCAAAGATTTCCGAGTGTAACGCCACTCATGCAGTACTCGTGGCGCACATTTATTAAGGAAGTAAATAAAAAAAAACCACATGGTTGCCACATATCCGAGCATAACTAACACAATACAAAGCTGCAATGACATATTTTAAGGACAAAATTATAATTCTATCGGTATTAATTTACTTCTAACGTCTATTGACATTGATAAAAATGCATACCAAATTCTCAGATCGGTGTCTTAAATTATTTAGCTAGAAAGGCGAGATTAATGTCTGCACACTTTGTCTGAAGATCTCTTTTGACCTTTGTTTTTTATTTAAATATTCAATTAAAATATTTACGTCAGTTTTAAGACCACTCGGGTGTTAAATTAATTTAGCTAATCCGAAAATTAAACCCCGTTCGCGTTACCATCTCTGGCATTGTATTATTTTTGTATTACCTTCGTTTTTGGGTTTTGAAAAACATTTTTTGTATGATAATGTAGGGGAGTGGTATTAAAATCTACACTACTTATACTAATATCAAAAAAAAAAAATTGTTATATATATTTTATTTAATATACACTCCTGGACAAAATTAACGCATCATCAAAACTTTTCATTGTTTCTTATAACCTTTCGAAGTTTTAAATTCTTAAACATTTTATGTAGATCGCCTAGGATATCCTCTGTCACTATTGATAAACAATTGCAATTGTTTGACAGATGTAAAGAGACATTTTGTAATTGTTTGTTGATAATACATTTAAAGCTGTTTAAAGTGATTTGTTAAAGGCAATAAATTCAGTTACGCTAGTGTTTCTTTTTTAAACTGAAAGTCATTTGAATGGATGAAACACTTTGTCCAGTACACTTAGAATAGAAGAAATGACGCAGTGAAAGCAGTAACTCTGATTCATGAAGGTCGTAGCCAGCAATATGAGGCTAATTTGTTAGGGGTTAGACAATCAACAATTAGTGGAACCGTTAAACGCCTCAATGAACTTGGAAGTTGCTGTATAACCCCAAGACAAAGTCGGAAGAAGTCTACAGATGCAAGAAATGAGCGATATCATGCATATCACCTTAAGAAACTCTTCTTCTCTTCTTTATGTTTTCCACATACTTCTTTTCTCGCCGACTTTCTCCAATACTTCTTCGTTTCTAACCCTATCAGTCCACGGTATTCTCATCATTCTTCGGTAACACCACACCTCAAAAGCTTCTAATTTATTCCTACTTGCTTCCCCTACCCTCCAGGTTTTGCAACCGTATAGTTCCGCGTTTTCAAAAATCTCTTCCTTGTTTCTAAGTTTATTGCCCCCGAGCATAAAAGTGCTTTCTCTTTATTAAAAGCTACTCGACCCTTCTTCTTATAGGCGCTATTCTTTGTTTTATATATTTATCGCTTCTTCCATCCCAATTTATTTTACTTCCTAAATAAGTGAAGTCTTTAACTTCCTCCAATCTTTCATTATTAATTTGTACTTTCGTTTTTGCTCTGCTCTCGCGCCCTCTGCACTTTAACACTTTAGTTTTGTTTTTATTCACCCTCATTCCGTATTCCTCTGTCAACACTGCCTCCATTTCGTTCAACGCTGATTCTAATTCCTCTTTACTATACGGAATATATTCATGAATGCACATTTGTACATAGAAAACATCGTAGAAGAACATGCGATGTCATTTGCCCCATTTGTCGGGGGACAATTTAATTTTTATGCAGGATAAGGGCTCCACGTTGCTAAAGAGATACTGAACTGCCTTCGATTTGTGAATGTTCCAATTATGGACTGGTCAGCAAGAATCCCAGATACAAACCCCATAGATCATCTATGAGATGCTCTAAAACGATCAGCTAGACGCCACATATCTCCATCTATGAGTCTTAGGGAACTCGAACAAGTCGTTCTTGTCAAATGGGAGAATATTCCCCAGGAATTCATTCCCCACTTGATCAATAACATACTCAGATGAATGGAGGCAATGATAAGAGCTAGAGGAGAATCTACACACTACTAAACTCAAATTCTTACGATTTAATTTCAATTTTTTTCTGAAGTTTTTCATTAACAAAATTTTCATTGAATTTCACATTAATGACATTGCTGTTCCTTTTTGTTATTCATTAATGTTTTTCCCCGATAATAGCATTCTAACTTATTAAACATTAGTTGAAGTCATCAGTTTTGTCCAGGAGTTTAGTAAACGTTTTAATATTTTAATATAACGATATTTAAAACTTAAAAACTTGCCTGATAATTCTATCGATATTTAAAATATATTTTATTGCGACCTTACAGCTGAAAAACGTGCTCTTAATTAGGCCGTCTGCACCTACGACGTGTCGCATTTCACGTGCCCGAGTACTCCATACATATTTATGACGTAATGTCTTGTTTTTGCTCGGATTATTTATGACTTTTCGTACGCCAGGCACGACCGTGTTAACAATTATTTCCTGTAGCTTCTTCCTCACTTCCGTTCTTCCTCATAGTCGAACAAGAATGTTAAAAAAAGTCAGGCACGTAGTCCCCATTCGTTAAAAATAAATACACATTTAAAGAGGTGAACGTATACCAGTTGGATTACGTATACAGGATAGTGCAGAAGTGTGGACCTAAGTTCATGTTTGTCTGTATTGCTTTAGAAAAAAAAAACGGCAAAAATGTCAGTCAGTACGTCACGAGTATTGTTTTTAATTGTGATCTTGTTTCGTATCACTAGGGCGTACTGTTGTACCACATCTGTTATTATAGCCTTAAGGGTTGTGAAATAAACATTGGTGTTTACTTCAATACATAGATTTATTAAAACTAAGTACAGAACAAGAGGTTCTGTGCTTAAGAAGTCTGCGTCGAAGATTACTTCCACAATACTTTCCCAATCGAGTGGATATGAAGAGAGCTGAATAGACCAGAGACAAAATCGAATGACTACCAAATTTTCCTGATTTAAATCCACTGGGCTTTTTCGTAAAATCGTTTAAGAAATGTAAACAGACGACAATGTGTAGTTGTGTTATGATTTTCCTTCATTTACATACTATTATGTTGGTTAAATGTGCCTATAAAATGGAAGACAACAGATTATTCAGTGTCCGTTAGAGAATCTAGTACGACAAAATACGTACTACATTCAGGACAAAAGACATACTGACCACAAGTTATAGTATTCAGATATAATAGTAATGACAGTAATAGTAATGACACTTCCCGGAACGTTGGATATAAATATTTTATAAAGCTTTCAATGACTGCGACAACTTTCCATGTCTTATCGTTATGTATCATTCATAGGAGCCGAGAATTGTGCATGAATAATAGGAACACGAAATTTAGACAATCGCTATCTCTGACGATACGTAGACAGTGATTAATTGATAAAATATTGATATAAAATAAATAGGAGACACGTACATAGGTACAATTTCTCATAGTAAATAGAAAGCCATGTCATTAGAGTTGAAATCATAAAAAAACCCATCGATTGCGTGGCGATGGGTGACTTTCGTGGATGTGGATAGTCACTTATTTCATTGTGGGTTCACTTTGACGTTGAAGGTATTCCCTTTTTGTAATAGAAACTTACTATGTAACTATATGTGAGGGATTTCATAGTCGTTAGCTGATGGAATTGAAAGAATACTTTTCAATAGGTTTTCACTTAAATTAACTAGGACATATTGTATCTAACGGGATCAGTAGTTACCCCATTGTGTTTTTCTTCTTCATACTCGTCTCATTCTTCGTGCTTGTCTCATTCTTCCTATCGGTCTTCTTCTTCGTATTCGTCTTCCAATTCTGAATCTTCTTCTATCGCCCTTTTTTGAGCCCCGTTAGGGTTAAACTGAATGTTTCAAGTAACTACCTCAAGAAGTAGATGCTAATTTAAATCCAGTTAGGTTTTTTTACTTATTAGGATATAAAAAAATTGGAGCGGATTTTTATTCTACTCAGGTTACTTTCGAAGCGCATTAATGCAATGCTTAATGAAATAAGATAAAAACAAACAAAGAGATACATAAACGCGATTAAATTGTTTTCAAAAATTATTCCCAAAACACCATTCTTATATAACAGATGCTGGAGTTGATTAAACGACTGATCCAACTCACTTGAAAATGTAACCGAGACTATTTGATTACATTTTCACTAACACAGTGACCAATTTTCATTTCTACAACATCTAGAAAATCCCCTAGATGACTTTTTGCTCAACTACCAGGTCTATACTTTAGTCCAAGCGAAGGCTGGTCCAACTCACATAGAAACGTAATCCAGACCGTCTGATTAAGTTTTCAGTAAAACAGTGACCGTATTTTCATTTTCAAATTATCTAAAGAAACTAATAGGTGATTTTTTTTCTAATTACCACATCCATAGTTTAGTCCAAGTAATTAAAACTAAAGGGAACAGTTCAGCATCATATTCCTTCAAAACGGAATTTTGTCGACAAGCAATTGCTTCTATTAAGGGCTTTAAGTTAACATCAGCAGGATGGAGCAGGTGCTCCATAGTACCAGAATGTACCTAATTAGGGGCTTTTTACTGTGACATCCATGATTCTCTTGCTTAAATCACCTCGGCCAGTTCTGGTAAGGTTTTGGTAAAATAAAACTGGGACAAACTCTGACAATGTTTGAGAAATCGAACAATTATATTCAAATATTACGTGTAAGTAATAAAAGGATGCACATAAAGGGCTGGTGTAATAAAAGTGCTAGTTGACATTGAAAATTATTTACAACGCACTTTTCAGAACAAATTCTGATTCATTTTGAAGGTGGAGGCAGTTAATAATGATAAATAATAGAGAGGGCTGAGGACAACTCCTTGCGGAACACCAGTGACGAGTTTCTTTTTAATTTAAACTCTTTACGTATTATAAAGAGCTTGATAACAACGGTTTAAAAAAATGAAATTTATCAACGTATTAAGTAAAATCAAAGAGTCTAACCCAAAAATCTGGATACTTCTGATATTATTTAAACAGTTAAAAAATAATAATAATGTTAAACAAATGCTATATTTAACATAAAATATAAAAATTGATGACAAATACGTCAAAAGTTACTATGTAGTAAATACACATTACCCTAACATGCACCTGGATCAATATAAAACCAACATTCACGCAGGTAATCCATATAATCTATGTAATAGTTTAATTTTATTGTATACCTTCCTCACTATCGTGTCTATGCCAATGGCCGGTTGCCTTATACCAGTGCAATATGCAGTGTCACTCTTTATAACGTATTTCCGTTATCTCATATTTACTTAGCGTAATTGTAATGATCATTTTAATATGTATAAGGCAAATAGATGATTAGTAAAACCCAATTGGCGCCAAATAAGAGTCTGTTAACTATAAAATTATAGAAACTTTGGATGCAACAACAAAAATAATTTTTCACGAATCAATTTTCTACGAACGCCAGTTTTCTACACGAAGCGATTAAAACTCAATTTTAATCTGACGATGATAACTTGGTTGACGAAACGCACGTCGAGTAACGTGTAATTTTTCGGTGTTTATGGAAATCTAGTCTCCTATTTTTGGGAATATATAAAAGCTCTATATATTTCGCGAAAAACTGTCGGATTCGTCAAATTTTATTTTTTATTGCGCATGTTTGAAGATATAATTAATATATACAGATTAATAAATATAGATCTGATAGCAATAAAAAACATTATCAATTGTTAAGGCTACTGTCAGGCAGCCAACGGTGCACAATTTGAACATTTAATTTACCTACCTTGTACACGAATCACCCTGTATGTATTAATTATATTTAAAAAATGCTCAACTAAAAATAAAATTTTACGTGTTCGAGTTTTCCCAAAAGTTATTCCTTGAATTTTTAATTCAGTATTTTGCTTTAAAAAAAAAAAAATCCACAGGAATAATTGGTAGGATTGTGCGAAAAACTAATAATTTTGTTATAAAAGGCAATGAAGGATTTGGAATCAACAAGTATTTTACTCAAAATTTATCAAAGTAAAAAATACACATTGCTGACCAAGTTTGCAATTATTTTATGGCAAAATGCGTTACATTAGCTACAATTTTCTTGCATTATATTAGCTACAATTATAATAGACTAGACACGAAAATTAAGGGATGTAAAAAATACTAAACTTTTAGGTGATTTTTAAAGGGCTGTAACCTGGAGAAAAATTGTCGCGAAACAATTTAAAAAAAAGCAAATTGAAGCTCCAAGTTTCTAATTTTCACATCTTGAGATAATTTTTTCCAGATCTTGAAAACTAGAAATTCAGAATTTTTCTACCATCGGTAGTTTTTGAGTAATCATTAGAAAACTATCGGAAAAAAAATCTAAAACTGTTTGCTTGGCTTTCAAATGGTCCACGGACTTCAATACATTTCTTTTCAGTGATTTCATCATAAATGTTTTTTAGATAATTTTATCCTCTTTAATTTGAGCGGTCTAAAAGCCTTCGATGATGTTTTGCTGAGTTATCGTCGTTCAAAGCAAAAAAAAATCACTTTGATAAGATCCGAAAACTATAAACTTGGAGCTTCAATTTGCTTTTTGTAAAATTGTTGTGCGACTATTTTTCTCCAAATTACAGCTCTTTGAAAATCACCTAAAAATTTGGATTTTTTTACATCCCTTAATTTTTGTGCCAAGTGAAGTGTAAATGAACTTTCTCTCAGTGGATTGCTAACAAGTAAAGGAAAGTACCACAAATAAGTTATGAATTGTGTACTTAAAAGATAAAAACCTGTCTTTCAATAAAAACAACGTTGATTAGTGTAAACATTGATGAAACATATTTTTTGGTGCTGCCGATACGTAAGTACAAGCAGGCGTTTCAGCAAATTTCCAATTAAATTATGTGAAAATGTACTGCGATCAAAGTAAATGTGGGCGCAGCCATATTTCTTTCAATTCAATTATAACAGGAAACCTTATTGCTCTTACTGAAATATTTCATTAATATATGTAAGTGACTACTCCTAATACACTTAAAAACGTGTTTGGTAGTAATCTGGGTCCCTTAGGTTCCGCGTCCGGTCCCACTTAGGGTATTAGAGGTCAACGAAATGTGGTACGGCCTCTTCTTCGTTTTGGTGCCGCGGTATGCATTATCGTGGTACGCTTTGTTAAATGTTAATTTCATCTTAATCAGGACGCACTTGACTCGGTTTTTTCCATTATTAGCTTATCCGAATACCCCAATTAAAAATAAATCTGTCTACGTTTAGAACATTATACGGTGGGCGTCGAAATTAATAAATAAATTCACGTTTGTAGATGTGCGGTTAGAAATAGACAAAAACATTTTTAGTTCCTTAACACTTTAGAAAGTAAACTACAAATAACATAATAAATGGTCAGTTCATTCAAGTGGGTTATTAATGATATTATAACATATCTACATCCGTAATAAAATAATTAAAACTTAATATCATGGTGCATAAATACGTGCGGGAGAAAATATTACAATTAATCAATCTGCTTTTTGGAAATATGTAAACTAGAAGGAATTTATCTAGCCTGCTTAAGAGTATGGTATACAGAGTCTTTCAATAGGGACGGTCGAAAACAACCGCTTTGATAAATAATCAGCCAACACCCGTACGTCACCGAAATGCAAGGTCTGCTGAAAACATCGCTGCTGTGCGATATTTGTACGAGATGTTTGCGAAGTGTACGGGAAAACTCGAAGCAGCCAATGTCTCGTCATTAACAAGAACTTGGCCTTTCTGCCACTTCAACTTGGCGAATTTTGCGTCGGGACTTGTGTCTGCACCCGTATAAAATCCAACTGACCCAGGAACTTAAGGTAAACGACCCTAGACAAGGCCGTGTGTTCGTTGAGTGAGCTCTGGAGTAGTTGGAAGTTGACCCAAATTTCGGAAAAACTCGTCTTTAGCGACGAGGCCCATTTTTGGATGATTTTGGATGTGAACTAGCAAAATTGTCTGATTTGAGACGATACTCATCCATACGAGATACACCAGCACCAAATGCATCCCGAGAAAGTCACCGTTTGGTGCGGATTTTGGTCTGACGGATTCATCGGTCCGCACATTCAAAACGAAACTGGCATTGCCAAAACTGTCAACGGCGAGCGCTACAGATAGAAGATAAGCAACTTCTTGTAGCCTAAACTGCATGATATGGATACCGACGACATGTGGCTCCAACAGGACGGCGCTACGTACCACACAGCCCATGCCACGATGGACATTCTGCACGAGTGATTTGAGGGCATAGTTATCTCGCGCAGCGGCGACGTGAATTGGCCATCAAGATCGTACGATTCAACGCCTTCAGACTTCTTTCTTTGGGGCTATCTTAAATCGCAAGCCTATGCGAATAAACCGCAAACAATTGATGTCCTCAAAGTCACACGCGACGAACACCACGAACGCCATCAAATTCAGCCAGATTTATACGACAAAGTCATCTAAAATTTTTAAATCCAAGCAAAACCACACACAACTTGTTTTATTTACGTTTAAAAATCGAGTGTCCTTATTGAAAGACCCTTTATAATGCCAAACCTGTAGAATAGCGTAATAAATAAAATAATGCATTAATAAAACATCTATGAATTGCAATCATTAAACGGACTATCAAATGGCCTTGTAGAACTCTTGATTTTATCTCTTTGCCCTATGTTCTATGAAAATATTCAATTAATCACAAAGAAAGACTCCGTATTTGAAAAGAAATAGTAATAACAGGAAATGGAACTGATTTCGCAGGAAAACATCCGCAATGTTTTGGATGAATAATCGTTAAAAATTGTCTACAACTATTTTTTATGAAGACACTGATAGATTAAAGTGTTCTTGAATTGACCAGAAAGTCTCCGTGTTTGACAAGAGATAATAATAGCAGGAATGACTAATCTCGCAGGAAAGCATCCGGGAAGTTTTGGATGAACTGTTGTTAAAAATTGCATTCTGTTTGAACAAATCAGATTTCTGTCAGATTATTTCTTTTATTTTATCAGTTTGCTTTTTGTGATATTATTCGTGTATATGTCAAGCTAAATTTATTGAAAAGGGTTGATTTCCAACGAAACATCACAATAAAAACATTGTAAACTGAAATAAAAATATTTCAGACATACATCTCTATCTTGAAATGAGTGGTCGAGAAAAAATAAACCAACACATAAATGCAGCATATGTGTTTTATGCGATAGTTTTACTTTTTTCAAATAGCCACCATCGTGCTTTCTCATGACCCATGGACAGGGTGGGGTGTGTCCTATCCACTTCAAAATCAATAGATATCTGGTAGACGTCCCTACGAATCAGAATCAGTCGAAACCCGATCGCACGATCACTCAATTAAATGAGTGATTGTGCCAACAACAACAAAAATTCTCAAATAGTTCACCATTGTGCTTTCTCATGACCCATGTACATGGTAGAGTGTGTTCTATCCACCTCAAAATCAATAGGTGTCGTCTGGGAGACATCCCCGATCAGAATCAGTCAAAACCCAATCTCCAAAACTCAACTAAATCGTGTCGGATCGATCCGACACGATTTAGTTGAGTTATCGTGCTAACAAGTTTAAAATGCCGACGACAATGACACACACACTGCAAAAATGTTTTATAAAACCTTTTTTTATTTTTAAGCCTAAAAACGAAAAATAAACCCAAAAATTTTTTTTTCACTTTTTCTCTACACATTACTTTTCCGGAGTGCGAAAAAACAATAAGCACAATCAACATGGACAACGCTACCCATCTCATAGTCTCCACAGCCCAATTTCAATCTAACACTGTACTAGAAACTAGTGACCTTTAACCCTGAATATTAGAAAAATAATTCAAGGGCAACTTCATGAAGTTATGTTATGATATTAACTAAAAAGAAAAAAGAAAGAAACGTGTATATAAGCCATTGTGTAAATATTTATTTCATACAAGAAATAATGGAAAAAGAAACTGAAATCGGTTAACGTAATTCAACCGAGGTTTTTTTGCTGCCTGTATATTTAATTTTAATCATACTATGAATACTTTGACCTAGAATAATGAGTAATAATTATATACTTTCTGATCAAACAATTGTTCGGCTGTTTTTCTGCTCCTCTGAATCATAACAAGAACATGTACGATAATAACTACTGAAAAATTGCTTTACGGAAAACAGCTCCACATTTATCTGTCATGGATAGATACAATTTGCATTAGAGAAGTTGAAAATATCATAAATCCGTTCCCGTTACTCAATAATAATAAAGTGTATGTAATGAATGCAGGGCATTTTTCAATACCGTCCATTATTCGTACGAATATAAAGAAACTCTTTATTCCAAATAAACAACTAATAGATCTATTGTTAGTGCTAAATATTTAGCTATAACGTAAATATTGAATCTCCTTGTATAAATGTGGTGCCACGTCTTTTGGTGATACAATAAACAATTGAGGCACGAATTTAAATACATATATTTTAATCACGGTTACAAATAGTACTGTTAATTTTTAATAAAACACAATTTTGGATATTTAATTTTAGAGAAAAAATGGTCGCTTGTAAAACCGTTGATATTTTCTGCCTTTAATCTCCAAGAAAATTTTCCGGTTTTAATTTTATATTTTCAACTATGTACATTTTAGCAGATAATAGTAAGGTTTATCCATTTATTTAATTTAAAATTTTGTATTTTTCTATTTAATTATAATTTTATCTTATGTTATTATATGCGTATAGGGTATTTATATTATAATCGGTATATACAGGGTGTCTTATTTGGAACTATAGGATGTGATTTGTGAATAAAACTAATAATATTTGACGACCTAAGGTTTTTTATTCTTCAACATAAAATGCAGAGGATACGACTATAAATGGAAAAGAATATCATTCATATGGCTGTCTCGATTCATTATGTCACTGATTTAGCAAAATTATCTATAACACGGGCACATAAAACTGGCTCTATTCCCCGAATAACCCGTTGAACGTTTGCTTTGAGGTCATTGATTGTTGCTGCCTGGGTAGCGTACATAACCCCGAAGAGAAAAAGTCCGGTGGTGTTAAATCACGTTAAGCATGGTCTTGCAGGCCACTTGATGTCAGCATTCCACAAAACAACATTATCAGGAAATTTGATATGCAACAGAGTTATGACTACACATGCTGTATGACACGTTGCACTATCTTGCCGAAACCACATGTTGTTCAAGCTCAAATAATCAATTTGGTGGAAAAAGACATTGTTTGACATGTCACGATAGCGTTCCCCATTTACTGTGATAGCATTATCAGCGTCAATTTCAAAAAAGTATGGGCCAATTACTGGACCACTCCAAAATGCGAACCAAACCGTGCACCTCTGTGGATTAATTTCTTTTTCGTAAACAGCGTGCGGATTTTCAGCACCCCAAATTCGACAATTTTGTTTGCTGACGTATCCGTCAAGATGTAAATGTGCTTCATCGCTGAACAAAATTCTGTTGCAAACATCAGCATCGCCTTCTTTCCGCCCTAACACCCAATTAACAAATGTATGACGTTGTAAATTTTAGAAGATGTAACTGTTAGATTAAAAATCGTACTTGGTGCATAAATGCTTCTCACCCTTTATATACAAACATCTTTCCATATTTGGAAAAGAAACTTATTTCATGCAAATAAACACACATGTGTTCACGTTTCAAAAACCAAAAACAAATGCCAAATTATTTTAATGTCATATACCTAATGTATCATAAAAAAGTGTTATGGGAAGTTTGAGCCATCTTACAACATCTAAGATGTAAAGAGATATTCGTCGACGATTCGAGTTACGTTGATTTAGCCAAACATCTTACCAAAAAACGAGAGATACATGGATGCTGCTTGCGCCACCCTTGCTTATATTTTGTCTCATAACCACGAAAATTTTCACATCACACTGTATTCTGCCCCGTTTTAGTCATTTGCCCAACAACCCTAGATGGTTTTTGACCTGAATATAATTTGGCGCGGTGTTTCGCGATATTTTTGGTCCTTTCGGGCACACATAAAGAAACATGGTTTCAACAAAATATTTTGCATACCAGGCACACATTATTAAATACGTCATCCTCTTTTACATAATGTGACATAGGGCTAGAATGGACCAACTTGGTTTTACCCGATGGTTTTCAGATAAAATTGACATTGGTTACTTTCTTACTTGACAGACTATAACCATGGTTTCGTAAATTAAAACAGCTCAGGTTAGCAAATAAAAAAACATTTCAATTATTGTTGTTTTTGGTGTTTCAAATTACGCATTTTCTCATAAACGATTTTGCTTAATTAGGCTGATTTTTCGTCTCCAGCTTATCAATTACACCCATTACAATTACTAATACGCCATCCTCTTCCGTAAACCTATCCTGTTAGCATAAAAAAGCCATCAGATCTTGATAAATGACTACGTTCGACCCCAGAGACAGGAGGAAGGTAAATCTGACACCTAGACGTGTCATTAACTGATTAGGCTACAAAAATATATTAATCCATTAGAAGTATCCTTGCATACAGCACTTGTGAGGCGGATCTGAATTAACACCCGGTAAAGCAGCGGTGTTTGGAATAACAATAAATTGTCTGACGTTTTACAAATAGTCCTGGCAAATAAATACGTTTTCTTAAATATTTACACGTATCAGATTTACGATCTGGGCGATGGAAATTCGTGTGGAAGCGAATGAGCTTGAATTTCGTTACTGTCGAAGTAAAAGCGATAGTTGATGACAAAAAAGTTCGGAATAAACGTAAACAACTGAGATGTATACAGAAAAACGTTTATACAGTTTGATCGAACGGTTAACAACTCCACTGGGTCGAACCGTGTTGTGTTCATTGTCGTAAATTTTATACAGCGTGAGATGTTTCGCATTTTAACACGTGGCAACATCGCATAGGTTTTTTTTTTTTATTTTCAATGCATCGGTTTATTAGTTATCATCAAGCTGCATATTTTACCTCGTACTCATAAAAGCGTTACCCCTGGACCATTTGGCATTTCTCAACAAAAATTATCGAGTGATCGCTCCAGTTTCACAAGCAGCCACGTTGAAGAAGGCGAATATTATTTCATCTTCAACAGGACGAATTTATTTACTTACTCAATGATGACTAGCTGGTCGTTGGGTTGGCCAACAGAATGACCGAATGACCACCTGTTCCCTGATCTAATTCCTCTAGGTTTTTTCGTAAACTTGTGCGTTGGACCAGGCGGAGACACGAGAAGAGACTTTAATTTGATTTTTTTTAATAAAAAACGTTATTAGTCCTATATTTTAATTTTTAAACGTGTAGTTCAGTATTACCTTATCTCTAGAATCAATAACACATTTACACGTTATTGATAGTCTCAGTATGGCAGGCGTTACTTCAAAATGATAATATATGTAAGACGGGTGTACTCCATTTCATGGCCATCTTTGGCCAACATAATTTTCGATATAGGTATTTTTACACACTGTCGCCTACATTCTCACAGAAGCTGACAGTAATTTGGTGACATTTTTCATAAGAATCATGAAACGTGAAATAGTTTCTGAACTGCAGATGCAGTTAATTAAAGTTCTAAGTTCTTCTAAATAACAGGTTTTGTTACTTCTTCGTCTTGTATATATCACTTTGTTTTTAAATATGTCGTCACTTTTGAAAACATATGATGATAGTAAGAGACTATATCTAATACTCCTATACTCTCTTGTCCATAGTCTTCCACAAAGCAGACGCAGAAATCTATCCTGCGGGTTTTTGGTCGAGGAATATCGACTTGTTTGTATACCCGTTGTCTCTGTATTTTGAGTAAAATTGTCTTCAAATGGTCTTAATACCTTTATTGTCGTTCGAACTTCATGGTTGGTTGCGATTTATGTAGAAAGAGAATTTTTTTTCTATTTAACCATATATGGACATGTGTAAGACTCTGACAGCTGCCAAGAATTTGGCGAAATTTTTTGAAATGTGAGATAATTTCTGAACTGTTTTGGAAACAGATGATAGTACGGAGAAACTAAATCTGGTTAATACTTAGAATGTAATATTCTCCTGTCATAGTCTTCTGCAAAGCAGACGCAGAAACCTGTCCTGCTGGTTTTTGGTCGAAGAAAATTAGCGTCCTTGCATACTTTTGATTATTTTTTGGTCTCTGTATCGTAATGATCGATCCATGTGCATCTATAGTTACAGTACTTCTTTAAAGCCGAGTACTCATATGCGCTCCGTATCTGTATCGTGTATTGTAACGGATACTGTAACATATTTTTGTAGTGAGTACGTCTGACTATGATATAAGCGAACAGGTACAATAACTGTTAAGTTACATGATACAGATACAGATACGGAGCGCATATGAGTACTCGGCTTAAGAGTAATTCTCTAAGAATTATCTTTAACCGACGCGACACAAAGGAATTCAAAAGTGATGCCGTTGTCATTTTTAATATAACTATTATGGCAGTTTTCGGGGTGTAATTTATGGCGGGGTGTATGTAGTGAAATGAGACTAGTGATTATGTTGTTGCTGGCTACGTTTATTAAGGATAAAATAAATAAATAGCGAGCAAGCTAGTGCCGAAAGTGGACACAATGTTTCGGGGCGAGATGCGGGAATTGAATTATTTAAACTTATCGCAAAAGCCGATGGCCTGGCCGTTAGCCAAGCCTGAGATGATCGCATTTTTACCTCTAATAAACAGATGTGCCCTGGTTCAGAGAACTAGCTAATATATTATATAAGGGTTTCTACTTTCTAATATTTACAACACTTACAACTAATATATATAAAAACCCATCACGGCTGTCAATAGGCGTATGTGGAACCATGTGTGCCCACATTATTTTAAGATCATAGCCAGATAGATGTCGAGAAACGCAGTCACTATCCCTTAATTCCATTGAACGGAAAAATATTTTCAACGATCCATATATGTGCACGTCTTCCCATATACATATGCACTGTTAGCGATGCATCGAGAGCTAGAAAAATAGACTACCGTCATCCTGAAAGGAGCGTTTATTTCAGTTCCAAGTAAGACTGTCGCGATAAACATCCTTACGTTGATTTGCGTATTTATCTCCCAGAAATACCATTCGGGACGAGTAAGTAGATGTAAACGAAAATCTCTTAATTTCCGTTAAGCTCATTGGTTTATCGTGTTATTTGTTGACGTACGATTGTGACATTTACAGCCGTGAAGTGTAAATCGATCGGAATGAACGTAATTGGGCTTGGAAGAGATGCGTAGAGACATGGGCGCGATAGTCCGGGGTTAGTCCAAAAAAAAAAAAACGTCTCAGTATCTTGCCGTTGGACAACTCTCAAACGTATTTCCCGAATGACGCGTTGAATGTTTACTTTCAGATCATCGATTTTTGCTGGCTGGGTGGCGTACACTTTTCCCTTTGACATAACCTCAAAGAAAAAGTCTAGTGGTGTTAAATCACATCATCTTGCAAGTCAATTCATGTCAGCATTCTGCGAGACAACATAGTCAGGAAATTTGGTATGCAACGGAGTCATGGTTGCACGTGCTGTGCATCTCTATGGATGCATTTCTTTTTTGTGAACAGCATGTGGACTATCAGCACCCCAAATTCGACAATTTTGTTACCTGACGTATCCGTCAAGATGAAAATGTGCGTCATCGCTGAATAAAATTTTGTTGCAAAAATAAGCTTCACCTTCTTTCAATACTAACGCCCAATTAACAAATGTACGACGTTGTAGATGATCTGTGACTTTTAATTATTATGTCAACTGAATTTTGTATGCTGACAGATGCACATCTTTCTTTAAAATCAGATGCGTGGTAGCTCTTGACAGATTCAGTTGTTGTGCACGACGTCGAAATGATATGTTTGTATACTCCCGTTTTTGTATTACTGCAGCAATATTTTCATCTGACCGGCCACGATGAGGACGTATTGGTGTTGCATTATCAATAACAGAAGAGATATTATATAGAAGAATAGAATGTAAGCTCTTCATATTTATTTGATTAAGTTACGAACTGTTAATTCTGTGGGGGCTTCATTTTGTCCTAATTTTGCCCGAATTTTTGTTAATGCAACTGTAAATGATCAGAAGAATATGTAAGCATGATTTTGAGTAGTCGAAAATTAAAACCATTCACGGTATCAACAATCAACTACACAGATGTCACTGACTTCAAAAACTGGTGGCCAAAATATCATAAAAAAGACCTGTAAGTCTGTGGTTCAAGGACGTACTGAAACCTTTGCTATTTCGTCATACAATCAGTTAATCTACAACAGCTCTACGCCAGGTTATATTTCAACCAGTTGTTATATTGGAGGACTTTCCACGAATACGTTCAAACTACTGAAGCCTCACGTGAACCCAACATTGCCCAATGAGTCACCCTACAAGATCCCATTGGCAATCAATGGGAAGAAGATTAATGATATAAAAAAAGTGATGCAGTACATGAGTGGTGAAATCCTAGAGTTTTACTACCATATTACGTCTTGGGAGACAACCAACGAAGAGCAGCAGGAATAAATATAATAATCAATACAGTATAACACTATGAATACCATTAGTAATAAACAAAGTTCTTAATAACAGCGTTTTGGTGTCTTTTTTTACGTTTAAAAAAAATGAGTGGAAAAACAGTATAACTGAAAAAAAATTGTTTTGACACCCAGCTTGTTCTAATACTGTATTTATAAATCTTTGTTCACATTCGTATAGATGATGTCATCCTCTACAACTCTTCTGTACATCTAATTGTTGTGACATGTATACTTTTCCCACAAAACAGATTTTAGCGTTTTTCTCAAAACTAAGATTTTGGAGTTATATGGTTATTCCACTCAGCGATTCAATTCCATATCTACGTTTATATACATATATACGTGGGTCCTGGAATGTACATTACTGATCCGCAAAAAATAAATCTTTTCAGTTTTAGATTTCAGTTTTAAAAAGCTCGCTTAATAACAGACTTATGAATAAGCACTTTTTGGTTGCCGATCGTCCGGACTAACAACGAAAGATAAACAAAAGAAGTTAATGAGCCCGATGCGGTGGCTCGAACTGCTTACGTCTATGGAGAAAGCGTATTTTGGTTGGGGTATGACTCAGTAAAATAATAATTAGCCGCCGTTAAATGTGTATGTTTAGTTTTTTATATTTCGTTTCGGAAATAAACGAAATAATTGCCGTACTTTTGATCTTAAATATTGTAATCAACGTAGTCCGTACGTAAATATATCCAAAAAAATTCCTTCAATTTTTCCGACCGTGATATAACGTAAGATTATTTATGTAGCACGTCAAAGAATTCCGAAATAATGATTGGAATTTTATAATGAGTGTTCGAGTTGTGAAAATGGCAATTATCGCAGTGATTTTTTTCTTTTTTCGTCTGAAAGTACGTTGGTATTAATTAAAAAGTATTTAATGTGAATGCTATGTAGATAACAAGGAGATAAAGTTAACATTGTTTAAAATATTAAACAGGTAAGGCAAATTGAAGGATCTTTCAATAAGGACGCTCGATTTTTAAATGTAAATAAAACAAGTTGTGCGTGAGATATCCACTTAATTTTTTTTTTATTTGGAAGAATATTTTATGGCATTAAGTATGGAGTAGAACGTATTCGAGAGGTCCAGTTTTCCATGACTTTGTCGTGTAAATCTGGCTAAATTTGCTGGATGGCGTTCGTTATGTTGACTTTGAGGGCATCAATTGTTTGCGGCTTATTCGCATAGACCTGCAATTTCAGATATCCCCAAAGAAAGAAGTCTAAAGGCGTTATATCGCACGATCTTGGAGGCAAGTTTACGTCGCCGTAGCGCAAATAACCATACCCTTAAATCGCTCGTGCAGAAAGTCCATCGTTACATGCGCTGTGTGGCACGTAGCGCCATCCTGTTGGAACCACATGTCGTCGGTATCCATATCATCCAGTTTAGGCCACAAGAAATTGTTTATTTTCGATCTGTAGCGCTCACCGTTGATGGTTATGGCAATGGCAGTTTCGTTTTGGAAGAAGACCAATATCCGTACCAAAAGTGACTTTCTCGGGATGCAGTTGGTGCTGGTGTTTCTCGTGTGGATCGGAACCGTCTCAAATCCGACAGTTTTGCTTGTTTACATATCCATTCATCCAAAATTGGGCCTCGTCGCTAAAGATAATTTTTTGGATCCAGAGCCCAATTAGCGAATGGCTAATTGGGCTCTCGGCGTTGTATATGATCGTTTACCCTAAGTTCCTAGGTCAGTTGGATTTTATACGGGTGCAGACCCAAGTCCCGACGCAAAATTTGCCAAGTTGATGTCGCAGAAAGGCCAAGGTTCTTGTGAACGACGAGAAATTGACTGCCCCGGGTTTTTCTGTACACTATCACGCACAGCAGTGATATTTCAGCAGGTCTTGCGTTTCGGTGACGTACGGGTGTTGGCTGATTATTTTTCAAACTGATTCATTTCTTTACAAAGGAATTGTAGACAACAAGGAAAAACAATTAAAATATTAAACAAGTAAGGCAAATTAGCTTTTAGCTTCTAGCAGTGGCGAAGCGTCTATTAAGGCTGTAAAGCTAGCTAAATTGCACATCATTCCTCGCGTACTCCCCTCTCCCCTCACTGCACCGTGGATCTCATTAAAGTCCGTTAAAACCAAGGCGACATGACAGAGGGTTAGCCCAGACAGCGCATACGCATTGCCGACCGGGAGAATGATATGCAATCCTGCTAGCCTCACAGCCTTAATGGACGCTTCGCCACTAGCTTCTAGGGCATGTTGGGAAATCTTGGATGTTTTGTTGGGGGTGCATATGTATGTATATACAGCGAGCCCTAAAAATGATGTATAAATTTGATAAAATTGGTGGATGTTTTTTTTTTTTTTTTAAATTACTCGGATATGTCAAAATAATGTATTTTAAAATGCCACTTTGAGATTTACTTAATTTTTTCGATTCGTATTTTTAAGAGTTCATCAGTGTCTTCGATATATTTTTAATGGAAATGTTCCATTTTTAATTGCGTCATTTGAGAGAACTCTTTTTTCAACGTACAGTAAAGTAAATAGGGTTATTACATAAGATTTTTTTTAACTGAGAAAACTATTTCAAAACATTCAACAAACCCTAAACAACGTATGTAGTTCGTTTGCTAATGGTACCCAAAATTAAATACGAACGAAGGAGTTTGTTTTATTTCAGTGACTTTGTTTCTTTGTTATAGTGCTTTTGATAAATACTCTGCATAATAAATAAAGTATTTTTACAGATTTTGTTATCGTGATGTATTGGATCCTGTTTTTATAGATCTTTTTATTCTTTGTAACATAAATTATAATTTCAGATCAAAGTAACTTACATATCCACATTTACAGTGAATTTGTTTACATTTTATCCACAAAGATTTATTTTATTTAATTGTATATTGACTAACGATTTACTTTTTTAAAATAATACATTAGGTCACCAGAATAATTAATTTTCAACAGACGAGTATATTTTTATATGCTATTTTTATCGTGTAATTGTATACAGCCCATTTGCAAATTGTCCTCCCACAAATACTTCACAATTTGCAAACTTCCTCCCACCGCTCGAGTGAAACAAAATGCCCAACATAATCCAAAGGACTCAATTTTATCCATAGCTCCGTCGGGGTACGAGATTGTCTTAATCTTTTAGTTATCTTTATCTTAACTTTAACCAACACGTTATCCGTATTTCACCTCAACGGATTTTTTCCGGTATAATAGGTGTGTGTATAGAGATAACTGTTGAAACAATTAATAATGTATGAGAAGAATTTGCAAAAATTCGCTGAAATTATGAGAAATTATTTTAATAAATCTTTAGATCGATTAATATCATTATCATCATGAGGTCATCAGTCCTAAGACTGGTTGGACGCTAACCTCCAGCTTCTCCTATCTTGTGCTAACCTACGCATTTCGCTAATTGTGCTACAACCTACATCCCTTACTATTTGCGAGCAGTAGTCTAATCTAGGCCTACCTCTGCCTTTCTTCACTCCTACTTCTGCCTCCAAAATATCGCGGACTATTCTCCCATGTCTCAGCAAGTGGCCTACCATTCTATCTCTTCTCTTCTTTATGTTTTTCCACATACTTCTTTTCTCGCCGACTTTCTCCAATACTTCTTCGTTTCTAACCCTATCAGTCCATGGTATTTTCATCATTCTTCGGTAACACCACATCTCAAAAGCTTCTAATTTCTTCCTACTTGCTTCCCCTACTTGCGTCCAGGTTTCGCAACCGTATAGTGCCGTGCTCCATACATATGTTTTCAAAAATCTCTTCCTTGTTTCTATTCGATTAATAAACATTTTAAATTTCAAGTCAGGACGGAAAAATGGGGATAATCACTCAAAAGCTATCGCTCTAAAACAAACGACTGTCGCTGTAATTGAGGTCAATTGTGAGCTGGCAATTAGTACGCCACTGGATCGAATTAATAAATTGTTAGATTCGAGGCGAATACAGCTAGCGCAGCTGATGTTGGTATTCCGTGCCCTATCGAGTATTGCTTTTTTTGACATGTGGGATATGGAATTTTAATCTAGTATCATATTTTCATAGTACTTACACAGTTCGAGCAGCCACATTGAAGCGAAGTACAGTGTTAATTTTGTTTGTGAAAAGGAAAAACCACTTCGTCTCATATTTTAAAACATAGACTTGATACTTGTTGTTCTTTAAGGCTCAAAATATCGCGTAAAACGCGTTGAGGAACGTCTTTATTTGATCCGATCTTACATTTAGTGATCTGGCAGATTTTGCAATTTTGCAGAGCCAACTTCCTACTGCACCTGCCCAAAAGTGAGACAACTGTTGTGTTCTTGACTAGTAATCGTAGAAGTGCGTGGATGGTAGATACCTTCATATTATATAACTCTTCCCTTCTTCTCGCCACTCCTATTCCAAATATCACCGCTACTTTTACATTTAGGAAAACTTCGTCAGGAAATTCCTTTAGACCTTGTATACCTTCTCTTCTTGAAACAATTTTCGATTTTTAAACTGATATATTTCATTATTCTCTCTCTTGTCTGTGCCCTATCGAGTATTGCTTTTTTGACATGTGGGATATGCAATTTTAATCTAGTATCTTATTTTCATAGTACTTACACAGTTCGAGCAGCCACATGGAAGCGAAGTACAGTGTTAATTTTGTTTGTGAAAAGGAAAAACCACTTCGTCTCATATTTTAAAACATAGACTTGATACTTGTTGTTCTTTAAGGCTCAAAATATCGCGTAAAACGCGTTGAGAAACGTCTTTATTTGATCCGATCTTACATTTAGTGATCTGGCAGATTTTGCAATTTTGCAGAGCCAACTTCCTACTGCACCTGCCCAAAAGTGAGACAACTGTTGTGTTCTTGACTAGTAATCGTAGAAGTGCGTGGATGGTAGATACCTTCATATTATATAACTCTTCCCTTCTTCTCGCCACTCCTATTCCAAATATCACCGCTACTTTTACATTTAGGAAAACTTCGTCAGGAAATTCCTTTAGACCTTGTATACCTTCTCTTCTTGAAACAATTTTCGATTTTTAAACTGATATATTTCATTATTCTCTCTCTTGTCTGTGCCCTATCGAGTATTGCTTTTTTTGACATGTGGGATATGCAATTTTAATCTAGTATCTTATTTTCATAGTACCTACACAGTTCGAGCAGCCACATTGAAGCGAAGTACAGTGTTAATTTTGTTTGTGAAAAGGAAAAACCACTTCGTCTCATATTTTAAAACATAGACTTGATACTTGTTGTTCTTTAAGGCTCAAAATATCGCGTAAAACGCGTTGAGGAACGTCTTTATTTGATCCGATCTTACATTTAGTGATCTGGCAGATTTTGCAATTTTGCAGAGCCAACTTCCTACTGCACCTGCCCAAAAGTGAGACAACTGTTGTGTTCTTGACTAGTAATCGTAGAAGTGCGTGGATGGTAGATACCTTCATATTATATAACTCTTCCCTTCTTCTCGCCACTCCTATTCCAAATATCACCGCTACTTTTACATTTAGGAAAACTTCGTCAGGAAATTCCTTTAGACCTTGTATACCTTCTCTTCTTGAAACAATTTTCGATTTTTAAACTGATATATTTCATTATTCTCTCTCTTATGGAAAGCAATTAGAGGTGGAAACCTTGAAATATCGACAGCGTTGTTCAAAAAGCGAACACAGTCTTCGACTGATGAAAGTTTAGCGCTGTAATACTGGAGCTACCGCCTATTGTATTTCCCCGTAAAACAGTCACCGCTGCAGTACGGATTTGGCCTTCCAAAAGCTCAATATCCCCTCCAAGCCGATCTTCCTCGGCTCGCTTGGGTCCAAGGAAAAAGACTTCAACCGCGATGTGTCTACGCCATGCCATAGCCAAGCACTGGCATAGCACATCTTCAGAGGTGTCCACCTCTCCTCCACACCATCTACATTCCTTGTTGGCACTCAAGCCAATTTTGCTAAGATAGTTAAGATGAGAGTGTCCTGTTAACAACCTAGTGAGTTCTCGGACACTCTCCCTATCATCCCTCAGTAGCTTTGCCGTCCAGTCGCTGCTAGGCATCAAACCCAGCAGCAGTTTAGCCTGTTAGAGCCTCTCGGTTCATTTACCTTATCCTCCTTCTCGTTGCTCGGATACCAGTATGACCCGACACCCGGACCTCCAGTCAACTTGTTACTCCTGGCTAGTGTTTCTCTACTGCACCTCTGCATTCCTTCGGCAGCCAGGATTTTGCTCCTGGAGCTTCTAAAGCATCCAGAGGTCGCCTTGCTCTCGGAGCATATGGTAATGTGCTTACCAACGACTTACAACGACCATTCAGTAGTGGTAACAGTTTGAGAAGCATTTAATTTTCACCGATAAACACATATGCAGCATTAACAGACAATCTGTTGGCGACTAACGTGTATACAGCTGCCCAGGGATAGGAAAAAGTGTGAAATTCTCTAGGTATGCATAGAAGAAAGAGTGAGACAGCATTTAGGAGGCCATAAAGGACGCCCTATACGACCAAATCGAACTCTGTGTACATTCATACATATTCGATATTCACTCTGTAAAGGTCTTAATGCGACTGAGTAAAGACCAGGCTATTTACTGCGCACCTAGTGGGCGGTCCGATATCGCAGTTTTGAGACTTGTTCCTATTCTTGACAAGCTTTACGTAGCTATATGGTTGGATAACCTAAATCAGCACTCGTGTTTCATTACAATTTTTCAATCGGTAGAACTCCTGAATTATTAAACCAATCAACGAGTACCGTCTCATTTGCATGCAAAAAAACACCTCGTGTAATAGGTATTAGGCCGTAGTTCAGCTAAAAACACAAATTAATTCAAGCAGGAATGCAAACATCGGCGAACAAACAGCAATAACTAATTATACAAAACAAATAACAGTTCTGAGTATGTTAATAAATACAAACACGGCAATCGGTATGCATGGATGGCAACTAGATTCGATAAACAATGAGAAAATCGCTACTACGCTGTTTTGATTTTCTCGTTTATTATGTGATGCGTCTATTGTTTCACGCGCGTCCATAAATTCCTTCGGCAATATTTTGTTAATAAGTCATCTCTCGTTATATTCCTCACCCCTGAGTTATTCAGGATTTCCCGTTACTTGAAGGTACCCGCTACAGATATTGACAGGCGTCACGGTCTGAAATCTGAGAAAACTTTCTCTAAATTTGGGGGTAAATAAATTTGGCAATGTCGCATGCAAACTGTTTTTGATATCAAAGATCTGTCGAGTCTACAAAATGTGACATAAGCTATTTTCGTACCTGATTAAGTGAAACTAAATCAGAATCGATCCAAAACGACCATGCATTTCAAACTTAGATAGTCTACAATTCGTAGATAGGAAAGAAGGCTGATTTTGCCTTCAAAATTAGGAGACCAGTTTTCCACCATCATCTCTTGATGATGCAAACGTAGATGGACAAACCCGCGTCGAGCGTGGTATAATCTTTCAGTGTTTATGGAACACAACTCTCCCTGGCCATGGGTGTGTTTGTCCTCGTCTTTATGTGTAACTTTCTCCTCTACAGTCTGGGGCTTTAGCGGAAGGAAGGCGATTTATGTATGTTTAGAACTTTAAGAAGCTTTAAGACAATATGTCACTCAAATGCAAAAATACATATAATCGTTTGTGTAGATAGGTCTTAAGAAAATTAGATTCGGGGTCCTCTGTGCTTGAAAGCAATCTTTAATTTTCTTCTTTTGAATTCTGTGATCCTAGGTGTGTTAAGAATCATGAGCCAAACCTTACCAATCAACTCCAAAATCTTCGGATTCTTCTTTGAAGAAACAACATGAAATATTTAAATCTTTCTGATGATGTATAAGTATGACTAAAGAATCCTCTAATCAAAATCGAGCTTCGTCACCAAAAGATTTTCTTATTCCGCATTCAATTTGGAAAAATTCCCTAAAGAATTTTCTTATTCACCATGTATGTGTATATATAGAAAATACATTTAATTTTCTAATTTGACACAATTAACAAAACGTTTGACGTAGACTGTCACACGAGAAGCCGGAAGAGAGATCCATCTCTGTTCAATATCGTCAGATTTTTTACAAATACGCAAACTCAGGATTGTTTATAAAGTTTCCGCGATGATTCAGCGGGGCACACCCCCGCCTTAGATAAGGAAAAACTCATTCGTCGTTGTTGGTTGTGAACGCATACTTCCTCCAATACGCCCAATTTTCCAAGACGATAAATCACCATTTGCTTAACTCACATTTAGACTACGTCTAGTTGGCTGTGGTTTCCTTGCATTACCGGTGATGCAATATTCAGGATAAACGACGAATCATTTCATAGTAACAGTTGGTCGTTACCTATTTTAGTCATTATACAGTTTCAGGGTCGTCAACTTTAAACTTAATTAGGTACAAACTTACGATAACTCAGTATTTCTAGCAAACTAACCTAACTTTCGTAGATTTAAACGTACACTAAAACCGTTATAACTTTACCACTACGTCACAAGCGATATTCGTATGAACTAAGATGAAAAATCAAAGTCAAGCGAGTGACTGTTTACGTAATTTAAATTTACCGCCTTTACAGTCAACTGTATTACCGGCATTAGAACTAACTAGAAAATGCCTTTCAAATAAGTTATCACGTCGATAAACCTTATATTATAATCCATGGGCTCAAACGTAAAAAATACTTGCAAGAATTATATGGAAAAACAGAATTTGCAGAAAATGAAACGAGGTTAGCAGTCATATGTCAAACAACTATCAATGTCTGTCGAAAATTATCTACTGCGTTAGTCAATAGAAGAGTTTCATATTTTTAATCTAATACGGATGTTACTATTTGTCTTCTTACCGATCGGCGTGAAAATATGAAAACAGTTGTCGGTGATATATTCAGGTCATCTCTAGGGACTGCAATTCCGCTATATATTTTCAGTCCCGGTATTTGCAGAATAAAAAGTTGTAGGCCCGCTGGATCCCGGTATTTCCGGGATCCCGCATGGCTAGCATAAAATTTCAGAAGTCATTTTAAATATAAGTAGGAATATAAATAAAACATTAAATATAAGTAGGAATACAAACATAAAAAGTTTTTTTAAGTTATTTTTTAATAAAAAATCACAAATGAAAAAAAAATGAAAAAATATTTTTATTTACTGAAAATGTTTCCTTAGGAAACATAACATACTCAATATATCCAATTTCCATTCATCCTCCATCGTCATCCAATTTCCTTCTTATAATGGTTGCAAAATAGCATTGAAGAGAATTGAAATTCATATCAAGGTATTTACCTCCTGTTCCACCAGACTTAAACAAAGCCATCTCCTTTTTAATGAGTGATTCTGATGAATTAATATCTAACTTTGATTTTGTTATACTTTTACTACGAAAAGCATATTCTAATTCTTCTCGTAATGAAACTGATGAAGAGGAAGATGCTCTTTTAGTCTGTACAATTCAGTCTGTGCAAGTGTAGAAAGAGGCATCTCATTTTCTTTCTATTCGAGGAATGAAGTTACAGGTGTTATTTCAATATCATCGTTCTGCTTGGATCATCGTTCTGGATCTGCTTGCAATATAATATCTCGATTATCCCTTTAATCTCTTTCCTTATCACCAATTTAGATGTTAAAGATGTTAGAAGTTAAGGGCGTCATCTTGATTCTCTGTTTGAAGTTCAACTTATGTAGATGAATTTTGGATGTACATCAAAGTCGCTGTCAATTTCTTCGTCTTAGAACAGTGCGCAAAACTCAAAATACAGAGGTCACGTGCGTATTTACCAATCCCGCTAATCCTGCGGGATCCAGCTGATGTAATCCCGATTTGTCGGAGCTAAAAAATAATACGGAATCCCAGTATATCGGGATCCCGGTATAACGGGACTGCAGTCCCTAGTCATCTCCAATGGCCGAAGACACACGTAACATCACCTGTCTCTTGTTTACCTATTATAGCAAATGCGTTCATAGGAATAGCGGGTTGTCTGTGATTATTACCGTATGGTGGTGACGTAGTGGTTAACTTATAACGGTTTTAGTTTAAAAGCTTTTATAGATTTCAGCATAAACGTTAAACATCCGACTGTCGAAGATATAGCGCGACCGACTTTCGTAGAGCTATCCACGACCTTTAAAAAATAGACTGTTATATTACGAGGACCCTGTATGGACTTTATCAATTGGTGAAACATTTTTTGAAGATGTTCATCGACTAGTTCGACTCATTTTCTCTTTTCGCCATTTGCAAAGATTGCTCTTATGTTTTGGATTATTATAGATTTTTTAAAAACATATTTTACTGACTTTTTACTACTCTTTTTCTCATTTTTCTTCTAAGATTATCTAAAATTATTACCAGATTTTCATTGTCTACGCGGTCACTGCATATGTTACATTTAAAAATATTCGAAGGATGAATTTAATTTTCTGCATATTAAAATTTCCGGCAATTTTACGCCAGACGAGATTTTTGAAAAGCAAGTCATTATTTGCATTCGTCACAATACGTTTTTAATACAGAAACGCGATTTCGCAGAAATGCCCACAACATCACGTCATAGACTTTTTTCCAAACTTTAATGCAGCCGTCATGAATCGTTCAAAACTGTTTTGAAAGGCAAAATAGGCGTCTCGACAACGAATAACAGCATAACGACATTAAATCTATACGATAAACACTATATGTTAACGTGTATTAGTAAAAGTAATGTTGTTTTTTTTTGTTAATAAAGCGAGGATTTTTATTTATCTACGCAAATACCTGCGTGTAGTATACTATTTATAGGCAAATAGTACGTATTCTAAAACACGTACGTCATATACTTATATTAATAGCCACTTTTAAATTATATCGGCTATATATGGTTCAATCAAGATAGCCGTGACTGTTAAATTAATAAATTTTTTTTCGATCATGATACCCGTGCAACCATGAAACTGGTTTGGTTTAAACGATTTTTTCGGTGATGTATTTATTTCAGCAACACGTATAACGCATCTGAATAAGAATAATAACGTAATAATAAATGTAATAGGCATATATTATATAACATATTTCAATATAAAAGAAGAAGAAGATAAACTGCGAGTATGTTATCTTCTTCAGAACATTTAAAATAAAATTCTTATAGACCTAAACCTATTCTAAATAAATATTATAGATATAATACGAATCTAACGATAAAAAATTCTCGTTGTAATCGTAATCACAATTTAATGTGTATTAAATTGCGACATTTTTGAGGGAACGGGCCGTAGAAAGCATAAATGCGACACAATCACTATATAAGAAATATTATAGTAACACTTGTGTCGAAAGTTGAAATTTTTGTTATGCAATTAATAACAGTAGTAGTAATGGTAAGTAGTAAGTGTTGAATTTCTTCGGGTACATTTTTTTTCAATATACGCCGACGATTTCTCTGCAAACATTATTATTATTATGTTATGTGGGTTTGGGCCTCACAGCCACTAATCGCATGGGTAGTCCGTTGGTGATCCCCTCTTATACAGGTCATTACCCAAAAATTCTATCCCATAAAAGGAGCAATTTAGGCACGTCTCCTGCCCTAAGCCTCGCCTCCTCCTGGATAACAGGGGTCCCTAATATAAGGTACCTCTTCTCCTCCAGTGCGGGGCAGGTGTAAAAAAGATGAATCGAGGTTTCCTCGTCTTCTTTACAGTATCTGCAGGCCGGGCTATCAATCAGCTTTAGCTTGTGCTTATATGCATTCAGGCTACTATGCATATAAGCTGTTCATTTTAATGAATTCTTGGGCCCATTTCTCAATCTCTGAGTATTCTATGAAGAGTTTGGTTATTCGACAACCCGTTACTCCTCTCTATCTTTCATTATCCAGCATGATCTCTTACCCAGCCGTTTATGTGGTCTCTGATGAGATTCCGACTTATCCCACTACAGGTTCTGGTCCATAGAGGTTTTCCCTGGTCCCTAGTCTGGCAAGGTCTCTGCAATTAGATTTCCCTTAATGCCATTATGCTTAGGTATCCATACGAGTTCCAATGGTCCCTTCCCTGCCAAATGGTTCAATACTTCATAGCAATTATAGACCAGCTTCGACTTTGTCGTTGCTAAATTCAGGGCTGCCAACGCCGCCCTGCTATCCGAGCAGATACATACCTTCTCCTGGGTCCGATTTTGGTCGGCCCCCAGGACACCGTATATAATTGCAACTAGCTCGGCCTGGAGTGCGGTAGGTCTCTCCAATAGTCTCGGCCGTTGAAAACACTTCTTTTCGTTCTGCATCTCTTTGAACCTTTCTTTTTTTGGATGCTGATTGTTCCACACTTGTTCAATCCGAACAACATGCCAATATCTTTGCTGGTGGTATTCGTAGTGGAAATCAGAGAGTGCAGGTGTGTCTTGTTCTCAGCATGCATTATTATTATGAACTTAAAACACACTTTCTCAGCAACATTGCTGGAAAACATTCACTCACACTTGGGATTATCCCATTTTTGAAAGCCAACAAGCTTCGATTACAAACCAGACGTATTGTTTAACACCCATTACATTTTAAATCAGAAATTCCCAAAAGTATAAGCCTCTTCTCTCAGATTGCGCGCGAACAATCAGGTGTTACTGCAAACTGTCGGCATATTTACGCTGTATGACGGTGGGCAGCTTTAGAACACCCACTTTTGATTATACGAGTTTCAGAAGAAAAAAAAACGTAAAACTGTGTTCACATTCAGGATTTGGAAGCTTGTAACTTGATTCTTCAGCATGTGACCGTCGATTTTCCTGATTAGCTGCGTAATTCAGGGGCGGTCGTGTTAGTGGAATCGTCGACAATCATTTTTATAATTGCATAATCTTTTCTCTTGCGATGCGGAACTGGCCTCGCTCCTGCATTCGGGCTGTTACATTATTCCACATTATTTCCAAAAATGGCGCTGCCAAGGAAGGGGACTTCCCATATTTCGCTGTTTACAGCTTTGTTTTGAATCTCGCTGGCGTGACGACGGTTGGTTTTTTAAGCAAACAATATCTACCGAGCTTATATATTTCCTTTTTCGTTAGTTGGAAGCATGAAAATTTCCACAACACTCGTACATGTATATGGATACGGTGAACGTTCATCGTCATAGTTTGTGTAAATAAGCCATCGTATAGTGGTAGAGCTGCACGCGTCATTTCTTCGTAGTAAACCATATAAAATGTAATTAAATTCATTTGCATTCTTCGGTGCGAATCGCGAGGCAATCACATCTTGATAACAATTTCCTTAGATATCATTTTTATAGCCCCCGGGCACGTGTACGTAAATATTAATCAATTTGTTATTCATCGAAGGTTAGCGAACATAAGATGCCATTTAATTTTCTTGGGAAATACATTTTCGTCCCAAAAATTGTTACATAACTCGAAATATTTGAATATAATCGACTTATTTCGATATAGGACCTACTTATGAGCCCAAAATCACATGAGTTCCCCCTTCTGAATTTTTAGTTAAATGAGCTGTAAACGTTTTAACACAATAATTATGATAATTCTCATTCCTAATGCCAAGTAGGATCAATTTGAGTCATTCTTATAATAATAAACAAATACATTGTCTTGTAAACGACCTGGTTGACAGTTTGAGTCGAAATGGCGCGAGGAAATGCATTATCGCAAGATTTACGGAAGGTTTTGATAAAACTGCACCATCAGGGCAAAAGTGCCTACCAGATTGTAAAAGAATTATTAGGTCATTTAAATTAAAGTTATACACAACGTCACTTAATTAGAGATCCTTAAGTAAACAACAACCCCGCACTATTGAAAATCCCTCGGGATAACTTCAAAATCTCTTGGTCTAACGCCTCACCATTTCTATGAACTCTAACAATTTATTTTACCTCCATAATTAATGATAACATTTTATCCCAGAAGAATTATAAATATTCATATACGTTGCATATAAAACTGATATAGATACACTATATTATTGTACCTATAACACCTCATAGCGTAAATTACATTGACAGTTGATAAAACCGGAGGCAATATGGCTGTTCGTGATTTCTGGCTAACAAATTTTTGCCCGAAAGCTATCGTTTGTCAGTAGATCTTTTATTTTAAATGAGTCGCCGAAAGATTTCATTGAATTGGTATGTACCTAACCTATTTGTGTTTCCTGACAATGAAGTACGTAACAATGTAACGTAAACGGAATATTTCATATATGCCATTTCCCACGTATTCTTGTTAATTAATAGTTATAGCGAGATTTCCACAATTATATTGGTCAAAGGTCGTTCGTGAACATGAGTCGTTCAATGATTGTCAAAATTTGTCAAGAACTTCTGGTGTTCAAGTTGTCATGCTATCGTAATCTTGCTAGTTTTTGGATTAAGGTTTTGACTACGGGTCAATAAAATGATATGATTTAAATATATTTTCGAACTAGCCTGCTAGCTAGTGGAACTTGGGCTAATGGAAAACAATTAACGTTTATGTTTGGACAAGTTTTCGATAGTGCTTAATTTTAACAATAATACATACCAAAGGATTTTTATGCGCCTTTCGCATAAGAATTAGTTTTTTGCACTTCACAGCACATTTTTCAAGAAATTAGCTGTTCTCTTCTAGAATATATCGCACGATTATAAAATTTGTGAAGTGTAATTTTGATATTTAATTTTTTAAATTCCACTTCAATTACAGACTACTTAGTTTCGAATGTTTTGTAAACGCATTTAGCCTGGTAAGGGTGCCGTTCAGAACATATATAAACATTTTCTATACTTACACCACGTCACACCATGTTCCGACATTTCATTAATTGAATAGTTGAATAAACAAATTCAATAAAGTATATTCCATTTGACAGTTTTCATCTCTTTTATATAATATGGATCGTAGGAATTAGGGGAGTCTACTCGTTATAATTGGCCCTTTCGGATTCCCAGAAAGGCACGTGGCTTCAAAATATTTTGCGTATGTAGGATCCAATAGATTCTAAGTAAAATTTACGTTTCTAATATTATAAAATATGTCTATAAGACTATACCTATTATTTTGCATCAAACTTACCAGTAGATAGTGTCTACTATTTAAATTAACTTTCTTGATGTAAAAATATATAAAATTACTTTAATAAGTATTTCTTAAGTAAACATACCTCTGTAGGTACCACACGCGGGTCATCACAATGCAGTTCTTCTATTTATGTGAAAACAATAACTTGGCAGGCCAGTGGCAGGACATTAAATTAAAAAACAATAATTACTGTTCTGTGCATAAATAAATAATCGAGAGAGTACTCACCGGGGTTCTCTGCCCCCTGCTATTCATGTCCTCTATTAATATCACATCGATCTATATATTTCAATAGATTCAAACATAACTAAGACATTGGCTTATTGGGTTAATATTATCATACATATACTCACAAACCATATATTCTTTCTTCAACGACTAGCTAGACGTCACCCTGAAATGAGTAGAGGCTCCCCCGGACGCCCATTGATGAAACATCCCAATGATTGGCTCGGGGGCAACCATATAGGTATACCCACACACACCTGCATCATGTCAATTGAGTGGCCCGCGACACCCCCAAACCGCGAGTAGCCGCACTCGAAGGAACCACGACCTAAAGCCGGGCATCTGTGCACGGGGGTGTCTTAATTCTCTCTCTCACACACACACACACACTCGCACACTGGCCTTTTTAGTAATATCGCCACTTACTGACTGACTACGTTATTCGATGCGTCTTTAACCTTACGCCTGTGTTGACACAACCACAAGCAATAAATTATATTTGAATGCCGGCCTAATATAAACATAGAGATCAGCTCTGCTCTTCTGGTTATTTACAGAAATGAAATATGCCGTTTCTCATAAAAATGTAATTAAGTTAGTGTAAGAAAAATATAACTTTTACACTGACGACTTGGGAAGACACTTTCCTGCCTCCGAGTTCACGTGAGACTATCAACATTGTTGGCAGTTTCACAAAAATGTGTTCATTGTTATCCCTGATTAGGTTTTCTCGTTGCAGAGGCATAAATGAAACATTTGAAAGAGGAAATTTGAATACTTATTCGAAAATATGTAAAGAAACAGTTTTCTATTGCTACTATGTCCTCGTATCCAGGTAAAAATAGTAAACTGTCGAAAATATAAAACAGTGCCTTACCTAATAACTATTATGTTGCTTATTATTGCGGTGTTTTGTATCGAAAAAACAGCCGGCAAACGTTATTGTTTCAGCTTTCATGTTACTACCTTCAATGTAAACATTTACTAGAAATTACATTCTGTGTATTTTAATAATAACTGAAAAAATAGGTCAAATTATACTGTGGATGTAAATATTTACGGGAAGTCGTTAATTTGCCTTGATTTTTCTTTACATCTTTCATTTCTTATTTGTGCCTTTCACGTGTAGCAAACGTCCCAAAATATTATTTTGTGTTTTCAACGCATAGACTATCATACATCCACCGATTCCCAATTATTTTTCAGGGCGCGACAATTTTTTAGCAATCACTAGAGAGCATAATAGTACAATTTTCTTCGTTGTTATTGGCGCTAATCTATCACTAAGTAGTGAAATGTATTTACCGTGTTTCCTGAATTTTCCAACAAACATGATAGAAGGCTACACCCAGAAAACAATTAATTTATTGTTAATGAATTATGTATATGCAAACGTATACGGCGAAGCAAAGCATGAGTTTTTCTTAAATAAATAACGGTGGCCATATCGAACAGTTTTTGTGAGAAAGTAATCGTCTATAAGATTTCTATAAATTAGAATCTGTTATTTTCAATTTTGATGTGGATTAAACCATGTCTAGATAAAATCGAAAATGTGTCATTGATAATAAACTAGTTAATTAAGCAAAAACTATTTTCCTGGGATGGGGCTGGAACATTCTATGCAGCAACAAACACAGGAGACCAGTTTTTCACGAACACCGCAAGGTTACACGTTTCTGGGCGGACGTTTTGCCAACCAAGTTGGCATAATTGGGAGATGATCAAATTGAGTTTTAATTACAATCGCTATGATTCGAACTTGGTTGACGAAACGCGCGTAAAACGATAAACGTGTAATACTTCGGGGTTTTTTGGAAATCTGGTCTACTGTTTTTCCTTTAACTCTTTTAAAATTTTGTAAAGGTAAGTTTAGTATCGTTTATTATCATATTATAGTTATTACAAATTCTACACAATATTACAAATTATTACAAATAGTTATTAAAAATCGGACCCAGGAGAGGGCATGTATCTTCTCGGATAGCAGGGCAGCGCTGATATCCCTGAATTCAGCAACGACAAAGTCGAAGCTGGTCTATAATTGCTATGAAGCATTGAACCACTTAGCAGGGAAGGGACCGGTGGAACTCTTATGGATACCTGGGCATAATGGCATTAAGGGAAATCTAATTGTAGATGACCTTGCCAAACTAGGGACCAGGGAAAACCTCTATGGACCAGAACCTGCAGTGGGAAAAAGTCGGAATCTAATCAAAGACCGCATCAATGACTGGGCAAGAGACCAGCATAAAGAAAGATGGAGAGGGGTAACGGGTTGTCGAATAACCAAACTCTTCATCGAATACTCAGAGATTGAGAAATGGGCCCAAGAATTCATTAAATTGAACAGGCAAAAATCCAGAATCCTGGTAGGAATCATAACGGGCCACCATAGTAGCTTGAATGCATATAAGCACAAGCTAAGACTGACTGACAGCCCGGCATGCAGATATTGCAGAGAAGACGAGAAGACCTCGATTCATCTTCTTTACACCTGCCCCGCACTGGAGGAGATGAGATGCCTTATATTAGGGACCCCTGTTATCCTAGAAGAGGCGAGGCTTAAGGCGAGGGACGTGCCCAAATTGC
Source organism: Rosalia funebris (assembly GCA_037954035.1). Classification (NCBI taxonomy): domain Eukaryota; kingdom Metazoa; phylum Arthropoda; class Insecta; order Coleoptera; family Cerambycidae; genus Rosalia; species Rosalia funebris. The sequence goes on along the minus strand of JAZFAV010000039.1, from coordinate 18,716,603 downwards.
TCCTTTTATGGAATAGCATTTTTGGATAATGACCCGGATAAGAGGGGATCGCCAAGGAACTACCCATGCGATCAGTGGCTGATGAGGCCCAAACCCACAAAACACAATAATAATAATATTACAAATTATTTTAATCAATAATGTACGTTCCTCCATTTTCAATAGCTTTCTCCCATCTCTCAGTAAGCTTCATAATACTATTTTCATAAAAAATTTACGGTTTGCTTGCAAAAAACGTTTCAAAATGTTTCCTGACTACCTCGTCATGGGCAAATGTTAAGTTTCGTAAACTGTTATCCATGGAGCGGAATAGGTGAAAATCCGAGGGCGCGAGGTCTGGAGAATACGGTGGATGGGGTAAAACATCCCTCTCTAACTCCAACAATTTCCTCCGGGTCTGCAGAGAAGTGTGAGGTCGAGCGTTGTCGTGATGGAAGACGGCCTTCTGACGATTTACAAGTTCTGGGCGCTTTTCCTGCATGGCTTGGCTCAATTTTTGTAGTTGCTTGCAGTAAACGTCCGAATTTGTTGTTTCGTTCCTCGGGAGTAGCTCAAAATAAAATATTCCTTTGAAATCCCACCAGACGGACAACAAAACTTTCCTGGGGTGTAGCCCTGCCTTTGATGTAGATTGAGAAGGTTCACCGGACTTTCCGCACGATCTTTTTCGACTGATGTTGTAAATGATCCACTTTTCATCTCCAGTAACCATATTTCTCAAAAAGGGATCGCTACCTTAACGAATCCTTAACATATCGCAGATTTTGATGGGATCCGTTAAATTGGATTCGCTGAGTTTGTGAAGAACCTAAACATCGAGTCTAGTGACAAACCCAAGCTGTTTAAAGGGATTCTGTACATTAGATTTTGATGTTCCGATTTTTTCTGCAAGCTCGCGTATGGTTTGGCGAGGATTTGCCTCAACTAAGGCTCGTAAATGCTCGGAAACAACTTATTTAGGTCGGCCTGACTTTGGGGCGTCCGTGAGGGAAAATAGCCAGATCGAAATCTCTTGAACCATTTTTGACACGTTCGATCTTGAATAACATTTTTGCCCTACACAGAACACAATTTGCGACAAATTTCAGCGGCTCTTTTGCCTTTTTTAAAATGAAAAAGCCTAAAATGCTCGGTACGCTCATTTTCAATTAAGCTCACATACAACAATAATAAAACAAGTTCACGAGTATAACGGTAGTAAACAACAGTTAAATATCAGAATTAAATAGGGAAGAAGGCTTCAAAGCTGCAGCTGTGTGCATGACATCATAGGTCGTGACGTCAGAAAATCGAACGAACTGTTCGGACAATCCAATAAAATCGACTTATTTTTAACCTCAAGAATGTGTTAGCTCTATGTGTACACGGAATAATGGGACACCCTGTATTGTTGACTAAGGTGCGATTATTTTATGAAGGTGATAAACGTGACAAATAAACTGTCCTCTTCGTGTCGATATCAATATTTCAAATGCGATTACCATTTGCATTTTGGTAACAGTTAAACGTCCATCTAGTGATTCTTATTTGATCAATTTCATGGTAAACATTCGCCAAACTTTTGATGTGATGTCTACGCGTCTGCAGCTCATGAATATTCATATCGAATCCCAACCGGATAATTTTGTAGTATTTTTACCACGGATCTGAAATACTAATCACGAAACAGGTTCCTAATGATGTCAACATGACCATAAATATAACTGAACTCAAAATCATTAGTGATCAATTACAGGCGGACTCGTGAGAACGCTATTACCAATTATGCCGCCGACTATCATTCAGCAGCGGATTTATCTATGAATATCGGCGATGATGATTTTTCGAAAAAGTCATGACTTCCATCCGTGTGTAATAACATAATAATAATCGAAAATAATGAATGAGTGATTCACCGATTCCGGAAATCTGGGCGGGAATCTACCGATTAGCATATTTCCTCTCGCGATGTGCGTCAGGTGCAAAATACATATTTCTCGTTTGATGATCTATTAATAGAACCTAATTGAAAAATCCTAACGCGTTCGGTCAAAATATTTACAGCGCAAATTAATTGAAATCGTACAATAGAACTTACTTTAATTATACCCGAGTGGAGTCACAAAAAAAAACTGTTTATTTTGATAAGTCGTAAAATCAACGTGCCAAAAATTTTGTTGCGTTATATTTTAAACAATATTGAATAGCTTCATTGTTTGAGATTTTTTTCTTGAGGTTACATCATCAGGATAAGTGTGTTTATTTATCTAATATTCAAACTTTAGTCGCCGATGTACCTGATCGGCGTCTCTTAACATATTTTTCATGAGAATGGAATAACAATTTAAAAGATATTTGCTGACAAGTATAATTTTAATTGCTCAGGTCGCAATTTTAATTGCAAAATATACCAGAGATGGCGATTAATATCCTTCTTGTTATCTATCGAGTATCAAACGTTTCTTTTTTATGTGTAGGTTAGTTTTAGTCTAATTAAAATTATTACAGCCATACTCGCTATTTGCGATATTCCTGTAATAATAGTAATAATAGAAAGTGCGAGTCACGGACCGGACACGTTTCGGTTACGGACCGGACTAGGGCCGGACACGTACCTCATATCTTTCGTGAGAGCCTTACACAATTTCCAGAAAATGTCAACGTATGGGCAGGGGTCTTGGGTGATCATATAAAGTCTTTCAACGGACGCTCGAAATTTGTTAGGTTATAGCGGCCATGCTCTCAAAACATCTGTCAAATTTGTTTTGAACTGTTCAGTAGTGTATGGCAAATCACTATAAAAGGTTATAGTGTTCAACAACGTGTGCAAATCATCAAGTTTTACTTTCAAAATCAGTGCTCCATTCGAGAAACATTCCACACATTACGTGATTTTTATCCTCGTCACAACCGTCAATTATTCTACGTTTGATGGCCAAATTCGAGTCAACCGGTTTGATAAATAATCAGCCATCACCGAAAAGCAAGGTCTGCTGAAAACATCGCTGCTGTACGTGAGAGTGTACGGGAAAACCTGAGTCAGTCAATCTCTCGTCGTTCACCAGAACTTGACCTTTCTGCGACTTCAACTTGATGAATTTTGCGTAGGAACTTAGGTCTAGATCCGTATAAAAACCAGCTGACTTAAGATAAACAAGGAACTTAAGATAACGATCACAGACAACGTCATGTGTTCTCTGATAGGGCGCCGGAGCAGTTTTAAGTTGACCCAAATTTCGCCAAAAGAATGATCTTTAGCGACGAGGCCCATTTTTGGATGAATGGATATGTGAACAAGCAAAATTGTCGGATTTGGGACGATACCAATCCACACGATATACACTAGCAGCAAATGCACCCCGAGAAAATCACCGTTTCGAGATCGTGCGATTTAACGCCTTTAGACTTCTTCCTTTGGAACTATCTTAAATCGCAGGTCTATGCGAATAAACCACAAACAATAGATGCCCTCAAGGTCAACAGAACGAGTGCTATCCAGCAAATTCAGCCAGATTTATGCAACAAAGTCATCGAAAATTGGACCTCCCGAACACGTGCCACCCAGCAAAGCCGCGGCGGATATTTCAACAACGTTATATTCCATACTTAAATGCCATAAAATATTCTTTCAAATAAAAAAAATTGAGTAGATATCTCACACACAACTTGTTTTATTTATGTTTAAAAATCGAGCGCCCTTATTGAAAGACCCTTTAGTTAGACGTGTGTTTTAAAATCGAAAGTCAACGGGAGAGGTGTATTTGAACATGTTGCAGAATTCTATTGACTAACTTTGGAGCTTCTAGGGGAAAATCCTGATCAATTTCGAGATCTAACTCTTCAATAAGATGGTTCTCCTCCACACTATTATGGCACACCGCAATTAACAGTATCCCAACGTGATAATGTGATACTTTAGACACGACTGTATAAATACCTATTATGTTATATAAAAATGAAATAAAGCACACATGAATGAGGCTGCTCCTGACTTATTTTTTTAACAACGTTCTTGGTCATGATTCATGATTGAACAAAAATCAGCAGGCATTGTTAGTTTTTAAAAATGAATGGGGACACCTTCACGCCTTTGGCTCAGAATTATGTTAGAGGTATTGCAGGATTAATCAATGACGGAGAATGCCTGGCTCATGAAGCGAAAATACTACATGACGTGATATTTGATAGGAAGAATTAAACAAATTAGATACCCATTGCAATGCCATCCGGATGCCATTACAACAAACAGGAATAATAACAATCAAGATACTCGTAATTAACCATAATAACAACCTTAGTATCGGATAAATACCAGTAAAATAAATGTTACCATTCATCGAATTCATAACCATAACCACATACCATACGTAAAACACAGTTGGACCAAATGTTTTTTTTTTTTTATTTAATATGTAATCCGTCAGTTTTACATGATTTCCAGGACTTGATTATGCCGTAATTCGCTTGGAATTACTTAATTGGAATCGGTTGGTGTCGCGTTGCTTGCAACGAGCAGGATCTCCACAAGAGTGAACTTTAATCGTATCTTTATCACGCGATTTAATTAGAGGAAAATTTACAGCATAATCCTAGAATTGTTACGTATAGAAATTTATGAGGTGGGGTATGAACTACCTCAAGGATCTAGTCTTGGGCCTACGGATTTTTGGTCGTCCATATAAAAATCATACACTGTATTATAAAGACGATTGTTATCTAAAAACAAATTATCTATGGCATCATCGCTATTCAAGATATGATATCGTCGACATGTTATTTATGGAAATTCCTATCTTAATGTATCAAGAATTTACAGATAAATATTTAAATTAGTGTAAACTTTGTATGCACTTTTAATTCTCTTCGAATTTATTAATCCAATCTAATTATCTCTTACTGATTCAACGTTGTTAGATCTATTTTAATTAATAGTTTTTAAATGACTAAAATCTAGTGAAGTAAGAACCGGATATTTTGATGGCCATGCAATTAGCTCCATGTACTATTGGAAATTATTCAACTATCTGGAAACACTTGGACAAGGATAGAGGCACCATGCAGTTATATACGATGCAGGTGTTCCATCTTGGAACCCCAAGTCATGACTGGAAGTAGATTTTCATATGTTAATTTATTTATTTATTATGCTATTTTATAGGCCTTAAGACCCAATTATAGAATAAGAAGTAAAATAAAATAAACTAAACACGTATCATAAATAAAGAGAAAAATATATGAAAACGCGAATTACAAATATTTATTAAAATGCACGATTTAATGGAAGCAAGGCTGCAGTTATATTTTCAACTACGCGATCATGAAATTCGTTATAAATCGTTATAAACACAAATACATACTATAAAGTGGATTCTTTCTATATTTGTCGTAGATGTACGTAGTTGAAGCAAATGACTTTGTCGCACTGATTTTTTTCTAAATTGTCTATATGCACCCGATATCATATTATAGAGGCATATCCTAAATTCGATAAAACTACCGAATTATAGGGTACCTTAAAACAAACTATCATATTAACATAAACTGTGGTGTTTGGTTATTACGGACAAGACATTACATATGGTCATATTAAGAGGGAATTTATTATTTATGTAGAATGAATCATATCTACACTAGGCACAAAAATTAAGGGATGTAAAAAAATTCTAAATTTTTGTGTGATTTTCAAAGGGCTGTAACTTGGAGAAAAATAGCCGCAGAGCAATTTTAAAAAAAAGCAAATTGAAACTCCACGCTATATGCTCTAAGTTCCGGGTATATGCTGTCGACGGGCGCTGAATTACGTGGTGAAATTTGCCGTATTTTATTCTAACATAGAACTCAAATACTGTGATTTGGATTGCTCGAAAACCACAAGGAAAATGCAAAGCGTCCTCTATCTCAGAATATCGCTAACTGTAGACCGGTTTAGACCTTACCTTGGGTCTCGTCAGTACAGTGTAAGCGAGTATGCCTTTGACAAACAAGGCTTCACATATTATAGACACCGTTACGTTCTACAGTAGTAGACTGTAAAACGTAACCAAGCACCATCTCTCGGTAATTTCGCAAACAATTCAAATTGTTCTTACCTTACCATCTGAAAACTTTGCATTATAAATAAGAGCGATCTTAAATTAGACCCTTGTGGAATACCTGATGTTCATAAGATTGCGACAAGTATAATATATACTTATTGTTTCAATTTCAAAGGGAGAAATGATTTATTAAGTTGATAGAAAATCGTAAAGTATCTAATTTTTGTAAAAGTATATTATGGCCTAAGCTGTCGAAGGTTTTCAAAAATCTATGTGGATTACATCAACTTGCTTACCATCATCAATAAAATCTGACAAGTCTTCAGTTAAGTTCACTCACAATAAATTAGTAATTGTAGACCGTCTATTATAAAAACCAGTTTTGGTAGTCAGTGATATTATATTTCACATGAGGATAAATTTGTTCATGTAACATTACAAGAACTTTAGAGAAATGTTTGAATATAACAATGGGCTGGTAATTAGTTATTAATGTTCTGTCTCCGTCTATACTTTTAGGCAGGTTAGATAAATTCCTTTTATAGTTCACATATTGCCAAAAATCTTATATAGCAGAATAAAAAAATTTACCGCAGATGAGTCGAGGTGTTGCATATAATTAAATAACTTGTTCTTTATATACAGCATGTAAAAGTTGGGACCAATTCGGTACAGGGCAACTAGGGAAAAAAGCTCGGCCAGGTCTGTTTCATTCTTGATGTGCGTATATATTTTTGACACCATCACTGTTCAAGATACGGGTGTCTCAGTTGGAACTATAGGATTTGAATTGCGCGCCATTTGTGTTCTGTTAAAGATAGGGCGTCAATATTTAACGACTGTCATCTACGAACCATACGACGTCAACATGCCGCGATTAATAATTCAACAACAAACAGCTTGTGTACAACTGTTTTATGAAAGTGGGTGATCACTTACACTCGCATTAAGAAACATTCGCACAAAATTAGGGTCTACAGAGTTAACAGTTCGTAACTTAATCAAGAAATATGAAGAGACTGGTTACTCGTCGTGGTCGGTCAGATGAAAATACTTCTGCAGTGGGAGAAAGTGTACATGAGTGTCCAAACACATCAATTTGACGTCGTGCACAATAATTAAATCTATGAAAAGCCACCACGCATCGGATTTTAAAGAAAGATCTGCATCTGTCAGCGTTCAAAATTCAGTTAACACAACAATAAAAAAAGTTACAGACTATTTACAACGTCGTACATCTGTTAGTTCATGTTGATCATGTCTCGTGGAATGGTCACATCAATTGGCCTACAAGATCATATGATTTAACACCAGTGAACTTTTGTCTTTGGGGTTATGTCAAGGGAAAAGTGACCGCCACACAGCCAGCGACAATCAGTGGCCTCAAAGCAAACATTCAACGTGTTGTTGGGGAAATATAATCAGTTTTATGTGGTCGTGTTATGAACAATTTTGCTAAACGGATGACATAATGCCAGATGAGTCGATGCGGCTATATGAACGATATTCTTTTCCATTTCTAGCCGTATCGTCTCCATTTTATGTTAAAGAATAACAAACCTCGATTTGTCAAATATTAGTTTTATTCGCAAATCACATCATATAGTTCCAAATGAAACACCCTATATAACAACCCTATATATAGTTTTATATGGTAATACCGTTTTGTAATAATTCCGTTTAAGAAAGCACATGTTCACGCGTATGGAGCATCAAATTTTGTGGTAGGACTTGGTAATGATGGTCTTCTTTTAGTGGGTAATGATGGCCCCACGTTTTTTATTACAATTCAATGAAACATTTTACTGCTATATTACTAGCGAATAATCCATGGAATCTATTACTAACGCTTGACTTTCAACTGATAAATACTTGCGAGTAAATTTAGATCACGCCTCGTGAATCGTACTTAAATTTAAATTTAATTACCGCATTAACATTGAGGATTTCATTATCGCTTAATAAACCACTTGGATCTGTCAATCGACCGTTTGTGGGCAATTAAATATATCTGGGCTCATTTCTTTTACTACGAAATTTATAATGGCACTATATAACGGGCGTCGTGTAAATAAAATAAATTTCGAACTTCACAGCAAATGATAAAATTAGACGCAGAATCCATGGGAGTAGGAGGAGGGAGGCTAAGGAACGGGCCAATCGTTGCCAAAGTGACATGAGCATTTTCATCACGAACTGGGATCGTAGTTTAATGAGTTCATAACCCCGTTATTTATTCATTTAATTTAATGTAAATTTTTTATGTTCTTTAATACAGGATAAATAACAAAACGGTAACAAAAAACACAAATAAAGGTTAAAAATAACCGTCGTAAATATAGGGTCTTTCAATATGGACGCACGTAAAACAAATTGTCCGAGATATCCACTCATTTTTTTTATTCGAAATAATATTTTATGGCATTAAGTATAGAATGTAACGTCGTTGAAATTAATGTCCGCCGTGGCGCATATTCGGGAGGTCCAATTTTCGATGATTTTGTTGCATAAATCTGGCTGAATTTGCTAGATGGCGTTTGTTATATTGACTGTGAGAGCATCAATTGTGTGCAGTTTATTCGCATAGGCCTGCAATTTAAGATAGTCCCAAATGAAAAAGTCTAAGGCTAAGAAGTCTAAATCTCACGATCTCGGTGGCCAATTCACGTCATCGATGCCCTCAATTTGCTCGTGCAGAATGTCCATCGTGTGTGTGGCACGTAGCGGCTTCCTGTTAGAACCACATGCAGTTGGTATCCATATTATCCAGTTTAGGCCACAAGAAGTTGCTTGTCATCGATCTGTAGTGCTCGCTATTGACGAATATGTCAATGCCAGTTTCGTTTTGGAAGAAGTACGGATCGATGATTCCGCCAGGCCAAAATCCGCACCAAACAGTGACTTTCTCGGGATGCATTTGGTGCTGGTGTACCTCGTATGGATTGGTATCGTCCCAAATCTGACAGTTTTGTTTGTTAACATATCCATTTATCCAAAAATGGGCCTTGTCGCTAAAGATAATTTTTTGGCGAAACTTGGGTCAACTTCTAACTCCTCGAGAGCCCAATCAGCAAAGACACGGCGTTGTCTATGGTCGTTTATCTTAAGTTCCTGGATAAGTTGGATTTTATACGGGTGTAGGCCCAAGCCCTGACGCAAAATTCGCCAAGTTGAAGTCGCAGAAATGCCAAGTTCTTGTGAATGGCGAGAAATTGACTGCCTCGGGTTTACCCGTACACTCTCACGCACTACAGCGATGTTTTCAGCAGACCTTGCGTTTCGGTGACGTACGGGTGTTGGCTGATTATTTATTAAACCGGTTGATTCGAGTTTGGCCACCAAATTCTAGTCAACGTCGAATAGTCGACTCAAGTGTGGGGGGGGGGGGTAAAATTAGATGATTTGTACACGTTGTTGAGCGCTATAACCTTCCATGGTGATTTGTCATTCACGACTGAACAATTCACAACAAATTTCATGCGTCCCTATTGAAAGGCCCTATACATAAATCCGAAATAAGATGTTTCGCAGAAAAATTTATACAGTACGCGTTTAAATAATAAATAATCTACATGTTCATTCAATTGTTTTCCATTGTTTGCGTTAATGGAAAACGCAGACAAAGATTTACTTCACAAATAACAAAATGATAAAAGTCGAAAGTAGTACCAGATATCTCGAAAGAATTTTAAAATAATGCTCAAAATGGGCATTTCCCTCTTCCTGTAGGGCACAACATCCTGTTATACTCGTATAGCTCTCCTCTCACCTGTTCAAGTGTTTCTGCCGAAATTAACATTTATTTTTCAGTAATTCTCTTTACAACCTCGATGTTAATGTATACCTTAAATTTTAAGTGGCCTCGTAACAAGAAATCTAAAGGCGTTAGACCTGAAGACCAAGCGGGCAACTCTATTGTACTCGGGCGTCCAATTCACCTGTTAGGATACTGTTCATTGAGATAAAGTCTTACTGCTCCATAATAGTATATTCTTACTTCTCATAACGCGGGAGTAGGGATCGTTAAGAAGAACGCAGGACAGTGTGTAGATAGCTACCTACAATACAACAAGAGAGTAATGATGGTTAGGTTAGATTCGAAGCCAGTAGAAACAGTAATAGTGCAAGTATACATGCCTACTTCTAGCAACAGTGAGGAAGAGTTAGAAGCCGTTTATTCGGACATAGAGCAGGTAATAGAATTTGTGAAGGGCCATGAAAATTTAATAATAGTGGGAGATTTTAACGCAGTCGTAGGTGAGGGGAAAGAAGGAGAATTTGTAGGTCCTTATGGATTAGGACACAGAAACGAGAGAGGTAGCAGACTGATAGAATTCTGTGAGAAGCACAAGATGGTAGTCGCGAACACATTGTTCAAGAATCACGTTAGGAGGCGGTACGCATGGAAAATGCCAGGAGGGATAGACAGGTATCAGACATTCTGGATAGGAAGAGATTTAGAAATCAAGTAAAAGACTGTAAGAGTTATCCAGGAGCAGATGTAGACAGCGACCACAACTTGGTAGTCATCAAAGCTAGACTAAAGTTCAAAAATTTGAAAACCCAGAAGGATAAGAAACGTATAAATGTAGACATATTGAGGGATCAGAATATGAAAGATAAGTTCCAGGAGAAAACAAATCAATTAATAAATAAAGCGAGTAAGGACGAAATCAAGAACGCAGAAACTGAGTGGGAGGGTATCAAGAATAGTCTAGATTCCGCGGCTACGGACGTTTTGGGACACGACAAAAGGGAAGCTAAGAAGCCCTGGATAACGGACGAAATCTTAAACTTAATGCAAAAGAGACGAGGCTACAAAAACAGACGAGACGAAGAAGGGCTGAAAACTTATAAGTCAATAAAGTGGGAAATCATTAGAAAATGCAGAAAAGCGAAAGAACAATGGATAGAGGATAAATGCAAAGAAGTAGAAGATAAGTTGCAAGTAGGTAAGACCGATGAGGCTTACAAAATAATTAAGAGAAACTTCAGGGATATAGGAACAATAAGTAGAAACGTTAGGAGTGAATCGGGGGACATACTGATCGGAAGAGAGGAGAAAGCGGATAGATGGAAGCAGTACTTCGGAAATTTATACGAGGGTCAGGAATTAGGAGATATATTAGAGGAAGAATCTAGCATCGATAGGGAAGATATAGGAAAACCTAAATTGAGAGAGGAATTTGAAATAGCACTAAGGGGGCTAAAGAATAATAGAGCGCCGAGTGTAGATAAAATACAGGCGGAAATTTTGAAATATGCGGGACAGAAAGTAGTAAATAGGATGTTTGAACTGGTGAAATACATATACGAAACGGGCGAGATGCCGGAGGATTATAAGAGGAACATTATCGTTACTATACCGAAAAAGAGAGGAGACGACAAATGCGAGAACTTTAGAACGATTAGCCTAACTTCCCATGCGTCAAAAATTTTAACCAGAATAGTGCAGAAGAGGATGGAAAATAGAGCGGAAGAAATACTAGGAGAAGACCAATTCGGGTTTAGGCGAAATAGGGGAACTCGCGAAGCTATTCTGGCGCTAAGAGTAATGTTAGAGAAAACAATAGAAAAAAGAAAGAACGCTTATATAGGATTTGTAGATTTAGAAAAAGCTTTTGATAACGTAAGATGGGAAAAAATGTTCGAGATACTAAAGAGCGCGGAAATGAAGTATAGAGATAGGAGGGTAGTACACAATCTATACAAAGAGCAAACTGCTGTTATATAAGTAGAAGGAGAAAAAAAGGGAAGTAGGTATTAGGAAAGGAGTAAGACAAGGATGTACGCTATCACCACTAATTTTTAATCTGTACATCGAAGAGGCGATTAATGTGGTAAAAGATAGAGTGGATTTCGGGATTAAAGTACAGGGACAGAAACTAAAAATGCTGAGATTCGCGGATGATATAGCAGTATTAGCATCTAGTAAGGAGGAATTAGAATCAGCATTGAACGAAATGGAGGCAGTGTTGACAGAGGAATACGGAATGAGGGTGAATAAGAACAAAACTAAAGTATTAGTGTGCAGAGGGCGCGAGAGCAGAGCAAAAACGAAAGTACAAATTAATAATGAAAGATTGGAGGAAGTTAAAGACTTTACTTATTTAGGAAGTAAAATAAATTAGGATGGAAGAAGCGATAAAGACATAAAACAAAGAATAGCGCAGGGTCGAGTAGCTTTCAACAAAAAGAAAGCACTTTTATGCTCGGGGGTAATAAACTTAGAAACAAGGAAGAGATTTTTGAAAACATATGTATGGAGCACGGCACTATACGGTTGCGAAACCTGGACGGTAGGGGAAGCAAGTAGGAAGAAATTAGAAGCTTTTGAGATGTGGTGTTACCGAAGAATGATGAAAATACCATGGACTGATAGGGTTAGAAACGAAGAAGTATTGGAGAAAGTCGGCGAGAAAAGAAGTATGTGGAAAAACATAAAGAAGATAAGAGATAGAATAGTAGGCCACTTGCTGAGACATGGGGGAATAGTCCGCGATATTTTGGAGGCAGAAATAGGAGTGAAGAAAGACAGAGGTAGGCCTAGATTAGACTACTGCTCGCAAATAGTAAGGGATGTAGGTTGTAGCACAATTAGCGAAATGCGTAGGTTAGCACAAGATAGGAGAAGCTGGAGGTTAGCGTCCAACCAGTCTTAGGACTGATGACCTAATGATGATGACTTCTCATAATCATCAACACCTTTTTTATGACAGAATCAGAGCCAGTTTCTCGGTATACACCAACAGAATTATTAAAGGGCGTATAAAAATCTTTTGATAATACTGCTAAGTGTTGGCTAAGCTTAGAACATGCTCTCGGAATTGTCCACATTCAGAAGTGACAATCACCTTTGACCAAAATTATTTTTGTTATCTCGATGCATACATAATAAACATTCATTTTGGACGATTTAGTTTAAGAGGGAATGAAAATTTAACTTTTCCTTCCATTAAAGAACCAGGTATTAACCGCTATCTTAAATTGTTTAACGTATTATTCTTTTACAATTTTAACGACATCCTAATGGGTTTACGCATTATGCAATTAATATTGACGTTGAGAACGGAAAAGGCAATTGAAATTTAAACAGCCTACTCGTTATAAATCTATCGATAAATCGAACAATACTGTTGATTTCGTTCATGGTATTTTCCAAATTGAATAAGCACCTGACGCATAAAGGAAAGAAATAAGGGCCCGTTCCAGTGGAAAATCACCGCGGACACGTATACAGTGTCTGGGTTTAAAAACGAGTATCTATATTTAAACATTCCAATTTGGCGAGTTGATAATTTTAAGTAAATACCTGCTTTAAACGAATAATAAAACACATAATTTAAAAATAAAAATTATAATAATACACTAGGCACAAAAATTAAGGGATGTAAAAAAATCCTTAATTCGTTTAAGCATTCTATTGACCAAGTGATTGCCTGAGGAAAACTCTCCCATTCGACAAGAACGACTTGTTCGAGTTCCCAAAGGGTCATTGGGACAGCCATGTGGGCTCCTAATTGATCGTCAGTGCATCCCATAGATTCTCTATGGGGTTTATATCTTGGTTTCTTAGTAGCTAGTACACAGTTGGAATATTCACAAATCAAAGGTAGTCCAGTACATCTCTAGCAAAGTGACGCCGAGCGTAAAAATTGTCCCTGACAAACGAGGCAATTAGCACGACATGATGTTTTCCACGTAGAAATGTGCATTCATGGATCTCCCCCGTATAGGAACCAAATCCGTGCGAGCATCGAAACAAATTCCTTCCCAGAACATTATCGATGCATCAAAAAATGGGATCCTCGAAGATACTATGCAGGCAGCAAACATTTTACCTAGGCCAGACTTGTTGACGTCCATCTGATGAATTAAGACTTACTCTTGTGTCGTCTGAAAACAAAACTCGTTTCTAGTAGTCAATGGTCCAATTTACATGATCTCTCGCAAAACGCAGTCTAGTAACTCTATGTTCTCTGGTGAGCAGTGGTGCATTAAGCCTTCTCCTGACCATTTCGTACAGAAATTGCTACATTTCGAGCTTCTGCTACGGCCCTGCTTAGTTCTAAACTGGTAGAATGTCTGCTAAGTAACTTCCATAAGATATCGCTTATCTCTTGCATCTGTAAACTTCTTACGACCTTGTCCTGAAGTTCTACAGTAACTTCCAAGTTCATTGAAACCTTTAACTGTTCGATTAATTGTTGATTGTCTAACACCTAACAAATTAGCCACACATCGCTGGCTACGTCCCTCGTTAACCAGAGTTTTCAGTGCTTCATCTTCTTTTAAGTTGGGCGAACGATTCATTTCTTTTACTCTAAGGGTACAAGTGTTTCATTCACTTGATAACATGAAAAAAATATCACTAACGTAACTAAATTTATTGTCTTTTATAAATCACTTTAAACAATGTTAAATGTATTATTGACAAACAATTACAAAATGTTACTTTTGTCAAACAATTGCAATTGTTTATTAGTAGTGACAGAGGATATCACATGACCACCTACATAACAGTGGCGGCTCGTGGTGATTTGTCATGGGTGGGCAACAACTAACTATTAGTAGGTTATATAGTGCAAAATAATGAAGTAAAATATAGTAAAAAAAACTTTGACTCATCACTCTATGTTAGTTATTGTACAAGTATATGTTAAGATTTAAAATTCTTTCAGCTTTCAAGTTGAAAATGCACAACACTAAAATTGGATAAAGCTAGGGCAGACTCTTATGAATGCTACACAATTTTTATATTTATACATTTTCTAATACATTAATAACCAAAATAATTTTACTTAATAATATAACAAATACAGTGTCTACAGTGTACAGACTTCGCTGAGATAAACAACGTTCTACGTCTCTAAAAACTGAACTCGGAAATACGGAGGTCGGACTGATCGGAGATTCTCGATTCCTTCCCCGCTTTGTCGAAGGATTCTTCAGCAGGGTGGTCTAACCCACCCGTGTCACAGCTTACTCGAGACTCGAGTAAGCTGTGCCCGTGTTTCAAATTGTTTCATGTAGTTTACACGAGTATAATTTTGTTTTTATGTCTTCAAATCATTCGTAATTCTATTAATTAATTAATTCTATTCATGTGTTTACTGTTTATTTAATTTTATATTCCAGATTCCCATGTTTCTATATTATTGTGAAATAATTTAATCTTTCAAGGGATGTTGAAAATATACCTATGTTAATAATATTAATATTAATTTTAAAACTAATCTTGGTAGACACTTATTTACTTGTATTTATTTATTTAAGCAATAAATATAATTTTTTATTTGTGCGAGGCGCTTGCGCTGTCTCGTATGTACAAAGCCAGAAGGGCAAAAGGCGTGGGTGCTAACCCGGCCCGGCACCCACCACGCTAGGCATAACCACGAGAACTATTAGTTCCACAGTTAGAAGAGTGAATTGCTGCACTTACTTGTACTGCAATTTTCCACCACGGTTGCGCTGTTAGTATTAGTATATAATATAATCAGAACTTTTCATTGTACTATTGTTGTTATGTAATATATAATGTATTTAATTAATTACATATTACATTTCGTTTATTTTTCATTTTTCGGCTTAAAAAAATGGTTTTTAAAAAATGTTGTCTGTGTGTGTCGTTGTCGTCGGCATTAAAATTTCTTGTTAGCACGATAACTCAACTAAATCGTGTCGGATCGATCGGGATTTGACTGATTCTAATCGGGGACGTCTCCCAGACGACACCTATTGGTTTTGAGGTGGATAGGACACACCCCACCCTATCCATGGGTCATGAGAAAGCACGATGGTGGACTATTGGAAAAAAGTAAAACTGTCGCATAAAACACATATTCTGCATAGAGATGTTCTACGTGTGGAAAAGTCCATTTGAAGGTTTTTAAATTGTTTGTTATATTTTGCAAAAAAAAAAAAAAAGTCTAAAATGTATACAGAGTGTGCCGCAAATAAGAAATACAATATACGTTTTTCTATTTATTCCTATCAATTTCGTATTTTATTCATGGGTTTATTTTAAAACCAGTTTCATATCTACATATATACAACAACATAGAATATCTTTTATTTTATTTAGTATTAATAAAATCAACAGGTTTCGAATTACTTTTTGCATGTCGAGATAAACTTGTTATTATTAATTATTAATGTTATTATTTACAAGCCAAGCTAGACAAAAAATCATCTCGAGTTACAGCGTTTAGAATTTCAAAAACATTCCATCATCTTCATAATAATTCTAATCCAGACTATGAATTAATAAATTCATTCATGAGGGCGATTCCAATTAATACAGTATTGCCCGAATTTGACATGGTACAGTTTATTTTTGTGATCTAATAATAAATATGATGCACTGCGCGATTCTTTTTTTTTTAATATGCTTACATTTTTTCTATACCTGTGTAGTGACGCATTAAAAATTGGCGCATTAGCAGGGATAATGAGTGTGCCTCGATAGCTCAGCGGTCAGAGCAACTAGCCGGAAACTGGGAGAGCCGGGCTCGATTCCCGGTCGAGGCAAAATGCACTTTTATCCTTGCTATCGCCAAAGTGGTGACCCCGACGTGATGTGATTCGCTCCAGTATATGCAACCTCCCTTACATCTCAAATTCGCGGATTCGATTCCCGTCCTATCCATCGCCCTACAGTCCGGGGGTTACCGAACAACGGTTCGTAAGAATGGCGAACGCGGTCACATTCCGTTAAATTGTATCGAGACAAATCATGTCTCTAGGGAGGGAGTGCTGTAGTGACGCATTAAAATCGGCGCATTAGCAGGGATAATGAGTGTGCCGCGATAGCTCAGCGGTCAGAGCAACTAACCGGAAATTGGGAGAGCCGGGTTCGATTCCCGGTCGAGGCAAAATGCACTTTTTTCCGTGCTAACGCCAAAGTGGTGACCCCGACGTGATGTGATTCGTCATTCCAGTATATGCAACCTCCCTTACATCTCAAATTCGCGGATTCGATTCCCGTCCTATCCATCGCCCTACAGTCCGGGGGTTACCGAACAACGGTTCGTAAGAATGGCGAACGCGGTCACATTCCGTTAAATTGTATCGAGACAAATCTTGTCTCTAGGGAGGGAGTACTGTAGTGACGCATTAAAATTGGCGCATTAGCAGGGATAATGAGTGTGCCTCGATAGCTCAGCGGTCAGAGCAACTAGCCGGAAACTGGGAGAGCCGGGTTCGATTCCCGGTCGAGACAAAAAAAAAAAAAAAAAAAAAAGCACTTTTATCCTTGCTATCGCCAAACCTGCAATCCGAATAAATTTTATGCATAAACAGTGACTAACTGTTTTAAATAAGTCAGTTTCTATGAAACCTTAAATAGAAGTAATAGTAGACTGAGAAAACAAATGATTTATTATCAATTAATAACTTATGACAAATAAATAAGGCTTATGACAAATAAATTTTGGTTATGGCGAATTAATATAAGTTTTGTTTAAATAAATTATAAATAATGTAGTGACGCATTAAACTGGCGCATTAGCAGGGATAATGAGTGTGCCTCGACAGCTCAGCGGTCAGAGCAACTAACCGGAAATTGGGAGAGCCGGGTTCGATTCCCGGTCGAGGCTAAGCACTCTTTCTCCTTGCTATCGCCAAAATAAATTTCGGCTGACCTGTGAGTATCTATCCAGCTTCTGCATTTTGTCCTCAAAACGTCTTCACTTATATGTATTTTGAAACAATTTTACCCAAGGTATGGGCCACATACTGACGTCATTATGATTATCCAATGCATAAAAATGGCAGCAAATATTTAATGAGACGAATGATTTGTACAAATTAATTTCATTTTTTTCGGTACCACTTCGGTATTCATAGAGAAAGTTTTTTTCTGTGATGAAGATTAAGTGGCGGGACTAAAGAAACAAGGCGTCTCTGAATTTGATGACAAATGAATTATTTATTTATCTTAAACTTAAATATAGACTGCAAAGATGCTGCGAAGCTGTTTAGCAATGACAATTATTTCTTGAATATTGCTAAAAGTAATAAAAATATGTTTTAAATGAAATAATAAAGTACAATAAATAATACTTTATTTTAATACAATATACTTTGTTACAAAATGTTTCTGTATTGCTCTACATTGACTATGAATTGGAAAAACGGGCTCGATTATCATTCTTCTCTGCCAATTCATCAGACAAAACATCATTTTTTGGTGGAATGGGAGAAGATCGAAAAAAAATATGCGGACTGTTCCGCATCGCATATTTTGAGCATTTATATGTTCCGAAAGATGAAATCACTCTGCGTCAAAAAAACATCACACCTTCCTGGTCAACACCTTTGTCATTTGTGGTCTATTACCAAATGGCCTACATCAGCAATATTTCGTTACGCCAAGGCGTATCAGACGTCTAGACAAAAAAAAAAAAAGAACGCACACCGTCGCCATCGCTGTATGTGTATCTTCCTAAACAAACAGTACTTCCGCTGTTGTTTTGTCAAGACCTACGGCGACGCAAACTTCGTAAGCTTAAGCTCGCTCATCTCATCTTTATGCGTGCAAGTCCTTACGATTATTGTAAACATTCGTTCGACGTTTCGATATCTAAATCGGCGGCCGCTAGCCCCTGGTGGAAGTGGGCATGACGTAAATCGACTTCATATCTATGCCGGATTCTACCGAGTGAAATCAGTGATGCCTAGACCGCTTGGTCTCAAGCTACGGCCAGTCCGACTTCATTCTCATCAGTACGCAGCGCGAGTTCAGTCCAGTGACATTTGACGATTCGTGCTGTTGTTTTTACTGTTCGCTATTGAGTTGTTTTTTTTTTTTAATAATGTGCGTTAACCAATACACAATGGTTCCGGCTGTTGTTAATTTGGTAGCCACCAAGGGAAGGGATACCTATTCAGGATTTATCTCGGAGTTTACCTGCTTCAAGTGCAAGAGCTTTACGGTAAGTCTGTTTTAAGCAAATATAATAGGAGTTTGATATGCCGCAATAGAAAATAGATGTTCTACTGTGCAAATTCTAAGCCCTTTTTTATTTAGAACTCGCACAAATACGACGAAATTGTAGTTGGATCGCGGTGGATAGTCGGAATTTGGAATATCCATACCATCAAATAAAATAAAGCATATACCGTCAAAACGTTAAAAGATCTATTTATATGAATGAACATTGAAAGTATCAAAATTTTAACTATCAAACTTTTAATTGGAAAGCAAAAGACGTTAAAAGCGATAAATAAGCAATATATATTGCTTTATTTATTGGTATTGAAAGCACTAATATTTTAACAATACAGAAGAGAAAATAGACTTTACAATCAGCTACCATAATTGTAGAAAAAAAAATTGTAGTCGACAAATCACTTTTTTTTGCCGTATGTTGAAACACTTTGATTGGATTAGACTTTGATGTCCAGAGGTCATTGAACCTGTCTTCCTTTTCCAAATAAACCAAGAAGAATATTTATCAGAACAGTGGAACCAGTATAAACCTGGACGATACAGAAGGGAAATATTCCTCTTGGTATATTTCATAAGAAAGACGCAATCTTTCTGACAGAATCTAAGTACCTACTCAAACATGTTAAACTACGAACAGTTATGATGTAACAAATAAACGATGTGTTGGTTAATAAGGCTTATCCAAGATACCCGTACAACCTAATCATACTAAGTTTATACGGTCTTTTCTATTTCACATATTGTCATTCGGGTTTTGATATACCAAAAGTAATTCAGTAATTTCCATTCCTACTTTTTTGCTACTCCTATTTCCATTCCATTTCTACTTTTGCAATTTTTATTTTGAGTTTCACTTCACTTACTATCAACTTCAACACCAACACAACAAAGTTTTAAGGCACAATAATCACCAAGATGCCTTAAAACATGTATGAAATACAAGAAAATATTGCGGCACAAATTGTCATATCGCCACTACCACGATAACATGGCACTTAACATGAATACGATTAAAAGAATTAATCTTCTAGAGACGAATTCTTCTCTTTTGATTCCGCTTACATTGTTCCTTCCTCTATTCTCTTGTGCTTTTGCGCGATCTCAGAATGGAGCTCCAAATTGAGAAAACGTCGGATAGAATTTATTTTCAACATCTCACGGCTTATTTTTCGAACTGGAACTGTCAATTGAGAAACCATTGTATAGAATTTATTTTCAACATTTCACGACCTGTTTTTCGTATGTAATTGATGAATGACTTTTATGTAATCATTTGGAATATTTTAAGGGAAAACATAGGTACCATGCTCACTACAACTTTCAATTTACTCACACCCGTAGTATTATCTTAATTGATTCATTATTGTTTTAAATGTCCTGGCATGTGGAAAAAAAAAGAAAGTATTATTATATATAGATAGAGGATAATTACGCCTTGAGGCATTTACCAAAAAAAGCAACGGCTGTAGTAATCGCAATGTTAATGGGAATTCAGCTCTTAATGAGCCATTTCTGTTGACGTAATTTTCGTCTAATTGACCGTATACCCAGGTACAAAGTTTTTGGAGTATTGGCGAAGGTCGGGGATATTTTAGAATTGCCAACTTGACTTGACGCAGGTCCGTTTTTAAATGAAAACCTTGTATAGTTTTATTTTTATTTCGCAATTGATTGTTGATAAAATTTCAAAAGCGATCTTTGATCTTTGGAATATTACAATCGATAACAGCCGATAAGGATAGTTAATTTTTTTATGGTAAAATATTTCAAGTTTATTTGGTTAAGGCGCCAATTTCGATACAATAAAAGTATGAAAGTAAGTAAGTACTTTTACTCTCCGTTTGATAAGTACGAAAAATATTAATTTTCCAATGCTGTCCATATTTCCTATGGAAGTTTTACATTTTTAAAGTTTAAAGTACATTTTAAACGACTGAATTCTACAACACTTATGTCCTTTTTGAATTACGAAAAATAAAATTGCAATATCAGTACGAGAGGGATGCTCTTTTAACCTCGCCATGTATATTTCTATGTAAATATACGCGAATATCCATACAAATTGATAATGTATACATTATATAACCGTACATACAAAAATACTCCTTTGTGTAATAATTTGGCGTACAAAAATCTGTCGTCTATTTACATTTTTTTTTAAGCTAAAGATATTTAACGTCTGTCCAGACTGTATATATGTTTAATTAACTCAGACTATGTGTCGTTAATAGATCTAGTTGAGCATAATATTTTTTTCTTTGACGATGTTTAACTAAAAATTAGCATACCCTACCGGCAGTCGATAATGTAACTGTTGGTAAACTTTTTAATTAAATTATCAATTTATTTCGCATATATAACGTAAAATGGAAAATTACAAGTGTATGTATTTGTTGTTCATTAGTTCGTCTAACGTCATCGGGCGATGTTTAGTTACTTTTTCTATAATTATTATAACAAAAAACCGTCGATAACACACGCACGTTGAAAAAAATATGTGAAGTTATACACAAATTAAAAAAATAACTACGGCGATATCTATCTGTAAATTTGACGATTGGGCCGAGCAGGACTACTGCTCCCCATCCGAACGGCTAAAATATGCGCTAAAGGAATGTCGAATTTCCATTTGGCAACTTGAGGCTATTATATGCAGCTGACGTTTCGTTTCCGAAAAAAAGAACGCCTTTGCAGGGCCACCTATTACGCAGCAGTTGCCGTCATAAATATAAACAACGCATTATGAGCTCTCATCGAAGGCGGCGTTGACGTTTGTTCGTTCGTCTTATTAGGAAATGGACTCTCGAATTGGAAAAATATTGAGGTCGCGAGCGCACTGCCGCGGAGGACATATAGACACTCCAACGTCGTTTAATATATCAATTATCGGAAAGTGATCGTCTGAATTTGAATAAGCAGGTTCGGTACAACTTTATTATCCTTTATTATGGGAGATTCGATGGAATTTCAGCGAGATATTTATTTGTCCCGACGTTAAATAATTTCGTCAACAGTTTAAAAATGTCCCACGTTGAGCGCCATGCGCCGCAACATAGCCAATTACATAAATGGTATCGTTATAGATCGTTAATATAGTAGAAATGTAGAATGTTTTATATTTACTTAACTCATACGAAATATGGTAATTCATTATGTGGTTGCATCTCGAAAGCCTCACATCGAGCGCCAAGTCATTGTTATAATTATGTGATAAATATATGGTTAAATTTCGAAAGCCCCACGTCTAGCGCCATTACTAAGACGCAAAAGTGGCATTTTTTTTTCGTTAACCTTAGTTACAAACGTAGCTTATGTATACTTACTACTTTGAATATTAAGTTATAAAATGTAGATAGTGATAAGTCATATTTGGGGAGCCCCATGCCGAGCGCCAAACACCGATTATTTTAAAAGTCGATATTTTCTTTTGCAGTCCAGCGAGAAAGACATAGAAGTTGCCGATCTCTGGAAGAGACGTGGAAAGACCGTTCGATCCCCGTCGCCCCACAATGCATTCAAACGATGGAGGATCAAAACTAACCTCAAATCGGCCGAATCGAAAAACGCCATCAACGGATCGAAAATAAATTCCAAAGACAGGGCCGAGGTAGAAGATATGTCCCTGCTAAAGTTTTTAGCAATTGTAAGTGATATTTGATTTAGTAGCTTTCATTGCTTAGGGTAGATAAAAAACGTGGCTTTCTAGATTCGTCGGTACGTACTGCTCATCAAGAATAGGAAAAAGTGTGAGATTCTCTAGGTATGCGTAAAAGAAAGAATGAGACAGCATTCGGAGGAAAAAGAATGCACTTTACGCGCGGCCATATCGAATTCTTGCACATATATATTCGATATTCACTCTGCAAATGTCTCAATGCGACTGGGTAAAGACCAGGCTAGTTAGTGCGCACCTCGTGGGCGGTCCGATATCGCAGTTTTCAGACTTGTTCCTATGCTTGATGAGCTGTACGCCTTCACACGTTTGATTATAGTGAAACACCTTACACAATACTGCGTTTAAGAAATTTTAAACCTTCCATATATTTTGTTTGTTATGTACACTTCCTAAGTTGTACAGGGACCTTGCAAGATGATCGTTAAAAGAGGAATAAAAATAAAATTTAGGGGACTATTCATTCATCGAACTGGTTCCGCCATAATTTATGCATAAATTAGCATCACTTTGTGCAAATGGCTTAATCGAAACGCCTTCGCATAGAACGCAATAAAATATTGCCCATCTTCACACCGGCTGTCCTTGATTTTTTTAAATATTAGTAATATTATACACAGATATTAACGTCGTGTTACACGATGACATTTCTAGAAGGAGTTACGTTTGTATGTAACCAAAAAAAAATCGAATGAAATAGATACGTTTATGTTAGCAAGAATTGTAATAAATTATTTTATGTATGGAACATCTGCTGGGGGTGAGTAAGAGGACTGAAATTAAATTGAACATCAATTGACGAGACTGCTGAAGATTTAGCTTTAAAAATAACTTGAGCAATCTATTTTTTCTTTAGTAAGTGATAATTGCCCGACGCCGAACAAGTTTAGCCATAAATAGACGTAATTGTAATTTTATTCATCCTTTTAATCACTGTTGGCGTTAGAGCTGGCAACGTACTGGCTACATGAGATAGATGTTAATATAATGTGTAGGAGTGACAATTTAGCTACGCTCAATTGATGTTAAATCAGACAGTTACGATGGCTGTACCTACTACATATAAGTGCTTGTTTACGGAAAATATTTAATTGAAATGATCAGTATCTAATCAAAGAAAACAAAATTAGAGAACCTGTTCATATTTTATAATATTGGTTGTCCATATACATACATATATATACGAGGGGCACTATTTATATTTTGAGCCTAATAATAAAAAAAAAACATTAATTTGTCATTGAAAATTACTTTATTGTTTTCACAATATTCTCATGATCTATATACTTTTGCATGCGTTCGAACCATTTGTCAAAGCATTTTTTCCATTCAGTTTGAGATATCTCCTAAACACGGTTTTTGAACGCATCAACGGCTTCTTCTGACGACGAAAATCGTTGTCCACGCAATTTATTTTTGACGTTCGGGAACAAAAAAGTCATTGGTGCCAAATCAAGACTGTACGGAGGATGACCCATTAATTCGATTTTTTGAGTGTTCAAACATTCGGTTGTTAGACGAGATGTGTGAGCTCACATTGTGTCGCGATGAAGAATAATCCGACGGCGCTTATTTATTTTTCTTATTTCACCGAAGACTTCCGGCAAACAAATGGTTGTGTACCATTCAGAATTGATCGTTTCACGTTCCTCTAAAGGCACTGTTGCCACTTGACCAGTTTTTCCGAAAAACCAGGCGACCATTTGTTTCAAAGTGCTTCGAGCGCGAACAACTTTTGTTGAATTAATTCGTTCATCTTGAAACACCCATACAGTCGACTGCTGTTTACTTTCCGACTCATACGCATAGATCCATGATTCGTCACCTATTACAATGTTATATACGTCTTGAAGCACCGCCATTGTATTTCTTGAACATTTGTTTGCACCAATCGACGCGAGCATCTTTTTGAGATTTTTTGAAATTATGTGGAATCCAACGAGAACAAACCTTTTTTACAGCTAAGTGATCATGCAATATTTTCTATATGCTAGTCGGACTAATGCCTAAGGTTGCCTCAATCTCACAGTATGTCACATGACGATCTTGCATTATCAGTTCTTGCATAGCATCAATGTTTTCTGGTTTCACAACTGATATTGGACGACCTTCATGACTCGTCGGTGAGCGAATGGCGGCCACGATTAACCTCGTATACCAGCGTTTCACAGTGGCAAAGAATAGTGCTTTATCGTCAAAAGTAGAAGTAAGTTGATCGATGCACTCTTGTCTTGATAATCCACGTTCAAGTTTTCACGAGTTCATTCCATTGTTTCGTTGATATACAATTTTCAAATCACTATAAACAACACAAATCGCCCTTAAATGATAAAGAGGGTTATGGTCAAAAATGTCAAACTTTCCATTGGAAACGACAGATGGCGTCTGAAGGCTCAAAATATAAATAGTGCCCCTCGTAAATCAAACCTGGAAGAGGGACATTGTGACCTAAATTACGATGTAATTTAAAAACGCGCTTACTAAATAACTACAAGTAACAATCCAAACATTAAACAACGCTCATACATTCTCCGAATCTTTCGCAATTGACTGGCGGTTCATTCATTAAATTAAATATATTATCAAATGTTAATTTAGCGTTACGAGCAATTGCCACGCTTTTTACGCGTGCCCGATTTAACTAAATTAGGACCTAAATCACGTTTACATATTGTAGACGACGAAGAATGACTTTAACTATTACATCTAATAACCGATGAACGAGGTGCCTCGTTGTTTTTTTTTTTATATCAAGGTTAATAACTGGTGGCGTTAACCTCAATAAAAAACGTCGTCATAGCATACTAGACCGATCAGATTGGGCGTTGGCGTTTGTTTTTAGATAGGGGCAGAAAATAGGTCGAATATTTTACGCGTTCAAGAAAAAACGTTAACGCTAGTGTGGCTATAGTAAATAAGCATATCGAGATAGGACGACTTCCTGGAAGTGATGCAAGAAAGGAAGCAAAGCTCGCTCGTACATGAACATCGAGGAAATCGATGTTTATCGGTATGATTATAATTCATCGTTTATTTGCCCTCAATCTCTGGTATAGACTAAACTTATAGTCAGAGTGATATGAATGTAAATATATTCTAATGATTGAATGTTTCCATTGACAATATTAAACGAATAAACGCAGAAATTAGGATATTTACTGACGAAATTCCCACCTGGGGAAGATTAACACCCCCTAAATTAGAAGACATTGAAACGTCAATAAAATAAAAAACCTCTATTCTCAGAAAAAATTCGCCTTTTATCACAAATTCTCATATCTGCTGCTAATACATTTATTTATACACACGGTGACATTGGAAATCATTTTATCTTCACAAGTTACTGCTTTGCTTCGATAAGATCTATGTAAAGTTGTTGATTGACCATTTAATCCAATCATAGCCAGTAATTGTCTCGTAATCAGTAATAGCCAGTAAGTTGGAACTACAGGATTTGAATTACGTTCTATTTGTGTTGTGTCAAAGGTAGGGCGTCGATATTTAACGACTGTCATCTACAACCTATACGATCTCAACATGTTGCGATTAACAGATTAACAACGAACAGTTTGTGCACAACTGTTTTATGAAAGTGAGCGATTACAGTGATTATTACAGTCGCATTAAGAGACATGCGCACAAAATTAGCCTACAGATAAGCGCCTACAGAATTAACAGTTCGCAACTTTATCAAGAAATATGAGGAGACGGGTTATGTTATTGATAAGGCAACACCAATATGTCTTCGTCGTGGTCGGTCAGATGAAAATATTGCTGCAGCGAGACAACGTGTACGGAAGTATCCAAAGACATCAATTCGACGTCGTGCACAGCAATCAATTTCTCAAGAGCCACCACGCATCGGATTTTAAAGAAAGATCTACATCTGTCAGCATACAAAATTCAGTCGACACAATAATGGAAAGATGGTGGGAACGCTATGGTTTCTGGATGACAGTTATTAAATATTGACGTCCTATCTTTGACGGAACACAAATGGCATGCAATTCAAATCCTATTATTCCAACTGAGACACCCTATAAGCCAACAATTTAAATAAGCAAGGATTTTACTTCAATAAAGCCTAAAATTATCTGTTAAAATTGTTGTCAATAATTCCCATGTCAATTAGTCATACGTAATAAATATTATTAAATAGTACGTCTTCTAGCTTTTTCGAAAACATTTAGATACATCTCGTGGTTTTTCCTCAATAAGGCGTAAAATCCTCAATTGCCAAAATCATCGCTAATCATTCGCGTTCCCTGTAGAGATACTGGATATTGTATATGGAAGAATACATAAACCCGGTAAAAACACGAACATATAGAGTTATTTAAGTAACTATATAATGGTTCTTGATTCGGATTTGATAAAACGAATGGCATTAAAAAAACGAGAAAAATGCGTGAATATTTCGAATTCATCCAGTTCGATTGCCTTATCTATCCTTATAACTAAACTATATAATGGTTCTTAATTCGCATTTGATAAGACGAATGGCTTAAAAAAAACGACAAAAATGCGTAAATATTCCGAATTCGTCCAGTTCGACTGCCTTATCGCGCCAATTAAAAATTAAATTCACGAGATTTACTCGTGCCTCGAAGTTAACGCGTGTTTGTTTGTTTGGGTAGCAATAGACTCCGCATAATCTTCCACTAACCTAGATGCGCCTTCTATAGGGTATTTCAATAAGGACGCTCGATTTTTAAACGTAAATAAAACAAGCTGTGTATGAGATATCCACTCAATTTATTTTTTTATTTGAAAAATACTTTATGGCATTAAGTATGGAATATAACGTCGTTCAAATGTCCGCCGCAGCTTTGCTTGGTGGCACGTATTCGGAAGGGCCAATTCTCGATGACTTTGTCGCATAAATCTAACTGCATTTGCTGAATGGCGTTCGTTACGTTGACTTTATTCGCATAGACCTGCGATTTAAGGTAGTCCCAAAGGAATATCGTTAAATCGCTAAAGGCGTTAAATCGCACGATCTCGGTGGCCGAAAAGTCACCGCTGCGCGAAATAACCATGCCCTCAAGTCGCTCGTACAGACTGTCTATCGTGGCATGCGTTGTGTAGCACGTAGCGCCGTCCTGTTGGAACCACATGTCATCGGTATCCATATCATCTAGTTTAGGCCATAAGAAGTTGCTTATCATAGATCTGTAGCGCTCGCCGTTGACGGTTATGGCAGTTCCAGTTTCGTTTTGGAAGAAGTACGGACCGATGATTCCTCCAGACCAAAATCCGCACCAAACAGTGACTTTCTCGGGATGCATTTGGTGTTGGTGTATCTCGTGTGAATTGGTATCGTCCCAAATTGGCTTTGCTTGTTCGCATATCAATTCATCTAAAAATGGGCCTCGTCGCTAAAGATGATTCTTTTGGCCAAATTTGCGTCAACTTCCAACTACTCTAGAGCCCAACAAACACATAGCGTTGTCTATGGTCGTTTCCCTTAAGTTCCTGCGTCAGTTGGATTTGATACTGGTGCAGACCCAAGTCCCGACGCATAATTCGCCAAGTTGAAGTCGCAGAAAGGCAAAGTTCTTGTGAACGACGAGAAATTGACTGCCTCGGGTTTTCCCGTATACTCTCATGCACAGCAGCGATGTTTTCAGCAGACTTCACGTTTCGGTGACGTAGGGTGTTGGTTGATTATTTACAAAATCCGGTTGACTCGAATTTGGCCACCAAGCGTCGAATAGTCGGCTCGGCAGGACGGTTGTAGCGAGGATAAAAATCGCGTAATGCGCGAAACATTTCTCGAACGGAACACGAGAAACGATTTTGAAAATAAAATTTGATGATTTGTACACGTTGTTGAACGCTATAAGCCTTCCATGGTGATTTTCCATACACTACTGAACAATTCACAACATATTTGACAGATGTGGCTTTAACAACATAACCGTTATAACCTAACAAATTTCGAGCGTCCCTATTGAAAGACCCTTTATTATTACCGCCGAATCTCACTGACGTTACAGCCCGATTTTCATTTGTTATGCACTTCTCCATTCGCGGTTGACCTTAAGCTGCCTTCACATCTGCGCTCAAGGCGAGGTTCACCTTTTTTTTCTTTATTTATCGAACGCCTTACGTGAGTATTAATTTGTTGGATTACTTGTATGTTTTGTAACGATTTGCGTACGCAGTTTTATTGAATGGTGCGACGTGAGTTGCATTCAAAACATCCCGAATGACAAACTAGCCTCGTGACGACGAAAGAAAGGCAAAATATGTAAAGGACGTATGGAAAAATCGTTGTTAAATACGACATTAATATATGTATGTTTTATTCAGCATCAAAATGTTGATGATGTAATTCTAGATGTTCAATATACGATGCACTTTTCTAGAAATTCCACATCCCGGTTAATATCTCGTATATGTGTAATATAAATCTCACGTCATAATTCTCTTAATTCCACGCTAATGACACGTTTTCCTCCTTTGTATTCGAAATCGATAACCATTGCGGTAACTTCATCTGAAATCGACCGCAACAACTGTAAAGTTTGTTACCTCTTATTTTTTGTCGAGTAATTATTGTTTTTAATAGTATTAGAAAACGTTTACGTACTTAAAATGCTTGGTAATTATTGTTTGTGTTTTGTGCAATAAACAATTATAATTGATGTCATAACGTAAGGTGAATATATTGAGTGTTATTTTGGACAAGGTCGCCTTTTTTGTTGACAGATTTCTCACTTATCGTTCTGGTGTTTCTTTTATACGCTTTTTATGACCTTCTTCTGGGTGGTTGCACTGAAAATAAAATTACACGTCGCAATTACACGTTGAAATAAGTCAACAGGCACGAACTGGACCTTATTACCAGGTATGTAAATATGAAACAAGAATTTGTCCATAGATGGCCTAGCTGCTAATGTAGTTACCGTCATACCACGTCACTGGCGCCATTTTCTTCTTTTGACAGCTGATAAAGTTTTTTATCTCACAACAATACATGTTACATACAACGTCGTTTTGAATAGCGTTGAACATGTCGAATTTTATGCCTGGAAACTACGATTTGAGGACAGCATTGATTTTCTGTTACCATTTGAAGAAAACTGCTGCAGAATCACATCGAATGGTTGTCGAAGTGAATGGTGAGCATGCTTTTGATAAATCACAGTGCTTTGAGAGTTTATAACATTTTGACGTGAGAAACGAAGATGATATCGATAGAATTGCAAGCGTTGTTGGATGAGAATGACGCTCAAACGCAACAAGACCTCGCGGATCAATTAAGTGTGACACGAGAAGCCGTCTCCATACGTTTGAAAATCCTGGGAAAGATCCAGAACATGGGAAAATGAGTTCCACATAAACTGAATGAAAGACAGCAGGAAAACCGAAAAACCATTTACGAAATGCTGCTCGCTAGGTACAAGAGAAAGGTTCATTTCTCCATCCAATTGTGACTGGCGATGAAAAGTGGATATATTTCGAAAATCCTAAGCGTAAAAGATGATGGGTAACTCCAGGCGAACCATCGACATTGACTGCACGACCAAATCGCTATGGATGGAAGACAATGCTCTGTGTTTGGTGGGATCAGAAGGGTATGATCTATTATGAGCTGCTAAAATCTGGCCAAACCGTTAATACTGAACGCTACCGACAACAAATGATCGATTTGAATCAAGCTTTGCGTGAAAAGCGACCAGAATATCATAAAAGGTAACACAAAATGATTTTGCTTCACGATAGTGCACCATCACATACAGCAAAACCGGTCAAGGAAACGATTGAGGCGTTTAGGAAATACTTTCGCATGTGGCTTACTCATCAGACTTGGCTCTGTCCGATTACTACGTATTTGCATTGATGGGACACGCATTTGCTGAGCAGGGCTTCACTTCTTACGAAAACGTACAATAATGACTCGATGATTGGTTTGCCTCAAAAGAGCAAGAATTTTTTTGGCATGGAATCCACAAATTGTCAGGGAGATAGGAAAAATGCATAGCTAGCAATGGGCAATACTTCGAATAAAATATTTTTTATTTTCATACAATAAACGTATATTTTCTATGCAAAAAATTCATTCCTGTTTCATATTTACATACCTGGTATACATTAGGCCACTTTCACTACACTTACGCTTGGAATTAAAGCAACTGCAGCTGGTTAATCATCCTCGCTTATCCAATTATCTCTTTGTTCCAGAACGCTTTGGACCTCAGTGCTCCAGCAAGCGATATCCTATTGAAGAGCCGCAGCTCCAGTTGGTTTCAATTGAGCGGCCACCCAGACAGTCTGGCTCCAGCCGGTCCCGGCACAGTCTGGAAGAAGAGGTCATCCAGTTCCGACGACACAGAAAGAACCGTGTACGAAGAACTATCGCAAGATCCAGCTTTATGTGATATCATCCCCAGGTATTACAGGGAAGTTGAGTATCAAGGGGAGAACTTCATAGAATTACAGGACCTCCTTCACGGCTTCCAGGTACGTTTCTTATATTGTCTCGCTTAGTGCGGTAATAATACTCTATTGGTTTTAGGACCCTTACGTTATCGATATCAAAATGGGCACGAGGACGTTCCTAGAATCCGAAGTGCAAAAGACCTCGGCCCGGTCTGATTTATACCAAAAGATGATCGCCATCGACCCAAAAGCCCCCAGCGAGGAAGAGCACAGAAACAAGGCCGTGACGAAGCTGCGCTACATGCAATTCCGCGAACTGCAATCATCCACGTGCAGCCAGGGCTTCAGGATAGAGGCGATGAAATGCCGGGGCTCGCCACCGGTCACCGACCTCAAGAAGGTCAAATCTCAGGACGAGGTGATGAACACCCTGGATATGTTCCTCGGCGGCAGGGAGGACGTGAGACAAAGACTGTTGGCAAGACTGTGCGAAATTAGGAGCAAAATAGAACAATCCGAGTACTTCAAGACGAGAGAGGTCATCGGCAGTAGTCTGTTCATTATCTACGACGACAACAAGGTCGGGGTGTGGCTCATCGATTTCGCCAAGACGAACCAGCTGCCCGAGGGGAAGACTGTCAACCATAGAACGCCCTGGGTGCAAGGCAACTACGAGGAGGGACTTCTGTACGGATTTGATAGACTTATTTCTGTAAGTATCACCTTATTTCATTTCGTGTGTATTTCTATAATACTGGACCACTTAAATAATGAAATTTCTTAAAATTTCGGCTATCCGATGTTGTTATTTGTTATACGAGGGGTACCCAAATAAGAACGAGAACTATTTTCTGTAGACAAGTGGGTTGGCAGTGCTGCCCTCTCCCGTTAGGTACATTTCCTAGACACTACTCCTGCTTAGTTGGCCATGTATCGTTCGTGTGAAACCATAGCAGCGGACAGAGTGATTATTTCCCTGAAGTCCATCCCAACGCTTTCGACAATTTTGCTATTTCACGTGTCGAAGCATTCCTATTCCCCACAACTTTTTTACGGTGTGAAAAATGACCTTGTATTTAGCAGCTGGGAGAATATTTTGCTAATAATTTACACAATAAATAAAAAAATAACTTCATAATCTTTTGTTGGTAAAATTGTCTGTATTTAAACATTTGGTGATATTCTATGGAGTTCTTATCGAAATTGCCATCGTTCACAGGCATACTTCCATATAAGCCTTGAAATATTTAACGGCGTATAGAACCGCTAGACATTCCTTTTCTGTAATAATATTCAACGTTGGAAATCTACGCATTACATGCGTCGCGTGTATTACTGTGCCTTTTGGGACACTGTGCTGACTGACAATGTTAACCATAATTTCTCTTGTTTCAGATAATCGAGAACATAAAGAACCCACCCCCAGAGAACCAAAACGACCCGTTCACCAAATCCGTTCCAGCTGTGAGCGTCAAATCTTGAAACCCCGGGGAATCACTCGTTGAATTCGAGAGGAACTCGACCGTTACGATCGTGTCCACCGCTTGAGATGCTTGCGCAGGCGCAGACCGCCCACTGTGGCTTGTCCAGAGCCGGGCCGGCCGAATTGTCGGCGTTGTTATTTTTTGTTTCGATTTTGCGTTGAGATTTGTGTTGAGTTTAGCCTGAAAGGCGTGTCCTGTATTTATTGTTTCATTATGAGAAAGTATTATAAAGTAAGTGATTAATTTTTTGTACATGGATGTCGTGTGTCAACTTAATTAATTTCGTCTAGTCAACGTTTGTTTAACTTCTTATTGTTTAGGTATTTATAAAGTAGATGTAAAGCACAGAGTTACCACTTGGGATGTTTGTATATAAGTGTATATAATTTTTGTATTCATAAATTATCATTTTGCAGTGTTTATGTACTTATGTAATAAAAACTCATTGAATGAACATTGTTTTTTTTTTTTATAATACAAGGTTTACAATGTAACAACTATCTACCATATGTATAAATCCTCGTCTTGGGATTTGAACGCAATAAAAAAAGATCAGAACTATGTTTTCATAATAACAAAACGTCCAAAAGTCTTTCCACATGCAAGAGAAAGTCAGGGTCGTACTTAAGCACAATGGCACCAATTTATGTCTCCAAAATGCTTCTTGTAATGATATATGAAGCTAAATCTCTCCAAATATAGAAACCCGTCTTTGCTGTACTGACTTGGAAAAACCGTTTTTGTTGGCCCGAAAGCACATGCTTGTTCAGCAGCAATGTCTACATTTAAGTAGTTAATATCATGAGTTGTAAACTACATAGAAACTTTAACGGTATACAGGAACGCAGCCAATGCTGGAAATAACGATTTCCAAATTTTTTTTAAAAATATATATATATATATATATATATATATATATATATATATATATATATATATATATATATATATATATATATATATATATATATATAGTAAATAAACCGGAACACTGGATAGCTTGATACAAAAAAAATAGTATTCACCATACACCATAGTAATAAACTAGCATGTTAGTGTAAGTCACAATTGAAGTAAATTAAGAAACTGACACAGATTTCTATGCTAGGAAATACAGCTGATATATCAGTTATATTGTATACTATTGTTGTACATTTTTTATCAGTTCCTAAACGTATAAAATTTAAACCCGAAGCATATGTAAGATGTCCCTCTCCATTCACAAATATTCTAAGCGCAGACAAAAATAGCAAAAATATACCAAAACATCTACCGAGACATCGTTTGAAAACATACAGCGATGTACACTGTACACATATGTAGCGGTACCGATAAAATTAAAATAGTCTGTTCGACTGGTTCATCACAGTTGCCTTATATACATCCCATTGAAAATGTTTAGGAATATATATGTAATGCATAAGTGTCCTGAGAAGATAGTATGGTCAGCTTTACTTAATGAAAATTATGTCAATT
Source organism: Rosalia funebris (assembly GCA_037954035.1). Taxonomy (NCBI): domain Eukaryota; kingdom Metazoa; phylum Arthropoda; class Insecta; order Coleoptera; family Cerambycidae; genus Rosalia; species Rosalia funebris. The sequence continues at coordinate 18,682,616 of JAZFAV010000039.1, read as the reverse complement.
TAATAGAAAACATGTTTCGATGATGCCAGTTCAAGACATCCCGTCGATGCTGTTATATTGCGAACAATGGTCACTGATCGGATCAACCTACTGCTACTTGGATCAAGGCTAATAATACATAGATATCATCCATTGTTATATTACTTTAAACATAATTAAGGGATGCGAGGTGTATTTAAATATACTTTGTAGTTTAAACTTGAATAATAATTTTACTAGTACTTTGCAAAATGTTCGTAGTCTTTGACTTATATGTTACTGTCTTTGAAAACATATAAAGGTAATATTGGAATATTTACATTTCATTTGCGAGTGTTAACTGAAATTCATAACTCTAGTACAATATAACAAATGCTTTCTTCGTCTTAACGAAACCATGGGATTTATCTAAATTTACTATTTTTATAACCAAAGCGATTTTAAAATACTTAGAAATGAACAAAAGGAAAGTAAAACTCACCCTAGCAGCGACAGGATTTCTTTCTAGACTTACACTTTATAAAATTCGCGAGCAATTTTAAAATGGCTAGTTGTTTATATTAGTTAAAACAAAAACGCCTACTAGTTTGTGTTAAATCCAAGTCGATAGTCCTAGCCGGTACCACAGACAAACTCTAGGTATACGATTAGAAAGAAATAAAAAACATGTATGTATTACTCTAAAATCGGTTGACAACATAGAAGTATTAATTTGCGAAAAACAGAGTAAGAAAAAATTATCTACCTACTTGCGTTTATCTTGCATGCGGTGAATTTCTTAGGGCGGGAAAAGGCTACTTGTTTAGTTATTCTTTGATGCAACAAGTAGTCCGTGTTTGTTATTCTAGGTAAAACATGTTGCCGCGCGTGAAGCTTAAAATTTTCTCGATATTGTAGAATATAAATTTAAGTGCATAAATTCACTTACACGCGTTAAGTTTATAATATAACCACTACCTACATATAACCATTCTGTTTGAATGTATACGGTTATAATTGTTTTCGAATCTGCGCGAGGTTTCGGCAAACGGTACTGTTTCAGTGTGAAAGAGTGGTGATCGTTGTGTTTTTCAGTGATAAACGAGAAAATTTTGTATTGTGAAGTGACGAGTGAGTTGCTTTGGATAAATTTGAAAGCCGTTACAGTCAATAGATAGTTTTAACACACCATCAAAGCGGTGAGTAAAAAATAGTTATATACAAAAATGTATGTAAGGTTCCGTAGTGTAGCGGTTATCACGTCTGCTTTACACGCAGAAGGTCCCCGGTTCGATCCCGGGCGGAACCACTTTTTTTTGCTTAATTGTAAATTAAATTACTTGAAATATGCATTTGAATAAAAGTGAAATAATTTGATTATTACAAACCACATTGATGTATACGTAGATTGTTATATACTAAACAGTTTTTACCTGATCGTCATGTATTGGCGCCCACTATTGTTCGTCTTTTATCAATGCTCTATTTCAAGGAAGGCTTAAGGCAAGTACTTTATTGAGAAATATGTACCATCAAGAAAGAAAGTAATGAGCCGCTTTCAATATATATTTGCCTGAAATATACACAATAAAGAATTATCTAGGTGTTAATTCTGTTTTTGGTCAATAGAGAGCGCAATTAATTTTGAAATCAAGAGCGTAACTGACTAATATTAATTCAAGATTGCCTATACCTATTTCGAAAGAATGTATTTTGAAAGTGTTTCATTACATTCGTTTCCAATAGTTGTATATCAAGTAAAAGAAACACAACTGACGATACCTATATCGGTTAATTACTTTTTAAAGTTGAAATTAATGTTTTCATTAAAATAAAACGAAACAACAACGTGTATAATAATCTTTATTAGCGACCTACGTTTTTGCAAATAAATAAGTTACAATAAATTAAAATAAATATCAACAAAAATATCACACAAACAAGAGTATTATTCGACTAGACTTGAGACTATTGACTAGAGTACAGAAAAAAATTGCACTTTTTTAATATCTTAGAATTGCTTAATCGTTATTAAAAAGGGGAATGAAAATTATAAGGAATATTTAACAATTTAGTCTATACATTGCAAGTACAACTGAGTATTGTACAGAGTCACTTTACTTCCTTCGGATCATCTAGTAACTACTTACTACTTGGATGGAGTAATTAATATACATTTACAGTACACGTTCAATTACTAACTTGACACTATAATTATGTAGTTGTAGAGTCGTCTGCTAAAATTCGTTCTGTAAGTCTATATTAATTTCATCAGGAATCGTCCATTCATTTATTTAAAATATTATGCCAATCTCACATAAAAATATTGATTGTTTTCGACTAGAGCTACTAATGCAAGATTTCAATATTGAAACAATATCAACATTCCGCCAGAGTATCATATTTAACACATTTTGTTACATCGTTTTTTTTTATAACATTGAATGGAATGCATTTCTTAGCTTTAATTCGTAGTTTTTTCTTCAGTTTAGTTTCAGTTCAAATGGAATGGAAACCCCTTTTAATGTTATATTGTCATAATCTATTTAATTTATATTAAACTCCATTAAAAACAACAAAATTTCTATACGAAAATATTTTTCATACAAATTGTGTCTGTAAAAATGGGGATAGAAAATGACGTATACGTTGCCTCAGTTTCTATACAGTTCTTGATAAACAGAGCCAAGTTTTCAGCGTTAAAATGGGACCTCTTTGACACATTTTGGAGTAAAACTTTTTGCTGCACAATGTTTTACACAACCAAACATTTTTAATCTCCTATACCTATGACCTTTTTTTTATCAGTTTCTTACTTCTGAATTCCTCCCAATGATAAATAATTGACGGTTTTATTTCGGAATCAGTTGTTTATTTTCTCGCATAAAATCAAATCATTAAAAAGAGACAAGGATTAATCACTCTAAGATCAGAATCTTCTCGGAATCAAGAAATTTTCATGGAGTTAATGTACCGATTGTGATAAAAATCTCAAAAATATTTCTTCTGTTATTATGTTATTGTTATGTAGTAGTTGGATTTTATCAAGATTTTGACAATTATTTAGGAAAATTTGTTAAGCATGGTATGAGCAGAACAATCACAGGGATTTTCAACTTTCCTAAATACTATAATTTCTCTCATCTGCAAATAAATTAAAACCAAAACGCCTGCGGAATTTTTCCTTGAACATTATTGCACTTTTTTTATAACTTCGTCTAGACAATCAATTAACCGTTAAGGGGACTTTGAGGATCGTATCGAGGACCGCGTTGGCGATCTCGAAGACCTGGGTGTTACGGAGCGACTCGTCGACCTCCTTCGAAGGTAGTACGGGCTGCCGCTGCTGTAGCTGCTCACCGATGATGGGGACGATGGTGACGGCCTTGTGTAGGGAATAGGCCTCTTCCTTGCACTGTTAGTAAGACCGGTTAGTGTGTTAGTAGGTTAGAAAGTCGGGGGGGTTAGGATGGTTTTTTCTCTGTTCAAAAGTTGATGTGGATCGTACAGGGAATTTCGAGCCAAGCACTAGGACCTAGTGCTTGGGTCTGAAATATTTCAATTGTGAAGAATGAAAAAGTGTTTAAGGTGTTTTTTCAAGGTCTATAATAGGTATATTATTTAGTAGGATTATTTGTAAAATTAACAGAATATTCAGCACAGGTACACACAAATCAAGTATATCGTGAATAAAAATGGCTACAAGAATATTTTGTCTAAATATTAATACACATAAAACAAAATTATTACCATCTATCTGCTAAATATCAAAGCAGCTTCATCGCATGATTAAAAAACCACGAGGACTGAAATATCGGAAGTGAATTTGACGAAAATTAATCATATCGTAGAGCAAACGTTAATGTTAAGACAAATTAAACCCTTTTGTTTGTTCTTTTATACATAAAAAACATAAAGTACTGTAGTTGATGAACAATTTTTCACTGGTAGCCAGCATATAATATTGGCTAGTTCTAAAGGTAATGTTTTATCGTATTTTTGTTACAGTTGATAAACGTTTTCCCATTGAATATGAAAAAGTAACAAATGTATAGTTAATAACAATTGTCTACAACATATTTTTCAACATCTTATATAATTATCGAGAGACTTCATTGTGTATTTAATTGAACAGTATTGCGACAACAAAAATATGTTTAAATATCAGGTATGTAAATATGAAGCCGGAATTTGCCCATAGATGGCCTAGCTGCTAATGTAGTTACCGTCATACCGCGTCATTGGCGCCATTTTCTTGTTTTGACATCTGATGAATGTTTTTATCTCACAACAATACAAGTTTCATACAACAACATCGTTTTTAATAACGTTGAACATGTCGAATTTTGTGCCTGGAAACTACGATTTGCGGACAGCATTGATTTTCTGTTGCCATTTGAAGAAAATTACTGCAGAATCACATGAAATGCTTGTCGAAGCCTACAGTGAGCATGCTCTTGGAAATCACAGTGCTTTGAGTGGTTTAAAAAATTAAAAAGTGGCAATTTTGACGTGAGAAACGAAGAACGAGGAAGACCACCGGAAATGTTTAAGCGAATTGCAAGCATTGTTGGACGAGAATGACGCTCAAACGCAACGAAAACTCACGGATCAATTAATGTAACACGAGAAGCCGTCTCCATACGTTTGAAAGACATGGAAAAGATCCAGAAGATGGAAAAATGGGGTCCACATGCACTAAATGAAAGACAGCAGGAAAACCGAAAAACCACTTACGAATTGCTGCTCGCCAGGTACAAAAGAAAATAATTTTTCCATCGAATTATGACTGGCCATGAAAATAATCCATATATTTCGTGAATCCTAAGCGTGAAAGATCATGGGTAACTCTCCAGGCGACCCATCAACATCGACTGCAAGGCCAAATCACTATGGACGGAAGACAATGCTCTATATTTAGTGGGATCAGAAGGGTGTGATTTATTATGAGCTGCTAAAGCCTGGCCAAACCGTTAATACTGAACGCTACCGACAACAAATGATCGATTTGAATCAAGATGTTGCGTGAAAATTACCAGGATATCAAAAAAGGCAACACAAAGTGATTTTGCTTCATGATAATGCGCCATCACATACAGAAAAACCGGTCAAGGAAATGATTGAGGCGTTTAGTTTAGAAATACTTTCGCATGCGGCTTACTTACCAGGCTTGGCTCCGATTAGACACGCATTTGCTGAGCAGGGCTTCAATTCCTACGAAAATGTACAAAAATGGCTCAATGACTGGCTTGCCTCAAAAGAGCATGAATTTTTTTGGCATGAAATCTACAAATTGTCAGAGAGATGGGAAATATATATAGCTAGGAATGGGCAATACTTTGAATAAAATATTTGTTATCATTTTCATACAATAAATGTATATTTTGTATACAAAAAATTCCTGTTTCATACATACCTGGTATGAAATGGTTTAAGGCTGCAATCAACTTTTTTTGTATGACGAAGAAAATCAGGTTTTCGTCACAAATTTTGAAATATCACCGTTATATTTTCATTTCATAGACCTTGAGACAATTTAAATTATCCCCTGACATTTTTTTCATCTCTTCAAGCACAATCGACATATTTACAATCTACGCGCTAGATGAACATCCTGTATATACGCCTTCAAAAAAATGTATGCGCAACCAAATTATTTACGTTAATAAATCGCCATTTTCAATTTAAAAAGATTAATTTAATTACCACAATTATAAGTTTGCTATTAAATAGTTTTTTAAATTGTCATGAATTAAAATATATATTATTTTAATTATTATCTATTAAAAGTATTCAGATTTTGCAAATGTAAATTATTAATTAAGAAAAACTGGATTTTTTATATTTTTTTGATTACCTACCTACTTAAAAAAACCTAATACTATTACCAGTTTAATAAAAAATATCATTATACAAAATAGAAATTTAGTTGTTTACTGACTACCGAGTATTTAATAACTAATATTGCAAATTAAACATGACCGTCACATTAACATAAACTTGACTAATTCTTAGGGAGTCTTCCCCTAATTTCTGGGAGTGTGTATCCATGGAATATTATTTGGTTAGTATGTTATACTGTTAGAGAAAACAATAGAAAAAGGAAAGAACGCTTATATAGGATTTGTAGATTTAGAAAAAGCTTTTGATAACGTAAGATGGGAAAAAATGTTCGAGATACTAAAGAGCGCGGGAATGAAGTATAGAGATAGGAGAGTAGTACACAATCTATACATAGAGCAAACTGCTGTTATAGAAGTAGAAGGGGAAGAAAGGGAAGTAGGTATTAGGAAAGGAGTAAGACAAGGATGTACGCTATCACCACTAATTTTTAATCTGTACATCGAAGAGGCGATTAATGTGGTAAAAGATAGAGTAGATTTCGGGATTAAAGTACAGGGACAGAAACTAAAAATGCTGAGATTCGCGGATGATATAGCAGTATTAGCATCTAGTAAGGAGGAACTAGAATCAGCATTGAACGAAATGGAGGCAGTGTTGACAGAGGAATACGGAATGAGGGTGAATAAAAACAAAACTAAAGTGTTAGTGTGCAGAGGGCGCGAGAGCAGAGCAAAAACGAAAGTACAAATTAATAATGAAAGATTAGAGGAAGTTAAAGACTTCACTTATTTAGGAAGTAAAATAAATTGGGATGGAAGAAGCGATAAAGACATAAAACAAAGAATAGCGCAGGGTCGAGTAGCTTTTAACAAAAAGAAAGCACTTTTATGCTCGGGGGTAATAAACTTAGAAAGAAGGAAGAGATTTTTGAAAACATATGTATGGAGCACGGCACTTTACGGCTGCGAAACCTGGACGGTAGGGGAAGCAAGTAGGAAGAAATTAGAAGCTTTTGAGATGTGGTGTTACCGAAGAATGATGAAAATACCATGGACTGATAGGGTTAGAAACGAAGAAGTATTGGAGAAAGTCGGCGAGAAAAGGAGTATGTGGAAAAACTTAAAGAAGAGAAGAGATAGAATGGTAGGCCACTTGCTGAGACATGGGGGAATAGTCCGCGATATTTTGGAGGCAGAAATAGGAGTGAAGAAAGGCAGAGGTAGGCCTAGATTAGACTACTGCTCGCAAATAGTAAGGGATGTAGGTTGTAGCACAATTAGCGAAATGCGTAGGTTAGCACAAGATAGGAGAAGCTGGAGGTTAGCGTCCAACCAGTCTTAGGACTGATGACCTAATGATGAGTATGTTATACATATCTGGAACTGGGTAAATTGCAAAGCCCTTGCAAATTATTTAATGCCATTAAAATAAGAGATCAAATTGTGTACTAACAAGAGACATGTGACGTCATTTGTTCAATGCGGAAAACTGTAAAATCTAGTAACTTCAGTAAACATACAATCGCATTAAGAAGAAACTTGGTGCCTGAGTGTCAATGATCGTAATCGCCCACATACTTGACAGAGATCTATCGGCTTATGACCGTACTTTTTTCCGAGTTAATGTAATGGTCAAACGAAGTCCGTTTGATCATCACATGGTCATCATTTTATCAATGTTACTATAAACCAAGATGTTGACTTGATTTTTTTTATTTTGCTACTGTCCAAATACTATTTGGATTTTCTGGAAAATAACGCTCACAAATGGGAATTTGTAATGGAACTTTGTTAAATCTTCAGTTGTAAAAATATTTTAAATTAAATAAGTGCATTTTGAGTTATTGTAAATGATAGAAGCCAACAGATGAAATCACAAGTGTCTTTTCTTACGATACTGATTTAAGATAAAAGCAATATTTAAATACTGTTTGAAGAAAAAAATAGGTAGAAATGGTGAAGACTTACATGTTAAGCGCAATATTAATCTATACATCAAATAACGAACAAAACTGAACAAACATGCAACTTACCTGTGCGAAATAATACAACACTACACTACTGCCACCAAACAAAAAAAAAAAAAAAACGAAAACAAAATAAACGATAGTATTTATTGTGTACAAACTACTTATACTCGTAATGAAAAGAAGTTACTTAACGAATCTGAATCTACACCTTACACATAAGAATGTAACGTAAATAAATACAATAATATAAACACGGGATAGCTTATACGGTATCCTCAAATTTACTTGTGTCTGAAATAAAAAAAAAAGCGAATAAACAAAGTAAAAAATAACCAGTGCTTGGCAAACTGTTACTCGAATAGGCAGTTACCTCGTGATCCGTCTTCGGTCTAGAAAGCTGGGGGATCCGTGGCGGCGGGGAATCGAGGGTGACCTTGATCGCGACGAACTGCTAGAGGAGCTGGAGCTGCTACCGGAACTGGATCTGCTGTGCGATCGAGAAGCCGACCTCGATCGCGAGGCGGAGTGGCTGCTGCTGGAGGAGGAGGAACTGCTTCTGTGGCTGTTCTTGGAACTGGAAAAATAGGGTAAAGGATCATTAGGAAAAACTGATGGAAACTAATTGGAAATTTAGATGTCACTGATGCATAGAATAGTTAAAATCTTTATATAGGGTCTTTCAATAGGGACGCTCGAAATCTGTTAGGTTATAGCGGCTATGTTAAAGAGACATCTGTCAAATTTATCGTGAATTGTTCAGTAGTGTATTGCAAATCACCATGGGAGGTTATAGCGTTCAACAATGTGTGCAAATCATTGGATTTTATTTTCAAAATCAGTGTTCCGTTCGAGAAACATTCTGCGCATTACGTAATTTTTATCCTCGCTACAACCGTCCCGCCGAGTCGACTATTCGACGTCTGGTGGCCAAATTCGAATCAACCGGTTTGATAAATAATCAACCAACACCCGTACGTAACCGAAACGAGAGATCTGCTAAAACCATCGCTGCTGTGCGTGAGAGTGTACGGGAAAACCCGAGGCAGTCAATTTCTCGTCGTTCACAAGAACTTGGCCTTTCTGCGACTTCAACTTAGTGAATTTTGCGTCGGGACTTGGGTCTGCATCCGAGGACCATCGGCGGCAACTTTATCGACGAGGACCATGTTTGGATGACTGGATATGTGAACAAGCAAAATTGTCGGATTTGGAACGATACCAATCCACACGAGATACACCGGCACCAAATGCACCCCGAGAAAGTCGCTGTGCGGATTTTGGTCTGGCGAAATCATCGGTCCGTATTTCTTCCAAAACGAAACTGGCAGTGCCATAACTGTCAACGGCGAACGTTACAGATCGATGATAAGCAACTTCTTGTGGCCTAAAGTGGATGATATGGATAGCGACGAAATGTGGTTCCAACAGGACGGCGCTACGTGCCACACAGCGTATGCTACAATAGACAGATAGACAGCAGCGACATAAACTGGCCAACGAGATTGTGCGATTTAACGCCTTTAGACTTCTTTCTTTGGAGATATCTTAAATCGCAGGTCTATGCGAATAAACCGCAAACAATTGATGCCCTCAAAGTCAACATAGCGAACGCCATCCAGCAAATTCAGCCAGATTTATGCGACCAAAGTGATCGAAAATTGGATCTCCCGAATACGTGGCACCAAGAAAATATATTATATTAAATACTGCGCGCCCAATATTCGTAATATTAATTCAGTAAAAATTTAACAATTGTTTATTATTTAACTGTTTTGTAATTGTAATTTTGCATAACCTTAACAAATCACATTTTCAAAGCGAAACACCCGAGATTTTAGTTCATGTAATATTAAATCGTCACAAAGAAATTAAAGAAATTAAAAAATCAACTCACCTGACGCTCGACCGCGACGAACTCCTCGACTTCGACTTCCTACTCTTGGTGAAACTGCTTTTCGATCTGGATCTCGACTTACTGGTGCTCGTCCTCTCTATGTCGAAAGCGTCCTTGTTAATCGTCGGCGAGTTCTCCTTGTCGACCTTCAAGGGCAACACCTTGATATCGAAGAGGTCCGGCTCGATGTGCCTACGAATAATCGGCCTAGGGCTCGGCGGCCTCTCCTTCTTCCTCTCCAGGCTCTCCTTGGCCTTGGCCGCCAAATCAGACTTGAGTAACCGGAGCATCCTCAGCTCCTTGTCGTCGACCTCTTCCTCTTTCTCGTACTCGTCGGCGGACGGCTCGCCTTCGCTGGAAGAGGCTCGCAGCCTCACCACCGGCAGCTGCTTCTTAGATTTGGTCTTCTCGCCAGAATCTTTCTTCGTTTTTGCGAGTTTTTGCGCTTTCGGGGTACCAGACTTCGACCTGTGTCTCCTCGCGGGGCTCCGGTTCGATCTGGACTTGATTTCCGGCGTCAACGACTTTTTCTTCGACACTTCCTGCCTGCTGCTGCTGCTGCGGCTGTAACTCTTTTCGAAGCTTCTGTCTCTGCTGTCCTTCCTGGTGGTTCTTCTATCTGCGCTCTTCTCTCGACTTCTGAGCCTCGCCCTGTCGCTGTCATCTATACTCCTACGAGAATCCTTACTTGTGTTTTTATTAGACGAAGGAGATTTCGACCTCCTATTATAAGCACTCTCATCGCGCCTATACGCCTTATCGCGCTCGGATTCTCGCTTATCGTCTTCTGGTCTGCCATGAGTCTCATGCGTATTAATTTTTGAGTTTAGCTCAGTGCTTTTGTCCGGATTCAACAACGCTAGGATTGAGCTCTTCCAGACTTCCTCTCTTTCTTTGCGACTTCTAGGGCTGACGCTTCTGTCGCTGGAGCCGCTCCTGGAATGCCTTTTCTTGGAAAGACGATCTCTAGCAGGTGAACGACTTCTTCTAGCAGAACGACTGCGAGCAGGTCGGCTCGTTTTGGGCGAGGTGGTTCTCCTAGGGGAGTAGCTCCTTTTTGGAGAGTGACTTTTTTTGGGTTTCTGATCGTTTGGCGACCGGTTCCTTCTGCCGGGGCTACCCTTTCTGATTGGAGTTGAAGACCTACTCCTTTCTTGTTGTTTGGACCTGTACGATTTGTCGCGGGTTTCCGGCGACCTCGACTTTTGTCCTCTGCGTTCTGGAGATCTTGATGTCTTTCTTCTAGTTTCCGGCGATAGTGATGATTTCCTTTTATGATCCGGCGATCTAGATGCCTTTCTTTTGTTATCGGGCGATCCTTCTACGGACTTCCGACGTTTTCTATCCGAATGTTTGTCATGTCTTGGTCGCTTGTCCGGCGAAGGAGATCTTGATTCTTTTCGTTTAGGAGAGTCCAGCCTTCGTTTCTCTTTGGATCCCGATCCGTCTCTTCTGTGTTTCTGTTTGTAGTCGATGGATCTGGACCTGGATTTCCTCGACTTCTCCACTGACTTTGATTTGGTTTTTCTAGACTTTGGCTGACGATCTAAGGATCTCGATTTTTTCCTGTGCTTGACGGTAGGTGATCGAGACTTAGATTTCTTTTTTCTCTCCACCGAATTGGATAAGGATTTCTTCCTTTTTTCTGTAGATCTTGATCGCCCGCCATCAGCGTAACTTCTAGATTTAGACTCCTCGTAGTGCCGATCTCGGGAAAGTTTCTTTGGAGACCTACTTCTGCGAACGTTATCTCGCCTGTGCAATTTTGGAGATACTGACTTGCCCCTCTTGGCATATCGTTCGTCCTTACTTGAAGGCGAAGGTCGCTTCTCTTTTGCCGGAGGAGACTCGTAACGAGGCTTTTCCCTTTTTGATTCTTTGTGTTTGTCTTTTTTAAACTTTCTGTCGGAGTTTTTATGTGACTTGTCCGTTACTTTGGTTTTTTTGCTAGGCTCCGGTGAACTGCAAAAAGAATCGATAAAACCGAGATGTAAACGGAAAATTATTTGCACTCACCTTTCTCTGGAGCTCTCAGAGGATGAGTGTCGCTTCTTCTTGCCAATCTTCCTCCTCTGTAGAAAAATACAAAAATAATACCTAACATTAGTAGTAAGGAAGGCACACACAAATTGTGCTTAAAAAACATGAGAATATCTACGAAAAAACGATTTTGATTGATCTATACTATGTCGAATGAGAAGTTGCTTGCATTTCGGAGCTTTTCAGTTATAATAAAGTTGTGATCTACTAAACATAACATCTATTTGAGGAGAGGATGAATTTTAACGCCACAGAGTGTTGTTACTGACTACGATTTGCAAGATCTCAATTACATTAGTTTGAAATATTGCAAACAAATGACTACCAACTAACTAATGTCACACATAACCTCTCTTCAAATGATTGAGACAAAGTTTCGTTCTCGCAATTTTGCTACCGTAAAATGTTTTCTGCAATTTCGTTTTTCGTCCAATTTTTTCAAACAATTATTGAAGGCATGCAATCGGGTGCTATTGCCCCTTGGGGCGGTACTTACTAGCGACGTCGAAAGCCCTTCAGGCTATCCTATGTACTGATGCGTAAGTTCAAAAAGAACAATTTTTACTTTCATCAACGAAAAGTTGCAAACATGCAGTAGAAATCAACAGAAATAGACATATATATGTCGGGAAGGATAAACGGATACAATATTGGTCGATATATGTTAATTTTTGCAAAGACGAGTGTCATATTTTTTTGCAAAAATTATCCTGGCACAAAACAGAAATAATCGTCTAATCAGCCAAATGAAAAAAGCTAACTAAAAATGACTCTAAGAATTTGAGGAGAGCAAATATACCAGCTCGTTCCGAGTATGTCACGAAAATACCTTCACCTATTACAAAAACTAACCTCCTTCTTTTTGCTCCTCTTCTTCTTCTCATCCTCGCTGCTGGACTCCTCGTTCTCGGAACTGGATCCGGACTCCGCGGACGATTCCTCCTTCCTCTGCTTCTTCTTCTTCTTTTTGTCTTTGGTCTTGCCGGATCTACATTAAAAAATCGCGAGATTGAATTTTTTTTAGTGCAGCGCAACATCGGGTAAAACAAATACAGAATCATCTCGAGGGTATACATACAAAGCAGTTCGTTTTTGTGAAGTGAAAAATTAGAAAATTTGAATTTGAAAATAGTCCATTTGCGTTTTATACACAGCCTGGTTCTAGGTTATTTGGATACGATATATTTGGAACACAGAAAACACTTAAATTTTATTTTTCGGGCGCAGAATGGTTCCAATACTGACATTGTAACATTCATTCTGGTGTTTCAGATCTTCTTTTTGGTAAATAAGTCTTTTCCATTTCCAAATATTGTATAATTTTGTTAACGCCAGAAACTTTTTTTAAATGCGGTTCTTGATAGATGAACTACCGACCAACTAACTCAAGAAATTTCATGTTTTTGAGTTAAAAAAACCTAGTGTCAATATACAGGGTGGGGCATAGGAACCTGACGGTTTTTGAAATGAAACAGGGCCTTCTGTGTTTAACTTTTTATTGATATATGGTTGTTATTATAAGCCTACTGTTATGCCATTTAATTCTTTAAGTATGCCCCCACGCTCATACTTGTGGGCGTAGCCTTGACAAGGTTATATATTTTGCCTCAATTGTAAGATTATACCGGTCTAATAAGAAATGTTGACCAAATTACCATTGTAGTATATATTGACGATTAATAAAGCCGCTATCCTTATTATTTTAATTAAAAATTAACGTAATAATCAACGTGGGTGGCCTGATAATTTGATTTTTATGTGGTCGAAATTAATTTATGTATCTACCGGGTGTAACAGGATCATGGTATGCCCCCCCTTTCTCCTTTAGTTTTGAAGATAATTGATTGAAATTTGGGATATCCTATACACATAATATGCGGCACTTTTTGACATACAATTGATTTTTCTTTCACTTCCGTTTTCGCCGGAAGTAACACTAACTTTCGATTTCTAAATGAAATACCCTGTATATTATTGCATTTTTGAATTCTGCATAATTTTATGAATCCAATGATACCAAATAGATGATATTTAAAAAATCAACATTTTTTAAAATCTAATTTTTAGTTTTCCATTTAAGTGTGCCATGATGGTTCCGATTTATTCTAAATGGTCCGTGTAATGCTACAAAAATCGAAATCCCCTCAAAAATACTAAATCACGTGATTTATGAACAAATAAAGTTCATCAAAATTGTTTTTGGGGCAAAATTCAATTTTTTCAAATGGAATCATATTGGTACCGTGGTATCATTTATTAGTGCTGTTAATAAGGAATTTATCCATATGTCGTATTAAAATGTGCAATAAATACAAACAAAATTACAGCTAAATGAAAATACTAAAATTTTCCTTTAGCTGTAATTTTATTTGTATTTATTGCACATGGAACCAATATGGTTCCATTTGAAAAAATTGAGTTTTGCCCCAAAAATAATTTCAATTAACTTTATTTGTTCATAAATCACGTGATTTAGTATTTTTGACGGGATTTCGATTTTAGTAGCATTACACGGGTCATTTAGAATAAATCAGAACCATCATGGAAAACTAAAAATTAGATTATAAAAAATGTTGACTTTTTAAATGTCACTTATTTGGTATCGTTCGATTCATAAAATTATGCAGAATTCAAAAATGCAATAATATACAGGGTATTCCATTTAAAAACCGAAAGTTAGTGTCACTTCCGGCGAAGACGGAAGTGAAAGAAAAATCAATTGTATGTCAAAAAGTATCGCTTATTATGTGTATAGGATATCCCAAATTTCAATCAATTATCTTCAAAACTAAAGGAGAAAAGGGGGGCATACCATGATCCTATTACACCCGGTATACATTTGAGAAAGTTTTTCCATTTTTAAGATTGCATATTGATTAATAACGTAGATGACAGACATATTGTTTATTGTTTCATAATAAAGGGTTAAAATATCTGTTAATAAACAGGGTGGTATTTTTAAACATGCATAGTATTTGGGGTGTCATATATATCGGGTGTATTTTTTTTTAATTTAAATTATTATAAATTTGTTCTGCAAAATTTAACTGTTATCGTCAATAACAAGTCAATAATCCTCATTATTGATTTATCGTTTTATTATTTTCAGAACCCGAAACCCAACGGTTTCTGAAAATTGTTAGTTACGGAAAGAAATGCAATGAATATATATTTTAATTGTTTTCCCCGCGAGGGTATCAGTTGTCGACCATTTTTTTCTGTCATATATATGTCGTACATTAATAAACTCCATATTATTTTACCTTAATTCGAGTAGTCGAATTGTAAGCCCCACGGCAACCGATAACAGTTTATTAAGATCTTCCGCTATCCCTTTTTTATATAAGGTAGGAAAAAGACATCACCTCATGTTACTTTATATGTGCAAAAAACTGAACGATAAGATTTGCCGGACGTTTTATTCAATAGTCGTTAAAAGATGCTAACTTGTGCAGACGCGAGTGAAATGCAGTGGCGATTTTTCTTTGTTCAATTCGATTGAAGTTACGTTTTAATTAAATCGAACATACGTGGAGTGTTAATATATAGTGGGTGTGCATAAACAATTTTCTGGACATATTTTGTGATTTGTGTGTGATGGAAACTGGTCTAGACGACTGGCCTTAGGGAAGGAGTTAAATAGGTAAGCAAAGTATTTAGGTACATTAGTTTTAATTAACATACAAAATAGTTTTTAAAGAAAAAATTAGCAGTCGATCAGGATTATTCTTTTTTAAATTGGGGATAGTACATATATCGATACATATGTATACTTCGTATACAATTTCATGAATAGTAAATATAATGACTTTCTTTGTTAATAAAAAGTAATGACTGACTTTGTTGTAAGTAAAAAATACTTTGATTCAGTTAGACATAATACCACTATACAGGGTGGTCCAGGTTAAACCTCATTAATTTTGATAGGTGATAGAACAAGAAAAAAGTAGACTTTCATAAGAAAATTTTATTCAAAAATGTTTCCAACATATACAGGGTGTCAAAGTTGTAAAAAAAACTGGTTTTCTCATCATAACTTCTAAACCACTCGATCTATGTCCATCAAATTTCTCACACACACTAATGTAGTACATCTCTAAGTACTAATTAAAATCATTTAAAGAAATTCTCCAATGGCGTAAATACTGGGGGGTCGGCACCCCCTTCTCCCCTCCCAATGTTCGGCGCCACTGGATATTTAACAAAGGAGATTCAATTTTTGGATTTCCTGTTTAATTTAGAAAAAAAAAAAAAACTGTTGCAAGTTTTTGATTTATGACTTCGTTTTTGAGATACTTATTTTAATTTAAAGTGTTGCAAGCAGGCCAAACCTTATGACTGACCTACCAAGAAAATACGATATTGAAATGAGAAATTATTAGTGTAATTATTTGTTTAACTGCTTTTTTTGTATCTTTGATGTACATTATGTCTAGTAAGTAATAAAAT
Organism: Rosalia funebris; assembly: GCA_037954035.1. Lineage (NCBI taxonomy): Eukaryota > Metazoa > Arthropoda > Insecta > Coleoptera > Cerambycidae > Rosalia > Rosalia funebris. The sequence goes on along the minus strand of JAZFAV010000039.1, from coordinate 18,666,462 downwards.
GTTTAAAACAATTTTGGCATCTCATATCGTATTTTCTTGGTAGTTCAGTCATAAGTTTTGGCCTGCTTGCAACACTTTAAATTAAAATAAGTATATCAAAAGCGAAACCATAAATCAAAAATTTGCAAGGTTAATTTTTTTTCTAAATTAAACAGGGAATCCAAAAATTGAATCTTTGTAAAATATCCAGTGGCGCCGAAGACTGGGAGGGGGGAAGGGGCTGCCGACCCCCCATTATCTACACCACTGAAGAATTTCTTTAAATGATTTTAGTCATTACTTAGAGATGTACTACAGTAGTTTGTGTAAGAAATTTGATAGCAATCGATCGAGTGGTTTAGAAGTTATGATGAGAAAACCATTTTTTTTTACAACTTTGACACCCTGTATCTTTGTTACGAAACATTTTTGAACAAAGTTCTCTTATGAAAGTCTACTTTTTTCTTGTTGTTCTATCACCTATTAAAACTTGAATTGATGGTATTATATTGTCTATGAAGTAATTATATACAGATGTATAATTGTTAATTAAGTAAAAATATCTGTTGCTTTGCAGGTAGGTTCCGAACGAGTTGGACGCCGTTTTTCGTACAAGGTAAGATTTTTTCTCTAATAGGTAGTGTAACAGAATAAATAATAAAGAATTATATAGAAAAACTACTATAGCTGTAGAAATCGATGTACTTTGTGTCAATTAAGTTAGGATTTGCAGAGTATGAATATAAAAAATATATAGCGTATATATAACGGCCACCAACGTAAAACGTGAGTTGTGAAAAATATGAAAAACAAGAAATATATAATTCATGTACATGTCAGTTATTAATATGACCAATCTAGTTCTAGTATAATCTGATATATTGCGATCGACTTTTTTGTTACTATAAATCACTTAAATGCTATTATATAATGGGCGTATATATATATATAACTAAGGTTATAATAAACTTTCATAGCCGTAGATATATTAGAATAAGATCAAACGTAATAAAAACGAAGATGGTAGCAATAAACCCCCGGGGGTCCATCGGGTTGGATAGTGGCATTTTGCAGTCTCTAAAACAATAATCTTCAATCCTTATTAACAACAATGGTAGTAATGATAATCCTATTTTAAAGGTAAAATTTTTGTTAATTATTTATTAAATCGTAAGAAGTCTATGAAGCACCATAGAAAATATATTTCTTGACTACGGAACCTATCGGTAACCCCTGCAGTATACAGTAGTATAACATCAATAGCAGTATAAGTAATATTCCAGGACATTTAACTTTAATAGCAGATAATATTCCAAACAGATATAATAATAGAAATGGGGAAATTGTGTGTCGTACATGCATATATGTATTTTTTTTTCGCGAGTATTGTCCGCAAGAAAACAGAGATGACATCTTATGTGTGTAATATGTGATGGTTAAAAAATTCCATATATGTGTCGCATTATGTTATAATACAAGGGATATAGATTCTTTATAAAACCGGAGGACTCCGGAAGGTACCGGAGTGATCCTTCACTTAGGACTCCTCAACATTAATTATGTTATTACATAAAAATAATTTAATACGTTTATTCTGAACTATGAAAATGCATGAACACAATCAGTAAATATTTTTCAGAAATATTATAATTGAGGCACAGAGGTAAATAAACCAATTCTTAGCATTTTCTAGAGCAGCCTTTTACAATTATGTACATAATTTGAAAATAATCCTCCTAATGTTTATCTTTTGACTATGCATCTTTGTTAACGATCTCAACGATATTCATATAATTCCGTCGATGTCGACGTTTGGTTTTTAAGTGAACATTGTTTATAAGAACAATCAAAAGAGAGACAAGAAAAAATATAAAAGGGGGCATTAAAAATTGGACTCGACTGCTAAAATAATTAGAAACATGATAATGATAAAAATATCTACGAATATAAACGCATTACTAAAAATTATTTAATTTAAAAATAAGTTCTAAATTTGAAACGAATAATAAGAGAGTATTTTATTCCTACAATATTTTTTATATAAACTACTTTTTTAATTTTTCAAAAAAATGTTTAAATGTTTAAATCTGGGTTTTCATTAGAGGAATGTCTTAGAAATTCGAATATTTTTATACTGGTTTTAGTGTTACCCATTTTCTTAGCTGTAACATTATTTTCATCAAACGTGATCGCCTTGTCACTCGCTGAAATATGTAAGCTTACTGGTAAAACGGCCACAAACTGAGAAAAACACTCGTGTCGGTTTTAGTCTAAGTGCATACTGTTAAAAGTGCACCGTTTTATTTTAATTGCTTCTTATACCCTACCTTTTTGTCTGTTGTGTTTTGTATACAAATACTTTCAGAATATTTTAAATGATAGTGTTTGCCCCTAGGATATACCAATGCTTTGATTTGATAATACACACCCTAAAAAATTAAGGGAACAAAAAAATTCCGAAAATTTTTCAGTGATGTTTAAAAGGCTGTAACTTTATGGAAAATTGTCGTATTGAGATGAAACAAAACTATGTTGAAGCTTGAAGTTTCTAGTCTCGAAATATTTTGACAAAAGAAATTCTTTAAATGATTCTTTGAATGAAAATTCCTTAAATGAAACTCTTTAAATGACGGATGTGGTTTTTGAGCACAACAATTTGTTTACCCTCGCAATTAATTTGAAAGTTACAAAAAAATTAGTTTCTGACTTTTTAAAAAATCTACCGCCACTTTGCAAATATTGAGGAAGACTAATTAATGTTCCTAGGTTTTTTTTACTTCAAAAACATTTTCCCGAACCCGGAAATGCTCGTAAAAAAAGAAAATGTTTGTCAGGCGGTATTTCTTTAGTAGCACAGTAATCGTAGAATTTTTTTGTCAAAAAATTTCAAAACTAGAAACTCCAAGCTTTAAAATGTTTTATTTTTTATCTCGATACGACAATTTTTCATAAAGTTATAGCCTATCAAATATCACTGAAAAATTTTCGGAATTTTTGTGTTCCTTTAATTTTTTTGAGTAGTGTATATATAATCGATTAATAAATATACTAAAGTAATAATCTCTCGTCATTGTGACCCTGATAACAAATGATATCCGCGTGTTTTTTTTTGTACATTTACATTCAACTACAGTTCTCTTATTGTAACATTTTTCATCGAGCTCTAAATAATATAAATATGTCAATATTAACTGCAATATTCAAAAGTTTTTCATAAATCTATTTTTCCCAAATAGCTACGGTTTTGATAACCCATTTAACCCTTCGTAGGGCGCAACCGATCTCTGAGATCCGGCAGTCACTTTCTTCTTTGCCCTTTCCGTGTGTATTACGAATATTAACTCAAACTCCCTCATAGCTTCCTAGCTCCAAACCACTTTTCTCGATATGGTGTCGTTTTTTTTTACTGCATTCCCTGACCTTGTATGGGCCATCCGGATCTGTCGGATGCATTGCGTCTGATTACGTCACTATTTTCACTTTTATATTTTGTTAGATTTCCTTTACTATTTAAAATAATATTTTTTGGGATCTCTTCGCTTACTTATTCTGACTTTTTATGGTATTATTTTTCAAAATTAACACATTTGGGTGCTAAGTTATTGGTTTATAGTAAATATCGTTACCAACAATGTGACGTTTATTTTTGTTTGAAACATGCTAAAATGATGAAGAGGATTTATAATTCTTTACACTTAAAATAGGCAGTTCTGATAACTTTTCTTTGTAATTCACATTCAATATTTTTTTATATATAACTTTATGACTTTTACATGAAAAAATGGGTGGCTTGGTTTCTGTATTCAAAATATTGTTCAATACTAATTTATGTCTGTATTTTGTCTTTGAAATAGAAAAAACTGGTCAATAGCTGGTTGTCCTGTAAAATATTTCAAATTTATCGGTTTACAACATTAAATGGTTCCTTTACGAAAATTTAATTATTGTGATTAAAAACTAGTGTGAAATATTTGATTGTATTGTACCTGTTAACTAAAATACCTCGTTAAAATCTAAATTGTGTAAGATTTGATTATGGGATCTCTCAGATGCATTGCGCCCGAATGTGTTTGGATTTAGAACTGCATGCGCCCGACGAAAGGTTAAAGTCTAAATAATGTTTTGACAAGTTTATTGAAAGATTTTATCTTCTTGCACACTAATATTTTGTTTTCTTTACAATATTACATTCTCACATGAATTATATACTTAAAAAAGGCGTTATATTTATTGTAACGTTTTTGTGGCGGAATGTTCGCGAATAAACTCTGGATTATCAATATTTATTCTGGAGTAGAAAGAAACTTTACCTATTGGAAAAATTGCAATTTTTTGGTTATGGACACGTCGAATAGAAAAATTATTGTCACTTAAACCAGAGCGCAAGTAAAACGTAAACGAACTATTAAAACAACAATAATATCACGTAAGTTTCTGGTTAAGAAACAAAAACAACTTCTGCTTTGCGTGTATACCTCAAAATATTGACGGTAATGAGAAACACAGTGTCTTTACTGTAACAAAAAAAGTTTTAGTGAAATTCTAATGCTTGAACGCACCTTCACATTCCGTTCTTGGATGAGCTAAACATAGGCAAGAGCACTAAATAATAATTGACGAGATCTATATATATCGGAACCATACCATTACCTGGTTTAAGAGCCTTCGTTACACGTACGGCAAAAAAATATACCACCATTAAATTAGTATTTGGGAGATAATGGGTTGTATAATAAAGAGGGTACGTTTATTTACACAAAAGCAAATGGCAGAGGATTTACTGTCGTTTGGTTAATGATAGTTTTGATGTTATTGATGTCGCTTCACGCAAAGTCAAAACGATTAACAATTGTCTTATTTGAAACAATTAGGATAAGCGAAATAAATTAAGTACGAGTAATCGGGATTTTACTAAAATTATATGCGCAAATCAGTTTTGTTTGCGTGAAGCAGGAAATGTCACAAAATTCAGTATAACTTATCAAATTACCTGTCTTTCTTTCTGCTCTTCTTCTTCTTTTTCTTTTTGGGCTCTTCACTGGATGAGCTAGTAATAGAATCATTGTAATAATACCTTTATTATCGTTTAAACAATTACAATTTCAGTTTTATCAGAGTGGCCCAATAGTGTATCTGTATTATTACGTGTATAAACGTAATTGGGAGGTAATCGTTTGCAATGTTTATTTTTATGTTCAAAATTAACTTAAATTTCGTATTATTTAATTTTTTTTTCGGGAAAACATTTTTTGGCACATGTTTACTATGCTTAGTACCTCAGGCCCCGCAATTGGCCAGGCAGGCTTGCCATTCCCTATTTATCTGTCATAAAGGTAATACCATGCAAAACTTCTAGTTCGGTAAAACACCTGTCGAAAATTCGTTACGACTGAATCCAAAATTAAGAAACAGAAATAATATTATAATGCATAAATATTTAAAGGGAAAACAATCTTGATATTTCAGATGCATGAATAAATTATTTTTAAGGTAAGAATTGTTTCCCTTGCTACTATGAATAGGACGCCGCTGGTTATGCAATTATAAACCAAGCTTAACATTGGACCACTCTGAAATAACTCTATAGTGAAACCATTATGTATGAGAAGTGCAATGACCGAGAGAAGTAGGGAATTTTGTCTGGAACAGAGGCGTAGATATTTTTATTTTTTGGCGGGGTCAGTAATAAGTACTGTTACAATTACTGATATGACGGAAATTTAAAAAAATTGCTAAATCATTATTAGAGAGGATTCTCTATAATAGATAAATCAGTATTAGGAGAATATTGTGAGTAAAAGCAAGTTTTCACACCACTTATGAAGTATTGCTAATGGCGCGTTACCATTTTTTGTGGGTGGTTCGCCAATAGCCCTATTTGCCACATTAATAACAATTCTATATAAAATAAACAAAATTCTATTCCAAAATTTAACAAAACTCCATAATATAAACAAAATTCTGTAACAAAAACAAAAGAGAAATTTCTTCTATAGAAAATTCTACTACAGAAACAAAAAGAAAATGCTCGAAAAATCTTACCCTTTCCAATTTTAGAGTCAGCACTCACTTTCACTATCACTTTTACCGACACTAATAATAAGGGATCTAGGATTTCATCAGTCATATTATCTACATCCCATATTTTCTGTTCTTCTCTTTGAACATGACCAATACACTGTCTCCAGTCTTCTGGTGTAACATTTTCTAATACTCTCTGAAGATGGCGTTGGACATCAGCCAATTTAAATGTTCTCTTTTCTCTGGCCACATCCCCCTTAATTTGTGCCCAAATTAACTCAATTGGGTTCAACTCACAATGATATGGGGGTAATCGTAGAACAGTAATTCCATGGCTCAATACTAATTCATTTACAGCAAGTTTCTTATATTTATTTGCATGTATCTTCACAATTCGAAGCAATTCTGGCTTTAAGCTATTTTCAGCATAAGGGATACCTTTGTCCCGTAACCATTTTTGAATTTTTGCTTTCCTCCATGACTGTTGTGGTGTTATTTCGCATTTTCGACTATGACACATCACATCAATTTATCAATTTATTATACGGATGAGACATCACATGTCTCATCCGTATAATAAATTTTCTTTCCTTGCCTCCGAAATTCTTTAATTTTCCTGAGATAGTCTCTTCACCACACTACTATTTCACTTCCTTCAATAAGAATACTCTTTCTATCAATTTTCCCATATTTAAACTTCATGCCATATAAACTTTTCTGCAGTGTCTCCTTACCCATTTTAGGAATCATCTCATTTTGACTAACAGCTTCCAGCACTGTCTTTAATGTTGGTAATTCATTTTCCTAAAAAAAAGTATGGATGGTTCTTTTTATAGCATATTTTGCATCTTCGTCAACTTCTACTTGACTTCCTTCGACCGCTTTTTGGTATTGGTGCCTGTATTTGTCCATATATTTTTTGTTCTCTCAAAATTGTATATATATTTGTCTCCTGTAGTTGGAGTCGAGGTTCTTGTATAATCTGCGCACATATCTACTACTCCATCATTTAAACCAGGATGATCTCATTGTCGAGACTGAAAAACACGTAAAATAATTTTCTTTTCACCCACGGTTCAACTGGTCGATCTTTTTGCAGTTAATGACGGCCCTAGCACACTTTCCTCCATTGCTAACGTAATCGAAATTATTGTTACACTATCAACTTTTATACCGCCAATGGCCGTCAGCTGTTGAATTTGAATTCGTGCGCATCCAAAACTGTCTAAATGAGCGAAATAAATAATATTCTTCAAATGAGAGAAACAAAGAGGGCGACAACACGTGGATTTCTTGGATCACCGACGTTGCCATTTTTTTCAGAAAATCGGCGAAATATGAGGAATTAATACGTACGAAATTTATTCAACAGGCGTAATCTTTTTATATTTGACAAACATGGCATAAATTTACATGCACTATGTAGTAGGTAGGGATTATACAATTGAATTCTAACATTTCTTGTTTAATTTTGATTATTAATTGCAAATAAATTTAATATTACCGAATTAATGTAGAACATATAAGAAAAGGAATTAAATATGGCAATAGCGCCTATCAGCCTTTTAGGTCATTGCGCTTCTCATACATAATGGTTTTACTTTAGGCCAGACGCACGAATTAATTACGCGAACCACCCACCTGTCTCTGTGTTTCCTCTTTTTCTTTTTCGCCGCCTTCTCCTTCTCCGGCGGCGGCGACGGCGGTTCCGGGCTGGGCGTGTGAACTAACTGGTAGCGTGTCGCCTGCGCTTTTTCCTGTTCCTTCTCCTTCTCCCGCTCGACAGCCTTCTGTTTTTCCTTCTCCTGGAGCGCCGCGCTCTTCGCGAGCTTCTCCTTCGCCTGCCTGTCGGGATCGAAGCTGCTGCCGTCGACGAAGTACTCGGATATGCCGAAGGCCTCCCGCAGCCGCGCGTTCTTCTCCTGCTGGGCCTCGGCCACCTGGTGGGTCTCCGTCACGCTGGAAAAAAACAAGACGGATGAGATAAGAGACGGATTTGTTTTAGTTGAAACTACGACTCAGATGGTGGTTTCGCAAATATCGGGGGCGGAAGGGGAATGTACGAGGTGTGTTCAAAAAGTAACGGGAATTTTGTAATTTCGTGGGTTATATCTATTAGTTCGATTTACGTAATGTTTTCGTTGTTGTGTTGGTAAACATGTCTGAAAAGTATCTGTACATTGTTAGCCATATCAGATGTTTAGTCTATTGTCAGTTGTCAAAAAGGTTACATGTGTTTTGGTACGATCGGCGATTATCTATTTCTTTAAAAAATGGATCAGAAAATTTGCATTAAATTTTCCTATAAGAATGGAATAAAGTGATATAAGCATTTCCCAAGAAGTCCGTGAAAACGTTGAAGATGACGAGCGCTCTGGACGCCCCAACACATCAACAACCGATGAAACGTGGAAAAAGTAAAATAAATGATGATGGACGATCGCCGAATCACAATCAGAGAAGTTGCTGATGATTTTGGCATATCAATTGGCTCATGCTTTTGGGTATGAAACGTGGCACAAAAATTTGTGCGGTCGAATGTGAAGGTTATGCTTACTGTGTTCTTCGATTTTAATGGCATAGGGCACCATGAGTTCTTGCCACGAGGTCAAACGATCAATAAGAAGTACAAATTCAACTTGCGTGAAGAAATCCGGAAAGAACGCCCGGATTTGTGGCCAAACAATTCATGGCTTTTTAACCACGATAATGCACCTGCTCACACTTTGCTAGTTCGTGAATTTTTGGCCAAAAACAACACTGTAATAATTCCCCAGCCTCCATATTTAACAGATATCGTTCCGTGTGACTTTTTTCTGTTCCCAAAAATAAAGGGAACCCTAAAGCGCTGTCGTCTTGCAAACACAGATGAGATTAAAAACGCATCGCTGAGAGAGCTAAACGCTATCCCAAAGATCGAGTTCTAGAAGTGAGTCGGGGACTGGAAGACACTCGCATAAGTGTATAATATCTAATGGGGACTATTTTGAAGGAGATAACATTGATGTAGACGAATAAATAAAATTATCTCCAAAAAAAGGAAAATTCCCGTAATTTTTGAACACACCACGTATTCCTGCCACAAGAAGAAATATTACTAGATAATGTGTTCACTGCAGACGAAACTATGTTTGAGGTAATACGTACTACTACTATGGACGGACTATCCAGATTTGCTCTAGTATTCTATAAGTTATCGACGTAAAACGACCCTAAATAAAACAAGTGCTATTTACACTAGAAGGCAAGAAGCGGTATTCTTAGTGCGTCAATCACATGGTCCTCGAATATCAGTTATAACTGCTGCAAGATTTACGAAGAAATGTATACAATTTGTCGGTTGTACAATGTGGGTTGAGCGATATCAGTTGCCAAAATACGTGGCAACTTAATCACGCGTGGTTCAAAGATGGGTGTTCCGCCTATAACGATATTTTAGTTCAGTAATACCTCAACAATACCTTGGCACACCTTTTATTACCAGCCAGATCTCCCGATCTGATCCCAAGTGACTTATTTTTAAGGATTTCAGCTAATACTCTAGCAGAACTGCGACGCGTTCCAACTTAATAAGTTATCTCATGTTAGACGGTTTTTTTTTAATATTTTATGATCCATTGTCATTGTGGTTCAAGAAAGACGCCTATTTGAATATGTTATTGACTTTCTTTTCTTTCCCCGAATTTTATTTTTATCGTTTTAAAGAATATACGAGTGTTTATTGTATGTTAAAATTCTTATAATAACATTTTTTATAGATTTATTCAGCCAGTATTCATTTTATACAATTCCTATACAATTATTTAATATAGTTATACTTAATATAATGTAAAACTAATTACTTAATAATATTACTACGGGAAAACTTAATCCCCTCGATCTAATCAAATGTTAGATTGCCCATTCAGTATTTTATAAGTAACTGTAGCAACTTTATTGATGTATTCATTTTTTAAAGTTCATTATTAAATATCAACTATATAATAAACTGAAATGCAATGTCAATTTTGGATCTTGACGAGTGCAAATAGTATACGAGGGGCACTATTTATATTTTAAGCCTTAGCAACACTAAGTATTATCAGACGCCATCTGACGTTTCCAATGAAAAATTTGATGAACTTCTTCAGAACATTATATCATTTAAGCGCGATTTGTGTTGTTTACAGTGATTTGAAAATTGTATCTTAGCGAAAAAATGAAATTCACTGGAAAAATTTCGATGATTTATTACGACTTTTGACGTGGATTATCAAGACAAGAGTGCTTATAAGAACTTACTTCCACTTTTGGCGATAAAACCCCATCCTTTGCCACTGTGAAACGCTGGTATAACGAGTTTAATCGTGGCCGCCATTCGCTCACCGACGAAAGTCGAGAAAGTCGTCCAAAATTAGTTGTTGTGCCAGAAAACACTGATGCTGTGCAAAAACTGATAATGCAAGATCATCACGTGACATACTGTGAGATTGAGGCAACCTTAAATGTAAAATATTGCATGATCATTTAGCTCTAAAAAAGGTTTGTTCTCGTTGGATCCCACATAATTTGAAAAAAATCAAAAAGGTGCTCGTGTCGTTTGGTGCAAACAAATGCTCAAGAAATACAATACACGTGACGAATCATGGATCTATGCGTATGAGTCGGAAAGTAAACAGCAGTCGACTGTATGGGTATTTCAAGATGAACCAAATCCAACAAAAGTTGTTCGCGCTCGAAGCACTTCGAAACAAACGGTCGCCTGTTTTTTCGGAAATCTTGGTCATATGGCAACAGTGCCTTTAGAGGAACGTCAAACTGTGAATTCTGAATAGTACACAGAATTTGTTTGCCGGAAGTCTTCTGTGAAATGAGGAAACCAAACAAGCGCTGTCCGATCATTCTTCATCATAACAATGCGAGCTCTCACACATCTCGTTTAACAATCGAATGTTTGAACACTCAAAAAATCGAATTAATGGGTCATCCGCCGTACAGTCCCGATTTGGCACCCAATGACTTTTTTGTTACCGAAAGTCAAAAATAAATTGCGTGGACAACGATTTTCGTCGGCAGACAAAGCCGCTGATGCGTTCAAAAACCATGTTTAGGAGATATCTCAAACGGAATAGAAAAAATGTTTTGACAAATGGTTCGAACGCATGCAAAAGTATATAGATCATGAAGGAAAATATTTTGAAAAACGATAGAGTAATTTTCAATGACAAATTATTTTTTTCTTACTTTAGGCTCAAAATAGTGCCCCTCGTATAGGTGAATTTCCCCCATTGTGACATAAAAATTAAGTATAAATACCTAATGATTCGCCTAGTAGTTTACCGCTCGCTGTATAATAAATAAGTCGTCAGAAGGTTTTAAAAAGGGTTACAATTATTTTTAGTTTGAAACTATTCTCGAAATAGATCGCACATTCTCTCCCATATTCAGCTTCACACAAAATTTTGAAATTTCCGAATTATTATAATAATTACTTATAATCATTACTGTTATAATATTCATTAAAAATGCATTACTTCGCGCGTACAGTTTCCGATATTTAAAAAAAATTCAGCGCTAATTTATTAAAAAATTCGCGCCTCGTTAACCTCGGGTGAACGTTTCGAGAAAATGACGGCAGCATAAAACAGCAAACATGTAATCTTTGTAACTAAATTTTACGTAAATAATTAAAAAAAAAGCTAATAACAAAAAACTTACTTCTCCACTACCACTACGTCCTGGTCATAATTACAACAAACCATATTTTATTAATAAAACACACTTGCGAGTATTACAATTACAAACAATAGGCACGATATATAAAACTTGTCCTTATAGCGGATTTCCTTAACTCTCAAACGTGTTCGAAAAAACACTACAACTTATAAAAAACGCACCTCGGTCGCACGATAATAATTAATACTTATTATTTTATATACGCGACAGGACCAATGGGATAAACAAAAAGGTCAGCCCATTGCGCTATCTCAATAAATACGATGCCTATTGTCACAAACATATTTCAAAACGAGGAAATAGGCATTAAATAATATTGTTTCTACAATTCGAGTGATTGTGTTAAAAAAAAATGGTCATAACGTTATTGTTACGTTTCTTATGGGGAATGAGACAACCTTTTTACATCTGGCGGGTAGATCTCCCCTTGTGCGGCACGCGAACAAAATCAATATTCTTCCCCTAGACGTTTAGTCACGGGGCGTGCTGTAATACGAGGTTTTCGTGTACAGGACGTGAATTGGATATGGTTCATAAATAAGAGGAAATGTCTGATACTCCAGAGCACGATTTTTTTACGTTTTATTAACTTTATATATTAGACGGTATATTATTTCGGCTTATTTAGGAATGTAATAATGTACATACTTGTAACACATAAGACATGGTAATGTGACTGATCCCTGCCAGCTCCAGATCTTACACCCTCAGAGATTTTCTTATGAGGCTGCTTAAACTTTAAAGCTTATAAAAAAGGATTATATAATCGGAGTATAATTATTCTTGTATACACTGTGGAAAAGAAGTCTGGAAGACATAAAAAATCTCGCAAAGTATTTTTTTCTTACAAAAACGCTCGAAGGGATCAAAAGGTATTACATATAAATTTGTCGTCTTTTTAAATACTTTAGTTATATTTACAGTGGCGTACGTTTTCAAGGTCAAAGGGGCCGCATTGTTTTTAAATGGCAACTCCTACTTTTTGTCCAATACAGTCAAAGAACAATTTTCTTTTAGTGTCATAAAAATGTTATCAAGTTACATAACGAAAGTTTCGATAAAAATGCAAATAAAGTATTCATTGTGAAAATTGATTCATATTATCTCGTCTCTCCACGCCATCATACCTTACGTATTTGTAGGATCTTCATATGTCCGTGATATTTTATGTAAAAGGAATCGACCGGTAAAATCTAGAAAAATGTATTTTAGTTAATTTCAAAAATACGTTGGCCAAAATCAAGACAAATGAGAATCTGCAAAATCTTACACAAATAAATCAATTTTCACAATATTCAAAAAATGTGCTCTTTCAGTTTATCGAACAAAAAAATAGCGGTTGACATTAAAAAATGCGCCTACCCTGCAAACGTACACCACTGTATGTAGACCTAAAGTTGTTCAAAAGACGACAAATTTAAAATACCTTTTGACCCCTTCCAGAATATTTATAACAAAAATATATTTTTGCGAGATTTATCAGATGTTTCGAACTTCTTTTCCACGGTGTACACATATTACAATTATTTTTCGTAAAATAAAGTATTTTTTATTTATTTAAACAGCTAGAGCTTGGGATCGATAAAATAGAGTCAACCCAGGTGGGTGCGTTCCAAGTCTTCCTTTGTATGTACCCGAAAGGACCAAAAATGGGGCGCAAACGTCACAGCGAAGTAAATACAAATTAAAAGTGTTTATTAGACGTTTTTGATTAACAAAAAGCATTAAACTAATATCATTTTCGTTTCATTCCCATTCTAATGAGATATACGTACTCAGATACTCCTTTTTTTTTTAATAATGAGCAGGACTAATACTTTTATTAGAAGGTTTCCATCCATCAGCCTGTATATTTTCTCTAAATTAGCTTGCAGCACGTGCATAGCCAAAGAGATAGTTATTTAAACAAATTACTTTTCAATTATAATATTTACCCAAACACCGCTACGTTATAAAATGAAATATTAAAGTACATAACGCAAAATCTCGCGTGACTCTCGAAAATTTACAGTTGCGGCGCGACTAAGGCGATTTGGGAAAACTTCCGATTCAACTTTAAACGTAATCAGCTTAGCAGATTACACTTGAATGCAAGATAATCCACTCGAATGCTGTGGTACTTCTGGCGAGAATCTAATTGAAAGCGTTAATATTTGACAACGTCAAACGTTTATATAAATAAAAACGGACATACAAAGGGCGGATAAAATGTTTAGACATCTAAAATATATTCATATCCGTAATACACTGCGCGTAAACAGTGATCACCGTGTGATTGCCTCGTGACTCACTGAAATCTACAATGCTATTGGTCGAATGTCTATAAACTCTTGTCGGTTTTGGTATAGATGAGTACTATTAGAAATGCATCGTTTTAGTCTGTTTAAATATCGTACTTTGTTATCTGATTATTGTGGTTTTATTTAAATACTTTCATGGTATTTTAAACAACAGTGTGTTTGTTCCTTGGGCTTACCAAGCCTTTGATTTCATAATATATGATTGATAAATATACAGGGTGTCAGGATAGTTTCTGGCATTACTTTATACTAAGATCCCTCAGACACTAAGCAACACAAAAAAAATAACTAAAGCGCCCCACGGAGGAAAAAAGTTGTAATTAACATCTTTCTACCTCGCCTCTACGCTAATGGTAACATTCATAGTCACGGAATATCAACCTTAATTGCGCTAGCTGTATTCATCTTGAACCTAACAATGCATAAATCCGATCCAATGGCGTTCGGTCGTAGGGAACATGAATTTTTTATTTTGTTTTATTGGATTGCCTTTTTGCAATTTTATTTGCCTTTTGACAATTTAAGTTTTAGGTACCTGTTTTTTTGAGGATTGTTAATGAAATATTTTTGATTCGTTTTTGCACATTCCTAGACAATATCTGTATACACCGAGAGAATACTTTATCTATTGTTGATGTCGTTAGAAAAGTCGAGAAAAAAATTAATATTTTGAATGATATGAATTGTTGGGCAATTCTCGAACACGTCGGTTTTTTCTTGTGTACATTTTGATGTACATATAGGGTCCTTTAGTTCCAACTGAGACATCCTATATAATATAGATGGCTATTTTGTCAAATATTAACAATAAATATTTCCGGTAGAATTTTATAGTATGCTATATTGCCGCAATTATAAAAAGCTCGTCTGCAAGATTGCACCGAAAAAAATTATTGATCCTATTTAAAAAAATTATCAGAGGTCATATCAGAAATTAGAAAATCCATCTACGATATTTTACATCACAATGTGCACAAGACCAATAAAATCGAGGCTTTCGAGGATATTGCTCAGCAATGAAAATTATTAAAAACGTCGAATCTATTCTAGCCTTTTTAATGCACTGTATAAAAGAGGGGCAGATAATTAGTAAATTCTGGAACTCTGGAAAAATGACTTAAACTTGTTAGCAAAACAGTTTAAGTAGAAGGTACAATTACTTTAATATTTCCTTACTTTTAAATATAAATACAGATTCGTTTTCTAACTGGTATTGTGGTAGTACCAGCATGTACACTACATATTTTTGGCTGTGATTGTACCGATTTTCCTCACGTCACAGCTATGTTTACAGCGTGGCAACGCTGCAAGCGCAGAATTTGGTGTCTACGGCAGTGGCGGTGGGCTATAAGGTGCGCTGGTGCGCGTGCACTACCGACAATTTAGCATTAATAATTTTATTTAGTAATTAATGGATGCATTCTTAATTTGTCACCTTTCCGCATCCCTAGCGTTAATACCATCTAAATATTATATGGCCGATTTACGCCCGTGGATCGCCGTGCCGGTCGCGGCACGGCGATCGTGCTTCCGTGCAATATGAAAAAGCGAACGCGTATTATTACTGCTTGCCCCTCCACAATTAGGAAAAGTAGTGGGCGAATTCTATAGATATTATGTGCAGAGTTTAAGAGCGCACGAAATTGAGAGAGGTTAGAATCGGTTAGTTTGTGAATTGTTTTCGTACATCGCTTGTCTCGTAAGCTGTCTTATCGCTTACGTTTTATAAATATAAACTCGGGTTTTCGGTTAGAATCTAGTTTGGAATAATGAATTCTATTCAAAACTTATTAAAAACTCCATTCTCTAGCTTGAGTTTGGAGGAGAAAGTGCAAATTAAAACTCTAGGTAGGCCCACTCCACAAATTAATTTAAAATTAGTAACATATAAGTCGGAAATCGAGAAAGGAACCACCAAGCCGCAAAGCGGCTATTAAAGTACTTCCCGAATAGCAAAGCTATTACATACTCGCTCTAGGAAACAACTACTCCTCGGGCTAAAGCCCCGCCAGGCATTGAATTATACCCAGAAGCGATCCTCGACTCCTTTCTCGTGTTTCTGCACGATCAGATAAGGTTTCAAAAAATAATAAAACCCGCCACAGGTAGGATTCGACATCTGTCCCGGATCGGAACCGAACGACATGTCGTTCGGTTCCGATCCGCAGATTTTATTTTTTGAAAGTAATTCAAAATTAGCCGTGAAAGGAAAAAATAAACAATTTGTAAGAACATTTAATAATGACTTATTTAAAAAACATTTGTCGTTAAGTGGATGCGATGTATTGAAAGCAGTGTTTTGTTTTCCGTGTGTTTTGTTTGGCGGGGAAACACCTTGGACCAAAACTGGAGTAACGGATTTAAATCACATAAACGAGAAAATAAAAAACATACAAATTCTGCTGGACACATGAATAATGTTTTGAATTTACAAATATTGCGACAATGCTCGATTCTGCTCATCGACGAGCAGTGGCAGCACACAATGAAGCGGTTTCAAAAAACAGGTATGTTTTAAACATTATTATTAACTGTATTCGTTTTTGTGGAAAATTTGAACTGGCCCTAAGAGGACACGATGAATCGGAAACATCATCCAATCCAGGCATTTTTCGTGGGTTGATTGATTTCAGTGCCGAATTAGACGAGGCTATGAAGTATCATTTACAAAAAAGGCGGCGGCTTTTAAAGGAACTTCTAATACTATACAAAACGAGCTACTTCAGTGCATGCTTGAAGTTTGTCACGATGAAATAACCATTGAAATTAAAAAATCCACTTTTGTTGCTATAATAGCAGACGAAACTACAGACGTTTCTACAATTTTTCAGTTGGCTTTAATATATCGTTACATGGTGGGTGGAAAGCCTGTAGAAAGATTCTGGAGTTTTTTAAAACCAGTAGGACATGATGCAGAGTCATTGGCGGAGTGTTTAAAAAGTGAACTAGACTACCATGTTAAAAATGACCCACATAAATTGATTGCTCAAACATATGATGGAGCTGCCGTTATGAGTGGATCATCGAATGGAGTTCAAGCCAGGATTAAGATGAGTTATCCAACTGCCCAATATGTGCATTGTTATGCGCATCAATTAAATTTAATTATGGCAAATGCGGCTTCTGCTAGTCGGAACGTACGAGTATTCTTTGCAAATTTGGGAGGGTTTTGCTCATTTTTCTCTAATTCCGCACAATGTACCGCAGTTCTTGATGAAGTAGTAGGAACTCGATTACCCCGATCAGCACCTACAAGATGGAATTTCAATTCTAGAATAGTAAATACTGTGTTTGAAAACAAAGAAGAATTTCTGGAATGTGTAGAATTGATTGAGATGAAAAAAAGTCACATACAACATCCACCTACTATTGATAAAGCCAGTGGATTGAAAATAACTTTAAGGGATAACGATTTTCTATTTTGGTTAGGTAATTTTCACAAAATTATGCCACATGTCAACATTCTGTATAATCAGTTACAAAAAAGAGAAACTGATCCAGTTTATGTAAAAACATCTATAGATGGTTTTATTAGAGAAATTTCTGCAATACGAAATAGCACCGAAAAAGCCACAAGCACTGAAGATGAACCAAATAAAATACAACCAATAAAAAGGAGACGAGTAGACACTTCTACGGAAGACAAAAATAGAGAACTAAAGGAAGTGTGTGACATTATAATATGTCAAGCTAAGGAGAGATTTAATTTTATTGGACACTTGGTAGCATCCAATTTACTTCTCCTAGAAAAATTTTCGGAATATGTTAAAAAATTTCCCGAAAATTACTTAAAACAAACAGTCGAATCTTACCCGTTTTTGGACATAAATAAATTACGTACCAAGTTGTCCTTAATTTATCAAAGAATTGAGTTTAGAAATTTAAGCGGAGCTCTATCACTAAATACACATATTAATTCCAATAAGCTAGAGTCAACTTTTGAAGAAAGTGCTAAATTATTGAAAATCATCATTACCAGTACCTGTTTCGTCAGCAGAAGCCGAAAGGTGTTTCTCGACTTTAAGACGAATAAAGACATTTTTCCGCAATACCATGTGCCAGGAAAGACTGTCGGCTTTGGCTATGCTCTCCATTGAAAAAGACTTTATTACAAATATCGAAAATTTTAACAACAAAGTAATTGAAAAATTTGCCCAGTGTAAAAATCGCAGAATTGAGCTCATTTACAAAGAAAATTAGGTAAGTTTTCAAATTAATAAAGTTAATAAGAATATACTTAATATGAGATAAATATTTATCTCATATTAAATATAACATATAAATATTTATCTCATATTAGGGTTATTCTTATTATTCTTATGATTATCATTATTTTTATGTATGGTGCACCCCCAATCTTAGGATCACGCACCGCCACTGGTCTACGGTATCTCGATATCGTAATTTTGTTTATTCATCCGCCTTTTTCGATCGCGTTGTTCTTCAATATTGCATTGAATATGCCAAAAATAAAACATACAGGAGTTTAGAGGCGGGAAAAAGATGTTAAATGACGACTGAAAGCGGTGAAAGCGATGAATGACACGAAAAAAGCTTGCTTGAAGAAAAGTCCTTGCCACGTAACATTCCTTGTAACGTTGCCACGGTGCGAGAGTACGTGATATAAATCGAAAAAATTCGTAGCTTTTTATTATGATTACGCCAAAACTATGTAGTCGATGAAGCTCATTTTGAGTTCACATATTTTTGCCATAGTTCATAAACAAAATATTAGTTTTATATGAAAATCTAAAGAACAGTTTCTGAGATATAATGGAATAGCCGTCACTTTATTGCGAGGTCCCTATACTTCCCATGTTAACAAGGTCAACTTTAGGTTTAATTATCGAGAAAACGGTGTAGATGAACGTTTCCAAACTTTACAAAAATATTGAATAACTAACCGATCATTTAATAAACGTGAAAAATTCAGCGAATTATTAAGAAAAGGGGAAACTACTGGTACTGCCTCAATGCCAAGTCAAGTACAATAAATACAACGTATCTATATGCTTAATTACTTTTGTTCGAGCACGTTCCTCGATTCTATGCAAAACCATACTAACTAAAAACCCTGTATAATGTATAGACAAAAACTGTTTGTAATTCAATGTTTACCTAACGACGGACTTCATCGTCTTTCTTGGGGTCGGTTGGAGAGCGTGCTGCAGGGCATTTAAATCATTATTGTTGTTATTATTTCCTACGACTGTGCCGCACTGGCAATGGCAACAGCAGGCCCTTCTCGGCCTTATCGGCAGCCTCCTGCCGAAAGTTTGACAAAGCGCCCCTCGCCATAGCCGCTCGAAGATGACCCGTTCCTCCGCGGAAAACCGCGAGGCTTTCTGGGCGTAGTCGTCGGAGAACCGAGGGGTCTTCTGGGTGTACCCCTCGTGGAAGCGGACGTTCCTCTGCAGGTACCCCTCGGAGAAGCGGGGGGCGCGATACGCGTCCACCGCTAGACGATTTTTTCCATAAAACATTTCCACTTACGAACTAGGGGGGAAGCTAAGGATTATTATCACAAAATATCGCGGAATTTTTGCGCCGGGAATCTGCGCCTTATGCTAATACTAATACTGGAAGACTTGGTTTCACTTAAAACTACGTGGAAGACTTTCGGATTTTGCAGGTTTGCTCTTAGGATTATCCCTCACATCTCCGTGGGTGGGACGTTCGGCATTTTTAGGATCGGACCGCCGACCGTGGTCCGCGAAGGACACATTTTAGCGTTGGACTGACGACTCTCTCGGAGAGCGAGGAGCGGGAGGGGCGTCGAGACGGGGGCGGGAGGACGCGCAGCATCCGAGCCGTAGGGGATGTCGCTCCGGATCTGCAGAATCGATATTATTAGAAGCAATAACTTGTGACGCCTCGGATTAAGTCGAATCGAAAAGCGTCCTCATCCCGATTTAATTCAACTCCGGATCGGGAATGTGTGATATCAATTTTTTTTATTTAATAAAGGATCTGTCAATAAGAACGGTCGATTTTTAAACGTAAATAAAACACGTTGTGTGTGAGATATCCACTCAATTTTTTTTTTTTTTTAATTTGAATGAATATTTGATGGCATTAAGTATGGAATATAACGTCGTTCAAATGTCCGCCGCGTCTTTGCTCGGTGGCACGTATTCGTGAACTCCAATTTTCGATGACTTTGTCGCATAATTCTGCCTGCATTTGCTGGATGGCGTTCGTTATGTTGACTTTGAGGGCATCCATTGTTTGCTGTTTATTCGCATAGACCTACGATTTAAGATAGCCCCAAAGGAAGAAGTCTAAAAGCGTTAAATCGCACGATCTCGGTGGCCAGTTCACGTCGCCGCTGCGCGAGATAAACATTCCTTCAAATCGCTCGTGCATAATGTCCATTGTGGCATGCGCTGTGTGGGACATAGCGCCGTCCTGTTGGAATCACATGTTGTCGGTATCCATATCATCCAGTTTAAACCACAAGAAGTTGTTTATCATCGATATGTAGCGCTCGCCGTTGACGGTTATGGCAATGTCAGTTTCGTTTTGAATAGAAGTCCGGACCGATGATTCCGCCAGACCAAAATCTCCACCAAACAGTCACTTTCTCGGGATGCATTTGGTGCTGGTGTATCTCGCGTGGGTCGGTATCGTCCCAAATCCGACAATTGTGCTTGTTCACATATCCATTCATCCAAGAATGGGCCTCGCCGTTAAAGATGATTTTTTTGACGAAATTTGGGTCAACTTCCAACTGCTCCAGAGTCCAATCAGGGAACATACGGCATTGTCTAAGTCGTTTACCTTAAGTTTCTGGGTCAGTTGGATTTTATACGGGTGCAGACCCAAAGTCCCGACGCAAAAGTTGAAGTCGAAATTCTTGTGAACGACGAGAAATTGACTGCCTCAGGTTTTCCCGTACACACACATACACAGCAGACCTTGTGTTTCGGGGACGTACGGGTGTTGGCTGATTATTTATAAAACTGGTTGACTCGAATTTGGCCACCAAACGTCGAATAGTCGACTCGGCGGGACTATTTAAAATATTAATGCACTACACTTTTATACTACACGTATAAAAATTCCTCCACGGGAAACTGATTCACAGCGTACTAGCTATTTCCGTAGCGGGTACTGAGCCTCGACGTGAAAACGGTCTGGCCTTCGCATAACAAAATGAGGTAATTCGTCCGCCGCTGGCCGATGGCGCTCAGTGCCAGCTCTAAATAAAGCTTTGATTTTTGACACGAATTTTAAAGTTGTTCGAAATAATATCATCATAATAGCTTTTTTAAATTGCAACCCTGTTTATTTCAACACAAATAAATTAAAAGTTAAAAGTTTTCCAAATATGGAATATTAAGAGTTTCCTATTTACCCTTTATAAGACAGGGTTTTTTTTTTTGAGAAAAATACGAATAAAGCGATACTTAAATTTTTGTTTAAGGAATTTTAAGGTTGTTTGAAATGTTCTACATTAAATTTCAGTAGTTTAATATTTCCTTCGATATGAAAAACAAGGCACGTTTCAGGGTTTTTTAAAAAAATGATTTAGTAGCATAATTATGGATATTGTGAGAAAATTAATCGCCATACTGTATAGAGCGCCAATAGATATATACTAGAGTTTTTGTTACTCAAATTTATTCGAAGCGGGTAAAATTCGCCCTAAGGGGGTAAAATTGAATCCAAGAAGTAAAATTCACCCCAGGAATTCCCAGAAATCTCCTATAAATCATCTTCTAATGATAAAAATTTGGTTGGTGAAATGCGCGCCAGTGACGTACAATTTTTACCTCTTGGATTGAAAATACTGTTCCAATGTACAGGGTGTTTAAAATAGATGTTAGGGAAAAACTTACATTCCGTTAAATATAACACATCCTGTATATTTTTATATATACGCATTGGTATTTCAATTTGGAATATTTTGTCAATTTGCCATGTTTTGATTTTAATATCCCGTTACGGCACCAAGTATTTCGATCTTTTTCAAAAAATAACATTTAATTTGATTACAAAAAAAAAAAAGTTAATTTTGGAAGCAAAATTGCTACGGAATGACAACTTAACGTACCCATTCTACAATGAATCACTTCTTAGGAGTACTAAAGAATTCTATATACACTATCGGACAAGAGTAAAGCGACACAATAATGCAACAATAAATAACATTAATTATTTGCGAGCAGTGCATGCAAACCTCAGCATATCGCTTTGCCATAATACGTTGCCATAAATGCGCTTAATAGGCATTTGTTTGCTTTGTTTATTTTGACAGTTCATGGTGTTTTACAGAGAATTGTCGAATTGAGCTTATTCACAAGCGACAAAAGTAAAGCAACAGTGTCAAACTTTGATCAATAAACAGTGTGTTATCGATTTATTGTGGATTTGTGGGCAAATAACTTTTAACTGCATTAACTTTAGTATGCCTAGTGGAAAACCAACGTCTCTTGATTTGAGGGAGAGTATCTTAAGTGCTTTTCAGAGAGGCACCTCAATGGGTGCAATTTCTAGGCAATTGTCGCTATCGAAGGCAACCTTATCGAGGATAATATCAAGGTACCATGCAAGACGACATTTGAATAATAATCCGAAAAGTGGGAGACCCAGTAAAACAACCGTACGTACAGACCGGCTCATAAAAAGAATGAGTGAGAATGACCCTTGGCTGTCTGCCCCTAGGATAAAAAGCCAATTTGATCAATTGAATATCAATATTAGAACCATTCGAAGAAGGTTGGTAGAAGCCAAACTATTTAGTAGAAGACCTGCCAAAAAGCCTCTGATTTCGGCTAGAAATAGAGAGGCCCGGCTAGCATTCGCTTGTGCACACTTGAACTGGACTGCAAATGCCGGGCGGAAAATCTTGTTCAGCGATGAAACGAGATACAATATTTTTAGTTCAGACGGAATGAGGCGTGTTCAACGTCCAGGGAATCAGGATTCAACCCAAAATACACTACGCCTACAGTGAAGCATGGAAAAGAAAACGTCACTCTTTGGGGTTGTTTTTCGATGTCTGGTGTGGGTCCTATCCATTTCATTGAAGGAATAATGGACCGTTTAGTATACAGAGATATTCTTCAAAATGTAATGCTGCCATATGCAGAATGGAATATGCCATTACGGTTCGTGTTTCAACAGGACAATGATCCGAAACACACATCTCATTTGGTAAGAGATTGGTTTCACGACAATCGTATTACAGTGTTAGACTGGCCATCACAATCTCCCGACCTCAACCCAATAAAAAACCTTTGGGAAGAGGTCGAGAGAAGAATAAGAACACAAACGTATCCTAATAAACAAGCTTTAATGGATAACATACAAGAAGTATGGTCCAATCTGCCAGCTTCTGTTATTACGAACTTAATATCATCTTTGCCCAGAAGGTGTGCCAAAGTCATCGCCAATCGAGGCTATCCCATTAACTACTAAATAAATATAAGGTTCAGTTGTATTTTCTTGTATCAGTGTATTGTTAAAATGTTTATATTGAACTGAAATAAAATATTTCTAAGGTGTTGCTTTACTTTTGTCGCATTGAGATTGTACACAATTTTGAAAAAATAGTGTCCATCAGCCACTACCATATCACGAGAAGATAATAATGCACCAAACTTGTAAAAAATAATATCTTACATGTTCTATTTGTATAGCAGCAGCAACAACATAATCAATAGTCACAGAATGACTCACTGAATTCCAAAACACAGCAAGTTGTTGCTTTATTTTTGTCCGATAGTGTACATATAATCTAAATTATTAAAAGTACATATATGAATATAATCTAAATTAAATGATCAAATTATTTTATTTATTTAAAAAACAGGAGACTAGTTTTCCACGAACACCGAAAGATTACACACTTCTCGACGCGCGTTTCGCCAACGAAGTTAGCATCATCGGGAAATGATTAAAATTATTATTCTTCAAGTCCTCAATTATTCTTCAATCAAAAGTTATGGTGTATTTTTTAACCATATGCCTATCTCAGTTCATCTATGCTTCTCGTTGAAAGACAGAAAAATAAAAATAAAAACATTTAACAGAATATATTTTCTAAATTATGTTCCCCTCACGTCGCTTAATGTATTATTTTAATTTAGTTTTTCCATAATTGTATTAAAATAGAGAACTATACCTATAACCGACAATATTTACCTAATACAAAAACAAGTAAGTACACATTACCCTAATATGCACCTGAATAAATATAAAAGCAATAACCTATATGATATATAATTTCAGACTCTTAATTTAAGTGACGTATAGCTCGCGCACTGTCGTGTTTTTCGATGTTCGGCTGCTATATGCCAGAACAATATAAAATGCCACTATTCACAAAGTATTGACGACGGATGCAACTAACTGACAATAAAATAGTATTGATTGAATAACAGTGAAATAGTTTCAAAAGTGACTGAAATGTGTCCAAATGTCATAAATTTCAATTTATTTAGTTTCAGTTCACTTAAGCTTTTTTAAAATAATACTAAAGGAAAAAAATCATTTTTGACAACTACAACTTAATGTAATCAGGTTGAAACAACAAAACTAACGAATTTTAAATTATAATAAATCAAACATAATAAATTTTAAATAAAAACTAACCACCACTATATTTTCAAACTAAATAAAAGACACAAGATATACAGACATTGGTTTTCGGAACGATTTCATTCGTATAGTCTGCTTTATAATTATTTTTACACGTATTTCTATTGCTGATTATTGTCGATTTGTTAATAACTTGAAATTTATAAATTTGGTTTAAAAATCACAAGATATATAGACAACATGTTTTTTTTACATTTTTGGAATATATGTATGTATCAAATTTCGAATTCATTCATACAGATTTTTACTTTATGATTACTTTTCCAATTTTCATTCAATTTGCATTTTTACAATGTAATTATTGTTAAATATAAGTCAATTATCACACTGGGCTGGCGCTGTTGACCATTTTTGCCTCCTCGAATCGCTTTACCGCATATCGTTTGCATTTCACAACATTTTTTAGTCCTTTCAGATGTCCAAATAGATAGGGTATAAAGACAAATAGCGTTATGCTGTTAAAATAAAAGAAACACATATGTCTACTGCTGATTATTGGGATTTTTATATTTTTATTGTACATTAAATGGTTTTTTAGAAGTGAGAAATACAGATTTCATAGGATACAAAAATAAAAGGGGGTAATAAAAACTTACCAAGGCCTCCCCCATATATCCACTGGCTTATCCAGTTTTCCTCCTTGCCCCATTAACATGTTCCGGTAATTATTTACTTTGTTATTGATGGCCTCCTCGCTGAATCTAACCAAAATAAAAACGTAAACTTTAAATATTGCAAATATCAACCAATGTAAATCTCATAAGACTAATTAAACTGTGAAGAATATATTCCTTCTATTTATTGCTTTAACTTACCCTTGCTCCTCAAGAATCTCAGCGAATTCGGCACATTTGAGCTCGATTTTCCGCTTACGTTCATGGTCCAAAATCTCCTTATTGGGCTGCCTGTTAGAGGCCGTATCCAGGACCGCTAGCTCCTGTTCAGTTTTGTACGTCTTCTCTCTATCGCGAGGCTTTACCAGAGCCCAGTTTCGTTGGACGTGACCATTAGTACCGGAGCCCCTGGGGGTCGCTAAACCTATGCCATTATACATAATCTGGAACGGAAAAATACTGGTGAACCCAAGTCGTATTTTAAAAAGTAAATGTTATCCTAATAAACCAACTTTTTGACACAAATAGCCGCTATGGTAAACAAGAGCGTTTTAAAACGTAAATTAAATGTCAAAAAACACGGTATCGATTTTGTGCGAAATAAACTAGGACTTTATACGTACCAAACTACATGTAATTTAACCCGCTGAGTAACAAATGAGTAAAAACGGTGATACTCGCAAATTAACCTTATTACTTTTGAGTAACTTTAACAAAAATCACATTTTTATGATGCGCCACACTCTGCTGTCAAAAGTCTTATCAAGCAGCAAATGTTACCAACTGTAGGACTGAAACTCTTACTAGTAGGTGTAATATCGAGTAGGTCAAAAGCAACTGAGATAGGGGTAAGCAGCATTCCATTAGTATTAACAGGCATACTGATACTTTGGGTACATTTTGGTAGTTCTCAGATAACGAGTACAATTTTTTTAATTAACATATTACATTTTAACATTTTTACATTACATTACATTTTACATTACATTACATTTTAACATTTAACATTTTTTTTTTTAATTAACATATTACACCGATCCGATAGGACTTGAACCTTGACGAAGTTCTAGTGCAAACTGGAACGGGTGGGTCGGCTTGCGCGTTTTAATGATTTAAGGAGCCGTACCATAGGTTTAACCATAGTGGGAAGTCCCTGAAGGAGGGCAGCAGCTCTTTCAGTAGTCATAGTGGCAGAAACCGTGGGGGTTGGTATGGTGCTATGACACACACGACTGCGATGTGGAAGGCAAGAGGAAACCACCACATTATAATCCTCAGAACAGCTAGCAGAAAGCTTATCCTAAATTAATGATGGCGTCTCCTGGGACAAAAAACTCCGGAGGTAAAATAGTCCTCCGTTCGGATCTCCGGGTGAGGACTGTTCCGGGAGACGTGATCGAGTGCAATCATAATAAGAAGTGTAGCATTTCACGAGTCGGAGCGTGGAATGTCAGAAGCATGAGACAGGCAGGGAAGCTAGAAAATGTGAAGATAGAAATGGATAGGTTAGGATTAGATATAGTAGGTATAAGTGAGATGCGTTGGCCGGAAGTAGGAGATTTTTGGAGCGGTGACTATAGGGTAATACACACAGGATCGGTAAATGGAAACGCGGGAGTAGGGATCGTTATGCGGAAGAACGCAGGACAGTGTGTAGATAGCTACCTACAATATAGCGAGAGAGTAATGATGGTTAGGTTAGATTCGAAGCCAGTGGAAACAGTAATAGTGCAAGTATACATGCCTACTTCTAACCACAGCGAGGAAGAGTTAGAAGCCGTTTATTCGGACATAGAGCAGGTAATAGGATTTGTGAAGGGTCATGAAAATTTAATAATAGTAGGAGATTTTAACGCAGTCGTAGGTGAGGGGAAAGAAGGAGAATTTGTAGGGCCTTATGGATTAGGAAACAGAAACGAGAGAGGTAGCAGACTGATAGAATTCTGTGAGAAGCACAAGATGGTAGTCGCGAACACATTGTTCAAGAATCACGTTAGGAGGCGGTACACATGGAAAATGCCAGGAGGGATAGACAGGTATCAGATAGACTACATTCTGGTTAGGAAGAGATTTAGAAATCAAGTAAAAGACTGTAAGAGTTATCCAGGAGCAGATGTAGACAGCGATCACAACTTGGTAGTCATGAAAGCTAGATTAAAGTTCAAAAATCTGAAAACCCGGAAGGATAAGAAACGTATAAATGTAGACATATTGAGGGATCAGAATATGAAAGATAAGTTCCAGGAGAAAACAGATCAATTAATAAATAAAACGAGTAAGGACGAAATCAAGAACGCAGAAACTGAGTGGGAGGGTATCAAGAATAGTCTAGCTTCCGCGGCTACGGACGTTTTAGGACACGATAAAAGGGAAGCTAGGAAGCCCTGGATAACGGACGAAATCTTAAACTTAATGCAAAAGAGACGAGGCTACAAAAACAGACGAGACGAAGAAGGACTGAAAACGTATAAGGCAATAAAGTGGGAAATCATTAGAAAATGTAGAAAAGCGAAAGAACAATGGATAGAGGAGAAATGCAAAGAAGTAGAAGATAAGTTGCAAGTAGGTAAGACCGATGAGGCTTACAAAATAATTAAGAGGAACTTCAGGGATGTAGGAACAATAAGTAGAAATGTTAGGAGTCAATCGGGGGACATACTGATAGGAAGAGAGGAGAAAGCGGATAGATGGAAGCAGTACTTAGGAAATTTATACGAGGGTCAGGAATTAGGAGAGATATTAGAGGAAGAATCTAGCATCGATAGGGAAGATGTAGGAAAACCTATATTGAGAGAGCAATTTGAAATAGCACTAAGGGGGCTAAAGAATAATAGAGCGCCGAGTGTAGATAAAATACAGGCGGAAATTTTGAAATGTGCGGGACAGAAAGTAGTAAATAGGATGTTTGAACTGGTAAAATACATATACGAAACGGGCGAGATGCCGGAGGATTATAAGAGGAACATTATCGTTACTATACCGAAAAAGAGAGGAGCCGACAAATGCGAGAACTTTAGAACGATTAGCCTAACTTCCCATGCGTCAAAAATCTTAACTAGAATAGTGCAGAAGAGGATGGAAAATAGAGCGGAGGAAATACTAGGAGAAGACCAATTCGGGTTTAGGCGAAATAGGGGAACTCGCGAAGCTATTCTGGCGCTAAGAGTAATGTTAGAGAAAACAATAGAAAAAGGAAAGAACGCTTATATAGGATTTGTAGATTTAGAAAAAGCTTTTGATAACGTAAGATGGGAAAAAATGTTCGAGATACTAAAGAGCGCGGGAATGAAGTATAGAGATAGGAGAGTAGTACACAATCTATACATAGAGCAAACTGCTGTTATAGAAGTAGAAGGGGAAGAAAGGGAAGTAGGTATTAGGAAAGGAGTAAGACAAGGATGTACGCTATCACCACTAATTTTTAATCTGTACATCGAAGAGGCGATTAATGTGGTAAAAGATAGAGTAGATTTCGGGATTAAAGTACAGGGACAGAAACTAAAAATGCTGAGATTCGCGGATGATATAGCAGTATTAGCATCTAGTAAGGAGGAACTAGAATCAGCATTGAACGAAATGGAGGCAGTGTTGACAGAGGAATACGGAATGAGGGTGAATAAAAACAAAACTAAAGTGTTAGTGTGCAGAGGGCGCGAGAGCAGAGCAAAAACGAAAGTACAAATTAATAATGAAAGATTGGAGGAAGTTAAAGACTTCACTTATTTAGGAAGTAAAATAAATTGGGATGGAAGAAGCGATAAAGACATAAAACAAAGAATAGCGCAGGGTCGAGTAGCTTTTAACAAAAAGAAAGCACTTTTATGCTCGGGGGTAATAAACTTAGAAACAAGGAAGAGATTTTTGAAAACATATGTATGGAGCACGGCACTTTACGGCTGCGAAACCTGGACGGTAGGGGAAGCAAGTAGGAAGAAATTAGAAGCTTTTGAGATGTGGTGTTACCGAAGAATGATGAAAATACCATGGACTGATAGGGTTAGAAACGAAGAAGTATTGGAGAAAGTCGGCGAGAAAAGGAGTATGTGGAAAAACTTAAAGAAGAGAAGAGATAGAATGGTAGGCCACTTGCTGAGACATGGGGGAATAGTCCGCGATATTTTGGAGGCAGAAATAGGAGTGAAGAAAGGCAGAGGTAGGCCTAGATTAGACTACTGCTCGCAAATAGTAAGGGATGTAGGTTGTAGCACAATTAGCGAAATGCGTAGGTTAGCACAAGATAGGAGAAGCTGGAGGTTAGCGTCCAACCAGTCTTAGGACTGATGACCTAATGATGATGATGATGAACATATTACACCTTATATTCAGTTTTATGTTGATTTTAACACTGTAGTAAACGATATTTACTTAAAACCTAGCTTATATACCATCTACTTGCTTCAACTAACCATCATAAGTATTGATTAGTTCAGGTTATAGCCAGTGGACTGTTATTTCCGCGGCTGTTATTTGTCTTATATTTCCCTTATCTCCTCTAGTTTTATTACGCAAACAAATAGAAGGTTTTTTTTTTAAATTAGTTATATTAAATAGAAAAAGTCAACGCCATACGCGAGAAAATCTCGATATAAGAGTCAGCTGTCATATTGAACAATTTCTGCCACGAATGTATTTCAAATTACAATCAATTTTTCCAATGAGCTAAGTCCAACTATTAAAATTTTTGACCAAGTGATTTTGACCTATCAGACCACTTGGCTGAACATAACCTAACATAAGTAAGGGGAAGGAATGATAACTGCAACACGGTGGCCATCTCCCGATGATGCCAACTTGATTTTTTTAAAAGATACCAAAAATTATTAGCGTTTCATGTCATTAAATTATCTCAAAGTGAACTAATAGGCTCATCTACACAGCTAAGCTGACTATTTCGTTATATTCACGCCAACAAAAATTATATGAACGAAGGGAAAAGAAAAAACCTCTAAATACAAGGTGTCCTGGAATGTTCCCTTCTTTTTTGATGAATGAAACTAGGTTATAAAAAAATATATTTATTCGCTATTTTTTTTTTTATTTAATTTTACAATGCAGGGAGAGTTGTGTATGAAAAGTAACAACGTCAAGAGGTGCCTTTCTTCACGCCAGTATACCTCCACAAAACACGACCTAAAATTTACAATAAATCGCCGACATAATACTAGTTTAAGTTTCTTAATTTCCTCGCCTATTCCGGCTTTTAACTGAAGCACAGTCCTAGAAGCATTAGTGTACATCTAGGATTTCAAATAACCCCATAAGAAGGAATCCATCGGCGTTAAATCGGGACTTCTAGGCGACCAATTATCCCTCCGCTTAGAGATCACTTTTCCATGGAAAATTACTCTAACGGCTGCCGTTGATAAATTTGCAGTATGGTCTGTATCTTACTGAAAACATGTGTCCTCATTAAATCACATTAAATA
Source organism: Rosalia funebris (assembly GCA_037954035.1). Taxonomy (NCBI): domain Eukaryota; kingdom Metazoa; phylum Arthropoda; class Insecta; order Coleoptera; family Cerambycidae; genus Rosalia; species Rosalia funebris. The sequence goes on along the minus strand of JAZFAV010000039.1, from coordinate 18,635,802 downwards.
CAGCAAAATTTTGAAGTTCTGATATAAAAAAATTTTACAGTATATCTCTCGATCGAAGAGAAGTAACTATTGATTGAACATTTGATTATTTGAAAGAATAAATGATGGTGCTTTTCTCCAGGGTTTTATATAAACCAGTAATGGCAGTTTTGTTTATTTACGTATATGTGCCTCGTTGGTTAGTTAGGATGTTATCAATTTTCAATATTTTCGAATAATTCTTGCCTAAAAGCGAATCAAATTGAATAATCTTCAACCTGCAAAGCTTGCACCAGTTGAATCTTGTAAAGATGAAAGTTCACATCCTTTGCCAGGATGTCGGGGGCAGTTGTTTTTTATTAATGGTACATGGCAGTGCCTTTATTTTTCAATACAGCGACCAACGGTTTGATTAATTTTGCTGACGTTTTAATGTCGTGAAGGAGATAGTGCGCTCGATACAGGCGACGAACTATTATGAGAACGATGGTTCTCATAAAAGCTTCCGACACCCATGGAACGTTGCTCATTAGTGAAGTGATCCATTGCAACTGAATTTCCAACGCGTGAGCGCGCACATGTACGACTACCACTTTCCAAAATGTTCAACAAACAAATGAGGAAAGCATTTCAGGATATCTTATATAAAACAGTTCCTATAAAACACTATCAAAATCAAAGTGAAATACCAACATATAGCAACAACGCAGACCATCAATAGTATTAGGACATAATGCTGGCTCCACAATTCACGCTGCGATTCGGGCGCTAATTTTAAATGAAAAACATGCCCCTCCACACTCGCAAAATTCGCAGTGTAGTTCGCGCTTTCAACTAGTATGGACGTCAGGTACTGCTGCTGCCACGGCACTTTGTGCAATAGCGTACTACAATTACGTGTACATTAAAAATACAAAGCAAATAAAGAAAAAGTGGAGAAAAAGAATTGCCGACCTAATTATCAGGACATCTCTTCGCCAGCGAACGCAACCAGACTGAATTCACGTCGTCAGTCAGTGTGGATGTATTCGCGAATCCTTTGTTGCGGATACAGCAAACCGACTCCGATCGGGGAACGCCGCGAACGCGAAGATGTGAAAGCCTCTACACTCGCGAGTGTGGAGCCGGCTTAAGACCTGGTCCCACATAATCGTATAACAATTATGGGCCAGTACAATAATAATAAAGCCTTAGTTGTCTACCCATTTTCATAAAATTGAAGTCAAATAATTATTTTACATAAGCGTAACAAAGAATCATGTAGTAATGTACCAATAAATCATCCTTTATTAGGAAATAATTACATAGCAGGCTAGTAGAGAACGCAACATTTCAATTCCAATTGTATCCCATTTGATATATAAAAATTCTGGAACAATTGGAAAAAGTATATATGCAACCCGTTATACTAGCTTCAAATTTGTTTAATTTACGCTATTTTATTTTCAATTTAGATGTGTAATATAATTAGCAAATGTGTGAATAGATAATTTCAATAGTTTACTCGAATCTTATCGAAGGAAGTTATATCTTGGCGGATAAGAGTACTTGCATTCATGCAAGAATTTAGATATAGAAACATTTGAAAGAAATTAAAAAAAATATCTGTAAGACAATTATATTAGAATATGATGTGTTTCTCTATGATAATATCCTTCTGATTTCTAGTAGAAGATGAATTAACCTATTTACATTTTTTTATCCAACATGTACCCAACTGTACATATATAATTGTTGGATTATAAACCTTACAACATCTTGTAAAACTTACCATTTGAAAACTTTGCATTTATAGATGATTCCTGTTATTGTAGATGACTAAGTTTTATTTCGATTTAGATTGTTTCGGAAACTACAGAGAGATGGTTTTACAGTCTACTAATGTAGAACGTAACGGTGTCTACAAGATGTGAAGCCTCGTTTGTCAAAGGCATACTCTCTTACATTGTACTGATGAGACCCACGATAAGGTCGAAACCGGTCTTCAGTTAGCGGTATCCTGAGATAGAGGACGCTTTGCATCTTCCTTGTAGTTTTCGAGCAATCCAAATCACAGTATTTCAGTTCTATATCAGAATAAAATACGGCAAATTTCGCCACGTAATTCAGCGCCCGTCGACGGCATATAGCCGGGGGAATAGCTGTTGTGGCTTAATTTGTAATCCTTAATGTTTAAGGACCTACAGATGGTTGGATCTGTATGTCTCCTTATGACATGTTGTAAAATTTAAATGCATTTTGCTTGTTTTGTGTACGAGTGTTATTATGCTATATTTTTTTATATGCTTTGGACGGTTACTTTTTTATGTTACGGGTGATGTTGTTCTTTGTAATGAGGATGACAAAGTAACGAAACGACGGGTACCTTTTATTTACAACCATAACACATACTGTATAATTTATCGACAGTCAAACATGAACAAGTCTATTTACAAGAGTAACAAGGCCATGCGGGCCAAAACCCCCCAACGCCCTTATGCCTGTGTCAAGAACTATCCTCAGCGCTTGAATCAGTGTCATCTGAAAAACAAAAGAAAAGTCGGTTTATTTCCTGAAGATCTTTATTGATTTAATACAGTTTGTGAATGTAAACATAGCAGAGCGACTTACACTACGGTGGCACTATTACGGAATTACTCCACGTAAACATAAAACCACTACATTCACATTGACAGTAAGAGAAAATAATGGGACTGACGGTTAATTCCCGCTTCCGCCAAGAACTATCACCAAATCAACTCGACTGCGTAAATAAAACTAAAAATCATGGAAGGAGGGACTTAACCGAAAGTTGAACAGTGCAAATAATTATTAAAATTAAATACTAACTTATTGACATAAATATACAGAGCGAACATACAAGGCAGTAACGTACAGCTACAGGGCGACTTCGCGAGGACGACTTTTCTCTAAATCTTTTGAGAATAGTTTTTTTTTGTTTGCATCGAAAAATCGTTCTCGCAACAGCGCGCCATATAAATAAAATTAAAAATTACAAAATTTTGAAGCCGTAATAAAATAAAAACTGGGCACAACAATACAATGCCGACTTTAATACATACGCTCACATATCTGAAATTGCAAAATTCGAACGGAACTCTTTGACTTCCAGCCCTTAATAAAAACAGAAAAGTTAAACTTCTTGCATCTTCAAATATGCTCTAACCACAGCCCGAAAGTTTGTCCCATGCATAACAAAGAAAAAACTAATAACAATTCTTAGAAGGTCATCCTAGCAATTTTGTAAAATATCCGACGTCTATAAACAGGTCCTGATGTTCCACAAAACGCTCACCAGCAGCCTTAGCTGTGGGATTCAGGATTTAGTTACAGTTTAGGCCATTCGTCTACGATAAAACAAGTTTGAGATATAAATTAACAAATGCCACGGATTTGAGGGTGTCCCAAGGTCAATATGTGACAGGATTTTGCAGTTAATACAACAAATCACGAATAAAAAATCTATTAAAAAAGTCACTCTTCCAGAGGTTGAGGAAGAGTTATATTTTTGACGGAAGTTTTCGAAATGTTAAATAATTATTTTGCCCAATGAATTTTGTTTCAAAGTCATTACTTTTAAAGTAATGCTAATTCGGGAATTTAGGGTATAATTTTTCTGCTCGTTACAGAGGATACAATTCTGTGTATGTCACACTTTTTTATTTAAATATTCCTTACTATATTCTTGGAATTTCAAGTCACCACCCACAATTCCCCTTTTTTTATTTTTTGGCTTAATAGATCATCCTAATAGGCCGATTTTGCTTAGAACAGATCAGTTTTACTAATTCTCTAGACATTTACTTCCTTATTATTTTCAAATATATTAAAAAATCCAGCTTTGCTGCATCCACAAGGATCATATAATATATTTAGTAGACGTGTAATTAAAAAACTTGCACCCAATATTTTAGAGCTTAGTAAAACCCAAAGGTTGTTTTTCTATTATTTTATTTAAGTTGAATACTTTTTTGTTCACACTAAAAAATAAAATTGTTTGAGCCACCCTATATATGAATACAGAGTGGCTCAAATAATGTTTAGGCGTTTGATGGCGATATCAACAATGAGACGAATAAAGATTATTTTCAAAAAAATATACCCAGATTTAAATTTGTAATTTGAAATTATGTCTTCGCTCCTTGTAGAACCCTCTGAAACGCGTGGCATATAGCGTGATGGCTGCTTTAAAATAGACGAACGACCCAAAACGATCAACAATAAATAACTTTAAGTGTATAATTAAGTAAATTCATTTAGATTTGCCACAGAAAAAAGCCCCAACCAAAGCGGGAACATTGAGAACGTAATGGATGCGAGATGAAAGTGTCCGTCTGCCTTTGTCGAGGTTAATTTCTGAGCAGAACAGTTTTCTTTGAACCTCCAGATTTTTTCCTGAGTATAACTTTGTTAAATCGGAGCACTTGGTGCCGACGGCGTCCTGTCCTATTGTACAGGCGTGACAATTCGAGAAGCCCGATTGTCGCTACGGTGTGATGTCGAAAATATTTCAAAAATCAACGGGGATTCTCGGATCCAACATTAACGATACGTCCGAGAGATAGGATCTGATACCCTGCATCGAGTAAGAGGCACAGATTAGTTACAATTGATTTATAGTTACTTGCTAACTTATGTCTAATTTTTATCGGCCGAAATTGAACCACTGGACAATGAAAAAAGTGACTAGTCTATACAGTTTTTCGCAATGCGTCTCGCGCCAAAGCATTTTGCTCAATTCGCGTTTTTTATTTTGAAAATTACCTAAACACGAAAGTAGGTAGAAATTGTGGGGAAAAACCGCGTTATAACCTAAAAATATTTGACTATAACAAACGGCACGTAGGTTATGTCAATAATGATTCGGATTCGTGCGCAAAATGTATGTATTGGCCCGAGATTTCTGACGGGAATTGCAAAAACTGCGTTCCAGGATTTGCTCAGGTGGAACGTTGAACGTAACCATGACGGCGTTTTGAAATAAAACTAAGGAGAAGATTGAAAGGGAAAATTAACTTTATTCAGGTATACACCAAATAACTAAAATAATAAAAAAAATTAAAGCAACAAAATCATAAATTACTGCTACTTAAATACAAATAGCACTGTACACCTTCATTCAACGTTACAATTTAAATGAATCCTCAAAAAAAAAATCAGAAATTAAATAACGGATGGAATAACGGGGGGTGGACGATTGCGTTTTTAAATATCTAGGGTATTCTTGGCCACAGGGAAGTTTCGACAAGTGATTAACAAGAGAGAATGTAAAAAAGAAAATAAAATATATTTCTTTACTCTCGTTTAAAATTCTAAAAAATAATTTCAAATAAAATTATAAAACAGACTAAATTAAAGTTTTTAAAAACTAGAAAAATATTATCTTTGCTATAGAAATAAGAAACCAATGTAATGAGTACAGATTTATAGTTTATTGTCTTTTTTTATATAACAATTCGTTTGGAGAAGTATTTAACATTTCCTGTAATTTTTTTTGCAAAAATTACTTCCCTTAATGAAAAAATATTTTTAATGCGATAAAAGCCAGTAGGTATATTTTTTTTGGAAAAAAACGAGTCTGATAAACTTTGCGACACTTGTATTTTTTTTTTTTTTTTTTGTTCAAAAGCAATAATAATCTGATATTCAGAATAACTTGCTGAAAATATCTTTATAGTTGAAAATCAGTTTTTATTTTGGTCAGAAATGTATTTGCAGTTTTGTATTTTGTGTTATTTATTTCTGTTTCTACATTTTTATTTATGATTGTAATGTATTTGAAAGAGAAGTAAAGAAAAAAATATTTGGAGTTCAAATATATAATGAGACATTTATAGAAATATTTTCTTTGGGAAAGTGTGTGTCTTCTTTTAGTTCTTTATGACGAAAAAATATTAAGTCTTAAGTTTAATTCAAATATTGCCACATTTTTTTTTACATTGTATATTTTCTTCACAAGCGATATTGAAATTCAGAATTTTTCGTGCCAAGCAGATTTTTTCTTTATTTTTATCCGTCTTCATTCTATTGCTTGAAAATTGCGATATATTCTGAAGGGAAAATAAACAGAATATACGCAAATATATAAGGAAACCTTTATAGAATTATTTTATTTGGGAAAATAGTGTCTAATTTAAATTTTTAATGTGATAAAAGTAGACATATTTTTCTTACATTTAATTCAATTATTATCACACTTTTTTCATTGTCTATTTCGTTAGAAAAAATAGTAATATTGAAATTCAGAATAAATCGCGTTAAATAGATTTTTTCTTTTTCTGTCTCATTCTATTCCTTGCAAATATTTTGAAGGAAAAATAACGAAGATTTCAAATTTATTACGAAACATTCATAGTAATATTTTGTTTGGGAAAATAGTGCCTAATTGATTTTTTTTTGTTTTTTTATAACCAAAAAATATTTTTTAAGTGATAAAGGTTATATGCACATTTTCCTTAAATTTAATGCAAATATTGGATTACTTTTTTCCATTGTTTTTGTTAAAAAGAAAGTAATATTGAAATTCAGATTATTTTGTGCTGTACAGGTTTACTTTATTTTTATCTGTCTTTATTCTATTCCTTGAAGATTGCGATATATTTTGGGATTTGTTAATTAAAATCTTTCTTTGTTTTTTTTATAATCAAAAAAGAAATTTTTGATTGACAGAAATTGTAGGCTTATTTTCCTTCATTTAATTCAAGTTTTGGACAACTTTCAATTGTTTTTTACATTATATTGTTTTCAAAAGTAATAGTAGCATAAAATTTTTAATATACTATTTCAAAATGATGAAACTCATGATTTTAATTGAATTTTATTTTTATAGACACGATTTTGATATGGGCGTTATTTATATTTTTTTCTACATCCTGTACATTAACAAGTGTGACATATTTTTAAACGAAGATATGTATTTAGCTGCAATAGGCAATAAAAGTTATAGAAACGTTGTCTTGATCGGGAAAAAGGGCCCGACGGAAAATTTGTGACACTTTTAAAGGGGAGAAATCGAGACTTAGTAAATTTGCTATTTTAAATCGAAATTTTTTAGGTAATTGTAAGAGTTAGATGTATCTGTAATATGTTTGCTTTTGCCCTAGTCCTCTTTTGTTTTTCTAATATAATTTGATCGATGTAAATGACTGATTAATTTTACTACATCCGTAGATGAAGAAGCAATTTGGTATGGAAAATACTTGCAAATACAAATCTGGCAAAACGCATAAAGCTGTGCCCTTTTACAGGTCCATTATATGACTTAAATTATTTGTAGGAACGTTTTAAGGGAAGTGATCTTTGACCATTTTTATTCAATGAGAAAAATAATTATAATATAATTTCATTCAGTATCGCCAAAATATTTTTTCAAATACATTTTTAGAAGATCGATACGATTTTAGGGTACTTTTTGCATAAAATTTTCTTTATTTTTCTCTAAAACTTTGTCTAAACATTTATTTAATGTCATAAGTGAAATGAATGACAAATATTTTGTGCCTATGACTTTTAAGTAAATTACTTTTGTAAATTTTTATTTCTGTGAGAAATGTAACAAAAATATAAATAGAATAAATTTTAAACGCGTTTTTAGAAGGTCGCGCAATCTTTGGTTAATTGAATTTGGACACCTGTATACGTTGTTTAATTTTTTTCTCTGCAAGCTTTCGCTTATTTTGGCGCAAAGCGTTGCCGAAACCATCAGCTTTGTTAGACAAGAAACTCCTAGTGATCCAAAAAAAAAAAAAGATCATGGCCCATCCCCCGCGGGATCAGAGTTAAGTGCACGACGGCGTACAGCAAAACACCCCCGGCTAACACAGAATGCCCCGGTCTATGGTAATCGTGGTTTTAGTCACTGGCGTGTGCGTGATGTGGCGGCATGTCGTACCACACTGAGGACAAAGACAGTTAGCTGAAACGGTGTACGTACGAACTGGTGAGTCTGTGAAACTGCCGTTTAGAGGGTCTGCGCAGAACGCTTTGCGCTGACTTTTCGGCGTCTCCGTGATACAGGAGAAGGTTTTCCTCTGGCTGATGGGCGTCGACTTGGGCGTCAGCTGGTCGGGGGGCTTCAGCGACAGCGGGGGCAGGATGTTCGATTTGAGGGATATCCAGGGGTGGTCGAGCATCTCGTGTATCGATGGTCGTTTCCTGCAAAACGCAAAACGTATGGGCGGTTAGACATTCACATATCTGTCAGCTAAGTTTATATAAAATGTTCTATAGCTAATTCCATTGGTGTTGTCGGAGCAAAAGTAGCTTAGCAAGTGGCAATGTTACATGCTATTAGCCGCGAGACTTCCACGAACTAGCCCCATGTGATCGAAATCAATTACCAATTATAAAAGAGATATATAAGTACAATTGCCTGCTGTGGGTACTACATCAGTGGTGCCAACTACGTGACAACCGAGTCTCTGTCGCGTAAATATTTGAATCGATATAGGTACAAGTAAATCAGTTTAGCTTTGCCGTCGTGATTGATTATTCTGTTACATTGTTCGTTGTGACACTTTAAATATTTATATCTTGTCTCTGCGACTTACGTGTGGCGTAAATATAGCAAAAGTTTGCAGTTATACCCGACTGTCCATAGAATGGAATAAATAAATTGCCCAGACGAAAGTCTTTGCGAAGGCGTTTACCATCTATAAACGAGACTTGAATATGTTAAATTTCAAATACACAATAAAAAAAAACTGTGGTTAGCTGTGGACGAGACAACAAATTCTAATTCCCGGGATCAATGTTTTAATTAGAACCTTCGGGAACTGATAAAATGCAGAAATAATACACAATATATAGGGTCTTTCAATGGGGACGCTCGAAATTTGTTAGGTTATAGCGGCTATACAGTTAAAGCAACATCTGTCAAATTTGTTGTGAATTGTTCAACAGTGTATGGCAAATCACCATGGAAGGTTATAGCGTTCAACAACGCGTGCAAGTCATCAAATTTTATTTTCAAAATCAGTGCTGCGTCCGAGGAACGTTCCGCGCATTACGTGGCGCGTCCCGCCGAGTCAACTATTTGACGTTTGGTGGCCGAATTCGAGTCAACCGGTTTGATAAATAATCAGCCAACACCCGTACATAACCGAAACGCAAGGTCTGCTGAAAACATCGCTGCTGCGCGTAAGCGTGTACGGAAAAACCCGAGGCAGTCAATTTCTCGTCGTTCACAAGAACTTGGCCCTTCTGCGACTTCAACTTGGCGAATCTTGCGGCGGGACTTGGGTCTGCACTCGTGTAAAATTCAACTGGCCCAGGAACTTAAGGTAAATGACTACAGACAACGTCGTGTGTTCGCTGATTGTGCTCTGGAACAGTTGGATCGTCATCATCGCATCGGTCCGTACTTCTTCTAAAACGAAACTGGCACTGTAATAACCGTCAACAGCGAGCGTCACAGATCGATGATGAGCAACTTCTTGTGGCATAAATTGAATATGGCTCCGACGGCATATGGTTCCAAGAGGACGGCATTACGTGCCACACAGCGCATGCCACAATAGACATTCTGAACGAGCGATTTGAGGGTAGGGTTATCTTACGCAGCGGCGACGTAAAGTGGCCACCGAGTTCGTGCGATTTAACGCCTTTAGACTTCTTCCTTTGGGGCTATCTTAAATCGCAGGTGTATGCGAATAAACCGCAAACAATTGATGTCCTCAAAGTCAACATAACGAACGTCATCCAGTAAATTCAGCCAGATTTATGCGACAGAGTCGTGGAAAATTGGACCTCCCGAATACATTCCACCAAGCAAAGCCACGGCGGACATTTGAACGACGTTATATTCCATACTTAATGGCATAAAATATTCTTTCAAATAAAAATAAATTGAGTGATGAATCTCACACACAACTTGTTTTATTTACGTTTAAAAATCGAGCGTCCTTATTGAAAGGCCCTTTATTTTTATATATGTATGTCAGCGCGATGTCCTGGATCCACCCCTGACTTCTACGTCGTGTACGATTTACTCGCGGCCTTTACAAATAACCATTTTCTCTCAATTTTTTTTTTTATAGCAGCCACAATGTTTTATCCCAATGCTTCCATTAAGTTTTAAATATCTCACGTTTTACTTCCTAGTAATATAATCCGACAATAAAACATACAACATACATATGCTAATTCTGTTACCCGACAAAATAGCAGTAGATAATTGGATCGTTATAAATTCATAATTCGCAATTTGGAACCGTAAAACCGCCGAAATAATGGTGGATCTAATTGAACGGACGATGACATAAGGTTTATTGTATGTATAGCGATTCAAATTTACCACGCGTGTAGGAAACCGCAAATTTATTACCCATTGTCGTTTTCTCCTGAATATATTGGTTGTAAATTCATGTTAGTTACTTGTGCAATTTTCACCGCAAACAGCTAGTCTGATACCGTTAAAAATCTCGCAGTGGACGAGTATATTTCCAACCATCGCTTTTGGAAGAGCGCAAGAACATTTCCCAAATTGACGGGAGGTTCCTAAATTTAAAAAAAAATTGAGGAAAATACTGAATCAAGCATTTAAGCGGGTCACTACGTAGACATTTAAAAAATATTTTTTGCCTGTACGGTTGTAATACAGGGTGGGGCATAAGAACCTGAAATAACGTTGAAAATATAAAAGTTAATATTCAGCGTGTTCTATCATAACAAACTGTGTAGGTATAGAAAAAGGAGGGGTGGCTTTTTCTTTACAGTAGAATCACTCTGTCGAAAACTATGCATCCATACGAAGGAGTTTAGATAACTGATTCCCCATTAAAAAAACTGTTCTATCACAAACGTAAAATACTGCCCAGTCCACAGCTACATGTCTACTGAAACGGCATTATGTAACGACACGACCAGTTCACGCAATCGCCGGTAAACAATTAAAAATCATCAGGTTCCTATGCCCCACCCTGTATGAAATTCGATATATCTTACCTAGGGTCTATGATAAGGGCACTTTTGATGAAGTCTATCGCTGCACTAGAAACATCTTCAAAGTGTTCCGGCTCGAAGGACAACGAACACTTTGAAATATTTAGGAAGGTTTGTTGCTTGTCGTCCGCTCCGAAAGGGCTAAATCCCGACAGGATAACGTACGCTAATACGCCTATTGACCATATGTCCGTCGACAGGCCTATCGGTTCATAACTTAACACCTCTGGAGCTACGTAGTCTGCAGTACCTAAAATAGGAAAAAGATCATTTTAAATTTTCATCACCGACGCAAATTATTTATCGCAGATATTAAAAAAAAAATACAAACTTAATAATTTAAATTCTTGATTATCTTAAAGGAATGTAAACAATTCCGATAGCGAGATTTATGTTCTACACGTATTGGGTTGTCCAAAAAGTTCGTTCGGTTTTTTTGTAAGTATTTATTATTAACATTAAGTTATTACAAATTATTTTAATCAATAATGTTCGTTCCTCCATTTTCAATAACTTTCTCCCATTTCTCAGTAAACTTCATAATACCATTTTCATAAAAACTTTGCAGTTTGCCCGCGCAAAAAAACGTTTTTAAATGATTTCTGACTTCCTCGTCATTGGCAAATGTTAAGTTTCCTATCGTAAACTGTTATCCATGGAGCGGGTGAAAATCCGAGGGCGCGATGTCTGGAGAATATGGTGGATGGGGTAAAACATCCTAGTCTAACTCCAACAATTTCCTCCGAGTCTATAGAGAAGTGTGAGGTCGAGCGTTGTCGTGATGGAAGACGACCTTCTTATGATTTTACAAGTCCTGGGCCCTTTTCATGCATAGCTTGGCTCAATATTTGTAGTTGTTCGCAGTAAACATCCGAATTTATTGGGTAAATTCGCGGCAGCCGATATCCCGTCGCATAGTAGACTTTCTTTGTCGCCGTGTAGAATCTTTAGAGCACCCTGTACATATATATTGTGTAAATGTAACAAAGCACACATAGCTATTTCGTGAGTAATGGGCTTTGTTACAAGGCTGGAGCAATTTGTAGTTAAAAATAAACCCATCGATTGAATAAGATTTTAATTACTTCCTCTCGTAATTATTATCACCCGTTTTAGTTAAAAAAAAACCTAACTGTTGCCGTTAGCAAGTTAAACAATACGCTCGACGCGTCTGGGAGAACAAAGAACCAGACCAAACGATAACGATGTTTAAATGCATATATTTACATTATTAATTATCTGGTATGACAAATTTTCTAAGCTTGTTCACTTATAACCTGAATAAAACGAGATAATAAGAAAACCTTATATTCTGAGAAATTTAATATACATATACATTGAACTAATTAATAAGACTTATCACTATCAGTACTAGGATAATCCCAAAACGATAAGGAAATAGAACCATCTATTACTGGATGGTTTTTTGTTAAACACAAATTATTCACGATTATTTGATTTGGAGTTGATAATATATCCTAATTTGTAAACATTCAATACCATTTTATTTTCGGGATTTAAAACAAATCTGTGGCGTTTTATGTATAGCAAAATATATGATCGATTTTTGTAAGGGATTTGGCATCCTTAACAAACTTGGGCTTATTGGTTTATTTCGAATTCATCATCATACCTACACCTCATAGTCTGTACAATATACCAGGTACGTAAATATGAAACAGGAATTTTTTGGATAGAAAAAAATTCTTACTTTTTTGAGGCAAACCAGTCATCGAGCCATTTTCGTAAGAAGTGAAGCCCTGCCCAGCAAGTGCGTATCCCATCGATTCAAATAAGTAGTAATAGGACAGCGCCAAGTCTGGTGAATAAGCCGCATGCGAAAGTATTTCCCAACTAAACGCCTCAATCGTTTCCTTGACCGGTTTTGTAGTGTGTGTGATGGAGCATTATCATGAAGAAAAATCACTTTGTGTTGCCTTTTTTGATATCCGATCGTTTTCACGCAAATCTTGATTTAAATCGATCATTTGTTGTCGGTAGGATTCAGTATTAAGGGTTTGTCCTGGTTTTAGCAGCTGATAATAGATCAGACCCTTCTGATCCCACCAAACATAGAGCATTGTCTTCCGTCCATAGCGATTTGTATCGAAATATATCCACTTTTCATCGCCAGTCATAATTCAATGGAGAAATGACTTTCTTTTGTACCTGGCGAGCAGCAATTAGTAAATGGTTTTTCCATCTTCTGGATCTTTCCCATGGCTTCCAAACGTATGGAGACGACTTCTCGTGTCACATTTAATTGATCCGCGAGTTCTTGTTGCGTCTGAGCGTCATTCTCATCCAACAATGCCTGCAATCTTCAAACGTTTTCGGTGGTCTTTCACGTTCTTCGTTTCTCACGTCAAAATTGACACTTTTGAATATTTTAAACCACTCAATGCACTGTGATTTACCAAGAGCATGCTCACCGTAGGCTTCGACAAGCATTCGATGCGATTCTGTAGCAGTTTTCTTCAAATCGTAACAAAATCAATGCTGTCCGCAAATCGTAGTTTCCAGGCACAAAATTCGACATGTTCCACGCTATTAAAGACAATGTTGTTGTATCGAACTTGTATTGTTGTGAGATAAATACCTATATCAGATGTGAAAACAAGAAAATGGCGCCAATGACGCGGTATGACGGTAACTACGTTAGCAGCTAGGCCATCAATGGGCAAATTTCGGTTTCATATTTACATACCTGGTATAATATTTAATAGATTCAAACCTGCTAAAAATCTAAAAACATCGGGTGTTCCGTAAGGGACCATTCTGGGTCCTTTATCGTTTAACATAATATTTCAATACTTTGGACAACATAATTTACACGATACGCTAAGAAATCTACAATCTTCTGTACAGAATCAGATGAGATATGTGATGCTAATCCTACATTTAGTATCAGTATAGGATGGAGAATACTTAGTGTCAATACTTACCTAATATTTCTCGTACTGTAACGCCGGGCTGGAGGACTTTTGATATACCAAAATCACAGAGTTTGATGTCATCACAGCAGTCTTCAACGCTTAACAATAAGTTCTGCGGCTTCAAGTCTAAGTGAGCAATATTTTTGTCGTGGAGATAGGCTACGCCCTCCAGTATCTGTTTCATGGCTTTACGAGCCTCCACCTGAACAGAGAAAATAGATCGATTTACAATTATTCGCAAACCAAATAGAGTCTGACATACGGAAGTGGAGCTAAGAAGTATAAAATCTCTCACCTCTCCTAAACACTGTCCGCCATCGAGTATGTGTTGAAGCTCACCGCCAGCAGCTAGCTCCAGCACAAGCACCATCTCCGTGGTCGACTCGTACACCTCGTGGAGGCGGATCACTCTGTTGGTCGACTTGCAATGCATCAGAACCGCGATTTCGTGTATGATCTCCTTCATTTGGTCTTGATTTCGACGTCTCTTCTTCACAAATTTGGCTGCGTACGGCGTACCCGTCTTCTTGTGTACCGCCCGGCAAACTGTGGCATACTTGCCTCTGAAACAGAAAAATATCGTCAGAAACATAATTTACAATCCTGTACCCTCCTCCCCATACCGCCCACAGTTCAGAAACTGTAGGAGCCTAGGCCAAGAGTAGGGCTACTGCTCTTTGCTCGACCCAAACCAAGCCCGGTCGGCGACATTGGAATTATTGACAGCATCTTCAACGTTACTTACACATCGAACGACTCAACAGACTGTCACCTGCGGTAAAATATGGGAACGGCGGTGGCAATGCCGTTCGGCAGCTGCTCGATCTCCCCGGCGCGTTCTCAGCGTCCCCGTACGCCATGTTGGCATCAATAATTACGTCTATGTGCGATACATTGCATGCCGTACCTCCGGCTATCTGCAAGTCAGATGAAAAGAGCGAATATGGCAGGCAATTTCCGGGGTTAAGGGACTCGCGCAAAAACGGCCGGCCGGAGCGCCTGCCTCGATTGCAAAGCAGCGTTACCGATCCGCGATTACCGTGGCGTTCTCTCCGGAGGAGCTGCTGCTGTCAAGGTCATCGGAGGCCGAGGGATCGCACCGAGCGCTGTTGTCGCTTCTCGTAGGGGGTGTAAGCCATTACGGTCCTTCAAAATGTTATCGGTTAGGTGCTAAGTGTGGCATATTTAAAGTAACGGTGTGAGCCCTTTCCGCGCTTTTCTCATTGTTAATTACGCGTCGGACTGCTCAGAAACGACACCTGCGTCAAATAAATACCTGCTGGGAGGGTACAGTCTAAATACAGTCTAATGTTTTATGATTTCTAACTTTTGTAATACACGACAAATGTCGTTAATAGATGTTTATGTTTAGTCAGAAGCAGGGGCGGCTGGTGTATAGGTGCTGCAGAACTGCAGAACTGCCAAAAAAATTAGATATTTGTATATTTTCGCGATATAATAATTACAAAAATTTATTAATAAAATAATTTGGTTAGTTGGTGCAACTAACCAAATTATTGCGTTAAAGTCGCATTCTACCCGCCGTCCTCTATTGAGTAGTAGACCAGATGATTTATCTGGGTCTCTACGCGAGCGCGTCGCGGTACATTGAACTGGGCCACACGAGGTAGTTCTCAGCACGGCTCGGCACACCCGTCCTCCCCCTCAACTCCCGCGACAATCCACACTTGGCGCTCGTAAATGCGCAAATTTACACGGTCAGTGAGCTGTATTTTTTCCAGCTAAGACAACATCAGTGAATGTTTACTCCTCGTACAGTAGGCGGGTGTAAATCGTACCTATTTCGTGTTAATTTGAGATTTTAAATAGTGTTTTGTGAATTTGTGTAGTGATTTATTGTACTAATTATTAATATTTATATACTGTGACAGTGATAATGGATTTAGTTTATAATTTAGTTCATGTGAAGCGATTTTTTAAATGCTCTTATGAAGAAAAAATTGATTTAAAAAACAATGGTAGACCATTGCCCGATATTGTTATTGAGACTGCAGGTGTTAGCCGCGGAAAAGAAAAGCATATAAACGTCAATTTAATAGAGACATTTATTCGAAGAACAATTAGATTTGTGGGTGCAACAAAAAAAAAATGCGTTATTTTGTTTTCCTTGTTTACTTTTTGGCGGTGATAAAGCATGGACGGAGGTAGGGGTGACAGATTTGGTGCACTTAACTGAAAAAATAAAAAAGCACGACAACTGCAAAAGCCATCTACATAATACAATGGAATTAGCTTTATTAGGAACAACTAATATTAAAGCGCAGCTAGATTCAGCTTATTGGATAAACGTGCAAAAGCATAATGATAATGTGACAAAAAAGAGATACGTTTTGTCAAAAATTATAAACTGCATAAAGTTTTGTGGGGCCTTTGAACTGGCGCTGCGAGGACATGACGAAGCTGAAACCTCTCAAAACCCGGGGATATTTCGTGGTTTGATAAATCTCTCTACTGAGCTTGATGTAACTTTAAGCGAGCACCTACAAAATGCTTCAGTATTTAAAGGAACCTCTAAAGAAATACAAAATGATATTTTAGACTGTATATTAAAAGTATGTCATGAAGAAATAATTAAAAAAATTAACAAACCTTCATTTTTGGCAGTTATGGCAGACGAAACAACTGATGTATCTTCAAAAACTCAGTTAGTGGTAGTTTTAAGATATATTCTCGATGGTGAACCGATTGAACGTTTTTGGACATACCTGAAACCTACAAAATGTGACGCTGAAACTCTTTCGGAAAATATTTTAAGTTCTATAGACCCTCTAGTAGAAAATTCACCTTACAAGCCTTTTCTCTTAACCAAAGAATATGACGGCAAACATGAATGTTCTTCAAAAAGGTATTAAATTCTAAAAATGTTTCTTGTGAAAGTCTATATTTTTGTATAAACGGATTTTACATAAAAATTCTGAAGTATCAGGAAAACTCGTGACCTTGAAAATGTTCGCCTCCGGCCCCTAGGGCGCCAGTAGTTTAGATACGTTTGAAATTTGCACGCGGGCGGCCAATACCCTAGGATCGGCCCTGTGCAGAACACCCGTTTCATTTCATCACCAGCCGCCACTGGTCAGAAGTATTTAAAAAAACGTGCATGGCCTCGGAGGAAAAAGTAAATTTACTGCCAAATTAATTGGTCAATTAACAATTTATTATGGCTTGGCAATATGTCGGAATCCGAACTCCTTGGAAAACATGAAACATAAAATCTGGGCGACCTTATTTCATTGGAAAACATGAAACATAAAATCAACCGACGAAAATCCGTAGTACGAGTAGTGCTCAGAGTCTTTGTGTGACTGGAAGAAGGCGCAAGCGGCGGATTCTTTGGACACCTTCCATCATAAGCCGCCACGTCCTAAGAAAGTTGTTAAATCCATCAAACCGATTTATGAAGACCTGAGCCGAGACGAGTTGCTAAACCGTTGCTTTGGAGGCTAACCGCAAAATAGGAGCGAAAGTTTCAATGCTACTGTTTGGAAATTGGCTCCAAAATCTTATTCAAGTGGCAGAAAAGTCTTGAATATAGCGACTGATATTGCTGTGTGCACTTTTAATGATGATCTGACTAATATTCTTCGAATTATGAAAGTTTTGGAGGTGGATATTGGCGTCCAATCATACAATTTTTGCATAGAAGTCGATGCTAAGCGGATCAAGCACGCCGAGATGTCTTTGACAGATGCAGCAAAAGAGGCACGCTCTAACAGAAAATGTTCGAGGAAAGAGAATGAGGAAGAATAGTTAAATATAGAATGCTAGCTTTATGGGCCTGGGATAGCAGATTAATGGTAAAAATTTGGACTGTCGGATTTTTAATTTTTTTATGTTTATGACACATTTCGAAACTTTAAACGCGTTTTTCTCGAAACATGATTATTCGAAAAGGCACGCAGCATAACTCCAACAATTTTCATTGTTTTCCATGCGAATTTTTAACAATATTTTTAAAATAATATTTTGAAGTGAAATAGGAACGGAATTTTCGATAAGTTAATTTAAACATTATTTATTAACAAATGATTGCCGTTTTTTGTGGAAAATTTAACGTTTATTATTTAAATACTCGCTAATCACACAAATATCAATATGTAAACTGAGTGAATATTTTTTCCAAATTTGCACCAGTTACACTGCGTGCCCCAGATCACCTGAAGTTAGACACGCGAGAATGGCTCCAGTGTCGCCATCTTTGAATATTTTTTGATAATAATTTTTTGTATTGTACTTAAATATAAGCCCAATAAATTCCTTAAATATTATGATATTTTGGCAATAGCAAGGATAAAGAGTGTATATGCCTTGACCGGGAATCGAACCCGGCTCTCCCAATTTCCGGTTGGTTGCTCTGACCGCTGAGCTATCGAGGCACACTCATTATCCTTGCTAATGCGCCAGTTTTAATGCGTCACTACAGTACTCCCTCCCTAGAGACATGGTTTGTCTCGATACAATTTAACGGAATGTGACCGCGTTCGCCATTCTTACGAACCGTTGTTCGGTAACCCCGGGACTATAGGGCGATGGATAGGACGGGAATCGAATCCGCGAATTTGACATGTTACGGGAGGTTCGAGTACTGAAACGAATTACATCACGTCGGGGTCACCACTTTCGCGATAGCAAGGATAAAAGTGCATATGCCTTGACCGGGAATCGAACCCGGCTCTCCCAATTTCCAATCCGCGAATTTGAGATGTAAGGGAGGTTGGATGTACTGGCCGTTGAGCTATCGAGGCACACTCATTATCCTTGCTAATGCGCCAGTTTTAATGCGTCACTACAATATTGTTACCTTTTCTTCCACAAAAAAAAAATGTCAAAAACCCTTTTTTTTTTAGCTTATTACAGTGGTGTGGCCCTTAACAGCATTACAATGAAGGTGATGCAAGGAGAACTCACATCTTCTAGGTATAGAACAAACAAAATATTATAGTTTGCGGCGGTTGCCTAGTTGCCTAGCAACCTTCCGATGCTATAAGGTAGTATTGGTGGGTTGCTGAACTAAGCAACTAGGAAGAGGGAAAAAAATGGGGCTATAGTATAAAATTGCTTACCAATATAAACAGTATGGTAAAATACCACATGGTAGACCAATTCGTAACTTGAGATAAATGGAAATCAGTGTGGCGCGGCATTTTTTACTCACTAAAAGTTTACTTACACTGTAGTCACTGTAAATACAGACGGGGAATTTCCCGATACTACCCCCTACACTAGAAAACCATTCACTTTCAGACCTGAACAGGAAAAACGGAAAAATCTGAAATTGCCACACTTTATAGCACAGCTTTTTCTCTTATGAAAAATTCCAGAATTCATCTAAATAATTCAACGTATCAGTACATATTTTAGACAGGTGATAGGAGAAAATAATAATGCAAGGTAAGATATTGCGTATTATTTACGCAACATACATTTTTTCCAAGGAATCTTCTTCGCATGGCAACATGGCGCTTCCTCCCCGTGTCCGACGACAGCTGATGGACCAGAACTGGTTCCAGGGTTTCCATATTCATCCGCCGGCGCAGCCGCGTCCGTCCACGTGCCGGACCGTACGTAATGAGGACCGGTTCGATAATTGATTGGGCTTTTCACGATTCACTACAAAAATGCTTCGGAAAGTATGCACGGCCGTCTTTTTTTTTTTGTTTTGTCGTTTGCTTGAATAATGCAGAGTACGTTCGCCGTTGCTCGCGCATACAAATAAACTAAATTACGCTCGTGCAGAAGGTCTTTGGCCATTTTATGGAAGGTGAAGTAACTTGGACGCTCTAATGAGAAACCCTGGTAGTGTACGGGCATAAATAATGACTTAATTGGCATTTAATCCGGCGGCTTCCAGTGTACACGTTGTCGGTTAAAATTATGGAAACGCGCTCGTGGCTAGTGATAAAACGGCGAGGCCTGTCGATGTCGTATATCGGGAAATTCAACAGGATTTAGGAATAAGCAAGGCGACTGTAGGACTTGCTCGATTATAATACGATGTTTGTAATGTAATTACTCTTAATTTAGGACAACACGCTTCCAGAAGAGTGCGATAAGCTGGTAGATATAATGCCTGCCAGAATTGAAGCTATTATTGTTAGTAAAGGTGATGTAACACAGTTTTGATGAAGCGGCCGAACTATTCTGAACCGCGAATCTTCATGTTTATTATCAACAAACTTGTAACGCCACTGACACATCATAACGTAGTAATATTTCATCTTAAGTTAAAAAAATGTATGCTTTGTTTCTGTTACCACCAATATTTTTCTTTAATAAAATAGTTTTGAGAGTGTTATTACTTCTATTTAAATATATTAGCTGTAAAATTATGGCTGGCGGAACTATTAGAACCCTGAACTCATATAGGTAGAAAAATTTAGTGTATAGGTACAGATCATAACTACCATTGACATTGACATAACATTGATAGCCAGGAATGCCTCAAAGCTGTAACAGTAAATTAAAATCCCAAATTGTAGTTACTAAGCACTTTTCGATGGACAGTCGTGCGTATACATACTTTCAGTACACAGTAATACAGACAGACAATGGGCGAGAATGTTTACCCATACGATTCACTTAAAAGTAAAAGCCAGTGACAGTAACGCACCGTCGACATCTCTTTGTAACTTAATATGCACGTCCTTGCTGCTACGGTAACATATGCACTTGCACCGAGCCATTGTTTGCTGTCAATGGACGTAATTGCGTTCATTTCCGGGAAACTTTGACACAATACCCTTTCTTGGTTACGCGATTCACGTACGATAAGTTGTTGCGCTAGAGACTCCTGGACGTATAAAATAAATCGTCGACGGGCGTAATAATTCCCTAAACTGGCATTAACGAAAACACACATATCAGGATGCTCTTATAGTGGATAAGAAGAGGATGCTTCCAAGCTGGATGAACAGATGTGGTGGAGGATTTTAGATGTAGAGGCAGATCGTTTAAGTTTAGTGATGTATGTTATTCTAATTGTAAAACCGATTGACAGGACCTCCAGAAGTCCGCAATGTACTCAATTAAATCGAATAGGGCTTAGTCAGTGTGACTGGCGTTCAAAGCTTGTCCCACGAGGGAACTATCTTGCCCAATTTATTGCCAATGCGAATTAGATACAACAGCGCATATCGCGATTTCATCCTGGTTGGGAATCCAAGAAGAAAATATTGAACTCACTAAAATTTGTATAAAACAGAATTATTTCCAATTTAATAACGGATTTCGTGAACAACATGAAAGAATAGCCATGAGTAACTCCTTGTCACCTTTCATTGCCAGTCTCTTAATGAATCAGTTTGAAACGGAAGCAAAAGAAGAATTGGAGTATTTCCCTAGGGTTTTGCTTAGGTACGTGGATGATGTGTTCGCAGTATTTGTCACAAAAGTCATGAACATTGATAACTTCGTTTCCAACTTAAATAACCGTTTCACGTCAGTAAAATTCACATATGAAGTTGAGACCAATGAGCAACTACCATTTCTAGATGTACTAGTATATACAGAAAAGACACCAGTACTCTCAGATATATCCTTAATGATTCCCACCACTGTGTTCAACACAAAATGGCAAACCTCAATTTTCTAGTCCATCGCCTACTAAGCTTCCACTTCGATAAAGATATGCCTGAAAAAGAAAAAACTCTAATCAAGGATATAGCTGATTGTAATGAATATTCTGTTGGTATAATAGAAAAAATGATTAGGAAACGTAAATTTAAAGAAATACTTTGGAATTCCTCGACCTTTAAAACTGAAGGGGAACATCCAAAAAATATGTATCTATTCCTTACGATCCTCGATTCATCCATGATATTAGTGAGATTCTTAAAAATATAGGAATGACGGTCGTTCATTCGCCGAAATATAAATTAAAACAACTTTTAGGCAATCCAAAATACACAATTAACACAAACGACAGGTCTGGGATTTAAGAAATCAGCTGTAACGACTGTAATCAAAGGCATGTTGGACAGACCAGACGATCTATTCAAACCAGGTTCAAAGAGCACATGGTGCATCTCAAATATGGTAGAACAGATAAATCCGGTGTTGCCCAACATGCCTTCGAGAACAACCATAAGATAGATATTAGCAACTTAAGATTAATCAGGAATATAAGAAATACTAAACTCCGCCTCTGGTAGAGACTGGGTGGATTGAGTAGCTGCCAGTGCCGGTCCCAAGCCCGGATAAAGGAGGAGGGTTACAGCGGTAGGTTGGCTCCCTGCCCTGTGGAAAAAAAAGTCACTGCTAAACATCCCACACAAGACGGGTCTACAACTTAGAAAGTGGATGTACACACAAGATCCACATTGCTATCCACCTAACTAACAAAGCGAGTCTCTGTGCAGGGTGTCAAAGACGCCACTCGACCACATAATCTATGCAGAGTTGCTTTTCTATATAGCCAGTAGATGGCCATAGTGCTATTCTGTGTCTAATATGTCTATGTATTGAGAAATCAAACTATATCGATGTACTAAACTTTGGCCTTTATATTGAATAGCATAATTTGGGTTGTACATAGAATTAACTGCAGATATTGTAAATATTTTCTTTCGCGTCTCGGCTCGCGTCAACATTCCACCTAATCTGGATCACCTTCTACGTAAAGTTTAACGGTCAAATTCACTTCTCGAGGATACGACGAAGCTTTTCTGGTTTTGTAACACGGGAATGTCGACTCATATTCGGAATGATGTCACCGTCGAATGCATAATGTATCAGTTTGAGATTGGAAATCGAACTACAAACGAATTAATTTCCAATAAGGCCCCGGCGACGACGGCTGGTGGCCAAGCGAGATCGGAGATCAGAATTTATTACGCTTATGAATAAAAATCCAACTTCTATTTCACTATTTAGTAACAGTAACGTATCTCGGCGGCAGTACCGTTACCCGCGTTCAAGGTAACAAAGATCTCGAGTTACATAAGAAGTTAAATAAATCGTTGTTATTACCTACGTGTTTTACAGGAAACTGTTATAGTTTAATGTCGTGCATTAAAAACTCGTTTGCGTATTTATCTGGGTAGTGTGCAAGAAAAAAGGCCGGAGATGTGGCAAGAGGCAGGAACAATCGCAGGTGGCTACGAAAGTTACGTTCCGGCAAACATACAACAAAATATTGAGTAGAAACCAGTGAAGAATTGCTTAAACATGATGTTATGATTGTCATGATCATCACTTTGATGATCATGACAATCATCAACGCAATGTAATGATTTACAATTACCAAATTAGCTGGACGTGGCATTTAAAGGATACTGCATTTAAGTCCAATTGAGATTACTTCCAATAGTTTTCAAAAAGAATTACTAGGCCTAATACTTTTGAGACCTTATAGTTTTAGTTTTGATATATGTATGTTCTTGATAAAATAATCAAGATTCATCCTCTGTCTATTCTCTATAAAAGATTAGTGATTTACTATCACCAAATTAGTTGGATGTGGCATGTAAAGGATATTGCATTTAATTTAAACGGTTACAGCTCGTCAAAAATAGGAACAAGTCTCAAATCTGCGATATCGTACCGTCCACGAGGTGCGCAGTGTAATATCCTGGCCTTTACTCAGTCGCATTGAGACCCTAGCAGAAGTGAATATTGATGAATATATATTGAATGTACATGTACAGGGTTATTCACATAAAAATTTTACCCCCTTAACTGTTTTATTTTTGAAATAGAAAAAAATGGTGACTACGAAAGTAGGAAATTTTACTGCGATCTCAGACGTGTATTTAGAAAAACAATCGAATCTCGCGTTTCGAAGATCTAGACCAAACTTATGTTTTTTTTAAATGGAATACCCTGTCTATTTTCGATTTTTGAAATCTACGGGGTTTTCCTCTTACAACAATATATACATGTTATATCTTTGCTCTAGTAGTTTGCATAGTATCGCCCTTTGAAATATTGAATATCAAACAAAATCAAGATCGCCATGGAAAATTTGAAACAATAATTTCGAGAAATGTTATAAACAGAGTTTGATAGTTTAAATTAGATTTTCTTTTTGATGTTATCATAGTTATATTAAAACACATATTTCTGGATGGAACGTAACATTTCATTAAAAACTATAATTATAAATTATATAAGGTGTTCTATAATATCTCCATACTTCCAAAGAGCATACCTCTCCTTAAGACATTTCGTTTGTAAGCCAAGACACCAGTCTCGTTCGTGTCTCTGATCCTCCGACATATTTTTTCTCTAAGTTCTTCTACGTTATTTGACTTTTCCGTATATACCCGATCTTTCAAAGTGCACCATAGAAAGAAATCTAGTGGGTCAGAAGTCAGATCAAGACTTCTGGCCGGCCATAAAATAGTTATAGCACTTATAAATTTTGTAAGATCGAGTTTAAGTTGAACTTCAAAACAACTAATCCAAGATAAAAGAGTTAAGAAAAGTACATTATCAGTACTCTTCATAACAAAATACGTCAAGGAGAAAGAAACTATACACATTTTGTACACCTTTTACAATGCAGTGACGTTTATAATAAAAATATTGTTTATTTTTTTAACTTAATATTTAGAAAGTCAGGTATGCGTTGTATTCTTCTCGATACGACTTTTCAAAGGATGTAACACTAGACCATACCCTTACAATCGAAAAAATAGTTGTTACGATTACATCCCCCTGGATAAGTAGCCGCGATAACAAGTAAAGACGATTACTCTATTAGTGTGGCCAACTAGATTTCAAAAGCGATCTGTTGCAAAGATATTTACTGACATTCTCCACACTCAAGTTACAAAATGTATTCCAGTTAACGCTTCTACCCTAAATAAATGTGAAAGGTGGTTAAAATATCGTGAATAATATGTACATAGATAAATTACAAGAAATTTAATTCGATGTGATCATATGCATTTATTGTACTAACAATAAGTATATTTTTTATTATATAAAAATATAAAATTGTCTAATGTTCAATCAAAGAAGCTAATTTTTTTATGTCATTGCTTCCATAGAAATGGATGTCAAAAATCTTTTTTACTTCTGAACCAATACAGGTACCATTAAATATGATTATAGATCACCTGCAAGCTTCTAGTAAGGTATTATTTTTTTTCATTTGGAAATACCTACATTGATTACTTGAAGATATTATTAATTAGTTATATACTTCCAAACTACTAGCAACTCTCCAAAGTATATGCTATGATAGATATTTAATTATACAAATTATATAACATTATATTAAATACAAAAGTTTTCGATATTATAACTACTTTCGGTATTATAAATTACATCAAAGATGTAGTTTAAATATTCGAACACAAACGTCTCCTTCCACATATTAGACCGTATAGTTTTCAGTTGCTGTACGTTGTTGTACACCAAGTGACACTTGTTAACTACTACAGTGATTACAAAACTATTTAGGTCTGTCCTTAAATACTTTCATTGGATTTAAAGATATTGTAAAGTTGTAAAAATATTTCTCCTTTGTTCCAGGATAAAGCCAACAACAACAACTAAAAGAGTAAAAACTAACGAGGAAAACTAACAATTAACAACTAAAAAGGGAAAACTAACAACTAACGACTAAAAAGGGAAAACTAACAACTAACAACTAAAAAGGGAAAACTAACAACTAACAACTAAAAAGGAAAAACTAACAAACTAATAAATATAATGGCAAAACTAACAACTTAACAACCAAAAAGAACAGCTAAAGAGAAAAACTGTAAAGGAAAAACTAACAATTAAAACGAAAAAATTAAAGAAAAAAATTAGAAAGGAAGAACTAACGAGAAAAACTAACAACTAACAACTGAAAAGGAAAAATTAACAGGGAAAACTAACAACTAACAAATAAAAAGGAAAAAACAACTAACAATTAAAAAGGAAAAACTAACAACAAAGAAGAAAAACTAAAGAAGGAAACTAACCACTAACAATTAAAAAGAAAAACTAAAGAGGAAAACTGTAAAGGAAAACCTAAAGAGGAAAACTAACAACTAACAATTAAAAAGGAAAAATTAAAGAATAAAATTAGAAAGGCAAAACTAAAGAGGAAAACTAACAACTAACAACTGAAAAGGAAAAACTAACAGGGAAAACTAACAACTAACAAATAAAAAGGAAAAACTAACGAGGATAACTAACAACAAACAATTAAAAAGGAAAAACTAACAACTAACAACAAAAAAGAAAAACTAAAGAGGGAAACTAATCACTAACAATTAACAAGAAAAACTAAAGAGGAAAACAAACAACTAACAATTAAGAAGGAAAAACTAACAACTAACAAATAAAACTAAAAATTAAAGAGGAAAATTAGAAATGAAAAACTAACGGGGAAAACTAACAACTGAAAGGGAAAAACTAACAGGGAAAACTAACAACTAATAAATAAAAATGAAATACTAACGAGGATAACTAACGACTAACAATTAAAAGGAAAAACTGACAACTAACAACAAAAGAGAAAAATTAAAGAGGAAAACTAACAACTTAAAAAGAAAAATTAACAGGGAAAACTAACAAGTAATAAATAAAGAGCAAAAACTAACAAGGATAACTAACAACTAACAATTAAAATGGAAAAACTAACAACTAACAAGGGGAAACTAACAACTAACAAGAGTGAAACTAACAACTAACAAGGGTAAAATTAACAACTAACAACCAGAAAGAAAAACTAAAGAAGGAAACTAACCACTAACAACTAAAAAGAAAAACTAAAGAGGAAACTGTAAAGGAAAACCTAAAGAGGAAAACTCACCAACGAAGCGGAAATTGTACAAGGTATGTTAATTTATATGCAATTAAAAACACACATGTTGAAAACCTTAACTGGAATACATTTTATAAGTTAAATATGCAGGATTAAAAAAATCCTGCATAGGAATATTTCTCGAGAATTTGTGAATTTTTAATCCTTCTCAATCAATTCGCAAACTCTCACTTCTTCAATCGCTTGTGGGGTTCGAACAGAGCACGGGCGACCTGGATTGCGAATTTTTACAGTCGAACCGGTATTCTCAAACATTCAAATCCATTTTCTGATCTTACACCTCTTGATTATTTCTTATGAGGATACCTTAAAGAGAAAGTGTATGTAAACAAACCACGAACTTTAGTGCAATTAAAGCACAACATTCGCACCGAAATGGCCGCTGTCATGTGCGAGTCGGTCAGTAGCTTGCATCCGAGTTACTTCAACATTTTTTGTTTTTACTCGCCCATCACCTTCGCTTTTACTCTCCCACCACCCACAAGGTGGTAGCTCGCATGTGACTCGGACGTCAACTCGCACGATTTTGGGAAATGTCAGTAGATCGTATGCTCGGTGCATTTGCGCACAACGAAATTCACACTTGACTGCAGTCTCTCGGGCAATACCTGCTTACCTGTGCCATAACAGCTACTCTCATCGTATGACCGGTAATGGCCAGTCGAGCTACTGTCATGCGAGTATACAATGGCAGTAGCTGTCTACTGTCACGTCAGCAGCTCGTACTGTGTAACCAGGCCTTATCCGAACTAATCCAGCTGATAACACTCTTTAGGAGGGCAAGTGTTTTACAGTGTTTTATAAATAATAACGAAAGCGCGAAGGTGATAAGCTGACGGAACGAGCGGTTCTAGTAATGAGTTTTTATTTATCGCTAAATAAAAATAGTGTCGAAATAGAAACATTTCTTATTGCTCCCGGTCCACCTTTGTCGTCTGTCGAGTCAGCGCGTATATTTAAATTCAGTAATTATCACTGAATGCCTTCTCGGTAACCCATTAGACGTGTGTACCAACAATTTATCATTGTTGTCTGGAATTCGTGCTTACATGTTTTTTTTCCTCGGTTCTGTGGGACGTACGAGTAACTGCGCATTGTATATCAAATTCGAATCGATCACTCGGCGACAATGGCGATGTATTTTCTTTGTCCGGCAATTAAAATGCGAGAATAAACATTAAAATGGCCAGCCAATAACGCCTTTATTCATATTTCATGGCACTGGAATAATAATGTAAATTAACCGCGTTGATCCCTATAAATACGTCGTTTACATCGTAATTGCTTTTTGTCAGACGGACGGTAATTACAACTAAATTTATACTATAAATATTTTGCTCCGGCGAGCCAAACGCAAAATCATAACCTATCCCAACGCGGAGTACAGTAACTTTTCCGATGTAAAAATAAAAATGCGCCGCAATAAGAGATCGTTATAGTCCGATGCTCGTTTATGTAGTTATTATACGCTTTGCGATTGGTCATTTATTCGGATTTATGGGCCCAATTTGGCTCCGGCGGCCGAGACGCCGAACGCTCGTTCGATTGCGATTTGATTGAAATCGAACGTATAATTCATTCTAATCGTTATAAGGCCAAGCAGATCTCATTTTTTTTCTGAACGCGCCTTGTTGCATTCGGGTCGATTCCAATCCGGCTAAAATGTCGGTCTTTCAACAAGTTATATTCTCACAAATTTGGAAAATCGTTCCCGGGAATGTAAGATAAAATGTTTGCGCAGGTTTACTTTGTTTTTTGGATGCGCATTTTTTATATATATGTCATCAACCATCCCTAAGGCGTCTATTTTGGCGAGCCGCAACTTTTTTGCGAATTTTCTGCAGTAATACTTTGGCGCCCATCACTTAACAGTAGTTTACGCCAAGAAGACTAGAGAGTTAAGGAGACATAACACCTCGAAAAATCAGTGGTGGGGGTGGCACGAAAAACGTCGGTAATATGGCAGGCTCGCGTAGAAGCGCGCGGGATCTGCGCATGCCGTTTATCCTCGTCTATCGTGGTTTCTCTCTCACACTATCAAAATATCGGGTTCCATTGAGCCGCGATCAGGGCTTTTGCAGGAACAATTCTCAACGCAGCAGTATCTCGACGCTTTTGACATATTCAACAGAAAAACTGGAAACGCTCAAAACACTGCAAACAAAAATAACCTCAAATAACCTCGCTCGATTCTACGCAATGGCCGCCATGATGAAGCACACCACATGATCACAGTGCGGACGTTTTTCGTGCTACCCCCACCACTCGAGTTATGTCTCCTGTTCTCTAGTCTTCTTGATTTATGTAATGAAAAGGTCCTTTTGACACCGACAAGTTTACTGTATATGGACCATATTTTAGTAAAGTAGGAGATAAATCTTGATGTACGAGGTATGGCTATTAAATAACGAGAGTGATGCTGTAAAACTTTTTATTTTGAATTTATACACATTTAATTATTATCCCCTTCAATGTATACCCCTCCTCTACCCCTACACCGGTTCATGCGAATTTTCCATTGTTCAGAACAGTGGCAAGTCTTCTTCTGTGAGCTCGTTCATGACGCATGCCGTTTTTTCTTTCGCAGCTTCAACGGTCTGAAATCTTGTGCCTTTTAATGCAGATTTGACCTTGCGGAGATAGAAGTCACACGGTGCCAGATCAGGTGCCAGTCAGGCATTTAAAGTGTCAATACAAATTTTCTAACGAGCTTCTTTTTGTTCGATTGTGAGAATTTTCGACGCCATTTTCGCACACATTTTTTGCATGTTAAAATTATTATGTAAAATTGCCTTGCGTATTCTGTGTCAATTCCTATCACACGAATAGTTAACGGACAGTAAGATCGAATTAGATTACAGACTTTTTCAATATTTTTATCCGTTTTTGATGAAAGGCGTGCCAGACGTGCGATATATTCAACGTCTTCTTGGCCACCTTGAAAATGTTTAAACCGCTCAAAAACCCGCCACGGGTAGGATTCGACATCTGTCCCGGATGGGAATCGGACAACAGACAGCTGTTTCGAACTTATTAGTTCTCATCGGTGCCGTATACGGTACGCGGATCCAGGACAAATACCGAATGAAATCCGTGGGGTACACATCTACATCGATACGATCTATGTCAGTAATATATATGTAAGTCGGAAATCGAGAAAAAAACTACCAAACCGCCAAGCGGTTATCAAGTAGTTCCCGAATAGCAAGGCTATTACACAATCGCTATAGGAAACAACTACTCACCGGGTTAAAGGTATTGAATTATACCTAAAAGCGATCCTCGACCCCTTTCTCGTGTTTCTGCACGATCAGACAAGGTTTCAAAAATAACACCCGTATTTTATTTCTGAAATAAAACTCAAGATCTGCAAATTAGAAACTTGGAACTTCAGTTTGCTTTTTTTTTAATTCCTCTGCGACTGTTTTTCTCCAAGTTACAGCCCTTTGAAAATCACCTAATAATTTAGGATTTTTTTTACATCCCTTAATTTTTGTGCCCAGTGTATATTAGTGGTTATGCACTACTGCAACTCTCTAAATGTTTTTTATCTACCATTGTACCAGTTCTTTAGAGCCCTGTTATTTTTCCTGATGTGTTACTATACTGATTTAACTGAACCTAAGAAGTGGCTATTACTGACATAAAGCGTAGCTAATATTTCATCGCCTTGTAATGCTATCAATTCGTAATATCGGCAGTAATTACAGTAATGATCTATTTCCAACAATGAACGATGATAACTGCTCGATTAAAAAGCAACAAAGTATAGCAGACTTTGTGAATTGCGTTTCCTAAAAAAAAAAAACGTTCGCCAACAGTAACATACCATCCAGAACGTTCAGGTCATCCCATTGATTTTATTAGAACCGCATTCTCTCCCAGCTCTGGCTTTTTTTTTCCTGTATCTCTAATAAAATCTGTAATTGTACTTCTGGTACGACCAGTCCATTTATGAATCCAGATTCATTTGTCAAGCTCTAAGTAGTATTGCGATCGTAACCAACAATAATAATGGCATAACTGCTAACTCTGTAGGCGCTTTATTTTGACCTAATTTTATGGGAATTTCTCTTAATGCCACTGTAAATGATCGCTCACTTTCATAAAACAGTTGTACACAAACTATTTGTTGTTAAACTGTTAATCGCGGCTGTCGTTGACGTCGTATGGTTTGTAGATGATATGACGAGACACCCTATATACATACATTGTTCAAACATTTCACTATCCTATTTACATCCGTGTCTCAAAAGACTCTACCAAGACTTCTCACATTAACTTGGACATTGTTAAGGGTTACATAACTTTCAAACGAACCGTTACTATTATGAATATTTACAGAGATGTAAAAATTACATAGGAACGATGGGATCGATTAAACTTTATAATTCAACCAATTTATCACGTTCATTTGATAAGAGTTGTTATAATAATGTAAATATATTCAATAGTATTTAAATATTAAATAACTGTTTTATTTAAACATTCCCGTTTGCGTTAGCATAACTTCAGGTTATGTCCATACATTCCTTGTTGACATTTAATTAAAAAAAAAACTAGTCGATATTTTGCTTAACAGCCATAGTACTAAAATATTAAATCGTCAATGAATAGTCGATTCACACGTTTTGAATATTTATAACTCTTGCTAGTTATATTGTGAATAAACTCTAGTAATTATACGCTTATTAATTAGCCGGCTTAATCAATTACAGGTTTATATGACATTAAATAAAAAAAAGAATCATCAAAGAATCATTTTGAGGACTAGGGTTATATTTTGCCGAATGCCCCTTGTCGAGCGCCATCCTATACGGTTTAATATGAAACAGCAGGTTCGAACCGATCATATTTGCGTCTCATTATAGAGGGTGTTCAATACAGTGCAAGATTTGAATTGTACGCCATTTTGGCTGTCATAATTCGATAGAATTGTGACAGGTCGATGGGAGACAGATAGGAATTAGTATTCAAAAAATAAAACCTGCTACAGGTAGGATTCGACATTTGTCCCGGATCGAAACAGAACGACATACAGCTGTTTCGAACTTATTAGTTCTCATCAGTGCCGTACACGGTACGTCGATTCAGGACAAATGCCGAATGAACTCTACGGGGTATACATCTTTATCGATACGATATCTGTCAGTAACATATAAATCGGAAATCGAGAAAAGAACCACCAAACCGCCAAGCGGTTATCAAAGTAGTTCCCGAATAGCAAAGCTATTACATAATCGTTCTAGAAAACAACTACTCCTCGGGTTAAAGCCCCGCCAGGCATTGAATTATACCCAGAAGCGATCCTCGACCCCTTTCTCGTGTTTCTGCACGTTCGAAACAGCTGTATGTTGTTCGGTTTCGATCCGGGACAAATGTCGAATCCTACCTGTGGCGGGTTTTATTTTTTGAAACCTTATCTGATCGTGTAGAAACACGAGAAAAGGGTCGAGGATCGCTTCTGGGTATAATTCAATGCCTGGCGGGGCTATAGCCCGAGGAGTAGTTGTTTCTTAGAGCGATTATGTAATAGCTTTGCTATTCGGGAACTACTTTGATAACCGCTTGGTGGTTTGGTGGTTCCTTTCTCGATTTCCGACTTATATATTACTGACAGGAATTAGTAAACATGGAGCGGTACACGATACATCGCGTCCTCTACACAATGGTGAAAGTTTGGTTGCTACGACTCTTAAAGTATGTCCAATTTTCGGTAGAAGTAGTGTTCAACTGTGAAAAGAATAATCGAAAAGTTCGAAAGTACTGGTTCAGTTATTGATGTGAAGAATAGACACGAGCCCGTAGTGGTCGTTGAGAACAAAACATCACGCCAGTTCGCGAGTGTGGCCGACAGTCCAGGCACCTCGATTCGTCATCTTGCACAAGAATTGGACATTTCGACAGCCACTCTTCACCGTATTCTCACTAAAGATTTGTATCTCCATGCTTACAAAGTCCAATTGAGCCAACAACTTCTGCCAACAGACCATGCACAGCGAAGAGAGTTCACCAACTGGATCCTTAAACAACACGAAGTAAATGCCGATTTTGTGGACAAAATCATCTGCAGCGGCGAGGCCCAGTTTCACTTTGATGGCTTCGTTAATAGGCAAAATTGCCGCACTTTGGGCTCAGAAAATCCGAGAATGATTCATGAGAAACAAATGCATCCCCAACGTGTCACTATTTGGTGTGCATCGTGGTCTGAAGGAATCATTGGACCATTTTTCTTTGAAAACGAGGCATTAACAGTAAATAGCGAGCGTTATCATGACTTTCATCATTTTCATCGTGATTTTTTCTTTGTGCCTCAATTGAAAGATATTGTTTTTGAACACGTGGTTTCAGCAGGACTGTGTCACTTGCCATACCAATCGTGAAACATTGACGGTCTTGCACGACTCTTCTCCGGATCGTGTCATTTCCCGTTTTAGTGACCAGAATTGGCCGCCACGATCTTGCGATTTAACACCTATCGATTATTTTCTGTGGGGTTTCCTGGAGTCTCAGGTTTACGCCGACAAGCCCACGATCACCCAAGCATTGAAGACCGAAATTTAACGCTGCAGCAACGAAATACCGCTACACAAAACTGTTATTGCAAATTTCGCCAGAAGAGTATTCGTGTGCCACCAAAGCCGTAGCGGCCATTGGCCGGATGTGTTGCTCCACACATAACCTCAAATATCTACATTATAAATCAATAAATATTTGAATACTTTGTTGCAGAAAACAATGTTTTATTTAAAATTCGCATCTTGCTGTCTTCTTGCAACACCTTTTATATTTAATTGAGTATAGAAAAGGTAGGAACTGACATTCAAATACATGTAATGTAATGTTAATAATGTTTACATAAAATTATTGTAAATAAGCTTAAAGAACGACGGCGACCGACGTTCGAACATAAACTGTACTAACTACTTGTCCTACAACCCACGTACGATAAAAGGCAATCCTGGCAGTCAAAGCAGAACCGACTATGCAATTTCAGTGACAACACGGCTCAGAACGATTAAGAGCGTTACCCTATTAGCAACGTACAAAAGGCACCTATGTAATCTAGATGTGACAAATGGATAAACGGATGACTTGTGGCATTGTTCAGGAAGCCGAGATAAATATTTTTCAAAGCGGCCGGTCAACAACCGGCTCTAATGGAATTATTTCTCAAAATCGAATTGGCCGTAGTATATCGACGGAAAAAAAAACAACTACAAGGTTGTCGGAGATAAGGAGGCTTTATTGAACCGATCGCATCAGTTCAGTGACAGAATTAATGCGGTAGTCAATACGTGGGGCGGTGTATTTTTACCTTTCCGGGCTCCGGAAAAGTAATGTAATCGTGTAAAGAAATATTGAAAAAAAATGTTTGGGTTCATTTTTCGATTTTCGGCTTAAAAAAATGGTTTTTAAAAAAATGTTGCTGTGTGTGTGTCGTCCTCGTTGTCGTCGGCATTTATTCTTGTTAGCACGAGTTATCGTGCTAGCAAGACAACTAAATCGTGTCGGATTGATCGGGTTTTGACTGATTCTGATCGGGGACGTCTCCCAGACGACGCCTATTGATTTTGAGGTGGATAGAACACACTCTATCATGTTCATGGGTCACGAGAAAGTACAATGGTGGACTATTTGAGAAATTGTTTTTTTTTTGCACGATCACTCAATTAAATCGTGTCGTATCGATCGGGTTTTGACTGATTCTGATTAGGGACGTCTACCAGACGACATCTATTGATTTTGAGGTGAATAGGACACACCCCAACCCGTCCATGGGCCATGGCAAAGCA
Source organism: Rosalia funebris (assembly GCA_037954035.1). Classification (NCBI taxonomy): domain Eukaryota; kingdom Metazoa; phylum Arthropoda; class Insecta; order Coleoptera; family Cerambycidae; genus Rosalia; species Rosalia funebris. The sequence goes on along the minus strand of JAZFAV010000039.1, from coordinate 18,601,369 downwards.
CGACGGTGGACTATTTAAAAAAAGTAAAACTGTCGCATGAAACACATATTCTGCATTTTTTTCTCGGCCACTCAGTTTTGAGATAGAGATGTTCTACGTGCGGAAAAGTCAGTTTTAACGTTTTAAAACTGTTTATTAAGATAGAAGATAAGTTTGCTTAAGGTAGTTTCTCTGGAAACCCACTTTTCTATAGAGTTTCATCAAATTTCGAGCACACACAAAGAATAAACTTCCCGAAGGAAATTGCTTAAATGAATAATTTTTACGCGTACAATAAAGGAGATATTCACCATCAAATTTGGAACTTCTTGCTTGGTTTGAATGTACCACTTGACTAAAATTTATACATTTTATATCATAACTTTTATAACTTTTCTGGACATTTTTTCCAAAAACAACACATCTGTACACTAGTTTATTACGAATATTTTGAATTAAAAAAATCGGTTGCTGTCCGATTTGTTGAAAAGATAAATATTTTTAAATTAATGCCAGTTTAAGCTTTGCTCGATAAGTTGAAAACTTGTCAATTAGCGTCTGGCAACGCAGCGGCATGGATTCTACCAGTCACTACTTGTATTACTTACTGCACATTCGTCACAAACAATATTTAAAATCGAATTTAGTCCTAAACGACTTCCCTTTTTTATTCTTTCAACTGAAAGAACGTTTTTGCATTCACGACATGTTAATACTGGAGTAGGTGGAACCTTTGGTGTGAAGATAATACATACTCAGTTTTAATCATCTCCAGATGATGCCAACTATGTTGGCGAAACGCGCGCCGAGTGTAGTGTATAGTTTTGTGGAAAACTAAGTTAGTGTTACAACATGTTAAATTTTTGCCAAGGTCGCTCAATTCAACGATACGTCGGCGTCGTCCAATTCTTAGGTTACTCTATTTACTTTTCGCAGAATCATTTTTGCGATACAATTTAAACCTTTCTGTAGTACTTTCCGCTTTTCAAATTTTCCTTTATTGTCCCGCAACTGATTACGACAAAAATTAATTTTTAGCTTTTCGATAAACTTTCTTTCGCGCTCCGAAAAAGTTTACACAGCCAGGTTGAGTATAAGACATACACAATCACAACAGATTAAAATACGACGCAACTCAACGTTGCCATGTCTTTAGTTTCAAATAATATACATGTAGTTGTGTGTATATGTACGTATACATGCAGTGTCTGATTATAAAGTACAGTCTCTGAACAAAAATATTGAACTGATATTCCAAATATTTTACGTTTACCCGCGTATTTATTTTTGGACCGCACGGTACTGGAGAAACTACTTTAAGTTTTATTTACAGCTTACGACTAATCGAGACATTTTTCTGATATGGTTGTTATTTAATCAGTTTTCAAGGTTATTAATACGTATTATTAAAATTAACATAATTGTAAATGTGCAGGTGTAAACGCCCCACATCAAACGCCATAACGGTAATTGTATTGTTGCTTATACCATGTATTAAATGTATCCGCAGAATATAAATTAGTTTATTATTACACAACTGAATTGAATATAAAATAAGTTTACTTTAAGCATTTAAATTTATTGATTATTTTTTGCAATTATTTCTGAGACCTCAGAATTTGCGAAAAATACACTTTTCGAAGAGGTTAATTTTAATTACGATAACAAAACTATCGGATGGCCTAACCAAAAATATTCTTTATTTGATTTGTTTTACGCGAGTGGCAACAGTAGAAGGTACTTTAAAATTGTGTGAATTTCTAAATCAATTGCGTGTGTCAGGAGTCTAAACAAAGGGGCCCCACATTGAGCGGCATAAAATAATAGTATCGTTAGTTGTGCAACGTATTATAATTTATTTCTCACTGGAAGAGATTACAAAAATGTTTTTGGGTCCTTGAATCGGTTATTTCCGATGTTAAAATGCTCGCAGATCTCCAAAATACTTAGGAGAGACCCCGAGGGATGTCTGTAGTGAATATGGAGATGGTGTAAGGTCTAGTGAGAGAGTAGTGAATTTTCGTTAGCTGTGATGACTAAAAATCATTTATTATTTTCATTAAAAATATTGTAGTGTCTATAAAAGTATTATTTGACGCTTTTACATTATAAAGTAACTTAGAAGAGACCCCAAGAGATGCTTATACTCAATATTAAGGTGGTGTAAGGTGTACTGAGAGAGTGGAGGACTTTTGTTTATTTTGTTGACTAAAAAATCTGTATTACGTTCATTAAAAAAATCGTACTGTTTATAAAAGGATTATTTGAACATTTTGTATACTATAGTAGCTTAGAAGAGACCCCAAGAGATGTCTGTAGTGAATATCAAGATGGTGTAAGGGTAACTGAGAGAGTGGTGATTATTCGTTTATTTTGTTGACTAAAAATCTTGTACTTTTTTCATGAAAAAATTATAGCGTCTATAAATGGATCATTTGAGGCTTCTGCATTCTAAAATAACTTGGTAGGGATCCTAAGAGATGCTTATACTCTATATCAAGGTGGTGTAAGGTCTACTGAGAGAGTGGAGGACTTTTGTTTATTTTGTCGACTAAAAACTCTGTATTATTTTCATTAAAAAAATCGTAGTGTTTATAAAAGGATTATTTGAACATTTTGTATACTACAGTAGCTTAGAAGAGACCCCAAGAGATGCCTGTAGTGAATATCGAGATGGTGTAAGGGTAACTGAGAGAGTGGTGAATATTCGTTTACTTTGTTGACTAAAAATCTTGTACTTTTTTCATGAAAAAATTATAGCGTCTATAAATGGATCATTTGAGGCTTTTGCATTCTAGAATAACTTGGTAGGGATTCTAAGAGATGTAACGTCTACTTAGAGAGGGGTGGACTTTTGTTTATTTTGTTGACTACAAATTCTGTATTACTTTCATTAAAAAAATCGTAGTGTCTATAAAAGGATTATTTGAACATTTTGTATACTACAATAGCTTAGAGGAAACCCCAAGAGATATCTGTAGTGAATATCGAGATGGTGTAAGGGTAACTGAGAGAGTGGTGAATATTCATTTACTTTGTTGACTAAAAATCTTGTACTTTTTTCATGAAAAAATGATGGCGTCTATAAATGGATTATTTGAGGCTTTTGCATTCTAGAGTAGGGATCCTTGTATTGGTAGGGATCCTAAGAGATGCTTATACTCAATATCAAGGTGGTGTAAGGTCTACTGAGAGAGTGGTGCGCTTTCGTTTATTTTGTTGACTAAACATTCTATATTGTTTTCATTAAAAAAGTCGTAGTGTCCATAGAAGGATTACTTAAGGCCTTTGCATTCTAGAGCAACTTAGATAAGGCCCTAATGGATGTCTGTAGTGAATATCGAGTTGGTGTCAGATCTGCTGTGGCAGTGTAAGTCAGCGGGTATTAATACATGGTAAAAATATTCGGAAAAATCTCACCTGGAAATAAATCCGTCACCGATGCCGCGACGGCCTGTTTTTCGCATTTATAACACGGGATACGCTAAAATCCGAGTGGGAGTATCGCGATATCAAATATCCTGTCCAATTATTTTGTATTTGGGTTGTTTACATTTTCATAGGGGAAATAAAACGAAAACCAGAACGACATAAATCTCTCACTGCCCAGGTATTTTTGGCAGTCGTTCAGGTATTTCCCGAATATTTGGCAGTAAACACATAAAACATCAGGAGAGGCTTTTGCATTCCGCCGCAATGCACATGTAATTGGGAGAGGTAATGATCGTCGAAGTTGCCGGGAAGGTGGCCAAAATTACTACGTGCCGTATCGGAATCGGGAAAATAACGTTCCAACAAAATAACGTCGTACATCATCACCTCACTCAGTCGGCAAATAGTTATGTTTACTTAAATTTCGTTAATATGACTCCTCGAACCGTTTCCATTTAAGATGTCAAGGTCGTTTTTAGGAAAAAAAAACATCAGAGCGTTAATTACCTTGAATTTTTATACGTCGGCTCTATATATTGCTTGCTTCCTGCTTATAAAAATAGTAATCAGCAAACATTACATAATAAACATTTTAGCAGGTTACCTAAATATATTTTAGTCAGGGTCCTTACCTCAGAATTTATTCGCAATTCAAACCACAGTTTTAGGATTATTTAACGGTTGTTGTGTACCTCACTATTATTGTGTAGCATTGAACATAGTTAAAATTCCAGTGATTGTGTCATTGTTATCATAATGGTTCATCAATATTTATAAAGGTCCCGATGATATATTGATGGCATTTGAATAATACCACATGGCGACAATGTACGCAGAACATTTTTATAATTACTGCACGCATACACATATTCCTGGTCTTCAAGCAGCTGTGAATATGAGCTCGGGCTCATAATAGTTCCGCCAGACAAACTTTTACAACTAATATATTTAAATAAAAGTAATAACACTCTCAAAACCATTTTATTAAAGAAAAATATTGATAACAGAAACAAAGTACCAACTTTTAACTTAAATACGATGAAATACTACGTTATGATGTGTTAGTGACAAGTTTGTTAATAAAAAACATTAAGATTTGCGGTTCAGAATAGTTCGGTCAGTTGTTGAAATGCATAGTAGGCTAAACGTTTGTAGCGTTTTAAAACAAAATAGAATCTCAATTGTTGTTAAAGTGAAGCGAATATTATAATGTGTGTTTTGGACGCGTCTGCTAAAATTTTCTTTAAAAAAAAATGGCACGTGGCGTGGCATTAAGTGACGATATGCGAAAATCAATTGTTATGCTCATAAACATTTTGGCTCGGAAATTATCTGCAACAATGGAGGCAAGCCATTGGAAAAGATATTTCTGTATCTACAACTAAAGGCTCAATAAAGAAAATTACAAATTTTACAAGGTAAAGTTTGATTTTTTACAGTTTAAAATCAATGTTACGGTGGGTGAGAGAACATAGGCACTGGACTTTACACAAATGGCACCAGGTCTGGGTGATACCAGAAAACATGTGCTAAGAACCCAACAGGAAATTTATCATTCTGACTGGTTAGGAAAGTGAAGTTCCCCGCGTCTCTTATGATCTGGGGGTGTATGAGTGGCATGGGCGTAGGAAAATTGCATTTTGTAGATGGTACTGTGACAGCAGAAAAATATAAATAAGTTTTGACAGACAGTTTATTGCCGTTAATACTAATATGTCCAAGACACTGAAGCGCAGTACATTTTCCAGCAGGATGGTGCTACACGTCACACAGCAAAACTGTCAAAGTTTGGTTTACAGAATATAATGTCCCTGTTATGGAATTCTAACAGGCCAGACCTCTCGCCAGTAGAAACGTTGTGGCATAAAGTGAAAAACAGTTGCGCAAACATCCAGCCCGTTCAGTTAACGGTCTACGCACCAAACTGCAAGATATTTGGGACAGCATGCTTCCTGAAGAGTGCGCTAAGCTGGTAGACGCAATGCCCGCCAGAATTAAAGCTGTTATTGTTAATAAAGGTGATGTAACACAGTCTTGATGAAGCGGCCGAACTATTCTGAACCAAAAATCTTAATGGTTTTTATTAACAAACTTGTTACTGACACATCATAACGTAGTAATATTTCATCATATTTAAGGTAAAAGTTTATACTTTGTTTATGTTACTATTTTTCTTTAATAAAATAGTTTTGGGAGTGTTAGTTAGTACTTTTATTTAAATATATTAGTTATAAAATTATGCCTGGCCGAACTATGGTGAGCCTCGGCTCGTATATCGATGCTGTTTTGTCAGGAATAGCCAGGTATGGCATTATTTTTCTTTGTAATTTATTTCTGCAGTCGAAATGTAATCAGTTTCCGTTCAACAGTTTAATACACTATAGAATTAATGCCACGGCTTCGCGTACATGTTACGGTAGTATCAACGACAGAATATAGGTTCACGCGCTACAATTTGTTAGAATATTATCGATTTCTAACGGTTGTTCCATATGCCTCGGACAATGCACGTTTTATGGTTACGACTGCATTCGAGTGGTACTTGTAACAAGCCGTTAAATTGATTTTTATGCTGGAACTATGTTATCATCACCGATAACGGATCGGTATATCAGAAAATCTTTATGAGCGATTAAATAGACATTGCGCAATGTGCTCCGCGAGGGTCGTGTTACCTGAAGACGCGCGCAAGCTAAGAAGAAAACTGTCTATACCGGTCCGGCTTTCCTTGTCTTGATCTGAACTGGCATCAGTAAAGTTTCGTACAGTAAATTGTGTCTTGTTGCTTCACCTGGAAAATATGAAACGTCGATAGCGATGATGCTGGTTGAACTTGAGTTGATCTACAGCAGCTAATTTGGATGTATGTCTACTAACTCCTATCTGCCTCCTATCGACCTGTCACAATTATTGACCTATCGAACCATTACAATTCAAATCTTGCGCCTTTATTGTAACACCTTTAGTAAGAAAGAGATGTGTGAGTCCCTGGGAAGAAGACTGTGAATGTCAAAGCGCCACAGACTGTGTGATCATTAGCGTCCACATGACTTTTTCCAAAAAGCATCAATTTCATGAAGCGCAGTAGTCTTGGTCCTTCGACGATAAATAACTGAAGACTGTTTTTTTGAGATTCGCAATAGGAAACAATCCATGGGCAGCCACTACGATTCCGTCTCGCACTGTCCCTTTCCTTTATCGAGGATTGATTAACGACCGAGCGGCCATTGTTTCGGGCGACGTGCGCGACACCTAACCCCGCTATTATTGTACGGCTACGTACCAGAACAATGCCATGTAAATGTTGCGCACCTTGTACGAATAATTGTGCTGGGCGATACATGGCACTTCTCGAGATAGGACCAAGTAAACGTGAATGGTACGTGAAGTCGCGTAACTCTAGATTTTTCTTCACCGCCACAATATACGAGGAAGCGCACTCACACTTTGCACTTAGATGCATGTTCCACTACGATCGTTAATGATGATGCTTTGGTTATGTTACGATTAGTAATTTTATGTAAACGTGCCCTTAGATGGTCAAGCTGCTTGATCAAACAGTTCTCTGAGTTGATTGAAGCGAGCTTCAATCACCCTTCAAAACACCTTTAAGCTTCTCATCAAGACTCAGTCGTAGTTGAGTTTTCGACGAGAACACGAAAATGGTTTCAAACACAGATTTGGCCTTTATTGTCGTGACACTTGTTGCCCTCAAGCGAAAAAAAGTAAAGAGGACTCGACGTTGGTCCAAGGATATAATGATAAGATATAAACATTCTTACCTCTGAAGCTTCTGTTTCTGCGACTTCAATCTGATCTTTAATGAAAGCAAGGTCGTTGTAATACCACAACGAAGGTTCCGGGATGTCATCTGTAGACGTCCCAGACACTTTCTTCTTATCGATCGTCTTGTACTCGCGGTTGAAATTCGTTCTTAACATATTTTTTTTTCCTGAACTGTGAAGTCCGGTTTTAACGCCTTTACAACCCCCACTATTTTTTCAAATGCTGCACTTTTTTATTTCTGTTAAAATAAGCTTTGATTTCCACTTTCCACAGCTCTGGGAAATCCCGGTACAATTCTATCAGCAGGCTGATAAACTCGCGGTCCAAATTTTCGCCACTTTCACATTGTTTGGCCGAATTAAGCGGGCTCGACGATGTGCTCTCCATGGCTGCTGACACAATGCTTGATCAAAATTGCCCTAGACGGTCTAGCGGCTTGTTCAACCGCTTGAGTCATTCAAACTTTCTATCAATCACCGTCAACGCTTGACTCAAGCGTCAAACGGGTCCCTACACGATCAATTACGCTTGATTCAATCGTTTAGCTCCAGCTTTTGATCAAAATGATTGACCGTCTAGGGACGTCTTAAAATATGAGTGGAACTACAGCTGGCAATTCCCTTTCGTAATCAGTAATATATATTGGTGCACGTTAGTCACAGATAGTTTGATCAAGCTAGTAACTCGAAAATGTTTTGGACCATTATTACAATATACAACGAAAGTATCCTAGTACCATCTCTCAATGAGCTCTCTTTAACAAATGCATCATGAATAATTGATATTCCAAAATTAGCAGACGCGCTCATAAAATGGTTACAAAGTATGTAACTGGTCTTAGGAATTAACTCTACCCAGTATGTAAATATGAAACAGGAATTTTTTGTATAGAAAATGCACGTTCATTATAGGAAAATGATAAAAAATATTTTATTCGACGTATTTCCCATTGCTAGCTATACATTTTTCCCATCTTTGACAATTTGTGGATTCCATGCCAAAAAAAATGTTTGCCCTTTTGAGGCAAACCAGTCATCGAGCCATTATCGTGCATTTCCGTAAGAAGTGAAACCCTACTGATCATCGATGCAAATAAGTAGTAATTGGACGGAGCCAAGTTTGGTGAGTAAGCAGCATGCGAAAGTATTTATCAACTAAACGCCTCAATCGCTTCCTTGACCGGTTTTGCTGTGTGTGATGGCGCATTATTATGAAGCAAAATCACTTTGTATTGCCTTTTTTGATATCCTGGTCATTTTTCACGAAAAGTTTGATTCAAATCGATCATTTGTTTGGCCAGGTTTTAGCAGCTCATAATAGATCACACCTTTTTGACCCCACCAAACACAGAGTCTTTCGTCATTGTCTTCCGTCCATAGCGATTTGTTCTTGTAGTCAATGTCGATAGTCCGCCTGGAGTTACCCATGATCTTTTACGCTTAGGATTCTCGAAATCCACTTTTCATGGCCAGTCACAATACGATGGAGAAATTACTTTCTTTTGTACCTGGCGAGGAGCATTTCGCAAATCGTTTTTCGGTTTTCCTGCTGTCTTTGATTCAGTTCATTTGGAGCACATTTTTCCATCTTCTGGATCCTTCACATTTAATTGATCCACAAGTTCTTGTTGCGTTCGAGTGTTCGAGGTCATCCAACAACGCTGTCTTCAAACTTTTCCTGTGGTCTTCCACGTTCTTCGCTTCTTACGTCAAATTGCACAATTGTTTAAACTACTCAAAGCACTGTGATTTACCAAGAGCATGCTCACCGTAGGCTCGATTCGATGCGATTCTGCAGTAGTTTACTTCAAATGGTAGCAAAACATCAATGCTGTCAGCAAATCGTTGTTTCCAGGCACAAAATTCGACATGTTCATCGCTATTAAAAACGATGTTGCTGTATGAAACTTGTATTTTTGTGAGATAAAAACCTTTTATCAGATGCCAAAACAAGAGAATGGCGCCAATGACGCGGTATGACGGTAACTACATTAGCAGCTAGGCCATCTATGGGCAAATTCCAGTTTCATATTTACGGACCTGGTAGATCAGTTTAAGGCAAACGATACATGAAACTGTATTTGATAAACACCCCATTCTCTGGTAAACGTTGCCTACGTCTTGGGGAAAGGGTATTGCTCACAACCTGATAACTATTCGATACTCCGGCTATTGCTTTGGTACCAGAAGCAATATTGACTTGATTACAATAGATTACTACGTTCAAATTTCCAAACAGATATAATTTATCATCAACCATTCACGTGTGAAAACTGCAAGGCTGACAATTCTCCCGTACCTATACGTTCACACATTCGAGTTCCTTAGGTGAAATCTCACGCATTCCTCGGATTTGATCTGCATATTTTCGACGAGCTACATACATACATGCCGGTCGCGATTTAGTTTATTATTTATGAGTTAACGTATGCACATATCTGCAGGATTAAGAGCTTGAAGAATTTGTTTATATCTCACAGCAAGCTGTTCTGATGTATGTAGACTATTTATATTGTTTCTCAACGTGTTATAGTTTACGGTATCTCCAACATATAATTAAACTACTCTATTTACAATTAGTAGACATATACATACATTCTTCAGGCTTCGCTTGAGATCTGCATCTCTCTGTAATATTAGAAATAGGGTTTACGTAATTTAAAGAGATAATGGCGCCATTTTGGAAATAATGATTGTTGAGAATGTGCAATATTTGCCCGTGTTTGTGTTTGTGTTTTTTTTTTTTTTTTTTTTGTTGGAATTACGTTGTTTTCATTGTATAGAACGTTGACCTAGGTATAGCAACAAAGCCGCACAAATCAACTGTACCACGTAGGAGTATTTAATTATTATAATTAAAACGTTGCAAAGAGATAAATTAACATCTCCCGCAGCTATACTAAGAAAACTATGTTGCTGTATACCGTCAAAGGTTGTAAAAGCGCCAGTTCATGCCCGTCGAGACCTTCTAACCCAGAAAGGACGAAGGAGGAACTATCGCGCACAGAGCATCGATAAACCGTATAAAATGTGGGACATATCCCAGTACAATAACTGACGGCTACTTACATGGTAAACAAAACGATTTAAGAGTACCCATAAAAGGAGGATCCAGTGTACAGGGATGGTGCTCCATCATATTTTGAGGTTCCAAACTAATCGTTACCAGAATAAGTATGAACCACTCCGATACTGCAGAATATGAAGTAATGTGTAAAGAATGTACTCTTTACATATTACTTTTGAATAGTAATTAATACATTATGTACTTGTGCCAGATCTAGGCTACTCAATTTAGTCCCCTGATACACCACTTTCTTAACATATTGTCTCGTAACATTTACTCAAACTAATAGATGCATATAATGGATGATTAGCTCATCCACGATTAGATGACTGACTACAAGGCAAATTTTAAGAAAAGTTGTAACTGAAGTAAGGCTATACCGTTCAAAAGTAAAATGTAAAGAATAAAACTTTCCCTTGCAGAATTTGTATCCTATTTTCTTTATTCAGCGTTTAGTTGTGAATACAGAAATATTTTTCCAATGGCTTGCCTCCATAGGGTTGTCTTTTAAATTTTTATAATCGACCAATAGATAGTGTTATTGAGATGTGGCGCCATTGTATTCGTGAACATTGACGTTTGTTATTGCGAAGCCAGTGGCAACTTAGAAATTGACGGAGTACTGTGTTGACAGTGAACGTTTAAAAGAAGCAAGTTTGTGCAAAAATGGAAATCACCCATGAAGGTTTGCGTTGAATGATTTTTTATGATTTTAAGAAATGCCTTACTCAACAACAAGGCCTAGAATCGTTTCGTGCAACTGTTAGTAATGAAGCACCATCAGAAAAGACCATGTTTACAATTGGTTTGCAGAATTTCGTCGTGGTCGTGCGTCCGTCAGTGATGAATGCCGTGAGGGTCGACCAAAATCGGTTGTGGTTCCAAAAAACATCGATGCTGTGCGCAACATGGTTAAAGAAGATCGGCATGTGACTTACGTAGATAGAGGCGTCTCTTGGCATATCGCAGACTGCAATACAATCGATTTTGCATGAACATTTAGCTGAGAGAAAGGTCTGTTCCAGATGGATTCCGCATAATTTGATCGAAGCGCAAAAAAAGGCTCGTCTTGATTGGTGGCAGGAAATGCTGAAAAAATTCGACCGAGGACGTGCAAAATTCGTATACAACATTGTTACAGGAAATAAACGTGGATATAGTCATATTAACCGGAAACCAAACAACAGTCCACTGTTTGGATGTTTAAAAATGAATCGAGTACCACGAAAGTGGTTTATTCACGGAGCGCTTCCAAGAAAATAATCGCTTGTTTCTTCGGATGTACTGGACACGTTGCAACCATTCCTTTAGGGGATTGAAGAACTGTTAATGCTGAATGGTATACAACAATTTGTTAGCCAATGGTCTTCGATGAAATACGGAAAAACAACAAAAAAACGGCGCATCATTCTTCATCACTACAATGCCATCTCCCATACAGCACGTCAAATAACTGAATATTTGAAGGAGAAAAATATCGAATTAATGTCTTATTGTCCGTATTCACCCGATTTATCACCTAATGACTTTTACTTGTTCCCCGCTGTCAAACAAAAAAAGACAGCGATTTTCATCGCCTCAAGAAGCTGTTTAAGCCTTCCAAAACCATGTTTTTACGATATCAAATTCAGAGCGGAGAAAATGTTTCGAGGTTTGGTTTGAGTGCATGCAAAAATGTATGGACCTGAAATGCGAATATTCGAAAAGCAATAAAACACTCTATTTTGAACTTGTTCGTTTCTTTTTCACTTTTTGATAAAAACTTAAAAGGCAGCCCTCGTACCATAATTTCTTTTGCACTGGATTGTCAGTTTGTCGTTATAATCCTCTTCAGAGCATGTTGATTTAAGCATGAAATTTGGGATAATCGACCAGTTTTTTTCCTTTGGGCTGTGCATCCAATTTTTTTATAGAAGTTGATAATGCCCTGCACTGTAAATTTAGGCAGCGAATACGTAGCAGATATTTTCCGAGCTGAAATTCCCTGTTTATGAACGTTAATAATTGATTTTCGCATATCGTCACTTAATGTCACACCATGTGCCATTTTTTTTAAGATTTTAGCGGACGCGTTGAAAACACATTATAATATTCGTTTCACTTTGACAACAACTGAGATTCTATTTTGTTTTAAAACGCTACAAACGTTTAGCTTATCATGATACATTTCAGCAACTGGCCAAACTAGTCTGAACAGCGAATCTTAATATTTTTTATTAACAAACTTGTCATTGACATGTCATGTCATAACGTAGTAATATTTCATCGTATTTAAGTTAAAAGTTTATACTTTATTTCTGTTATCAATATTCTTCTTTAATAAAATAGTTGTTAGAGAATTATTACTTTTATTTAAATATATTAGTTATAAAATGGTTAAACTATTATGAGCCTGGGCTCGTATGTTCTTTTAAAGCGTAAAAAAATATGGCTAAAATTTTATCTGACAAGTGACGACTACAACTAGTTCTTACTGATCTAGATTAATCGCTAGACTACTATATTCATCAGAATTCTTGAAGACGTTCTAACACGTAATATGAACGAAAACCATTTTTGATATAATGACATTCTAACCCAATTGGTACTACCTACGTTATTCGCGTTCAAATTCAAAGCTTTAAAGGCTCCATCCCGTATGTGCAACGCGATCTAAAATGCAGTTGTCTTCTTTGTTCTTAATTCACAATAGAATAATGTACGTGTCCATTCCTTGTGTCTATATTTGCGATAAGCGATAAAATTGCGCGACACATTTCAAGCCATCTGCATTTTGGCCTACAAAGTGCACTTGCGTAGATATCTCGTCGGGTCTCGGACAAGGCGTTTAATTTTATCTTTCGCCCGGCAATACCATTAATATAAATTAAATGGGACAGCCCAATCGTGTAAAGTTGTGCTGGCAAGCGCTCGCGGCCGCTGGATGTTTATGCGGTGGCGGGAAACGTGAGAAGTCCGCAAGCCGGCTCAGTAGGGCTTACCGCGCCCCCTTTTTTGCTGTCACAGGTCACTAGTAATTCGCGCAGTACCTCGTGATGTCAGTTAGGTTTCATGGCAGTCTACGAAGCGAATGCATTGAATGCAACAAAGAAAATGCAAAAAGAAATAGTCGATATACATTTTATAAGAAAAGGAATGTCTAGGCGTTTCATGTGCTGTTAACTTACTTTGGTAGTTGTAGTAAAAATTCCATACCAAAAAGAATTAGGCGGATAAAATTTGACAATCGTATATAGTGGAATGTAAAGCACTTACACTAGACACAAAAATTAAGGGATGTGAAACCCTAAATTTTTAGGTCATTTTCTAAGAGCTGTAACTTGGAGAAAAATAGTCGCAAACAATTTAAAACAAAAGCAAATTGAAGCTCCAAGTTTCTAGCTTTCAGATCTTGAGCTCAAATTTTTTTATCATCAGCAGTTTTTGAGTAATCATAAGAAAACCATCAGAAAAAAAATTCTAAAATTTTGCTTGCCTTTCAAAAGGTCCACGGACCACAATATTTTTTTTCAGTGATTTCATCATAAGTTTTTTAGATAATTTTATCCTCTTTAATTTGAGTGATCTAAAAGCCTTGTACATCATTCTTCACTGAGTTATCGTCGTTCAACGCAAAAAAGTCAATTTTGCCTTTTTCTTTTGTTTTTAATTAAATTAATTTTTTCTTCACAATAACTTTTTTGATACAAAAATATGGATTATTGCTAAAAAATGAATAAAAAACGAAAAATTCATCATTACATTGATTTTTAGCAAAAACCACAAATTCCAAACACATTGAAAAAAAATAGCAGCGCTTTGAACTTTTCAGGATTTCTTTGGGATACCTTGGGGTTGAAAAGAAACAGTCAACATCCTTAGTCTATCTTAGTATATTATCTTAGTATTATAGTATATTTGCAAAATTATGCCAAGTTAAGCGAATATCTCTAAATGCGCTCTTTTTCAATTGACGTTCTTGCACTGATTTTTTTTTATCAAAAGCCAAAAACTACAACTTGTAAAGAATACTTTCCAGTTTTTAAAACCCTACTTGAATATTCTGTATGATCATTATTTCCCGAGTAATTAATTACCAAAGCTAAAACTGACTGTCTTGCATTGAATGACAATAACTCAGCAAGAAATCATCGTACAAGGTTTTTAGACCGCTCATATTAAATAGAATAAAATCATATAAAAAGCTTTATGATGAAATCACTGAAAAACATTTATAAGTGTGGACCTTTTGAAAAGCAAGAAAAGATTTGGAATTTTTTTTTTCCTATGGTTTTCTTATGATGACTCAAGAACTGATGATGGTAAAAAAATTCGAAAAAACTCGAGATCTTAAAACTAGAAACTTGGAGCTTCAATTTGCTTTTTTTTTTAATTGCTCTGCGACAATTTTTCTCCAAGATTTTTTTACAGCCCTTAATTTTTGTGCCTAGTGTATAGCATGGCTGAAGAGTATTGCAAAAAATATTCTTTGAAAAAATATTTCAAATCCAATTGAAAACATTCAATTGGTTGCAGAATTTTTCAAGGCTCACCCGTGTGCCTCAGTCAGTTAAGATCAAGTTCAGATTAGGTGAGCTAGAGAAACCACAAGATCAGAAAGTGTCTCAAGTAAGAACACTAAAATGCCATACAAGCAGTTTTCAATATTTAGAAAGATACAAGGTCATCTGAAGAAAAATAATGGGTTACAGGAAGGAACTATCAGTTATATTGTATCAGAGAAGGAATTTTTAGGCGTAATAATCATCATCATTAGGTCATCAGTCCTAAGACTGGTTGGACGCTAACCTCCAGCTTCTCCTATCTTGTGCTAACCTACGCATTTCGCTAATTGTGCTACAACCTACATCCCTTACTATTTGCGAGCAGTAGTCTAATCTCGGCCTACCTCTGCCTTTCTTCACTCCTATTTCTGCCTCCAAAATATCCCGGACTATTCCCCCATGTCTCAGCAAGTGGCCTACCATTCTATCTCTTCTCTTCTTTAAGTTTTTCCACATACTTCTTTTCTCGCCGACTTTCTCCAATACTTCTTCGTTTCTAACCCTATCAGTCCATGGTATTTTCATCATTCTTCGGTAACACCACAGCTCGAAAGCTTCTAATTTCTTACTACTTGCTTCCCCTACCGTCCAGGTTTCGCAGCCGTATAGTGCCGTGCTCCATACATATGTTTTCAAAAATCTCTTCCTTGTTTCTAAGTTTATTACCCCCGAGCATAAAAGTGCTTTCTTTTCGTTAAAAGCTACTCGACCCTGCGCTATTCTTTGTTTTATGTCTTTATCGCTTCTTCCATCCCAATTTATTTTACTTCCTAAATAAGTGAAGTCTTTAACTTCCTCCAACCTTTCGTTATTAATTTGTACTTTCGTTTTTGCTCTGCTCTCGCGCCCTCTGCACACTAACACTTTAGTTTTGTTTTTATTCACCCTCATTCCGTATTCCTCTGTCAACACTGCCTCCATTTCGTTCAATGCTGATTCTAATTCCTCCTTACTAGATGCTAATACTGTTATATCATCCGCGAATCTCCGCATTTTTAGTTTCTGTCCCTGTACTTTAATCCCGAAATCCACTCTATCTTTTACCACATTAATCGCCTCTTCGATGTACAGATTAAAAATTAGTGGTGATAGCGTACATCCTTGTCTTACTCCTTTCCTAATACCTACTTCCCTTTTTTCCCCTTCTACTTCTATAACAGCAGTTTGCTCTTTGTATAGATTGTGTACTACTCTCCTATCTCTATACTTCATTCCCGCGCTCTTTAGTATCTCGAACATTTTTTCCCATCTTACGTTATCAAAAGCTTTTTCTAAATCTACAAATCCTATATAAGCGTTCTTTCCTTTTTCTATTGTTTTCTCTAACATTACTCTTAGCGCCAGAATAGCTTCGCGAGTTCCCCTATTTCGCCTAAAGCCGAATTGGTCTTCTCCTAGTATTTCCTCCGCTCTATTTTCCATCCTCTTCTGCACTATTCTAGTTAAGATTTTTGACGTATGGGAAGTTAGGCTAATCGTTCTAAAGTTCTCGCATTTGTCGGCTCCTCTCTTTTTCGGTATAGTAACGATAATGTTCCTCTTATAATCCTCCGGCATCTCGCCCGTTTCATATATGTATTTTACCAGTTCAAACATCCTATTTACTACTTTTTGTCCCGCACATTTCAAAATTTCCGCCTGTATTTTATCTACACCCGGCGCTCTATTATTCTTTAGCCCCCTTAGTGCTATTTCAAATTCCTCTCTCAATATAGGTTTTCCTACATCTTCCCTATCGATGCTAGATTCTTCCTCTAATATCTCTCCTAATTCCTGATCCTCGTATAAATTTCCTAAGTACTGCTTCCATCTATCCGCTTTCTCCTCTCTTCCGATCAGTATGTCCCCCGATTGACTCCTAACGTTTCTACTTATTATTCCTATATCCCTGAAGTTCCTCTTAATCATTTTGTAAGCCTCATCGGTCTTACCTACTTGCAACTTATCTTCTACTTCTTTGCATTTATCCTCTATCCATTGTTCTTTCGCTTTTCTACATTTTCTAATGATTTCCCACTTTATTGACTTATAAGTTTTCAGTCCTTCTTCGTCTCGTCTGTTTTTGTAGCCTCGTCTCTTTTGCATTAAGTTTAAGATTTCGTCCGTTATCCAGAGCTTCCTAGCTTCCCTTTTATCGTGTCCTAAAACGTCCGTAGCCGCGGAAGCTAGACTATTCTTGATACCCTCTCACTCAGTTTCTGCGTTCTTGATTTCAGCATTACTCGCTTTATTTAATAATTGATCTGTTTTCTTCTGGAACTTATCTTTCATATTCTGATCCCTCAATATGTCTACATTTATACGTTTCTTATCCTTCCGGATTTTCAGATTTTTGAACTTTAATCTAGCTTTCATGACTACCAAGTTGTGGTCGCTGTCTACATCTGCTCCTGGATAACTCTTACAGTCTTTTACTTGATTTCTAAATCTCTTCCTAACCAGAATGTAGTCTATCTGATACCTGTCTATCCCTCCTGGCATTTTCCATGTGTACCGCCTCCTAACGTCATTCTTGAACAATGTGTTCGCGACTACCATCTTGTGCTTCTCACAGAATTCTATCAGTCTGCTACCTCTCTCGTTTCTGTTTCCTAATCCATAAGGACCTACAAATTCTCCTTCTTTCCCCTCACCTACGACTGCGTTAAAATCTCCTACTATTATTAAATTTTCATGACCCTTCACAAATCCTATTATCTGCTCTATGTCCGAATAAACGGCTTCTAACTCTTCCTCACTATGGCTAGAAGTAGGCATGTATACTTGCACTATTACTGTTTCCACTGGCTTCGAATCACTGGCGTAATAATAAACCACGTAAAATATTTTGGTTAGCAATACCATATTTTGTGCCAAAGAGATACAAATGAGACACATCCTTTATCGTGTAAAGGATTTTTAGTCAGCGAGATACTGACTATTTTGTCTTGGTGTGAACGTTTTTGATGATTTTACTATCTTCTGATTGCACAAATCAGATTTCAAGTCTTCAATATATCTACGATAATTGTTATTGATAATTCTGTACCATAAGTTAGGAATTAGTAAAGTTATACTCATTCCTTTGGCACTCGGGTATATTAAGGTACTGAATTGAAGATATGTACGAATAATGGATAATACTGATTGAAGGTCAAGGTAGACGATGATAATGATGAGGATGTGAACGATCATTGGCTTTAGACAAAGACTTTTAAAGTATTTAGGACGCTATATCAAATAGTATGCATCGCACCTGTACACTCCAGTACGTTCAAGGCCGAGTCAGCTCTTACAATACGCATATGACAAACTTTTTATCGAACCTCGTACATTATGACCATGGATGCACCTCCAACAATACCTGGCATATATTCTACATACCTAATCGCTTGCAGCTCCCGCCGATGTCGACGATTAATAAACAGCAGATAACAATAGACAAATCGATGACTCCATTACGCCCGATATTACAAAACATATCGTCGTTACATACCCGATAGATGGTAATAGTTACATTTGCGTATTCGATGCCATATTGTACGAACGCCGGGTGTGGTGAAGGGTGGAACGGATCACCTTTGCCGTTAGAGGTGCGCGTGTCACGCCTTTGACCCTACGGGCGACCTTACCGTCAAACCGCTCCACCGGAACGAAGGAGATGTCCCGCGCCATCAACGTCATCCGCGGCGGGCAATTTTCCTCTTCTTATGGAGAGAGCACGACGGTCTTCCGCATAGCTGTGTCCGTGGCAGAGGCGTCCGTCGTACCACCAACAGATCGTCAAACACTTATTGGTGATTAAGGCTGCCAATTCTCAACAGTTTAATTCGATTCTCGCATCAGCTGTGACAGAAAATATGATGAAAATTGCCTAAGAGGCAGATGATGATCGTGTGATGTAGCATCAAAGAAATACTTCGACAAAGAATCTCACAGATGTTTCATTTGTTGAATGTTCCAACTTCAGAAGCCACGAGGATGTACACTATTTGTACTCATTGTCAGTTTTTTCTCTTCTTTCATCAATTGTACTCGTATAAGAAGGAGAGGAAGGACATTCTTTCCTAATGGGGTATGGCTTATAGGCGACATTCGTTCGAAGTCTTTGTGACGTCGATGCTCTAGACCCGGACCGAATTTTAATTATTTATCTGATCTAGTATATCTTAAATCACTTTCATATCATCAGGCATTAGAATTGCATATAGCAATGTTATTCTTATTGAGAATTAGGCAGCGTGTTCGATGCATGATGCCTTGAGACACTTAGTCCATAATTGAAATACTTTGAACTGGACAGGGTGTTCAAGGCACCACTCAAACGATACATACATTGCATGTGTATGTGTACTTGGCAGACTTGATGCGACTGATTGGACACCAAAGGCTTGTCTTGCCATTTGGTAGGTCTTCTGGTTTTATCTTTAAAGCCACATGGCCAACAGATGAACGTATATTATATAAAAGGGATAATAGTGACTCACGCGCATTGCAAACTGTAGCTGTGGCATTAAGTAGGTACATTTTCTGGTCAGTATTCTACTAGAGTACCTTGATAACAATTATATCTCAGTTCTGGTTCATCTGCACGGGCTGCCATATGAAGAACCAGTCGCGTCTAGCGCCTTTTCGGTTCTCTCGTACGCCAATGCACATGCCCATTTGCCTATCTGCCTTTAACGCATCCGACGAGTGTCACGAATCTTTTCGATCGAATGGGAATAAACTATGTGCAAGTCTGAAACGTGAGCTTTAGCCATTCGATGTGTGAATTAGAATGATCGTGGGTTAGACCAGAGCATGTATATAGGAAATGCAAAGATGCCTGTCTAAGTTTTAGATCCTGGAGAAAATTGCTTCTATTCATTGTTTTAGTGATGGTACGAGGGACACTATTTATATTTTGAGGCTAATAATAAAAAAACATTAATTTATCATTGAAAATTACTTTATCGTTTTTCAAAATATTCTCCTTCATGATCCTTCCTCATGATTGCATGCGTTCGAACCATTTGTCAAAGCATTTTTTCCATTCTGCTTGAGATATCTCCAAAACATGGTTTTTGAACGCATCAACGGCTTCTTCTGCCGATGAAAATCGTTGTCCACGCAATTTATTTTTGACGTTCGGGAACCAAATAAAAAAAGTTCATTGGGTGCCAAATCAGGACTGTACGGCGGATGACCCATTAATTCGATTTTTTGAGTGTTCAAACATTCGGTTGTTAGACGAGATGTGTGAGAATGTGTACTATTCATAATTGACAGATTTACGTTCCTCTTACGAAAGGCACTGTTGCCACATGACCACTTTTTCCAAAAAAAACTGGCGACCGTTTGGTTTGAAGTGTTTCGATCGCGAACAACTTTTGTTGGATTTGGTTCATCTTGAAACACCCATACAGTCAACTGCTGTATACTTTCCAGCTCATACGCATAGATCCATGATTTGTCACCTGTTACAATGTTATACATGACTTTTGAAGCACCGCCGTTGTATTTATTGAGCATTTGTTTGCACCAATCGACACGAGCATCTTTTTGAGATTTTTTCAAATTATGTGGGAACCTTGAACAAAGAAGAAACCTTGTTCGCAGCTAAATGATGATGCAATATTTCATATATGCTAGTCGAACTAATACCTAAGGTTGCCTTCATCTCACAGTATGTCACATGATGATCTTGCATTATCAGTTTTTGCACAGCATCAATGTTTTTTAATACAACAACTGATTTTGGACGACCTTCACGACTTCCAGTGAGCGAATGGCGGCCACGATTAAACTCGTTATACCAGTGTTTCGCAGTGGCAAAGGATGGGGCTTTATCGCCAAAAGTGGAAGTAAGTCGAAAATCGTAATAAATCATCGCACAATTTTCAAATCACTGTAAACAACACAAATCGCGCTTAAATGATAAAATGTTCTGAAGAAGATTATGGTCACAAATGTCAAATTTGCCATTGGAAACGTCAGATGGCGTCTGACAATACTTAGTGTTGCTAAGGCTCAAAATATAAAGAGAGCCCGACGTAGTATATTTTTTTGGAATTTTCTTAGGCTTTGTTAAGAGCGTCGTCATTTTTTCTTATTTCAATCTTCGATTAGTGATGAGGTTCAGATATTGATTATAATTCAGAAACAATTTCCTTCATTATCCAAGAAGCTGGCAGTTAATCTTCTATGTAGCTTCGCCACGAGCACCTCAAAGTTAAAAGGGGACACTTGAATAGAACATTCCAATTATTCATATTCTTGAAAGCATAAAACATTTTTTGTTTTTAGTATATATCATTGGTACAAGTACACTGCAGTTGTGGTTCATATTATAGTTAGGTAGATCCGATCGTATTTCAATATCTTTCGACATATTTGATATATTTTGAAGTTGTTTCGCTAATTTTGGCCTCATCAGAAATGTGATTTTTTTTCCATTGTCCTTCAACTGAATCTACAGCTATCTAAAGTCAATGACTACGACTCAAAAGTTGAATCGCCATTAATCAACGAAAATTAATCGATAATATAAAACCGCTGTCCGAAATAGGACAGTAAGATTATAAAACAACCGATACGGGCTCCACCATAAAAAAAAATACATAAATGGTTCGGTAACTTGAACTTGTCATTCCTACGCGTTTGTGTGCGAAGGAACTTTTCCGACTCGATTTGATTCGGATTAATGCGTCGACTGTTTATCTGGCATCAAGCAGATAACGATCGAGAAACTTTAAATGACTTGTTGAAAGAAGCTCGGGGAAAATGACTCCGATGTTAACACGGGAGAAACTGACATGTTATTTTTTGATATCTGATCGTAGGTGACCGCCTGCTTTGACGGAACTAAAAATATTCTAAGCGGGCAATTAACGTATATAAAATATTTGAGATAAAAGCAAATACACTTTCTTTTGACAACTATGTGAGGTGATTTTTTCTACGGGGAAAAGTTGATCCAAGAGGCTGTTTGCTTTTGTTTTTTATACATTTAAGTACTGCTCTTCAATAATAGGAAAAAATGTGAGATTTCTCTATGTATGTGTAGAACAAATAGTAAGGGCTACCAGGAATATAAATATGAAACCGGAATTTGCCCATAGATGGCCTAGCTGCTAATGTCGTTACCGTCATACCGCGTCATTGGCGCCATTTTCTTGTTTTGACATCTGATAAAGGTTTTTATCTCACAACAATACAGGTTTCATACGACAACATCGTTTTTAATAGCGTTGAACATGTCGAATTTTGTGCCTGGAAACTACGATTTGTGGACAGCATTGATTTTCTGTTACCATTTGAAGAAAACTGATGCAGAATCGCATCGAATGCTTGTCGAAGCCTACGGTGAGCATGCTCTTTCTTGATAAATCACAGTGCTTTGAGTGGTTTAAAAATTCAAAAGTGTCAATTTTGACGTGAAAGACGAAGAACGTGGAAGACCACCGAAAAAGTTTGAAGATGGCGAATTGCAGGCATTGTTGGATAAGAAAGACGCTCAAACATGACAAGAACTTGCGGATCAGTTAAATGTGACAGGAGAAGCCGTCTCCATACGTTTGAAAGTCATGAGAAAGATCCAGAAGATGGGAAAATGAGTTCCACATGAACTGAAAGACAGCAGCAAAACCGAAAAACCATTTGCGAAATGCTGCTCGCCAGGTACAAAATAAATTCTCCATCGAATTGTGACTGGCGATAAAAAGTGGATATATTTGGATTTGGAGAATCCTAAACATAAAAGGTCATGGTAACTAGAAGCGAACCATCGACATCGATTGCAAGGCCAAATCGTCTTGAGACTTGGCTCCGTCCGATTACTACTTATTTGCATCGATGGGACAAGTACTTGCTGAGCAGGGCTTCACTTACGAAAATATACAAAAATGGCTCGATGACTAGTTTGTCTCAAAAACGCAAGAATTTTTTTGGCATGGAATCCACAAATTGTCAGAGAGATGGGAAAAATGTATAGCTAGCAATGGACAACATTTTAGTACAATAAACGTGTATTTTCTATACAAAAAAAAATCCTGTTTCATATTTACATACCTGATATTTACTTAGACCAGGCTATTTACTGCGCACCTCGTGGGCGATCCGATGGAGACTTGTTCCTATTCTCGATGACCAGTAAGAATTGTGTTTTTAAGAAAAGAAATTTTACATGAAGCAAGTGAGAATAAACGCAGAAAATAAGCTCATCAACTACAATGCGCATACTTGTTTAATAGATCAACCAACATAATGATTGTAATTGTGGATCTTCTAAGAATATTCGAGATATTTTGCAATTAGTTACGTTCCGCGAAATGTCTGCCTAATAGGATACGTGTTCATCTGCGGAACTGCAGATAATAAGCGTGTGTAAGGAATATCTGCATATAGTTTTGTGTGCAAGGGATTAGCATCAGGACGATTGTGTATCGGATCATCAAAATTTGATAACGAAAGGAACCTAAATGGTAAAAAGGCTTAAATAAAAAAGATCTTAACGCTAGGGATGGAACTTAAGGGAGGAAAAGCGTCCAAAGCTTAGTTGGAGAAGGAAACAGTCGACAGGGCGACACATTTGACACACGTACTCGCGCTTGATACCTACATAATTTTTTATCAAAATTTATCTTATATCAACCCAGCAGTATCAACCCTATAAACTGAAATCATCATCTAGCGAACTAACTTATTCCTTTGCTTTTAGGATAATGTAGGTTAATGATGGTTTTAACCATCTTGATAACCAAGACAAAGACCAAGTTGGTAGATGAATTTCGAGATAACTCCAGTTCACAATTTCGGTGTTTAGCGAAAAGTAATTCCCAATTTCCGCATTGGATATTGAGTCCCATCCAGGATGAGTATATAAACGTTTTTCTATTACGAAATTAAGTACGATTCACTTCCTTCTGCGAAAGTTGTGTTTTGGCGAAAAATAATCCCTAATTTCCGGATTGGATATTCAATCCCAGGATAAATATAAAGGGTCCGGTAACAGGATTGAACGGTTTTTAATAGGCCACTGTTAAGAAACAAATAATATATTTGGATTAATTCTTATTACAACTAAAAATACAATTCTGGAAATTTCTTATAACACTGAGTTTGCAAAGATCACATCCCTAAAATGACTACCGTCTTCTTCTATACATTGCTGCAATCTGTTTCTTAAAATGAAAATAGTGCGTCTGAGTAAATCTTCGTTTATCGAATTTATCTCTTCACGAATCCTTTCTTTGTGTTCCAGAAGTGTTTGGGGACGGGTAGAGTACACTTTGGGCTTTAAGAATCCCCACAGAAAAATCCGGGACCGTGATCTTGCGGGCCATGCAAAGTCGCCAAACCATGAAATTAGGCGATTCGGGAACATACGCTGTAAAACAGCAATGGACCATCTAGCTGTACGCGCTGTGGCGCCATCCTGTTGGAACCATACTTCATCTTGGTCCATTCTTTGAAGTTCCACAGCCACAAATGTTTTCAACATCTCAACGTAACGAAGTGAACTGACTGCAACGGTGAGGCCATTTTCTTCAAAAAAAGTATTGCCCGATCACACCAAATCTGCACACTCCACACCACACCTTTTTGTCATACGGTGGGTGTTCATGCAATTCTCTTAGATTGTGTTCTGCCCAGTAACGAAAATTCTGCTTATTAACGTATCCACTGAGATGGAAGTGAGTTTCGTCAGACATGATCAGTTTATCAAGAATTCCTGCATTATTGTTCAATGTTTCAAGAAATTGCCTGCAGAAATTGAGGCTGTTAACTTTATCAACAGGGTTTAGCCGCTGGACTATCTGTACTTTATACGGATAAACGTTGGCGTTGTGGACTCCGTTCAACGGCTACTCTGGTTCTTTCAATATTACCTTGTGTACGAACCGTACGTGTACCTCTGACAAGTTTTGAGTTTACACTGCCCCTTTCGTCGACATCTCTTACCCATCTCAAAAGTGCATTTCTTGATGGGACTTCAGCGCGCATGCACACTGGCAAATTAAATTAACGGCGAAAACGCCTCTAGATTTGCACGATGGACTGGGCCAGGATAAATGATTTAACAGCAGAGACCCGTTGATTAACCGGCCAATTTATCATCGTAACACAAAACTTTCGATAATAAAATATAATTTTATCAATATTCGACGTTTGTCAAATAAATAGTGTCACGAACACCTCGAGCGATCCCAAACGCCGGGAATATTTGAAACCTCGAGAGCGTGCGGTGTTCGGACTTCCAGTGCGTTCTATACTAGAACGTTCGCCAAAGTTCTTTATCTAGAAACGCCTGGAGAGGCGTTCCACTGCCTATATAAGAATTGTGTCGTCCGGCCGGTAAGGAGTGAGTTGAATTTGGACCGCGATAGTGAATAATACAGCGCGAAGAAAGTGATATACAGTGCGAAAGTTAGTTTATAAAGTTAAAGTAGAAAGAAAGTTAGTTAGTTAGTTAGTTGAACTTGTGAATAGTTGAGTTGTAAATAAGTGTTCGACAAATAAAGAACTTTCTAGTAAATTGGTTACAATACTATTTCCACAGCATCCTATTCAAAACCATTCAATCCTGTTGCCGGACCCTTTATAATTTTTTTTCTATTACGAAAATAAGTACGATTCACTTCCTTCTGCGAAAGTTGAAAAATGAACTGGTTCGCATCAAGCATGGCATTACGTAGCAAAACAAAGGAATAAACCGTTACGGAATTACGTAATGGAACATATAAATGTGAAAAATGCACTTTCAAATTTCGATAGAACTATACCATTACCTACCTATCCGACAAAACCTATCGGGTCGACAGTTATTAATGGCCTCCGCTTATTCACTTTGCCGGTTCGCTAGGTCTGAAAACGAAAAGAAAGAGGCCTATTGCATCAAGGATGCAGGCCAACAGGCCAGAGAGATAAATCATATACTTTGTGTATTATATATGTTAATACAGTTAGCTCATTTTCGCGTCGCTCGTCATCTGGTCACGACGCCATAACGAGACCGATTGTCTTTGGTTGCGTTTTATTGGCGCGTATATGTATATCGTGTGAACAGATTTTATGGAAGTTGTATTGTAACTGGTGTGACTTTTTCTGGCCGGAGTAATGCTGCGCCGAGAACGCAGAGGTGCAGTGTAACAATGCACTCGAACAGTTAGGAGTTATATCGCACAGTTACGACGAGCGTGGTAATAAATTTCTCGAGGTTAATTGCGGTTTTATCCGTTTTATGTGAATTATAATTCACGGCGTTATTTACGTACTTGGCCGTGTCGCTCTGTATGCCTCCGGGAATCATAGGGAGGCACATCGATGGCGACCGGTAACGAAGATGCACAATGGTCAGGGATTACAGGTCATAAACAGAACAGTTGTCAAAAAGGAGAAATTATGGCGCCGACTAAGGGACTTGAAAATATAGCGGGCGATTCTGTTCTTGAATGCTGTTGATATTGCTTGAATCAAGATCCTTTTAATCGTTTTCTACGTTCCTGAATGCATGCACAAACGTCCTTTCTTGCTGATCAGACGATTCTTTTACAATTATTTTTTGTATATCTGGACATAAAAAGCTTTGAACAATAATCTTTCGTCCATCAGTTTATACATGTCACGGCCAACTTTTTATCTACACTAGACACAAAAATTAAGGGATGTAAAAAAATCCTAAATTTTTAGGTGATTTTCAAAGGGCTGTAACGTGGATAAAAATAATAGCAGAGCAATTAAAAAAAAAGCAAATCGAAGCTACAAGTTTCTAGTTTTCAAATCTTAAGTTAAAATTTTTTTACCATCAGCAGTTTTTTAGTAATCATAAGAATAATCATCGGAAAACAAATCTAAATTTTGCTTACCTTTCAAAAGGTCCACGGATTTCAATGAATTTTTTCAGTGACTTCATCCTAATGATTTTTTTAGAAAATTTTATCCTTTTTAATTTGAGCGGTCTAAAAGCCTTACGTACGATAATTTTTCTCCGAGTTATCGCCGCATAAAGCAAAAAAGTCAGCTTTGACTTTAGTAATTAATTACTCGGGAAATAATGATAGTACAGAAAATTCAAGTAGGGTTCTAAAAACTGCAAAGTATTTTTTACAAGTAGTAGTTATTGGTTTTTGATAAAAAAAAAAAATTCCGGTGCGAGAATGTTGATCAAAAAAGAGGTAAAAAAAACTGCGTATTTAGGGAGATTCGCTTAGCTTGGCATAACTTTGCAAATAATGGATAGACTAACAGTGTTGACTGTTTCAACCTCAAAGTATCCCAAAGAAACTTTGAAATTTTCAAAGCGCTGCAATTTTTTTTCATTGTGTTCAGAATTATTGAATTTGCCGTTTTTGTTAAAAATCAATTTAAGGGTGATTTTTCTTTTTTTGATCCTTTTGTTGAGGTTGAAAATGTTTTTTAGCAATACATATTTTTTATCAACAAATGTTAAGTATTAAATTAAGTATTAAATGTTAATTAAGAAAAAAAAATTGAAAAAATAAAAAAGTCAAAACTGATTCTTGCTTTGAATGACAACTTAATAACTGGGTTTTTAATGACTAGCCTTTTACTTTGATGATAGTGTTTAGTTCTACAAAAATGTACTGCTGTTGTTTTTATATCGGGAAACCAAAATTCTATGTCTTTAGTATCTGCTATGACTTGGTACCCGTGTCAACGTTAATTGGGATTTATTATTAAACTGATGAGGTATATAATTTTGAAACAATTGTCTATACACGTTTTAACGGGTATCACGACGTACTGTCGTTTTGACGAGTACTGTTATTTATTTGTAATTTCAGAGGGACAATTTTGTTTTGTCTATTTTTTTCTTCTTTTCCTATCATTTTTTTTTTTTCGTTCGCGTTCAAGACTTTCTAGAAAATGTACAGGTCTTGTCTTAAACTGAAGATTGCCAATAATCTTGTTATAATCAAATCAATAATCATACTGTGCATTTGCAAATTATTCCTATTAACATGAATGTATTTAATGAAACCGTTATTACTATTAATATAAAAATCTATTGTACTTTCTTGAATAAGTCCTAAATAATCAGCAGATGAGCAAAGAAATGTATTTTGCGACCATTTGAATGAGGTTACGCTTAACACTCAATTCATCTAAAGTAAGTATATTAGTTACGGACCTTCTAAAGTGCAAGCAAATACTTTTATTTTCCGCGTGTCATGCGCAAAAACAAGAACTAGACGATGACAATCAAGGCCAAGTCTTTTTTTCGTTGACGGTTTGTCGATCGATCGTCGTGTGCTCTAATAATTCAGACCGACACAGCTTTGAGACGATCGCCGACACCTTTTTAAGGGATAAAAAAACATTGGGGCAATTTTTGTCGGCTCGATTTCACCGTGCGGACACTCGAGTGTTATCTCCCGGACGAGACGCGACTTAGAAAGTGAAATCATGGGCGTTATCTAGCTGTGAAATTAGGATAACTGGACTGGCATCGGCATAAGACGTTTTCCACTAATTTATGACCTGGTTACGATATTCGTATCAGTAGGCCAACTAGGGTTGTAAAGCGGTTTGAAATGTTAATTAGTTTATATAATACAGTGCCGTGAAAAAGTATAAATTCAAGCTTATATAATGGCATTTATTGTAAAGGGTGGTCCAACCATAATGCACGATGTTAATTGTGAGTCACACCTTAACGCCAAGTTTTTTGCCCAACTTAATTTGACATTTCTTTGTTTCAGTGTTTGACAAATTCAACCATGGAGAGGTACACAATTGAGCAGCCCGTTAAGATTGCTGAAGCCTTTTACGAAAATGGGCGTTCAAATCAAAATGCATTTCGTGCACTTCGTGACTCTTCTGGTCAGCATAATCGACCAAATGTGTCCACAATCGGGAGAATTGTGCGCAAATTTCAGCAAACCGGGTCTGTAGGAAATGTGAAAACACCTGTGCATGCTCGCCCAGTTCGTTCTGCGGAAAACATTGCTGTTGTTCGCGATAGTGCAGCAGAAGAGCCGTCAACCTCGACTCGTCGTCGTGCGAGTTGAACATCTCACGAACATCACTCATCGCTGATGCGAATTTTGAATAAAGATTTGAATTTACACGCTTACAAGGTTGAATTGACTCAAGAGCTGAAGCCTACTGACCATTTCAAAGGTCGTCAATACGCCGAATGGTTGGTTGAACAGACAGAAGTGAATGGTGACTTTACAAAGAAAATCATCTTCAGCGACGAGGCACACTGTCACCTCAGTGGATTCGTTAACAAGCAGAATTGCCGCATTTGGGTAAATGAGAATCCACGAGTGATTGTTGAAAAGCCGATGCATCCACAAAGAGTAACTGTTTGGTGCGGTTTATGGGCTGGCGGCGTCATCGATCCGTACTTATTCGAAAATGAGGTCGGCCAAGCAGTTACCGTGAATGGTGTTCGCTATCACGAGATGATAACGGACTTCTTGTGGCCAGAAATTGAGGATATGGACCTGGACGATATGTGGTTCCAACAGGATGGTGCCACTTGCCACACAGCCAACGAAACAATGGCACTTTTGCGCGAGAAATTCAATGGCCGTGTTATCTCACGTCGTGGCGATGTTAATTGGCCGCCACGATCATGTGATTTGACACGGTTGGACTTCTTTCTTTGGGGATATTTAAAAGAAAAAGTGTACGTCAATAAGCCAAGAACAATTCAAGAGCTAAAGGATGAGATAATTCGGCACATTAACGACATTGAACCTCAATTATGTCTCAGAGTCATTGAAAATATGGATCATCGGATAGAGGTATGCCACCGAAGCCGTGGCGAGCATTTGGCCGATATTTTGTTTCACACATAATTGTCATAGATCCTTCTATCATAATAAAAAATATTAAGATAATTCTCTGAAAACTTTTTGTTTTATTTACAATTAACATCGTGCGTTTCGGTTGGACCACCTTTTACCTCCTGCAAGAAATATTCCCTAACATACATTATCTAATAGAACAGGCTACTAATATATAGATAAATAACGTTATTGCTCTCGAACTATAACGTGCTTCGGGGTTGCTCCTGCGCATTTGGCATGAAGTCCTGCTGCGTATGTGTGAATAGGTATAAACTCAGTTTGATTTAAACAGTGAGCGAGAATGCATACCAATACAAATTTTGAGTGACGATTTGAGAGAATTATTTACAAATAATTTTAAGTGGTACTTGTGGAAGTCTTATGGATTTTAAGTGGAAGTCTTGGAACTTTTGTTTTATTTTTTATTATATCGCGTGGTAAAGAATTGAATGATTTAGAAAAACAACGAATAATCGATTTATGGAGTTGTGAACTAACACTCTGATAGACCGCCGCAATTATTAACCGTTCACAAAGTGTTACAACAAAATTTCTTAGACTTAGACTCGAAAATTGTGGTAAAAAAAGCATTCGGAGCGGCCGTCTAAATTTTCACCGACGACAAAGCATTCTATTCTGAGGAAATTATCAACTGCAGGAGTATCATCTTCTCAGGTTGTATATGGTTTTAATTTAAACTGAGATCCTAGTCTCATAAGAAAATGGGCGGCGAAGTCAAGACATTTTAAATGTCAAGAATATTTTCAAGAAACCTGCTCTTAAGCAACATCACATAAAGGTCAGATTAAAATTTGCAAAGGACTATGTTCAAAAGAAAAATTTTTGGAGCCATGTAATCTTCAGCGACGAAAAAAAAAAATTTGGACGGACCGGATGGGTTTAGCTATTATTGGGATGATTTACGAAAGGAGCGAAAAATGATGTCAAGAAGACTTCAAATAGTTCGTTCTGTTATGACATGAGCGGCTGTTAAAAGGGTATGAAAAGCCAACTGGCATTTGTAAATGGCAGAATATATGCGACTGCTTATCAAAACCTATTAGAAGATTATCTGGTACAACTTTTAACCCTTGCTGAAGATGATAGTGCAATATTTCAACAGGATAATGCACCTATTCATTCTGCGAGGTCCACAAAAACTGGTTTCAACAGTATAGAATCGACCTTATGCCATGGTCAGCATTAAGTCCTGATCTTAACCCGATAAAAAATCTATAGGGGATTATGACAAGAACAGTATACCTACTATCGAACAAAGCCTTCAACTGAAAGTGTTGATAGACTGAAGCGTCAGTCAGAAGGATTGTAGCTGCCTGGGCGAAATTCCAGAGGCAACTTTAAACAATTTAATAAATAGTATGAACAGTCGCTTATTGAATGTAATAAAAAATAAGGGTGAATGAACCCAGTCTCAGTATTAGTCCAAGTAAAACATAAAAACGCCAGTCAGTTTATAATTTTTCACAAACTACAGACCGGCTCTTTCATCTCTGTTATCACTAATACATGAGATCCTAAAAACTCATAATATAAAACACTGATTGCACGTAATATGCCCCTCCAATATATCCAAATGTGTGGATGTAGTCCAAATTAAGGGCAAGCCTATATTTTTTCGCAGCACTGTATTTATATTACTATAATTGGGCGCGAGGATCATGCCCAATTATTTGTACATGTTATAAGTTTTTAATGTAAAAAACTATGTTTTCGCAAATATTCTTCCTCAAAGTTGCCATGCATTCCCAAAACTTGGGAAACCCCGTGTTTCAAAGTTTTTTGAGACCTAATGCACTTCTTCCTGCCATACTCAAGTTCATTCGTAATCACGCCATCTATTATCAAGTAGCGCAATTTGCTTCCTCGTTTCTGGCGCCGTCTATCATCAAAAAGTGCAGTGGATTCTTTGTTACTGATTTCTAGCTATCACCACGTTAGCGCCACGTGTTTCTTTGTTATATTGAAATAATATCGTGCTATTCATTTCGTCGCTATTTGCCAAATAAAAAGCTCTTATCTTGCCGATAAACGGAACAGTCTGCCTGAGCCTAGCCATAAAAATAAGCCACGGTATGTTTTGAGATTTTTTATTTGGCAAATAGCGATGAAATAAACTATACATTCGAATATATGTACCTATAACTTTATAGAAATTTATTTATTACCTGGAACTCAATTTAATTTTGTTTAAAATTTGTATGTGACCCAACGAATGGTCATGGTGTCTTGCGGTATTAATGGGCAATTAATTCATTCACACCCTGTAATAAAAAATACGATAGCAATGCCACATGCTTCACTAAAGCGCCGTTTTTCCGCTTCAAACACACCGGGAATTCATCCCCGTTATTTTTCATTCTTCTGCAATTATCCTCGCGGTTGCTAATTTTATCGCATTTCTGTTGGCGCCGCTATATAAAAACATTCCTACACTTATTCATAGAGACGTGTATTTATAACAAAACACATTAAGGAATTTTTGTTGACACATTGTACGGCGGTTCACTGGAGTCGGTTACGGGTTACAGTGAATCATTTTAAACCGACTAAACGAAGCGTTAAAAAACGCGTGTCCATATTAAATCATTTTATTCAAAAAAACACGTCAGGTACTCCCGTCTTTTGTCCTTGATTTGGTCAACAAAAAAAGCCTAAAATGTCAGCAGTTACATAACTATTTGTCACGACACTTGTTTCCATTTATCTATATCCATTTACGAGGTAATCCCAGAAGCACTCGACCTGACGTATATATGACGGTTGTTGTTTGAAAAGAATGACTATGGTAGAAAGCAAGAATT
The DNA here is from genome assembly GCA_037954035.1 of Rosalia funebris. Lineage (NCBI taxonomy): Eukaryota > Metazoa > Arthropoda > Insecta > Coleoptera > Cerambycidae > Rosalia > Rosalia funebris. Next base: position 18,568,957 of record JAZFAV010000039.1, on the reverse strand, counting down.
TCACTGTAAATAGGGTATCGAAGCTATTGAACATCGCTGGGAAAAGTGTATAGATCCAAAAAGAGACTATGTAGAGAAATAAAAGTTATTTCTTCCCAAATTTAGTGTATTTTCTTCGTTAGATCAGATACTTCTAGGACTACATTTATACATTTCCATAGTACTGATATATATATCAAAAATTATCTTGATCAGAGGTGGTCGTGGATTTTAAAATAATCGTCAAAGAATCATTATAATATGGTGCATTTATGTCAACCATTTTGTGTACCGTATGTCAAAATTTGTCAAACAATTCTGGTGATGTTTCTGGTGATTTGCTATTCTGTAAGCTGCTGGAATGGATTCACGTTGAGTATGAGTATGATGCATAAACGGTATGGAGCGGTATTCTTAGTGAGTCACCCACACGGGTCCGGATTATCAGTTACAGCTGACACATAAATAGTTTGTCTGCATGTGGGTTAAAATATATCGACGAGCAAAACGTCGAGGATCTTCCCGGTTGTGATTTAAAGCAAATAACAACAAAAAGGCTAGATAAGACTATTCCTCGTCTATTCCACACAAAATAACAGACGCGCAACGTCGGTGAGGCTTAATTTTTAAGCATGGATTTGCTCGGTCGTTTCCAGAAGATCTCTTATTTCATCACATTGTTAAACGTATTATACAAATTCATGTACGAGGATGTTTCGATGAACGTAGATTTGATTATTTGGAGCTGTTTTCCGAAAATTTAACATCCCAAAGAATGGTGAGAATATATTACAGGTGGTTGTGTTGCAGTCTGCAGATAAATGGTTTGGTAAGGAAAACTACTGAATGCTTCAGCTTCCAGAACGATCCTAAATGTTTGTATATGGAATAATGGAGGGACATTTGACAACACCCACTGAATAACAAGGCCTTAGTGCTTGTCGTGTGACGTCATCAATGTAGGCCGTGCAATTTTAATCATATAAGGGGATACATACACTAATATTTATGAAAACTATCAATAGTTAACTTATTTTAAAGAACGCTAGTTATATGACAGGCTTCTTGACAAATCCCAAAAATTATGTTTGAGTTTTGGTTTAATACTAGGTGTAGTATTAAGTGCAGGCTCCCAACTCCCCTACACCTGCGCCAAAATTCAGGATATGTATTTATGTATAATAAACATTTTTCACACTACTGAAAAGAGGTTATTACACATAAATACATATACTGAACTATTCCACACCTTCTCTTAATTATTATTACTTAGTAGGTATAATATAGGTATGCATGTTCATGTTATGCAATTTCAAATTTCATTTACCTACTACCTAACATCGTGCATAACTTAGTGTTGAGGTGAGAGTTTAGGTATAAAAAATATATTATAGAACACAAGCCATGAAAATACTTTAATTAAACTTTTAAAGAAATAGGTCCCAAATTATATACGTTTAGTTATAAAAAATATGTATGCATGTATAGGTAGGTATATGGCCTACTTCGTTAATGTATCGAGTTTTCTTTTTTTATTTCCTTTTTTTAAATGGTCGCTATTTTTAGCACAATAATTTTTTAACAGGGTATTGGAAATACTTTTGAGAATAATTTTTAAAATGTCTTTTCCATTATGATTAGCGCATCCATCGAAATGTGAGACATGTTTCTGTTCAATACAATATTCCAAAATTAAATGTACCATGAACGATATTTTATTATAGATTTCTAGAAATGTGTCCTCAAATTCATTTATTAATTTATTGAAGATTATATAAGTCACAGATACAACATTTATAACTTGTCCTTGGGGATATAAAAGTCCTCCACGATTTAATTTATTAATGAGATCAAAATTGTCCTCAACAATAAATTGCTCGTCATATACTAATTTTTGTTTACAGCTGGTACATTTTAATTTTTTTAACGTAATATAGCAACAATAACCACCTAAATATGTAATTAATGGCAATACATCGTTGATATCGTGAAAGTGATCATCATTTATTAAAATTTGAGACAATAACATTTTAATTTGAGAAAAGTCTTGTTGAGAGCAATTTTCATCTGGGTCATAATCAGGTAGCTCATAGAACTTATTAACATTAATAGGGTCAAAACTGCGAGACTGAAGTGTTAATATAGATTGAATTCTAAGTCTCTTCTCTGTCTCATATAACTGGCGCACAGAAATATGATAATGACCACCTGCCATTTGCCTGTATTTACCAAATCTATCTTCAAGAGGGTCTGTTTGAAATTTCCCTAAGAGAACACAATTCATATCAAGTTCATTAAAACAGTATTTGGTAATTTCAAGCAGCCCATGAAGGGTATGACTTAAAGCAGTTCGGGTCTGTCTAGTAAGAGTCTTTGAAAAATTACTAGGTTGCCAAGTATCGAGCCAGCTTAACATTTTTTCTAAGAACTCAATCTTAGGATCCAACTCAATGTCCGTGAGTTGTTTCTTTACGATAGGTTCCTGAAATATGTCACGTTTATGTTTGCCTTTGAATGGGGTTTTTACATTTACTATTTTCCACCATATCGTTATGATGTTTACAAAATCAGCAGTATCTTGAGAGTGTGGTATACGGCTATCAAAATGTCTTAAAGCCTCTACTACGAAAGAGTTAAAAAATTTTAGTGAAAGTTTTACATTTTGTCGCTCTAAAGATGATGGAAACAATGCTTTTAGGTTTAAAGAATAGCCGAACTTTAAAAGCTTATCATACTCCAGTTCATGTAATTTTTTAAGCGCAGGAAAAGAAGCGCATTTTTTTTCTGAAGTGTCAAAATCAGGAAAATAAAATGTTTGATCAGGTTTACAGTTAAGCCAATTAGTGAATATACATTTTAGTAGGTGAACTGTGTCAAATAAGTAAAATAATGGTCTTTTATTATCTACCGGGTGAGGATAAACAATACTAAGTTGGTCTGTAGTTGAAAAATGGCTCATTGCTTTCCCGTTAATAGCATTATTATCACTTATTGTGCAAAAAACTACATACCCAATTTCCTCTAAATTTTCAATAATAGTTTTACTAAAATTATAGAGTATTTCGGAATTAATTTTTGAGACGGGAGCTATGTGAGCTACCTCTTTAAAGCTAGAACACACACTTGCAATCATGAAGGTAAATGCTGAAGAAGCTAGAGAGTTATTATTATTGACTGCTGTACCAGCTATATTGCCTCCCTTATAATCCATAAAAGGGTCAATGTGAATTTCATTGAAAAGCAGTGTCACAAATCTCTCATGATCCTTTAACAAACCAAACACATTTCGAGCATAGATTAAAAACATATTTTTTTCATCTATATGGGGATCAGTCATATGTTTATTACAAATACCCATTATAGTTTGAGGATGTGGTAAAATAAGAGACCCATAATCTCTTAAGTATTTGTATGCATGTGGACTAATAGTATAGAGAATAGAACATAAAATTATTGTACTACTTGAATACCTATATCTTTCCTTTGCAGTTGTAAGCAATGCTAATTGTTCACAAATAAAATCTAAAGCATGTACTATTTTGTTATCATCAAGATTTCGAAAACTTCTTAGTATATTTGACACAAAATCGAATACACGTTTAATTTTATTTATGTCATTTGATGATTTGACAGAATTAGGCATGGTCTTGCTATTAAAGTCCCAGTCGGGGTTGTCATTATGGGTAATATTTTCCTCTCGATTTTCCTCTAAAGGTAGGGTAATAACCTCGGTAATAACAGTCTCATCTATGGCTTCAAATATTGACTGTATATCGTCTGAAACTATGTGAAATAAACGGCGTTTTAAATTTTGATGTTGAAATACAAACTGACTCGCTATACAAAAAAGTTTCAATATTCAGGTTATAATTAATAACAATCGCCCAATTAATGCATGGGCCAGGTGTATATTCAATTTTAAAAATAGTTAATCTTTCACCTTCTTGAGACAAACTTTGAGCAGAAAACCAGTCTTTTGGTAGTTTAAATGTAGAAAATTTTACTATAAATTCATCAAAATTGTCAAAATGTATGTTTTTTTCGTGCTTCTCAAACTCAATTTTGCTTATTTCAAGGGCTTTTGACAAATTTAACTCATCAATATTTTTGAGCTTTTCATCTTTACTTGGCCGTGTTTTGACATCTTTTGATAAATAAATGGGGCAATTTAAAAAAATAGATGGTATACAGTCTTCTTTTAGCCGTGGTTTTAGTAAATCTATTGTAAAAATCTTACCAGTGTTTGAGTCTTGAACTGTTGTACTTTTTATTATACTACCTTCAGGAAAATGAGCTTTACATACTCTCGTGTTGTTTGTGGGTTGAAAGTTATCTCGGGGTATCGCTTTTAGCCATTTTTGTCGTAAACTTACGTCCTTTGGAAAACCGAAAACATGAACTTTAGGCCCATTTTTATAGTTTCCGTTACAGCGGGGAACACAACACTTTTGAGGCATAATTTCACTAAGTATCAGTTACCACAAAACTAGCCGAAACCAAGAGAAAAACATACAATTAAACACGAACAAAAACTTATAAACTGTGCTGTAAACAAACCGACGGACCGCCAAAAAAGCAACAGGTTATAAGTCTGAAATATATGGTTTTACGTATTTAAAAATACGCCTAACAATATAAATTGTATACCTAAATATACAACGAAATATTAGGTACAAGTTTCACGCACTTAAAAGCACATAAATAGTTCTGATTTCAGTGTATAGCAACTTTTGTGTTTAGAAGTTAGCGTACCAGATGAGCGCTGTTGCCGGCTCCGTAAGGAAAGTATTTTTGTTAGGGAAGTCGAACAAGGTAGTAGTATTTGATAATTAAATAAATAAATTACGAAATACCACATTAAAAAAAGAGGAAAGAACATCTTATGGAAATATGTGTTTTACGATATTGAAGAAGAAAATGGTAATTTAAGAGAAAGAGATACATCCTTTATATACTGGAATCCTAATATTCGCTAGTATCGTAGTAGTCTGGCAACGTTGCAAACATCTGGATGTCACTGATGTCTCGATCGTGTTTGCCATCCGTCCGTAAGCTAGCTTCCTATATCTTCGCTCCATATCGGAAAGGCCTACATTCATGACGTCACGAGCTAAAATTTTGTGAGCGCTTTGTCCTTATGTAGAGGTGTTGTTGCATTTGAGCCAAAGACGCAATATTCAGCAGGAAAGCTGAAGCTTAAAGTGTTTGGAATGCCTATTAGTCGATACATGTAAACATATATCACGCAGATGTTTTAAATCGAACTGGATATTTGAAAGAGCATAAAAGTCTCGATCTTAATCAGATGTTGTATTTTCCTCTTTTGAGAGAATTGCAGGTGGCTACAATTGCCGAAGCGGCCTGCCCAACAACCCTGACCTGGTCATCTCCACCCGCCTTGACCCCCGACCGTTTCGCACCGTCACGTGCCTTAATGCCCCACGCAAATTGTCGTTAGCGCGACATTAACGAGAAAAAACGCGAGTGCGTTGATACGCGCCAATCTCGCTCAATCTAGACACCCACAAATCCGACTCCATTAGGGGCCCCGATTAATTTACGACGGTCTGAGTGCATCTCGGCGTTTGGCATCCACAGTAAATTGCCGCGTTCGGTCGGGTTTCTTTACTCGATGAAGCGGCACAATTAGCCAGCGGTATAATTAAAATGGAATCTAACGCGAAATTTCCTGGAACAGGCTAATTGGATTTCGCGAGATCGAACGAAGACCGAACGCGCAAAAAAAGTATCGCTGTTGATTATTACAATAATCTACTCCTGATTTTGTACGGTTACATTTTTCTCGGTGTTAGTTCGTTTCAGGCGTATACGGATTTTTGGACGAAGTACTGAAATAATGTTATACAGGGTGTTTCAAATCAGATGATTGCTTCCTTAGAAAAAAAAATTACCATCGAAAGTACAGGACTACCAATGTAGTTGTAGTAATATTATCGTGATTTATCCATACATGGATAAATCGTGAATAATATTATATTCCTCTACGCTTAATGGAACTTTAGAAGGATTACTTCACACCACTTTCTTTTAAAGGTTATGTTGAAGACGCCAACAATCGGTTATAAGTACTCACGATACTATAGGTAAATAAATAGATATATTTTCCAAATTCTTGCTTGCCTTTCAAAAGGTCCACGGACTTCAATAGTTTTTTTTCAGTGTTTTTATTATAAGGCTTTTTTAGATAAATTCATCCTCTTTAGTTTGAGCGGTCTAAAAGCCGTGTACGATGATTTCCTTGTTGTATCGCCGTTTGTGACTCCTATGGATGCCCTCTGACAGTACGGGTGCCCACTTCCTGTTTGACAAGAAATATAAGATCATCCTCACCAGTAAGACCGACTGGATAGAGGGTCGAGCTGGATTATCGCTCAATGGAGACATCTGGTACATGGGTGGAGTCAAGAGTGGGAACAGAGCGGGTGCGGGGGTGTATAGGCGACACGATGGGATAGGTAAAACCTTCCCCCTGGGCAAATACACTACCGCACTCCAGGCCGAGCTAGTTGGAATTACATACGATGTTCTGGGGACCGACCCAGGAGAAGGTATGTATCTGCTCGGATAGCAGGGCGGCGTTGGCAGCCCTGAATTCAGCGACGACAAAGTCGAACCTGGTCTATAATTGCTATGAAGCATTGAACCACTTGGCAGGGAAGGGACCGGTGGAACTCTTATGGATACCTGGGCGTAATGGCATTAAGGGAAATCTAATTGCAGATGACCTTGCCAGACTAGGGACCAGGGAAAACCTCTATGGACCAGAACCTGCAGTGGGAATAAGTCGGAATCTGATCGAATAACCAAACTCTTCATCGAATACTCAAGAGACCGAGAAATGGGCCCAAGAATTCATTAAATTGAACAGGCACAAAGCCAGAACCCTGGTGGGAATCATAACGGGCGACCATAGTAGTCTGAATGCATATAAGCTCAAGCTGAGGCTGACTGACAGCCCGGCCTGCAGATACTGTAAAGAAGACGAGGAAACCTCGATTCATCTTCTTTACACCTGCCCCGCACTGGGGGAGAAGAGGTACTTTATATTAGGAACCGCTGTTATCCTAGAGGAGGCGAGGCTTAAGGTGGGGGACGTGCCTAAATTCCTCCTTTTATGGGATAGCGTTTTTGGATAATGACCCGATTAAGAGGGGATCGCCAAGGGAGTACCCATGCGATCAGTGGCTGATGAGGCCCAAACCCATATAACATAATATAAATTTCGCCGTTCAAAGCAAAGAAGTCAGTTTTAATTTAGGTTCGAATTATTCGGGAAATAATGATCGTGAATGATCAGAAAATTCAAGTAGGGTTTTAAAAACTGCACAGTATTCTTTACAAATCGTAGTTACTGGTTTTTGATAAAAAAATTGTTCGGTGCAAGAATGTTGTTTGAAAAAGAGGTAAAAAAATAGCGTATTTAGAGGCATTCGATTTAGAATTATCTAAAAAAGCTTTATGACGAAATCACTGAACAAAATTTATTTAAGTCCGTGGACTTATTTAAACGCAAGTAATTGGAAAATTCTTTTGCGATGGTTTTCTTATAATTACTCAGAAACTGCTGACGGTAAAACATTTTTAAATCAGGATCTGAAAATTAGAAATTTTGAACTTCAATTAGCATTTTTTAAAATTGATCTGCGATTATTTTCCTCCAACTTATAGTCCTTTGAAAATCACCTAAAAATTTTGGATTTTTTTATATCCGTTAATTTTTGTGCCTAGTGTACAACATAATACAGCTAAAGTCATAATTAACGTGACAAAAAGTGGTCTGTTAAACGCTGGCATTACTGCCGAACAAGTGCTGTTGTTTGTGACAGATGCAGCTTCGTAAACACAAAATGGGGTGGTGGCTTAAGAAAGTATACGCACATGGTTCACACGTAACTTCTTTAGTTTTTATTAACCAAAACAAACTTCGAAATATGATTAGTGAATTTGCTCTACTGCTCCTTTTTTAATGAACTCTTTCTGAACTTAAGTACGGTTCTGATATACGCGGAAAACGACACAAATTTAAAAATGCAGAAAAAAAATAACCAAAAGCGTAAGCAAATAGTTACTAATAATAATACGGTCGAATAAATAGTTTTGCGCTTATAAATATGCAAACTGCACGTTCATCGCCGTTTTTTCCAACTCATAGTGCAGCTTCATAACTTTTAACAAGAATTCGCTCTGCGTGCCAGCCATTTTTTACCCATTTCGAATTCCTGCCATCGACTTAATTTAGCCGTGTCACGACAGCCGTATTGCCTCATCGCCAATAAACAATAAATAGCGAAAGTCTTGTTTAGGTTCAGTTTCTCAGGGAACGTGTCGATGTATCAAAACACGTCCAGGAATTTTTGTTTAGTGAAAGTTCAAGTAATTATCTGTAATACCTCTAACAATGGATTTGACCTGTCGGCTATTTCTGCGGCACACGACACGATGTGTCGCGCATACATGCACGGGCCGGGCCGCGCGAGATTCTATCTGTAAACATAACTAGAACCAAAAACAAAAACGTAATTTTTGTGTCCTTCAGGCGTTAGTAATGATAGTAAAGACCTGTCAAAATACATATGGAAGGTGTTTTTGAAAAGTATAAATCCCCCCAATGGAGATTATGCATATAATTGTCGATTTGAAAAAAAATCATGTACAGGGTGTTTACAAACTTTGAGCATTATGTTTATATAAAAGCACGTATTGACAAAAGAAGGCGATTGTAAAAGTTTAATCGCACAACGTCGCAAATAAATGAGAAAAAAGATTCGAAATTGATTGAAATGGTTCACTTGATTTGGGAAATATGTGAAATGATCTACTTAATTTGCACGAGGATTGGCCAATGTCAGATTGCTAATGCACATTTCGAATAACTTTAGAACTTCTCTCAAAAATAAAGTCTTATTTACTTTGTCTTTTTTTCAAAAACCACCCTGTAGTTTATAAACGATAAATAGGAAACCCTTACGAGGTACCATTGTATTCGGGAAATTTCTTAAGAGTCCAAGATTTTCAGGGAAAAGAAATAAAAACCGGCGATAAAATACCTCCAGAAAGGCTCTCTGAAACCTCGACTCTCGAACACAGGCCAACAAAGATTTTGTGATCGGACTTTTTTGACTTTTTGGCTTAGATGCACACCATGAACTATAGAAACACTGTTTTTTGTTTCCATCGCGCACCAGTATTTGTAAATGTACATTGTACAATGATGTGTGGTTTTTAAAACCGATGTTCTATAAAATTAAATTTTGCCTCAATCTTTGCAGCACCCCTGTGTGTGTTAAATCAGTTTGAAACGGACACACAAGTGTGGGGGATTTACTGAAACAGAGTTGGCCGGTGGGGATATTCCGGTTTTATACTATTCGGGTATTTACCATACATAGTCGCTGTAGTACGTTTTTAATGTGTGTACGTTTACTCGTGACATAGCGTCGTGTGTTTTTATTTTATTTTAAAAATGTCTAGAAGTTGTAAAAATACACCAAATATATTTTGTTATAAACTTAAAACCTGGTTCAAAAAACATTATTTATGCAAATTTGGTCGATTCCCAAAAATTCATTTGCTGCCACTTCATATTAAATTAGAATTAATAAAGCAATATGTAAAAGCTATAGATAAAAATGGGAATAATTGTTTTAAGTACGAGTACTTATGTGGCAAATACCCAGCTCTTTTTAAAGCAAAATTAAAGGAAGGCATTTTCGTAAGACCAAAAATAAGAAAATTAATCTCATTTCATCTGGACTACTTTCCAGAAAATCTTGGTGCTGTTAGTGAGGAGCAAGGTGAAAGGTTCCATAAGGAGATGGCAAGGAGGTACTACCAGATTATTGATGGATGCTGAAAAAAGAACATCCAACGAATGATTACACAAGAAAAACTACAAAACGAAGTTTTTTGTTAAAAAGGGAGAGATTTTCAAAGAAAAAAGGAAATTAAGAAACTCAAAACTTTGTGTTGTTGCTTTTTACTATTTTTGTTAAGGTTTATTAAATATAATGTTTATTAAAATGTAATTTTTCCTTTAGTTTTTAATTTATTCTGATTATTCAGTTGATCAAAAATCTTACCTGAGGGACAAAAACGGAAGGTAGATATGAAATCAGCGTAAATAACTCACTTATCAAACCCAAATCACCTTTCAAGGTGTCAGTAGGTCCTGTGTATACATTTTACGGACGCTACGACCGTTTTCATCGAAAGAGTACAAGATTACGAGCGAAGGCAATAGGGAGGAAATCGCCACACCCCCAGTAGGCTTTCCCCGATCTCAATATCAGCCACACACACCCCTTAGACTCCCTGGAAAGCCACCGGCTACCTAGAACCGTCCTAGTAATTGTCTTACAGACGCTACTAATCCTCTAACGGCAGAAGTACAAGATTGGCGGAGAAGGAAACGGAGAAAAATACGCCTCGCCCTCGGCAGGCTTTCCTCGTCCCCACTATTCGCGACGAACAACCCTTAGGGTCTCCATTAGGCCACCTTAAATGCAGGACCTAACAGCTCTAATAACCTAACAGCTCTTGCTCTTTGCAAGTTTGCAAATTTCCGAATGAAGATATATAATATTGTTAAAGGAAGAAAATATAATTCGTCGATTTAAAGAAAATTAGAAAAGACAAAAAATAAATACATAAAAAATACGTTTCAAGTACTGTAACAGACTACAGTCAAACCGTTATAACTTTAGCATTACGTCATAAGCGATATTCATATGAACTAAGATGAAAAATCAAAGTCACGTGAGTGACTGTTTACGTAATTTAAATTTACCGCCTTTACAGTCAACTGTATTACCGGCACCAAAGGAAACTAGAAAATGCCTTTCAAATAAGTTATCACGGCGACAAACTTTATAATACATGGGTTCTAACAGATATTAAAGGGTCAGGACAAATCTTAGTACCTATATACGCAATGAAATAGGTTCCAAATATGCAGAAAACGAAACGAGGTTAGCAGTCAGATGTCAAACAACTATCAATATCTGTCGAAAATTATCTACTGCGTTAGTCAATAGAAGAGTTTCATATTTTTAATCTAATACGTATGTTACTATTTGTCTTCTCACCGATCAGCGTGAAAATATGAAAACAGTTGTCGGTGATATATTCAGGTCATCTCCGATGACCGAAGACACACGTAACATCACCTGTCCCTCATTTACCTATTATAGCAAATGCGTTCATAGGGATAGCGGGATGTCTGTGATTATTACCGTATGGTGGTGACGTAATGGTAAACTTATAACGGTTTTAGTTTACTAGATCTGCTTTACCATGTTGTAAACTGAGGGGTGAATCCAGGCTGGGTAAAATGAGTGCTATTTACGCTAAAACGTATAAAGCGGTGCTCTTAATGAGTCACTCATGTTGACCACAATTTTGCTGCAAAACATTCCTTTCACTTTTTTTTGCATTATATACAAACACCACGTCTGAGATTGCGCACGAGCTAACCATAGTGTTAATTAAAATAACTAAAGAAACCTATCCGCATTCCAAGGTTCTAAATCACAAATACACAATAACGCCCCATATATTTAGATATTTCTCTAACGGGTCCTTTTCTGGTCCGTACACAGAGACGCCAGATCTGTCGTCGTAGAGGCACGCGCTCGCTATTTTGTCTCTCGTCGCCGTCGTGTCATTCGTTAAGTTTGATTGGCCTGGATGTTCTTACACGTGTTAATTTCAGGAATTGAAAACACGGCTGTTGCGACGTGTGGACAAGGTCCTGCTAAACACCAACAGCGTTCTGGATGTTGCAGACGGTTTATTACGTACCGGCGGTTGCCAATAAGACCTGCCCAACGCGAACGCGTGAATATATCGCCAAGCCAGGGTCACCATGGATATATACAGGGCCTCTAAAATGAACGGAAATGATATTGTTTCCTGTTAGTTTTATATTTTTAAAGGCGCGATTTGAAATAGGCGCCCGATGATGTCCATATTTAACTCGTGAATTGTTCAGTAGTGTATGGCAAATCACCATAGAAGGCGTGGAACAAAATGTGTAAATCATCAAATTTTATTTTCAAAATGAGTGCTTCGTTCGAAAAAAGTTCCGCACAATGCGTACTTCTTATTCTCGCCACAAGCGGCCCGCCTAATCGACTATTCGACGTTTGGTGGCCAAATTCGAATCGCTGATTTGATAATCAGGCAACACCCGTACGTCACCCAAATGAAAGGTCTGATGAAAACATCGTGCGTGAAAGTATACCGGAAAACCCGAGGCAGTCAATTTCTCGTCGTTTACAAGAACTTGGAGAATTTTGCGTCGGGACTTGGGTCTGCACCCGTATAAAATCCAACTGATCCAGGACCTTAAGGTAAACGACCATAGACTTTGATTTGGAGCAGTTGGAAGTTGACCCAAATTTCGCCAAAGCAATTATCTTTAGCGACGAGGCCCATTCTTGGATGAATGGATACGTGAACAAGCAAAATTGTCGGATTTGGGACGATACCAATCCACACGAGATACACCAGCACCAAATGCATCCCGAGAAAGTCACTATTTGGTGCGTCTGGCGGAATCATCGATCTGTTCTTCTTCCAAAACGAAACTCGTTTTCTGTAGCGCTCGTCAACGGCGAGCGCTACAGATTGATGATACGCAACTTCTTGTGGCCTAAACTGGATGATATGGATACCGACAACATGTGGTTCCAACAGGACGGCGCTACGTGCCACACAGCGCATGCCACGATCGACACTGCACGAGCGATTTGAGGGCATGGTTATTTCGCGCAGCGGGGACTTTAAATGGCCACCGAGATCGTGCGATTTAACGCCCTTAGACTTCTTCCTTTGGAGCTATCTTAAATCGCAGGTCTATACGAATAAACCGCAATACAAAGTCAACATAACAAACGCCATCCAGCAAATTCAGTCAGATTTATGCGACAAATTTATTGAAAATTGAATTTCTCGAATACCAAACAAAGCCGCGACGAACATTTGACGATGCTATACTCCATACTTAGTGCCATAAGATATTCTTTCAAATAAAAAACAATTGAGTGAATATTTCACGCACAACTTGTTTTATTTACGTTTAAAAATCGAGCGTCCTTTGAAACCCCTTTACTATAAATACACGGATGATTCCCGTAAGAAATGCGAAACCAAATAATAAAGTCAATCTTCAACAAAAACAAGTTTGCAACTTAGTAATTGAATAACGAATGTATTCGCGGGCGAACGCGCCAAGTTTCGAGAGGGCGCATCAAGGCGCCACCTCAATGGATGCGTCGATCCTAAAGCGAGTCTAGACGCTGCCGTCAGGCGTCGTTTTGTAAATACTGGCAATAATACCGCATTCACGAGACATTCACGTTTCACATCAGAAATCAGAAATAATTTGCGGGCGCGCTCGATGACGCCCTTTCAGGAATGCGCATCGCGGCGCCACGCGCCGAAAAGAATGAAAAATTAGGGGATTCGACATTGGACGATGCCAAAAAAGTATTTATAGTATATAGATAATGCTGACTATATTATATGTACCATGTAAATTAACATCGTTATTCAAGAAAAATAAAATGTAAAAATTTACTGTTATAAAAACAGTTTTCAGTAGTTACAATTAATGCCTATCAACGTGAGACCTACAAAACTTCACTTGACAGATCTAGTGAATACATCTAGTGACCTACAACACTTCGAAACATCACTCGTCCTGAATTTTAACTAGGCTGTTGTTAAATCTCAAGGCTGTTAACAAATACATTCAATAGTTACAGAGTGTTGTACACTGAGTGCCTTAAAAATTTTCATATACTTTGGAATCATTTCTTTGGAACTTGCATTTTCATATCAATGAAAAGTAGGCCAGGTACTTAATGGGATTAATGCATATGGGCAAATTGAAAAGAAGAAGACAAGGAACATATATATTGTTAGGGTGAACGCAAGAATAACACAAATTAATGCCGTATTTCACATTTAATGAAAACTATGAAAAGCAAATACAGCTCAAGATCAATCATCTCCGAGCCCGCACCAATAATAATAATCTTAATCTTTCCCAACCAAGCGTTGGCCGCTACAGCGCTTTTATTGTTATGTCTATTGAATGGCTTATGTAAACACACGAAATAAAATATGTCATACAGGGTCCTCGAAAATCTGCTCACTGAGGAGAGCACCTAACAATATATATATATATATATATATATATATATATATATATATATATATATATATATATATATATATATATATATATATATATATATATATATATATATGTATATATTATGCGAACAGTAGAACAAATACGGTTTATTATACTGTATCAAAAGGAGATGGGGGAGTAACTCAGGTATTCGAAAGAGATTTTTGCCTTAACCCATAGAAAAGTTTAAACACTAACAGAGAAGAAAAAGTGTGGGGACCTGATGTATAAAAAAATGAAACAGGAAATATACAGAAGTTGAACAAAAGGTTGTTGATCATGTAAATCTGGTTCCACGTGAAATAAGCCATTACACACGGAACCGCAGTTCAAAGGAAAACCTCAGCCCCGACTTAAACGTGCATATTTTATATCGGATCTTATAAAGAGATGTTCCCTGACAGTAATTTGACTTATCGATTCTACTACCTTCCTTCTTTTCTTCTTTCAAATATCTTTCTTATTCTTTCAAACCACCGAGAAAAGATACGTGACTGTGATGATGATTTTGTGATGATTGACTACTTACCTGATCCTGACTACAAGCGTTTTTTGAAGAACTTATTAATACACTTAGACCATAATTTGTGTTACTACTTATTGACTTAGAACGTTCTTGAAGATGTTGCCTTTACATTTAAGTTGTATTGACATAAAGTTTCGATTTTTTGTAAAAACCATTACTGTATACTTAAATGGCATTAAAATAACTGAATCAATTCAATTTTGTTTTATTTATGCAAAGAAGAACTTAATGGAACAATACTGTGCATTTTCTCGGATTTGGCATTTAGACCGTTATTTAATTACACTCTTCAATAACACGGACACGACAGAATATATTCAAAAGCTGTCCATTTATTATTCGTATATTACCTCAAACCTCCCCCAGGAGCAGTATTTTTGGGGAAAATGCATAGATGTTTTAATAATACATATAAAAACGATTTCTTAAGTTATAAATTGGCGTCGAAAAGTATTCGGTTCCAGAGGATAATCCCCGTAAATAAACCACTCGGTACTTGTGGCTATTTACAACGTTGAAGGAGTCATTCATCTATGAGTGGGCACGCAATGTGCTTGCATAAGTGGAATGGAGTCTGCCTTCATTAAGGGATCGAATTGAAATGCGGAAGGCGCAACTAGATACGACTGGATCATGTACTCACTTCCTATTATTGGAATAAATGAAAATGATCTGAACTTGGACGGCTTATTAGCGAGGAAAACAAAAAAATGTTGACAGTTTTTAAGACCGGAAGAGTTTCTGTCTAGTCTGTATTTAAACAAAACGATTTAAGTGACTATGAACTTCTTTATATTCTTCTCGAAAGAAAGGTGATATTTTGGTGTCCTAAGTCGAATTGTGCGAGTTATTCTGAACGAATTACATTTGGTGTACCCCACGGTAACTATTGGAGGCCAACCAGTTGCTGTTACATTATATTTTACTATTAGGTACCTCAGATTTGGTTATCGAATAAGTAAGAAATATTTATTCGATGAGAAGATTAAAAGAATAGCCAGTGACAATTATACAAAGTCTGTTCAGAAGGTAATGGGAATTTTGTAATTTCGCGAGTTGCATTAGTCCGTTTTTCATTTTTTCGTTGTTGTGTTGGTAAACATGTCTAAAAAGTATCTGTACATTATTTAGCCATATCACATGTTTAGTCTGTTGTCGGCTGTGAAAGAAGTTACATGTGCTTTGAGTACGATCGGCGATTACTTATTCCTTGAAAAAATGGATTGCATTAAATTTTGCTATAAGAATGGAATAAAGTGCAGCAACGTTTTAGAAACATTAAAAATATAGCTTTTGGTCAGTCTGAGTAAAATGAGTAAAACAGGGGTTTACGAGTGGCATAAGCGATTCCAGGAGGGTTGTGAAGATCACGAGCGCCCTGGACGCCCCAGCACATCAACAACAGATGACAATGCGGAAAAAGTGAAAGAAATTATTATGAACGATCGCCGAATCACGAACAGAAAATCGCCCATGCTATTGGCATATCAATTGGCTCATGCCATGAAATCCTTTCGGATGTTTTGGGAATGAGACGTGTAGCAGCAAAATTTGTTCCACAGTTATTGAGTTTCAAACAAAAACGCGGCGAATGAAAGTTGCTCAGGAGTCGCTAAATGAAGTCAACAACAATTCAGAACTACTGAAACGTGTCATAGAAGATGACGAAACATAGATTTACGGATATAACGTCGAAACTAAGGCTCAAGCGTCCCAGTGCAGTGGAGGCATTCTGGATCTCCAAGACCGAAAAAAGCTGGACAAGTGCGGTCGATTGTGAAAGTTATGCTCACTATGTTCATCGATTTTACTGGCATAGTTCTTGTCACAAAGTTAAACGATCGATAATTAATACTACCTACAAGTTCAACGCCGTTTGCGTGAAGCAATTAAAAAAAAAAGCCGAAATTTGTGGCGAAACAATTCATGGCTTCTGCACCACGATGCATGCTCGTTCGTGAATTTTTGGCCAAAAAAAAAAACACTGAAATGGTGCCCCAGCCTCCATGTTCACCAGATATGGCTCCGTGTGTTTTTTTTTCTGTTCCCAAAAATAAAGAGAACCCTATAGGTCCGCCGTCTTGCAAGCATAGATGAGATTAAAAGCACTTCGCTGAGAGAGCTAAACACTATCCCAAAGATCGAGTTCCAAAGTGTTTCGGGGGATTGGAAGAAGCGCTGGCATAAGTGTATAATATCTAATGGGGACTATTTTGAAGGGGATAACATTGATGTAGACGAATAAATAAAATTATCTCCAAAAAAGGAAAATTCCCGTTATTTTTTGAACACACCACGTATAGCATTTGGCTTCCATTGTCTATTACATTAGGGTATCAAAAATTGGTTCAGCCAAAGGTGGATTTTAGTGTTTGATCGTTAACATGTATTCCCCAATTCCGGACTAGTTTTCGTTCTATTGTAATATTAAGAAGTTTTCGAGTGCCTCGCGGAAAACTTGGGACCGTTTTATTCAATTCAAATGCATTATGGAAATATGTTGGCGGAATATGTTGAAAAACTACATGATGACGAACTTAGGCGTGTCTATTTTTAGTAACATGGTAGTAATATCATGAATTAATGTAGGTTTCTTCGCGAGTTCTTTTATCACCGATCGATAAATTTCCGCACACTCGTGTTTTCTCCAACAACGTCTCCATTTTGGGCCATCATGGACTGTTTTGTGTTTCCTTCCCTTGACCAAAATATTTTTTGATGTCTCTATATAAAACTTCATTAATTATATCTCGATACTTTCTAAGTAAGCTGTTAATTAGTTCGGACTAGTGATTTCATTAATTATGTATCGCCTGCATTCAACTCCATTAGGCAGGTATATCGCGTTGCTTAGTTAGAGCCACACACGCCGGAGCAAATATTAACGGGAAAAAAATCAATATCGTAACAATGTGCAAAATTTCTAGCTACAACTTGCCGAGGTTGCCTTATACAAAAAGTTAATTGGAAATAAATAGAATATAATACCTAAAAAACCTACACATACTTACATATTGTTGGAGCAGTTTCAATCTTACAAGTTTATTATTTATATTCATACACAAGTTGAAAAAAAAATACATATAGATATATAAGAAAGAAATCTGCATCACAGCCATGCGCGTAGGTTATTAAAATCTCGTTAACATAACAGATTACATAATTACAAAGGAGATAGGTTTTTTCAATTATTACCGAGGCTTAAAGACAATTTTCTTCAGACAGCTGTAACATGCAAGCAAATTATGACAACCACGTCTTCGAAATCGATTTTGGATGAAAAAAATAGTGTTTCAAGACACGGTATGGCGAAAATAATTTCGTATGTAACTAACCAGTTTTTTTTTCTCGAATTTCATTTCAGTTGCATAGGTGAAACGCTAAGGCAGCGTTGCCAGTGTTCAATTAGACGCTCTCATTGTAGTACAGCGAGCTGTAGAACGTATAGAAAAGTACTCGTATCTTCAGAGATTTAGGCACGCAGAAATTCACTTCCTAAGTGAAGGCAACTAAAAAAATTTGCACAAAATTACGACAAAACGAAGCGTTAACAGAGTTAACAGCACGTAACTTAATCAAGAAATTTGAAGAGACGAGTTCTGTTGTTGATAAAGCAAGAGTGGAGATAAAGCAAGAGAGATAAACACATGAATTCGACATCGTACACAATTGCATGTGCCAAGAGCCACCACGCATCGGATTTTAAAGAAAGATCTGCATCTGTCATCGTACAAAATTCAGTTGACACAACAATTAAAAATTACAGACAGACCATTTACAACGTAGTGCATTTATTAATTGGGTGTTAGAAAGGAAAGAAGGCGATGCTGAGTTTTGCAACAAAATTTTGTTCAGCGATGAAGCACATTTTCATCTTGGTGGATACGTCAGCAAAGTTTGGGAATGTGGGAGTTTTGGGAGCAGAATTTGGGGTGCTCAAAATCCACATGCTGTTTACGAGAAAGAAATACATCCACAGAGATGCACGGTTTGATTCGTATTTTGAAGTGGTGGAGTAATTGGGCCATACTTCTTTGAAAACGAAGTTGGTAACGCTATCACAGATGTGTTGACGTTGTATGGTTTGTAGATGACAGTCGTTGAGTATTGACATCCTATCTTTTACAGAATACAAATGGCGCGTAATTCAAATCCTATAGTTCCAACTGAGACACTCTATATATGTCTACAGACGGTTGTGATATTCTAAAATAAATAATGCGATATTTAACTCAAATCAAATAGAAATTGTGATATCGATTAGTTACGGAGATATGTCACTAATATTTTTATTTTTCCGCACTTCGGAAATGTAATGTAATCGTGTAAAGAAAAATTGTAAACAAAATTTTTTTGGTTTATTTTTCGTTTTTCGGCCTAAAACAAAAACAAAGGTTTAAAATTTTTTTTGTTGTGAGTGTGTCCGTTGTCGTCGGCATTTAAAAATCTTGTTAGCACAATAACTCAACTAAATCGGGTCGGTCCGATCGGGTTTTGACTGATTCTGATCAGGGACGTCTCCCAGACCACACCTATTGACTTTGAGGTGGATAGAACACACTCTACCATGTTCATGGTTCATGAGAAAGCACAATGGTGGATTATTTCAGATTTTTTTTTGTTAGCACTTTGGCGTTTAGCAAGGATAAAGAGTGCTTTTTTTTGCCTCGACCGGGAATCGAACCCGGCTCTCCCAGTTTCCGGCTAGTTGCTCTGACCGCTGAGCTATCGAGGCACACTCATTATCCCTGCTAATGCGCCAATTTTAATGCGTCACTACAGTACTCCCTCCCTAGAGACATGATTTGTCTCGATACAATTTTAACGGAATGTGACCGCGTTCGCCATTCTTACGAACCGTTGTTCGGTAACCCCCCGACTGTAGGGCGATGGATAGGACGGGAATCGAATCCGCGAATTTGAGATGTAAGGGAAGTTGCATATACTGGAGCGACGAATCACGTCGGGGTCACCACTTTGGCGATAGCAAGGATAAAAGTGCATTTTGCCTCGACCGGGAATCGAACCCGGCTCTCCCAATTTCCGGTTAGTTGCTCTGACCGCTGAGCTATCGAGGCACACTCATTATCCCTGCTAATGCGCCAATTTTAATGCGTCACTACAGCACGATCACTCAATTAAATCGTGTCGGATCGATCGGGTTTCGACTGATTCTGATTAGGGACGTCTACCAGATAACATCTATTCATTTTGAGGTGGATAGGACACACCCCATCCTATCCATGGGTCATGAGAAAGCACGATGGTGGACTATTTGAGAAAAATTGAAAAAAGTAAAACCGTCGCAGAAAACACATATTCTGCATTTATGTGTTGATTTTTCTCGGCCACTCAATTTTGAGATAGAGATGTTCTACGTGCGGAAAAGTCTGTTTTAAGGTTTCAAAACTGTTTATTTATCAGAAGTATCATGATGTTCCTAACATATCTAAGGGGATGCTTGCTAAAACTCATGCCCGGTTCGAGAGACTTGGATATATTAAACTGTTAAAAACAAAATCTTATTTCGTAGAAGCCTAAAGTAGATATTTTCTTAAGTATTCAAATTAATCCAACATCAAGTTTACGCCAAATTGTCTTAGAAAGTAATGTTAGTCGTACAAATTATTAAGTGTTCCTATAAAGAAAAACTTGACGCCTATAAAATGGCTTTTGACCAGGAACTAACAGAAGATGATCAATATCGTAAATTAATTTCCGGGATGGAATAATGAACAAATTGGATAAGTGTGAGGTAGACCCTGGTTCCATTCTTTTGAATGGAAGGGGGAAGTAAACTGGCCGAATTATAAATATTGCTATAAATATTGCCCAATCATAAATAATCTGATAGAGCTAAGAAGATACAGTAGAACATCTTCAAAATGTTTACACTTATCGGCAACATCATCATCATCATGAGGTCATCAGTCCTAAGACTGGTTGGACGCTAACCTCCAGCTTTTCCTATCTTGTGCTAACCTACGCATTTCGCTAATTGTGCTACAACCTACATCCCTTACTATCTGCGAGCAGTAGTCTAATCTAGGCCTACCTCTGCCTTTCTTCACTCCTATTTCTGCCTCCAAAATATCGCGGACTATTCCCCCATGTCTCAGCAAGTGGCCTACCATTCTATCTCTTCTCTTCTTTAAGTTTTTCCACATACTCCTTTTCTCGCCGACTTTCTCCAATACTTCTTCGTTTCTAACCCTATCAGTCCATGGTATTTTCATCATTCTTCGGTAACACCACATCTCAAAAGCTTCTAATTTCTTCCTACTTGCTTCCCCTACCGTCCAGGTTTCGCAACCGTATACGTTTTCGTAACCGTGCTCCATACATGTTTTCAAAAATCTCTTCCTTGTTTCTAAGTTTATTACCCCCGAGCATAAAAGTGCTTTCTTTTTGTTAAAAGTTACTCGACCCTGCGAAATTCTTTGTTTTATGTCTTTATCGCTGCTTCCATCCCAATTTATTTTACTTCCTAAATAAGTGAAGTCTTTAACTTCCTCCAATCTTTCATTATTAATTTGTACTTTCGTTTTTGCTCTGCTCTCGCGCCCTCTGCACTTTAGTTTTGTTTTTATTCACCCTCATTCCGTATTCCTCTGTCAACACTGCCTCCATTTCGTCAATGCTGATTCTAATTCCTCCTTACTAGATGCTAATACTGCTATATCATCCGCGAATCTCAGCATTTTTAGTTTCTGTCCCTGTACTCTAATCCCGAAATCCACTCTATCTTTTACCACATTAATCGCCTCTTCGATGTACATATTAAAAATTAGTGGTGATAGCGTACATCCTTGTCTTACTCCTTTCCTAATACCTACTTCCCCTCCTTCCCCCTCTACTTCTATAACAGCAGTTTGCTTTTTGTATAGATTGTGTACTACTCTCCTATCTCTATACTTCATTCCCGCGCTCTTTAGTATCTCGAACATTTTTTCCTCATATCGGCAACATATTAGTTTAATTTTTATTGACGGAAATTTGGTGGCTGAAGGGCGTAAAAACATCTTCTGAGTTGAATCTGTTCACAGTCTTGTCACTTTTCTCTTATATAATGAATTAACCGATCCAAAGTACGGTCCTGGTACGCAACGAACTGTTGACATCCTAATACGAATTCCAAACAAAATTGGGTATAATTTTGTTAACCAGGTTATGTATAAATAACACCAACCTCATGTTATATCACGATTTCAAAGAACAAAAGGCAAAATTTAGATCGCCCGCTCACCTTGTCTTGCACAGGCGATTTTCTCACACGGGGTTATTGGCGTCTTCGGCGCCCGCGGCTAGGTCAACTCTGAGGTCACCACCGCTCGGCGTTGTACCATCATTAGAGGCTCCCCGGGTCCTCGGATATCCTGGAGATATGTGCACCGGCCCAACAGGCCGACTGCTATATAGGCGATTCTGTTCGTAAGGCAAAGTGTTCGGCGCCTTTGATATAGCCGACGATTGCCAACAAAAAGGCTAGATTTTACGCTATTAGATATCGATTTTCTTTTAGGTAAATCGGCGATTTTACCATGAGATACCTATCAGTCAATGCGAGACAATATAGTTTTATACAGAGAGACCTAAATCACCGAACACAAATTAGAACTAGACAGTTCACTCTAAGCTCTGCCCGTTAAGTTTCCCTCCTTAGCCCGTCTCGTCGTCCAGCGAGAATTAGCTAACTAGCACCGTGGCGCATGTATAGTATCGTACGAAGTATCCCCCATATGTATACTACCAAACAGAAACTACAACTAGAAAGTTCACTATCTGGCGGTACTTTTATCTTACACTTATAAAGAGCATGTCGCCATGCAGCTGTTGAACGGCGGCCTTCTTTAATATGGAGGATACTTCGTATGATACGCAAGGTGCATGAATAAACAAAATTACGATATCGCGATACGGTAGACACTAAGTTATGCGCTTGAAGGGTTGCTACGCTATAAACACAGCTATGACGTGAACATAATCGGTACAATCACAGCCAAAAATATGTAGTGTATCACAATGCAGTGACCTATGTAAAAGTCAGCAAATAGCGGGTAAGCTTTTGCAATCGAAATATTGGGTTGTCCAAAAAGTTCTTTCGGTTTTCAGAGTTAACCACTTACGTCGCGGCCTATGATGTCATGCGCAAAGCTGAAGCCTTCCTCCCTATTTAACTCTGATATTTAACTGTTGTTTACTACCGTTATACTCGTGAACTTGTTTTATTAGTTGTGTGAGCTTAATTGAAAATGAGTGAAACCGAGCATTTTAGGCACGTAATGTTTTTTTAAAAAAGGCAAAAGAGCCGCTAAAACTTGAGCCGCAAATTGTGTTCTGTGTACGGTAAAAATGTTTATTCGATATCGAACGGGTCAAAAGTAGTTCAAGAGATATCGATCTGGCGAGTTTTCCCTCACGGACGGCCAAGTCAGGCCAACCTAAAAAAGTCGTTCCCGAGCATTTACGAGCCTTAGTTGGGGCAAATCCTCGCCAAACCATACGTGAGCTTGCAGAAAAAATCGGGACGTCAAAATTTAGTGTACAGAATCACCTTAAACAATTTGGGTTTGTCAGTAGACTCGATGTTTGGGTTCCTCCCGAACTCAGTGAATCCAATTTAATTTATCGCATCAACATCTGCGATATGTTAAGGATTCGTCAACGTAGCGATACCTTTTTGAGAAATATGGTTACTGGAGATGAAAAGTGGACTATTTACGACAACGTCAGTCGAAAATGATCCTGGGGAATGTCCGGTGAACCTTCTCAATCCATATCAAAGGCAGGGCTGCACCCCAGGAAAGTTTTGTTGTCCATCTGGTGGAATTTCAAAGAAATCATTTATTTCGAGCTACTCCCGAGGACCGAAACAATAAATTCGGATGTTTACTGCGAACAACTACAAAAATTGAGCCAAGCTATGCAGGAAAAGGGCCGAGGACTTGTAAATCATAAGAAGGTCGTCTTCCATCACGACAACGCTCGACCTCACACTCCTCTGCAGACCCAGAGGAAATTGCTGGAGTTAGAGTGGGATGTTTTACCCCATCCACCATATTCTCCAGACCTGGCGCCCTCGGATATTCACTCCGAATACTCCATGGATAACAGTTTACGAAACTTAACATTTGCCAATGACGAGGAAGTCCGAAATCATTTGCGAGCAAACCGCAAAGCTTTTATGAAAATGGTATTATGAAGCCTACTGAGAGATGGAAGAAAGTTATTGAAAATGGAGGAACGTACATTATCGACTAAAATAATTCGTAATAACTATAATGTTAATAATAAATACTTATTAAAAAACCGAACAAACTTTGTGGACAACCCGATACATGCTAATACTACCTTCAACAATTCAGCGCATCGAGTCAACTGGGACTGGCCCCGTATACCGAATCCGTTTGCGTATAAATAACTCCTAATGACTAATTTACAAGACTAGTTCCAGTTCAAATGGAATCGTAGCATTTATAACAATGATAGTAGTTATTAATGCAGGAAGCTCGAAAGCGACATTCCTGGGCATTTCTTTCTTATTTTCTTGTGCGCCGACTCGTTATTAATATAATTAAATTCTATATTTACGCTGACATTGCGTTATTAATGGGTTATGTATGTGCAAGTACATGCGCCTTCAATGTCAATAACGCTGTCGTTTGTTCTAACGCAAGACTAATTAAACGTCAACGTAATACTAAATCAATTATTAATTATTAACGTTAACAACAAGTAAATCCGTCGAGAAAGGAATTTTCTTAGCTCGACCGTCGCAGGAGGAATGAGATAATCTATTGTCAACAACGTACCGACGATTTCTTGTTAGTAAAATGAATTATTAACAAATACATTTACGATTTATTGTTTGTCATATTTTTGTTTTTATCCTTCTAGCATAAATTAATATTAGGTTATAACAAAGGGCATGAACTTTAAATCCTCCATAGTATATTATATAATATCATAACAATACGTTCTTAGGAATGGGTAAAGAGCAGTAACCTTGCTCGCCCTACATACCTCATCCAAAGACTATCATGCCTATTGTTTTTACTTGAATATCTATAGTTCTATGAAACATACCTGTACTGATCTTTGATAGTGGTATTATATCACTGGGTTTCGATATTTATGTCGAATAACGTTGGAAATCTTACCTACATAATACAAACAAAAATTAATAATTCATCATAAATAATACAATTGGTTCGTGGAAAAAACTGCATAAATTCCAAAGGCATGACAGTAATTGTATAAAAAGAAGTGAACATATTCCCATAGTTTTATTTATTTCCTGATTATGCCAACTTTCCTGGCGACACGTACGCAGGGTAAAGTATATTTCGGAATTTTGTAGAAAAGTGGTTTTCTGTTTCTTTTTCTTCCATATAGTGCAATGAATAGTGTTATGGTTGTGTTTTTTTTTTAATGGAACACCCTGTGTTCCATTGAACACCCTGGGTTTTTATCTCTCAAAAATGCAAAGAGGAATGGACAATATTTCCGTATAATGTACCACTTATATTACTTCTTTATTTAAATCTAAACTAGGTACAAAAATTAAGGGTTGTAAAAAATCCAAAATTTTTAGATGATTTTCAAAAGGCTATAAGTTGGAAAAAAATTGTCGCACAGCAATTTTTAAAAAACCAAATTGAAGCTCCAAGCTTCTAGTTTTCAGATCTTTTAAATTTTTTTACCGTCAGCAGTTGTTGAGTAGTCATAAGAAAACCATGGGAAAACATTCCAAATCTTTGCTTGCCTTTCAAAAGGTTCACAGACCTCAATATTTTTTTTTCGGTGATTTTATCATAAAACATTTTAGATAACTACAAGCTTGGAGCTTCAATCTGTTTTTTTTTTAAATTGGTTTGCGACTATTTTTCTCCAAGTTACAGTTGTTTGAAAATTACCTAAAAATTTAAGATATTTTTTACATCCCTTATGAAAGCAAAAGGTCGTTTGATGTTTTAGATCGTTATTGACAATTGCAATTACATTCAATGTAATTATGGTCATGACGATTAATTTTAAACAATACAAATGATTCATGGGAATATTGCACGATATTCAAAAATACATAACAGTAATTGTACACAAAAGTGAATCTATTCTCCATATTAAAACTATAATATTAAAACTATAGTAATTATTTCCTGATTATGTTAATTTGCTTGGCGAAACGCATAAATTCACAAAATAGGCAACATATTTATTAGATTTGTGATTTATTTTTAAAAGCAAATTTTTAAAAACTAAATTGCATATAGTTTATATCATGGCTATTTTCCAAAAAAAAATCTCAAAACATACCGTGGTTGTTTTTATGGCTAGGCTCAGGTAGACTGTTCCGTTTATCGGCAAGATAAGAAAGTTTTTTATTTGGCAAATGGCGACGAAATGAATAGTACATGCCTCATATATGTAATACAAAAAAATAACGGAAACGCCCTGAACCTAACCATTAATTTTTTTTTTATTGAATTGCCTTATAATTTAAGTTTTAAGGTGTTTAATAATGGGGTCATTATCCTGCTAAAATTATGCCAGAAACTATCCTTAAACCCTGTATATTATCCTCGAATTTTAATCACCCTGTATAGTATCAAAATATTTAACAGCATACGGTACGTGGAATAAAATATACTGAATGCAATGATTAATGATATACTCAATGAGCGTAAAAAAGAGGGTCTAATTATTGATTACAATAGTTTTAATTATCCTTCATGATTTGGCTAGCGGTATAAAGTTAATTCTTTTTTGCGAAATACCCTCCTATGGGAAATCTCAAGCATTGCACAACTTTACCGAATCGTATGAAACCCACGTCACGACAAGTCTACTTCTAAATACACGTGAATGTTTCCATATTCCGTTAACACCCTGTATATGTATACGTTTTCAATAATTACACTGAGAAACGGGTTAAGGGTGTGTTACATCCGATATTCAATATCCAATAAAATAAAAAATATATATAGGAAAATATTTAACAACAAAAAATTTTATAAAAAAAACTTTCATAAATCTTTATAATAGTGATATTCGGCTAGTATCTAATTTAAGAAAGCAAAATAATTGGAAGTTACTATTGTGTGCAATAGTCGAAAAATCTACTATTTAGAAACAGGTATTTTAAGTAGGTTACAAGCGTGTATAAAAAACTGTCTAATTACATGATGAACACTGTACACACGCTATAATTTGAAAATGTAAAGGGTGGTCCAACCATAATGCACGATGTTAATTGTGAGTCACACCTTAACGTCAAGTTTGTTGCCCAACTTAATTTGACATTTCTTTGTTTACATTTAACAGCGCGTTAAGATTGTTGAAGCCTTTTACGAAAATGAGCGTTCAAATCAAAATGCATTTCGTGCACTTCGTGACTTTTTTGGTCAGCATAATCGACCAAATGTGTCCACAATCGGAAGAATTGTGCGCAAATTTCAGCAAACCGGGTCTGTAGAAAATGTGAAAACACCTGTGCATGCTCGCCCAGTTCGTTCTGCGGAAAACATTGCTGTTGTTCGCGATAGTGTAGCAGAAGAGCCGTCAACCTCGACTCGTCGTCGTGCCCAACAATTGAACATCTCACGAACATCACTGATGTGAATTTTGAATATAGATTTGAATTTACACGCTTACAAGGTTCAATTGACTCAAGTGCTGAAGCCTACTGACCATTTCAAGTATCGTCAATACGCCGAATGGTTGGATGAACAGACAGAAGTGAATGGTGACTTTACAAAGAAAATCATCTTCAGCGACGAGGCACACTTTCACCTCAGTGGATTCGTTAACAAGTAGAATTGCCGCATTTGGGCAAATGAGAATCCACGAGTGATTGTTGAAAAGCCGATGCATCCACAAAGAGTGACTGTTTGGTGCGGTTTATGGGCTGGCGGCGTCATCGGGCCGTACTTGTTCGAAAATGAGGTCGGCCAAGCAGTTACCGTGAATGGTGTTCGCTATCGCGAGATGATAACGAACTTCTTGTGGCCAGAAATTGAGGATATGAACCTGGGCGATATGTGGTTCCAACAGGATGATGCCACTTGCCACACAGCCAACGAAACAATGGCACTTTTGCGCGAGAAATTTAATGGCCGTGTTATCTCACGTCGTGGCGATGTTAATTGGCCGCCACGATCATGTGATTTGACACCGTTGGACTTCTTTCTTTGGGGATATTTAAAAGAAAAAGTGTACGTCAATAAGCCAAGAACAATTCAAGAGCTAAAGGATGAGATAATTCGGCACATTAACGACATTGAACCTCAATTATGCCTCAGTCATTGAAAATATGGACCATCGGATAGAGGTATGCCATTGAAGCCGTGGTGAGCATTTGGCCGATATTTTATTTCACACATAATTGTCATAGATCATTCTATATGAATAAAAAATATTAAGATAATTCTCTGAAAACTTTTTGTTTTATTTACAATTAACATCGTGCGTTTTGGTTAGACCACCTTCTATTTTTAATTCACAATTACGTACATATACAGGTGTACTACTCTTCCTGTTTATAGCACTTTTATTTTATTTATATTTTTTCGGTTATACTTGTCAGATTACTAATATGAATTACTACTAGTCTAATCATATCCGCGTTATATAATTCGTTGAAAGCCTAATTTGGTAGCCAAGAAATATAATCATTATTATATCAGGCAATAAATAATAATTGGTTGGTAAATAACATGTATTAGTTCATTTTTGAATTAATGACAACCATTTTAGTATAGCTCTTCTATGGATGGTAGCATTGAACGAATACTGTATATGTATGATATATAATTCATTTGTAGTTCCGGAAAGAAAGTCAGATTCGAGGTAGATTAATTAAGGATATGTTTTGAGACTGCACATTATTATTTTTCGTCAAATATTAATAAACTCCTGGATAAAATTAACGCATACGTGAAGCTTTTATTTTTTCGAAGATTTAAATAATACGGATATAATTAAATACGTGATATAATTAAATGATTTTAACTAATGTTTAACAAATTAAAATGGTATTGTCGGGGAAAAACGTGAATAAATAGCAGAAAGGAACGATGCAGTCAAATGCAATGAAAACGGTGTTAATGAAAAACTTTGGAAAACAAATTTTAGGTGAAATTAAATCGTAAGAATTTGAATTTAGTAGCGTGTAGATCCTCCCCTAGCTTTTATTAATGTTTCCATTCATATGGCATGCTATTGATCACGTGGTTTATGGTTTCCTGAGGAATATTCTCCCATTCGAAAGGAAAAACTTACGATAAAATAATCAGAGGTACCGCTTTCACTATTTTATCTTCTCTTAAGTTGCGTGGCAACTTAAGAGAAGGGGTGTAAGGGCAACACCCACTGAATAACAATACTCCAATATACGACCACACACGATGACTTTTTACAGATTTTAAATTAAAATGTACCCTAATATAAAACGCCAATTAAAAACAGTCATTTAATAGCCATAAGCATGAACTAACTTTAGTATTTAGCAACAAACACCTGTGAGGGCCTCGATAGCTCATCGCTAAAGTATTTAGCTGGGAACCCGGAGGTCGCGCGTTCAACTCCTCCATGAGTCCGACTTTTTTTAAATAGTATTGAAATAAAATTGAAGTCTCCCAATTGACAGTTTTCGACCGCCGAGAAAAAAATTCCACCGTGAGAAATATCACACCTATTTAGCGGTTCCTTTGATATATACCGCCAAAGACCTCCGCCGACTGTTAATTGATTGTAATTGATGTGTCATCTGTCACCTTTGACGCTAACACCTCTCTGGCGGCATCCTTTGGTCTCAATATGACGCGTGCCGACAAATTTTCCCACGGTCATCAGAATTTTCCCACACTCAAGTGACCCTATATCTACTACTATATGGATTTTGTAGAGGTGTTGTTGGTAAGGGGCGTTAGCATAATGAAAGTATATGCTAGCCTAAACGTCAACCTCACCTGCTCGTGGTGCACCCTGCTGGAAGACTGACGAGGCTCTGGCGACCGAATCATAGCGGTATAATTGTACAAACCGAAATTGAGGAAATGCAATTTCGAAAAAAAGTCTCTCCTATCAACCCGCATTAGCCAGCGTGATAGGAAAATTGGCTAAGATCCCCGTAATACGGGAGGCCTATGTTCAGCAGTGGACAAAATTGAGCTGATTGATGATGATGAAGTTGCGTGGACGAATCATTTCTTCTACTCTACTCTTCTAAACAACTACAAAATATTACTTGACATATGCCAAACAATTCCAATTGCTTATCAGTAGTGACAGAGTGTCTTTTTGAAAATAATAAAATCAACTGGCCCAAAAAGTTTACAAGAAGTCACCAGTAGAAGTAGACTTTGATGGATTTTATTCTACACTCTTGGGACATACTGTGTACGGTGGAATAACGACAAATGATTTCAAAAATATTGTAGATTGTTTATAACAGCCAGTTGAATGCGTTGTTACGCCTAAATTGTAAGTGCGACAAATTAACCACGATATCTTTTTGGCCAAGGTATTACAGCTTAAGTCCAACTCCGAGCCACTGTCCTCCAGTCCAAGTAACCATACCTTGGACCTCTGGCTCTCGGAATAACTTACCAACAGACCTACAGCTATCATATTAGGTGGTTATAAATCGACGTACGAGGGCACGATCTATATTTTGAGCCTAATAATAAAAAAACATTAATTTGTCATTGAAAAATACTTTATCGTTTTTCAAAATATTCTTCGTCATGATCTAGCTTTTGTATGACTTTTGTATGCTTTGTATGCGTTCGAAATATTTGTCAAATCATTTTTTCCATTCCGCGCTTGAGATATCTCAAGGTAATTCGGGAACAAAAAAAAGTTATTAGGTGCCAAATCAGGACTGTACGGCGGATGACCCATTAATTCATTTTTTTGAGTGTTCAAACATTCGGTTATTACATGAGATGTGTGAGAGCTCGCATTGTCATGATGAAGAGTGATCCGACGGCCCTTGTTTGTTTTCCTTATTTCAGCGAAGACTTCCGACAAACAAATGATTGTGTACCATTCAGAATTAATCGTTTTATGTTCCTCTAAAGGCATTGTTGTCACGTGACACACTTCTTCCGAAACGACAGGCGACCATTTGTTTCGAAGTGCTTCGAGCGCGAACAGCTTTTGTTGGATTTGGTTCACCTTGAAACACCCATACAGCCGACTGCTGTTTACTTTGCGGCTCATACGCATAGATCCATGATTCGTCACCTGTTACAATGTTATACACCGCCATTGTATTTATTGGGCATTTGTTTGCACCAATCGACACGAGCATCTTTTCAAAAATTTTTCAAATTATGTGGGATCCAACGAGAATAAACCTTTTTACAGCTAAATGAGCATGAGATATTTGATATATGCTAATCGAAGTAATGCCTAAGGTTGTCTCAATCTCACAGTGTCAGATGACGATCTTGCATTATCAGTTTTTGTACAGCATCAATGATTTCTGGATTTTGGATGACCATGACCACTTTCGTCGGTGAGCGAATGGCGGCCACGATTAACCTCGTTATACCACGGTTTCACAGTGGCAAAGAATGGTGCCTTATCATCAGAAGTGGAAGCAAGTTGACCGATGCACTCTTGTCTTGATAATCCACGTCGAAAGTCGTAATAAATCATCGCACGAAATTCAAATCACTGTAAACAGCACAAATCGCGCTTAAATGATAAAATGTTCCGAAGAAGGTTATGGTCAAAAATGTCAAACTTTCCATTGGAAACGTCAGATGGCGTCCAATTGAGAAGACTCAAAATATAAATAATGTCCCTCGTACTGTCCGACGATATCCAATAACGACGGTTATTGGAGCCTCGGTCACACACCAGCGTCGTCGGGGTGGATTTAAATCGATAGCTCGAGATAACGGCAGACTTGGCAGCGGCCGCGTCTTCTTTAGCAGTTATCTGATAAGGTGCCGGCGAGGCCGTCTCCCGGAGGCACACAGTGCGATTTCTAGGAGGTTACTGCCCCGGAGGTCATGTCCGGGCGATAAAGGATTGTGCTTGGATGACGCCTGAATATGGGCGATCTAAAGATTACGGGGCCCGGTTCGTTAACTGATAAAAGAGAGCGATTTGTTTTATACGTGGAATACGACGTGAAGTGGAATTCAATTTCTACAAGCGAATGATAAATGGATTAGGAATACCGGCTAGTTACGTTATACTAGGCATTATACTGATGATTTTGATATCCTCAATCATCAAAGTCAAGATGATAAATGACCATGTTCATAAAAATATCTTTGAACAAAATATTTGACGTTTATATAAATGCTGGTGACTTACCATCTTACACGCAGTTCGTTTGGAAGAAAAAAAAATGTATAAAATGACCATTATCAAATTGGGAATCATCCCGTCTAATATATTCTCGATTGATTTCCTCTTGGGAATCACAAGTGTAGCGTATTCGGTACTTAATGACTTGACAAAATCAGGCGCGCCAGTCTACAACTTCAGCTTATCACTGAAGGTGAACGTATACATAATATATCACTATAGCCATCTACTATCTAAATGGTAAAAGTAAATTTCGTTGCGCGGGATGTTAAAGATACCATTCACATCATTCGCAAAACCCGTTGAGCGCAGGCAGGCCGTTATGAAAACGATAATGTAATAGGTATTCGGCGCGACTGACAATGAAACCTGAACTATCCGAAGAAAACCCCAAGAAATAAGCCAATCAATCTACTCAAGTTTTAGTATGGGCACTAGGTCAATTGGAACAAATTAACAGCGCTCTTGCTATGCGTCTACAACATGGATCAATAACTGATATTCTCCTATACAGTAATCTACAATAATCATTCATACTGAGTTCCGAAGTAGAGAATGTGGCGCAAACTTTCGATTTGTTCACCCTAATGGAATAGCTGTGCGTATGTTCGTCTCTAAGTGTATTATTCCCCTCCGAAGTTTGCGGTTTCAGGAGAAGGAAGTCGATTGTGGTTCAATTGCTTTGTTGGCAATGTAGATCCCCCAATCGTTAATAATACATCTCTAAATATCCTGGGCGAGGGTTCGAACCTTTGAATCTGATGTTTCTTTGATGCTGAACTTATAGTCTTTCACGTTTCACTGTCAGTTTTCCAGAAACACAATTAATTTTTGTTCAGGTTCAAATAAACCGTTACAAATGTTCTTTCTATTTAGCTCGTCAAGAATAGGAACAAGTCTCAAAACCGCGATATCGGACAGCTCACGAGGTGTGCAGTAAATAGCCTAATCTTTCCTCAATGGCATTGAGACCTTTTCAGCGTAAATATCGATGAATATATATTGAATGTGAATGTACACAGAGTTCGATCTGGTCGTGCGTAAAGTGCATCCTTTTCTCTCAGAATGCTGCCTCACTCTTTCTTCTCCGCTAGAGAATCTAATACTTTTTCCTATTTTTGACGAGCAATTCGTTCCGTTTATTGCATTATTGCTTCTAATACTTAGTCTCTTATAGCTGTTCCTTCATGCTTTATTAATCGTAATCGTTGTTATAAATCGTAACATTTTCAGTTTACTAATGTCGATATTGATCTTTAAGTTACTAGACTATATTCTATGATTGTACTCGAAAGCGTTTTGGGCAACGGAAGAATGTTCTAACCTTCCATACTTTAAGTGAGCCATATTCTCCTTAAACCTAGCTACAATTGCTGTTCTCGTATGCCCAATCTACTTTTCATTACAATCCTGACAACTGATTTGATAAATTCAAGATCCTTCGTTGTATTCCACTTTACTTTTTGCATTTCCTGAAAGTTGTTACCAAAAGAGTGCGCTAATGTCGTTCCCAAATCTTTGAAAACTTTCTTTGGGCTTCTGGTTAATTGTGGTCCGTACAGAATGTAATACAAGCTTGTGATTGTACAGTCTTCTTCAAAAGTCATGAAGTGACGAAGAGTTGTCCAAAATCTGTTTTATAGTTAATTTATCTACTGCGTGAGTGTAATATCCGTTACATCCAGCTAAATACCCTAATAGGATACTTATATCCTATTAGGTATAAGATTCAATATAGGATAGATGTAGAATATAAGATTCAAGAAAATGTACTGGTTACCTTGGTAGGCACTCCAGTCTATCAACATACAACAAAATACTTGATACCGGAGTAGGAACCTTTGGTGTGAATATAACACTAACTGAGTTTTCCACAAAACACTATACACTACGCTCAACGCGCGCTTCGCCAACAAAGTTGACATTATCTAGAGATAATTAAAACTGCATTTCTGTTTTATTCCGGATTCTGCAACAGCGACTCCACCAACACGGGAACGTCGAGGCTATCCAGCTCCTCGATGACACCAATATCACAATAAGAGACTCAAGAGAATAAAGCCTTCTGAGTTGGCCAAGTGAGTATTAGTTAATGAAAATCAGAGTATTGTACAGTTGGGATACCGTTAATGTTAGTGTAGTTAAGTTACTAGAAATTAAGGAACCCTAGTGAGTAAATCCTTAGATCTAAGTTTTCAAAGTACCAATTTAAGTTAGAACCAAATTACTCATTGACCGACTCAACCGTCAGATCCTTATATGAGTAAATGCCCCATGTAAAGGGGTTAAAACAAACCCTAATATTTTTACTTTCTTGAGTCTATCGTTACTAACCGGAAAACTTCACCCATCTCAAAATATATTAGTTACATTATTACGAAATTATGAATAAAGAATTCGCTGCAGTA
Source organism: Rosalia funebris (assembly GCA_037954035.1). Lineage (NCBI taxonomy): Eukaryota > Metazoa > Arthropoda > Insecta > Coleoptera > Cerambycidae > Rosalia > Rosalia funebris. Next base: position 18,534,495 of record JAZFAV010000039.1, on the reverse strand, counting down.
TCGAATTCCAACGCTCGATTTAGTGCTGTAATCCAAACGTAGCAAATCCCCGAGCGTGACTGAAACGTCAACTTGGATTAATGCAAATTCATTCATAAGCAGTTTTTCCTCGGCCAGACCTTGACAGTTTACTCGGTCCTAGAAAAAAGCGCGGTATATTCCGCGCTGGCAGAGAACAAAAGAATGGGAGTTCCTGCACAATGGCGGTCATTTAGCACGAGGCATTCCTGTGAGCTTCAAACGTTCATCATCCATAAAGCTCCGATGTAGGGCCGCCTCCGGCGACCGGCCTACCTAAAGAACGTACAGAGCCGCATAAAGAATATGAAATGGTATCTCGCAGATGTAGACAAGCCATTAGACACGCCGCATGTGTGCCAACTATACGTACGAGTATAAACGCGCCGCGTTCACGTACGGCATCCAATTATTGCTAGAAACTAAGTAGGTACGGGGCAAAGCGAATAGGGCTTATTAACTGCATTGTCATAGCAAGACGGCGGTGCGCCATCAAAAGTGACAAATCTGAAGCTCACGAGGCACAGCAGTAGAAAACAACAGCGCAAGAAAGTAGTTAACTCGGAATGTGAACGTGTGGTCTTTATAGGACTGTTAAGAAAAATGTTATCCGTTGTACTTTAACAAGGGAGCCAGGTCGTAAGCAACTGGTTCAACCATGGTCAACTCCGATGACGTTAGGTATCTACTAGAATACCTATTACATGTCTGATGCAGTCTATGGAATAAGATATCAAACCCAGATTTTTCCTAAATCAGATCTTGAACATTAAATATCTGTGGGCAGACATGGCTCCACATACGCCTATTGACCGCCGCGCCATGATGGTATTTTTTTTTATATACTAGTTTTAAGTGTTGTCCATATTTGAAAGTAGAAACCCTTGTTTAGATAGTTCTCGGAACGAGGGCACACCTGTTTCTTAAGAGTCAAAATGCGACCCTCCCAGGTCAGGCCATCAGATTTTACAATAAATTCAAGACAGTACATTCCCGCATCTCGCCCCGAAACATCGGTCCTCTTTCGGTACTACACTTGAGAGCAAAACAATCGACTCAGCAACATGCTCCAACTTTGAGAGAATATGTACCCTCTCTAGTACCATTTGAAGTAAAGTTCAATGAACTATTTGAAAGTTTAAAAACAGTTCAAATGATACCACTTCGATTGGATTCGGATCTGCTCTGACAAAGTTATGAACCCAATAACATGTGTAACACAAAATCTTGTTAATTGGAATACGCATGCACGACGATTATGACAAACATAAAGGGTGCTTACAACCTGCTATTCGTCTCCATTCACTAATTTGAAGTTAACGTATGCGTATGTGCTCGAAGGAGTTACAAGAAAATGGATGCCACAGCTGCCGAAGCAGCCCAGGTAATTTCATTGTTAAGAGAGGGTCTCAGTTAGAGAGCCGTGGCAAATCGACTGAATTTGAGGCAATCAGCTGTGTCAAGAGTGTATCGTCGGCACCGAGAAACCGGTAGCTACGTTCGCCGGCCAGGAGGCGATCGTAAACGCGTAACAACTAAGAGGGATGATCGACTTATTGTGTTAAGATCTCTCAGAAATCAACATTTGACTGATGTTGATCTCACACAAGAGCTGAGGGAGGTCAGAGGTGTGGTCGTTAGCGCTTGGACAGTGAAACGAAGATTGAAGGCAGCCAAGTTGACCCAAAAAAAAAACCGCTACAGGTCCCAAACTGACTGCAGTCAAAAAGCAACGACGACTGGAATTTGCTCGTGAATATCTCTTTAGGGACCGCGGTCAATGGAGTCAGATATTATTCACAGACGAGTCCAGGATGTGCCTGCATGGTAACGATAAGAGACGTCGGGTCTATAGAAGACCAGGAGAGCGATTTGTTCAACGCTGTATTCAAGAAACTGTCGCATATGGAGGTGGCTCTTGCATGTTCTGGGCGGGCATTTCCATGCACGGAAAAACATAGTTGGTTTTTGTGTCCGGTGGAGGACGTGAAGGAGGATTAACAGCGGACCGCTATATCAGGGATATTCTGGAGGAACATGTTGTTCCGTATGCGGGATTTGTTGGTGAGGACTTCATGCTAATGCATGATAATGCTCGCTGCCACACCGCGCGAGTAACCACTACCTACCTGGTTGACATCGGTATACGGAAGATGGACTGGCCTCCGATAAGCCCGGACTTGAATCCAATTGAACACATTTGGGACGAACTTAAGCGAAGAGTTAGGGCAAGAAATCCTGCACCAGGGAGCGTAGTGGAACTGAGAACTGCGTTGGTTGAAGAGTGGGAAGCAATCCCTCAAGACAGCATAAGAAAAGTTATCCGATCTATGCGTAATCGTTTAGAAAATGTTATTAGGAGAAGGGATGGCAACACCAAGTATTGAAAAAAAAATTAAATGCATTTCAACTGAGGATTATTTTCTTTTTCGTTTCTTATTCACCCTTTCCGTTTCAACTCTTTTGTGTTACACATGTTGCTCGGCTCATAACTTTGTCAGAACAGGTCCGATTGCAATAGAAGTGGTATCATTTGAAACAACTGTTTTTAAAATTTCAAACAGTTCATTGAACTTTACTTCAAATGGCACTAAAGAGGGTACATATTCTCTCAAAATTAGAGCATGTTGCTGAGTCGATTTTTTTGCTCTCAAGTGTAGTTTGCTCGGTATTTAATTTATTCCAAATAAACGTAGCTATAGCAACATAACCGCTAGTATCATTTCACCACACAGAGCACCCTGAAGACCGCCATACATCTTTTGGTCGAATGTTATTAATATTATTACTACTAACTCTTGATCCAGCAGTATTATTTAGTATATGTCCAGGGCAATATTCCTGGCTCACAATCAAAATCAAAAATTATCTACAATGATAATTGTCAGGGTGCAATTCCCTTGTACGTACGAAGTCTTCACCTTCGAATTCTATACTATCTGGTGTTGCAAACTCGTGGATTACAAAGGAAATAACGAAAGCCCAACTCTTCTATGGCCAATCTGAAGGTCACATAGTGAATAAGTGGGATGAGGAATAGAAAGAATCTTCGGAAAGAACTGGAAGAGTCACCAGAATATTGTAGGTGGGAACTAGATGAACAAATACACGACTTACTCTTCAAAAAATCATAACAGCAGATAAAATATCCAGTTTAGGATGTAAACACCATCATGTATATTGCAGGTGTTTACATAAGAGGTTGAAGTGATAAAGCAATAGCTTTTCCACTGCGTTTCTTTATCAGTTAATATTAATAAAGTCGGTAATATAATTGATCAGGTTAGACAGAGCAGCTTCTTGACTCTGGAGTATGTACTAGTACTATATTAGAAGTCCATGTATTAATATTACAGTCCATTATTTAAAAATCTCCAATACTACGTGTACTTGGAGTAGAAGGGAAAATAGAAGGTCTTGAAGTTTGAATACCTACAAGCAGCTTAGGTCTGAATTTAGGCTTGTACACTATCTCAATTGTTGTTAGCGTTTGTACAGCACCTCGAGGTCAACAACTTCGAGGTGGTGCTATAAGGAACCAAGTGACAATATGACCATCACCACGACATTCGATTCCATTAGATCAGGTCATCGTCCTAATACCATCATTTATAGCAACGCAACAACCGAACATAATGAAATTCTAGAATAAATAGACCATTGAAAGACACACGTAAGGACACACTGACAACATACTGTAGTGGGTCCACCCCGTAGAACTTCTAGTCTGCTCGCAAAGCCAGACTAATTAGCTCATTGATAAGAGTCCCCATTCTTCCCATCGAAATACGGTCGGCGACTTCTAATTCGGATGCGGGCACTTAATAAATTAGGACGCGCATACGACCTTATTAGTTTTTAGCACTTTACTTACTGTCTATTTGTGCAAATCTGCGGCCACACAACAAGCCGAGAAGAGCTGTTCAACGTGTATCTAATGCCCGATGTACGACAACATATTTCAAGCGGTCAGAATTCGAGAACATGTATGCCTTTTATCAATAAAGCTGCCCACCTGCAGCACCGTTACACTCCGGGGCAGCCGAGATGCCACCCCGTCGACTTGATATATTTAAATCCATGTTGGTATAAGCAATTCAGTTTAGCTATGCAGTCGTATTTTACCGCCTGTTGTCCGTCGTGGCTGCGTATTTATATCTCGTCTCTGTGATATTCGTTAACGTAAATATGCCGACAGTGTGCAATAATACGTGACTATTTGCACATAAAGCTAGAACGTTTATATGCGAATTTTATTTTTTTAAATATGACTGGTCTCAAATCATTTTTTTTTGTTTGTGCTCAACCGAAGTTATTGGCATTTAAGAAACCTTTATGTATGAAGGATATAGACAATGTTATACATAATTAAAAAAGGAAGTGGTCAATGACCTTAGACCCACTTTATCTTCGATTTATTTTTTATGCTGTGTTCGTGTAAGATGCTCTTATTTGTATCGAATAAAGAACTATTTCGCCAGTTTTGAAAAAATATTCCTACATGGAAATTGACCAACTGAAGTACACTGCAAAGACATTTACCGTATATGCGCCAGAGACTTGAACCTCAAATATACAGTAAAAATACTGTGGTTAACTGTAGACGAGACAAATGATCTAAAAAACATTTTGAGACTAACGTTATAGAACATACACTTGATCCACTTCCACTGTTATCTATGCATTTACAAGCCACTAAAGGATTTAAAAACCGTGTTATCTAAATACATCTAGTAGCAGTGTTGCTATATTTTAATGCGCGTTGTAGTTATGCTTCCTACGGGTGGTTGTGATAGAACATTCTATAATCATGAATGAATATACTATTGAATTCTGGATGATAGTTACCTGGTATCTCTACTTTTTACATACACTACTTAAAAATTTAATGGAACAAAAAAATTTGAAAAATTTTCAATAATTTTTGAAGGGCTGTAATTTTGTGAAAAATGATCGTAATGATGACGTCGTGATGACTTTTTAAAAAATTTACCGCCACTTTGCAAATATTGAGGAAAAGACTAATGTCGCCAGGTTTTTTTAGCTTATCATATTCCCTGTAAATTTTCAAATTGATCCATCGAATCACTTTTTTCCCGAATGATCAAACTTTTGAAAAGAGTTAAAGAAACAAGATTATTGCTTTGAAACATCATTATTTAATGATCAGCAAGATAGAAAAGAACCTTGTTTCTTTGCTTACAATTTCACTTATGTCCTTTCAAAAATTCACTGAAACTTCTTCGGAATTTTTGTTGTTACCTCATTTTTCTTTTCAGTAATGTATTTTAGTGGCTCTCTAATTTGTCTTATCTCATATATACAGAACTGAATAGTCGGAGACTGTACACGTATCACGCATAAAGATTTCGTGAATTATCTTAGGGAGATGTAGGTCAAACATCGATACACCCTCGTTCTCGATTGAAAGATCATACGCCTCCTGTACCAGTGTAACACGGTTACAATTCCAATTACAAGACAATGACAACAAGTGTGCCAATAATAATTCGCGATTAACACCGTTGCAATGTCCGTCAATTTCGCGCGGTTTTCGCAACAATGGCCCCCTGCGACGGAGTGCGAACGCGTGGTCGTGTACGAAGAGGTAAACGACATGCAAATCTCCGTGCAACTTTGGTAATACCGGGATTATTTTACAGCTACGCCCCAATCGTATCGGCTGACAACTCTATCAAGCCAGCGACGCGTAATTCAGCTTTCCAATCTACCAATTGATTTGTCGTATATTATTAATCGCCTCCGCTTTTTTTTCTGCGATTATTTTCGCGTGGGTTTCTAATTCGACTCGTGTTTCTAATTGTTCGCGTATAGTAGTCGATCGACGATACGACATCGCCTACTACGCAGTTTCTCTGGAGTGACGCGGCGCAATTTTTTTCTCCACGTATCCGATCCATTACGCTAAATCCAGTTTATCATCTAACGACCGTTATAAACTGCATTTTTAAAGCGCAGGATGCATTTAGCGGCGCGAGACGGACTCTTTATTCTAATGAGACGAAAACAATTAGCATGTAGCTGTTGGTGTTAAGTACAAGGATGTTTTAGTTTTCGGATTCGTTGAACTCGGTCGTTGTCTTTTTTCAGGTTTCGTATTGTTCCACCAGATGCGTGGCAGACGCTTCGCTTAACACACCACGACGTACATAGGATATTTACATACGTATCGTAAACAGAAGACAAAGTTGTTGTACTTTCCAAGGTTAGGTGCCACCCAAAGCCAATGATAATCGATTCATTGGTAATAGGTTTGATATTACCAAAGTGTGAGATTTTCTATGTATGCGTGGAAGAAAGAATCAGACCGAACTCCATGTACATTCACATTCAATCTATATTCACTGATATTCACTCTGCAAAGGTCTCAATGCGACTGACTAAAGACCAGGCAGTGGGCGGTCCGATATCGCAGTTTTGAGACCTGTTCCTATTCTTGACCAACTGTACTTAGGAAATAAACGTACAAATAGAATAGCACTACGCGGGTGCATATTTGATGCTCTTTGGAAAAGAGGCTGTTTTGTTATCAAGCATGTAGCACAATAAACCATCTTCTGTTAAAATGAACGATGAACTCGCCTACAACTACAAAACAATGTGGCACGCTGGGATTCTGACGCAAGGAATCTTTGCGTCAGAGTGACTTTGCGTTTGAGTGACTCTCCTGAAGATGAATTCAGTTACATTCCCAGGGTATTCGTTGAATAAATATAAATGAGGAAGAAGTTGTTACAACACTAAAAAAAATGCAAATCCAAAACGACAACTGGTCCAGATGGAATTCCGTCATTAATTTTGCAAGACTGTGCATTTACATTTGCTAAATCATTAGCAATATTATTCCATTTGGTTCTGAATACACAATGTTTTCCTGAAGTCTGGAAAAAAGCTAATATATGTCCAATATTCATGAAAGATGGCAGATTCAAAATTGAAAACTATAGACCTATATATTACGGCACTATGTAATTACAGTAAAGCTTTCGAAATCATGCTGTAGGATGTAATATTCTGTCTCAAGTTACTGAGTGCCAACACGGATTTGTTAAGAGCAGATCTACTGTAAGGAATTTCGTCTGTATTACACAGTTTGTTGCTTTCACATTGGATTAGCTTTCCCAGGTAAATGTCATTTATACCAATTTCTCCAAAGCATTCGACAGGCTAGAACATGGTATTTTACTCAAAACTTCGAGTTGTCAGACAATTTTATTGTTTTTTTTTTTTAATCATATTTAGATAGTAGAAGACTCAGTCTTCAGTATCATGGTTTTAGTTCTATCGAAATACTTGCGACGTCGAGTGTTCCACAAGGATCTATTTTGATCCCTTCTATTATCGTGTTTATAAATGATATGCGCCAGGATATAGTCGAAAATGTTATTGTGTGGGGACGACTGTAAACAATTTCCTCAGATAACATGTGTGCGGGACTGCATTTTGTTTCAAAATGATATTAATGATTGTGATATTAAAATATGTTTTCAACGCTATAAACGATATTTTTACACAGTATTTTAAAGAGGAAAAAGAGTGGGTATCTGTCTGGTTAGTGTAACTGGAATGTATGTAAATTGTGTTACGTTAAACATTTCTAAACATAACACCAAAAAGAAAACAACGTTCCATATGAGGAACATCTTCAACAAGTCTTCTTCACTTAAAGCCCATCATTACAATGGAACGAAACTATGTGATATTAAACTATGACCATGTTGTAGATAACAATACATGGTCAAAAAGTTACTATCGACATAACTGCCGGATAACTGGCATTCCATGCGACTGCAATTAATCAAGACATGACGCCGCTCCAAACATATTGAAACATTTCCCGTGTTTCCCACGGAAGAAATCGATCTACCGCTCACGCGTCGAGGGCCGTTTTACCGTTTTGGCCTTAATCCGTGGGCCCGGATCACTTCCAATAATGCTGTCGCATAGTTTACGGCGACGAATTGTCGTAATAACCGCGATAAACGTAAATTCCCTCGTGTTTAATAACGGGCGTGCATTTATCTTGTTCCTAGGTTCAAACGGGTGAATTTATAGTTTCGGTCGCGACAAGTGGGATTCATACAATGGCATTGCAGAAATTGGGTTAGTGGTGGTCTATATACGACCGCATTTCAAGCATGGAGGTTTTATATAAAGCATGGAGGTTCGCGTATGAAGGGCTTAGGTATGGAGAAGTTAGCCTAATTGGAATATACAAATGGGGATTTTTAACCTTCCGTCGGGCGCAGTATGAATGCAAACACATTCGGGCGCAATGCATCTGAGAGATCCCATAATGAAATCTTACACAATTCACATGTTAATGAGGTGGATACTTAATTAAACGCTTATTTTAATTAATACAATACAATAATAAATATTTCACACTAGTTTTTAATCGCGATAATTAAATTTACATAATGGAACTCATTTAATGTAAAACAATAAATTTGGAAGATTTATATCATTTATATTATTTTTCGGAAATCCAGAAAGGAACCACGAAGCCGCCAAGCGGCTATCAAAGTAGTTCCCGAATAGCAAAGCTATTACATAATCGCTCTAGGAAACAACTACTCCTCGGGCTAAAGCCCCGCCAGGCATTGAATTATACCCAGAAGCGATCCTCGACCCCTTTCTCGTGTTTCTTGGCGGCTTCGTGGTTCCTTTCTCGATTTCCGACTTATAAGTTACTGACAGAGATCGTATCGATAAAGATGTATAGGCCATAAAGTTCATTCGGCATTTGTCCTGAATCGGCGTACCGTATGCGGCACTGATGAGAACTAACAAGTTCGAAACAGCTGTATGTCGTTCGGTTCCGATCCGGGACAAATGTCGAATCCTACCTGTGGCGGGTTTTATTTTTTGAAACCTTATCTGATCGTGCAAAAACACGAGAAAGGGGTCGAGGATCGCTTCTGGGTATAATTCAATGCCTGGCGGGGCTTTAGCCCGAGGCGTAGTTGTTTCCTAGAGCGATTATGTAATAGCTTTGCTATTCGGGAACTACTTTGATAGCCGCTTGGCGGCTTCGTGGTTCCTTTCTCGATTTCCGATTTATAAGTTACTGACAGAGATCGTATCGATAAAGATGTATAGGCCATAAAGTTCATTCGGCATTTGTCCTGAATCGGCGTACCGTATGCGGCACTGATGAGAACTAACAAGTTCGAAACAGCTGTATGTCGTTCGGTTCCGATCCGGGACAAATGTCGAATCCTACCTGTGGCGGGTTTTATTTTTTGAAATCCATTTTATGTTGAAGAATAAAAAACCTCAGTTTGTCATATATTATCAGTTTTATTCATAAATCACATCCTATAATTGCAAATGAGACACCTTATACAACCGTCGTCATCGAATTCCTCACTAGACCAGTCATTCAATTTCTTCTGAAGAAGCTAGCCCATCATCAAGACAAATAATCAACAATAATGTTTTATGTCATTCACCTCAAACGTCATGAGATGAATACAGACCAATTTGACAAAGTCCTATTCATTCATTATTGAAGCGAGGCGAACTGTCGTCGGTTAACGGTTTTCTATATTATGTTGATTGAAATCTTAATTGAAAAATATTCAATGTCGCTTAGGTCGTTCTATTCATTCGTTCATTACAATTTGAAATTCAACACCTCATCAAGTCGGCCGGTATACGCAACAGTTGCATCTATCGTGACGCCAGCCGGAATGTCGGAAGAGGCTGCAACACACGATCACCACCCACGGTGGTACCATACATACGTATTTATTCCTGCTATGTTTACGCATAAAATCAGCTTTATGAATATTACAGGAACATTGTTGGGATTCCTGGGCGGTTATAAATAAGACGATTTACCTGGATGCCTGGCGTGGTCTACTGAACGCGAGGACAACAGAATTAATTCCAGCGTAATGGTTACACGGATGTGATGCTTTTGTAATAAATCGCACGCCCTGGAATTCGGCATTCATTATGATCGTTACATAAATAACTATTAGCGAAGCTAATGCACTGACTGATGTGTATGTAGCAGGTGCTAGAAATATAGAAACAATGTGTGATGTTCTAATATCTCGGGTATACCTTAAGTGGACAAAGAAATACAAGAAACAATACACGTTCTAGAGGAACACAGCACAACACATACGCTCTTATTATATTGCGCATTACGTATCATATACACAGTGATACTAAAAAGCTCCCAGACTGACATTTTATAACAACAAAGATGAAAGCAAGAAGGTTTATTTGGCCCTGATTTTCTACATAGTCCCCTCCCTTACCTACACACAATTTTGAAAGCTCGTACAAGTCTGTGAACATTTTAGAGAACTCCACTTCCGAAATGCCTTGTCACGTTCCTTTCTATCTCCTCTACCGAGTCAAAAGATTGTCCTTTCAAGCTTTGACTTTAGGGAACAGTCCGTAATATGCAGGGGCTAGATCTGACGAATAGAGAAGATGGTTAATTACGTGTTTTCAGTCAGACATTGTTCTTTCTGCTCATTTGTGAGTGTGTGTGGCACAAATCGTTCACACAATTTTCTCTTACCCAAAACTCTACAAACAATGTCCTGCACTGATCAGTAATATATGTTCAGTTTGTCAGAAATGAATCGGAGTGTTTGTAAATCGACGATCGTTGGCCAACATTTCACGCACTCGTTGAACGATTTTGTCTGTCAGACTGGGCAGAGGTCGCCCTTCTCTTGCATCGTCTTTTAACGATTCCCGACCTTGCTGAAATCGTCGAAACCATTCCAACACAGTAACGTTGTAACTACGTAACACAGTCTATTATAATGCCAGAAGACTCACTACTACCCACACAAGCGTCGATAGTAAACTGCGACATACGTAAAAGCAGGTCACCTTTATACATGAACATGTGTGAATTAGATAACTTAAAACCGTTTTATATAAAATTATAAATATCGGTATGTATTAATTTAAAAATGTCCAATAGCCTATTACTAAGATGATTTCTTATTTTAATTGCGATCATAAGCGTCCCATTTGGGGAAGGTAAAAGGTATTTCGATTCATAACTTTATCTTTAATTGTCATTTTTTAGGTGGAATAAAGCTTTTCGGAGGAAAATTTATTTAATCTTTTTCGTCTTAAACTAGGATTTGAAAAACTGTAGATTTTGAAATCAAGAATGCTAAAGAAAGGATAAAAATAGCATTTGAAGTTTTATCTATTTAGATAAAACAGAATTGAATATATTTTTAGAGGATACAAAAGGAGCCCAATTTTTAATAAGATGATTTATGTCGAATTGACATAAGATTGTCTCTAGAACTTATATTTTCCGTTTGGCAGTGACACCCTGTATATTTTTGTAGTTCGTTTTTGGCGAATTTTTAAAAAATGTATGTGACCCTATTATTTATGTCATTCTAAATTTTTATTAATTTATAAAATTTATAAAAAAAAATTATTGTAAAAAATTTAAACTTTTCTTAAAGGAGTTGTTATATAGTGTTTTTTTAACGCTTTTAACGATTGTAGTACGTATTTTACTCGTGTTTTACTGGAATGTAATGAAGTCTACTTTAGAACAAAATAAATTAATTCTTATTTTATTATGAATTTATTGGAGCAAATAATAGATTTTTTGAAAATGAGGAATTTTTAATAAGCTCAACTATATTATACAATTTTTAAATCTAGTTCACAATGTTCTAGTCAACAATAAAGATATAACTTTTGACGATAGTCGTTGGAAAAAAAATGCCCACCACGAGACTTATTGTAATTTAAAATTCAACAATTGAAACTGGAACAAATTAATATTAATTAATGACAATTAATGACTAGATACCAACCTTCGAATTTCGAATATTGGGTACGTGATATTCGTCATTTAGACGAAAATAATGCATCAAAATTGTCAGATAACAATAACCGGGTTTCTATCATTTACAACAATGAACTGCATTGTGTATAACGAATACGTTTTTTATTATTTTATAGTTCTTATATATTTATGACATTCAAAAATGTTGTTTCCCAACATTTTTATTTCCAAACATATTTCTTTTGCATTCGACATTTTAACGAGAATTGAACGACATTCTCTCTTACAATTAGAGAAAAATAACAATTGCATTTGTTTCAGTTGCTAATTTTCAACTGATGAAAGTCCATTTGAGAAGTGAAAATTGTATAGCTTAATGATGTTTGCTATCTTCAAATTTTCTATTTGTTCAACTGTTTAATTGTTTTACAATTAATAACGAATAATATCACATTGATAAATTTCTGATATCATTTTTATTTTTGTGAAAATGTTCTTCATTAATTTTGATTCGATATACCAATTACGAGAAAAATGGAATAAAGCAACCTATTAAATAACGCAATAGAATACAGCGATTTGGTATATATTCTTCGCAGACGTTAATTGACTTTGACGTGTATATTTTAACGCACTGCTTATTAGGTATCTCCTACTAATTATCTGAGTTATTAAGATCTCGGCTTCTTTGCATTTAGTTCCCACGAGAACTATAATTTGTTATATCGGCATTCGTGGGGCCGATATTTTTTATCCGACGTCAAGGAATTCGTACTTTTTAATTTATGAAATTAGCTGCCCGTAAAAATTAAAATAGAGATATCAAATTTTAAATTGGGGAACCCAGAAGAATCCTCGGTATTTCTCGAGAAATTTGCATTGTATATATTAAAATCGGCAATTAGTCACATTTCTAAATATTACTTAATTATATTAATTATAAGACGCCATTAAATTCATAGAGAAATTAAAAATATAATAATGTACAGGGTGTTCTTAAGATCAAAAAGTTTATGAGCAGTTTAAGTATAACCGACTATATCCTAAACTCAAAGTTTTAGAAGTAAATACATTTAAATTTAGGGTATTTATTATACAGCTACATTATTATTTTGTTCATAATTAATATCTGGTTTTCCACCGATTTAACGACATCAATTAGTACCCCTAATTTAAATGACACTGCCTATATATATATATATATATATATATATATATATATATATATATTTAGACCTATTCTGGCCAATTCCTAACAAATATTTTACAATTCAGGAAATGTTACATCAACGCCATAATAATTTTGGACTAGACATTAAACGACTTTTCAAAGCGTTTCCGTTTATTTTAGGTAAATGACAGTTTTCTAGTATTATGAGTAATCAACTGACTTTTTCTTAAAAATCTTATGCAAGATGAAAAGAACTTTTACCAACGTTAATTATTTTACCAACTACTAGATGTATGATATTAATGCGCCCATGAGCTACACTTTAAAGTTGTTCTTTGTGATTATTGATAAAAGAATATACGAGGGTGAGTCAAAAATTATCCGCAATGTAGCTATAACCTTTATTGCAATACAAATAGGAAACTGAACTTAACATCATTTTTCAATATAGTCCCCTTGCTTTTCAACGCACTTGGTCCATCGTTGCACAAGCTTCCTGATGCCCTCAGAAAAAAAGGTTTTCGGCTGAGCAGCCAGCCACGCATGCAACGCGTCCTTCACTTCTTGGTCCGAGGTGAATCGACGGCCCCTTAATGCCTCTTTGAGTGGACCAAATAAGTATAAGTCAGAAGGGGCAAGATCAGGACTATACGGAGGATCAGCCATTACTTCAAACTTGAGTTTCCGGAGCATTTCAGCAGTGTGGAGCAGCAGTATATGGACGGGCATTGTCGTGCAACAACACACCACCTTTCGTCAGTAGTCCTCGGCGTTTGTTTCGAATTGCAGGCTTTACCTTGTCAGTAAGCATCTTACTGTAATAACGCGCACTGTTTATTGTAGTGCCTCTCTCCTGATAATGTTCCAGTACTGGGCCTTTTACGTCCCAAAAAACGGTAAGCATAAGTTTTCCTGCGGATGGTTGCGTTTTGAATTTTTTCTTGCATGGCGATGTTTCCATGACATACTCTGCCGTTTACTATTACTCTCCAGCTTGTAGTGGTGGATCCAGGTTGCAACATCAGTGATGATTATGTCTAAGAAGCCGTCACCTTTATTATCATAGCGATCCAAATGTTTTTGGCAGCATGTCCAAGCGTGCTTGTTTATGCAACACTGAGAGTTGTTTTGGGATCCATCTTGTACAGACTTGAAACCCAAGTCTGTTGTGGACGATTTCGTAGGCAGAGCCATGACTAATTTGCAGACGATGTGCCACTTCATCAATAGTCTCTCGTCTGTCTAACAGAATCATGTCACGCGCGTGCGCAATATTGTCATAGTTTGTGGCCGTAGACGGTCGTCCGACTTCTTCCTCATGCGTAATTCCGTGTTGTGCCGAAAGTCTTTGATGAATTGCGGTCCCTGATACACCTTCCGACCCCAAAACCGGATCAATGCTCGTTGTTTCTCTTTGGTGCAAACTTCTAATGGAGCGGCCATGATCTATCTGCAATAAAAGGAACATAAATGGAGGAATTAGGATCGAAATGTTGTGGTCCATAACAGGACCACAACAGCATAACAATAAACGACAGAGGTCAGTATGAACAGGGTAAGAAGATTTATATCAACATTGTGGATAATTTTTGACTCACCCTCGTAAATATATAAAGCTTGAAAAAGATATAAGCAATACACAGTTTGTATTCCGCAATGGTCTCGGGATAAGAGAAGCACTCTAAGAGTTATTTTCCAACGCTGTCTAGACATAAATCAGGATGTGTTTACATTTTTACGATTTTGAAAAGGCTTTTGCTAAAGTGAAGCATGATAAATTACATCAACTATTCCTAAGCAAAAACGTCGACCTAGACGACGCAACGTGAGAATAATGAGTAACTTATACCAGGACCAAAGGGCTAAGATAAAAATTGAAAACCAACTAACGGAAGAAATGGAGATTCGAGATTCTACGGAATTGAAGAATGTGGCGCATCCCTTGGACAGATAGGATCACTAATACTAAAATCCTAAATAAAATGCAAAAAGAATGGAAATAATTAATACCATAAACAAGAGAAAGCTTCAATACCTAAGCCACATAATGAGAGGTCCCAAATACACCTTTATCCAATCGATAGGTCAAGGAAAGATTAGGGAAAAGCGGGAATATCGGTAGATGCCGGCGCCGTTTGTCCTGGCTGATCTCTAAATCTAAGGGACTGGTTTGGTTGTAACAACAGTCAGCTATTCCGAGCTGCCGTCAATAAAGTCCAGATAACTGTGATGATAGCTAACGTCCAATAGGAGATGCACTATAAGAATATTGCTAAGAAGAGTACTAAAACTAAGAAAATAAATGGAAGAATTACTGGTTAACAAAATGACGACGATATCATCATTCGATCAATGGCTAATGGGAACTGATCGCGTTTTTATTTAATTATTTCACAAATAGCCATTGAGAGATAACTTATTATGTACAGAACAATCTACAAAAAAAAAGAAGAAAGGCTACGGATTTAGATTTTAAGAATATATTAAAATTTAAGTAAAATACCTAAACCATTACTTAAACCATTAAAAACGAGACGAAAACGGGAACACGTACTGAAATATACTAATAGATCACTTCATTCGAACATGTGCATGTACAAAGTTGACCTACCTTTTAAGGACACAACATTTTGTTATTGCTACTGAGAAGTCATATGAAAAGATGCCAAAACATGTAATAAAGTAAAACATAAGTTAATGAATAAAATAATAAAGGCCGGATGTTCTCTTCCGTTTATGCATTTTTGACAGCGTCTCTTTTATAATTTATTGCATTTCTCGTCATGGCGTGCGCTTTTGGTAGTTATTTAGATAGAAGTGCTAATTCAATATTATATTGAATGGCATAAATTTGTTTTAATTAATTTGGGAGGCAACACAGGGATTTTCTCTGATTTTTATTTGGCTAATCCATTTCGGGTGTCTAATGGGATATTACATAGTAGCTATTCTGTACAATTTCGTCACATTTTTCCTTACTTATTACCTTTGCAATATATGCAAATTGCTTTAGATTACAATATTGAAAAAATATGTAACGCATTGTATGTCATTGCAAGACATGCTTAAAAAGCGCCTTGACAATGATACACCCTATAGAAGACGCCACTGATTTCTCTCCCCAAAAATAGGCCACAGAAAGTGTACAACGGCTTTTCCGAACCCCATCGAATTTGGACCGCTCCGTAGACTTCGGCACCGACCACACCGAGAGGTGCAATCGAAACGTTCACGAGCTCCGTCTTCGGCGTGTAAACAAACCATTACTCCTGGGATGCAGGGCCTTAATTGTCTTCTAATTACGATTATGAATAAGGACCGCAGGCCGTCGCTCACCTTATCCGGGTAAGGGGCGCCCCGTGCGATCGGATACCAAGGTCGAACGCCATATAGAAACCGCCGTCGCTTTACGCAGATACAATTTAAATCTTAATGACAGTATGCTAATGCGACGTTTTAACAGCATTCGCCCACGAGCTGCTTTTTTGCGTTGTCGCCGACAGAGTTGGACTTCGCCCCCTCTAAAAGCAGTGCTAATCGACGAAAACTCCCGTCGATTAGTCATCGTCGCCGCTGCGATTGCGATCACAACAAACGCCGAATTATTTGAATCGAATTGTCGATAAGATCTGATGTTATACTGCGAATCTACCCTGATGTGTGTTCCTTCAAGGTTGGGTCTTGTGTAGGCTCTTTACATACTTTTTAAATACCTTCACGGCAATAAGTCAAGTGGAGTTAGATCAGGAGAAAGTGGTGGTCATTCAGTGGGTTCTTCGATAATTGACCACCAATGTGGATATTCGGAAAAGGACCTACTAAACCTCTCACACTAGGCCGAAAATAAGAAGGCAATGCAACAACACGTTAAAAACAAGATGGCGTTTGTTGAAAACATGAAAATATCTTAATTGCGGCAAATTACATCGAAAATCACGTAAATCAACCTCCTGAAGACTATTGGTGACTGTTTCAACAAGAAATTGTTGGTTTCGTGGTAGAAACAAAGTTTTTTGAACTCGATCAATTCCAGTTTCAATGCGAATAATTTTAGGAAGAGTGTTTACATTTGGAACAGATTCATAGACACTGTTGAATTTGTCGACTTCCCTAACGTTTATCTTTTTTTTTTTTATCGAAAAAACGTTTTTTAGTGGAAATATTGCATAGGGAACTTGGATTCCAATTCAGGTTTTCAAGAATCGCAATCTCAAAAATTCTAAATTACAATAAACAAACTAGCGTGTTTCAAGTTTACTTTGAGTGTCACAGAAATAAGCGTAAATAACTCACTTAAATTACTTATTAGACCCAAAACAATTTTCAAAATGTCAAAGCCTGTGTAATACATTACTCCAACGTGAACTTATGATCATTGAATTAAGATAAAAAAGCTAAATGCAACGATTGAATTAATTCGTAATATTTTACCAACAGTTCAGTAATTCCAAATAACATAAAATATTGCGATAAAAATTCCCTAACTTGGTGATTTTTTCGTCAATTTTCCGGCGCTTCCCTAACTTGTGAATTCTGGAATTCCCTTTTCCAGATTGGTGATCCCAGTCCATCTCTGATCTTCGATACATCTCTCTCAAGACATGGCGCACGTGGGCCAATAAGCACCGGCACATGTATCTCTTTTGACCCGCAATTATTAATGCACAGTATATGGCGAGTCGCCGCCTATTCCTCAATTACGACAAGCACGCGTCCAGCTTGCCGATAAAGGACACATCAATTATCGAGGCGAGATAACAGACTCGGAACGATCGCGCTCCGGCCATGCTAATTGATAATTACACAGTGCCCCGGTCGGTCGGCAATTAAAATTTTCTGTTGCCCGCCAGCCGAAACTTAATTATTAGATATTGTTCGTTGCGAGTGTCCCGGGCGCGTTGGGACACCGCTTAATTTATGAGGAATTAACATTGCGTGAGGCCCGCGGAAGACAAGATTAATGGTGGAAAAGAAACGAGATCAAAAAACTGCGTGGGCGACGTTAAATAAGACCGGTAGGAATATCGCAAACATAGGATCTGACTAATGTATTTGTGTCTTCCCAAATTTACCGTTACTTTTTAGAAAGATCGATGTTTGCAACTAACATTAGCACAATTTCCGACGATTGATGATCTTACTCGAGACACTTCCTCTTCGCCAAAATTTCTTTCTTATGCTCTCTAAGACTTAGAGAGCATAGCTTTTGAGTTTAAGTTGGGCATCGTTTAGAGTTTAAGTTTTAGAGCTTCAGTTTTCCTTAGAAACTCCTACAAAAATTCTTCTTGTATGTGTAGGGTCTTTCAATAGGGACGCTCGAAATTTGTTAGGTTGTAGCGGCATGTTGTTAAAGCAAAATCTGCCAAATGTATTGTGAATTGTTCAGTAACGTATAGCAAATCACCATGGAAGGTTACAGCGTTCAACCACGTGTGCAAATCATCAAATTTCAGCGCTTACGTAATTTTTATCCTCGCCAGGACCGTCCCGTCGAGTCAACTATTCGACGTTTGGTAGCCAAATTCGAGTCGACTAGTTTGATAAATAATCAGCCAACACCCGTACGTCACCGAAACGCAAGGTCTGCTGAAAACATCACTGCTGTGCGTGAGAGTGTACGGGAAAAACTGAGGCAGTCACTTTCTCGTCGTTCACAAACATTTGGCCTTTCTGCACTTCAATTTGGCGAATATTGCGTCGGGACTTGGGTTTGCACCCATATAGAATACAACTGACCCAGGAATTTAAGGTAAACAACCATAGACAACGTCGTGTGTTCGTTGATTGGGCTCTGGAGCAGCTGGAAGTTGACAAAAATTTCGCCAAAAAAAATCATCTTTAGCGACGAAACCCAATTTTGGATGAATGGATATGTAAACAAGCAAAACTGTCGGATTTGGAACGATACGAATCCACACGAGATACACCAGCATCAAATGCATCCCGAGAAAGTCACTGTTTGGTGCGGATTTTGGTCTGGCGAAATCATCGGTCGGTACTTCTTCCAAAACGAAACTGGCATTGCCATCACCGCCAACGGCGAGCGTTACAGATCGATAATAAGCAACTTCTTGTAGCCTAAACCGGATGATATGGATACTGACGACATGTGGTTCCAACAGGACGGCGCTACGTGCCAAACGGCGCATGCCACGATGGACATTCTGTACGAGCGATTTGAGGGCCTGGTTATCTCGCGCAGCGGCGACATGAACTGGCCACCGAGATCGTGCTATTTAACGCCTTTAAACTTCTTCGTTTGGGACTATCTTAAATAGCAGGTCTATGCGAATAAATCGCAAACAATTGATGCTCTTAAACTCAACATAACGAACGCCATCCAGCAAATTTAGCCAGATTTATGCGACAAAGTCATTGAAAAGTGGACCTCCCGAATTAATGCCACCAAACAAGGCCGCGGCGGTCATTTGAACGACGTTATATTCCATACTTAAAGCCATAAAATATTTTTTCAAATCAAAAAAAAACTAGTGGATATCTCACACACACTTGTTTTATTTACGTTGTATGTGAGATATCCACTAAATTTGTTTGTGTTATTTACGTACGTAAACACAGTACAATCATTAATGTTTGAGAACGACTGCTCTTCTGGACAGTTATTTTGTTATTTTTCAATTGGTTGCTTTGCAACTAACATAACTGACAATTATAATTCCTGACAATCTACCTGATAAGTCTAACACACAAAAATCAACTTCCTTCTCCTAAAGCTCCAAGCTGCGGAGAATAAGGCTGCACATAAAGACAAGGACAAACACATCCATGCTCAGGGAGAGGTAACAAACTCCTCCCGTTGAGACTCCAAGAGAATCCAAATATACAACACACGCCCAATATTGGACCCCATCCACTACCCTGCAAGACTACTACTACTACGTACAAGAGTACGTAGTAGTCACAGCCATCTGCAATCTGTTTTTGACGATTAATGATCTGACTCGAGACATATTCCCTTCATCCTAATATTCACCAAGACTGCTAAATGTTCCTTCGAGATTTGTCACGAAATTTCTCCTAGATGCACAACAACAAAATCAACAGATACAAGCGCATTCATTCACGTTAAAACATATTGACTTTTTTAAATAGATCTGGTATTTTTTTTTAGCCTAGAGTAAGTCTTTAAATGGAACGTACAAGGAATAAGAAATAAACAACAAGAAATTGTCCTAGAATGTATCCAGCGTAAATTAGATATAACAATCCTCTCAGAAACGAAAAAGAAAGGACAAGGAAGTGAAACAGTAAAAGACTTTATTCTTTTATACAGCGGAGTTGACAAAAGTGAAAGAGCAAAGGCAGGAATTTCAATAATGATACACAAGAGACTTCAAAAATACATAAAATCTTGGGAAGCGATGAGCGAACGTATTATGAAATTGACGATTCAAATAAGAGGAAGAAATATGACGATCGTAGGAGTATATTCCCCTAATGACGATGCTACTTTCCAAGTAAAAGATGCCTTTGAAGAAGACCTAAGAAACATTATCGACCAAATACCGAATCATGAAATTATAATAGCAGGAGACCTCAACGGAAGAGTAGGGAAACAAAATAATAATAAAGTGGTAGGAAGACATGGCGAAGAAACTATAAACGATAACGGACAAAGATTAATCAATATATGTGACGAATATGACCTAAAGATAACGAACACATTTTACGCACATAAAGACATACATAAGTACACGTGGTACCAGCACACAAGGGGACTTAAATCGATTATCGATTACCTCATTACTAGACAGCAACCAGGTATTAAAGTACAGGATGTGAAAGTAAACAGGGGAGCAGACTGTGGATCCGACCACTGCTTAGTGGTAGCGAAAATATATGTGCCATACATCGCAACTAGTACTCTGAAGAAAATAACATCCAAAGAAAATCATATAAACATTATGAAATATAACCTCGAAAGTCTACAACACGATAGTACAAAATACCTATTCTGCAAAAGATTAGACGAGAAATTAACACAAATTGAAAGAACAACGGAAGAAGAATACCACCATATTAAATCCTGTATAACTGAGGCAGCCCAGGAATCTCTCGGAATGTAGAATAACAAAAACAAACCATACTGGTGGGACGAGGATATAGAGAAACAAATTAAGGAGAAAAAACAAATATACGAAAGAGTCCTACAGAAGAAGGATGCAGAAACAAGAGAAGAATATAAGCAAACAAATAGAAAAGTAAAGGCAGAAGTATTAAAGAAGAAGAACCAATCTTGGATTAAAAGATGCGACTACATAGATCAACAGATAGGAGGTACACGAAGTTCAGAAGCCTGGAAGACAATAAAATCAATGAGAACAAATAACAAACGAGGAACTAGTCTAAACGGTATAACAAATTCAAAGTGGACACAACATTTTAAACACCTGTTAGAAGAGCAGAGACCGCAATATATGAGAGAAGATCAAAAACCACTCAATGCTGATCACATACATCTCGAGATATCGCAAGTACAAGAGGCGATAAAATCCACAAAAATAGGAAAATCACCTGGATCTGGCGGAATATATCCTGAACTTATAAGATACGGATCATTGAAACTAACACAAATGCTGAAAAATCTATATGAAAGGTGCTTAAATGGAGAGGAAGCCCCAAAGGAATGGAGAACTTCCTATATAACACCTATATATAAGAAGGGGCCTAAAGATGATCCGAAAAATTACAGAGGTATAGCGGTGATACCAACAATAGGAAGGATATATTCACGAGTTCTTAAGAACTTGATAGAAGAAGACATAAAAGATAAACAACCGGAAGAGCAGTCAGGATTTAGAGCGGGCAGATCGACAATTGATAACCTTTTCACACTGAAACTTGCCATGGAAAAACGTACCCAACATAACAGAGAAACACATATAGCCCTAATAGACTTAGAGAAAGCCTATGACAGTGTCCCCATATCACAACTATGGACAGAAATGCGAAACCTGGAAATAAACCAATCTTTAATCAAAGCTACACAACTCTATTATAAAGATAATTGTGCCGCAATAAAAACTGGGAATAACAGGCATACAGAATATTTCCGAACATCGAAAGGCTTAAGACAAGGATGTTGTCTGTCTCCCACTCTATTTAAAGTATATCTTGACAGATCCATACAAGGGTGGATAAGAAAATGCAGAAACATGGGTCTTAAAGTGGGAGACGGCACACTTTACAGCCTATTTTTTGCAGATGACCAGGTAGTGATAGCGGAAGATGAACAAGATCTGAGCTACATGACGAGAAAGCTAAGAGAAGAGTATGAACGAGCTGGACTTACAATAAATTTAAACAAGTGTGAATATCTGGCAGCCGGCTGTGGCGAATGTAATGATCTGGAACTAGAAAACGGTGTAATTAGAGGAGTGCAATTGTGCAAGTATTTAGGAGTTATCTTTAATAAACAGGGAAACAGCAATGATGAAGTGAGGGAAAGAATTAATAAAGGTAGAAAATCTATTGGAGCATTAAACTCAATATTGTGGGAAAAGAATATAAGGAAAGACACCAAACTACGCATCTACAAAAGCATCGTACAAAGCGTAATTATGTATGGAGCGGAAGTGTGGGATTTAAATAAAGCAAACAAAAGAAAAATTTTGGCCACAGAAATGGACTATCTAAGAAGAAGTTGTAGGATATCCAGAACAGAAAGAATTAGAAATGAAATAATTAGGCAGAATATTGGCATTGAAAAAGATATTATAGATGAGGTCGAAAAGAAACAATTGGTATGGTTCGGACATACAAAAAGAATGAGGCAACATAGGTGGCCAAGAAAAATACTAGAGTGGACTCCGCCAGAAAAAAGAAAGAGGGGAAGACCTAGAAGGAGCTGGAGAAATGACGTAGATGACGCAATGAGATCAAGAAATTTAACCGAGGAAATGTGTCATGAAAGAAAAATGTGGAAACTGGGGACGGAGAGACGGCGACAGCCGTAGAAATCCGTATATATATATAGTAAGTCTTTAAAAAAAGTCCGAACCCTGTAACAAGTTGCCTTAACTACCTTCCTTTGATTGACTGATTGTATGTACGATTGAAGGAATCGTCAAGTGGATGTAGCTTGTACGTTGATGTAACTTTGACAGGATTGAGATCGAATTTATTGGATATTACTGTCATTGTTCATTGTAACTGTTTATTCAATTTAAAACTCTATAAATGGCTTAAAACTTTTGAGGGCTATTCATTTAATCTTGACAAATATAGTACATTTTATTACCTGCATCCTACACTGGAAATTTTCTAATTAATTATCTAGAGTTTTACCGTTGTAAAGTCCTTTTAAAGTTCATCATCTTGTATTGTTCCATTTCTTAATAGTGACTCAGTATACAGTCCCTGCTCAATTTATTAGACTCACCCCTCATAGAGCGGTTTTTTAATTCCTGGCATATATTAAAATCAGTATTTGTACCTGATGGGTATGCGTATGTTACAACAAATAAATATTGATGGATGCATAACCAAAAGGTTTCGATTTGATAACATAATTCAGTCGGTATTGCAGAATTTTCATGCAACTGTCAGAAAGTGACTTTTTATGCTCTGTATGTCTGTTCCAGCACAAGCTGGAACTTGTGTTGATTTTGGATGAAAATAATAGACTAACACCTAAATGGATTTTTTTAGATGGGTGAACGTCAAGATTTTCTTCGGACGAAAAATCGTCTGTAATTGCACTTTTACGAAATACTGAATACAGTCAACGGGAAATTGCAAACAAATGTGGGATATCCCAATCATCAGTTCGACGATTGAGTCAAAAATTGCAAGCGGACCTACCTGTTGGTTCAGCTCGGATAGGTCGCTGTGGCAGAAAATTGCTGATAACTCCTAGAGGGCAGAGATTCTTAAAACATATGGCTGTGGAATACAGAAGGGCAACCCACAGTGAAATAAGGAATAAGTTTCATGAGGCAGGCTACAAGGTATCGGTGGCTACTGTATGAAGAAATTTATACGGTTTGGGTTTCAAATGTCGAAGACCAGTTAAAAAACCAAAACTAACACCAGCCATGGTCAAGAAGAGGCAGAATTGGGCTATTTTGCATAAGAGGCTTTCTGTCGATGACTGACAAATGGTAGATCATTAAAATTTATTTTGTTTTGTGGGTTTATTATTTTTGTTGCATGTCTCCAGGTCTGCTTTAGCGATGAAGCAACTGTTCAAATTATGGATGATAAAACCCAGTTTGTTCGAAGACGTCCAGGTGAAAAGTTTAATACATATTGTGTAGTAAAGAGAGCGAAGCATCCTACATCTGTGATGATATAGTCTGTCATAAGTGGGAAGGGATTGGGAAGGCTTTATGTCGTAGAAGGAACCATGCGGCAAGATCAATATAAAAAGGTTCTCCAAACAAAATTGATCCCACAGATGAGGGAATGGTTTGGAAATGGTTGTAAGATATTTATGCAAGACGGGGCCCCTTGTCATACAGCCAAAAATATAAAAAAATTCTTAGCAGAACAAGGAATACCTTTATTACCATGGCCGGGGAACTCGCCAGACATGAACCCTATCGAGAATGTGTGGGAATGCTTAAAACGAGAATTAGCAAAGGAAAACATAACCAATAAGGTTCATTAATTGAGAGAATAATTTATCATTGGAACCATAATGATCAATTAAAGGAAATTGCAAAAAACTGCATAAACAGCATGCCTCGAAGGGTGGACGCGCTAATAAAAGCCAAAGGCGGTTTGACAAACTATTAGTAGTATAAAAATATGTTTAGTAATTAGTATCAATATATATATATATATATATATATATATATATATATATATATATATATATATATATATATATATATATATATATATATATATATTTTTTGTATAATAAAGAATCAGAAATGTGAAACCACGCTTTATTCTCATGTACATATACTTAACAAAGCCAATATTATTTATACACCTCAAAAAACAACAATTTTGCAAGTGAGTCTAATAAAGTGAACAGAGACTGTATATGGTAGACATTTCAGATCCTCATATTCATCCTTCGTTGTTCTATTTCATCTTCAGATGAAATAAAGCAACGAAGGGAAAGACACCAACCAATTACTCAAGCAGACTTCTTAACGTATCAAGTTGGCTGTGGCAAAAATCTCCACACATCATGACTGCCCTGCTGATGGGCAACAAATTGCAGGATTCCTGCCAGACAGCGCACACATCAAATAATAATTACATTCCTTGACATCGCCTCATTTCGATCACTCTAGCAGGAAATTCTTGACAGAATAATCTGATGTAAATGACACGCCGGATTTTATATAATAACCGCTCTGAGCTCACGGCTTTTCCGCGTAAAATAAATCTGCTTTTATACCGAAAGCAGTAAAATACCTTAAATTTCTATCAGTAACAGAGGATTTAGAATATGAGATAGTTCTAGCAAGTTCCGATGCATTTTATATTCGAGAGATCCCTAACTATAAAAAATCCCACTTCTGAATTTTACCTCTCGAAACAGGCAAGTTTTATAGTTCCCTGTAGAAAAATTTCAGTCATAAAACCTCGCTTACAATAAGAATGTAACAAAATGAATCTCGCATTTCCGTCCTATATGAAAGACTGTATTAACTAATTGACATGACAGTTCCTAGTGCCATATTACGAATATTTGTGGGCTTTTTAGTGCATCACAAACGGCGACAATACTATTAAGCACTTACAGGCGGTGTAAAGACAAACAAATCTGACTTCTTTGTTCTAGTATTCATGTTACCCAGAACGTAGGAAGTCTTCAATGTCAAAATTAAAATAAGCATAAAGGAGGGAAAAAAAACGACGAAATGGAAAGAGATATTTATATGTTTTCGATGTAAGTAAAAAACCTCGCGAACGCCACAAAAATACTTTAGGCAAGTGTATCATACAATATAAAGTTTTCGTGACGTTTCATTGTACTGTTGAAGAAATTGTCAAATACAAAAAAGGCTAATAAATCACGACCCGAGCAAATATTCCAAATAAAATTAATGAAATTGCTACGTTTCTAAAATTGTCGAAAGCAATAAACTCTCACTTTCCGCACAGCGGCCAGTGCAGTAAAAAAAAATATATTGAACGTCTGTGTTAATGAAATTATGATAATTGAATCAAAATAATCAGGAAAAGCTGTAGATGCGTCACGGCAAAATCTTAGCTCCATTGAAACACTCGAATATGCAAAGTGAACTGTATTTTCGTATTCTGAAATGTCAGGAAATTGAATTGAATTGTTTACATTTAAAGAAATATATAAGAGTGTTACAATAAGAACGCAAGATTTTAATTGCGCGCCATTTTGGCTGTCATGATTCGATAGGTCAGTAATTGTGTCAGGTCGATAGGAGACAGATAGGAGTTAGTAAACATGAAGTGCTGCACGATACAACAACGCGTCCTTATTGTTAAACATTACTATCAAAATGGTGAAAGTTTGATGGCTACGATTTGTAAAGTGCATCCAATTTTCGGTTGAAATAATGTTCTAAAATCAACTGTGTATCAAAAAGAATAATCGAAAAATTCCAAAGTACTAAGTTCACTTATTGATGTGAAACACACGACACGAGATCGTAGTGATCGTTTAGAACAAAATATCGCGGCAATTCGCGAGAGTAGGAGTAGAGAGGGAGACCAACATTCGTCACCGTGCACAAGAATTGGACATTTCAACAGCCACTCTTCACAGTAGTATCACTAAAGATTTGCATTTCCATGCTTACAAAGGCCAATTGACTCAACAACTTCTGCTAACAGACCGTGTACAGCGAAGAGAGTTCACCAATTGGATTATTGAACAACAAGAAGTGAATGCCGATTTTTTGGACAGTCATCTTCAGCGACGAGGTCCATTTTCACCTTGATGACTTCGTTAATAGGCAGAATTGCCGTATTTGGGGCTCACAAAATCCTCACATGATTCATGAGAAACAAATGCGTCTCCAAAGTGTCACTATTTGGTGGGCATTGTGATCTGAAGGAATCATTGGACCATTTTTATTTGAAGACGAGGCAATTAATGTAAACAATACACGGCGAACGTTATCGTGACATGATATTCCAGTTCTTGGTGCCTCAATTGGAAGATATTGTTCTTGAAGACATGTGGTTTCAGCAGGACGGTACCACTTGTTATACCACTCGTGAAACATTGACGGTCTTGTACGAACAAGTCTTCTCCTAGTCGTGTCACCTCCCGTTTTGATGATCAGAATTGGCCGCCACAATCTTACGATTTAACACCTATAGATTTTTTTCCGTGAGGTTTCCTGAAGATTCAGGTTTACGCTAACAAGCCCATGACCTTCCAAGAATTAAAGGCCGAAATTTAATCAACGAAATATCACCACATTTATGCAAAACCGTTACTGAAAATTTCATCAGAAGAGTACTCGTGCGGCCACCAAAGCCGTGACGGCCATTTACCGGATGTATTGCTCCATACATAATTCCCAAATACCTACATTATAATTCAATAAATATTTCAATATTTTGCTACATAAAACCGTGTTTTATTTAAAATTCAAATCTTGCGCTTTTATTGCACCACCTTTTATGAAAGAAAAAAATATAAGATCTTGCTTTCATAAGAAAATACTAATAACACGATTGGTGATTCTTTTTGACTGAAGACAAATGAAGACGATCATTACGCTGTAAATCTCTAAGCCCAATTCTATTCAATGTCTTCTTCAATTCCTTTTCAATTACAATTACTATCTTCAATTACTCTTCTATATATCATTTTCCTAGATCCAGTGTTTATATTGAGATTTATTACGATGTAGTGACAATGTCACTGACTAATCAAATGTAGATTCTTGGTAGACCTTATAATTTGGACCATGGAGATTGTTATAAAAAAACAACGGATGCAAGATCAGTCTTGTTGTAGCCTCTACTGAGAATCTGAAGTAAAGTAAAATACAACATGCAGAATTTGTGCCATATCATTCAAGACGTTACAACAATTATAACGCAAATGGACAGTTACTACACGTAAAAAAATACAACGGACTTAAATCAGCCGATAGAGGTGGCCAACGGATACACCATTAGAAACCTTTTGGGTTTAAAAGTAATAACCTCGTTACGTAATTATATAGACCTATATAATATATCCCTAACCGTGTACCCTCACTGTGTCTCGAGGGTCGTCTGCGGACCCAGTCGCGTGTTCCGTCCGCATTTCGACGCCTAAACGCGTGGAGTAATTTATTTTTAACGCGCGCAAGAATGCCCGGAGGGAGAGAATCTAAATCGAAAGGCACATCGGACCGATATAGCCCAGCTGGTCGTGGAAATTTGTTTAAAAAACGTACAAAATGCGCAACGAAGACTGGTAGTCGCGGACGGCTGCAACTTTGATGTTCGTCTCCCGTACCGGATGTGCTGGGGTACGGTGTTTTGCTGCGGCGGCAACGCTGTTCTGCTACTCAGTTAATTGGAATGTCGGTATTAAATGAAGGCGAACGTACGGGGTGGCTCTTGTAAATAGACGTATATTTTATATAAGACAAGTGTATCACTGTCAACTCGTTTTGATAAAATTGTTTCTATATTTTCGAAAATAACTGCCTCTCGTTGAGCGCCATAGCATTGTTCGCGCTCCACGATGGGCGCCAAATTTTACATTGATCAATTCATTTGCTGAGTTGACCGCGTAAATTCTGAGAATTTAATGAAACCTGAAGATATACGTCGAATATAAAGTCATGATTGAAAAATACAATTCACGTCGATTTTTTAAAGTAACGACACATAAAATCAAAAAGTAAAGTAACGATCACAAATTTCAGTTTTAGTGACCAGAATTGGCCGCTACGATGTTGCAATTTAACACCTATGAACTTTTTTCTGTGGGGTTTTCTGAAGTCTCAGGTTTACACCAACACGCCCGCGGACACTCAAGGTGGCGTCACATTTATGCAAAACCGTTATTGAAAATTTCGCCAGCAGAATACTCGTGGGCCACTAAGCAGTGGCGGCCATACATAATTTCCAAATATCTACATTATGAAACAATAAATACGAGGGTAGATCAAATAAACGGGATTTTTGTACCTAAGCATCTACGGTTAGGACCGGACCCGAGGTTCTAGTATGATTGGGTGGGGTCATTACGAATGGGAAGAGCCGGCCATTACCCACTCTCAACCAGTTCGTCAGTAGCACTCATGATGTTGGAGCGAGAGGTGCACCCAGCTGTTGCGCACCGCATTATTATAAAATTTCTTGTTCATGAAGGAGTTCAAACGTGGAAATGTTCCGTAGATTGCACAGATCAGGGACCAAATCAATGACTCGTGCGTTTGCATGGCATAGAGTTCAAAAGGAAGGTCGAGAACGAGTGGAAAATCAGGAACACGATTGCCGTCCACGAACCAGCCACTACGGACACACTCATTGGCGCGGTCCGAGACACTCTTGAAGAAGATCATCGGATGACTGTATCCGAAATTGCAGAAAAGGTCGGAATAAGTTATGGGAGCTGTCAAGCGATCAACAAAAACGAACTAGAGTTCCGTAAACTGTGTGCCATGTGGGTCCCTCGCCTCCTGTAGATCAGAAGTTGAGACGTTTGGAGGTCTCTCAGAGGCTTTTAGCAAGGTCTCTGGAATATGATGCATTTTTAAGTTAGATTGTCACCTGCCACAAAAAGTGAGTCCACCACTACACGCCCGAGTCCAAACAAGCCAGTAGAGTGTGGCGGAGGAAGGCTGTGACAGCCTCAGTAAAAGCCAAGACTCGACTATCAGCTGACAAGGCCCTTTCAATAGTTTTTTTTTCGGCCGGCGAGGTATATTGCTCATTGACTTTTTACATGAGCGACGAACACTCAATGCTGTTTATTACTGCGAGCTATTGAACCAGGTGAAGGCTGCATATCATCGCAAAAGACGAAACCAACCGATTCGAGGGGCAATCTTCCTTCACGACAACGCCAGGTCCCATACTGCAGCTCTAACGGTCGAAAAACTAAAAGAAACGCACTGGATTCCACTTGAACATCCTCCCTACAGCCCGGACTTATCGCCCTGCGATTTTCATTTGTTGGGACCGCTTAAAGAAGCTCTAGGAGGGCAACGATTTGAAGATGATCAGGGCGTAGAGGGATTCATGACGCAACCAGCTTCACTCTACGATACTGGATAAAAAACTTTCTTTCTCGCTGGGAAAAATGTATTTGTAAAGCAGGAGACTATGTAAAAAAATAAAATATATATATTTGCCCTTTGTATTTCAATTAATAATTTTTTTTTTAAATAAAGTCCCGTTTATATTTGATCCTCCCTCGTATTTCAGTACCTTGCTACAGAAAACAATTCACATCTTGCGCTCTTATTCTAACACCTTTTATAATAAAATTTACTACGAGAGTAGTAAAAGGTACTAGAGCACCTTAGAGATACTAGATTGTATTCTTAAAAATTACAATATTTTTATGTTATACCGCGAAAAAAATTTTTTTTAATCAATGACAAATAAATTTGCGAGTGACATTATAATGTTGTAATGATAGATCATAATCTTGAATTGTCACACATTGGACACTATGTTATAAGTGTCCCACGTTCAGCGCCATTTCAGATACTTCATACTCGACACCACGCAAATAAGAGAGGCAAACTGCCCTTATATCGTGTTCTCCTCATTCATTTCCAACAAACTTACCCGATAATCGACATTTTAGCTCGAATGTGCTTACCTGAAAAAGAAAAAAATACCATTAATATTGTATTTATTCACAACTAGAATATTTTATACAGGATATCTCTGAGAGGTGTGGGTATATCTAGGCTATACCCACAGGATACACCCAAAGCTGTATATCTAGGATATACAGCTTTGACTCTACTGAAAATATGTATCGATGATCAATCTTAAAAATGTTGCCATACGAGGTGCCGGAAACACCTCGTATATAATGTGATTGATTGTAGGCGGTCATATCAATTGTAAAGGGTGGTCCAACCATAATGCACGATGTTAATTGTGAGTCACACCTTAACGTCAAGTTTTTTGCTCAACTTAATTTGACATTTCTTAGTTTCAGTGTTTGACAAATTCAACCGTGGAGAGGTACACAATTGAGCAGCGCGTTAAAATTATTGAAACCTTTTACGAAAATGGGCGTTCAAATCAAAATGCATTTCGTGCACTTCGTGACTTCTTTGGTCAGCATAATCGACCAAATGTGTCCACAATCGGAAGAATTGTGCGCAAATTTCAGAAAACCGGGTCTGTAGGAAATGTGAAAACACCTGTGCATGCTCGCCCAGTTCGTTCTGCGGAAAACATTGCTGTTGTTCGCGAGAGTGTAGCAGAAGAGCCGTCAACCTAGACTCGTCGTCGTGCCCAACAATTGTGGCCAGAAATTGAGGATATGGACCTGGACGATATGGTGGTTCCAACAGGATGGTGCCATTTGCCACACAGCCAACGAAACAATGGCACTTTTGCGCGAGAAATTCAATGGCCGTGATATCTCACGTCGTGGCGATGTTAATTGGCCGCCACGATCATGTGATTTGACACCGTTGAACATCACTGATGCGAATTTTGAATAAAGATTTGAATTTACATGCTTACAAGGTTCAATTGACTCAAGAGCTGAAGCTTACTGACCATTTCAAGCGTCGTCAATACGCCGAATGGTTGGTTGAACAGACGGAAGTGAATGGTGACTTTACAAAGAAAATCATCTTCAGCGACGAGGCACACTTTCACCTCAGTGGATTCGTTAACAAGCAGAATTGCCGCATTTGGGCAAATGAGAATCCACGAGTGATTGTTGAAAAGCCAACGCATCCACAAAGAGTGACTGTTTGGTGCGCTTTATGGGCTGGCGGCGTCATCGGGCCGTACTTCTTCGAAAATGAGGTCGGCCAAGCAGTTACCGTGAATGGTATTCGCTATCGCGAGATGATAACGGACTTCTTGTGGCCAGAAATTGAGGATATGGACCTGGACGATATGGTGGTTCCAACAGGATGGTGCCATTTGCCACACAGCCAACGAAACAATGGCACTTTTGCGCGAGAAATTCAATGGCCGTGATATCTCACGTCGTGGCGATGTTAATTGGCCGCCACGATCATGTGATTTGACGCCGTTGGACTTCTTTCTTTGGGGATATTTAAAAGAAAAAGTGTACGTCAATAAGGCAAGAACAATTCAAGAGCTAAAGGACGAGATAATTCGGCACATTAACGACATTGAACCTCAATTATGTCTCAGAGTCACTGAAAATATGGACCATCGGATAGAGGTATGACACCGAAGCCGTGGCGAGCATTTGGCCGATATTTTGTGTCACACATAATTGTCATAGATCCTTCTATCATAATGGAAAATATTAAGGTAATTAATTATCTGAAAACTTTTTGCTTTATTTACAATTAACATCGTGCGTTTTGGTTGGACCACCCTTTATATGTAACTGAAATTGAACCAAAGCATCATACACCAACTATAATGCAATAAAGTGTCATTATTTTTAAGAAAAATCGCGTATATGTCTGAAGTAAACTGGGGTAAATAAATGGTCTAGCCTAAAATATAATCGTTCGACCGCAAACTCGAGGAGTCGTTTGTGAGTGAAAGATTTTGAACGGATTACATAACGAATATTAAGAAAGTTTGGCGTTCGATTATTTGTTTTATTTTTAAATGCATATTTAACTTTGTTAAAAAGTGTATCCGGTGCATTCTTTTGCTTTCTCTTTGCTCGTGGACGTTTGTTTGATCTTAATTGGCTGTTCGGCTTAACTAATAGTACAAAACGCGCAGCGCTATAGAAAAGGAAAGGTTTAACTTTAGAATACGGCCAGACTATCGGACGCCAGAGAGATATAAAATCATAAAATATTTAAGTTTTTATTTCGATGGGAACATATGTAGATTAATAATATCGTTTATCTTGACAGTGACTATTAATATAATATCTAATCTCGCTTTTGTATGGCTACCAGGAGCATTTGTAAATAATGATTCGTGCTTTGTCTGATTTTATTATGCCAGCAACACCTGCAGCTACGCCGCTAGATATGAATGGCATGAACACTTTTGATACGTAAACATACGGGGTGATCGAAAACTGCAACATAGGTACTAGTATTATTTTACAAATGCTTGAATAGAAAAGTTATTTTAATGCAAAAAGACAGGGCCACAATAGAATTTTGTTCGTTCAAGAGAACCAAATTTGTCTAAACTTTATTTCATCGTGTAAGACAGCAATTTGGAAATAATTAATAATATACCTATGGTTTGTGTAATGATTATTTGCGTGTGCGTCACAGGTAACAATCGTATGAATCAATCAAGTGACATATTTGAACAGTGTCTTGCCGAAAACACATTTTAGGGTAAC
This sequence comes from Rosalia funebris, assembly GCA_037954035.1. NCBI lineage: Eukaryota > Metazoa > Arthropoda > Insecta > Coleoptera > Cerambycidae > Rosalia > Rosalia funebris. The sequence goes on along the minus strand of JAZFAV010000039.1, from coordinate 18,501,075 downwards.
AGTTAGTACAATACAAATCCGTCAACCCATGACAGAGTCATGAAAAGGTTCTCCACAAAAACATTCAATGGAAGTGATATTTCCATTAAAATAAATGAAATACATTCAACAAAAATCAAAATAAATGAAATAAATTTCGCCAATGAATCAAATTATACAATAAAGCTAAGACGTGACTTCATAATTGCATTTTGTTCGGCAAATTATTAACTGTCTATGCCGTACGTAGTTGATTGAAACATATGTCGCTAGGCATAACGTGCTGCTAATTGTGGCATATTAGTAACAGTTGCGAGTGGTGTAGCATGTGATCCGTGCCTCGTCACTGAATTGATACACGCGCAAAGATCCATTATACAAACTGTACGTGAAACATTCGAATTCAACATTATTATTACAAAAAACTGCGCCCATTTTCCAGAAGCCACACCTTCGCCTCACTTATATAGACGTCATATCGACATAATGGCATTATCGATAAACACAGCCACGTCCTCTTTGACCTATAATTCCCTGTGTTAATTGAACTTATTGCAAAACGCTTCCCATTCAAGGTCGACGTGAGGACACGCCGATTAGCTATAATTATATCTATATTCGCATGTTTTAACAAAAACTGGATTTGCCGAAAGTGGGCGGATGTGTTGTAGTAACATCGCATCGGCAGAGGACGCATTGCCAGAAACCATTTTACATTTTTTATGATACCAATTTACTGTTTCCCATTGAGCTGTTCGACATTGGCCGCCTTATACGCACTTTTTTATTAGTAAATATATGACAAGGTACATCGTTACAGGCCACAAACCCACCTGATTTTTTTTAATGGGAATCTAACTGTTAAAACGCGTTTTGCGCGGACTACTTGTGACTTGGTTCTAGTGATTTTCTACGAAATCATCAAATGCCAAAGATTACTTTGTACCAACCAGTCTTCAAATAGCATACGAGGGGCGTCCGAAAAAAAACGAGAATTATTTTCTGCAGGCAAGAGGGCTAGCAGTGCTGCCTTTTCCCGCTAAGTACGATTATTAGACACTCACTTGGTCAAGTATCGTTGATGTGAAACCATCGCAGCGGACTGTGATTTTTTCTTAAGCCCATCACAACACTTTTATGGTGATTTTGCTATAGCAAATCTTAATGACCCCCACGCGCCAACATCAAATTCTCCTCTCTGTTAAATAAAACAATGGGAGACTCTACAGTTTCAATGCTTCGGGAAGCTTATGGGAAAGAAGCCCAAGCCATACAAGAATTTACGAGCGGTTTGCCCGCTTCAGAAGTGGTCAAAAGTCATGTGGATGAACCTCATCCGGATCGCCTCTCAACGTCCAGAAGAGGCGAAAAGGTTCAAAAAGTGAGTGATGTTCCATCACGTTTGATCGTTGCAGAACAATCTTCGAATTCATGCCAAATAATCCTAATTGAAGATTTGAACATGAGAAGCGTCGCGGAAAAATTTATTCCACCAGCACGAATGCTTTCCGATGTTCAGAAAAAGGATCGCCTGAGCGTGCGAGAAATTGAAAAAACAGGAATAGACTGACCCTGATTTTTTGTCACAAGTCATCATGGGAAATGAGTTTTGGTGTTAGGGCTATGACCCCGAAACAAAACAGCGTTCCAGCCAGTGTAAGACATCATCACCTTCATCGCCCACGACAAAAAAAAAAACAAAAAATGGAAACAGTCCATGATGGTTGGTTTTTTCGACATCAAAGGAGTCATTCATTTTGAATTTGTTCCTCGGAGCACCACAGTAAACCAAAATTACTACCTTGAAGGGTTAAAGCCATTGCGTGAGGCAATGAGGAAAAAGTGACCTCAATTGGAGATCTAGGGACCGGTTTCTTCATCATGACAACGTGCCAGCCCACACAGCGTTGAAAATCAACCAGCTCTTGACAAAAAAAAAAGAACACCTCCCCCCATACTCACCCGACTCAACCCCTTACGACGTTATCTTATTCCCCAATAATGAAGAAAAACTTAAAGGCAAATCGTTTTCAGGGCGTAGAAGAGGTTAAGAAAAAATCGCTGGCGGCACTTCACAACATAATTCTTACTGCAAAGATGTTTATAACTAACCCCACTTTTGATCTCTCTTTATGTCGTCGTTGGTGGCTCTAATTCGGTGGCTTTTCGTGGTTTGACGTGATTGTTATCTTTCAGATTCTGTCATGATCTTTCGTCTGTAATCGCATCGTTCTGAAATGCATGGTGATGCGGTTGTCTTAGGAAAGGTTCTAGAGTATTTGTTCCATACTGTTCACCATTTTTGGTATAGTAAAAAAATTGTACAGCAAGATACAATCAAACCTAGGATGTACACTTGATGATCTTAAAATGTGAGGATTCTCTACAGATCGGGTACGATAGTTTTGTAAATTTACACAACGTCATCAATAGGACACTTTGTCGAAGAAGGTCATAATTTTTATTAAACGATCAAGTTATTTTGAGTCAGTTTCTTTATTAACTTACCACACAGTTGACAGTCAATGGAAGTTAGCCTGAGTACCTTGAAAGTGTATTTTCTGTGTGACGTCTCCCTTAACCTTCTGTTGGGCGCAGTATGAATTCAAACACATTCGGGCGCAATGCATCTGGGAGATCCCATAATCAAATCTTACACAAAATAGATTTTAATGAGGTTGAGACTTAATTAAACGTTGATTTTAATTAATACAATACAATAATAAATATTTCACACTAGTTGTTAATCGTAATAATTAAATGTACACAAAAAATCATTTAATGTTGTAAAAAAATACATTTGGAAGATTTTTATAGGAGAACCAGCTATTGACAAGTATTTTTCTTAACATAAATTAGTATTGTACAATATTTTAAATACAGAAAAAAACACCTATTTTTTATGAAAAAATTCATAGTTATATATAAAAAAAATATTGGACGTGAATTACAAAGAAAATTTATAAGGAACTGCCTATTTTAAGTGTAAAAAAATATAATTCCTCCTCATCATTTTAGCATGTTCCAAACAAAAATAAACGTCACATTGTTTATAACGATATTTAGTATAAACTAACAAAAATATAAGTGAAAATAATTACGTAATCAGGCGCAATGCATCCGACAAATCCGAGCGGCCCATCCAAGGCCAGGGACACTAAAAAAAAATCGATACCATATCGAGAAGAGTGGTTTGAAGCTAGGAAGCTATGAGGGAGTTCGAGTCAATATTCGTAATACACACGAAAGGGCAAAGAAAAAGTGACTGTCAGATCTCACGGATCGGCTGCGCCCGACGAGGGTTTAATTTGGATGTCTCTGTAGAACTCTATCAAACGACATTTTTGTTGACACTGTCTCTTTCCAAAATTTTAAACAAAACAATTCAAGTTACTTAACTCAGTAACTCAGAGTCCTTCCCATTTACGAAAATATGACTCAATCAATGTAAGTCCTACAGAAAATAGTTATGAATTGGCAGTCCATACGCCAAACAAAAACGTACAACCCGACCATTTTTTGCCGTTATCGAGATAGTCGCTGCAAAGCCACACAGTACTAGGCGATCGAATTTCTCGAACTCGAAAAAAAAATTAATTCGCTTACAATCTGTTTTATCTTAAATTACAACTATACGGCAACGTAAAGGACGCGATAGTCGCGAATCAAGTCCAAACAAGTTGCCCGTAATTTTTTGCATCGCGTCCGAGTCGTTGACCCGTCGAGAGCTGTCAGTTAGTCGAAAACCTAACCGAGTCTATTTTTCACGCCATTGTAAACAACCGGCGAAGGTGTTGACATTAATTTAAGACCTCGTATCTTTCTCTTTGTAGTCGGACCAATAAACCCGAGAAAGATTATAGCGTACGTGTAATGGCGATCGATTTTCGGGGCCCCGTCGGACGGCAATTTAAAGCGAGCCCATGTGGGCTCGCCGAAAATTACCCGTACCCGGTGATTAATTAAAATCGTCGTGTGCAGACGAATTCAATGGGCACATCGAGATGGACTGGAAGAATGATCGATACGATTTGTGGTCGGCAACTGCGAGATTAGTATATAGATCAAATCGGTCACGGTCGATGATGTATTAGAATCAACACAATACAATGGACTTTATGGGCCAAGCCGGGTCAAGGCGGACCAATTGTCTGGACTAATTTCGTCGACAGAAACATATCTTGGTTTGGTAACTAATCTTGCAATGAGTAGCTAATGCATTTCGTGATCTATTAAGGTTAATTATATGGATTCTTCCAAATACTCTTCAATCTCTTACTACCAGAAGCCACAACATTAATTCAGGTTTGCCAAAACCTTCTGTGTAGTTTTAACCTTCCGTCCGGCCGATCTGTGAGATCCGGCAGTCACTTTTTTCATTGCCCTTTCGTGTGTATTACGAATATTAACTCGAATTCCCTCACAGTATCCTATCTCCAAACCACTCTTCTCGATATGTTGTCGATTTTCGACAACATATCGAGAAGTACTTCGATTTAGATTGATCTCGAAACTACCGAAAGATGGTGCTTGGTACGTTCTACTGCGGTAGAACGTAACGGCGTCTACAAGATGTGAGCCGCATCTGTCAAAGGTATACTCGCTTACACTTCACTGACGAGACCCAAGATAAGGTCGAAACCGGTCTGCAGTTAGCGCGAGATAGGTGACACTTTGCATCTTCCTTGTGGTTCTCGATCAATCTGAATCACTGTATTTTAGTGCTAACACTGTTAGACAAAATAAGACAAATTTCGCCATTTAATTCAGCGCTCGTCGATGGCGTATAGACAGGAGAATAGCTCTTTTGGTCTAATCTGTTTAGTCCTTATTATATAACGCATTTGCAGATGGGGTGGGGTATAATAATCTCCTTACTTCAGTAGTTTAAATTAATAATATTTTTTGGGATCTCTACACTTAGTTATTCTGGATTTTTATGGTATAATTATTCGAAATTATCACATTTGGGTGTTAAATTATTGGTTTATATTAAATATCGTTACCAACAATGTGGCGTTTATTCTTGTTTGGAACATGTTAACTTGATGAAGAGGATTTAAAATTCTTTACACTTAAAATAGGCAGTTGTTTATAACTTTTCTTTGTAATTCACGTCCAATATTTTTTTATATATATATCTTTATGACTTTTATGCATAAAAAATAGGTGGCTTATTTTCTGTATTCACAATATTCTTCAATTCTAATTTATGTGTTTTGTCCTTAAAACAGAAAAAAACTAATTTATTGTATTATAACATGAAATGAGTTCCTTTATGTAAATTTAATTATTGCGATTAAAAACTAGTGTGAAATATTTATTATTGTATGGTATTAATTAAAATAAGCGTTTAATTGAGTCTCCACCTCATTAAAATATAAATTATGTGAGATTTGACATGAGATCCCTCAGATGCATTGCGTCCGAATATGTTTGGATTCAGACTGCGCCCGACGACGGAAGGTTAAATTGAAATTGTGGTAGAGTAAATGTGGAAATATACTGGAATCGTATAAATTTATACGATTTATCCTAATTTTACCAATATATCAGACATTACCTTGATTGAATGTGGTCCATGAATTGGAAAAAGTGCGTCTTGGCTTATATCATTCTTTTGAAATTATTTCGTCAAACTTTGGGAACTTACGTGCCAAATTATCATCATCGATAATCTGTGTGTCATCAAATTCGATAAAATAAGATTAAACTTGAAGATTACCACTTTTTGACTGAAGAGGTTCTATCATTCCAATATCCTACAATGTTCTTTCATCGGAATAAGAAAACTCTTCTTTAAATAAATCATATCTGAAGGAATTCCACCTTTTGAGTCAAGAGATTCGATCATCTCCATATCCTATAATGTTTTTTCATCAGATTAAGAAAACCTTCCTTTTCAATAAATCATATCGAAACGCCATTTCAATCCATGCGCAACTCGATTGAAACATAATCAACAATGAATCAGTATTCAATCAATATTCAGAAGAGAAAAGAAATGCAGCAATATAATCTTAATTGTAGCAGGCGCAACTGAAGGCTTCTAACTTTTTGGATCATGATACATACGTAGTATCTTCCCCACACCCTCCAATGGTCTCTTCATTAGAACAAGAACACTTTTTTTTCAATAAATCATGTCCAAATGCTATTCCAAGTGATATTCTCGTTTGGCGTCTTTAATATTGGCTTCGTTGTAAAACAAGAATCTGGTACCAGTATTATTGTTATCTATTGTATTATCGTCTACGTTTTCCAATAAATCAGTATTCAGACAATATTCAGAAATGGCGTGTACATTGTCAAAAGAATTGGTACAATTTAATATTGACTAGTAGTAGACTCAATCGAAGGATTTCCACTTTTTGGGGATCATACGATATAAGTGGTCCATGGACCATTGCTATGGTCTTTCTATTAAACCCAGAAAACTTTCCTTTTCAATAAATCTTATAAAAATGTTGTTTCAAATGATTTTCTCTTTGACGCCTTTAAATACTGGTCTCATTAACCACCAGTCATTATCTACTATGGCACCAAGTATTATAATCTACATTTTTGGTTTTCAGTCAATATTCGAAAACGACCCGTTGGTGTCGAAACTTTAATAGCCATGCGCGAGCTTTAATAAAGTTGTCGCCTTTACTTCTGGCCTATCGGAACAGGTTCAAAAGACGTGTTCCCTCATAATTTCAATATCTCCGTGGAACATTCCAGAGTAATCGGCCGTGGCTTAGCACCGACCGCTCTCCGGCGATGTCGTCGCACAATAAGCTGTCATCATCACACACCGAAGAGGCCTACGAACATATGCGAATTTCAGGTTCACCTTACGTAATTAACAGTTTATCTTTAGTGTCGGAATGGAGAAACGTTGCCAGCAGAATCTCGACGTTATTCTTAGGCCCGATTCGCATTGTAATGTGAATGGAAGGAAAGACTTTCAAAGTCATCCTGCGGCATTCAGCTGTATCAGGAAAGAGTGATATGTATTATAAGGGGTCTTTACATAAGGACACTCGATTTGTAAACGTAAATAAAACAAGTTCTGTGTGAGATATTCGCTCAATTTTTTTTATTTGAAAGAATATTTTATGGCATTTAGTATGGAATATAACGTCGTTCAAATATCCGCCGCGGCTTTGCTTGGTGGCACGTATCACTCGTGTGCAGAATGTCCATCGTGGCATGCGCTGTGTGGCACGTAGCGCCGGCCTGTTGGAACCAAATGTCGTCGGTATCCATATCATCCAGTTTAGACCACCAGATCATCGATCTGTATCGCTCACCGTTGACGGTTATGACAATGCCAGTTTCGTTTTGGAAGGAGTACGGACCGATGTTTCCGCCAGAATAAAATCCGCATCAAACAGTCACTTCCTCGGGATGCATTTGGTGCTGGTGTATCTCGTGTGGATTGGTATCGTCCCAAATCCGACAATATTGCTTATTCACATACCCATTCATCCAAAAATGGGCCTCGTCGCTAAAGATGATTTTTTTGGTGAAACTGGGGTCAACTGCTCCAGAGCGCAATCGGCGAACACGGCGTTGTCTATAGTCGTTTACTGGGTCAGTTGGATTTTATACGGGTGCAGACCCAAGTCTCTACGCAAAATTCGTCAAGTGAAAGTCGCGAAAAGATCAAGTTCTTCTGAACGACGAGAAATTGACTGCCTCGGGTTTTCCCGTGCACTCTCACGCACAGCAGCGATGTTTTCAGCAGACCTTGCGTTTTGGTGACGTATGGGTATTGGCTGATTATTTATCAAACCGGTTGACTCAAATTTGGTCACTTACAAGTTGACTCGGCAGAACGGTTGTGGCGAGGAACTTTCTCGAGCGGAGCACTGATTTTGAAAATAAAATTTAATGACTTGCGCACATTGTTGGACGCTATAACCTTCTATGGTGATTCGCCTACAACTACTGAACAATTCATAACAAAGTTGACATATGTTGCTTTAACAACATGGCCGCTATAACCTAACAAATTTCAAGCGTCCCTATTGAAAGACTCTATAAGTTTACGGGTATTATTATTTTATGCAATATTGATATTACGGTTCCTTCAAATTCCTATTAACAAACGGCCTGTCGGTAATGTCTGAAATATCACTGACTTGTTTTACTACAAACCTAATATATTTTAGACTTCAAAGTTTAGAGAATCCAATCTCCTAGAGAGCCCCAATCTAAGAAACTGGTAACTAATCAAATCCCAATGATCCCATGCCTATTGATGGTCATCGACCTGACGTAAATATGACACGATTTGATATTTTCATTTTTCGTTAATGTATTGTAAAATTGCATCACGTCCAAGACACCTTGCCCTTCGTAGGACCAGTCCTTACACCAGATTATTCGTAGTATTTATCCGGAAGATCAACGTCCCTCAGCCCAAACCAAATGTGGAGCAGGTAGCACTTCCATATTCGGCTTGCGCCACTTTGCCTTCCACACACATAGCTGGGCGTTCAGCTTATGTTTTCATAGTTCGAACGGGAATGAGTTATGGAGAGTAGCCAAACTATGCCACTCGCGTGTGGCCCGATTTATGAAGTGCAGTTTTGCAAAAGGTCGTCGAATAATTAATGGATTTGTTTAAGCCGGCGCTAATGACAGATTTTATTAGGAAATGCTCCGGTTTCGCGGTACATTAAACGTAATTTATCAAGATCCGTAGTGAGAAAAGGTAGAGGCACTGCAGGTTTACGTTTGAAACCATTCGTTGGGATATTTTACGATCCGAGACCCAAGTCCAGCAAGGTTTATTTTTTCATCTTCTAAGTGTGAATGCCTCCTTGCATTTGCAAAATAACTCTTACACAACAAATATCTCAAATTGAACAGTTCTTTCTTCAAACGTTCTAAATAAACCAATTCACTCGAGTTCCAAGTTAATTCACCCGTGCCAATGATCAATGAACATGGCTATTTCCTGTCTGAAACGATTATTGAACGATTGTACTAGTCTTGAAAGTTCTAAAGAAAAGCTTTGTGTCTGGAAATAAGACAAAGTTTCATTATATGACGTAGTATCGTTTACCTTAGAAAATAGAGGGCTTAAAATCGATCCCTGCGGTAGCTTACCAGCTTAACGCGCGAGGTCTGGAGAATACAGTGGATAGGGTAAAATATCTCACTCTAGCACCAACAATTTCCTCCGGGTCTGCAGAGATGTGTGAGGTCGAGCGTTGTCATGATGGAAGACGACCTTCTTACGATTTACAAGTCCTGGGCGCTTTTCCTGCATGTCTTGGCTCAATTTTTGTAGTTGTTCGCAGTAAACGTCCGAATTTATTGTTTCGTTCCTCGGGAGTAACTCAAAATAAATGATTACTAGGAAATCCCACCAGATGGACAACAAAACTTTCATTGGAGGGAAGCCCTGCCTTTGGTGTGGATTGAGGAGGACTTTTCCGACTGACGTTGTCGTAAATAATTTACTTTTCGTCTCCAGTAACCATATTCCTCAAAAAGGGATCGCTACGTTAACGAATGCTTAACATATCGCAGATGTTGATGCGATCCATTAAATTGGTTTCGCTGAGTTCGTGAGGAATCCAAACATCGAGTCTACTGACAAACCCAAATTGTTTAAGGTGATTTTGTACACTAGATTTTGACGTCCCGATTTTTTCTGCAAGCTCACGTATGGTTTGGCGAGTATTTGCCTCAATTAATTCTCGTAAATGCTCAGGAACTACTTCCTTAGGTCGGCCTGACCTTGGGGTGTCCGCAAGGGAAAAATCGCCAGATCGAAACCTCTTGAACCACTTTTGACACTTTCGATCTTGAATAACATTTTTACCATACACAGAATACAATTTGAGGCAAGTTTCAGCGGCTCTTTTCTTTTTTTTTTTAAATAAAAAGGCATCACGTGCGTAAAATGCTCGGTTCCACTCATTTTCAATTAAGCTCACACACAACAATAATAAGACAAGTTCACGAGTATAACGGCAGTAAAGAACAGTTAAATATTAGGGTTAAATAGGGAGGAAGGCTTCAAGGCCGCAGCTGTGCGCATGACATCATAGCCCGTGACGAAAATGGTTAACTCGGAAAAACTTTTTAGGCAACCCAATAGATACAGCGGAAATTGAAAATTGCCAACATATCATGGCCAACTAGATGGGAAATCAGAACTATTGTAATATAATTTCCGCGTAATAAACAGTCGAGTGTCGCAAGGAGCTGAGAAAAACTGCATGTGCAATTGCAGTAAAGCGATTTTTAATGACGCCGCCGCCGCCTCTGACGCAAATGTCTACAAGCGTACGCATTCTTCATTTCTTTCCGTTTTTATCGCCGCTTAAAGTTCGAGGTAAAAGCCATAAAATAGAGGAAACATTAACGCATTACTGCACAATAACAATAAATTAACAATTTTCGCGGTTAGCGGCACACACTGTAACTGATTTTGTATTTACAAACAGACGCCCAAAAATGCTAAAAGACAACGTGGTCTCCGCCCAGATGTGACATTGAATTTTTTTTTTTTGAACCATGTGCTTTTCGTCGCCGTTCTGTTTTGGTTAATAAAAATGACGTGTATATTTGCGGACGACAAAAAAGGGATATTCACAGACGGCGTCGTATAAATAAATGTGTTATGTAATCAAATCGGTAAATTAAACACATCAGTGGATACCAAAAAAAAGTTGATTGATGTTTCGAATGAATGAAATTAGTTATATAAATAAGAGTCAGCTAAATATCACCGATGCGTTCTTCGTAATTTCCTATCTAAATTACATTGGAATTTGAAAAATTATCCAAACTATAGAAATTAACAGACGCCTAATACCTATTCTACAATTATATTTTTTTACTTAGATACTATTTTCCATGCATATATGGTATTGTACTAGGATCAAAGCAAAGATACAATTGGGTTAATAATGCATTCAGTCGCAGTAGTAGCGGCATTTTAGGACCTTTCGGCTCATAGCGCTTAACGTGTTTTTTCTTACCATAAATCCACCACAACCGAACAGTGCATCAAGGACAAAAGTTCCCTCGATCGACTCCTGAAAAAATTTGCAGTACCCTTTTACCGGTTGTGAGTAAGACCTGCCATGCTTCTACTTGACCGACTGTAACCACTTCGTTGTTTTAAATTTTGTAAACGCTTTTGCCTCTGCAATCGCGACCATAAAAGTATTTAAACTATTTGTCTTAAAAACATTAGAAGATCCACAAGGCTCATCAGTTCTGGGACCTCTATAACATACATTATCTTATGTGGATTGTATTAGACTGCAACAAGATCTCACAGAAATTACCTAAATCTAACTGTGATATTATTTAGCAATAGCTGTAAAGCTACCGCTAAATGTATCTAAATATAATGCACTACAATGGTCGATTTTACATCGATTGATAATTTACCAACGTTGAGTACCACAAAGTTCAGTTCTGGGCTCTCTACTCTTCAATAATATTCACGCCCCCTTCTAGGATCTGAAAATGGAAGGAGGGAAGACCTGTCAAGGACTACAGAACTCATTACGTCTGTGTACATCCTCCATAGAAAAATCATCCCACCTAAGCCATCAACCATATAACAAATACATTTATGACGATTATATTAGACTGCAACAAGGCTTAAAAAAAATGATAAATGATGAAAACAACACGCTACCGTTGAACATACCTAAATATAATACATCGCAATGAAAGTTATTGCATTATAAGGAAAACTGATCCACAATTTGTCAGATACCATATATGATAGGGACTGAAACTGAAACGTGACCAAGAAGTACAGAAACCCTGATTTCTTATTAAGAAATGTACGATATTTTAAAAATATTTCCACTGTTTATTTTGTTGACGTGCCTGCTATATTTCCTGATGTTTGTGGTGTTGGTGTTTCCACTATTATTTTGTTATGATTTAATACGTTTGTTATATCCAAATTGTATAAGACCGATGAGGCTTACAAAATAATTAAGAGGAACTTCAGGGATATATCCCAATAAGTAGAAACGTTAGGAGTCAATCTGGGGACATACTAATCGGAAGAGAGGAGAAAGCGGATAGATGGAAGCAGTACTTAGGAAATTTATACGAGGGTCAGGAATTAGGAGAGATATTAGAGGAAGAATCTAGCATCGATAGGGAAGATGTAGGAAAACCTATATTGAGAGAGGAATTTGATATAGCACTAAGGGGGCTAAAGAACAATAAAGCGCCAGGTGTAGATAAATACAGGCGGAAATTTTGAAATGTGCGGAACAGAAAGTAGTAAATAGGATGTTTGAACTGGTAAAATACATATACGAAACGGGCGAGATGCCGGAGGATTATAAGAGGAATATTATCGTTACTATACCGAAAAAGAGAGGAGCCGACAAATGTGAGAACTTTAGAACGATTAGCCTAACTTCCCACGCGTCAAAAATCTTAACCAGAATAGTGCAGAAGAGGATGGAAAATAGAGCGGAGGAAATACTAGGAGAAGACCAATTCGGGTTTAGGCGAAATAGAGGAACTCGCGAAGCTATTCTGGCGCTAAGAGTAATGTCAGAGAAAACAATAGAAAAAGGAAAGAACGCTTATATAGGATTTGTAGATTTAGAAAAAGCTTTTGATAATGTAAGATGGGAAAAATGTAAACGTTCGAGATACTAAAGAGCGCAGGAATGAAGTATAGAGATAGGAGAGTAGTACACAATCTATACAAAGAGCAAGCTGCTGTTATAGAAGTAGAAGGGGAAAAAAGGGAAGTAGGTATCAGGAAAGGAGTAAGACAAGGATGTACGCTAAACTAAAAATGCTGAGATTCGCGGATGATATAGCAGTATTAGCATCTAGTAAGGAGGAATTAGAATCAGCGTTGAACGAAATGGAGGCAGTGTTGACAGAGGAATACGGAATGAGAGTGAATAAAAACAAAACTAAAGTGTTAGTGTGCAGAGGGCGCGAGAGCAGAGCAAAAACGAAAGTACAAATTAATAATGAAAGATTGGAGGAAGTTAAAGACTTTACTTATTTAGGAAGTAAAATAAATTGGGATGGAAGCAGCGATAAAGACATAAAACAAAGAATAGCGCAGGGTCGAGTAGCTTTTAACAAAAAGAAAGCACTTTTATGCTCGGGGGTAATAAACTTAGAAACAAGGAAGAGATTTTTGAAAACGTATGTATGGAGCACGGCACTGGACGGTTGCGAAACCTGAACGGTAGGGGAAGCAAGTAGGAAGAAATTAGAAGCTTTTGAGATATGGTGTTACCGAAGAATGATGAAAATACCGTGGACTGATAGGGTTAGAAACGAAGAAGTATTAGAGAAAGTCGGCGAGAAAAGAAGTATGTGGAAAAACATAAAGAAGAGAAGAGATAGAATGGTGGGCCACTTGCCGAGACATGGGGGAATAGTCCGCGATATTTTGGAGGCAGAAATAGGAGTGAAGAAAGGCAGAGGTAGGCCTAAATTAGACTACTGCTCGCAAATAGTAAGGGATGTAGGTTGTAGCACAATTAGCGAAATGTGTAGGTTAGCACAAGATAGGAGAAGCTGGAGGTTAGCGTCCAACCAGTCTTAGGACTGATGACCTCATGATGATGACTAGTTTTTAATCGCTATAATTAAATTTACACAAAGAAACTCATTTAATGTTGTGAAACAATAAATTTGGAAGATTTTTATAAGAAAACCAGCTATTGACAAGTTATTTTCTGGTTTAAGGACAAAACACAAACAAATTAGTATTCAACAATATTTTAAATACAGAAAAAAAAACACTTAATTTTCATGTCAAAGTTATTTATAAAAATAATATTGGACTTGAATTACAAAGAAAAGTTTTAAGTAACTGCATATTTTAAGTGTAAAGAATTATAAATCCTCTTCATCATTTTAGCATGTTCCAAACAAAAATAAACGTCACATTTTTGGCAATGTGATTTAGTATAAACCAAGAATTTAACACCTAAATGTGGTAATTTTGAATAATATGTAATACCATAAAAAACCAGAATAAGGAAGTGTCGAGATCCCAAAAAATATTATTAAATCAAATAATAAAAGAAATCTAACAAAATACAAAGTGAAAATAATGACGTAATCAGGCGCAATGCATCTGACAGATCAGGGTGGGTCATACAAGGCCAGGGAATGCACTAAAAACAAAATCGACACCATATCGAGAAGAGTGGCTTGGAGCTAGGAAGCTATGGGGGGAGTTTGTAATATACACGAAAGGGCAAAGAAAAAAGTGACTGCCAGATCTCACAGATCAGCTGCGCCCGATTAAGGGTTAATACCTTACGTCACGGATATATGCATATACAGAATCACGGTGGGAAAGCGGCTTTTTATTAAAGCCAGCAATTTATCTGGAGCTGATATTAAATCGGTTAAAAAAGCAATCGACCAAAGCGCGAACAGATTAAGGGCACCACTACAGCCACCATTAAGAAAAGTCAACGTCTGCGACACGTCTAATTATTCTGACATCGGAATTCCGTGAATGCTATCCGCAGCCCCGTTCTTCATCCAACAGATATAAATGAGTCGCCGTAAATAGACTGATAAAAGACGTCTCTCTGTAATCATTATACAAACATGCCGTGTTTACGGATTCCCTTCGTATGTTCGAAGGGCGTGTCTGTCGTCAGGAACATCCGAACAGCTGTCGGTGGAAAAATCGTAAATAAACCGTGATATATCCCTAGCGCCGTCGTCGAGTTAACAATTAGGGGTGTCGTGGAGACAAATTTTGTAATCCCTTTCCAAGTAGTAGAAAATTCATCTTATTAACGTTGCGCGTTGGTTAGACGTACGTGTTCCCTAGCGATTTTATTTAATACCTTCTCGTTATCTTTATTATTCCCTGGGGAACGATTAGGTTTAATTGACAGTTATTTATCACATACTATCGTTAATCCGTCGTCAGTTCTCATTGTGGCATTACATTTTAAACACACTACGAAGGGGTATTGATTCTGTTGGTATAATTCTTTAAAAATATTATGGCTATAAAGTACCTCTAGACCTTTAGACTTACTACCCATTTAAATGTTTATTTAGCCTCAGAAATAGATGATAGTCCAAATATATAAAATGGTGAATAGAGCTCAGTTCATTCATTTTTAAAGCTATCAGAGATTTGTGAGTTGGTGCATTGGCCTTTGGAGACTATCCAGTGTCTCCTTGATCGAAAACTATTCGTAAGAAATTTATTTCACACCCAAATCGTCACCAAACCATTAAACCGCGTATCCATTGCAAATGAGATCTTCTGAGCAGTGGTGGCTATTCAGGTGAAGTAGGTAAAGTGCTCTTCACCAAAGAGCAAATGCAAATTAAAAATTGAGACTAGGATTTCTTTTTTTCATATTTTCGAGATATATAATCATGTCTTTAATATGTACATTCAAATAAATTTTGTTATGAAAAACCTATTATATTTTTATGTGAAGCATAATATGCCGCTGTGTTACTAAAACACCGTGTTTACATTGAAACGTTCTTTAAATCTTCAATAGTCCATACGCGCCTTATTTATAATATAAATAACTCGCAGGTGCAGAGATGAAAATCAAGTGCTCTCAAATATGCACTTTTACAGCGGGTTGCCATGGCAACTTGACGTCACGCAATAGCCTACGTCGCGTCCGTTTAGTACGTCTTCTCCCCCCACCTAGGTGAAGAGTTTCCCGAGATTTTATAGGGTATCTGCACATTGGACTTGCATCTATTTAATGTACTGAAGCGCGGTGTTTTTGAATTTGAGCTATTTATTGAAATTGCCTTGTGTTTTCATCATTTTTAGACTTGCTTTTTTGATTTTAATGTGTTGATTGACCAACTGAGTGATCGTATAATTAGTGATTTTTCAATTTCGTTAGTGACAATATTAAATGAAACAATAATTTACATTATTTATAACGAATCCAGTTAACGATATTATTTGTAATATGTTGGAAACGCCGTTCTGTCGCTGGAAAGATGAAGATAAAAGAGACGTATTACTGGAAGGAAGACCTACGACTGTTTTATCAATATTCGCCAAAAAAGAGATTAAGAAATCTGGCAAATCTTATAACGTAAATTTCAATATCTGCTTGGTTCACAAATTATAAATGGTTATGTAGCAGCCCAATGTTAAAAAAATATATTGCTGGCCCTGTTTACTATTTTCTAATAAACAATTGGTTCGGAACAGGAATGGATTTGTAGATATCTTAACGACGAGGCCATTATATAAACATACCGATTCTGCCCAGACATTCTATGTGATATCCTACAAAAGGAATCATTAGATATTAATTTTTACGTGCATCAAATAAAACAGACACGTGAAATATTGAACAAAAAGAGAAATGACGACTTTTTTAAGGCAATTTTTAATAAAGCAAGTAGAATGATGGAATTAGAAATTACAAAATGACAATACGCTGGTCTTTCTAACGAAACCCATTAGTACAACATATAAAACACCTTTTTATGAAATATTGAACCATATTTTAGTGGAAATAGACGTCAGGCTTCAGGACTGCGAAAAGTTGAAATTTGTTTGTCTCGCTGATACTGCAAAATTTGAACAATTTAGCTCGTTTCTCTTCTAATGCTTTTGAAAATTTGGAACAATTTTATGCAAATATATTTATCAAACATCAACGACTTGAAAAACGAACTTTGCCTGTTATATAGTGATGAAAGTTACAGAACTATACCGCTGCATGAACTGCTGAAAAAACGGAATGAATACAAAGACATTTTTACAGAAACTTACAAACTGTATTGTATAGTTTCATCTATTCTATCAACAAATGTGTCAGTGGAAAGAGACTTTTCGTATCTTAAACGTATAAAGACGTATTCAAGAAAAACCTTTTCCGAAGAAGAAATCTTTAGCAACTGTTTTTATCGAGAAATAATTGTTGCTAGAACTAAAGAAGGATCAGCCATTTTATGAAGATATAATAGATAACTACGCCTCACTAAAAGATCGAAGAATTGATTTGGTGTACAAAAATTAGATAGCTATAAACTTGGCTATAAGTGAGTCTTAAGAAAAATTAATCTACTTTTTTCTAACTGTTTACACATCCCAATTCTTCACCTATTTTCTAACCCGCGAGCCGCCACTGCCTGTGCGATATACTTTTTCATCTTGATGAAGTATCAAGATGAAAAAGTACATGAAGTCAAGATGTACTTTTCAAGATGAAAGTACATTGAAGCACGTTTCATCTTGCCGGATACGTCAGCAAACAAAATTGTCGAATCTGGGGCGGCGAAAATCCACGCGATGTTCACGAAAAAGAAATGCATCCACAGAGAGCACTTAGACAGAGTAATTAGGCTTTGAGAATGAAGGCGGTGGCGCTATCACATGCATGTTGACGTCGTATGGTTTGTAGCAAGAAGACTAGAGAGTAAGGAGACATAGCTGCTCGAAAAATCAGTGGTGGGGGTAGGACGAAAAACGGCGCCAATATGGCAGCCTCGCGTAGAATCGCGCGGGATCTGCGCATGTGCGCATGCCGTTTATCCTCGTCTATCGCGGGTTTTCACTATTTAAATGTAGGGTTAGGGTTCTATTGTGCTCATTATGTAAACAGTAAACAATTTTCGCGTGCATTTCTTTACAATTGTTGTTTCCGAATTGTTTGATGAAAACACGCTATGAAAATTTATACAGTATTTTCAGTCCTAAATACATAGTATGTACAAAAAATAATAGTTCTGAATGCTTTTCTTTTAGAGCAAGAAATATTATTGCATTTTTTCATCTGTCAATTATAATTTTCTTTTATGTCTGCCACGAGTAGGATATCGATAATAATTTAGCTTTGTGGAAATGAAATAACATAATGAGCTTTTAGTCTAACGAGTTTTAATCATCCACAGGAAGATTACATATTTTAACCATGGCCACAATTGATTTGTCGAACTGCGATCACTTTTGCATGGAGAAATGAAGAAGTGTTCGATTTCGGAAGGAAATATTTTGTTTGAAATTTTACAAAGCAACAGACACTCCATTGAATTGTCAAGCGAAAAATGGTATGCTGAGTCTGGTTTGGACACCAATTTAAACATATGCATTTATAAGAAGTTGAATGTGCATGTGTATTTACACAGTGAATATTTGGAATGGATGGAATGGGATGTACTGAAGTCTGTACAAGATATTTCAAACATCCAAGAAGTAACTGATAGTTTTCCTGTGAAATTAGCTTGTGAGCTATTATTGTATGAAATGTGAAGTTGTTTTTAAACAATTACTAATCAATTGTATATATTCGGTTAATTTAAAATTTGCGATTTTGTGGTAATAACATTACATATTTACCGACCTTTTTATATGTATGCTTCAGTAAAAACAAAGCATTCAATAAGAGTACAATTTATTCAAATCAGTGTACTATGAAGGCAATACAGTGTGTGATGTAAAATCAATTAATTTTTCAGAATTAACGTTAGTAATTAGACATAAATTGAAGGGTACAGGAATAAAACAAGAAATGTCACAAAACTATTTATTCAAGAAAATTGAAATTATAAGTTGCATTCTAATGTAAGCGAAGAAATAACATTGCAATGAAAAGAACTAAACTACCTAACTAACTTTAACTAACTAACTGTAGTTAAACTTTTTCAATTTAACTAAAAGGCCATAATAATAATATAAAATAAATAATATAGGATGTTACCTCTTACTAAAAAACTATGATAACCAAAAATCTTATTACGGAAACGTTCTGTGGGAAGTTCAAATTCATTATCGTTAAGTGAAGGAAAATTGGTATTTTGAGTTATCTTTTTCTACTATTATAAAGTATTCTTTCCTTGAGCTGCATAATATTAAGGTAATACGGTGACGGCACCTCCAACCATTTTTCTCGTCTCTCACAGTCCTTAAACGAAATTGAGTTGTAAATTACTATTTGACAATTTACTTCTACATTACACTGCACTTTTACTATTTACTACAAAGTAAGCGTTACTATCGGTGTATACAAACATTACAATACTTGTTTATCGAAAGACTTATCTCAGGAACTTAAAAAATTGTTCGTTTATTTATGACACAATCAGGGCTTTTGCTGGAAAAATTCGTAACGCAACAATATCTCAACGCTTTTGACATATTTAACGAAAAAACTGGAAACGCTCAAAACTTTCAAAACACAGTAAACAAAAATAAACATAACCTCGCTCGGTTCTACGCAAGGACCGCCATGGGTGCGGACGTTTTCCGTCCTACCCCCACCACTCGAGTTATTTCTCCTGTTCTCTAGTCTTCTTGGTTTGTAGATGACAGTCGTTAAATATTGACGCCCTATCTTTGAAAGAACACAAATGGCGCGCAATTCAAACCCTATAGTTTCAACTGGAACACCCTATACTTCTTTGCGACTAAATACTCAATTATATATCTAAATAACTATTTCTAGTCTACTCGACTGTGAAATTTTCTCCACTATTCACCCCACATGCTATATTATTAGGGTGGCGTGACGCCACCCTAATAATATAGCGCCACTGGCGTCCCGTACGCCACTGCATAACACCGCAGCGCCATCTCTAGACTAGAATTCCATTTTGTTACATAATACGAGATACGATACCTACAGTGCGTCTAACACCTTTCGATTAACGATAACGACCGCTTAAATATGTCTATTAGGGCGACACCTAAAGCATTGTCTCACGGAAACCGTTATCGTATTGTAATAATTATTCGGCTATAATTCAATTTTGATAGCTTTATATGTCTATTACGTATTCAACGTGTTGGCGGGACAAACAAATCGAACGGGTACACATAATTTACATTAAGTACCAGAAATGTAATGGAATTGGTGATTGAAAATTCACTTCGTATATCGTTTGGGAACTAGGAGCGGCGTTAAACCGGTGGCACATAGCAGATAAGTTCGGTCTGTTCAACAAGAACGTGTCCGGCATAATGGTGTAAAACCAGATAGGTGCGTTCCACTCCGTGGTCGCTTATTAAATGCGTGTCGCTTACGCAAAACGTTTGCAGTCATGTTCCTTTGTGTGGGTACGAAAGGACCAAAAATATCGCAAAATCCCTTCAAATTTGAAGGGATTTAATAAATTAAAAATTGTTGACTGCATAAGTATCCCAAGGGGCAAACGATGATTGAAAGATGACTCCTGAA
The DNA here is from genome assembly GCA_037954035.1 of Rosalia funebris. Lineage (NCBI taxonomy): Eukaryota > Metazoa > Arthropoda > Insecta > Coleoptera > Cerambycidae > Rosalia > Rosalia funebris. The sequence goes on along the minus strand of JAZFAV010000039.1, from coordinate 18,480,934 downwards.
AAAAATCTAAAATGTGCTTGCGAGAGTGGTACCACTCTAAGCGAAGCAGGTACAATTAATGCTAAAGGCATGAAGGTGGTATTCTTAGTAAGTTACCCACATGGGCCACGATTTTCAATTACGCTCCTGCAAGAGAAAACAACTCTAAACAGTTTGTCTGCATGTTTGTTGAGGGATATCTGTTGACTTGTAAAAAAAAAAAAAGTGAGACAATTTGTAGGAAATTTTTTGCTCTCCAACTTTTTGTGATTGAACTTTTCTAAAAAAAAAAAAAAATGCATAGTTTTGCCTATAAAACAAAAATAATGCTCTAGAGTGTGTTTTTCATTTGCACAAGACTATTACAAAAAAAAAAAAAGAAAACTGTTTTCGCCCTCAATGGCAAAACCGTGCGACATTAAAAAAAAAACAAAAGAACAAAATGTGTCGAAAATTTGTATATCTACAATTTTGATCTCTTGATATTTTTCTCTACAATGCATAGTTTTGGCTCAAAATCGAAAAACAGCTCAAAAATAATTCAGCGCGCTCTAGCGGCGCAACTAGCAGAATTTCGAAAAAATGAAAAGAATAAAAATTGTGGAAAATCACAAAATCTACATTAAAGCAGGTCATGTTTTCCCAAAAATGAATAGTTTTTCAGAACAACGCAAAACACCGAGAAAACGGCCAAAAACGCGTGTATATATATATACATATATATATATATATATATATATATATATATATATATATATATATATATATATATATATATATATATATATATATATATATATATATATATATATATATAAAGGGTGGTCCCACCATAATGCACGATGTTAATTGTGAGTCACACCTTAACGTCAAGTTTTTTGTCCAACTTAATTTGACATTTCTTGTTTCAGTGTTTGACAAATTCAACCGTGGAGAGGTACACAATTGAGCAGCGCGTTAAGATTGTTGAAGGCTTTTACGAAAATGGGCGTTCAAATCAAAATGCATTTCGTGCACTTCGTGACTTTTTTGATCAGCATAATCGACCAAATGTGTCCACAATCGGGAGAATTATGCGCAAATTTCAGCAAACCGGGTCTGTAGGAAATGTGAAAACACCTGTGCATGCTCGCCCAGTTCGTTCTGCGGAAAACATTGCTGTTGTTCGCGATAGTGTAGCAGAAGAGCCGTCAACCTCGACTCGTCGTCGTGCTCAACAATTGAACATCTCACGAACATCACTGATGCGGATTTTGAATAAAGATTTGAATTTACACGCTTACAAGGTTCAATTGACTCGAGAGCTGAAGCCTACTGACCATTTCAGTAAGAAAAGTAGCGAGAAATTCAATGGCCGTGTTATCTCACGTCGTGGCGATGTTAATTGGCCGCCACGATCATGTGATTTGACACCGTTGGACTTCTTTCTTTGGGGATATTTAAAAGAAAAAGTGTACGTCAATAAGCCAAGAACAATTTAAGAGCTAAAGGATGAGATAATTCGGCACATTAACGACCTTGAACCTCAATTATGTCTCAGAGTCATTGAAAATATGGACCATCGGATAGAGGTATACCACCGTATACAAGCCGTGGCGACCATTTGGCCGATATTTTGTTTCACACATAATTCTCATAGATCCTTCTATCACAATAAAATATATTAAGATAATTCTCTGAAAACTTTTTGTTTTATTTACAATTAACATCGTGCGTTTTGGTTGGACCACCTTTTGTATATATGTCTATATCTAAAAAACAGCCCTTTTTTATCATGCGCTAGGTGAAAAATATGTTAACACAATCCTAACACAACTTTCTGTATATGTCGCTTAGCTGTAGGAAAAATTTCCCAAAATCAGTGATTTCTTGTCTAATTTGAAGGGACTAAACGTGCGCACGTATTGTGGCGTTACTCAGCGATATTTGTCCGGCATATCAAGTGTGCACAGTAAATTTTAATCAAGTCGGCTATTTATAATAGCAGGTGGGCTAAAAATAACGATTTAATAGATTCGTTAGGGCATGAATCACGCCTTTAATTCCGACGACAGTTTTAGCTCCTCAAGTGGAAAATAGGAACGCGCTTTTAAAGGCGACCGGCGCGAAACGGCCGCTGTCACTTTCGAAGGTGGCATTCGCGGCGATTCAACGCGTTTGTAGTAACTGCACTATAAACAAACAACTGCATTTTAAAAAAGCAATCACAAAAAATATTAAGATTAGTAGCAAAGCATTTATCACCATGAGCTGTACTTCGGCCGATTTGAATGTATTGTAAATTATAATCATTTGCATAAAAATTTTACAATTTAGTTTTGATCTGGCATTATTCTATTCACTAACTACAGTAAATTATGCCCGAATATCGATTTGGTGGTACGAGCCCAAGCTTATAATAGTTTGGCCAGACATAATTTTACAATTAATATATTTAAGAGTTATCCAGGAGCAGATGTAGACAGCGACCACAACTTGGTAGTCATGAAAGCTAGATTAAAGTTCAAAAATTTGAAAACCCGGAAGGATAAGAAACGTATAAATGTAGACATATTGAGGGATCAGAATATGAAAGATAAGTTCCAGGAGAAAACAGATCAATTAATAAATAAAGCGAGTAAGGACGAAATCAAGAACTCAGAAACTGAGTGGGAGGGTATCAAGAATAGTCTAGATTCCGCGGCTACGGACGTTTTAGCACACGACAAAAGGGAAGCTATGAAGCCCTGGATAACGGACGAAATCTTAAACTTAATGCAAAAGAGACGAGGCTACAAAAACAGACGAGACGAAGAAGGACTGAAAACTTATAAGTCAATAAAGTGGGAAATCATTAGAAAATGTAGAAAAGCGAAAGAACAATGGATAGAGGATAAATGCAAAGAAGTAGAAGATAAGTTGCAAGTAGGTAAGACCGATGAGGCTTACAAAATAATTAAGAGGAACTTCAGGGATATAGGAACAATAAGTAGAAACGTTAGGAGTGAATCGGGGGTCATACTGATCGGAAGAGAGGAGAAAGCGGATAGATGGAAGCAGTACTTAGGAAATTTATACGAGGGTCAGGAATTAGGAGATATATTAGAGGAAGAATCCTAGCATCGATAGGGAAGATGTAGGAAAACCTATATTGAGAGAGGAATTTGAAATAGCACTAAGGGGGCTAAAGAATAATAGAGCGCCGGGTGTAGATAAAATACAGGCGGAAATTTTGAAATATGCGGGACAGAAAGTAGTAAATAGGATGTTTGAACTGGTAAAATACATATACGAAACGGGCGAGATGCCGGAGGATTATAAGAGGAACATTATCATTACTATACCGAAAAAGAGAAGAGCCGACAAATGCGAGAACTTTGGAATGATTAGCTTAACTTCCCATGCGTCAAAAATCTTAACCAGAATAGTGCAGAAGAGCATGGAAAATAGAGCGGAGGAAATACTAGGAGAAGACCAATTCGGGTTTAGGCGAAATAGGGGAACTCGCGAAGCTATTCTGGCGCTAAGAGTAATGTTGAAGAAAACAATAGAAAAAGGAAAGAACGCTTATATAGGATTTGTAGATTTAGAAAAAGTTTTTGATAACGTAAGATGGGAAAAAATGTTCGAGATACTAAAGAGCGCGGGAATGAAGTATAGAGATAGGAGAGTAGTACACAATCTATACAAAGAGCAAACTGCTGTTATAGAAGTAGAAGGGGAAAAAAGAGAAGTAGGTATTAGGAAAGGAGTAAGACAAGGATGTACGCTATCACCACTAATTTTTAATCTGTACATCGAAGAGGCGATTAATGTGGTAAAAGATAGAGTGGATTTCGGGATTAAAGTACAGGGACAGAAACTAAAAATGGTGAGATTCGCGGATGATATAGCAGTATTAGCATCTAGTAAAGAGGAATTAGAATCAGCATTGAATGAAATGGAGGCAGTGTTGATAGAGGAATACGGAATGAGGGTGAATAAGAACAAAACTAAAGAATTAGTGTGCAGAGGGCGCGAGAGCAGAGCAAAAACGAAAGTACAAATTAATAATGAAAGATTGGAGGAAGTTAAAGACTTCACTTATTTAGGAAGTAAAATAAATTGGGATGGAAGAAGCGATAAAGACATAAAACAAAGAATAACGCAGGGTTGAGTAGCTTTTAACAAAAAGAAAGCACTTTTATGCTCGGGGGTGATAAACTTAGAAACAAGGAAGAGATTTTTGAAAACATATGTATGGAGCACGGCACTATACGGTTGCGAAACCTGGACGGTAAGGGAAGCAAGTAGGAAGAAATTAGAAGCTTTTAAGATGTGGTGTTACCGAAGAATGATGAAAATACCATGGACTGATAGGGTTAGAAACGAAGAAGTATTGGAGAAAGTCGGCGAGAAAAGGAGTATGTGGAAAAACTTAAAGAAGAGAAGAGATAGAATGGTAGGCCACTTGCTGAGACATGGGGGAATAGTCCGCGATATTTTGGAGGCAGAAATAGGAGTGAAGAAAGGCAGAGGTAGGCCTAGATTAGACTACTGCTCGCAAATAGTAAAAGATGTAGGTTGTAGCACAATTAGCGAAATGCGTAGGTTAGCACAAGATAGGAGAAGCTGGAGGTTAGCGTCCAACCAGTCTTAGGACTGATGACCTAATGATGATGATATTTAAGTAAAAATAATAACTCTCAAAACTACATTATTAAAGAAAAAATTGGTAACAGAAACAAAAAATAAACTTTTAAAGTAAATACGATGAAATATTACTACGTCATGATGTGTCAGTGATAAATTTGTTAATAAGAAAACATTAAGATTAGCGGTGCAGAATAGTTCGGTCAGTTGCTGAAATGCATAGAAGGTCAAACATTTGTAGCGTTTTAAAACAAAATAGAATCTCAGTTGTCAAAGTGAAACGGATATTATAATGTGTTTTGAACGCGTCTGCTAAAATCTTAAAAAATGGCACGTGGTGTGGCATTAAGTGACGATATGCGAAAACAGGGAACCGTCGAAACCGATCTGCAGTTAACGATATCCTGAGATAGGTGACACTTTGCATCTTCCATGTAGTTTTAGAACAATCTGAATCGCTGTATTTTAGTGCTAACTCTGTCAGACAAAATACGGCAAATTTTGTCACGTAATTCAGCGCTCGGCGTTTGGCATATAGCCAGGAGAATAGCTGTTTTGACCTAATTTGTTTAGTCCTTATTATATAAGGCATTATTGCAGATGGGCTGGAGTATAACCTCCTTATTTCTGTAGTTTGAAAATTACCCTCTGCAGAGTAAAACTTTGCATTATACAGTAATATATAATATTTCATCGTGTTTAAGTTAAAAGTTTATCCTTTGTTTCTGTTAGCAATGTTTTTCTTTAATAAAACAGTTTTGAGAGTGTCTTTTATTTAAATATGTTAGTCGTAAAATTATGCCTGGCCGAACTATTCTGAACCTAGGCTCGTATACACTGTGAAAAAGAAGTCTGGAACACCTGAAAAATCTAACAAAATAATGTTTTATTGCAAAAACGCTCGAAGGGCTCATAATGTATTTTAAATTTCCCGTCTTTTGAAATATTTTAGTTCTATGTACAGTAGCGTACGTTTATAGAGTCAAAGGGGCGCATTTTTTTAAATAAGAACCACTATTTTTGTTCGATACAGTGAAAGAACACATCTTTTTAGAATTTTTACAAATATTTTATCAAGTTGCATAAAGAATGCTTTTTATGAGCAATATTTCTTAATTTCACTTTGGCGATAGCAAGGATAAAAGTGCATTTTGCCTCGACCGGGAATCGAACCCGGCTCTTCCAATTTCCGGTTGAGTGCTCTGACCTCTGAGCTATCGAGGCACACTCATTATCCCTGCTAATACGCCAGTTTAATGCGTCACTACAGTACTCCCTCCCTAGAGACATGGTTTTGTCTCGATACAATTTAACGGAATGTGACCGCGTTCGCCATTCTTACGAACCGTTGTTCGGTAACCCCCGGGACTATAGGGCGATGAATAGGACGGGAATCGAATCCGCGAATTTGCGATGTAAGGGAGGTTGCATACACTGGAGCGAATCACATCACGTCGGGGTCACCACTTTGGCGATAGCAAGGATAAAAGTGCATTTTGCCTCGACCGGGAATCGAGCCCGGCTCTCCCAGTTTCCGGCTAGTTGCTCTGACCGCTGAGCTATCGAGGCACACTCATTATCCCTGCTAATACGCCAGTTTAATGCGTCACTACAGTACTCCCTCCCTAGAGACATGGTTTTGTCTCGATACAATTTAACGGAATGTGACCGCGTTCGCCATTCTTACGAACCGTTGTTCGGTAACCCCCGGGACTATAGGGCGATGAATAGGACGGGAATCGAATCCGCGAATTTGCGATGTAAGGGAGGTTGCATATACTGGAATGACGAATCACATCACGTCGGGGTCACCACTTTGGCGATAGCAAGGATAAAAGTGCATTTTTGCCTCGACCGGGAATCGAACCCGGCTATCCCAATTTCCGGTTGAGTGCTCTGACCGCTGAGCTATCGAGGCACACTCATTATCCCTGCTAATGCGCCAGTTTAATGCGTCACTACATTCACAATTAAAACTTTGCCTTTTTTCTCGAAACATTCTTTATGCAACTTAATAATGTATACAAAAATGTGCTCTTTCACTATATCAGACAATAAAGAAGGGTTAATATTAAAAAATCACGGGGTTCAAAGGGGGTAGTGCATGCGTACCACACGATGCTGCAACCAGATAGCATCGCATAGCCTCTCCTACCCAATTCCGACACTCACCTCCAAGCTGGTGAACCCCGGAAACCTGGGCAACCTTGTAGAAAATTGGGTAACCAATCCCAGTGGGGCACAGGGTCAGGGCTGACGAGAGCGGGAGGAGTGGCCCTCCGAAAAGAGGGTTGGGCGCAGGGCTAACAACCCTACCCCGGAAAAATTATTCCGTTGCGAAGGCTCAAAATGGAGAAACCGGACGGATATCTAGGAAACGGAAAAAATTAAAAAAGCACACCCTTTCAACCTGCAAACGCACACCACTGTATACAGAACCAAAGCATTTCTATAGACGGATTATTTAAAACATCTTTTGACCCCTTCGAGCGTTTTTGCAAAAATAAAATATTTTACGAGATCTTTCATGTGTTCCAGATTTCTATTCCGCTGTGTAATGTGACCCTGTATGCATTATAAATTTCATTGACCAAAATATGCTACAAGCAAAACTAATGTACTTACAGCGATTCAATAACAAATGTCGTGTTTTAACATTACCGATATTTTGACATTGTACATGTATGTATTTATAAAAACTCGACGATTTATAAACACCAAACATAACCTTGGCTTAAATACTAAAATCCAGGCGTATCTAAGACACACGAAATTCCTAAAAGTACGTCGTCGCAGTGTTTATGCCATATGCATATTGTAAATATACAGAGAGATTCGGCGAAACAAGCACGACATTTTCTCCACATAGAATTAATGTTTATGTTGTCATGTTGGTGTTAGATTAAAATTATATAATACTTGCAATTATTCGTATTTATATCTATATTCGTATTTATATTTTATTGTGAGCTTGGATTGAAGAAAAAACACTTTGACCGCAAACACTTTGTATGATTTTCAAGTAAACAATAAAAAATATACCAATATACTAACGCCATGACTAATCCACTACGCTTTTATAATGTGAATCATACAGATTCAACATCATTCTTTTTGATTGATTCTATGATTATGATTAATTACTTAACAACAACATATTATGTTAGTGACGTAGTTGACACGTACGCATAATACAATATACAGAGTATCTTCGTGACTGTATATTGCAAGTCGTAAGAAATATTACGATTGAATGACTAATAAAGGACGTCTTTCAATAAGGATACTCGATTTTTAAATGCAAATAAAACAAGTTGTGTGTGAGGTACTAACTCAATTTTTTTATTTCACAAAATATTTTAAGGCATTCAGTATATAATATAGCGTCCTTTAAATGTCCGTCGCGGCTTTGTTTGGTCACACGTATTCGGGAGGTCGAATTCTCGATGACTTTGTCGCATAAATCTGGCTGAATTTGGTGGATGGTGTTCGTTGTATTGACTTTGAGAGCATCAATTGTTTGCGGTTTATTCGTATACATCTGCGATTTAAGATAGCCTCAACGAAAGAAGTCTGAAGGCGTTAAATCGGATGATCTCGGTGGCCAATTCTTGTCGCCGTTGCGCGAGATAACGCGATAACCATACCCTCAAATCCCTCGTGTAGATTGTCCATCGTGACATGCGCTGTAGCACGTAGCGCAGTCCTATTAGAACCACATATGGTCGGTATCCATATCATCCAGATTAGGCCGCAAGAAGTTGCTTATCATCAATCTGTAGCGCTCGCCGTTGACGGTTATGGCAATGCCATTTTCGTCTTGGAAGAAGTAAGGACCGATGATTCCGTCAGACCAAAATCCGCACCAAACAGTGACTTTTTCGGGATATATGTGGTGCTGGTGTATCTCGTGTGGATTGGAATCGTCCCAAATCCAACAATCTTGCTTCGTCGCATATCCATTGATCCAAAAATGGGCCTCGTCGCTAAAGATAATTTTTTGACGAAATTTGGCAAACTTCCATCTGCTCCAGAGCCCAATCATCAAACACACGGCGTTGTCGATGGTCGTTTACTTTAAGTTCCTGGGTCAGCTGGATTATATACAGGTGCAGACTCAAGTTCCGACGCAAAATTCGCCAGGTTGAAGTCGCAGAAGGGCCAAGTTCTTGTGAACGACGAAAAATTGACTGCCTCGGGTTTTCCCGTACACTCTCAGGCACAGCTGCGATGTTTTCAGCAGTCTTTGCGTTTCGGTAACGTACGGGTGTTGGCGATTATTTATCAAACCGGTTGACTCGATTTAACGTCGAATAGTCGACTCGGCTGGACGGTTGTGGCGAGGATAAAAATCACGTAATCGCGGAACGTTTCTCGAACGGATTACTGATTTTGAAAATAAAATTTGATGATTTGCACACGCTGTTGAACGGTATAACCTTCCACGATGATTTGCCATACACTACTCAACAATTCACAACAAATTTAACAGATGTTGCTTGAACAACATAGCCGCTATTACCTATCAAATTTCGAGCGTCCCTATTGAAAGGCCCTATATTATGAATGCCTAGAATGTTAAGATTTTGTTTAAATAGAAACTTATCACTCAATTCCTATTTTCTGTAACCAACCTAGTTTTTTTAATATCACGTATCTAAATAAAATGACCCAATCTTCGATATCAACAACATGAAAAAATTTATCCATAAGACAAGATGTTACAAAAACATACCTTTATATGTGCATACCTTTATTTAAAAATACTTGCATCACTTTGTATAGAGTTTCCTTATCACCGTTAATTCGATGGTGCAATCAAACATTTCAGTCCCGTTTTGACGATACACGGATATTCTGAAACCAGGTAATAAAATGTGGATTATAACGAACTATTTTTTTTTTAATAATCAGCCACGATTGTATCTCGTTTTACAGTTTAGTATGTATATATATTTTGTTGATTTGTGTGGGATCACTTATAAAAATATCGATAGTTCAAGGTAAGGTTATTTTCTAATAATATCACGACTACGATTGATTAAATGCATTTTATAAAACAATGCATATATTTTGCGATTCGGAATTCAATTTTAATACTGTATCCCTCCTACTAGGTGATAAATTTGTTCCATATTCTTTTGCAGCGGATTCTTTTCAAAAACAAACAAAAAGGAAGGTTTCCGAGGTTTTCTAAATTCTGAGGTTAATAATAAAATTAAAATGCTTAATAATAAAAGGTGTAGGTATTTTTATCTAAAAGAATCGTACTACGCGAAAGCTTACTTTTCTAAAGAAGGAAATTCATTTCTTAAAGGTTCGCTAGAACAACACGCCTGATACGCTTTACGAACTGTACAGTACAACTTAGCCCTATCGCATGTCACCCGCTAATTAATCTATTTTGCACAGTGTATATATAATGTTTAAAATTTTACTGTGCGAAAACGCCTATTTATGACGCCCTTGTAGAGAGAAAAAATATAAACATGGACGATACGACGAATCGCCTGTATTTACTGATGATGCAGATGCACACTGGCAACCATAAACTACCAGTACAAATCAGTACAGACTCGTTTTTACTATTTAATTCGGTTTTGTCAGCTTGAAATAAAGGCCAACTTGACTTTCACAACAATTATAAAATAGAACTCGAGAAAGGATACTTTGTAAGGCTATTTCTGGAAAATATTACAGATACAGGCAGACCTAAATTATAGCGGTAATTTTAAGAGAAACGTTGTGCCTCGCTTGTTAATATTCGGGATTCCTCGATGGGGCCCAAATATAGGAATTGGTAATTTGTCGTAAAATTTTACGTTCGCTTTTTTTGGGCAATCGTAAGATTGTTTACGCATTTTGAAATGACGGCCATTTCATCTACTCCCTTCCAAAGACCGTTAGGGACGGCCATCCATCTACAGAAACAATTAAATTAATGTACTTGTTATGTATCCTTATGATATTTTGCAGGCGGATTATAAAATTTAATTGAATAGAACGTAGAAGGTAAACCGGAAATATGGTTCGTTATAAGAAGTTATAATAAAAAATATGCGTAAGTTGAAAACATCATTTTTCTCTTAGTCATCTAATACATTTAACTTAATGACGAAAAGCAAGTAATTGCCTAAAACGTAAAACAAAACGTACAGGGTGTTTCCCATAGACTTGCCACTTAACGAAAAACGAAAATGTTGGAATCAGAAAAACAGGATACTTCAAATGACAGATTTATAAACATGAATTTTGACAAATGGGTAGGTAAAAACGGTAACATAAGATGGCCACCACGCAGTCCAGGTCTGACTACTTTCGACTTATTTCACTGGAATTATTAAAATGGACAGGTTGATAAGGGTGCGTATTTAAACATTTTGGAACATTTTTTTAATGGTCGTCAGCAATATTCTTATACTTTTTTTAATAAAAAGGTATTAAGGAGGCAATGCGGTGACTTTCTTAGGGATGCCTGTGATGCATATTGAGATAAAATAATGTCTACTGGAGGAGTGATAAATTTTTTACAATTTTCGTCTCCAAAAATCTTGTACTTTTTCTAATACAAAATTCATAGTATGTCTGAAGAAATTATTTCAGGAAGTTTGACTTTAGTGTGACTTAGTACGGACTCTTAGGGATATATGTGGTGAATATTGAGCTAATGTGGTGCCTATTGAGGGAGTGATGATTTTTTTTTCAATTTTCGTCTCCCAAAATCTTGTACTTTTTCTAATAAACAATTTATAGCATCTCTGACGAAATTACTTCAGTGATTTTGCCTTTAGTGTAACTTAATACGGACTCCTAGGCGATGTCTGTGGTGAATATTGAGATAATGTAAGGCCTACTGAGGGATTGATAATTTTGTTTCCAACTTTCGTCTCCAAAAATTTTGTACTTTTTCTAATAAAAAATTCACAGCATCTCTGATGAAATTATTTCATCGCCTTTACTGTGCCTTTACTGTGACTTAATACGGAATCTTAGGGATGCGTGTGGCAAATATTGAGGTAATGTGATGCCTAATGGGGAGTGATGATTTTTTTTTCAATTTTCGTCTCCAAAAATATTGTACTTCTTGTAATACAAAATTCATAGCATCTCTGGCGAAATTAATTCAGGGATTTTGCCTTTAGCGTGACCTAGTACGGACTCTTAGGGATGTCTGTGGTGAATATTGAGGTAATGTAGTGCCTACTGAGGGAATGATAATTTTTTTTCAATTTTCGTCTCCAAAAATTTTGTACTTTTTCTAATACAAAATTCATAGCATCTCTGACGAAATTATTTGAGAGATTTTGTCTTCAGTGTGACTTAGTACGGACTCTTAGGGTATGTTGAGGTATGGTACTGAGGGAATGATGATTTCTTTTTCAATTTTCGTTTTTCAAAAATCTAGTACTTTTTCTAATAAAAGAATCATATCATTTCTGCCAAAATTATTTCAGGGACTTTGACTTTATGGTGACTTAGTACGGATCCTTAGGGATGTCTGGGGAAAGGGGGATCCACCCTTTGAAAAGTTGTTTTGTTATAATGGCGACTTAGTAACCGTTAACGAACATTATTATTAATAACAAATATAGCTGCGAGGCGTTGAAAGGAAAACAAACGTCACGTCACCATTGTTGTCTTTGGTTTTTCTCATAATACCACGATATTTGAGAATGCGCACGAGCTAACCGTCTGCATCCACGCACGGACGCAATCGAATTTTTCTTTACGGTCTCAATACGAACGCATTCTCTTACTTTTTCTTCTTGTCATCGTGTGCCAATATATACAGACGGAATTATAAATTCCTCTACAGAAATGAGTCGTTATTTTCGGTGTGTCACAAATCTAAGGAACGTAAATTTCGGTGGTACCCAAGAGTGAAGCGGGCTATAAATACACGTTCTCTGGACGAAAATAACGAAGATTTATGTACCGCCGGGGATCGTTTTTCATTGTATCAATGGCAGAAAATTAATCTGAGCTAGGCAGAGCACAGTCGAATTAGTGTTTAACGTATTTATTACGATATACTCGTAAGGTTTTATTTATGCTTGAATACGTTTTATTTAGATCTTTGACGTACGAAATCGCTATTAAATTTGGCCAATATAATAATTTTATTTGAACGTAGAATAACGATAAACAAGGCATTATCCAATTTTATTTACGTCAACCTTAAATTGTTTGAAAGATGCGATACTTCGTTTAGAATGTTTTAGGAAAAACCATTAAACACAAAATATTTATATTTTAGAATCGATAAACTTGTGGCTGCCCTTGAATAAAGAAAGTTTTTCAAAAGGTCCGCGGACTTCAGTGATTTCATCATAAATTTTTTTAGACAATTAAAAAACTCAGTTTTGACTTTCTTTTTATTGTTTTTCATTTTTTTCCTACAATAATGAACATTTTTTGATAAAAAATATGGATTATTGCTAAAAAACATTTTCAACCTCAAAAAATTAATAAAGTTAAAAATTCGTCCTTAAATTGATTTTTCGCAAAAACGACAAATTCAATCATTCCAACCACAAAGAAAAACATTGGAGAGCTTTGGAATTTTCAGGGTTTCTTCGGGATACTTTGGGGTTGAAAAGAAACAGTGAACATCCTTAGTCTATCCATTATTTGCAAAGTTATGTCAACTTAAGCGAATATCCCTAAATACGCAATTTTTCACCTATTTTTTATTCAACATGCTCGCACGGATTGTTTTTATCAAAAACCAAATTTGTAACGAATACTTTGAAGTTTTTAAAACCTTACTTGAATTTTCAGTACGATCATTATTTCCCAAGTAATTAGTTACCAAAGTCAGAACTGACTTTTTTGCTGTTAACGACGATAACTCAGCGAAAAACAAAATATTTAAAAAAATATCCCAAATAAAGTTTTCCCAGACAAAATTTTCCCTCAAAATAATTTTCTTACAGATTAAAATTTATTATCCTGTGGCATTCTGACAGGTGGATTTTGCAAATAATAAAACTTACGTTCATTGCAGGCATGAGTCGTTCTCAAGGTTCTTACCTGAAAAAGAAAAGAAAAATATATTAATGTAAAGTACCAAATAAATTTAAAGTACCAAAAATTTATTAAAAATCCAATGACACCATAGGTTTCAAAATAATATTCAATGCTATATTAAAAACTGTACCATAAAATACTACTTGTTCATGGTTTTCGTGTCAGATTTCGGAAAATGTTTCTTTGTAAATTTTTTTGTAACTATCGCAACTTCTACTACATAGAGAGTAATCGGAAACAAAAAAAAATCAATGATAATCCAGACATCAAGATGTTTCAATAAATATGTTTTCACTTTGCCTACTTGTAGTATACACTAGGCCCAAAAATTAAGGAACGTACAAGAAATTCTAAATTTTTAGGTGATTTTTAAGGGGCTGTAACTTGCAGAAAAATAATCACGGAGCAATTTAAAATAAACAGTTTTAAAACCTTAAAACGGACTTTTCCGTACACAGCCGATAACATCTCTATCTCGAATTGAGTAGCCGAGAAAAAATAAACCAACACATAAATGCAGAATGTTATTTATGCGACAGTTTTTTTTCAATTTTTCTTAAATAGTCGACCATCGTGCAATCTCATGACCCATGGACAAAGTGGGGTGTGTCCTATCCACCTCAAAATCAATAGATGTGGTCTGGTAGATGTCCCTATACAGAATCAGTCGAAAGCCGATCGATCCGACATGATTTAATTGAGAGATCGTGCTAACAAAAACAATTTCTCAAATAGTCCACCATTGTATTTTCTTGTCGTCTGGGAGACGTCCCCGATCAGAATCAGTCAAAACCCGATCGATCCAACGCCATTTAGTTGAGTTATCGTGCTAACAAAAACATTTCTCAAACAGTCCACCATCGTGCTTTCTCATGGTCCATGGACAGGGTGGGGTGTATCCTATCCACCTCGAAATCAATAGGTGTCGTCTAGTAGATGTCTCTAATCAGAATCAGTCGAAACCCGATCGATCCGACACGATTTAATTGAGTGATCGTCCTAAATAGTCCACCAATTCTCAAATAGTCCACCATCGTGCTTTCTCATGACCCGTATACATGGTAGAGTGTGTTCTATCCACCTCAAAATCAATAGGTGTCGTCTGGGAGACGTCCCCAATCACTGAAATGACTGAAAACAATTTCATTGAAGTCTGGACCTCTTGAAAGGCAAGCAAAAATTTGGAATTTTTTTGGTTTTCTACGATACGATTACTCAATAACTACTGATGGTAAAACATTTTGAAACTCAAGATCTGAAATACTTGGAACTTCAATTTGCTTTTTTTAAATTGCTCTGTAACTATTTTTCTCCAAGGTAGATCCCTTTGAAAATCACCTAAGAATTTAAGATTGCTTACATCCCTTAATATTTGTGGCTAGTGTATGCTAGCTCTGTGACGTCTTCCCCATTCTTGTATATAGCTAATTAGTGCTTTTTAACACAACTTGAGAGGTATCACTTCCCACTTGCTTACTGTTTTTTATTTTTCATAGGTTTTTTCGAAAAACCTATGAATCCAGAATTATATCAGTTAGTATCATATTATCTCGTGCATAGATCCAAATACGTTTATAAAATAACTAACAATACAAAAACAATCTTGTGTTTTCACATTTCACACAAATATTCTAAAGTAGTGAACCTAATAGAGAATAATCGTATAGAATTTTCAAGTATAGACATAAGAAACTACACCTAAACCTATTTCAAGATTATCATACATTAAAAATCAACTCTAAGCAGGTTTTAAAGGCGGTATTAAGACACCCTGTATATCATATTATTACGAAATTGTCGCATTTCTTAGCACCTCGCTAGCAAAAGTGTGGGCCAGGACCAACGTGGGACGAACGAATTTTTTTTTTTCGCTTAAAATGCTGTAATGTCTACGCCTACCTCTAGTGGAACGGTGCACTGATATACAACGTATATGTAAATAACACAGCCAAATATATATATCATGCATTTTATATCAATGCACGTTGAATAATAATCAGGCGAAAGAATGCAATCGTAATACCAGCTGTCCATATAAGAAATTTATCGGAAATGTTTATATTGTTTCGTATTCAATAATGTTTAAGTAGTATTTCTGTTGACGCAACACGTTTACGTTCAAATTATTATGCCAGTCTTTTTTATTGGTTCCCAAATATATAGGGTCTCTCAATAAGGACACTCGATTTTTAAACGTAAATAAAACAAGCTGTGTGTGAGATATACACTCAATTTTTTTTTTTTTTGTTATTTGAAAGAATATTTTATGGCATTAAGTATGGAATATAACGTCCTTCAAATGCAAACCATGGGATGTTTAGTATCGGTCTTAATCTCGACTGAAATCTCTGTATTATTTCAATACTAGATGATGAAGATGAGGAGGCTGTTAAACATAATTCAATCTCATATGTCTATATGGGCTTAATTATGATCTTTTATATCAGGAGTTTGTTTATGATTGAAAGTTCAAATCTTCAACTCAGCATCTAGTACAGTTAACTTAACCTAATGCCAAGTGGTTAGTTTCTTTTTGTATATGTGTTTTTCCAAGTCAGTCTTTTGTCAGGATACATTCCAAGATAGTACACCACCTCTTCCATTTCCTTGACCTTTCACAAGCGTCATGTGAATACTAGATGCACAGATTTGTCTTTATTAATTTTGATTTTCCATTTGTTTATCCATTTTTGTACGCTGTCTAGATTTTCCTGCTAGATTTCAGAAGCCGTAGTTGCACTTTTGCTGGATGCTATTATTGCCGTATCATCAACAGAAGTGGCTATTACGCCAGGAGTGGTAGGTAAATCTGCTGTATGCAGTAGGTAAAGGGTTGCACCCAAAATGATCCCTTGTGGTAGCCCAGCTCGTATGAGTTGAAAATCAGTATATTCGTTTACAAATTTTACTCTGAAGGTTCTGTTTTCCAGATAAGAATTTAGTATTAGATAATAATTGATAGGAAGTTTCCGCATTTTAACTTATATAGTAGACCTGCAACCAAAAGTAAAGTGTTAGTGTGCAGAAGGCGAGAGAGCAGAGCAAAAACGAAAGTACAAATTAATAATGAAAGATTGGAGGAAGTTAAAGACTTCACTTATTTAGGAAGTAAAATAAATTGGGATGGAAGAAGCGATAAAGATATAAATCAAAGAATAGCGCAGGGTCGAGTAGCTTTTAACAAAAAGAAAGCACTTTTATGCTCGGGGGTAATAAACTTAGAAATAAGGTTAGAAACGAAGAAGTATTAGAGAAAGTCGGCGAGAAAAGAAGTATGTGGAAAACATAAAGAAGAGAAGAGATAGAATGGTAGGCCACTTGCTGAGACATGGGGGAATAGTCCGCGATATTTTGGAGGCAGAAATAGGAGTGAAGAAAGGCAGAGGTAGGCCTAGATTAGACTACTGCTCGCAAATAGTAAGGGATGTGGGTTGTAGCACAATTAGCGAAATGCGTAGGTTAGCACAAGATAGGAGAAGCTGGAGGTTAGCGTCCAACCAGTCTTAGGACTGATGACCTCATGATGATGAGTAGACCTGCGTGCCAGACCTTGTCGAAGGCTTGTCCGACATCCAGGAAAACTGCTGAGCAGTACCTTTTATATTCCATGTCCTCTGTTGACCATTCTATGTACTTGTTGTATTGTCGAGTGTTTCTATCGGAATCCGAACTGGTGTGTTGGAACAGCGTACGAATATTGAAGATAAGTGTGAGTTTGTTTAGTAATAGGTTTTCAGAAATTTCAGAGACTATTGGTAGAAGGCTAATGGGTCGGTAGGATTTTATTTATTCCGGGCTTTTTCCTGGCTTAACTATAAGAGTGATTTGAGCTACTTTCCATTGTGGTACGTAGTAGGTAATGCTACTGCATTGAACAATTATGTTAGGAATAATAATCTGTGTGGCAGTTCTTGTGGAATTTTACCTGTAATGAAGTCACATTCGGGTGTTTTTTTAGGATTTGTATTTTTGATGACATTTCTACCTTTTGGTAAACTATATATTTGGTAATTCGAATTGGTACGGTACAGTCCTATAGTACAGAAGTTATGTAACTTTCATCATCAGGGATATTTTTGTTTCGTTTTTTGTAAAGACACCTTTACACCAATAAATTTGCTTTTTCTTTGGGGGTGTTCGCCCAATCTTCTTCAATTATTCGTATGGGAGGTATTGTGGTTTGTGATTGGCGTTTTAGTTTTTTTGTGACTTTCTACAGTAAATATTCCATCCTCTCGGTTCTCGCATCTAGATTTCGCAGGTATTCCTGAATCTTTAATTTTTTTCAGTTCATATTAATTTTCATATAAAAAGGGTTTTCTTCAATTTTATGTTAATTGAAATCATTGTGGTCGTATTCAACGCTGCCTGTTGGTAAAATTTTCTATTGCATTTTTTAGGTCTTCTATGGTTTTAATGGTATATTTATGTGTTTTGAGATTGGTCATTACTTGTTCCCTAAATGAGTTCCAGTCGGTTTTGCTGGTAATGCGGAATATTACATATTATAATTTGCCATATTTAAAAATGTTTTATCTCGGCGTACGTTCATACCAAAAGCGACCCGTTATTCGTACTTTTCCAGCACGACGAATAAAATAAATAACTCGCTTCTATTGAAACTGCCTACTTATCTTATTTGAATCTTTTTTTCCCCATTTCTTACGCCTCAACAGGATGACTCCGCAGTTCTCTAAAACCCCCCGTGAAAGTAATAAGACGGGCCTATAGAGATTGCGAGGGTACGCAAAAAAGGTTGCTGCGGTTTGAATTATATCCATTTATTCTTTATTCACGAAATCGATGAGACTGCTTGGCCGTCACGCGCCAATAGCGATATCGCAAGTTAATGAATAATGTGGAAGAGACAATTAGGGTTTCAGTCGTTTTAAAACTATGAGTTGTATGAAGCTTATAAGAAAATATATGTTTTGTAATAATTTGTATTAATATGCATTTAAATTTAACAACATTCTGTTCCCTTGAAACTCTCCAACGTTGGCATCATATTTCAAACTCGAACTGGTTTGAGTACTAGCTCATCAATAATAGGAAAAAGTGTGAGATTCTCTATGTCTTCTCTATGAGTGAAGCAGCATACAGATTTTAAATATTAAATAGATAAAAATCCTTCGCCGTGCTTATGCACAGCTTTTACAAATTTCTTCATTAAGCTTAACTTTGTGTACCGAAAAACAACATTTTGTGAAGCAATCAAAGGTATAATTTATTACATTTACAATTTATTACGCTATTTATCAAATAAAAAATCCCAAACGATTCTTATCTCATACCGTGGCTTGTTTTTATGGCTAGGCTCAGGTAGATTGTTCCGTTTATCGGCAAGAGAGTTTTTTATTTGGCAAATAGCGATGAAATGAATAGTACAATCGTGGACGTCTCTCCATTGGGGTCCCTCGCCTCGCACACTTCAATTTGGAACGTAACATCGACACGTCGACGAGACCACAAAAGTATATCGAACAGGGTCCACGCTAGCATCAACAACCGGAACCAAAGAGCAATGAGCGTCCTTGCGTGAGTCAGAAGGCCTTGCCGCGAACGTCCCAATCGAACCGAAACACCTGCGATCGTTCACCAGTCCGCGCCCCATCTCTGTCGGGCGTCCCGCATCGCCGCGGGCGGGACGAAGACGCGAGCAATTCATCCGCGATGCACCTCACGGCGGCGGAGATATCAACGGTGCATGAGGACGCGAACCGGCTCCGGGGTTTACGCCTGCCGGAGCCGCAACATCTGGCGGAGAGGAAGCTGGATAAATTAGAACGGCGATGATGAGATGAGAAATTATAAAACAGCGTAGAATAAAAAAGGTATACAGGATACAGAGCTCAAGGTCGCACGGCTTTCACTTCGGTTGCGCAGCGAGATTTTATTGAGTATGTGCTGAAAGTGGCACTTAGCACTGTATTTTTCATTAATTTATGGCCACGGTCGGTGCAATTAAGAATGCGGTGAAAAATTGCTTAAATGTCCTAGTTGATGAGGAAATTTAGAGTTTATAACCGAGGAACGTTAATTTTTTTTATGTTTAACTGTTACTTTCAACTGTCCATGAACGTATTCAGCAATATCAACAGAAGATGGGGATTCTGTGAAATTAGTAATATATTTTGCGTAATCTAATATCAACGGTTCTGAAAATCTTTATTTCGTATCGGGTTGTCCAGAAAGTTCGTTCGGTTTTTTCTAACGTTATAGTTATTATAAATTATTTTAATCAATAATGTACGCTCCTCTATTTTCAACAACTTTCTCCCATCTCTCAGTAAGCTTCATAATACAATTTTCATAAAATCGGATTTTTGCGGTTTTCTCGCAAAAAACGTTTTTAAATGATTTCTGACTTCCTCGTCATTGGCAAATGTTAAGTTTCGTAAACTGTTATCTATGGAACGGAATAGGTGAAAATCCGAGGGCGCGAGGTCTGGAGAATACGGTGGATGGAGTAAAATATCTCACTCTAACTCCAACAATTTCCTCCGTGTCTGCAGAGAAGTGCGAGGTCGAGCTTTGTCATGATGGAAGACGACCTTCTTACGACTTACAAGTCCTGGGCGCTTTCCTGCATGGCTTGGTTCAATTTTTATAGTTGTTCACAGTAAACGTCCGAATTTATTGTTTCGTTCTCCGGGAATAGCTCAAAATAAATGATTCTTTGAAATCCCACCAGACGGACAATAAAACTTTCCTGGAGTGAAGCCCTGCCTTTGGTGTGGAATGAGAAGATTCACCGGACTTTCACCACGGTCCTTTTCAACTGACGTTATAGTAAATGATCCACTTTTCATCTCCAGTAACCATATTTCTCAAAAAGGGATCGCTACGTTGACGAATCCTTAACATATCGCAGATGTTGAGGCGATCCATTATTGATGCCAATTGGATTCGCTGAGTTCGTGAGGAATCCAAACATCGTGTCTACTGATAAACCCAAGTTTAAGGTGATTCTGTACACTTTCTGAATTCCCGATTTTTTCTGCAAGCTCACGTATGGTTTGGCGAGGATTTGCTTGAATTAGACCTCGTAAATGCGTGGAAACGACTTCTTTAGATCGCCCTGACTTTGGCCAAGATTGAAAAAATTGACAGATCTAAATCTCTTGAACCACTCCTTGACTTGTTGGATCTTGAATAACATTTTTGTCGTACACCAGAATACAATTTGCGGCAAGTTTCAACGGCCTTTTTGCCTGTTTTTAAATAAAAAAGCATCACGTGCCTAAAATGTTCAATTTCACTCGTTTTCAATTAAGCTCACACACAACAATAATAAAACAAGTTTACGAGTATAACGGCAGTAAAGAACAGTCAAATATCGGGATTAAATAGGAAGGAAGGCTTCAAAGCTACAGCTGTGCGCATGACATCACAGGTCGTGACGTAAGTGCTTAACTCGGAAAACCAAACAAACTTTCTGGACAACCCAATAAACAAGAAAACACAAAATATTGAAAATAGACATCTCGATGGAAACTCAACTTGTGTATGCAAACTTAAACTTACAGAGATAAGAAACTGATAAAACTTCGAGAGGTGACCACGTTTCGTCAGAAGAAAAAAGGTACAAAAAAAAGTACGCAAGACATCTGGGAGTGGTCTGCTAATAAACACACCTAGTATTATTGCATCTTATATACAGTCATGTGCATGAAAATAGCAGTGCAGTATTACCAAAGTGCAGTGACCAAACTATCATATTTAATATTTATATTGACTTCTTGAAGTACTAACTCAAATAATAGTTTCCTTTAAGAGTGTCAAATATCCTAGGTTGGTAACCTAGGTTGTGTCTATTCCGCATCTCAAGGGATCCCCCTGTTTATCAGTAAAACAGTTAAAACAAAATAAGACCTGACAGACTGTGCATTAAAATAGCAGTGATATTGTACTTCTGTGTTTTGAAGCGAGAAATAGGGCTTAACAGAAATTGTGTACACTTTTTTCATATAAGTATGAAAAGTTAACACATAGTTAATTAAAAAAAATTTTTTTGTTATTTATCACTGTATTTTAGTAAATATGGGTCGAGGGTGTTTCCCTCGATCCAGTGCACTGTTTGTGCATCCAACAAAAATGTGAATGAATATTAAGCGCATTAAATGCCGAAAAAACTTTCAAGTTTGTTGAAAATGTATTGAACTGTTCTGCAAAAATTATTGCCAATGCAAAAGAAAAATTAGAAAAAGAAAAGAAAATCGGAGTCGAAAATACCGTACCAGAGGATAGACACATTGTATGTCTCGCAAAAAACAGCCCATTTATCACATCAACACAAATAAAAAATTAATTAAACCTATTCATTAGCACCTCTTCAATAAGGAGAAGATTACTAAAAGTAGATTTAAAATTAAGACGGTCCAGGAAGGTTCCACTACTAAATTGTAAACAGAGTGCTAAAAGGCTATCCTTTGAAAGAGAACATATTATGTTATTTAACCCTAACATTAATAAAACACGTACGAAGACCTCCACTACAAGCATATAATCCTAAGTACACAAGAAAAACAATAAAACATGGCCGTTGCAGTGTAATGGCTGCAAATGTTTATCTTCATATTTTACAGAATATAATGCTGCGTTTCACGGAAGAGGAAATGCCATTGTGTTGGGTCCTGCAACAAGATAAAGATCCAAAGCACAGTGTCCCTGAAGTACAAAATGGGTTAAACGAAAATAAATTACAGATTATGGTCTGGCCACCACAGTCGCCAGAATTAAACCCAATTGAAAATTTGTGGGCGGATGTAAAAAAGGCGGTTGCTTTGGTAAATCCAACAAATAAACAAGATTTGCGGAAAGGCATCGAATCAACGTATCAAGTCCATTGATATCCAGCGATGTCGAACTTTAGTGGAGTCTATGCCACGGAGTTTTACGCAGAAAAGGCCACGGATATACAGGGTTTCGAAATAGTTTCTGCCATAATATCAGTACGGCAGTGACTCTATTAAAGACCTAGAGAGAACTTAAATGGGATTACGTAAGGTAATCGCATATAAAAACTCATGTTCCTTGCGACAGTACGCTACTGGGTTGCGTCAATAAGTTGGTAGGTTCAGGATGCATACAGCTATCGCAGTTGATGATCATATTCTGTGTCCTATCGACCACTGCTTTACATTGATTTCTTTTTCACTAATCACGGCTTTTTTGCATGTGGAAAGTGGAAGTTTAAGCTAGTGTCTTATTTTCGTAGTATTTACCTAGCTAGAACAACCACATGAAAAAAAAAGTACACACTTTTAGTTATTTTCGCAACGTTATTTTTTTTGTGAAGAGAAGAAATTGCTTCCCACATTTTAAAACGCAAGCCTGAAACTGTCAGATTCAAATTGCTCGTTTTTGGTTAAAGGCTTGTATTTTTGACCTTGCCATTGTTTTAATCTGAGGTTAATTTAATCCATGTTAAGACTAGTGTTATTATTCTGACAAGATTATCTATTACAAGAACCTACTCACTATGAATGTTACCATTAGCGTAAAGGAGAAACGCAAGAATGTTAATTTTTTGTGTTGCTTAGCATCTGAGGTACTATATGTATATATAAAGTTATGCCAGAAACTATTCTGAAATCCTGTATAATTAAAAAGTTACCATACTTATACCCTGTATAGATATAGACAGTGAGCTACGTACTACTTAAAAGAATACTTCTTGCGCTGTCAAGGTCAAATGCCAATGATTTCAACTGTTACAAGTCCCACGCCGACTCTCGCCAAACAAAGCTTTTCATTCGCCAATTAACTTTAATAATAAAAAATACATTCAATTACGCGCACACCTTAAATATTAACCTTAATGTATAAAGTAAACAAAAGCCGTGTTTATATGCTTGCGATATTGTTTTTAAATCCTTCGGTGTATTTTTTCAATTCGACACGCGACCTTGGACTCGAAGAAAATTGTGAAATGTTTCCTATGAGAGATTGCGCTGATCGGTAAATCTAACTCAATGATTTTCGTTTCATCGATTAGAAATCCTTTACGGGAAAACTGACAGTTTTTCATTAAAACGGAGCTTGCTATCGTGTTCAGGAGATCGATTTATGTTACATTAAATCTGATTTGCATCGTTTTTCATACTTTCGCATTCTCTACACAATTTCCTCTTACTAGTCCATCGATTTGTTCCCGCAAAGCAACGTTTGTTCGAGAAAAAAACAGAAAGAAAAACGTATGGGCGTAAGAAGGACTAACAAATTCAATAGTGATTCCTGATTTGGTGATTTACATAATTTTTGGGACTTGCTTATTTTCTATAAACCTTCTTTACCATAGTCCATCGATTTTCTTCCGCAAAAAAACATTTCCTCTAGAAAAAAATTATGTGAATGTAAGAAGGAAGGATAAATTCGACGGTGTCTTCGGATTTACTTTTATTTGTGGCCGTATAGGGCTGGAAAACAGTATAATACTCCCAATTCGATACACTGAATCCATGGATGCCTAGATTAGTTTTGAAAATATTAGCAGAAAGCGAAATTTTGAGAAATTTGGAAGTGACGTCCTGTCATAGGGTATGAGGTTTTTTTATTTGTACTGGATTGTCTTATAGTAAAGGGTGGTCCAACCATAATGCACGATGTTAATTGTGAGTCACACCTTAACGTCAAGTTTTTTTCCCAACTTAATTTGACATTTCTTTGTTTCAGTGTTTGACAAATTCAACCATGGAGAGGTACACAATTGAGCAGCGCGTTAAGATTGTTGAAGCCTTTTACGAAAATGGGCGTTCAAATCAAAATGCATTTCGTGCACTTCATGTCTTTTTTGGTCAGCATAATCGACCAAATGTGTCCACAATCGGGAGAATTGTGCGCAAATTTCAGCAAACCGGGTCTGTGGCAAATGTGAAAACACCTGTGCATGCTCGCCCAGTTAGTTCTGCGGAAAACATTGCTGTTGTTCGCGATAGTGTAGCAGAAGAGCCCGTCAACCTCGACTCGTCGTCGTGCCCAACAATTGAACATCTCACGAACATCACTGATGCGAATTTTGAATAAAGATTTGAATTTACACGTTTACAAGATTCAATTGACTCAAGAGCTGAAGCCTACTGACCATTTCAAGCGACGTCAATACACCGAATGGTTGGTTGAACAGACGGAAGTGAATGGTGACTTTACAAAGAAAATCATCTTCAGCGACGAGGCACACTTTCACCTCAGTGGATTCGTTAACAAGCAGAATTGCCGCATTTGGGCAAATGCGAATCCACGAGTGATTGTTGAAAAGCCGATGCGTCCACAAAGAGTGACTGTTTGGTGCGGTTTATGGGCTGGCGGCGTCATCGGGCCGTACTTCTTCGAAAACGAGGTCGGCCAAGCAGTTACCGTGAATGGTGTTCGCTATCACGAGATGATAACGGACTTCTTGTGGCCAGAAATTGAGGATATGGACCTGGACGATATGTGGTTCCAACAGGATGGTGCCACTTGCGACACAGCCAACGAAACAATGGCACTTTTGCGCGAGAGATTCAATGGCCGTGTTATCTCACGTCGTGGCGATGTTAATTGGCCGCCACCGTCATGTGATTTGACACCGTTGGACTTCTTTCTTTGGGGATATTTAAAAGAAAAAGTGTACGTCAATAAGCCAAGAACAATTCAAGAGCTAAAGGACGAGATAATTCGGCACATTAACGACATTGAACCTCAATTATGTCTCAGAGTCATTGAAAATATGGACCATCGAATAGAGGTATGCCACCGAAGCCGTGACGAGCATTTGGCCGATATTCTGTTTCACACATAATTGTCATAGATCCTTCTATCATAATAAAAAATATTAAGATTCATTCTCTGAAAACTTTTTATTTTATTTACAATTAACATCGTGCGTTTTGGGTGGACCACCTATTATAAGGTAAATACAATTTTTATGATTGAAATTATTGAATTATTGGAATTGTTTCTTTAATTTCCTTAATGAAACAATAATGAAAACTTTATTCAGTCATGTGCAGAATAATGTGCTAATGCAGAATGCTGATTTATGTCACCAATATGTAAAATAAATGACTAAAAAACTATTACCTGAAACATGTTTGTATAAAACAAATAACGAAAAAGTCACAGACATTATTCCATACTTATGCCGGACCCTGTATAAAACAAACAAGAACCAACTGAAATATACTTTATTTAATTGTAAATTATACAAAACAAGTGTTACGACGGTGCTGTTCAAATTTATTAACGCGATTTATAGAAGTTGTTTGACTTGTCTTCTGACACATACCAAGAAAAATTGTCCTTGAAACGTCGGGTACCTCTGCGGCGCCAAAATAATTGTTTTTTTTTTCTGGACAGCCTTGCTCTTCGTCCTAAGTAAGAGCCAAACATACGTTGAAAAGATACCAAAGCGGAGCCTTGATCGGATGTAGGAAGTAGATGCTAAATTTGGCTTTAAAATTCGATTCAATCAACTTACCTTGAAGCTTGTGTCATATGTACATACACATACAATACAGGAGACTATTTATTTGCTGAATAACATCAAAAACCATCACCGCAAATAATTAAGAAAAATATTGGAACATAAAAGTTATTGTTTATAAGTTTACCAACATTTAAATTTTATTTGATAAGGCATTAATTTTATTGCAGTCATTGAAGCGAGAGAAAAATTCCATTCGAAACCATTTTATTAAAAGATTCTTGCTGTAATAAGTCATATTCATATGTAACAATTCTGGCAAATAAAAATTCTTAGAAAATACACATAAGTAAATTATACACAGTCATCCCATCATATTCATCGGCTCATCACTTTACTAGTAAATTTTTTATCTAGTTTAAATTATTGCAGTAAATTTCAATATTTTTTTATATGATATATATAGTATGTAATAAATGTCTATTATTTTTTGTATTTGCTTCACGTGCTGTTAACTTTTTTTTCGTGGTCAACTATTTATAAATCCTTTAAAACTTATAAGGGAAAAATATGTAAAAGAATGACGGTATCAGAATAGCCAATTTTATTTAAATAAACATTTTTTGGTCAATATTTCTGAGCCACTTCAGTGGCGTAGCCTAGCGGCGGAACTAACAGCATGAATTAATATCACCCACTTTTACTTCAAAAATGGAAAACTTCCTTAATTTATAATACCTCAAAATTATCATAATACCGATCTCTTTAAGAAAAAACACTAGTCTAGAGTTTAATTGTATCAATAAATTCGTTCTAATGAATTATTGTGTAAAATTCTCAATTCATTTTCTACAGGGTTTAATGATTTCTATATGACAGCAGAGGTTTTTTAAAGTTTTATGAAACAGAAGGAAATCATGATAATTTGCACAAGTCGTTATCATTTTATAGGGTGGTTTATCTCCCATAACCTGTTTTAGGCCACTAAAAAAATAGTTTCGTTTGTCTGCAACAATCTCATTCATATTATGGTCCAGGGTGGCGGACTGATTCCAGTATTAGGGGCGTCATTGTATTCAAGTTGCAATAGGGGGAGTGTGGTACCTTTATCTGAGCATGAGCGTGTTTGTTCTCATCTATATGTATAATCTTCCCCTATACAGTCTGAGGTTTTAGGGAAGGCTCGAGTTCTGTGTGTGCAAATCGTCAATATCATCTCAAATGGTCTACTAGACTAAAAAATGTATTTTTAATTTTACATTTGGAAGATGTCCCTTGTTAAAAGAGTTAAAGGCGTTGTTAATTTGTCATGCGTGGATTGTTCTAGAAAGATGAAGGCTGATAAGAAGAAGCTATCCAAAAATATAAATCTGTGTGTTGTATCAAAATCGATTTATAGAAAAAAATCCTTGATTTAATTTCTCGAAATTGTCACGATGATGAGTTTGACGAGTGCTCAGGGTTAGGAGAAAGCACACTTAGATGAAGTGTGTCAAGTTCATAAGATATCTTCCGCGCTTTGAATACAGTCGTTAGCTAGTATCATGCATTATGCCATCTTTTTTATTCTTAAAATTTGTCCGGCGATTCTGGTGAAATTTCATGCTATTATCATCTATCATATCAACAGTTTTTATTGACAGACCATCCCAGACGTATTCCTTAGTGCCAGTAAGATAGATGTCATCAAGGACTGCATAATGATGACTATAGGAACAAAGGAAAATCCTAGATGACCATTAAAAAATTATTTGTTATTGCCTTAAATTAAACTTCCATATTTCCTGCACATTTTAAAATAAATACCACATCTCTACCTAATCTAGAAGTATTTTATTTATTTTTTCAAAATAAATTTCAGCCATCATTGGTTGATTTCATGTACCTATGTACTTTGGTCCTGTAATGAAGACGTTAAGTTTGGGAAATAAAAATCAATGCTTATGATAAGTAGAAAGTAAAACAGTTTTATTTAGCTATAATATAATAGTGCCCTGAACTATAGGAAGGGTCTACAAGGTCTTCAGTTTCTTCGCAGTGGTCTTGAGCCTTATACTGCACTGAAACTATTGGTTTGCCCTTCGATCAACGTTTCAATCGTAAGAGAAATCATAGTTTTCTATGATGACTATGACTATGGCTTCCACTGCCAAATCAAGGGCTCGAAAAGTCACCTAGATTATTTATATTTAGTAAATTAGAAGCCGAATTGCTTTCGAAATTATTTTATCGTAAAAATGAGAAAGATTTTGAAAGTTATGTGTTCCTAAACTCCCATATTTCCCATATGGATAAAGTGTAGCTCAGTCTACCCTTAACAAATAATTAGCTATAGTGTCCTTGAGTTCCTAAGTGATAAATGATTCGTCTATTTTTACTTTTCCGCACTCCACTATACGCGGAAAAGTAATGTAATCGTGTAAAGAAAAATTGAAAAAACATTTTTTTTGGTTTTTTTTCGTTTTTCGTTTAGTGTTTCGTGTGTGTGTCGTTGTTGTCATCCTTGTCGTCGTCGTTATTTATTCTTGTTAGAACAATAACTCAACTAAATCGTGTCGGATCGATCGGGTTTTGACTATTTCTGATTTGGGGACGTCTCTCAGACGACATCTATTGATTTTGAGGTGAATAGGACACACCCCATCCTGTCCATGGGTCATGAGAAAGCACGATGGTGGACTATTTGAGAAAAATTGAAAAAAGTAAAACTGTCGCATAAAACAAATATGTATTCTACATTTATGTGTTGGTTTAATTTTTCTCGGCCACTCAATTTCGAGATAGAGATGTTCCACGTGCGGAAAAGTCCGTTTTCAGGTTTTAAAACTGTTTATTTTTCTCAGAGCATCAGTTATCGAGGTACTCTGCTCTGATGATTCCCAATAAGAATGAAATTTCGATATGGAATTTCTCGTCTCTGATGTTCCATCGGAAGCAAGTTAGAAGGAGACGTATGTTTCATACAAATACGCCTCATAACGAAAAGTATTCTAATAATGTACAAAGTTCGAAAAGTGTCTTAACACCTCAATCACCTTCAAGACAGCGATTTACAAATCTTGAAGCGTGCATCGAATGCATCCGGTTCAATGTTGCCCATTAAATTTGCCGCATCTATCTATAATTGCGATTCACAGTGACCATGCCTGCCGGGCACCATTTCTTACCTTGTAAAAAATCGTATTTTCTCGTTCCTCTAAAAGCACGAACGTCTCCAGAATCGTGTCGTACGAACGAGGAGAAAGTTAGCGTAAAAACCGTTGACCTTGCGCCTCTATCTTCTCGTATTTTTTTGTTTGGGAAAGCAATTCGGACCAATCTAGTTAACGGCGCATAGGCACGTGAGAACGTCACCATCATCTGCACCTGAAGTAACGATAAAGCAGCGATTACTGTCTGTCTGTCTACCAGCGTTGGCGTTACTATTACTATCATTATCGTATTTTATTGCTAGAAAGCTGTACAGGAGTGCGAATTTAAGGCGATTTGAAGAAATTCAACCGTTAGTAGAGATAATTGTTGTTTCGAAGGAAAATCACTGTTATCGCTATGTATGAGAAAAATCTTAATTATATAACTCCAGGCGATGACATAAGATTTATAATTCTATAGGTCTAATTCGGACTTGCAGCTTTCGACAAACGGAAATACTATTCTACAAACGTTAAAAGAGGCAGAATAGATGGTATCTAATAAAATTATGTATATTTTGTATCAATCTGTGTCATATAATTAACATACCATTTAGTTCGTAGCATTTTCTCACGTATCAAAGTTAAATTAAAAAAAAAACAGGACACTGATTCTCCTGTAGCTAATTAGCAATAACGGGAACAAAGAATGGGCAAAGAATAACGCTAAAAATGCTGCAGAATGCTTTTCACAAAATGGGGAGTTGTGTAAATTTGTGTACTGAACGAGATGGGAAATATCTCCAATATTTTACTTTAATTTGGGTTCTTTTTTGTTAAGAAAAACATTCATAATATTTATTAACTGTTTATAACAAGTTCATTAGCATTTTCTCTGTAGAATTAATAACACAATTGCGCGTTATGGATGCTAGAATGAAGTGTTTAATATGTTTTAACAACTGGTATACAGTCCGTCAAATAAATCGATTTTTTTCATGCACTTTTGATCTAATTTGTCTATCGTGCCACGTCCCGGTTAATCGTCGACATTTTTTGCCACATTCTATCACTGCACCCACTTCTGTAATAATTATGTCGACTCTTTCATGTAGTTAGCAATCGCTAATTCAGAAATTGTCGGACCTTTCGGGGAAGTGCACAGGAACGAGTGCCTCGTAGCACGACGCGTATTTGGCACTCACAGCGCTTAACGAGTTTCTCTTACAAAAGATCAACCACAACTGATTTTTATTTGACAGTGCATCAAGGACAAAAGTTCCCTCTATCGAATGAACATACGAAGAATTTAGAGCGATACCCTTTTCCTGTTGAAAGGACTGCCATAATTCTACTTGACCGACTGTAGGTAGGTTTGGTTGGTAAAGAAACACCCAGAAATAGTATCTTTTCAAAAACTTTTAAGCCTGTATATTTACATTAGAGTTAACATCCTGTTAGAGACGTATACTTTTCGATGGAATGGTCACAATTCAAAAAATTGGTATATCTGTTTTTGTTGCAAATGATAAAGCGACAACCAATTTAGGTAACGATCAATATTTTGGTATCAACTCATTAACCCAATGATTTCCTCGAAGAAAGTCGAAATTAAATTCTGCTTACTAAAACAAAACCCTCTGATTATTGTATTGGTGACATTTATGGTAAAAGTCTCAACATCTAACGATTTTTTATACAAAATCGAGGAAATATAGAATGAGGTTACTATAATTGCCTATTATGGCTTCAAGAACTGTATCCAAGTAACTTTACTTTCATGTAGGAAGTAAAATTTACGTTTGCGATTCATGATTTGTCAACCAAAGCATTTCAAATGTGAATGTTAACACTTTCGATATTTTAGGAGAAATTCGACTTCCTATCATCGTAAGTTCCCACGATGGCAGTTAGTCGAGTTTGTCGTTAGACCACCGCACGATCACCGTTACGGCTGGGTATGCATAAGATGGGAAGAAATTAACTCCCGACTGCCATCAATAAATACGGATTATTAACAATTCCGCAAATCCATATAGAATGCGGCTTATTAACAAGTAAGCCGGGTGCAATTCTCGCGCACTGTATTGCGATTAGAACATAACGCCTCGGTTTTTTTAATGAGAAATTAGAATACACTAGGCATAAAAGGTGATTTTCAAAGGGCTGTAACTTGGAGAAAAATAGTCGCAGAGCAATTTTAAAAAAAGCAAATTGAAGCTCCGAGTTTCTAGTTTTCAGATCTTGTATTTTTTTTACCATAAGCAGTTTTTGAGTAGTTATAAGAAAACTATCGGAAAACAGTTTTTCCAAATTTTTGCTTGTCTTTCAAAAGGTTCATGGACTTCAATAAATGTTTTTCAGTGATTTCATCACAAAGCTTTTTTAGATCATTTTATCCTCTTTGATTTGAGCGGTCTAAAAGCCTTATACGATGGTTTTTCCTGAGTTATCGTCGTTCAAAACAAAAAAACCGGTTTTGATTTTGGTAAATAATTACTCGGGAAATAATAATCGTACAGAAAATTCAAATAGGGTTTTAAAAACTTCAAAGTATTCAAAGTCGTAGTTATTGTTTTTTGATAAAAAAAAATTCGGTACGAGAATATTGATTGAAGATGTAAAAAATGGCGTATTTAGGAATACTCGCTTAACTTGGCATAACTTTGCAAATAATGGACAGACTAAGAATGTTTATTGTTTCTTTTCAACCTTAAAGTATCTCAATGAAGTCCTGAAAATTTCAAAGTGCTGAGATTTTTTTTTCTTTATTGTGTTTGGAATGAATTTGTCGTTTTTGTTAAAAATTAATTTATGGGTGAATTTTTCATTTTTTATTAATTTTTTGAGGTTGAAAATTATCTTTTTTTTAAGCAATGATCCATATTTTGTTATCAAGAAATGTTAATTATTGTAAAAAAAAAATTAAGAAGAAATCAAAGAAGAGCGTCGAGAAGAAATAGAGAACAGTATGTTTGAAAGAGGTCTAATTTGTGTGAAGCTGATAATATGTCATTTACATAACTTACTAACTTGCTAACGTTGTTTGAGGAAGGCAAAACATGAAGGACCCTCTAGGGCTACCAGATGCCAAAGACGCAGTACAAAGATTGTCGTCTTCGATTATTAGCTGTAAAAGGGCATTTCACGTTCATTTAAATTATTGTAAATCATTGATTTAATTATGTATGAATGTAAGTAGACCAATAACAATGCCAACAATATACCGACAAATAAGATTCTTAGGATTCTTTCTTTAGTCAACATTCTTTCCATTTACTGCTGACTATAGACGTCAGCGACGCCAATATTAATTGGCAGGCGTAACGGCCTTGATGGGTTTTGTCGGAAAGTCGAGCGAGATTACCGCTCTTTACTCGCCCATCCTGTAGAGCGGGACCGTCGTACGAAGGTAGGCCGAGCCTTGCTTCCACTTTCGCGTGTCTCTACGTGAGAGGCAAGTGCCGCCCGCAACCCAGACCCGCGCGACTGGCAGCAATTCGCTCCCCTCGACCTCCTTTGATCCTGACGTCTTTAAGTCCCGCTGGCAGGGACTTCTTCTCGGCTTTTTCTTAATCTTTGGTCGCCTCGTTTTGCCGCATCGCTTCGCCAGCGTCAGCCCCCCGGGGAGTGTCTTATCGTGGACGCCGCGACCAGCACGGCGCCCGGGAATTCGGTCGTACCAGGCGATCATCCACGAAAATGCGAACGAACTGCGTCGCTTGGATCGCCGTCAGGAGAGTTGTTACTCGGGAGGGGTTCTTCTCTATTAGAAAAGGATCCCAGGATTTGGATTCAGGTGTGTGTGAGAGGGAAGTAGTGTGTCTTTCCTGTAACAGAAAAAAGTTAAAGGTTAAAGGGCCGTAGGGCCCCCTGACCTAAAGAATGGTTAGTGGAGCAATAGGGCTCAGCTGTGGTAAAAATTTATGTTTGACCTGTAAAGGACGTCAGCGAATGCAATGGGTTAAAGAAAGGAGTTCCAATGGAAAATTGATTGGAAAGGTCCTAAATTCAATCGTGAATTTCGTGTCTCTTTGGAAATACACGACGACCGAATGAGAATGATACAGCGTGGATATAAAACACATATCTAATCTTCTGTAGAGCCGCATATATACCGTTGGGAGTTATGTATTGGGGGTGATTTCTTGTTTTGATTTTGAGTCACGATTAGTCTATATTCTAGCATTCTTCCATTTCTTAGCTAACTTCACCAAACCCTGGACCATCCTCTTCTCTTCTTATATTCTTGGCCACCACGATCCTCAGACCTCTCTCCAATTGAATATGCATGGGATATCAAGGGGTCACCTTATATCGAAAAGTTATACCTCTAGCTGGAGGTTGGAATACATTTAACATATACTCCAACTTCCGCAAATTCTCGAGACTTTCCAGAATAAATTTCAAGGTGTTTGCGATCAAGAAGGCATCATTGAATCAAGAGTTAACGAATGTGTAATCCATAGATGCGGTCTAACTTGTTATTAATTTTCCCGGTAATTCAAAAGTGATCATATTTCCTGCTAGTTCATCCATATATTCATACAATATCAACGGAATTAAACCATATTTACCGTGTGTTCCGATCCGATAGGACTTGAACCTTGACGAAGTTCTAGTGCAAACTGGAACGGGTGGGTCGGCTTGCGCGTTTTAATGATTTAAGGAGCCGTACCATAGGTTTAACCATAGTGGGGGGGTCCTTATTGAAAAACCAGACTAAGACAAGTCCCTGAAGGAGGGCAGCAGCTCTTTCAGTAGTCATAGTGGCAGAAACCGTGGGGGTTGGTATGGTGCTATGACACACACGACTGCGATGTGGAAGGCAAGAGGAAACCACCACATTATAATCCTCAGAACAGCTAGCAGAAAGCTTATCCTAAATTAATGATGGCGTCTCCTGGGACAAAAAACTCCGGAGGTAAAATAGTCCTCCGTTCGGATCTCCGGGTGAGGACTGTTCCGGGAGACGTGATCGAGTGCAATCATAATAAGAAGTGTAGCATTTCACGAGTCGGAGCGTGGAATGTCAGAAGCATGAGACAGGCAGGGAAGCTAGAAAATCTGAAGATAGAAATGGATAGGTTAGGATTAGATATAGTAGGTATAAGTGAGATGCGCTGGCCGGAAGTAGGAGATTTTTGGAGCGGTGACTATAGGGTAATACACACAGGATCGGTAAATGGAAACGCGGGAGTAGGGATCGTTATGCGGAAGAACGCAGGACAGTGTGTAGATAGCTACCTACAATACAGCGAGAGAGTAATGATGGTTAGGTTAGATTCGAAACCAGTGGAAACAGTAATAGTGCAAGTATACATGCCTACTTCTAACCACAGCGAGGAAGAGTTAGAAGCCGTTTATTCGGACATAGAGCAGGTAATAAGATTTGTGAAGGGTCATGAAAATTTAATAATAGTAGGAGATTTTAACGCAGTCGTAGGTGAGGGGAAAGAAGGAGAATTTGTAGGGCCTTATGGATTAGGAAACAGAAACGAGAGAGGTAGCAGACTGATAGAATTCTGTGAGAAGCACAAGATGGTAGTCGCGAACACATTGTTCAAGAATCACGTTAGGAGGCGGTACACATGGAAAATGCCAGGAGGGATAGACAGGTATCAGATAGACTACATTCTGGTTAGGAAGAGATTTAGAAATCAAGTAAAAGACTGTAAGAGTTATCTAGGAGCAGATGTAGACAGCGATCACAACTTGGTAGTCATGAAAGCTAGATTAAAGTTCAAAAATCTGAAAACCCGGAAGGATAAGAAACGTATAAATGTAGACATATTGAGGGATCAGAATATGAAAGATAAGTTCCAGGAGAAAACAGATCAATTAATAAATAAAACGAGTAAGGACGAAATCAAGAACGCAGAAACTGAGTGGGAGGGTATCAAGAATAGTCTAGCTTCCGCGGCTACGGACGTTTTAGGACACGATAAAAGGGAAGCTAGGAAGCCCTGGATAACGGACGAAATCTTAAACTTAATGCAAAAGAGACGAGGCTACAAAAACAGACGAGACGAAGAAGGACTGAAAACGTATAAGGCAATAAAGTGGGAAATCATTAGAAAATGTAGAAAAGCGAAAGAACAATGGATAGAGGAGAAATGCAAAGAAGTAGAAGATAAGTTGCAAGTAGGTAAGACCGATGAGGCTTACAAAATAATTAAGAGGAACTTCAGGGATGTAGGAACAATAAGTAGAAATGTTAGGAGTCAATCGGGGGACATACTGATAGGAAGAGAGGAGAAAGCGGATAGATGGAAGCAGTACTTAGGAAATTTATACGAGGGTCAGGAATTAGGAGAGATATTAGAGGAAGAATCTAGCATCGATAGGGAAGATGTAGGAAAACCTATATTGAGAGAGGAATTGGAAATAGCACTAAGGGGGCTAAAGAATAATAGAGCGCCGGGTGTAGATAAAATACAGGCGGAAATTTTGAAATGTGCGGGACAGAAAGTAGTAAATAGGATGTTTGAACTGGTAAAATACATATACGAAACGGGCGAGATGCCGGAGGATTATAAGAGGAACATTATCGTTACTATACCGAAAAAGAGAGGAGCCGACAAATGCGAGAACTTTAGAACGATTAGCCTAACTTCCCATGCGTCAAAAATCTTAACTAGAATAGTGCAGAAGAGGATGGAAAATAGAGCGGAGGAAATAATAGGAGAAGACCAATTCGGGTTTAGGCGAAATAGGGGAACTCGCGAAGCTATTCTGGCGCTAAGAGTAATGTTAGAGAAAACAATAGAAAAAGGAAAGAACGCTTATATAGGATTTGTAGATTTAGAAAAAGCTTTTGATAACGTAAGATGGGAAAAAATGTTCGAGATACTAAAGAGCGCGGGAATGAAGTATAGAGATAGGAGAGTAGTACACAATCTATACATAGAGCAAACTGCTGTTATAGAAGTAGAAGGGGAAGAAAGGGAAGTAGGTATTAGGAAAGGAGTAAGACAAGGATGTACGCTATCACCACTAATTTTTAATCTGTACATCGAAGAGGCGATTAATGTGGTAAAAGATAGAGTAGATTTCGGGATTAAAGTACAGGGACAGAAACTAAAAATGCTGAGATTCGCGGATGATATAGCAGTATTAGCATCTAGTAAGGAGGAACTAGAATCAGCATTGAACGAAATGGAGGCAGTGTTGACAGAGGAATACGGAATGAGGGTGAATAAAAACAAAACTAAAGTGTTAGTGTGCAGAGGGCGCGAGAGCAGAGCAAAAACGAAAGTACAAATTAATAATGAAAGATTGGAGGAAGTTAAAGACTTCACTTATTTAGGAAGTAAAATAAATTGGGATGGAAGAAGCGATAAAGACATAAAACAAAGAATAACGCAGGGTCGAGTAGCTTTTAACAAAAAGAAAGCACTTTTATGCTCGGGGGTAATAAACTTAGAAACAAGGAAGAGATTTTTGAAAACATATGTATGGAGCACGGCACTTTACGGCTGCGAAACCTGGACGGTAGGGGAAGCAAGTAGGAAGAAATTAGAAGCTTTTGAGATGTGGTGTTACCGAAGAATGATGAAAATACCATGGACTGATAGGGTTAGAAACGAAGAAGTATTGGAGAAAGTCGGCGAGAAAAGGAGTATGTGGAAAAACTTAAAGAAGAGAAGAGATAGAATGGTAGGCCACTTGCTGAGACATGGGGGAATAGTCCGCGATATTTTGGAGGCAGAAATAGGAGTGAAGAAAGGCAGAGGTAGGCCTAGATTAGACTACTGCTCGCAAATAGTAAGGGATGTAGGTTGTAGCACAATTAGCGAAATGCGTAGGTTAGCACAAGATAGGAGAAGCTGGAGGTTAGCGTCCAACCAGTCTTAGGACTGATGACCTAATGATGATGATACCGTGTGTTATAGTTTCTATCTCATTTAGTATATAACGTTAATAGTCGGGGTGTGTATTGCGTAGCCCGGGCGAGTGCGCATTACGAAACAACTCGGTACATGAATTGCGGTAACGAAACAAAAAAAAACACCGTTGACAGATTAGTATAAAATGTGACAACCCCGCCCCAGCTATCGAGTGCGATATTAAAAAACTGCATGCACCACGGCCCCATCTATTTATAGGGTGCGAAGCATTCCAGTAAAGTTCAGTCGTGACTTGCCCATCCCCTGTATTCTACGGCACGGCCCCGGGTTTACATTTAACGACGTTTTTTATTGTGTTCCGTGGAATAAAATGCAACAGAGATGATTCGCCTCGGGTGAGGCGAGGGAACTAGGTCCGGCCCGTTTGGTTATTGTGCACGAAGAATCGGCGCCTGGCGAGGTTCATTGTTGATGCAAACGTGCAACGTCCTCGCGATGACCTTTTCTTCGTTGCACCACGGGATGTATAACGATATTTCTGTGGGTTAGGCTTCGACAGCAAAAATTTTACGGCATTTAGCTGGGGCAACTTGCCTTGCAGTGAATGGAAATGGTACCCCACAGCAAAACAATTATGTACATGAAAATGCAAATAGTGTCGTCAACCGTAACTGTTGCGTTTGCTACGCCATAACCGCTACGGGTATCTTTGTAGATTATGCAATTATTGGATGGCATAGATTTAAAAAAGTCAACTCTGGTACTATATTGTAAAAGGTCCTTTTTTAAACGCTATAACCTTCTATAGTGATTTGCCATACACTATTGAATAATTCACAACAAATTTTACAAATGTTGCTTTACAACATAGCCGCTATAACCAGACAAATTTCGAGCGTCCTTATTGAAGGACCCTGTACTAGTATGAAAGTTGTTTCTGTGGTTATTTGAATCAGTACAATGAAAGTCTTTTACGAAGACCTTATTCTTTTATATAACTATCTGCCATTAAAAATAAACCTCCAAAATCGTGAACACCCTGTATATTTATATTTTATTGTTCTAATAGGCTGCATTAGTCAATGATGGTAAGAGATTTTTAAATATAAATGTATGGGACTGCGTGTAAATGGATTGGAATATCTAAATAAATGCAAATCATATACAGAATGTTTAAAAAATATGAAACATAGGGAAGATTCTTCACTTCAGAAAATTCACCATTGATCCTGCATACAAACCAATTGACCGGAGGTTTGAAAACTTTCCTCGCCGAACCCAAAACGTCTTTTAATAGTTTATTTCCATGTTATTGCTGTAAAACGTCCGGCCAAACAGGCATTGATTTATTCTGTGCTTCGCACGTTAAGAATGTAAGGTAATAAAAAATACGTCGACTTTTTTAAGTGCTCACGATATTAATTAAGGTGACCGCCGGTTCTCTCGCGAAATCTACACATTATCTTAACCGAGTTAAATATTTTTATACTACATTTTATCGTTTCCAATAAATATTGTATTACTATTGGCGTTTTCTGCCACACAAAGGAAAATAACAAGCTGCACCTTGGCAAGGCCCAGCCGGTTATTAAACATTTTTACGGGAAAAATACATTCTTGTAAGATATCAGCACACGGCTTTAATCAGTTCTCCTTTAAAAGCTAATTAAATCCGTCACGAATCGTATGTAGGGATAATATGTTCCAATTTTTTTAAATCGGTCTTTGTGCTATCACACCGAGTTCATATCGGGCTGCCGCCGGACTGAATTTAGCTCAAGGCGATTGTTGAGCCAGAGGCGTGACCTGGAGTCGGCTGGGGGTTAGTGTCCACATAAATATACCAGCGGGTGTTGATGAATGTTGGGTCTAGCACAAAATTAATTTTTCAACATTTTTTTAACCCTTCGTCGGGCGTAACCGATCTGTGAGATACGGCAGTCACTTTTTTCTTTGCCCTTCTACACTTTTCGTGTGTATTACGATAGCTTCCTAGCTCCAAACCATTCTTTTCGATACGGTGGCGATTTTTTTAGTGCATTCCTTGGCCTTGCATGGGCCGCCCCGATCTGTCAGATGCATTGCGCCTGATTACGTAATTATATTCACTTTTATATGTTGTTAATTTCTCTTATTGTTTAATTTAATAATATTTTCTGGGATCTCTACACTTAGGTACTTATTGTGACTTTTCATGGTA
The DNA here is from genome assembly GCA_037954035.1 of Rosalia funebris. Taxonomy (NCBI): domain Eukaryota; kingdom Metazoa; phylum Arthropoda; class Insecta; order Coleoptera; family Cerambycidae; genus Rosalia; species Rosalia funebris. The sequence goes on along the minus strand of JAZFAV010000039.1, from coordinate 18,441,727 downwards.
TTATTATTCAAAATTAACACATTTGGGTGTTAAATTATTAGTTTATACTAAATATCATTACCAAAAATTTGACGTTTATTTTTTTTGGAACATGCTAAAATGATGAAGAGGATTTATAATTCTTTATTCCAATATTTTTTTATATATAACTTTATGACTTTTACATGAAAAGATAGGTGGTTTGTTAATTTAAGTTTGTGTTTTGTCCTTAAAACAGAAAAAAAAAACTTGTGAATAGCTGCTTATCCTGTAAAAGTATTCAAAACTTATTGTTTTACAACATTAAATGAGTTCCTTTATGTAAATATAATTATTGTCATTAAAAACTAGTGTCAAATATTTATTATTGTATTGTATTAATTAAAATAAGCGTTTAACTAAGTCTCCACCTAATTAAAATCAAAAGTGTGTAAGATTTGATTATGGGATCTCTCAGATGTATTGCGCCCGAATGTGTTTGGATTCATACAAGCTACCCTTTTGTGGCATTTACTACTGCTTTAATTTTTTTTTTTTTTTGACAAGTTCCATTCTCTTGGTCGGTATTTTGCCTCTGGATGGTAATGGTGAATCTATGGTATGCAATAATTACACCAATATCTAAAAAAAAGTCTCGGAAATAGTAACTCTTGGTGGATTTTCATCAGCATTCAGATATTTTGGAATCCATTTCGAAAAAATTTCAATAACTTCATCGTAATGACGATATAAAAAAACACGTTAATGGAAAATGGCTGCACCTTCTACATTTCGATTCGAATAAATCCGACTATTTTATAAAATCATATCATCAATGACATATATAAATGTTTTCTGGAGCGGACATTAAAATTGGTCTTCCAATATCTAATTGGTTTTTCACGTTTGTTTTGAATTATAGAGTTTAATTAATTAAGGGCAATAATCCCTTAATGTGTTCGACGTATCCTAGAAAATGTCTCCGTAAGAACCCTTTTGATAAAAGGTCCTCGATTGCCCACCGGTGAAAATAATGTTTTTATATCATTCTTTCAAAAAATTCACGGTATAAGTTCAAATTTTGCAGGTGGTGTACCACACGGATCAATATTAAGACCCATACTTGTTCTCATATATGTACAGTGTGTCCAATTTTCGTTGTATTTGCAGGGTTTCTCCTATTTCCAGCGGAGATAGAGACTTGCAAGTTTTACATTCCTGTACTAGTTTTTTGAGAAATGAAGGATGGCGCAAACAGATTGTCGGTAGCTCTTTTTGTTTCCGAGATACAGGGTGAAATTGACAATTTAGCATTTTCCGGCACATCCTGTATCTCGCTTATGCTGCAACTTATCAACAATCTGAAAATGGCTTCTTACAGAACATTTTGCATGGAATCCACTGGGGTACGTAGTTTTTTTCTCAGGGCGGCAGTTTTGGAGAAAAATAATGTACATAAATAACATCGTTAAATTATATTAAAATCAGTGTTTTAACAATACGTCCACTGGAATGTTTATAATATTTCAACTACTTTCAGGAATATTTACGTAATATTTTTAGATATATAATTTTAATTATTTACGGACCGAACTTGATTTCATAAACGTTTCATTGATTGCGTTGGTTTAAAAATTATAGTGACGGTTTTAGGTGTTCACATTTCAGTAAAATTTCCGAAAAAAATAAAATTAAAGTGGTTTCCCAATAAAAACTGAATACATTCAAAGTTGTGGAAGATTTTCAATAGGACCCTTAGCACTATGTTTAAAATAATAAATAAGGTGTCTCAGTTAGAACTATAAGATTTGAATTGCGCGTCATTTGTGTGTTGTCAAAGATCGTCAATATTTAACGACTGTCATCTACACACCATACAACGTCGACATGCCGCGATTAACAGTTCAACAGCAACTAATAGTTTGTGTACAACTGTTTTATGAAAGTGAGCGATCATTTACAGCCGCATTAAGAAAAATTCGCACAAAATTAGGACAAAATGAAGCGCCTGCAGAGTTAACAGTTCGTAAATTAATCAAGAAATTTGAAGAGACGGGTTCTGTTATCGATAAGGTAACACCAATACGTTCTCGTCGTGGTCGATCAGATGAAAATATTTTTGCAATGAGAGAAAGTGTACAGGAGTATCCAACACACGTCTATTCGACGTCGCACACATCAACTGAAAGTCAAGAACCACCACGCATCGGAATTTAAAGAAAGACCTGCATCTGTCAGCGTACAAGATTCAGTTGACACAATTAAAAGTTATATGCCATTTATAACATGGTACATTTTTACTGGGTGTTAAAAAAGAAAGATGAATCTGATTTTTCAACAAAATTTTTTTCAGCGATGAAGCACATTATCATCTTGAGGAATACGTCAGCAAACACAATTTAATTTACGAATTTTGAAGTGCTGAAAATCCACATTGTTCACGAAAAAGAAATGCATCCACAAACATACACGATTTGGTACGCATTTTGGAGTGATGGAGTAATTAAAACGAAGCTGGTAATGCTACCACAGGCGTATTAACGTCTTATGGTTCGTAGATGACAGCCGTTAAATATTGATTCCCTATCTTTGGCAGAACACAAATGGCGCGCAATTCGAATCCTATAGTTCCAACTGAGACACCCTATATTAATATTGGCGCTGAATGAACTAGTGTGTATAAAAGGGTTATGAAAAACAACTTTTACCCAGTCAAGGGCCCTGATTGCTATTTATAAATAAACTCTCTAAAGCGTCTAATGCACCAACGTACGAATCGCCTTTCATTTTCGTTAGGTTGGGATTCAAAATCGCTAAGAGAAGATAGAAGACAAATCCGCACGTCAATGGCGCTACTAACATTGATCTCAGATTAGCCGAAGCTATGTAAGTTAAATGCCAGATCTATTTAAAGGGTGTAATATCATACAACGCCCAATTAACGACAGAGCAAGGGTTTGGAACGCAACAATTGCTTTCATTATTCGACAGTTAATAATTCATCCTGTACGTATTACAGTATATGTCTCATAACAGAATATCCAGACTAATATCCGCATGTTTTTCCGATAATTTTTAAAGGTGTAGAGGGCTTTTAAATGACTAGTTATATTTCTCATCTAAAACAATTTTTTGCGTTCGCTGTACTCGTACGAGGGGCACTATTTATATTTTGAGCCTTGGTAACACTAAGTACTGTCAGACGCCATCTGACGTTTCCAATGGAAAGTCTGACATTTTTAACCATAACCGTCTTCAGAGCATTTTATCATTAAAGTGCGATTTGTGTTGTTTACAGTGATTTGAGAATTGTACCTCAGCGAAAAAATGGAATTAACTCGTGAATATTTTCGTGTGATCGAAGACAAGAGTGCATCGATCAACTCACTTGTACTTTTGGCGATAAAGCCCCATCCTTTGCCACTGTGAAACACTGGTATAATGAGTTTAATCGTGGCCGCTATTCGCTCACCAACAAAAGTTGTGAAGGTCGTCCAAAATCAGTTGTTGTGCCAAAAAACATTGATGCTGTGCAAAAACTGATAATGTAAGATCGTCGTGTAACATAATCTGAGATTGAGGCAACCTTAGGCATTAGTTCGACTAGCATATATCAAATATTGCATGATCATTTAGCCTGTAAAAAAGGTTCGCTCTCGTTGGATCCCATATAATTAAAAAAAATCTCAAAAAGATGGTTGTGTCGATTGGTGCAAACAAATGCTCAAGAAATACAATGGCGATGCTTCAAGAGACGTATATCACATTGTAACAGACGACGAATCATGGATCTATGCCGGTATGAGCCGAAAAATAAACAGCAGTCGACTGTATGGGTGTTTCAAGATGAACCACATCCAACAAAAGTTGTTCGCGCTCGAAGAACTTCGAAATAAATGGTCGCCTGTTTTTTCGTAAAAACTGGTCATATGGCAATAGTGCCTTTAGAGGAACGTAAAACGGTCAATTCTGAATGGTACACAATCATTTGTTTGCCAGAAGTCTTCGGTGAAATAAGGAAAATAAACAAGCGCCGTCGGATCATTCTTCATTATGACAATGCGAGCTCTCACACATCTCGTCTAACAATCGAATATTTGAACACTCAAAAAATCGTATGAATGGGTCATCCGCCGTATAGTCCTAATTTGGCACCTAATGACTTCTTTTTGTTCCCGAACGTCAAAATTTAATTGCGTGGACAACGATTTTTGTCTGCAACAGAAGCTATTGATGCGTTTAAAAGCCATGTTTTGGAAATATCTCAAGCGGAATGGAAAAAATGCTTTCACAAATAGTTCGAACGCATACAAAAGTGTATAATAGATCATGAAGCAGAATATTTTGAAAACGATAAAGTAATTTTTAATGACAAATTAATGTTTTTTTATTATTAGTCTCAAAATATAAATAGTGCTCCTCGTATATACGTTTTTCCACTCATGTACCGACGTTTATAAATATCGAAATCTAGTGATCCACGGCTCATTTGCAATTCGGATTGACCCCGAACGACGCTCGTTAAGCAAATCCTTTAATGCCGAGATATCACTGTCTGTCTCTCTCTTTCCAATAGCGACACAAAATCGTTCGCACGAATTTGACGACGTTTCGTAACCAGCCCGTGATAATATCGTTATATATTTATTAATCCATACCACCTTCGCGACGTATTAAGTAATATTCTTTGGTAGTCAAATGCCATTTGAGTTTGTCCCACTTTTGCGTATTTATTATTGCTTATCGTCGTCTTGCATAAAATTAATTTGTGTGCACTCTACGGCCTTGAATTCGACTCGGGCACAGAGGTATACACTTCATATGAAAATAAATATAAATATCATCTCCAGCATTATCGTAACTGGTGATAAATTGCGAACAGTTATGTCTACAGCTTCTAAAGTTCCATTAACTTCTTATGAAAAGTTCATCCGTCACAATTCATTAATAAAAAAAAAAAAATACTGAACTCAATAAACAGTACGAGGTATGTGAGAAATAATTGTAAGTCTATAGTGAGTTAATTGTATTGTGTCTTCAATTCAATCCTCATTATGACATGATTAGAATCAAGTTGGTAAGAGTAGAATCGTAATGCGCTGTTATTACACCACTAGTGGTATAATTATTTCATTACATAACTCCAAAAATTATGAATAAATATAAAATAGTACAACTGGAAATAGTATAACTCTGTTACAAATATTTGTGACATTTTTCAAATTGACAAGTTTACAGTAGCTGATGTGGCTAGTTGTATGTTGACTACGAATACAAAAACATCTGGATAACAGTCGGTCAAGTAGAAGCGTGGCAGGCCTTACTAACAACCGGTAGAAGGTATCGCTTTCAATTTTTCATGAGTTGATAGAGGGAGCTTTTGCCCTTGATGCACTGTAAGAAGATTCAGTTATGATATTTTGATCTTTTGTAAGAGAAACATTATAAGTGCTATGATTGCCACATAAGCGCCGGGCTACGAGGCTGTGTTCCTGTGCGCCCACCCCAAAGGTCCATAAATGTCGCAATTGGCGGCTGCTAAATACATGAAAAAGTCGAGATCATTCGTATTCTCTGTATGCACAAAGTGCATACAGAAATATAATATGGCAAAACATGTCGAGGATTTACCGGAACGTGGCTCGACAGGCAAATTGGACCAAAAAGACGTGAAAAAAAATCAAGAAAAGATGAATAGGACAACAAGCCGCCACGTTCACCTGATTTTATCCCCTTCGATTTCCTTTTTTTGTAGTATTTATATGTTCTAGGCATCGTAAACGACCTAAAACCAATCGACTAGTACTAATTCAGTAGTCGCCGCTAGAGATCGTGACGATGATCGCTCCGAAATAGCGGCGATAGAGTTATAGAAGTCTTAAACTGATTATAAAATTAATGGCACTTTAATGAATCATCCTGTTATTCGGGGTATAATTTAAGAGCCGTTTTTCCTGTATTTTCTGAATACAACAAGCCATTAGAGAAGGATATCAACGTTTTAGGACACATGTTTGGCATTAAACAGCCGTTCAAACATAATTTAAATACAAAATACCTCGTAAATAAAGCAACTCGTAATATTCGTTGCTCCCACATCGCATGCAGGCGTCCACATGTTCGGTTTTTATTGAACGGGCGCATCCAGGCCGTGTTCCATGCGGTAAATCAAGACGTTTCAAATTAGCCGTTTTTATGTAATATTATATTGGTCGTAAATTTCATGGCGCCCGACGTGTGGATTTCTAAATTCGATTGTCATTATATCTCGTATTTTACTGTACTCTTCGCAGTGAATGAATAGGCAATATACAGACAATACGTTGAATTTTTTTACTGAAAGCATTTAATTCTGATAATGCATTACTCGACACTTATTTCAATGGCTATCTGTCTAGAAACCTAATAATAAAATTATTTTCAATTCATTAAAAATATCATACCCATGGTGTATATAATATTTTTATAATTTAATATCTAATAATAAAAAAAAATAAATGAGACACCCTATATACCGGGTGTAACAGGATCATGGTATGCCCCCCTTCTCTCCTTTAGTTTTGAAGATAATTGATTGAAATTTTAGGGATCCTATACACATAATAAGCAATAAATGCAAACAAAATTACAGCTAAAAGAAAATAAAAAAATACTAAAACTTTCTTTTAGCTGTAATTTTTGTATTTATTGCACACCTGAATACGACATGAATAAATTCCTTATTAACAGTACTAATAAATGGTACCACGGTACCAATATGGTTCCATTTGAAAAAATTGAGTTTTGCCCCAAAAACAATTTTGATGAACTTTATTTGTTCATAAATCACGTGATTATTTTTGACGGGATTTTGACTTTTGTAGCATTACACGAGTCATTTAGAATAAATCGGAACCGTCATGGCACACTTAAATGAAAAACTAAAAATTAGAATATAAAAAATGTTGACTTCTTAAATGCCACTTATTTGGTATCGTTGGATTCATAAAATTAAGCGGAATTCAAAAATGCAATAATATACAGGGTATTCTATTTAAAATTCGAAAATTAGTGTCACTTCCGGCGAAACCGGAAAGTGAAAGAAAAATTAATTGTATGTCAATATGTTCCGCTTATTATGTGTATAGGATATCCAAAATTCAATCAATTATCTTCAAAAATAAAGGAGAAAATGGGGGCATACCATGATCCTGTTACACCCGGTATGTATATATTTAAAGATCTGAAACGATACTATCTCGTAATGGAAGCCAAATTAAAATCAATCAATAAAATACAAAATTAATTTATAGAATAAAATAGAAAATTCTAAAGATTGTATGTTTGTTATGTTCTACGTATGAGACTAAAATTGAATTCTAAGGGAAACTAACTATTTGTGATCTCACACTACATTTTCGAAATTTCCCCGCCAAACTAGGGGTCGTATGCCACACGTCACAATCATTGAAATTAATCCAAAGTAGAAACAAGATATTTAAAAAAAATATTCCAAATATCTTCATTCAAAAATTGTTTCACAAGATTTTTTCTCAAATTCATTTTCTTACAGATTACAATTCTATTACTATATATCAAAAATGTAATAAAATGTATGTCGTGTTATTAAATACATAAAAATGTATTAAATGTATAATTCTGACAGATCGACTTGGTAGATAATAAAACTTACGTTCATTAAAGGCATTAATTTTTCTCAGCGTTCTTACCTGAAAAAGAAAAGAAAAATTTATTAATATGTACCAAATAAATAAAAATTTGTTAGAAATTCAATAACACCATAGATTTCAAAAGAATTTTCTACGGTATATTAAAAACTGCACCACAACATACTACTTATTTAGGGTCTTCGTGTCAGATTTTGGAAAATGTTTATTTAGTTCTTTGTCTATTTTTTTTTAATATCGGAACTTTTACTACATAAAAAGTAACCCGAAACATAAAAAAATCCAATGATAATAATTTTTCGCTGCGTTATCGCCGTTCGAGGCAAAAAAGTCGGTTTTGTTTTTTTTTTGAAAATTTGTTTTTCATTTTTTTTTTACAGTAATTGACACTTGACTTTTACACAAAAAATATGCGTTATTGCTAAAAACACATTTTCAACCTCAAAAAATAAAAAATGAATTATTAAATTGATTTTGAGCAAATTCAATCATTGCAACCACAATGAAAACAAAATCGCAGCGCTTTGAAATTTTCAAGGTTTCTCTGGGATGCTTTGAGGTTGAAAAGAGACAGTCAACATTCTTAGTCTATCCATTATTTGCAAACTTATGCCAAGTTAAGCGAATATCCCTAAATACGCAATTTTTTACCTCCTTTTCAATCAACATTCGCGCACCGAAATTTTTTTTATCAAAAAACCAATAACTATGACTTGTAAAAAATACTTTGCACTTTTTAAACCTCTACTTGAATTTTCTGTACGATCATTATTTCCAGAGTAATTAATTGCCAAAGTCAAAACTGACTTTAATCGGCGATAACTCAGCGAAAAAACATCATAAAAACGCTCTTAGACCAAATTAAAGGGGAAAGGCAAGTAAACATTTTTTGGATTTTATTTTATGATATGGTTCTCTTATTACTCAAAGACTGCTGACGGTAAACAAATTTAAAAATATGAAAAATAGAAACTTCAAGCTTCAATTTGCTTTTTTTAAAATTGCCCTACGACTATTTTTCTCCAAGTTACAACCCTTTGAAAATCACCTGAATAATTTGGAATTTTTTTACATCCCTTAATTTTTGTGTATCCACTTAAACTACATAAAACGCGCTGAAATACATCGAGAGATGTATAAAATTTGTGCAATTTACTCTTGATTCTCACTCTATGATGTGAAGTAATTTAATATTTTCCATTTCTATTGTAATGGTATACTTTCTACTTCGGTTACTAATATACTATTACAAGTATATAGTTGCAAAAACTAAAGCGCGACAAAATATATAAATGTTTTATAAATTAATAGCCATGTTTGTATTATTTCACTTGGCCATCCACAAACGCGCGTTACGCTCATTATGCACGATATATAGTTTAAAATTGTATATACATAGTATATATTCCACAAAGTGTAAAAGTTATATTTTTCTTAGACTAATTTAATTACATTTTTATGAGAAACGGCATATTTCATTTCTGTAAATAACCGTAAGAGCAGAGTTGATCTCTATGTTTATCTTAGACCGGCATTGAAATATAATTTATTGCTTGTGGTTGTGTCAGCACAGGCGTGAGGTTAAAGACGCATCGAATAACGTAGTCAGTCAGTAAGTGGCGATATTACTAAAAAGGCCAGTGTGAGAGTGTGTGTGTGTGTGTGAGAGAGAGAGTTAAGACACCCCCGTGCACAGATGCCCGGCTTCAGGTCGTGGTTCCTTCGAGTGCGGCTACTCGCGGTTTGGGGGTGTCGCGGGCCACTCGATTGACATGATGCAGGTGTGTGTGGGTATACCTATATGGTTGCCCCCGAGCCGGTCATTGGGATGCTTCATCGATGGGCGTCCGGGGGAACCTCTACTCATTTCAGGGTGACGTCTAGCTAGTCGTTGAAGAAAGAATATATGGTTTGTGAGTATATGTATGATAATATTAACCCAATAAGCCAATGTCTTAGTTATGTTTGAATCTATTGAAATATATAGAACGATGTGATATTAATAGAGGACATGAATAGCAGGGGACAGAGAACCCCCGGTGAGTACTCTCTCGATTATTTATTTATACACAGAACAGTAATTATTGTTTTTTTGATTTAATGTCCTGCCACTGGCCTGCCAAGTTATTGTTTTCACATAAATAGAAGAACTGTATTGTGATGACCCGCGTGTGGTACCTACAGAGGTATGTTTACATAAGAAATACTTATTAAGTAATTTTATATTTTTACAAAAGTAAAACAGTTCTAACTGGAACAACGTGTTAATTTCCTCTCATTCGCCAACCGAGTTAATATGTCAATAGAACTATAATTAATAGACGTGAATTATGGCAAAACGGTTTGCTTAAAAGCATCGAACGACACACTATAACGCTATTAAATATTCCACATTCGTTCTGGCTGGCGCCAGTTCTACTTTGTTGTCGAATAAATAAATATGTACATATGCCGATATAACAATTAAACAAATATACAGTACCGGGAGATATTCGCTGGCAACGTACCAAGTTGCGGTGAAAAACCTTATAGATAATGAGCGAGATGATAAGACTTCCATTTTATTAGTTTCCTATTTTGTTAAAATAAAAAAGTTAATGTAAAAAACCTGTTCTGCAACAGGCTCATGGTAGGTATGATTTTACTTTGATTCACTGTATGCGGATGAGCGCATACAGCTCATATCCCGGATTAGATGTGCAAACACGTAGGGCTGAATTTAAAACATCTCGTATTGAGGCCGACAGACCATAAACAAATCAAGAAGAGTTATTTCAGATCACAAACGGCAGATTCTTTTTATTCTATGATGCTCTTTTCTAAATAACTATACTATAAGAACCTTCTGTATTAATATTTTATGTATCCATTGAAGTTAATTTTAAGATCTAATCATGATGTGTACAGGTCAAAATGATCGTACTTTTCAAACAAGACAAGGCAGTGTACTCCACAGCGGGAATATTCAAGAATATTTCCAGGGCTAGTTTTAATCTCAGATTGATTTAATCGGTGTTTGTATTCTGCTATTAGCTTATCTCGTCAGAATAATAACATAGTCTTAATATCGATTAAATTAATCTCAGATTAAGATAGTTCAGCGAGGTCAAAAATACAAGCCCTCACCTAATTTTAAACGTGCCAGCAATTAGAATCTGGCTTCAAATTTCTCAAGCTTGTACTTTAAAATGTTAAAGGAAGTGTTTTCTTTTCACAAAAAAAAAATTAACGTTGTGAAAATAACCGAAGTGTGTGCTTTGTTCTAACGTGCCTGCTCTAACTAGGTAAGTATTATCAAAATAACACTAGCTTAAAATTCCGTATTTCATATGCCAAAAAATCTGTCGCGATTAGTGAAACAAAGTGTAAAGCGATAGTAGACAGGACACGGAATATGAACGTCAACTGCGATAGCTGTATTCGCCTTGAACTTAACAATTTATTAACACGACATAGTGGTGTTCTGTCGTAGTAATCACTAGGTTTTTAATTTTTACTGAAACTTTGTATATGTCATATCTTAAAAATTTATGCAACTTATTAAAAACAAAATTTATAAACATCGAAACGTTTTTCTTTGTTCACTTCAAGCTTCTCCTAATTAAGTTGCGTGACGTATTGAAACCATAGCAACGCATTATGTCCTAATAGCTTATTGGAACATGTCAGGTATATGAAATTTTCTTGTGATTTATAAGAGAAATATTTGAATTTGCGCTCTATGCATTGATAAACTTAAAAAATACCTGTACTTCTGAGAACATGAATCACACATGAATAAGCTATACGATCATGATGGATGGCATTGTCCCATCTAAGTTGAATAACGATTCATAGAATAGATTGTGCTGGAAATATTAATGGAATGATGGACGTGTTAGTTTCAGTGTACGAGTATATTTTATGAGTTTTAAATTATATTGTTTAAAATCATATAAATTATTGTTTAAAATTCTTAGGTAAAGACACGACTCAACAATTTATTTCGAAATTAAGTTAAAACGCCTGTATATTATTCTAGTTACAATATATAAACGTGAACTCTTAAAATATACAAAAAAAAGTCAAGTGGACTTAAATGTATAGGGTCGATCAAAAGTTTGGAAACCAATGACGAATTTCTTGGAGTTTCTGTTCTGTGGAGTCTGCTATACCTACCTGCCTAGTAAATCATCTCCAAAAACTGCCCTGCAACTTTGAAAAGGTCACCTGAAGGTCGTAGATTGCAAGATCGTTTAAAGGACAACTTTTTCATAGAAATAGATTTTTTTTATTTTCAAAATGAGATCATTACATCTTGAAACTATTCCTGTACAACGCGTAGAGCTTTTAGGTAACCTTAAATATGTGTATTCATTTCATAACCAACTTATGGCAATTTTAACTGTCGACGATTTGAATGATTGACCCAAACATGTAAGTATGATAACGACAAAGCTGATGATTCGAACTACACGAGGATTTGAAATGATTTTAAAAAAAATTTTGCTGTGTGTGTGTGTCGTCGTTGGCATTTATTCTTGTTAGCACGATAACTCAACTAAATCGTGTCGGATCGATCAGGTTTTGACTGATTCTGATTGGGGACGTCTCCCAGACGACGATACCTATTGATTTTGAGGTGGATAGAACACATTCTACCATGTACATGGGTCATGAGAAAGTACAATGGTGGACGAGATGAGAAATTTTTTTTGTTAGCACGATCACTCAATTAAATCGTGTCGGATCGATCGGGTTTCGACTGATTCTGATCAGGGACGTCTACCAGACGACATCTATTAATTTTGAGGTGGATAGGACACACCCCACCCTGTTCATGGGTCATGAGAAAGCACGATGGTGGAATATTTGAAAAAAGTAAAAGTGTCGCATAAAACACATATTCTGCATTTATGTGTTAGTTTATTTCTTCTCAGCCATTCAATTTCGAGATAGAGATGTTCTACTTGCGGAAAATTTCGTTTTAAAGTTTTAAAACTGTTTATTTGAACAGGCTCAGAGATATCCTGTCCTTATATCCGCTCGAGCGTATATATCATCTTCAAAAAGTAACCCAATCAGTGGTTTTATATAGAAGGTATTATTTCAAGGTCATTTGAAAAATATCTTAGCATTGTCTATAATAGTAAATTTTCTTAAATTCGTATAAACTAATTTTCTATGTAACAAAAATGTAAAAAATATATTTTATTTTTCATTGTTATTTCAAATTTATTAGACGGTAGGTAGAATTCGTTTGAAGGTCACAATTTTGAAAGTCACTTGTAGAACAACTTTTTTAATTACATGGTATTTTTCTACATATTCTGGAGGCTAGATCAGTAAATCTTTCATGAAAAAAAATCATGAAATGTAAAATTCTTAGAGTAATTTCAAGTTATGCAAAATGTACGATATTCTGGTTACCTTAAAAATATCGTGTAGTGAGTACAAGCGTTAAATACGAACCTGTCAAGACTTGATTGTGATGGTATATAGTATTTATTTAGTGAGTATTTTGTTAGTAAAATTTCAAAAAGTCACTTCAAGGAAACATATTTTAAACGATTATCCTTCAAATGACCTTGAAACTATTTCCTTCGCTCAGCGTGTCGGGGCTTTAAGTAATCTCAATTATTCGTGTAATTACATATGTACATAAGATATTTAATGTCCTACGCGCAATAGCATAATGACCTTCAAATAACTTTGATCTTTTAGCACCCCTAGGAATTTTTAAAATTTTAATTTTTATCTCTTTCGTTCTTGTTTCTTAGAACGTTTACGAAGGTCGTTTTATCTAAAATTTTACCAAACATATACGGTTTATTCTAATATACTCGTAAAGTTCCATTATTTCAATACATATTTTACATGTCTTGAAAATGGCGTTAGAATCTTAGAAATCACCGGAATTAAATGTAATTAAAAAGTATGTGAAATATATCACGTCTCGAGTATTTCCTAGTGCCCCCACAGTATGCAACTATTCCTGCAAATCGTCAACTTTTATGCATAATTCCAAGAACGTATCTAACGTCATTTTATTGATAATAACTTTAATATATGCCCAGTAAAACGAATAATACGATAGCATTCAATGCCACAGCTCACTTTCATTCAATCGTTATGTGTAATATGCAACTTCCTATAACGGTCGAGGTACAGTCAAGTCACAAGAAAATACCACGTATCTCAATATTATACATGAATACAGGAGGAGTCGGGAGGAACGGACCAAACTCTAGGAGTGTATTGTACGCGTGAAAATAATGTAAAAAAACTCAAATGTTGTTATCCGATTTTTATTTGTTTTCAAGTTATTTTTTAGTTAATTTTTTTTTTCCTAAACAACTTACCATTATCGCTTTCGTATTTTATCTGGATGACGTTACCTGTAGGTGGCCCCGGGAAAATTGCACCGTCCCGGCCCACCCATGGAGGCGAGGCATTTCCCGGTCATAAATTTCGACTGGGTCTCGTTTGTTTCGTAATACCGAACCTAATTAGCTATAATGAAATACCACACGGTATAGGTCAGGTATGATAAACTACCCATAAATTGCGAATTAGTTTCCCGTACGTTGGCATTATATCGACAATCGTGCTCAACATTGGAAAGATTAATAATTTGTTGACTTCGCTTTGGCGTCAGATAATTTTTTGTTCTTCTTTTAGTCGACGTGTGCCCAGCCGCCTGAAACATGTTTATAAAAAATATGCTCTGGAAAAAATCACATCGTGGTAGGTATGAACTATTTGATTAATACGAGGCGTTTTATTTTATTGACCATAGGTTTTAATTTTTCTTGAGATTGTCAGTCGGTTGGCCATGACAATAACCCAGTTATTATTATTATTATTATATTATATAGGTTTGGGTCTCATCAGCCACTGATCGCATGGGTAGTCCCTTGGCGATCCCCTCTTATCCGGGTCATTATTCAAAAATTCTATCCCATAAAAGGAGCAATTTAGGCACATCCCCCGCCTTAAGCCTCGCCTCCTCTAGGATAACAGGGGTCCCTAAGATAAGATACCTCTTCTCCTCCAGTGCGGGGCAGGTGTAAAGATGAATCGTCTTCTTTACAGTATCTGCAGGCCGGGCTATCAGTCAGCCTCAGCTTGTGCTTATATGCATTCAGGCTACTATGGTGGCCCGTTATGATTCTCACCAGGGTTCTGGCTTTGTGCCTGTTCAATTTAATGAATTCTTGAGCCCATTTCTCAATCTCTGAATATTCGATGAAGAGTTTGGTTATTCGACAACCCGTTACTCCTCTCCATCTTTTATTGTGCTGGTCTCTTGCCCAGCCATTGATGCGGTCTCTGATCAGATTCCGACATTCCCACTGCAGGTTCTGGTCCATAGACGTTTTCCCTGGTCCCTAGTCTGGCAAGGTCATCTGCAATTAGATTTCCCTTAATGCCATCATGCCCAGGTATCCATAAGAGTTCCACCGGTCCCTTCCCTGCCAAGTGGTTCAATGCTTCATAGCAATTATAGACCAGCTTCGACTTTGTCGTTGCTGAATTCAGGGCTGCCAACGCCGCCCTGCTATCCGAGCAGATACATACCTTCTCCTGGGTCCAATTTTGGTCGGCCCCCAGAACACCGTATGCAATTCCAACTAGCTCGGCCTGGAGTGCGGTAGTGTATTTGCCCAAGGGGAAGGTTTTACCTATCCCGTCGCGTCACCTATACAACTTCGCACCCGCTCTGTTCCCACTCTTGGCTCCATCCGTGTACCAGATGTCTCCATTGAGCGACAATCCAGCTCTACCCTCCACCCAGTCGGTCTTACCGATGAGGGTGATCTTATATTTCTTGTCAAACAGGAAGTGGACACCCGTACTGTCAGAGGGCATCCATAGGAGTCCCTCCTCAGCTAGCTCTCTTGAGAGTCTATTCAGGTCCCTTACCTTCCTATTCATGTTTCCCACCGTGTGCATTGCCTTTGCGGCTTCCGCTTTCAGGATGACGTCAAGAAGTGGTATCCCCGTCAGTATCCCCATCGCCTCGATCGGTGTTGATCTTGGGGCTCCGGTTATACTTCTAAGAATCAAGCCTCTTAACTTGTCAAGTCGGTTGACTTTCGACTTTAAACAGGCTCTCTCCCACCAGACCAGTGCTGCCCATAACCCAGTTAGTTAGAGCGCATTATGTGGCAAATACGACTAGCTACTGACGTGATCTTGGTTCAATTACAAGCGCCGGCACTGGCAATGTCGGCGGGACATGTTTTAGTTTCATCTACTTAACCCCGTAAACTTCTAGAGAACTATTTTTGGCAGAAACTTCGAAGGTCACATCAAGATCCGATGCTTAAGCCTGGTATTCCCAATGACCTTGAAGCTATTTCCTCTGATCAACCTGTGAGATTTTTTACAACGGTAAATATGTCCCATCAATATTTTGAAAATAGATGACAGTTCCTCTGCTACATGCACCAATGTGTCATCGACAAAAAGTGACTTAATGGTGGCTGTTTATAGAGGGTATAATATTAAGATCATTTGAAGAACCTCCCCTAGTATTCTCAGTAATGATAAATTGTAATCTTTAATCTCTATTTTATTCATAGCTTCAATGTTTTTAGAAATCTGTTTAACAACAGTTAAAAGGTCTTTTCAAAGTCATAGTTTTAAAGTCATTTGAAGGGTATTTTAATGGAATGTGAACTGACAACCGAAAAATGTATGTGTTAATTCAAATTGTTGATGAATTTCTTGTAGATTTAGCCTGTACTAAAGACCATTTCTAAGAATGGGTACAGCATTTTGGATTATTATAACTTCAAGTTCAAAAGCCCTGAAATTCAAGTCTTGCCTCACTTGAATCTTTATATTGGTCAAACTTGTGTATACTTATATCAAACCAATCTACATATGATACTCTTCCTGTCAATCCCAAGAGAAGTGAAGGCAGTTCAACAATGTTTAATATGGTTAAAATCAAGGAAAGCATAATGCTGAACAAAAAAAAATCTGAAACTGACGCTAATTTTATACAATTAGTCGCGGTATATACATAATCGCAATCAACGACAGATAATAATCAGACGGCTAATAAATGTCAAAGACCCGAATCGTATAATTAATTTCTTGACCTCTATGAACGGATAAATTCGCAAGTAAAAGTTTTTGGTTAGACGGATACTACCCACCAATATGCCAATTTGCTTACGCGACACTTTAGTAAAAGTAATTTCTCGAATCAACATATAGCCCATCGACTATTTTCACCTAAGTTTAGATGTTGCGTAACTAATTTGTGGGTAAGTTTTGGCAGTCAAACGTCTCATTATTTGGAAAGCAGAGATTTCAATAAATAATCGATATTAGTTCGGTCCAAGTTATGAAATGAATAAAAAATTAATAGAATCAGCCGTGAATTGTCAATGCAAAATATCTTTAAATTAAGCAAATGTAAATAAATTGGATAAAATAGAAACTTAACGATACGATATTGTCAGAAAAAGTTGTTAGGAAGAATGTTTATACACAGAAGAGAACCAAACAATATATTTTTGGAAAATCGGGGGAACCGTTCATGCCAAAACAAGATTATTATAAATTTAGTGATATAGAAAAAATAGAATTCGTTTATAATAGCAAATAAAATTAGATAATTTAAATAACGAACTAAATAATGACAATAATAGAAACTTAAATAAAATTGTTTGTAAATATATGGTTATATTTAGTATCATTGGTAAAACTGTCATTTGTAAAAAAAACGTCAACTAACAACTGGTATATTAATACACGGTGAATATTTTTAATTCAAAACGTATTGAAAATTTAACAAGCAATAAAAATTGACAATTAACACAATAATTAACGCTGACTTAATTTTCCACAAAATACCAAAACACTATACACTACACTCGATCCTATTATATGGATATGATTAAAACTGAATTTTAATCATCTTCAGATGATGCCAACTTTGTTGGCGAAACGCGCGTCGAGTGTAGTGTATAGTGTTTTGTGCAAAACTAAGTCATTGTTATCTTCACACCAAAGGTTCCAATCTACTCCAGTAACAGTAACAATTATGTCAAAATATAAAATCTGCAGATATGTTTGAGATTAAAACTAATACATACCCACTAAACTGTCAAAATAAATCTGACGACACACCAGGGCACAGTGAAAATATCGTCTAAAAATATATATTCATATGGTAAAATTGATAATCGACTATATACTGATTTATCTAACATATATGTATGTCAATTATTACTGATTTATGCCATAACTTTATACCAAGTTATGGTCATGTTATTATTATGAAATTATTTATTATAAAAAAAATGGTTTATGGTCATAAAAAAGAAGCCCAGTTTTCCACGGACACAAACAAAGATCACGCGCGTTTCGCCAACCAAGTTGGCATCATCGAAAGATGATGTGCCATAAACAAAAGCTCAATTGTTTCATTTAAGAAAATTAAATGTTATGCAGGAAAATTGCGTTGTAATAATTTTTGAAAAAAGCAGTTATATAATTTGTGAGTTTATGATTATTAATACTGTCAGTTGAGAAACAAAATCTGTTATTTTTGACAAACGTGAAAATTTGACGATTGAGTTTTAATTAAAAAAAATCAACACGTGTAATTTCGAATAAATGAAATAAATCATGAATATACATGTTTACATACAAGCGGGGGACATACTGATCGGAAGAGAGGAGAAAGCGGATAGATGGAAGCAGTACTTAGGAAATTTATACGAGGGTCAGGAATTAGGAGAGATATTAGAGGAAGAATCTAGCATCGATAGGGAAGATGTAGGAAAACGTATATTGAGAGAGGAATTTGAAATAGCACTAAGAGGGCTAAAGAACAATAGAGCGCCGGGTGTAGATAAAATACAGGCGGAAATTTTGAAATGTGCGGGACAGAAAGTAGTAAATAGGATGTTTGAACTGGTAAAATACATATACGAAACGGGCGAGATGCCGGAGGATTATAAGAGGAACACTATCGTTACTATACCGAAAAAGAGAGGAGCCGACAAATGCGAGAACTTTAGAACGATTAGCCTAACCTCCCATGCGTCAAAAATCTTAACCAGAATAGTGCAGAAGAGGATGGAAAATAGAGCGGAAGAAATACTAGGAGAAGACCAATTCGGGTTTAGGCGAAATAGGGGAACTCGCGAAGCTATTCTGGCGCTAAGAGTAATGTTAGAGAAAACAACAGAAAAAGGAAAGAACGCTTATATAGGACTTGTAGATTTAGAAAAAGCTTTTGATAACGTAAGATGGGAAAAAATGTTCGAGATACTAAAGAGCGCGGGAATGAAGTATAGAGATAGGAGAGTAGTGCACAATCTATACAAAGAGCAAACTGCTGTTATAGAAGTAGAAGGGGAAAAAAGGGAAGTAGGTATTAGGAAAGGAGTAAGACAAGGATGTACGCTATCACCACTAATTTTTAATCTGTACATCGAAGAGGCGATTAATGTGGTAAAAGATAGAGTAGATTTCGGGATTAAAGTACAGGGACAGAAACTAAAAATGCTGAGATTCGCGGATGATATAGCAGTATTAGCATCTAGTAAGGAGGAATTAGAATCAGCATTGAACGAAATGGAGGCAGTGTTGACAGAGGACTGTGGAATGAGGGTGAATAAAAACAAAACTAAAGTGTTAGTGTGCAGAGGGCGCGAGAGCAGAGCAAAAACAAAAGTACAAATTAATAATGAAAGATTGGAGGAAGTTAAAGACTTCACTTATTTAGGAAGTAAAATAAATTGGGATGGAAGAAGCGATAAAGACATAAAACAAAGAATAGCGCAGGGTCGAGTAGCTTTTAACAAAAAGAAAGCACTTTTATGCTCGGGGATAATAAACTTAGAAACAAGGAAGAGATTTTTGAAAACGTATGTATGGAGCACGGCACTATACAGTTGCGAAACCTGGACGGTAGCTAATTTCTTCCTGCAAGTAGGAAGAAATTAGAAGCTTTTGAGATATGGTGTTACCGAAGAATGATGAAAATATCATAGACTGATAGGGTTAGAAACGAAGAAGTATTGGAGAAAGTCGGAGAGAAAAGAAGTATGGGGAAAAACATAAAGAAGAGAAGAGATAGAATGGTAGGCGACTTGCTGAGACATGGGGGAATATTCCTCGATATTTTGGAGGCAGAAATAGGAGTGAAGAAAGGCAGAGGTAGGCCTAGATTAGACCACTGCTCGCAAATAGTAAGGGATGTAGGTTGTAGCACAATTAGCGAAATGCGTAGGTTAGCACAAGATAGGAGAAGCTGGAGGTTAGCGTCCAACCAGTCTTAGGACTGATGACCTCATGATGATGAGAATATTTTGGATACTATGCCTGCTATATCAAGTGTATGCCTAAAAATGTTAAGTTATGGAAAAAATATGAAAAAAGCCTAAAAAAGTGGCAATATCAACAACGATATTTTCATATGATGTTCACCGAATTGTATGGTCAGCAAGCTCACTCGATTTGAACCTAATCGAACAAGTTTGAGGTGCTTCTAAAAGTCAACTATGTAACAATTAGACTTCAAGATCATTAAACCTACTAGATAAATATTTTTTTTTATATGGTAGGTAATACTTGAAAAAAAAAAAAAGAAATTATGGTTTTATACAAATATTCGATAAATCTGAAGGACGTATTGAATTTAAATTCAAAATCCATCGATTATATTTAACCAAATTATCCACACAATATCGAGTATTAGTAGAGAACTCTCCAGAAACAAAGGCTCGAGTTTCTAAGCCGCCTCGTCAGCCGGACTCAATTGCGATCAGCCAATTCATATTCGTGTCACAAACGGCTTAGTAGATACTCGTACAGTGTCATTATGCACGTCCCAGTAACGATTATGAATTAAGATGGACGTGTTAGTGCCTTCCACTCGGGTTAATTTAATAAAGCCGTTAAGAGTTTGCTGCCAATAATGCATTTATGATACGTTGAACCCTGACGAGCACGTGTTCGAATAGGACGAAAACGGGGAAACGGTCACACTAATTTTATACCCGCACGATACAGGGCGATTCAATAAATCCGAGCAACCCAAGACCTTATGTCATATACATACGAGTATATCCAAAACAATCAAGATATTTGAATACATTTTTATGCCTTTTCCTCTCCCGCCATATAAAAAATGATGACGTTATCTTAAAGAACAATAACAGACCATTGACATCCCATCTGACTCTTATTCTGTAGAATCAGTCTCTTCTATTAACCATCATGTTAACAGTCGACAAAACCTTAATTTTGTAGTTGCCCGAAAATTAACCTACTTGGAACTGTTTTTTTTTATTTCTATAATCAAGGTGAAATAGAACTACCATTGCGCTTCAGAATAAGCTTCAGCTAAGGAGAATTACAAAACGCTTTCAAAGCATTACTTCTGCAGAAGATAACCCTCATAGCACCGGAGGCTTCAATCGAGCCACCGAGATCAGTCCTTGTGTTCTTCTTAGTGTTACCTTATTTCTTCTGTCGCCAGTTTTCGTCCTTCCTCGATCCAAAATTGAAGATCGGATACGATTACGAAAGAAGTCAAAACCATGACGAATCAAGATAAAACCAATTAAACTATTTTATTCGATTGAGAATTAAACTAACGGAAAGCCAATTGTCATATAATTTACACTGAAACTAAAAGTAAACTAAGACTAAGAGTAGTTGGTGTTAATGAGAACATGTATATAATTAACCATTAGCATTCTTTCACTTCGATAGTTTCCTCCGTAGTCAAATTCCAGAAACAGTGAGTCGAGAATTGTTTTTCATTTTAGTTAGGTTTTGTTCAAATTTCATTTTATATTACTCTTACTCCGTACCTGTTCTTTATCCAGAACATGGAACCAATTCCACTTTTTATAGTTACAATGCGGCTGTATATCAATTGGGAGTTCTAATATAGGAAACTTTGGTGGTGGTGGTGGTTTATATGAAGTATTTTCCCTTACATGGATCCAATCTCCTGCTAAAGTTATATGCAAACTCCAGCATAGCAATTCTAGTACTTTGAAAATATTACACAAAGTATGTGATTATCTACACCCTTTTGATCTACCTACACACACATTAGTGGACGCTTGATTTCTTTCAGGCAAGCTCTCATTTGTGCAAGTGATTAGAAGACCAGAAGGCTCTTTAAAAGAGTTACCAATGGTCGAAATGATTGGTAAGCTAATATTCCATAGAACTCATAGAGAGGCAACGCCAGGCCCCATACTGCAGCTCTAACGGTCTAAAAACTGGAAGAAATGCACTGAACTCCACTTGAACATCCTTCCTACAGCCAGGACTTATCGCCCTGCGATTTCCATTTGTTTGGGCCGCTTAAAGAAGCTCTAGGAGGGCAACGATTTGAAGATAACCAGGGCATAGTGCGCAATTGGCTCTTGACGCAACCAACTTCATTCTACGATACTGGGATAAAAAAACCTTCCTTCTTGCTGAGAAAAATGTATTTGTAAAATGGGAGACTACGTAGAAAAATAAAATATTTTGTTTTTCAATCAATATTTCTTTCTAATAAAGTCCCCGTTTATATTTGACCCGTCCTCGTATCCGTACGTCATCATTCTATTTTATAAAACACACATGGAAAAAATGAGCGTTTCCTCCATCCCAGACCGCAGTGTGAAGTATTCGATTTCCTCGCTCCGATTTCATCGTAATAGAAACTATTACTCGACATTTTTTCGTCGTTAAATAACGTTCTCGTATTACGATTCATTCAACCGATTATGTATAGTTAAATGCGAGTCCTGTAAACGTGTATTCGCCACTTACTCGTAACAGTAACTCAATTAAATTACAAATTACGACCGTCCGCCTTGCCGGCTGGGATATCATTTATATCGGCCTAATTGGTCCAACAACAACAAAAACAATGACGCGGTCTTATAACGGAAACGCTCGCTCCGGTACGCCGACGAAGGCTTGAAATTACGAAATAAAATTATGCTTTTTCTACCGTTACGATGTATCATTACTTTGCGTAATGACCGTACCTCTAACTAATATGATTTTCATCTACTCGTACGTCGCACGACTCGGTGCTACTTTTCTTCGACAGGTGATTGTTCTCCGATGTATTCAAGCGAATTCATCGGTGATACAAAATCAAAAAGAATAACAGCACCATAATAATAATAATAAAGAATAATAGCACCAGATGCCAACAAATATTTCTGTAAGTTTTACCCACTAATCTTACTGAAGACAAATAAGGAATTTCCCCTAAACATCCTTCTAAACGCAGCATGTGGCAACGTTGCAATCAGCAGCTTTTTCTTAGCCACAAAACAAAGACTACAATTTAAGTCATAATGAATTATTTGGAGCGTTGTGCTCCTGTGCCTCTGTCCTTAAAAGGACCAAACGTGTTGCAAAATGGCGATGCAGAGTACAGGGACAGGGATGGTGTTTTTAAAAAGAATGTTACAAGCTTATTTTTGAACAAATTTTAAAATTTACTGCTTTTATACATTAGTCGTGTATTGTCATTGAAAAATACATAACATAAGTTAGATTCATACTCCTTTCGAGCATGGCACGAGGAATCTTTCAATATCGCGCGTTGTGGTTTCGGAAAGAGCTTCAAGAGCTCGTGGTTTGTCTATGTAAACTTTAGCTTTTAAGTAGCCTCATAAAAAGTAGTCACAAGGTGACAGGTCTAATGACCGAGGAGGCCATTCCACATCCCCATGCAACGAAATCAGGCGCTCAAGGAAACATTGCAAAGAGCACCAGAGAACGACCAGTTTCAATGAAAGTGTTGTAAATAAACACACGATGTGCTACAGACCGCGGCTCCTTGGCTACTGGAATGGCAGCCCGCAACGAGTAGATATCAACCATCCTGAAAACATTCGCTCCACGCATGCGCGCATAATATGGGTCTCAAAAACACCATATCTCCCTGGCGGATACTGTACAAAGTTAAAGGGGTTTTATAAATAAGTGAGTAACACTGTTTGAAGAGACAGAAATGATTTGACGTTTTAACAGAACGTGATGCAGAAGTTTTTTTTTTTGGTCATGTAGTTCTATCACTCGAGTCTAGTCTACTCCCAGTAATAGACTTCACCGGATGGTTGGCCATGTAATAAAGACACGCGTTTGGCAGAGCAAAAGGCTATTACTATGCTAAAATATGACATAGGTAATGAAAATCGACTATAATGATTCAAAATATTAGAGTTGTTTTTGCTGACAATAGGAGGATTGAAGAAGAACATTGCATTAATCGATTGGATTGGCCACCTCATTCCCCTGATATTAATCTCATCGAACATATTTAGACACATATAATTGTATTGTATTACCAGGGAAATTAAGAAGCAAAACTGGCTGCTACCAATATGGAACAACTGCCAATCAACGGTTTCTTTACTTCTTGTGCGAAAAGTAACTTTTCGCACAAGAGCCAAGCTGGCAAAAATCTTCAACTCATGGTTAAACTTGTCTTTACATATTTTTGGAGAATATGTCATTTTGCTCAATTTTTCTTCGTTCTTAGTCGCTGTGAACTTATACCATACGATCGAGTAATCCTTAGCGACGAGACTAAACAACCGAAAGTGGCCAACGAATCCTCCAGAGCTTTCCCTGGCTGCGGGCGCAAGTCACACAATAAATACTGTAATGATTCACGCGCACGATTTTTTTTCGCCATTCCCGACGGCCCGTACGTCGGACAGAGCACCGGCTGATTGGCGTTATTTCAGTTGTCTCGCGAGCCACTTGGGACCGATGGATTTTTATGGTTCGAAAAAATCCAGGTCTCAGCGCTGTATTTGGCGATATCGCTCGAATCGGATTGGAGGAGTGGCCTTTTCGCGATTACAGATGCTGAACGCCGTTTCGTCTCCCTGTGTTACCGACAATGCATGCTGATTAATCGTGAGGTTTCAGCTCAAATGATGGTACTGAATATAAAAGAGATGATGACCAAATGAAAACACAACCTTCCATCCAAAATTGGTCTACATAACAAGTACCTATATACTATGTGGATTAAATACAACTCTATCAAAGTTATCAATTTGTATCATCCGCCACCAACAGTATACATGAGGCTATAAAAGAATGTTCTCAATAAAACGTCATATTCCCAGTTCCTAAGAAGCATTCACTTAAGTAGTTTTGTATATATATAAATCATTTTGATAACGCATCAATAAGTTTCCTCTAACTGACCGAGCTTCTAAAGACATTATCATACATCCTAAAAGAATTAGGAAGATTTATTTCTGAGATATTTTTGTATTATCCCAGAAGTTGCAAGTTGATCAAGATATTCCAGAGCAACAGAAGAATTACGTCTTTGTTATCCATTTATATTCAATAAATGCTTCGTGAACGCAAATTCCATAGCCAATTGTGGTAAATCTTCTATGCCAGCACATCCAGATCGTGAGACTCAAAACAAAACGTACTGCTTTGCGTGAAGTGACAACCATTAAGGTGTATTATGCCAAAACTTACAATATATCCTACTGTTTTCAAAGAATTTTTTGGTAGGATACAAGAATTTGTAGGCTCCAAGCCAAGTTCCACCATTCCATTTGACTACGATGTGGCGTTTTTGGTCTACCTGTTTGATATTTGGATATATACTTTCGTCTATCTAGTATGAACTGTTTGCCAACATATTGCCAAGATTAATCAGTTATCGGTAGTTAAAATATATTGGGAAGCGACCTATTACGGTCTAATAATCAGTTCATGATGGACTTTTTACTTCTGATCCCGTTATCAATTTTCGAGCACCTAGAAATTATTATTAATAAGAATACTTAATAATAATACTGAACTTAGAGGCTAGTCCCAGAAGTATCCGACCTGATGTATAGATGGCGGTTGTTGTTTGAAAAGAATGACTATGGTAGAATGTACCAACCTTGTAAAGCTTAAGATTGACGTTTAACGACGCTATGTTGTTTAGTATTTGTTTGGCACCCATTAATAGTGAACGGTCTCAGTGAATTTGTAAATATTGGTCATCGTTATATGACACAATACTTTCATTTGAAAGATCTCAGTCCAACCGATATCAAAGCGGAGCCAGATTCTACTCTGGGGGAGTCTGCTCCTTCGTTTACACCAGTAAAATATTGGGTGACAGAGTTTAAACGAGGCCGTACGAGCTGACAAGACGAACATCGCAGTGGTCGACGAAATCAGATGACCATGCCAGAAATGATGAAGAAAATCAACAAAATGGTATTGGATGACCGTCGACTGAAAGTGCGCGAGCTATCAGACATGGTAGGCATTTCAAAAAGTGCTGTACATAGCAAATCGATTGAACATTTGAACATGAAAAAGTTGTGCGCAAGATGGGTGCCGCGACTACTCATAGTGGAACAAGAACAAAACAAGAGTTTTTGTGTCAATTCATAATGATGGATCAAACATGGATCCATTGCTTCACACCTGAGACGAAGGAACAGTCAAAACAACGGACTGAAAGGGGAGAATTGGCTCCAAAAAAGGCGAAGACAGTTCCATCTGCAGGCAAGGTATACCTACCCCCTATATAGCAAAATCCACGTGTTCCAATTTGAGTAACAATAATCAAGAAAGATACATGGTTCTTCTTAAATGAGTATATGAATTTTAAGCAAATTGGAGCAAACATTATAGACACTGTCCTAAGGTATTCGCTGTTAATGTTTATCGTGATGTTTTAGTTCCTAAAAAAACTACTAGAGAACATTCTGTGCTCTTCATTACTTTCTCGCGTTACAGCGCACTAGAAAATCTGAATTTTCTCAAGGTCCACAACTCCAAATTTATCGCATCGCCGCTGGGTAAACAAACACATTGTCAAAACTGATAGTTTGTCAGCTTCATCGTTAATTACTCGCACTAATAATCCATAATCACTACGTCGTGACTCACCCAGCATTTTCTTTATTTTTTTCCTATAGTGGGCGTTGATCTTGAGAGAAGGATCCGATTCTCGCTTGTTTTCGGTCGAACGTTGCAGCATGTCACTCGACGTGCTCTTATTTATAGTATAGGGCCTTGTGCGTGCGTGCAAGAAGGAGAGGGTCTTGCGGGCACTTTCCGATTGAGTTACGTAACTTTCATTGTTTTATAATTGCTGTGTCGGCGACCAGCTGTAACTCGATTTCGGGTCTAGGTCAATTTCGAGCGACCCATTTCTTCGTCGCAGAATGCCTGTGACTCTCGATTATATATCTTTGAAATATTACTTTACATTGTGTTGAAACTCGTACAATGTATTTGTCGCTGAATTAAATGCAAAAAATCGTCATTATTTGATAACTGGTGTTGTTTTCAAATATTATCGATAAGACTGACAATGGTTCTAATGGAAAGACTATATCCCACGAGGAAATGATACATAAATAAACAGATCTTCTACAGAATTGTTACGAGGAGCGTTCAGATAAAAACGAGAATCTCGGGCGGGCGGTTTTGGATGAAGCAAGGTTAGGTTGGGTACTGATGGGAACTGTAGGAGGGAGTAATAGAAGGTGAGAATGGTCTCTGATACAGCCCTAAGAACGTTAGTTGAATCATCAAGTTTTTGACACGGGAGGGGATGGTACTGACGGGAACTGTAGGAGGGAGTAATAGAAGGTGAGAATGGTCTCTGATACAGCCCTAAGAACGTTAGTTGAATCATCAAGTTTTTGACACGGGAGGGGATTCGTTCAGCTGAAATTGCGAGAACAGTTTGGTGAAAACACTCATTTATAACCACGAGTGTTTTATTCGCACAAACATTCTCTGTATGACGAGAGAGTCGAAAATAAACCCCACGATTGCCAGTTCAAGACGAGTTTATCCGAAGAACGCTTTTAAGCGGTTCGTGACCTTATTGAAAAAAATTGGCGCTAAAATCGCTTTTGAGGTAAACAACAGCAATGGCAATATCCATTCGATCATCCACGGTGAGTTCGGTTTCAGCAATATATCGGCTCGTTGGGTGGTCTTCTTTAAGAGGAGCAAAACACATTCATCTTGACGCTTGTCTTAGCGTTGTTATTCCCTTAAAACTTTACCTCAACCAACAATTCCAGTTTCTTGTGAAATTAAAGTTGTTGAAACTCATTGTAGACGCAAGATGAATGTTCTTGTATCCTCAATGATGAGTTTTATCACGTTTATCCATTTGGCGATAGCAAGGATAAAGAGTGCTTATGCCTTGACCGGGAATCGAACCCGGCTCTCCCAATTTCCGGTTGGTTGCTGTGACCGCTGAGCTATCGAGGCACACTCATTATCCTTGCTAATGCGCCAGTTTAATGCGTCACTAAGTACTCCCTCCCTAGAGACATGGTTTGTCTCGATACAATTTAACGGAATGTAACCGCGTTCGCCATTCTTACGAACCGTTGTTCGGTAACCCCCGGACTGTAGGGCGATGGATAAGACGGGAATCGAATCCGCGAATTTGAGATGCAAGGGAGGTTGGATGAACTGGAACGAATCACATCACGTCGGGGTCACCACTTTGGCGATAGCAAGGATAAAGAGTGCTTATGCCTTGACCGGGAATCGAACCCGGCTCTCCCAATTTCCGGTTGGTTGCTCTGACCGCTGAGCTATCGAGGCACACTGAGCTATCCTTGCTAATGCGCCAGTTTAATGCGTCACTACAATCCACTATAGTATATACATAATTAAGTGGGTAAGTCTCAGCGGACAGTAAATTTTCCTCTGAGTAATTTGAGTACACAGTCCTTGATTGGAGTAACAATTTATCCATATGTTATCACAATGATCTCCCGTATATTACTGGCTTTATTTCTATTATTTGCCTTCCATTTTTCTCCAATCTATAAATGTTGCTATTGTGGACACACGCGGCTCCACATACGCCTATTAGCAGCCGTGATGGTATTTGTATATATTATTTTAAAATTTTTTACATATTAATAGTAGAAAGTAGAAACCCTTGTATATTAATTATGCTAGTACTCGGAGCCAGGCCTCATCTGTTTCTTAGGGGTCAAAATGCGATAATCCAATGCAATAAGTTACATGATTTACTGCCCCAGCCATGCACGTGTTAAAACCCTTGCAGATTAGGTCAATTGTTTATGAGAAGTGTGGCGTCTGGTAATAACCGCACCACGCTATCGGCTTTTGGGATAAGTTTCTCAATCAGTCAATTCCCGCATCTCGCCCCGAGACATCGTTTCCACTTTCTATTTATTTATTCTAAATAAACGTAGCTATCGCAATAACATAACCAGTAGTATATAGCACTATAGTATTATTGCACTACAAGCACCCCGAAGACCGCCATACTATAATCGGCAGACGGAGTTCCCTTTCTAAGAGTAACAACCTGCTAATATAACGGTGGCCCGTCGATACCAGACTGTCAATTAAAATAATACACTGTTGCGATACGGATTCATGGAAGACCACTAAATAAACATAACGAACTAATGAACGTAGATTATCCGCCATTCGGCTAAAAGCTTAGCATTTCCTAGAACTTCCTACATCAATCCCGGTGGTGAAACAAAAATGCCTGCAAAGCACTTATTTACACGTTCGACAAATAACATGATTCGTGCTCGTAATAGCTTTCTACGCCCAAGGTTGGCGATTTTATGGAAATACGAGCAGAACTATCTCGACTGCTCTGTTCTATCATTATCTAGCCCCCGGGGGGCGCGAAAGTTCGAATGGTCTTGCGCAAATAAACAAAGATTGCTCTGGCAATCATCTGTTACCGATGATCTATCAATTAGACCGGAATATGGATTGGATCAGTTTTACGTACAAAGAGCATCCGTGTCAGAGCGCCTGCCTATAATTCCAGTCGATTCTGCTCCTCAAAAATTCTATGAATCAGTTAGCGGTCATCTGGTAGAAAAAATGATAGGTAATAAAGAAGTGATGAATGGTCCAGTATGATTTGCTGAAACTTGATGTATTAAGTACCAAAATACGAGGAAACGAAAACGCAGATGACTTGGTGGTCTGCTTGTCTGCTCGATGGCCTAGTCTTCTATCAGATTAGGTTTGGTAGATGGCTTAGTAATCAAACGATATAATTACAACGACGAAGGAACTTCTCAGCTCACAAAATGAAAACGGAATAGTGGTAGTGAAGAACTGCTGCACCGAAGTAGAAAATTGGGATAAAAAAGAGTTCAAGATCACCTACTATCAGAGGGATGCAAACCTCATGGGACAGAAGGTGGATATCCCCATTTGAAAGAAGAATTTCCAGTCCTAGTGTAATACCATTGCTCAAGAGGAAGAGGTTAGCTCGGCTTCGGTGCTGTGCTGTAGTACAAACCTACTGGAACTGTTTGAAGGTGACGAAGTCCAAAACCAATAACCATGATTGAGCAAGCTACCGGGATTAAGGTTATGTAGTCGACGCTGGATGAAGTAATGCCACAAAAGCTTCAATTAACATTTTCCTCCAGCCGTCTTCCTTGACTATCCAACTCGCGACCGGCAATTCGGCATCTGCGGAATCTTTCCGAGTATGCAGAATGCATCTCGCGTCTTCTGCCACACCCGGCGCCAGCTGTTCACGTTGCCGGCGCAATGCCCTCCGCACGGCACGTCGCCCGCAAGGACCCTAGATGGATATATGGCGCCGTGGAAGTTATTAGATCCGCCTGCCTGACAGTTGTATC
This sequence comes from Rosalia funebris, assembly GCA_037954035.1. Lineage (NCBI taxonomy): Eukaryota > Metazoa > Arthropoda > Insecta > Coleoptera > Cerambycidae > Rosalia > Rosalia funebris. The sequence goes on along the minus strand of JAZFAV010000039.1, from coordinate 18,411,453 downwards.
TAACTGTTCTCTGATATACATACAAAGTGCAATATTAACTAGGATATTCGCCCACGGGGTGGGGGGTAATCGATCTATAGTCGTGTCGCCGGCATGGAATGCGACCCTGTGTGTGTGCGTAAACGGGGATATAAGTAATAGTGTCTGTCAACGATAGGAACAAGTGTGGGAATGCCAAATGCACTGATGGACAAAATTATGGCGCCATTTTAAAACATTTTATGTAGTAGAATTGATGGGCAAAATGCTATTTGTGAACAAGAGATTAAAATATCCGGTATAAGAGCAAACAGTGTTATTTACAGTTTATGTTTACAGCGATAACTCCTAAATACCATAGTATTTAGGAGTTAACTCCTAAATTCAATAGTTAATTAAAATAACGGAAATGATAATTGATTCGATTCTAAACCAATAAAATTCAGTGGTACGATAATTTTGTCCATCAGTGTACATGAATGGTGAAGAACATTATCTGTGTGTCGTTTACTTTGTAAATGATCTATTTGTAGGAGACGCTTTGTATGGGATAATTTAAATTAATGGTTATATTACAACATCAGTTGTATTACATAACCTGCAGATGTACATTGGTTATAGCAATACCTATCGTAGGCATAGGGCCAGGAATAGTTGAGGGTCATTATAAAAAAAGAAAAAATAAATTTTATATCGTATTTTCCCATTTTAAAAATTATGAAACAACCTGTTGATACTTGTGGAGAACTTTTGCGATGGTGTAAAGCAGGAGATGACTTTCTGGCTAGAATAAGGACTGGGAATGAGACAGTGATGTAGTATCATCAACTTAAAACCAAGAGAGGAAGCGAAGAATGACATGACCTCTTCCCCAAAATCCAAATTAAATCTTTTCTCGCACAGGTGTCCACAGAAAAGGTACACTACCAACAATGTCCAAGCGAACCGCCCAAGATTTGAAATCTGAATGTCTACCACATTCTGTTTCTCGGTCTGACCTGACCCTAAGCGACTATTTTGTCTTTGGTTAACTTAAAGGGGCATCCTGTGTGAAAAATTCAAAAGAATTCTTCGCTTAAATACTTGCTAAGCTTCAGGAATATATTTTATTGAGATATACTAGGCACAAAAATTAAGGGATGTAAAAAAATCCTAATTTCTAGGTGATTTTCAAAGAGTTGTAACTTGGAGAAAAATAGTCCCAGAGCAATTTTTAAAAAAGCAAACTGAATCTTTGAAAAAAAAATTGAAGTCCGTGGACCTTTTGAAAGGCAAGCAAAAATTTGGAAAAACGTTTTTCCGATGGTTTTCTTATGATTATTCAAAAACTGTTGATGGTAAACAATTTTAAACCAAGATCTGAAAACTAGAAACTTGGAACATCAATTTAGTTTTTTCAAAATTGCTTTGCGACTATTTTTCTCCAAGTGACAGCCCTTTGAAAATCGCCGCAAAATTTAAGATTTTTTTACATTCCTTAATTTATGTGCCTAGTGTATTTAACGCGAAGAAGCTGTGTCAATGGATCATTTAGAAGCCTTGAGACTGATGTTAAATTATGTTTTGTCAACAGAATCTTTAAAAAATACTGCAGTACTTCTGTCATACACTGCACATCAATCGTTATTTTCCACTTGCGTTAATTACTCTCACCAAAGTGTCTCAAATTTTCGTACTTTTCGTGTCTCGAGACAAGTGCCTCTTTGTATTCATTATACAGGCCGATGCGCCTTTGCGTTCCTGCATAATTTAAATCGGGTTCCCAAGTCAAAGACCGCCGAAATTCCTCGTCGGTCTCGCTTTTTAAATTCACGCTATTCACGCTCTAAAATTCGAGGAAATTGTAAATATTTTCAGCGGGACTTTTAACTGGGCGAGTATACGAGATAGTCGACCGTCTACGAAAAATAAAAAACGGCCGTCGCTATCTATGAGGGCGACTCGTTTGTTTAAATAAAATTGTTTTCGAATTTTGTTTAAATAAAATTATTGTCACAGTAAGAACATTTTGAATACATCTTATTTTTCTACATAGTCTCCTCTTTTTGGATTGGAAGTTTTTAATGCCGTTATCGAAACATGAAGTTGGTCATGCCTCTAATCAATTGCGCAGAAACGCTTTCACGTCTTGGTCGTCATCAAAACGGCGTCTTCCAAGTTCCTCTTTGAGTGGCCCAAACATGTGATTGTCACGTGGTGACATATTCGGGCTATAGGGCGGATGTTTAAGTGTTTCCCAATCGATTCTTTCCAGTTTTTCTCGGGTCAAAGCAGCCGTATGTGGCCGAGCGTTGTCGTGAAGAAGAATCAAACTTTGGGTAGGCATATCTCGTCTTTTCCGCCAAAAACCCAGTTTTATCTCATCAAGAAGATGGCAGTAGTAGACGTCGGCGTCGACTGTACACCGCTCATGAAGGAAATCAATGAGGGGTACCCCTCTGCAATCCCAAAAAGAAACAGCGGCACTTTGTTTGCAGGAAGAGAGTTTTAGCTTTTCGAAGTCTATTTCAGGGTATGCCAAATTTATGATGCCATTCATAGACTTGGGTCTTTGAAAGAGTTTTCGGCAAACTGTGCAGTCAATCGACGCAAAATTTCAGCCGGTTTTGCGCCCTCCCGCGTCAAAAATTTGATAACAATGCGATGCTGAATGGGCGAATGTACGCTACTAACTTTAAATCGACCTTGGCGAGCCGCGGCGATGGAGTCCCCTCCTCTTCACATCCCCACCTAATATATATCAAGACGGGGTGCCAGTCCCTTTACCCAGAGAGCGTTAAAATAAAAATTCCGGTTTATATTCGACTCACCCTCGTACATTCGAGAAACGTTTCTTGTATTCTAGTTTGTATACGATAATTTGGTAAACTGGAATGTTCACTGATATCACCAGTGGCCATTTTGTTGAAAAGGTAACGATTCAAAATACCAAAATAAGGTATTGCAAAAATAAAAAAGTTTAGGCTGTTCCCATTTCAGAATTTGTGATTTTATTATTTGGGCTTTTGGCTATTATCCTTCATTATGGTATAATTTCAAAAATAGTACATTTAAAAACAATACATTCGCGGACGCCACTGTAAATTGACGTAAACAATAATTGAAGACCGGGAGAAAGAGACCTTTCACTACGAACTACACATAGTATTTTATCTGAAATCGCAATCAATATTATAAATCAATTACAATTGCAGTTTTAATCAGCTCTCGATTATGCCAACTAGATTGTCGAAACTCGCGTCAAGAAACGTGTGATCTTTCAGTCTTCATGAAAAACTGGACTGTTTTTATTATAAATTAAGATAATGTCATTAATTGTTACAAAATAAAGAAAGCGAAAATCGATGATAAAATGTACTCGTATTACTTATTATTATAATCAATTACAAAAATAGAATTAATACTTGTATTAAACAGGTAATGTGCTTAAAAGTAATTTAAATCTAATTAATAACTGAAATTGAATTGGTAATATGGAATTAATGTTAAAAATTAAACGAGTAAAATTAAATTCGTTGTTAGATAGTAATCCAAATGTTCCTTAAATGAATTTAATGAAGGTGCAAAACCACGCTGTCAGGAAGAGAATTCTATTCGTTGCACACATGATTCAAGAAGAAATAGTACAGTTTAGTTAAGTCAAAATGTTCTTTCCTTAGTTTATAGCTATGGCCACATAGTCTGAAGTCTCTATCAAGGTTAAGTATGCCTTCTTTGCAGTAAGATTCGCCACGAAGAATTCTAAATGCCGTTAGGCATTTTTGTAGCTTTTGTTTGTACTTTGTCTTACTTTAATAAAGGACTAAAAACGAAATAGGTCCCAATATGGGTCCCTGCGGTACCTTACCACACTTACCACATCGCGATCGTTAGAAAAAATGTCTCGTACTATAACGCGAACATATAAATTATATAAAAATGAGTCAATCACCTTCAATAACACTCCATGGAGTCCAAAATGTTGCGAAATGCGAAAGAAGTGGGAAAATTATATTATGTACGTCTACTGTTTTTCGCTATCAAAACGGGTAGTCCATTCGTCACAAATTCAAAGATTAGAAACGGCGGATCTACCAGGTAAGAAGCCATGATGATGAGAAGAATATTATGATTATTATGATTGATAACGGAATCAACTCATTCCATATTTTGCTCCATAACTTTGCAGGGGACAGAGGTCTAACTTATAGAGCAATCATTGGAAGCTGCAAGCTTTTCCAATCGCTTGGCATAATAGTCCTTGTTCCAACGACGAACAAACACGACGAATTTTCGACAAGGAGTGGCATAAGCTTCTTGCACCTTTGATAAAAGTAAAGGATGAACGCCATCGAAGCCTGGTAATGAATCAGTGAGGAAGTTAAGCAGAAGTTCTTGTAAATGTTCAAGGCTAAAGCAGATAAGAGTTGCTTAGAGTAACCTTAAGGCCAGAAGACTTGGTTTATTGCTGACCAATTTTAATCTTATGGAATTTTTGTAAAGCTGAAACTTATGGTTGAAGGTCATGAAACTGATATCGATTTGATTGAAATTAAAGATAAGGAGGGTCTTCCAAAATTACCAGATCTAAAATATTTATACTACCGAATGAAGTTACAGGTTAATTTTTTACAGATCTTTGTGAGACATATTTATCGTGAGCATTTAATAGTAGACTTCCACAGGCTTAACAGGCGTGTTGCGTTAATAGGCCAAGGATTTTCGGCTGGAAATTTATTGTTATCTAAAAAATTATTAGTATCGTCATCATCGTTGTGAAAACAATAGTATCTGTCATATTCTCGGTACTTTTCTCCGCATCTTAGTCATCTCAAATTATCTTCAGTAATCTCACTACAAATTCTATGTTTCCAAGTGGCGTATAACCAAGAATACTTTAAGTGACACTTCAAATTATTACAAATAAATAAATTTCTGCATTTGTGGATAAGACCTGGTGTGGTTTAAATATAGCCTTATTTCTTTGCTGGAGAATTGTCACTTTCTTAGCCAGTGAATGTGGCTTGTAATAAATAGTTCACTCTCTATACATTGGAGCCGTTCGTTTCTAATAATGAAGTAAAAATTTCTGATACACGTAGAAACATTAATGACATTCATCTGGAAAGTCTGGAAATTTGGAAGAATATAATCATTTATTTCCGTATCACAGAGTCCTGGCAGCATTACGTTTTGCTCCTGAATCTTAATAAAACTCGTGTACTTAAAATATTCTTCGCATATAATAACGTGTTGTTCACTAATACATAATATTTGACTGATTAATACAGTTGATTTTTTAATACATAATATTTGATTAGTGCAGTTTTGTAAATTTGTAATAATAATAATTTAAGTAATTCGTGTGTATTTATTTTTACACATAAATAAACGTTAGCCATTAACAATTGAAATCCTTATCTTAAATTAGTCCAGACTTTGAAATTTCCCAATAATTCTGGTGGTTCGCAAAAAAACATTTATTTCTACTAAAACACTACGATTTATAACAACAGAATTTAATTAATAAAGAAATTTTGGCCGTGGAAAAAAACTACGTTTCTCAACTATCAAATGTTTTATAACAGCGTATTGCCAAATTACTTTCATTTATCTCAGAATTAATTAAGGAACTATTAAAAATAAATAAAAATACCAATCGGCGAAACGCAGATAATACATAATATGTCGAGTCCATATCGACATTCGGGTATAATAAATTGTTACGTCACATCAATGCGGTACTGATAGTGATAACAAGCTCGAAATGTGTATGAAAAAATAATCACTCAAGGACGTTACGTATGGTAAACGCGGCTAATTGCTCATAAATAAATAGCTGACTATAGCGATGACCTAACGAAATATTTATGAGACGATAATTTTGTTCGGTTAAAAACCAATTTGCATTAAACGTAGACATCTAAACGATTTTAATTTACATTAGGTAAAAAAAACGGATAAATAGGATATTTAAATTGAACCACGGACGAAGGACAATATTCGATTCGTCCAATCGATCATTTCTATTTTACATACAGGGTGTCCCAAAATGAGGTACACAATTTAGATATTAAAAATGTCACCAAAATCTGTTTTAAAAAATGACGATTTATAATTTACTTTTTTAATACAGTTGGTGAAAAAAACAAAGTTCAACATCCCATGTTGAATTTTTTTAGTGAAACAACTTTTTCCATTTCGCCGAAAACGTGATGGCCGATTGTCGAGAGCAACGCGCGGCTGTGAAATTTTTTTTCCTGTTGGGGGGATCGGCCGCAGAAACTATTGTAATGCTTAATACTGCTTATGGGGATGCTGCCCTAAGTAAAACCAGAGTCTACGAGTGGTTTTCACGTTTTAAAAATTGAGAAATGTCAATTGAAGACCAACCCCGTTCAGGACGCCCCTCAACGTCGACAAAATCAATGCTCTCGTTCGTGAAGACCGTCGCCGAACCATTGATCAACTCTATGAGATGTCTGGAATATCATGGACTTCAATTCAGAGGATTATATCCGAAGATTTGCACATGAGAAGAGTTGCAGCCAAATTTGTCCCTCGCCTTCTCACAGGCGAGAAAAGGGAGCGTCGACTTCAGGCATGTTTTGAGCTTCAAAATCAGCTCAAAGAGGACCCTGAGTTTTTTTCAAAGGTGATTACTGGTGATGAATCGTGGTGTTATGGATACGACCTCGAAACAAAGCAGCAATCAAGCCAGTGGAAGACAGCTGGCTCTCCTCGTCCCAAAAAAGTTCGCCAAGTGAAGTCAAACATCAAGACAATGCTCATTTGTTTCTTCGATTGCAGAGGTGTTATACACGCGGAGTTCGTTCCCCCGGGTCAAACTGTTAACCAGAAGTTCTACTTGGAGGTTTTGAAAAGATTGAGGGAGAGTATCCGGAAGAAAAGGGCAGATCTTTGGCGCACAAGCGACTGGTTCTTCCATCATGACGACGCGCTGGCCCACACCGCTCTCTCCGTAAAGCTGTTTTTGACCAAAAACGGCATGACACCAATTGTCCACCCTCCCTACTCACCGGATCTAGCCCCCTGTGATTTATTTTTGTTCTCCAGACTCAAAAGGGACATGAGAGGAAAGCGCTTTGCCACTGTGGAGGAGGTAAAACAAAAATCGCTGAAAGGCCTAAAGAACATCCCGATAAGTGAATTTAGAAAATGTTTTGAACAATAGAAGGATCGTTTGCAGAGGTGCGTTGTGGTCAAGGGAAAATACTTTGAAGGTGATCAAAATTTGGTGTAAAAATATTAAGAAATAAAGAAGTTATGACGAAATTCCCGTTTTTTTTGGGTCCCCCCTCGTATATGAGAAGCTATTCTGCTTCTTATAGATGACGCAAATCACTTATCACCATGTGAGGGGGATAGTAATGAATTATTGCCATCGAATTTATTCTCAGTTGAGAACACCAGGCTGTCCCGAAACTGCATATCGCGATTTCATCCTTATTAGGCACCATTCACTTTAAAATCTTTTTATTCGCTTCCGTATATCAGTGTCTATATCTTATAATCTTAACCTAAGTTACAACATGTTGTTGTATAAAAGTATTTTCTTACATTGACATCTTAATAAGCCCTGTATATATACATATTCATTTTGGCAGATGCCTTGTTATTTGTATCTCCTATAATACAATTCTATTGTTTTACTTTTTAATAATCTAGCTACTGTTAATCTACAATTTTTATCTTTAATGCGTATGCGCTTTTGTTAATTAATATTGTTATACTTTATTTTTGTGATATATTGTTATTTTACTATAAGAAAAGGCTTAATAAAAAACCTATTTTAGATAATTATTTTAATAATATTGTACGTTACCTATCAGCAGATTATTTGTTTTGCTTGCTTTATTTTGTATTTATTGGCACTTTGACGTCACTGTGTTTATTCTCCAGTATACGAGTATTTTCAGCTACGTCCAATGGACGTTTGGTTATTTCCCATTGGTTGATGGTCAATAACACTTTATTTACTGTGTTTTTGCGTGTCGGTGTGTATTTTTCTTATTACATCCTCTGCTGACATTGTCCGTGTTGTTCCTCGTTAGTCGTCAAGGTTTCCATGTAAATATCTGTGAGTGTGTGGTTCGCTGTTGTTATATGTCTGCTTTATCTTTTTGGTCAGTGGGATTGTATATACTTGTGTATTGTAAAACTGTGCCGTCTCTTTTATATATTGTTTTGTGTATTATACCAGTACTGTTATACCTGGCATCAGTCAAGTTGTCATTTCTCAAAATTCTGTTTCCGACTATACCCGCCCAATCGTTCACTGTTATTGGAGATTGAGTATGTGACTCCTACATCCATCGTGGATTATATGTGGCCCAATACCTACAGTTCTGTCTATTTACAGTTTCATCAAAGAAAAATGTGGCTTCATCCGAAAAAATATTTTTGGTAAACATAACCATTGTCATAACGTCATTGTCATAAACATAGTCATTGTCATAACGTCATTGCATTTTCTTACAGAATTGCACTCGACGATCAAAATGATCTTGTTAAAGGGGCATTCTTACTAAGATTTTTTGTCTTCAGATAACAGAAAATCACTAGCATTAATTTTTTCGAAAGCTAACTTGACGTAACTGACATTTGTTTCAATGGCTTCTAGGCAATATATTAAATAAATCAATTTCCACAACGAAAACTATAGGTATGCATTTTTCTCGAAACTTTCTTTGTGCAACTTAAAAAAAATTATAACAATACTCAAAATAAACAATTTTAAAACCTTAAAACGGACATTTCCGCACGTAGAACATCTCTATTTCTAAATTTAGTGGCCGAGAAAAAATAAACCAACACATAAATGCAGAATATGTGTTTTATGCGACAGTTTTACTTTTTTCAAATAGTCCACCATCGTCCTTCCTCATGACCCATGGACAGGGTGGGGTGTGTCCTATCGACCTCAAAATCAATAGATGTCGTCTGGGAAACGTCCCCGATCAGAATCAGTCAAAATCCGATCGATTCGACACGATTTAGTTGGGTTATCCTGCTAACAAGAATAAATGCCGGCGACAACGGCAACGATACACACAGACAAAAATTTTTTAAAAATCATCTTTTTTTTTTTGTTTTTAGGCCGAAAAACGAAAAATAAACGCTAGAAAAAAATGGTTTTCCACTTTTCTTTACGCGATTACATTACTTTTCCGCTATGGTATAGTTGAGTGCGGAAAAGTAACAAAAAATGTATTATTTCATTGTATCGAACAAAAAATAGTTATTGCCATTTAAAAAATGAGCCCCTTTGACCCTGCAAACGTACGCCACTGTACATAGAACTAAAGTATTTCTAGAGACGTCAAATTTACAATACCTTTTGACCCCTTCGAGGGTTTTGGCAATAAACAAATATTTTGCGAGATTTTTCAGGTGTTTCAGACTTCTTTACACCGGCTCCGGTCGGTGTAAAAGAATAATCTGGATTATTTGTTTCGAGTTAAACCATCTCGAGTAATAGATTTGTATATGACTGCAATTGGGGAAATACTGCATTCCACGACCCGTTCCTTCATACAACTGCTGCGTGTTACAATGGGTCGCTTGCAAACGCTTGTTCTAATTACTTTTTCTAACATAAGTAAGACAGGTTTCTGTCCGCTTCCATCTCAAACATGTTAAACTAAGCAATATAGAAAAATATCCTGGAACCTTGTTATGCGCAGGTAGTAATTTTAAACTGTAGTAAAACCGTTTTTATGCTTTCTAACAACGCTCACCGCTCATTATTACACATTATTATATCCGCGTTTTTCTTTGTGGCATTTCGTAAGACCATATTGTTTACCGGCTACAAATAATAAATACAAGCTTGCCTATGAACAATCATTAATATTCCAGACTACATTACACGCATTACGATGCATATAAAATACATGTGCGCCTTTGTGCGGTACAGTACTACGACATTTATGGGCAATTTTTACAAAATCATGTTTACTCTAGAATACCGTACATTACACATATTTTATTAATGTAACTGTTGAGGAAATAAAAACAGAGGTCGAAATTCGTGTAAAAATGTTGAGTTTCCACATTTTATAACAAGACACGACTGGAATAATGGACAAGTTTCCCACAAATAACTTTATTTGCGTAACGCGTCTCCGTTCTAAATGAAATCAGCAGGAAATCGTGTACGCAGAACTCGAATTTCTCTAGCCGCTTATTGTGTAATCCATCAAAGCCTTCAAATAGAAAAACACCGCTAAATAATAATCGCCACCCCTTTCTAACTCGAGACGTGAACGTTATTTTCAGAAATATAACACGTATAAATATGGGATGAAAATAAATTGCAATACTAAATGTATGCAAGTAAGAAAACTCTAAAATAACGAGGCGGTCTTTAATTAAGTGCGCAAGTCAGCAAGATGGGGGTAAAAGCGTCTCGAATGTTCTGCTTGAGGTTAAGGTTGACATGCGTGGCTCTATATCCCTTAGTATTGTTATGCAATCACCCTCGCAGGCTTGAAAAAATCACCTCAAATCACACCCGAAAACATCCACGAACGATTATGTTCAGGCCCGTCACGGCCACGTAGACACCGCTCTCAATACGTGCGCACCAGGCCCAAGAACATTGCAGAACCAATTTATTTACCACACAAAGGCTTTCCGCAAGGGCGAAATTCAATCGCGTCTACCACGTCGCTCGACACGTCCTTCTGCAGGGCCACCACGTCTACCGCGGCGCATCCAGCATCAATCACGCTTCCGTAAGCGTTCCACTCCATTTCAGCAATCCTTAAGCGGATGTGATTCCGTAAACGGGTGAATACTTCTCAGAAGGATTCCCCCGCGTCTTCCCGACGCGCTAGAACCAAAACCTCTAACACCGCAACCAAGTCCTTCGACAAGGACCATCCGCGTGAAAACGACTCCCAGTGAGTGAAAAAGACACTCAGCGAATGAACTCAAATACTTCAGAAATCAATCGTTTCGTGTCGAACGCATCCACCGACAAAAATGAACCAGAGGGACATCTCCGAGAGTGAGACCAACTGCAGAAAGATCCAGAAGGGAGAACAACACCCATGAACGCCCACCAGTTATCGGTAACCAATCACCGAACCCCATCACTAGTTCACAGTATGGGAGGTGTTATAACCCACATTAAATCAACAGGGCGTCGGATAATATAAGCTGGTTAATATCCCTTAGCAAGTTTAGCTGTAAACACTGTATCCCTTAATATGCTGTGGGTTAAAACGGGTCTAAGACCTCATGTAGAGATAACTCGCGTAAAGGATGTCCGTCCCTTACGCAGATTAATATCCCTCTAGCGGTTTTCGGGGTGCGTGTAGTGAAATTATATTAGTGATTATGTTGTTGCTATAGCTATGTTTATTTGAAAGAAATTAAATAGCGAGCAAGTTAGTACCGAAAAAGGAGAATATTTCGGGGGACGAGATGCGGGAATTAACTGATTGAAAAACTTATACCAAAAGCCGATAGCCTGGTGCGACTATTATCAGACGCCACTTGTCGTAAACCGTTGACCGTATCTGCAAGTGTTTTATACAAGGTTTTAGACAAGTATAGCTGAGGCAGTAAATCACGTAACTTATTGCTTATTGTCTGGGATGATCGTATTTTTACTTCTAAGAAACAGATACATCATGGTTCCGAGTACTAGCATAATATACAAGGGTTTCTACTTTTTAATATTTACAAAACTTAAAACTAATATATATATATATAAATACTAATATTATTATATACTCGATCATCCAATAACCTTCAAAGTCATGAAATCAATTCTTCAAAATTTCTACAAACACAGAAATACCATTCTGGTTTCGATGAGGGTATCGTCAACCAAATAGTATCATAGGTGGATAATGATATAAGACATGAGGTTTTTCTTTTTATTTTAAATAACTTTATATACAACGAATGCTTCAAAACTAAATTTCCATTGAAATTCCGTTATATTTGAACTTTCAAAACAAAAAAAATTTCTCACAATTATAGGAATAATTCTTATACAAATCGATGAAACGAAATGAAATGGTATTCATTAAAATTCTAATATATTCCGTGTAAAACTAATAATTGTTACGTGAGTACACGCCTGACCTGAATATTGCAAGTAATTACATAATTATTATTTATTACGGACCTGGAAAGAAAGTATATCACAATAGACGGTTTTAAAAAATGCAAGCATTGAAATGGCAAACGTGAAACGGTAAAAAAATAACGTTAAATAGAAAAGGAGTACACAATTACATTAGATAATATCAATACGAAATCTATATAAAAAATGGGAATTTAAAATTAAAAAAAAATTGTAAAATTTCGTCGTCTTTATCAAAATACAGAGCATGTTTAACTTAGCGGAGCTATATTCAGTAGTTCGTCAACAATGCGTCGACAAAGATCTTTATTGGCAAAAAACAATATTAGAAATATGACAGAACCTTCTGGCATATGAGCTATCTGTCATCTACTATGTACAAGATTCCGGCAAAACGTCTAAACCCTTTTATTTCCACGGTCTATTACACATAAATTCCTTTATAATTGTTTGCAAATTAAAAAAATCTATATCTTACATATTTAAATAAAAAAGTAATCTAATTGACAGATACAGGGGTCATAGTGTGGAATAAAATTATTAAATTCTTTTTATCGATATTTAAACAAAATGCTCAATGAACATTTTTATAATTCCAATTTATCTGCTGACGATAAAACTCAAAATTTGAAAACTAGAAACTTGGAGTGTCACTTTGTTTTTTTTTTAATTGCTCTGCGACTATTTTTCTCCAAGTTAACATCCCTTACATAGGGATGGTTACATCCCTTAATTTTATTGTCAATTATCTCCCGATTATGCCAACTGGGTTGGTGAAAGGCGCATCGAGAAACGCGTAATCTTTCGATGTTCGTTGGAGTTTTCGGCCCCTTTCCCAGGATTAATAATTGTATTTCAAGTTAAGGGTGTCCCAGCGGGAGGTGGCCGAGAGGTAGCGATGTTTATTTAAACTATGCCATTAGACATGGAATACAATATCTTGTAAGTGGCCGCCTCTGCTTCTCTGGCAGCAGTGGATTCTTTTGATCAAGTTTTCCATCACTTCGCGGCATGGCTGTGGCCCTATGTCCGCAATAACTTCGCTAATGTTATTTTTCAGATGTTCAATCGTAACGGGATTATTGGCATAGACTTTTCCTTTAACGTAGCCCCACAAGAAAAAGTCTAATTAATGGGGTCCGCTTAGCAGATGCCTCACGATGACCCATAATTGCACATAATTTTCTTTCAGTGCTCAGAATTGAACCATTATTTTCGTAGTATGCTTTGACGATAAATATGCGTTGCTGAACAGTATAGCGCTCCATTTTGTAATGGCATACTCTCCACGTAATAACTACGAAACATCAACTTCCAAAACCTGCCGCAAGAGTAATAGCCGCAAATTTAAATCGGCCACCTCTCGCCGGGACACCCTCTATTAGCTCCTCATTGTATATGGAAATATTTCTCACTCCATAATTAATTTTTAGGAATCTTGTTTTTGCACTCGAATATTATTCACGCGTCCTTTACACCGAACCATCCTTGATGTGCTTAGCGATAACGTTGTTATTTATTTTACACTTTATTAATAGCCCACCGAAGCAATTAATATAAAAAAACCTCTAGAGGATCAAACCAGTAAATACTGTCATTACTCACAGCATTTACGTCTAAAATGGTCCAAAACAATGTGCCGTTGGCCGCTCCTACGTCGATGGAATTATAGAACCCGAGGGCCCCCATAAATGCCGATAAATTTCGAACGAACATCGAATTCATCGACACCGAACGGTTAGTTGTTCCGACGAAAACGCCTTCGATCGTTATAAAAATGTAAATTATTTCATAAATATAGGCGCCTGTTGCGCGTTCTTATATAGAAGAGAACGTTTCAATAAAAACGGCGACCTTCGCGACGTCTTTTAAATCGCTGGGGGTCACCTCCTATGTCGAGAACTTTCTCGGATATATACGGTAGGAGGTAAAATGATTTTAGGCCAAACGCACTAAAAACATTTTTAGTTTATGAAAAATACTGCATTGTAACTTCTCAAGGTTATAATTCACGCTTTCCTATGCATTAAATTAGATGAAAATCGATAAAGTTTGATTCTCGATAACTCTGAAGTTTTGTTGAAGCAAAATTTAGAAATTTTATGAGAGACAATTATACCATAGATTGTCTTACTGTTCATTTACCATTCGCTAAATCGCATCGGGCTTGCAATGTCTCAGTCATCAGTTGAATGAAATTCCTGAAGAATAAGTGGCACCCATACAAAATGCAATAAATCCCTGAGCGTTGTAATAATCCCTAATTCTCCAGCCAGGTTGTCCTCTTGGGCACTTTTTGTTTCCTTAAATCCAAGGTATACAGTCCATTAAGTAGAAGCTTGGGCAGGCCTTACTCACAACCAGTAAAAAGTATCGTTATAAATGTTTCATCGACAGAGGGAACTTTTGTCCTTGATGCACTGCCATAAAAGATTCAGTTGTTGATATTTTGAAAGAGAAATACGTTAAGCGCTGTGAGTGCCAAATACGCGTCCTGTACACCCACCCGAAAGGTTCGAAAATGTCGCTACTAGCTGCAACAGGCTTCTAGATACAGAAGAGAAAATGTAGTGCATACAGAACTGTATCGGCAACAGCAACGCTGGTGATAGCCTGTATACCACCCATCGATCTTCTAGCAAGGGAGAGATGGGAGGTGTACGGAGGCGCTGACAGAGGTGGGAACACTGGCAGGAGAGATGGGAGGCGGAGCCCCGAGGGAGATGGACGAACGTGCTAATCCCGGCCATAAGGCCATGGTGCGAAAGGGTACATGACGATGTCGGGTATTACTTAACCCAGGTCCTTACTGGGCACGGCTGTTTCGCGGACTACCTATTGGATATAGGCAAACGCGAGAGCAGAGAGTGCTGGTCCTGTGGAGAGGTCGACGATGCCGGCCACACAGTGTTCAGCTGCAAAAGGTGGACAAGAGAAAGGAGAGCTGCAGAGCAAAAGATAGGACATGCTATCATTGCAGACAACATGATCCCAATCATGCTCGAGAGCAGAGAAAGATGAACAGTGGTGGAGCAGATGGTAACGTCCATCATGAAGGAGAAAGAGAAGGAGGAAAGGGAAGTGGGGAATGAGTAAGTATCCTGATTGATATGCCGAGGAGAAGTAAAGCGAGAGCGGTTCCTCTTCAGCATCACACTGATAGGATAGCGGGGAGTTTTTAGTCGGTAGGCGTGTACGAATCCGACCCTACCTGGCCAAACAATAACAGAACACCAGAGGCCAGGTGTCTTTTGAAGATTTTCCCCTCGAGAAAAAAAAAGGCTTCTAGATACATGAAAAAGTCGAGATCTTTCGTACAGAAAAATCGTGGGTGCAGCGATATAATATGGCAAATGTCGATTATTTACCAGAACGTGGCTCGATACACAAATTGGACCAAAAAGACATGAAAAAAATCGTGAATCTGCTTTCGCAGAGTCCTGGCTAAGGACAATCAAAATTGAAGCAAAAAGCACCTGCATACCGTTTATCGACACTTGCGCCTGTTTACAACCTGAATGTCCAGAGAATGCGGCAAATTTACCAACAGACTATGTTACCGTTTGCTAAATGTTGGTTCATCCATATAAATGAGGACTGGAAGATCGTATTCTGCAAGAAAACCTAATCCCAAAGACCGCAGCAAGCTCTGTACCGAGTGGGAAATGCATCTGACATCGATGTACTGGATTGGTCGTCGCAGTCGCCGGATGCAAATCCCATCGAGAATATGTGTATTATACATTAAACACATGCTTGTGGAAACCTCACGTATGCTTTGAAAGTAGTTATTTCACGAGATTCGTCGGATTTGGAGGTTCATGCTGCTATAATACGCCGTCAAATTGGTCGAAAGCATGCTTCGGAAACGCCAAATAATTAAAGACGCCGATGGCGACTGGACGCAATATTAACCCAATTGCATCTTTGTTCTGATCGAGTGCAACGCATATAAGTATTGGAAATTTTGTTTAATATATGTTTTTATAAATTAACACTGCCCCACTTCTACTTGACCGACTGTAGCTTAATAGACCCAAGGAATTGAGGCATTAATGACGATACAATTGTCCAGATTATCAAGAAGTGAATGGATAATTTGAATGCTTCATTTAAAGACTTTGGTTTATACTATTATTTTTTATAAAATAAAAGACGATATGACATAACTCCAACACTGACAACGTCAGAAAAAATACTTCCCCGATAACGATTTTATCGAATTTGCTTCAAACTTCACCCTGTATATTCCGACGTCAATATACCCTCGAGCAATTTGGCAGGGTTAACAGGTTGAATGCCAAGCATTACCAATACCTTTTTCACAATAAGCCTGCCATTTACATATCACACGATAAAAGATCCATTAAAGTTTGGCAAATGGATCAAGTGAAGAGAAAACTAATTAATCAACATCACTTCACTTCGTCCGCAACTTTTCCTCTCTAGAACGTCGAAGATAAAAACGAGCGCTCTTGCGAAAAACCATCTTTAGTTTCTACATCGCGTCCTATCCTTGCGAAAACGCTAGGGAATTAGCATTTCATTCAAATTAGCTGGCTTGCTTACAAAATATATTAGCATCTCGACAAAAAAAATCCATTATTTACGTCCTAAAAACGTGTAATATGTACGCAGAAGCAACGCAAATGAGAAATTTAGTAGCTGGACATGTTTTTTTCGCAATCTCTCGTACTTTCTTATTCAGAGCAACATTCTGATAATATTTTAACAGCGCGTGTCAAAGCTGGCGGTGCGTCACTCCTTTTAAATACGCAGTTCCTCCACACTAAATGTTTATAATTAATTTATGATACAATATCCACCAGGGACAATTATTCAAATGGGAATGGAAATCTATCGGTTATTCTAATGTATATATATTAATTGGAGACTAGCTATTATAATACTTTGCATCAAAACTACTTCAGGAGCTTCCTCCCAAGAGGCCGAACTCTCTAAGATTTCGCGTCTTGGTTACCTAAAATATTGGTTGGAGGTTTTACTACAAATAAACACTTTGAAACACCTGCTAGTTGATTCCGCTGAACTCATTGTTCAGGAAACGTTTAGTAGTTCATCTGAAGCCTATAGCAAATACATAAATACGAAAACTGAGACGATGGTTTGAACGAACTCATTATTACTTTTCCGCACTCAACTATATCAGAGCCGAAAAATAATGTAATCGTGTAAAGAAAAATGGGAAAAAAACTTTCTCCTAGCGTTTATTTTCGTTTTTCGGCCTAAAAACAAAAAAAAAATGGTTTTTAAAAAAATGTTGTCTGTGTGTGTGTCGTCGTCAGCATTTTAATAATTTCTTGTTAGCACGATAACTCAACTAAATCGTGTCGGATCGATCGGGGTTTCACTGATTCTGATCAAGGACATCTCCCAGACGACATCTATTAATTTTGAGGTGGATAGGACACACTCCACCCTGTTTATGGGTCATGAGAAAGCACGAGGGTGAACTATTTGAAAAAAAGTAAAACTGTCGCATAAAACACATATTCTGCATTTATGTGTTGGTTTATTTTTTCTCGACCACTCAATTTCGATATAGAGATGTTCTATGTGCGGAAAAGTCCGTTTTAAGTTTTTAAAACTGTTTATTTAAAAGTTACACTTAAATTTCTGTTTGAGAATCTTCAATTTTCACGGATTTAAAGATTTGGATCTAAATAAACCACTAAAATAAGTATGAATGCGATATTCGAAAATCAGATGCGTTAATACTTCAGCAGTAATTGACATAGCAATGCCAGTAAGACACAACCTTATTTTAGGTGCAAGAATAATCTTTAATTAAATGAAAAGTGTAAACCAATTTATCAGTCACGATTAACTTTATTTTTATTTTAAACATAATCCTCTGCAAATGAAACCCCAATGTTTTTATGAAAATGGTATTAAGAAGCTTACTGAGAGACGGGAGAAAGTTATTGAAAATGCAGGAACATACATTATTGATTAAAATAATTTGTAATAACTATAATGTTAATAATACATATTTATGAAAAAATTGAACGAACTTTTTGGACAACCCGATACATCACGCTCTTCGTGCAGTGAGACATTGACGAGATGTTGAGAAAACGGGTTCAACCGGGTCACATTTTGCCATCGACGATGGCGGGCACCTCTCCGAGATTCCTGCAAAGGACGATCGAGGGCCGCGCGTGGGTCCTCCCGAGGAATTCCTCGATGAGTCAGCCCCTCGGCCGGCGCGGTGGTGGGCCGCACATTACTATACGTGGCAGACAGCCAAAGGTGGAAAAAAATATCGCGAGTCCGCGAGATTGTTGAATAAACAAACAGCGGCCAGGACCAGAACGACAACGTCCCTTTACGTGAGCCTCTCGCCGGACTGGTTGCGAGCGAAGACGTGAAAGTTGGCAAAAACCCCGCGGTAGAATCTTATAAAAATGACTCATTATCAATTTAATGACGGCCTTGGTGCATTCCTTTTGCTCGACGATACACAATGATTGGTTTCAAAGATATACAGCGCCATTATATTCAAATCAGATTAGTTTTTCTGTTGGAGAAAATGGAGAACGAGTGTGGAATCGGCTCCGTGTCAATGAGGTATTAACGTACTCTAGTAACCCGCGTAAAAGAATGCACAAATAGAGAGGTTCTCGCGAGAATACGGTCTGTAGATTCTATCAGATTTTAATTAATTCAAGGCATTGTTACAGATTGTCAACGTCAACGGAAATAAATAAAATGTATGTAGCTATTTTGAGAAGAATTTGTTAATACTGCAGATATTCTCATACTGTAAAAATTACTGATCTAAAGGGTCTTTCTTAAGGACGCTCGATTTTTAAATGTAAATCAAATAAGTTGTGCGTGTGATGTCCACTGACTCTTTTATTAGTTGAAAGAATATTTTATGGCATTAAGTATGGAATATAATGTCGCGTCGTTCAAATATCCGCCACGGCTTTGCTTGATGGCACGTATTCGGGAGGGCTAATTTTCGATGACTTTGTCGTACAAATTTGGCCGAATTTGCTGGATGGCGTTCGTTATATTTACTTTGAGGGTATCAATTGCACGATCTCGGTGGCCAGTTTCCGTCACCGTTGCGCGAAATGACCATGCCCTCAATTTGCTCGTGCAGAATGTCCATCGTGGTATGCGCTGTGTGGCACGTAGCGCCGTCCTGTTGGAACCACATGTCGTCGGTATCCATATCATCCAGTTTAGGCCACAAGAAGTTGCTTATCATCGATCTGTAGCGCTCGCCGTTGACGGTTATGGCAATATCAGTTTCGTTTTGGAAGAAGTACGGACCGATGATTCCGTCAGACCAAAATCCGTACCAAACAGCGATTTTCTCGGAACGCATTTGGTGTTGGTGTAACTCGTGTGGATCGATATCGTCTCAAATCAGACAATTTTGCTTGTTCACATATACATTCATCCAAAAATGGGCCTTGTCGCTAAATATGATTTTTTTGGCGAAATTTGAGTCAACTTCCAACTGCTCCAGAAACAGACAGGAACACACAGCATTGTCTATGGTTACCTTACGTTCACCTTTAGTTCCTGGGTCAGCTGGATTTTATACGGGTGCACACCCAAGTCTCGACGCAAAATTCGCCAAGTTGAAGTAGCAGAAAAGCCAAGTTCTTGTGGACGACGAGAAATTGACTGTTTCCGGTTTTCCCGTACACTCTCACGCACAGGCCCTTTACTAATATCCCCTACTGCACACACGAGAGGGTTTTTTAGGCCTGATTAATCCTATGATGAATAAATTGACATGTCCTGTTAGATGGACGCCTAAACGATTATATTTGCTTTTAATAAAAAACATCCTACTTTCTTGTGAATGTTAAAAAGCCACATCAGGTCCTATACCCTTTATTAGTAACTATCTAAATAAACTCAGTGTCCTAAAAGCCCATTGGGAAGTCCAGAAGCAAATTAGGTTTACCTGATACGAATTTACATGTTACACCAGATTTTCTTTATAAAATAATATATATAAATATTTTTTTGATCTCTGGGCCTTATCACTTATTTTTTACTCGCTTTGTAATTGAATTTCGGTCCTTGGAATTTCGGTGAATTAAATAAATTTAAAAAATTTCAATTTTACGTTTCGATTTTAAACATCATCATCAGAGAACCAACTGTAATTATTAATGGATTATGAAAATAACATTCTGAATTAAGTAGACTTACTTATTTCATGTCGTATCACGAAATAATTCGAATTTATAGTTTCTGATATTAGAGCCACGCTGCATATCGCTGTCCAATTTCTCACGGGTGAAAAATAATTAATTCCGCGCGATTAATTACACGGCCACCACGTAATTGCTTCGGCTGTTCATTTCGATTCCTTATCGCCGTTTAATTGTAGAAAGAGTGTCTCCCACTCCCACTCCTGTATTTTTCCTCTCGACTCATTAAATCCGCTCGTATCTCTCTACTGAGTTCTTTGTGTTTTGACCGGAATGTAGAAAAGGTCACCGCGGAAATTTTTCAATCAGACGGCTGTCGTGCAAATAGCAAGGGCGGGTATACAACCGCTAGCAGTGTGAAGGGGTGTCGCTTCTATCTACCCGATTTAAATTCGAAAATAATTGTTGGGTTTCTAGTGGTTGGGTATTAGAACAAACCAAAAATATTAGGATATTAATGGCTTTTAAATAGTCGTAATGGTGGGAATTACTATCTATCGCTCTTTACCCCTTTTAACCACATCTATGGTTTTTGGAAAGTGTGTGCGCATTTCAATGTCTTTGGAGATTTCGATATTTCAATTTGGAATAGTTTGGGAGACGATTATGTAGTAGAATTTGAATAAAGATCTATCTATAACTCTCTGTTGGCGTCAGAAAGGTAGTCCAAATTAGGAAAATGGAAGACAGAAAAATAAGTGTGGCGGACTTCGGGCTGCTGTATGTAGTGAAATAATACTAGCGGTTATGTTGTTGCTATGACTGCGTTTATTTGGAATAAATAAATTAAATAGCGAGCAAGCTGATACCGAAAGAGGGGAATGTTTCGGGGCGAGATGGGTAACTGACTGATTTGAAAGCTTATCCCAAAGCCATTAGCCTGGTTCGGTTATTTACTAGACGCCACACGTGTTATAAACCATGGATTTAATCTGCAAGGGTTTTAACGAGTGTATGGCCACAGCAACAAAAAGGGAAATTTATTGCCTGAGATAATCGCATTTTTACCCCTAAGAAACAGTTGTGCCCTTGTTCCGAGTACTAGTTAAACAAGGGTTTCTACTTTCTAATATTTACACAAAAATTAAAACTAACATATACAAAAGCCATCACGGCTGTCGATAAGTGTATGTGGAGCCACGTGTGCCCATACAAGCTATAAGCCAAGTTACTTCTCCTTCGTGGGGTTTGAATCAAGGTAATGTTTCAAGCCCCAGCAATAATCAAGGTCATGGTTAAAATTTTTGATCCAAACTGGAAATACATTAGAAATACTAAATACTAAAGCAAAATTACTGTGCTCGAGGGAATAGAAAAATTTTTCTCAAAAGACAAATCGAACAAAATTGTCATATTAGCACATTCCATTAGCACATTAATGTATATTCTTATCGAAAAACACAGAGGTAATCTATGGGTATTAGACGGTCACCAAAATTACTATCGAGTAGTCTAAACTTGTTGTCTTCCGAAGCACTAGGTACCTAGATACCAGGGAACCGAGATACGAAGGCCGATCAAAATATTCAGTAAATAAATTTTTATAGCAGAAACTGCTGACGATACATATGTGTGAAATAATGCGTCCGATAGCCTGATCCTTTGAGATAGTCAGTGTCAAGTTTTAACAAGTTTGAACAAGTTATGACTTGTCAATTGGCTTCCAGAGCCGGAAGAGTGAGGACGTGTTTATCGTGTCTGTCGCGCATCATGGATTTCGAACAATACAATAACATTATGTTTTGTTTTGAATTGCAAAAGTGCCAAAGAAACACATGAAATGTTAAAATCAGTGTATGGTGATAATGTGGTGACTCTGAAGACTGTTTACAAGTGGTATAAGTGATTTAAAAGCGGAAAGAGTCGGTTGAAGACGAGCAACGGTCGGGACGCCCTTCATCCTCAAAAACAGAGAAGAAAATTACAAAAGTGGAAAAAATTATTCGTTCAAGCAGGCGATTGACTATTCGAGAGATTAGCGAAGAACTAAATTCCTCGTACGGGCCAATGGCTTCCTCCTTCATCATGACAACGCGCCGTACTACACCTCGCTTCTGATCCGCGAGTTTTTGGCTGAAAAAGACAGATTCCTATCTATCCACATCCTCCTTACTCTCCGGATTTAGCACCATGCGACTTATGACTCTTTCCAAAAAGCAGTGCTAAAAGGAAAACGTTTTTACACTATTCCCGACGTTGAGAAGGCCTCGACGGAGCAGCTGCAGACTCTTCGGAAAGAAGCCTTCCAGAAATGCTTCCAATCATGGAAACAACGTTAGGATAATTGCATCGCTAGCCATGGTTTGCTAATATTGTGAAGGAGATTATTCAAATTTGAAGTAAGCTTATTACTTTGTTGGTAATAAAATTATTCACCGAATTTTTTTATCAGACATCGTACTTGAAAAACTGTTTAACCAACTGGATGTAATTTAACTGGAAGTATAATAAACCAAAAAGTAAAAATAGGACTATTTTTTTAAATAATTTACCATTTACTCAGAATACATTTCTTTCTATACTGTAGGTATAGATTTAATAATATAATACTACCAATATTATTCTCGAAAGCATAATATAATTGTAGTAGGCGTTCCACCCTGAGCACCATGTTTACAACTGACCAATATGGTTAGAGAGGTCATATATATATATATATATATATATATATATATATATATATATATATATATATATATATATATATATATATATATATATATATATATATATATATATATATTCACAATCGACAGCTTATAAAACATTGCACAAATGTCGAAGAAATGTGACATAACTTTTTGCTATGTTATTTCACACTGTAGACAACTCAACAAGATCCGTAGACCTTCGGGCACATGGGTCTTGTATCAGACATCAAAGAAAATATATATGTAACTAATTTACCTCGACTTCTAACATACCCAGACTCTGTCATATAACCTGTAGACCCCATGCGGACCGCCACTGACGACAGGCATTTATTGACGTCGACAAAAGGCACTAAAGCAGGATATAATAATTCCGCGCGAACCGAGGTATTGCGAGGTAAAGTATTTAGATTGGGTAATAAATTGCAAACTCCTTCGGAGAGGAGAGGCTGCGACTTTTTAATATGAATAAGGATTATTATGAAATAAATCGAACGGGTGCTTTTAGAACGTAAACTTGTCAGTTGGGATAATCGGAATCGAGCAATAATCGGCGATGATAGTGATCTCCGTTCGAAATGGCTTAATCTCGAATCTTAAAATTGGTCGACACATATTGCAAATGGACTGGGGACGTCCATGGGGAAACCAGCGGAGGGTCGTCCTTATACAAAATTGGATACGTCGTCAATATATCGGGTTGTCCAAAAAGTTCATTCGGTTTTTTCATAAGTATTTATTATTAACATTATAGTTATTACAAGTGATTTTAATCAATAATGTACGTTCCTTCATTTTCAATTACTTTCTCCCATCTCTCAGTAAGCTTCATAATACCATATTCATAAAAACTTTGCGGTTTGCTCGCAAAAATGTTTTTAAATGATTTTTGACTTCCTCGTCATTGGCAAATGTTAAGTTTCGTAAACTGGAATTCCATGGAGCGAAATAGGTGAAAATCCGAGGGCGCGAGGTCTGGAGAATACGGTGGATGGGGTAAAACATCCTTCTCTAACTCTAACAATTTCCTCCGGGCCTGCAGAGAAGTGTGAGGTCGAGCGTTGTCGTGCTGGAAGACGACCTTCTTACGATTTACAAGTCCTGGGCGCCTTCTCTGCATGGCTTGGCTCAATTTTTGTAGTTGTTTGCAGAAAACGTTCGAATGTATTGTTTCGTTCCTCGGAAATAGCTCAAAATACATGATTCCTTTGAAGTCCCGCCAGACGGACAACAAAACTCTCCTGGGGTGAGGCCCTGCCTTTGGTGTGGATTGAGAAGGTTCACCGGACTTTGCCCATGATCTTTTCGACTGACGTTGCCGTAAATGATCCACTTTTCATCGTCAGTAACCGTATTTCTCAAAAAGGGATCGCTACGTTGACGAATCCTTAACATATCGCAGATGTTAATGCGATCCATTAAATTGGATTCGCTAAGTTCGTGAGGAACCCAAACATCGAGTCTACTGATAAACCCAAATTGTTTAAGGTGGTTTTGTATAGTAGATTCTGACGTCCCGATTTTTTCTGCAAGCTCGCGTATGGTTTGGCGAGGATTTGCCTCAACTAAGGCTCGTAAATGCTTGGGAACAACTTCTTTGGGTCGGCCTGATCTTGGGGCGTCTATGAGAGAAAAACTCTTGAACCACTTTTGACACGTTCGATCTTAAATAACATTTTTGCCGTACGTAGAACACAATGTGCGGCAAGTTTCAGCAGCTCTTTTACCTTTTCTAAAATAGAAAGGCATCACGTGCCTAAAATGATCGGTTTCACTCATTTTCAATTAAGTTAACACACAACAATAATAAAACAAGTTCACGAGTATAACGGCAGTAAACAATAGTTAAATATCAGGGTTAAATAGGGAGGAAGGCTTCAAGGCTGCAGCTATGCGCATGAGACTATAGACCGTGACGTAAATGGTTAACTCGGAAAAACGAAACGACTTTTTGGACAACCCAATATTAAGCAATCGTTCTAAGCATATATTACTATTTTATGTTACTCTAGTTTTCATCCCTGGTTACATCCCTGCTATATGATCGTCAGAAAACGGTTGAAAAATGAAACCCTAATGGCGTTTATAGCACGACGCCTATTTGGTAACCTTGGATAAAATGTTTTAACATCCCATTTAATTCAAAATTCTGTTTGAAAAACCTGATCTATGCCCTTTTCTAATGGCCCTAGACGAAAACCCTGTGGGCTTCTTTAAACGAACTCCTCTCAAACTGTCCTGAAGTTGACTGGCCAATGTACCCGTTTTGATTACCGTTGCTTAAGGAAACGTGGTACCGTTTACTCTACTCCAGAGTATCACACGCGTAGATTCGCCAACATAATATGTCACGGAAGCACTTCATAACTAATAATTCCGCGACGGTAGTAACGGACCGGGCGAGTTAAATTACGTTCCGATTAGAATCCATTAGCTCGTTGTTTATTCCTTTTGGTTGATTTTCCCAAACGAGAGCGTCACATTTCACAAGTAATAAGGAGATGAGAAAATCGGTTAAATTAATATGATACACTTAAAATGTCATTAACCAGAAAAGTAGTTGGGATCTAATGGATTAAAGTTGTATTATTTCCTTGGTTTAAGTATTAAGTTTTCAGTCTAAGGGGCTTTAGAGTGCACTCCCTCAGTTACGATAGGTATTGAGATCTACCCGTACACGTTGAATGTCTCTAGTATGGATGGACTGACGTAAATTGATATGTTTAACTGCCATAAATATAAAAGTTGTTACAATAAGAACGCAAGATAAATTTTAAATAAAACATTGATTGCTGTAGCAAAGTATTGAAATATTTATTGATTTATAATGTAGATACGAGGGTAAGTCAAATATAAACGAGACTTTTGGTCCTGGACATGCAACAGAAACGCGTGAGGGTTTCCGCTTCGTGGGGTGTCAGGACGGGGGAGAGCAGGTGGGCGACTTCGCCCGTTCTTTTCAGTACCCATCATAACGATGTCTGAGCAGGAGGTGCCTTCGTCAATTGCGCAGCGTGTTGTCATCAAGCTTCTGGTCACGGAAGGTGTAAAACCAGCTGAAATTCTGACGAGATTGACTGCGCAGTTCAAGGAAGAGACACTGTCCCGAGCTAGAGTGTTGGCATGGTATAAACAGTTTGTGGAAGGTCGTGAGAAAGTTGAAAATGAGAGCCATGACCGCCGGCCTCGCACCAGCATCACCAGCGACAACATCGTTCGCGTTCAACAACTTCTTGAGGGTAACAGGCGTCTGACCACCAATGAAATTGCATCTAAGGTTGGAATAAGTTATGGAAGCATTTTTTCGATCATCACAGAGAAGCTAGGGTTTTGTAAGGTGTGCGCAAGGCCGCAAGGTGGGACACTCGCCTTCTGACAACTGAGCAGAAATTGCAGCGTTTCTCACTCACGGTATCACCTGCGATGAAACGTGAGTGCACCACTATACTCCTGAGTCGAAACAAGCGAGCAACGAGTGGAGACGTCAAGAGGAGGCTGGGCCTCCCGAAAAGTATCACATTTTCGTGTAATAATGTGATACTTTTATATTTTTACAATAATCAGTCACTATCTTCATCAATGTCGGACTGCTCCGTTATGGCAGCATCCAGCGTTTTTACAATAATTGATATTTGGTCATTTGTTTTCAATATACCTATCGTATGACAAAAACCAAATCACCGAGGCTATATGAGCACCACAGCCGATGTGGTGCGATCTCCAACTTTACACTGGCAGTACCAGGACAACACAGTTTAAGTACTGTACTCAGTCCACATGTTATATTGCTTTGAATATGTATGACGAGACTGAATTCTGATTCTCAAAATATTAGAGTTCTCCTTGTGGGCATATAGTTTATATAAACCTTCACTTTCGTTTTTTATATGCTCCGAAATGTACGATTTGGCCTGCTTCATTTGATACACTCCAAGGGTTAAATCTCGTAACTCGTCTATAGTCATTTTAGGAAAATCGGAAATAGATTCGCTGGACATTTCTTGCCATAGAACTCGCTTTCGCAACCAACCCTCTTCCGCAACCAACATATTTTAATACAAGCGAAGCGTAGAAGCAACTTAGTTTTTTAGTATGTTGTGGATTTTACCATTTATTACAATAATGTCACAACAAAATTGTGCTTCTTCCCTTAGCTGTGTACGAAAATATTAAAAATATATCGAAAAATAAGCGATTTCTGCTGAAAATCATGAAACAGGTCGACTTTGGCATTTTCTTTTAATAGCAACGTTGCAACATATACCGTTTATTTAATGGTGAATGTAAAGATCAATTCCTCTTTTACCAATATACATAGATTTCTTTTATACCCATCAAGTTTTATTTTTAATGAATCATTTGGGCCAATTTTCTATAGAAAGTGTACCCTCTCCTTTCGGAATTTAATGCTTAGGTGGTCGTGGACTCATTGGAGTAAACCTGAGACTTCAGTATTCAAAAGTTCAGAGGTGTTAAATCGCAAGATTGTGGCGGCCAATTCTGGTGACCAAAACAAGAGATGACACAACTAGGAAAAGACTCGTGGAAGGCCGTCAATATTTCACGAGTAGTATGGCAAATGGCGTAGTCCTGCTGAAACCACGTCTTCAAGAGATCTTCCAACTGAAGCACAGAGAACTCAGTTATCATATCACGATAACGTTCGCCATTTATCGTTAATGCATTACCTGACTTGTTTTCAAAGAAAAATGGCCCTTCAGACCACAATGCATACCAATCAGTGACACGTTGAGGATGCATTTCTTTCTCATGAATCATTCGTGGATTTTCTGAGCCCCAAACGCGGCAATTTTGCTTATTAACGAAGCCATCAAGGTGATAGTGGGCCTCGTCGCTGAAGATGATTTTATCCACAAAATCGGCATTCACTTCTTGTTGTTCAATGATCCAATTGGTACACTCTCTTCGCTGTGCATGGTCTGTCGGCAGAAGTTGTTGAGTCAATTGGACTTTGTAAGCGTGGAGATTCAAATCTTTAGTGAGAATACGATGAAGAGTGGCTGTTGAAATGTCTAATTCTTGTGCACGATGACGAATCGAGGTCCTTGGACTCTCGGCCACACTCTCGCGAATTGCCGTGATGTTTTGTTCTGAACGACCATTACGAGCTCGTGTCGTGTGTTTCACATCAATAATTGAACCCGTACTTTCAAATTTTTCGATTGTTCTTTACAGTTGATAAACTTGGAACATCTACTTTCTAATCTAATCTACCGAAAATTCACTTTACGAAAAGTAAAGTTTACTAAAGTGCACTATGCACTTATGCATTTTACGAGTCGTAGCAACCAAACTTTCATCATTTTGATATGTAGTAACGTTTAACAATAAGAACACGTTGTTGTATCATGTAGCACTCTATGTTTACTAACTCGTATCTACCTGTCACAAATTATTGACCTATCGAATCATGACAGCCAAAATGGCGCGCAATTCAAATATTGTGCTCTTATTGTAAGACTCTTTACATTTATAATTTACGCTGATATAATACAATTCGTTCACACAGGAAGTTTGATCTGGTGCGAACCAAATCAAATTCGCTCCGACTGCAATCGCAAGAAACCTAATTATACCAATAAAACGTGATAATGCACCGCTTCTCCTGCAATTGGCAAGACCGTCATTAGCTTTTTTTTTTGTTGTCTTTTTTCACGCTGTACAGCTAACGTTCACGTTACGAAATTCGCGTCTAGGAAGTATACCTACGTCGTGCATCTTGCTCGAAGGATTGCGCAACGCTTTAGAAAATAATTAGAAAATAATGGCAGGCTGGAGGTGGTTGACCCCCCGGGTTCTTTTCGCGGCTGGCGACGGTTTCCGTAGCCATTATTTCGCCTAATTAATGGTATTAAGCGGCCGTTAGTTATCCCTTGTTTATAGCGCCCAATTAGTCGAGTCAAATGTAACGGACGCGTCTTCGAATGGGCAAATTAACGATGTCACAGTGATATTGTTAAAGTTGTTCATGTTGCTTTTGTTCGTTCAAATTGGTGAAGATGAAAAGTTACAAAATGTGATCTATAATGATCATCCATTTCTTTTATTTAAAAACCATTATTAAGTCCTTAGATCCAAAATATCGTTCGACTGATTAATCAATGTCGATATACAAAAGGTACAAAAATTAGGGGATGTAAAAAAATCCTAAATTTTTAGGTGATTTTTAAAGGGCTGTAACATGGAGAAAAATTGTTGCAGAGCAATTTTAAATAAAGCAAATTGAAGCTCCAAGTTTCTAGTTTTCAGAACATGAGTTCAAATTTTTCATCATCAGCAGGTTTTAAGCAATCATAAGAAAGCCATCGGAAAAAATTTCCAAATTTAAATTTTTGTTAGCCTTTTGAAAGCGCCACGACTTGAATAATTATTTTTTTTCAGTAATTTCATCATAATGCTTTTTTGGATAATTTTATCCTCTTTAATTTGAGCGATCTAAAAGCTTTGCACTAGCTAAAAGATGATTTTTCGCTGAGTTGTCGTCGTTCAAAGTAAAAAATACAGTATTGAATTTGGTAATTGAATCATCATCATGAGGTCATCAGTCCTAAGACTGGTTGGACGCTAACCTCCAGCTTCTCCTATCTTGTGCTAACCTACGCATTTCGCTAATTGTGCTACAACCTACATCCCTTACTATTTGCGAGCAGTGGTCTAATCTAGGCCTACCTCTGCCTTTCTTCACTTCTATTTCTGCCTCCAAAATATCGCGGACTATTCCCCCATGTCTCAGCAAGTGGCCTGCCTACCATTCTATCTCTTCTCTTCTTTATGTTTTTCCACGTACTTCTTTTCTCACCGACTTTCTCTAATACTTCTTCGTTTCTAACCCTATCAGTCCACGGTATTTTCATCATTCTTCGGTAACACCACATCTCAAAAGCTTCTAATTTCTTCCTACTTGCTTCCCCTACCGTCCAGGTTTCGCAACCGTATAGTGCCGTGCTCCATACATACGTTTTCAAAAATTTCTTCCGTGTTTCTAAGTTTATTATCCCCGAGCGTAAAAGTGCTTTCTTTTTGTTGAAAGCTACTCGACCCTGCGCTATTCTTTGTTTTATATCTTTATCGCTTCTTCCATCCCAATTTATTTTACTTCCTAAATAAGTAAAGTCTTTAACTTCCTCCAATCTTTCATTATTAATTTGTACTTTCGTTTTTGCTCTGCTCTCGCGCCCTCTGCACACTAACACTTTAGTTTTGTTTTTATTCACCCTCATTCCGTATTCCTCTGTCAACACTGCCTCCATTTCGTTCAACGCTGATTCTAATTCGCTCAATCAATCATCTGTAAAATCTTGCAAAAGCAAAATGTCATCATTATTCACCTACATTTATCTTGGTGCACAATCCTTGTTATCTCCTAATCAACATGGGTTCGTAGAAGAACGCTCTACAGTTACAAATTTGACAGAATTTACCCAGATAATCGCAAATCACGTAGACAATATAGTTCAAGTGGAGGTGTAATAGGAGGAATAATATACTAATTATAGTGATTTCAAAATTAGAATTATATAGATACAGCAGTAATCTTCTTTACTTAGTCAAATTGTATTTATCCAGACGTACATTATTTGTTTCCTATAATGGCTATAAATCTGAGACCATTTTAGCGCCGTTTGGAGCATCTCAAGGATCAAATTTCGGACCATTATTCTTTATATTATTTATTAACGATTTGTCTCTAATGTTTTAGTCTCGCGCCTTGTATTTAAATTGTTAATATCATTTTGAATCAAAATGCAGTCTCGCACGCATAGTATTTGACTAAATAGTTTACAGTCGTCCGGATACGAATAGAATAAAATTCGATTATACACCCCGACAAATATCATTTATAAAAACGATAAATAGAAGGGGCCCCAAAATAGATCCTTGTGGAACGCCCGATGTTGCAAGGATTTCAACAAAACTAAAACCATGATACTGAACCGTTAGTCTTCTGCTATGTAAATATGATTAAAAAAAAACAATAAAACTGTCTGACAATGCGAAGTTGCTCAGCCTTTTGTGTAAAATACCATGATCTAACCTGTCGAACACTTTGGAGAAATATGAATTCTCTGTGTACGATCACTATTAAAATAGACGTGAAACATTGTTTCAAACTAGAAAAAGGTCACTATCGATATCGAATACATATTCTGAGAGTAATAAAAAGAAAATTTGCCCAATCGAACACATCTGGGCGAAATATAATACAAAATCATCACTAGCTTTTTTCGATTTTCCCCTTCTCTAATCACGTCTATTTTTATAAACCCATCTGAGTCATAATAATTATCGAATTATTTATTAAAAACGTAACGAGCATATCAATCAAAGCGATGCCAAATCCACTGTCTTATCTACGAAATGTTTACAGCCAACTCCGATTTATCTCGTCAGCTATCAAATTAATACATTTCGACACTTCTTTCGACAGTATCTAATAACACAATTTGTTAACAAGTTTATTATTAACAATGCTATCAGACGGGCCGATCCGATGTTACTATTTGGCAGCTTTTTACCACGGTGTCAATTTTTTTCCGTTTCGATATCTTAAATAAACGAAATGAGTGGACTATGGTATAGGGACACAAAAAATCTTGAAGAGTTATCTATTTATCTATTAAAAGTCGAATGTCCGTCCCAAGGCCGTCGCTAAATAGCTCCGACTCTCGAGGAGATTGGCTCGGGCCAATTATGTTACGTTATTATGATTATTAAAGAGCTCCCTCCCGGTCATTACGTTTACACATCGATCGTACTTTAATTACGTCGAACAAAGATAAAGAATCGGAATGAAGTATTGCAAATAAATTGCTTGCCGTGAGTTATACCGACGTAAAGATCCGCTAGGGGAAGCAGGGGCAAATT
This sequence comes from Rosalia funebris, assembly GCA_037954035.1. NCBI lineage: Eukaryota > Metazoa > Arthropoda > Insecta > Coleoptera > Cerambycidae > Rosalia > Rosalia funebris. The sequence goes on along the minus strand of JAZFAV010000039.1, from coordinate 18,379,630 downwards.
GCAGTAAACATACAATTAAAGAGCGTAATTATTGTAATTAAATAACGGTCTAAGTGAAAAAACCACCAATGCGAGAAAAGCCACAGTATTGTTTCATTAACTTTTTATACATATATGGCGAGTTTTTGCAACTTTTAGTGTCGTTTCTCGCATCCAGACGCCATCATTTCCTATCGTTCCAGTCTCCTTCGTAGAGTCCTCTATTTTCCATTGCGGTGCGGATGTTTGAAATACATTTTTTTCCGTTGCCTTCCTCGTTTATTTCTTTGTGTTGGTGTCCAGTTTCAAACCTTTAATGGTATCCTTTCTTCGTTCATTCGTTGCAGGTGTCCATACCATTTTAACTACTTTTCAGTTATATCGTCCATTATCGTATATTTTACTTCCATTTTTTCTCTCGTGGTCTCATTTCTTACATGGTCAAGTAAATTTAAACCGGAATATCTTCTCCAATACATCATTTCGGTTGAGAGAAGTTTTTGTGACGTTTAAAAAATTCGCCACTTCCACAGCAGGCTACTTCAATGTTCTGCACAGATATTCCTAAAGCGTCTATTAAGACTTTATAGAGGCAAAATCGCACAAATAATTTCTTAGTAGACGCTACCAATTTTTCTAAAGAAAAAGTACGAGATTTTTGGTCAATAAAAATATAAAAAACGGTCACTACCACAGTAGGTCTTGGACTACTAGGGGATATTCTCTACAAATATCCCCTAGAGCCTTTACTAAGATCTATTCTAGGAAAAACTGCTCAAATAATTATTTAGTAGGCGCTACAAATTGTTTTAAAGAAAAAGTAAAATTTTTCTAGTGAAAAAGAGTAAAAAAAAACACCCCTTCCGCAATAGGTCTTATGCTACTTCCATATTCTGCAAACCAGAGGCCAGGTGTCTTTGGAAGATTTTCCCCTCGAGGAAAAAAAAGACATCTCTTAAGAGGCTCTACTAAAAAATACGGGAGGAAAAACAACTGAAATTATTGTTTAGCAAACGCTACGATTTTTTTTAAAGGAAAAATACGAAAAAATCCTTTTTAAAGAAAAAGGATTTTTTGTGAAAACAATTTTCAACTTCCACGGTAGATCTTGTTCTACTTCGATATTTTGTACAGACATCCCTTCGAGCTTCCAGTATGACCTAGTGTAGTAAAAACAACTCAAATATTTAATAGACGCTAGAATTTCTTTAAGTACAAAGTGCAAGATTTTTTGTGAAGAAAATTTTTAAAAATGTCACTTCCGCGATAGATCATGAGCTACTTCGATATTTTGCACAGATATACCTCTGGAGCTTCTACCAAGACCTACTGTAGGAAAAATCACTCAAATATATATTTTAGTAGACGCTACTAATTGTTTCTAAAGAAAAAGTACAAGACATTTAGTGAAGAAAATTAAAAAAAAAATCTACTTCTACAGTAGAACTCTTGCGCTACTTAATATTTGAAGGTTTTTTAAGAATCCCCTAGGACTTCTGCCTCGTGCCTTCTACTCGTGCCTTCTGCACTAGATTTTGCCCTACGGTTTACTCTTCGCTTTCTACGTCAATATTTGTTTTTTCACCAACCTTGTGGTGTAATAAAAACTGTAGTACATTTTCATCTAACAGAAACTGATTTATTTGGACTGTCCAGCCTTCTATTAATATTCTATGGCCATAATCACATTTGTAAGCTTATTCAAAAGCTAATCTTTATGGAAAGTGCATACTTCTTCATAAAATACTTACCTCACAAGAATAAAGATTTCATAAATTTACAAATAACTGCAGTGGATTTCGTTTCGTTAAAATTTCCTTCCTTTAAGGATTTGGATTTTTAACACCCTAATCATCTCGTTCTTTGCTATTGTTCATGTTGTAAGATTCGCAGGCTTACTAAGATCGATATTCCTTACACAAAGTACGTACTTCTGAAGTAGCTACTAGAAATATTTCCTAGGTAATAACTTACTTGATAACTGCCTTAAATATATTCATTCAAAACCAATCAAGACAGTAATAGAGAAACAATTGGAAGGTAGATTGAACTGAGGTAAAACCTCGCGAAGCAATACTATCAACTTCTTTATTCATTGCATTGACTATAGTTCTTACAAAACAAAAAAGCAATGCTCATCTTCATGTGACGTAATTCATTACCAGTAAACTCGGAATTTCATTTGTTTTTAATCATCAGAAATTTCAATTTGGCGCTCATCTTGAGGTTGGCAGTATGTCGTACGTGGTGCCACATTTATCGGGTGTTTAGACGGTTTAGACTATTCAATTTCTAACGTGTTTTAGCTAAAGTTGATAATAAAACTGTTCTTGTGGAACAAAAGTACCTGGTATTAGCCAGCGCAAGCACCACAAATATTCGCACTGTCGCATACGTTGGGCTGATGTTTACACAATGCCGAAAAAATTAAACAGTCGTTGTAACGAATTGGTAGCAGCTTTACTTCATTATTTTGAACAAGAACGAGAGAACAAAGGCCCATTGCTGCCGTTAACAGCTGTTACTGAAGTAAGTTACTTTTTAGAAATTAGTGTTTGAAAATTGATATAACATAACCTTGTTTAGCGCGTAGCAGCAGCTTTACATTTAGATGTTTTGACTATTAGTACAATTTCATACGCAAGTAAAAACAATGAATTATTAAAATCGACTCCAAAAAAACGTAGCTACCATAAAAGGGTTATTGATATAGCTATGTTAGATACATGTGCTATCCATAATACGATTTATGGGATGTATGAAAGAAGTAAGTGTTTATGTGCTTATTTTTCTATGGATTTTTTTTACAAAAAAAAAACGTTTGTAATGTAGTCTTTGGAGTAAGTCTTTGGAGTAAGTCTTTGGAGTAAGTCTTTGGAGGCTAATGTACAAACATGTAAAGTTGTCGTCATTATAGGAAAAATTAAGAGCAAAACAGTTATTAGATGGTTGTCGTATGTCATTGAGCACTTTAGTGAAACAAATATGTTTCAAGTATAAACACATCCCATTAAAGTAAAGTTTATGCAAAATTTGCTCCAAATTGTACTTTAAAAATGTTAGTTAATAAACATAACCTTAGTCTTATGACATTTCTTTGAGTTCTATAGTATTTTTGGCAATGTGGCAACAGTGGTCATTTCTGACGCATCAAGTACATTATGACGTGCATTGCTTTTTCTTTTGTATGCACCATAGTTACCGATAGCTACCAAACAAAGTGGACGACTAACAGATTCCTGTAACTCGAAGCGATCGACGTTCCTACAAAAACTAATAAGAGCGCTACAAAGGGCCCGAGCGGATTAAGAAATTATCAGTACCGATTCCAATTAATGTCAGTACGAATTTGGTAAGAACGAGTAGACAGAGCGAAAAGAAATATGTTACTAAGCGCTTTAAACACGGTCAATCAAGCAGGTGCATTTTTACGCAAGCATAAAATAAGGCAGCGGTTTCCGGTATAAATATCGTCTGGGCGATAAAGATACTCGCGCTGGTACTGCGTACACTCTTGCGCAAAAACAATCCGATCCCCAAATACGGCTATATGTTACGATATATGCAACATGTTATACATGTAATTTGATATCCAAAATAGTCATGTCATGGTGCTTATAGAAACATTCAAAAGGCTTAATATTACTTTACAGTAGATCGTCGCGATAGTACTCTGTACACTTCGATGAATTTCTCAATTTTAAACGTGCCAATGTTGGCGCCATTTGTATTTTATCAAGGATAGGACGTCAATATTTAACGACTGTCATCTACAAACCATACGACATCAACATGCTTCAAATAACAATTAACAACGAATAGTTTGTGTACAACTGTTTTCTGAAATTGAGCGATCATTTATATTTGCATTAAGAAAAATTCGCACAAAATTAGGACAAAATGAAGCGCTTACAGAGTTAAGTTAAATTTGATGAAACGGGTTCCGTAATTGATAAGGCAACACGAAAACGTCCACGTCCTGGTAGGTCAGATGAAGATATTGCTGCAGTGAGAGAAAGTGTACGGAAATATCCAAATACGTGTACGACAATTGAATCTGTCAAGAGCCACCACGCATCGGATTTTAAAGAAAGGTCTGCATCTGTCAGCATACATAATTCAGTTGACAAAACAATTAAAAGTGACAGGCAATTTATAACGTTGTACATTTATTAATTGGATGTTAGAAAGGAAAGAAAATGATGCTGATTTTTGCAACATGTAGTTCAGCGATGAAGCACTTTTTCATCTTGACGGATACGTCAGCAGAAATAAATTGTCGAATTTGGAGTGCTGAAAATCCACATGCTGGTCACCGAATAGAAATGCAAGAAAGAGACGCACGGTTTGGTGCACATTTTAAATTATTAGAGTAATAGGACACTTCTTCTTTGAAAATGAAGCTGATAGTTCTATCACATACATGTTGATGTCTTGATGACAGTCGTTAAATATTGACAAAATACAAATCTTTGACAGAACACAAATGGCACGCAATTCAAATCCTATAGTTTCAACTGAGACATCCTATACATCTAGAATCATCTATATCTGGTGGTATTGACACTACAGTTAAATAATAATATGAGGTTCTTGAATAAAAAGCAACACGCCGATGATCACGTCACGAGAGGCCATTATTTGAATTAATTAAAATTCCATAAAACGCACAATGATTCAACCGACGAAAAGTGAACATCACATGCGACCTCTAAAAAAATATCAAGCATAGAAACCCAGCGTTGCAGCTACGTTAGCAATAATTTTTGTAGTTTATTGTACACATACGTGTTTGTCGAGTACACACAAAGTTGTTTAATTTTATTATACGCGCGCTATCGGTTCTTGCACGTCCTTGCATCCTCTGTTTGTATTACGGGCTATAAAAAGAATGCCGACCTCTAATTAATTCCAATTGCGAAAGAGCGCGATTTTTTTAGTGCCCCGACCGGCAGCCATCCGCTTCTAGGCCTCATTGACAACGCGGCTCGCTTCCACCGACAGGGATTAATGACTTTATTATGCAAATGGGCGATGATAACACTTTAAGGATCGTTGGGGCAGATGCTTTCAGCTTCGCGCATATTAGGGTGCCAACCAGACAGGGCCGTACTTAAATCCGGTTGCATTAGTATTAACGAAATTCTAGTTTCGAAATTTGTCATCAATGGTAGTTGTACAAGAAAGAGAAACCAATACCTAAATTTGGAACTTAGCCAAATGAAAAACAAATCGTGAAGAGCTACGCGATTCTAATTGATATGCACAGGTTGTCAAGAATGTTTTTTTGGGACTCTCAAGGAGTTTTAGTCGTTGATTATCTTCGCGATCGTCGCACAATAAACGTTGCCTACTACTGTGACCTTCTTGACCAGGTTCGAGTTGCATATCGGTCAAAAAGGCGCCGGCAGCGCATACGAGACGTCCTGCTCCTGCATGACAATGCAAGACCCCACACTGCAGCCCTAACAATTCAAAAATTGGGTGAAGTACATTGGACTACACTTGGTCACCCTCCCTACAGCCCTGAGCTTTCACCATGTGATTTCCATATGTTTGACCCTCTCAAGGAAACACTTGGAGGAGAGCATTTTGCGATCGATTAACAGGTTGAACAGTTTGTGCGCAGTTGGTTGGATACCTGCCTGAAGTCATTCTTCGAAAACGGAATGAAAAAACTACCTGTTCGATGGGACAAATGCATTAATAAAGAGGGGAACTATGTAGAAAAATAACTATAAAGTGTGTTTTCTTCTTAAAATGTAAAATAATTTTTTTATATTTGAATGCCATTGGCATTCCACGGCGTAATTTATATCGTATATATCGCCGCTAATTATCACATAATGCGTTAATTAAAATATGACCAGACGCCAGATACTCGTTCTTCGATACGTAACATCCACAATTACAATTAGGTACCATCACCACCACCGTCAAAACCTCCTGCCCATGCCCGGACTATATTTTCCCATTTTTTCCTCGCCTATATTTAAAGTTTTTAGCTGCCGATCACTTTCTCCGGCTCGGTCGATCGCATGATTTTTTTCCCAAAATATAATAATTGCTTCGACCGCACTTGGTCAATTGGGACCGAAATTACTTCGTGTCGCAGGCTGCATTAAAAAGTTTAATTGCAATACGCTGCTTGTTGCCTTTCTACATCCCCCTAAACAAGTGAATTAATTGTGCATAGTCGTGAAAGTTCACTCGGTTTCAAATTGAATTAAAAACTGATTGTATTTTTGATTTAATTGCATAGATAAAATGATAATTCATGGCAAAATTGAGTTTAGAAGCGCGTAAAGTTAGAATGAAGTATTGCCAAGGCATTAAAATTAATTGTAAGGATTGTCAGGAAACATTCTAGAGAATTTTTCGACCCACTTGAAATATTACTAGCCCTTCGTTTTTGGAAATTATAGAATTATAAATTATATTATTGATAATGAATGAGATTAAGCCATAACAACTTTAATTATAAAATCTATTAGATGAGGAAGAAATTCATTTAACCAAATAAACAAAAATTTATTTTTGTTCATTTGGAAAAAAATGCATCATTTTGTAATATACAACATTTCAGAGGTATCTTCATTTAAGATCTCCAAAAGATCATCTACATTGTTACACAAATACGTATTTCAAAACAGCACAGGCAGCGAATTATACGCTTTATAGCTGAAGCTAATATTAAAAGTGATACTCGTAGTGTTTGCAAGTTCGAGAATATTATTAATTTAACATAAATGCAATGTATGTGGGTCTATTAAATGCAGAAATGGACACAGGTAGAGTACCACTAAGGAATCGTTATAGGTTCAATAGGAAAATCCCTAAATGGAGTTCTAGGGTTAATTGTGAAACGATGGATACTTTAATTGTATCCATACAAATATTCGGATCGCCATTCGACGTCCAGAAGAGATGAAAATGTTCAAAAAGTGCGCGATGTCATCATATTTGATCATCGCAAAACAATCGACGAATTGAAGAAAATAACTGGAATTTCCTGGAGTACATGCCAAAAAGTCCTGAGTGAAGATTTGAACTAGAGACACATCGCGGCAAAGTTTGTTCCACGACTGCTTTTCCGTGACTAGAGAGAGAGAGAGAGAACCGTTTGAGTGTGTGCCAGGAATTGAAAGAATAGGCACAGATTGACTCTGATTTTTTGTCAAAAGTCATCACAGGACACGAGTCTTGGTGTTACAGCTATGACCCCGGAACAAAACAGCAATCTAGCCAGTGGAAGACGCCTTCATTGCCCAGACCAAAAAAAGTGTGAAGAATGAAGAAAACTCTAAAGAGAAATCGTTCTCAGGACGTAGAAGAGGTTAAGAAAAAATCGTTGGAGGCACTAACATCGTTATTAGACATTAATCGTTAACAGCATTAGTTCAGAAGAATATAAAAAATGTTTTGAACAGTGGAAAAACCGTTGGGACAAATAATATCATGTAATGAGCAGTATGTTTAAGGAGATTGATATTATGTTATCTTAATTTGAAAAAAAAAAATTAATTCTCATTTTTTTGGGTACCCCTCGTATTATATTTACGTCACGAATACACGGTAGTTTTCACTTTTTGTACGCCAGATAACATCTCAGAAATGTCCGAACCCTGTGCGAGCATTGTTCGTACAATTGCACTTAAAACATTATGACACGGATTAAAACAAATATAACAAAGTGTGCGGTATTCTTTATCGCAAATCAAATCGCAATTAACAAAAAAAAAAATGGCGACGCCAACGCGAAAATGTCAAGGCATGCAAATATTAAATATAAACAAAGAAACTATTGTGATTTATGTATGTAAATTGAACTGTTAATATCGTCGATATACATACGAATGTGAGCCGGAATTTATTAAGGAAATTATAATATATACAGGGTGGAGTAGAAGCCTGGAAAAGGCTGATTAAAGGCTGATTTAAAGGCTGCCCATTAAAATTCCACAAAATAATATACTTTGCCACAGACTTCAGTAAATACATATATCACCTTCCAGTCCTATAGATTCAGAGGCAAATTTACTGATCTCTTCATTTACGCAACGAAAACATCATTCCATTAAGGGGTTACGCCACTTTGAGATTTTCAAAAAAATCGGATTACTTTTTTTTTTACTAGATAAATTGGTTATACTTTTAAGGATATTTTAAACGTTTAACAATTTCAAAATTCAAATTATTTAAGTTATAGCACTTAGAAGTAAGAATGGCAGAGAGTCCTCCTGTATTCCTGTAGTTGTCCAAATTTATATGATTTGTTAGAACGCTTGTTAGAAATTAGATTTGTTTAGGACGCTGACGCCGTACTGTTTTTTCTTTTGCATTTTCTTCTAAACTACTCTTTTGAAACCGGTGTACAAGATGTCTCAAGATCTACTTAACCGATTTTGTTAAAAACACATATTCTTTAGAATCTTATCTAACAATAAGACATAGCATAGGATTTTTTTATTGGGTGCCACGTTCACAAGTTATAAATTTTTGAAACTTCGATAAAAATCAGAGCTTTTTTCATTTCTATATATAAAAAAAAATTGTTTCCTGTGCTACATATCTTAGCGTAGAACATCTTAGAGAAGTTCTACGTGCGGAAAAGTTCGTTTGGAGGTTTTAAAACTGTTTATTTTAGGATCTAACAGTCATTATATGTTTTGGAAGAGTGAGTTTCTGAACACCCCGTGTGTGGAAATCCGTGTCTAAAATATTTAGAGCAATATTTGTCAGACCTCAACACATCTTATTATTAAAATTACTTACGTAAATCCATCGGGTGGAACTGATAAAAAAGCTTCGCTTACCTGCAACAAAACGACAAAAACCATTAGCCGGATTCTCGATTATGCATTGTTAAGAAATTAATAAGTGCCTCTTTACGCTTTCGTTATTCCTTGCAGAAAATTGCGCGAGTGTTTTTATTACGTAAGGCAGGCCGTTTTATGCGCTGGCCGAATGGAATGACGGATGCCTGTCTAACCGGAAAATTATCAATTGCATCAGTCCACAGGATTTCCTATAAGTTAATCGCATACGCATAAAATATATTATCCGTAATTATAAATGAAATAACGGATCCAGTTACGTTCTATCCTGTTTTAAACGTTTATTTTATTCAAATAGCAGGTGTTGGACAACGTTTATGGGGGCCAATTCTGCCCAAAATAACGGATAATGTAATAAATACATATATAGAGTTCGGGTGAACGATCAAGTGACAATGAACTATTTAAAAGCGCAGACAGTTTGGCACCCAAGTCACTCCTATGGATACGCAGCTTTCTTCACGAAATACAAGTTATAAAGGGTATTTTAATAAGGATGCTCGATTTTTAAATGTAAATATAACAAATTTTCTGTGAGATATCCACTCAATTTTTTTTTATTTAAAAGAATATTTTATGGCATTAAGTACTGAATATAACACTGGAGTATATCGGAACCTTTGGTGTTTTGTGGAAAACCAAGTCAGTATGTTGATAAGGTTTCAAAAAAAAATTTTGAAACCTTATCTGATCGTGCAGAAACACGAGAAAGGGGTCGAGGATCGCTTCTGGGTATAATTCAATGCCTGGCGGGGCTTTAGCCCGAGGAGTAGTTGTTTCCTAGAGCGATTATGTAATAGCTTTGCTATTCGGTTAGCATGCTATTAGCGATTTCCGACTTATATGTTACAGATATTGCTGTAACAACATGGCCGCTATAACATAATACATTTCGAGCGTCTCTATTGAAAGACCCGGGTTTTCCTTACTTAACGTTTTCGTATATCAGAAGAATAACCGAAAATCAATTTCGTTTATAAGTTTGTTTTACTGGTCAATTTTGCCAAACAATTAATTTCAGTGTAGATTTGAAGAAAATGGTGGACACAGTGAAACTAACAAATTTAATTCCCTACAAAATAATTACATTTGTTTTTATTTTTAAAGGGTATACCAAAACATACGTTATCGCTAGTCAGTGCGGACATTTTTAACCAACCCTTTACGTAGACACTTCAACACGGACGTACGTAAGGATTATCCACTCTAACCATTTCATAAAAAAATATATACGCCACTGTGGGCACACGTGGCACTATTAACAGCCGTGATAATATTTGTATATATTAGTTTTAAGTATTGTAAATATCAGAAAGTATAAATCTTTGTATATTGTGCTAGTACTAGAAATCAGGACACATATGTTTCTCAGGGGTAAAAATGCGATCATCCCAGGCAATAAGTTACATGATTTATGTCCCAGCCATCCATTTGTTAAAAGCCTTGCAGATTAGGTCAATGGTTTATGATAAGTGTAGCGTCTAGTAATAATCGCACCAGGCCATCGGCTTTTGGGATAAGTTTTCAATCAGTCAATTCCCGCATCTCGCCCCGAAACATCGGCTTCTCTTTCGGTACTACCTTGCTCGCTATTTAATTTATCTCAAATAAACGTAGCTATAGTAACAACATAACCACTAGTATCATTTTACGACAGGCACCCCGAAGACCGCCATAACCTGTACTTTTAAAAAAGGTGTTTTCCCTTTAAGCGATTTTCGTTCATATTACGTCTTGGCCGACACATCGCCTCTTTCACGATAAATAAACTAGTTAACAGTCGAACAGTATAGTGGGTGCAGCTTCACAACTGATGGCGTAATGTGACATTACCCCACTAGTGACGTAATGGATCTATTACGCTTCGTAACCGATTCATCATAGAAATTCCGCACGTATATTTTGGGAAAACTTATGGCGCACGCCGCTGCTTTCTGTTGAAAACACCCGGTTTCGTCAACACCTGCGCACATAATTCATTTACCTTGTGCAACCAGATCGAATAGGTCGGGCACGGAAAATGGTCGCCGTTCAATATACGGCGACCCCGTGCGTCTCTTCGGGCTGAAAAAAAATCAAAAGCACACAATGGCAATATACGTTTCGCAATACCAGATTTATATCGCGCCTATCCAGGTTATATCCCGCGTGTCTATAAAATGCGCGTTTATCAGAGCTGCTATCGCCGGGGCTGTCACTCGGGGAGGGGAAAAAATCGGGAAAATATCGTGGCGTACCTCGAGCGGATCTCACGTTTTAGAAGCTCGCGGATGGGTACAAGGCGAATCTTGAGTAATGGGCCTCGTAAATACATAGTACGATCTCTGCTATTAAAGACAGAAAAAAGAACGCTTAAAAATAAAAAAAAAAACACAAATAGGAGCAACAAAAACAGTAGACGAGTCTAAAATACTGAAAGATTACGCTTGGATCGAGGCGCATATTTAAAACTGAGTTACCAAGATTGCCTGTTTGTTTCACGTTGCCTAATTAATATATCTACTACGCGAGTAGGATAACCGTTACTTCTAGCTACGTTCTTAATTGCTCTATTTTATTTTTCGAACCCTAAGTGGGTTGGAAACTAGGCTAACCATGGACCTGAAAGTTTAACATTGCCATTTTATGTTGCTCAGCTAGTAATAGCTGCGTTTCGTTGAACTGAGATCTCATCTCATATCAGTTACTTCCCCCTGCTGTCCTATGCGCCAGGACTGCGCAGATACGCCGTTAGTTTACAGAAAATGGTGTCGAGAATATACAATTAGATTTCCGGGAATTATAATCTAGGTCGATTTCATTGATGTTTGGATCGTTATTCATTTATCTCGTCAAATTAGTAATACAGTGTCAATTAAATTAATCTCAGATTGAAACAGTTCAGCGAGGTCAAAAATACAAGCCCTTCACCAATTTTAAACGTGCCAGCAATTTAAAGCTGGCAGTCTCAAGCCTGTGTTGTAAAATTTGAAACGAAGTGGTTTCTTTACCACAACAAAAGTTGTAAGACATTGCAGCCTGCTTGCGTCGAAACTTCCAAATATATTCGATTACTGAATTACCTTGACGAAGAATGACCAATCACGATATCAACAGGCATTAGGTTACATTACCGTTTTCTACTGAATTATCGCATTCCATCAAAACATCCTGGGAAATACGGTGCTCGTTGGCGTTTTACAATCCACTTAAACAATAACAATTCTTTTCACATAACGGTCGCTCTTTAATTATCGTGTCACGGAACGTACCGATAGACATTTATATACGCTCTCCATTCGGCCCAGATCCCATATCCCAATTATATAATTTGGTCAGGCGATATTTTGTTCTCAGACGAGATGAGGATCGAACAGTCTCAAGGTTGTTTGAGAAGTAGATTTCATTTTGTTGATATACCAGGTATGTAAACATGAAACCGAAATTTGCCCATAGATGGCCTAGCTGCTAATGTAGTTACCGTCATCATACCGCATCATTGGCGCCATTTTCTTGTTTTTACATCTGATAAAGGTTTTCATCTCACAACAATACAAATTTCATACATCATTTTCAATAGCGTTGAACATGTCGAATTTTGTGCCTGGAAACTAGGATTTGCGGACAGCTTTGATTTTCTGTTGCTGCAGAATCGCATCGAATATTTATTTGTCGAAGCCTACGGTGAGCATGCTCTTGGTAAAAAACAGTGCTTTGAGTAATTTAAAAAATTCAAAAGTGACAATTTTTACTTGAGAAAAGGGGAACGTGGAAGACCACCAAAAAAGTTTGAAGATAGCGAATTGCAAGCATTGTTGGATGAGAATGACGCTCAAACGCAACAAGAATTCGCGGATCAGTTAAATTTGAGACGAGAAGCCGTCTCCATACGTTTGAAAGTCATAAAAAAGATCCAGAATATGGGAAAATGGATTCCACACGAATTGAATGAAAGACTGTAGGAAAACGGAAAAACCATTTGCGAGATGTTGCTCGCCAGGTACAAAAGAAATTCATTTCTAAATCGAATTGTGACTGGCTATGAAAAATGGATATATTTCGAGAATACTAAGCGTAAAAGATCATGGGTAACTCCAGGCGAACTATCGACATCGACTGTAAGGCCAAATCGCTATGGACGGAAGACAATGTGTTTGGTGGGATCAAAAGGGTGTTATCTATTATGAGCTGCTAAAACCTAGCACAAACCGTTAATACTGAACACCACCAACAACAAATGATCGATTTGAATCGAGCTTTGCGTGGAAAGTGACCAGAATATCAATAAAGGTAACACAAAGTGATTTTGCTTCATGATAATGTGCCATCACACACAACAAAACCGGTCAAGGAAACGATTGAGGCGTTTAGTTGGGAAATATTTTCGCATGCGGCTTATTCGCCAGACTTGGCTCCGTCCGATTACTACTTATTTGCATCGATGGGACACGCACTTGCTGAGCAGGGCTTCACATCTTACGAAAATGTACGAAAATGACTCGATAACTCATTTGTCCCAATAATTTTTTTGACAAAATCCACATCCACAAATCCACACCGCAAATTGTCAGAGAGATGGGAAAAATGTATTATAGCTAGCAATGGGCAATATTAGAATAAAATATTTTTTATCATTTTCATACACTAACGTGTATTTTCTATACAAAAGAATCCTGTTTCATATTTACATACCTGGTAAACAGAGTAAGCCACAAAAATGGAATCCCTAGATCTTGTCATATTTTTGATTAACAAATTGATTTTTACCTTTTATCCTTACCAATAAACCTGACATTTTTCTGTGCAATTTGCAGAAAATTATATAACTTAAAATTGCGGATATACAAAAAAGTCCCCAGAAATTTAAAACCAAAATGGTTAAACTTCATCTGGTAGTGGACAATCTAAAACTAAAACTAAACGGTATATCAATAACACCCTGTATGCGCTATCTTTTCTCGCATCTATGTGCAATATTTACTTAAACAATTACACTAACCAAGCAAACACCAAGATATATCTGAAAATAATTATTGTGGCTACAAAACGATAATGATTTAAATCATCATCATCGTCACCGTCTCTGACCATTAAAAGAACTATTCTAATTATTGTGGTCGTAACTTCGTTTTCACGTACACAGATATGATTGTTTTGTCAGCAATTAGATACACGAGTATTTAAAAATAGATGAACAACTGTTATGTTAATATTTAAGGAATCCATTTCTGGAGAAAAATTCAATTCTGCAGCTCAAAAACCAAATGACCTACCGCCCAAGAGTTCATAAGTAATCGGAAGGATCAATACAAGTGGGTGGGTTTCCTTACTAGAAGCACCTGCTTTCAATTATGTTTTGTACGCACAAAATTATGATTGGTAGGAGCATTTTAAATAAAAACGACAGATTGAAAAGTATGATTGGTAGCAGTGTACTATTAGTGTCATCTTCCAACTGGAATTTCGAAAAGCACAAACGGCAATATTAGTAGTAAAGTATTTTAGTACATTGTAGATTAGTTTTTTCTTTTTTCGTTGTTATATTGATTCAAAACTTTTAAGACTGTGTCTAATTTTTCCTCATTTGAAATATATTCTTTAGACGAGAAGTGATTTGTGTTGTCAGCGATTGTTTAGCAAAGTAGAACACATCATCCGCGTATTTTTTCTTCTTCTTCTTCTTTTACATCTCTCCTTTATTTGATAAGTCTTATTTACGACATCATCTCGCTATCATTACCATGCATCTTGCTATGCAATGAATATCTACACTCCTGGACAAAATTAACGCATCGGCAAAAATTTTTATTTCTAACAATTATTCGAAGTTTTGAATTCTTAAACATTTTACGTAGGTGGCCTAGGATATCTCTGTCACTACTGTTGAATAATTGCAATTATTTGACAGATGTAAAAACAAGAGTCTTAAATCACCAGATGGGCGTCAGGAGTCTGGTGAAGGCAAGGAGAGAGATTTTCTGGCCACAATATCTTTACGTGGACCCCACTTTTTGGTGGACAATGTTTTGGGAAGGAATCTGTTTCGATGGTCGCACGCATTTGGTTCCTATATGGAGGAGATCCATGAACGCACACTTCTATGTAGAAAACAGTCGTAAAACATGTCATGACATTGGTCCCGTTTGTCGGGGGCAATTTCATTTTGATGCAGGATGATGCTCGGCTCCAAGTTGCTAGAGCGTACTGGACTACCTTCGATTTGTGAATATTCCAATTATGGACTGACCACTAAGAAGCCTAGATATGAACCCCATAGAACATCTATAGGATGCATTAAAACGATCAATAATTAGGTGCCACACACCTGCCCCCATCACTCTTAGGAAACTCGAACCAGTCGTTCTTGTCGAATGGAAGAATATTTCTCAGGAAACCATTCACCAGTTGTTCAATAGCATTCCTAGATGACTGGAAGCAATGATAAGAGCTAGAAGAACATCTACAGGCTACTGAATTCAAATTGTTACAATTTAATTTCACCTCCAATTTTTTTTAGTCTTAAGTGTTTTAAAGTAAAGTTTTCATTGACCGTTTTCCTTGAATTTGACATTACTGTTCCTTTCTGTCATTTTTATTCATCGTCTTTTCTTCTACGCTCCACCCTCATTACTTTAAAAACCTACATGACTCATTGATTATTCCTAACGACGATCTTCATATCTAATCGGTTGATGATTCAACCTCGATTGTTGACAAAACGCCGCGAGTAAAACGTCAAGTGTCCGGCAAGTAAATTTTATTAATTTATTCTGGTTCACGTATACGACTGCGCGAGGTCTTGGCGTGTGAATAGGTTTTTACGTCATAGTCGGTTGCGTTGCGACTGCATTAAACATGAGCCGGCCGGACGAAGTTACACAAAATACATGAATTTATGTAAAACCGCGAGAATCACCGCTGATGCATTCTTGCCGGACGAGGATAAATCCCGTACGGAATACGACATAATTATGTCATCGCGATTTGGAACACGTCGTATAAATATTTACTCTACCACGTTGAACAAATGTGAATAAAATAATCCCGCAGATGAAATAGGAACACTAGGTTGTCCCACGTTGGGCGCCATCTACAACATACTATATAAAAAAAATATCATGTGTAGCACAGTACACGTGATAGAAGTGAATACTTCTTTAGAATAGAGAATGAGAGAGATTAAGAGTGAGAGATTGAAAAAGAGAGAGAGAGAGAGAGAGAGAGAGAGAGAGAGAGAGAGAGAGAGAGAGGAGATAATTTCAAAAGAAATATAACAATATAAAATTTGTGTAAAAAATATTCGGTTTATTCATTATCTACACTATCATCGGCTGGTGGTTCAATTGGTAATACTGATATGATTGGTTTGTGATAATTAAATATGAAATATATGTTCGTGATTCGATATTTTCTAGATAACGTGTAAAAATTGCATCTATTGTTGTTCCGGATTTTGTTGTTGATTCTTTGGGATTGTTATTTATAAACAGACCAAATGTTTCTCGAAGAAAGTTAATCAACGTCAAAGAATCATTGGATCCGAAATTTACATTGAAATCTCCCCCGAGAATCAAAGTGATTTTGTCTTCGCCTCTTCCAAGTGCATTTGCACCTGTGTGGCTGTAAACCAGTAGGGAGCGGTGAATGAAATATATTATATCTTCTAGATTTTAACAAGTTAAACGGTTCAAGGATATTATCAAATAATCACAGAACACAGATGTAAATAACGTAAATAATTACAAAACACAATGATAAATATTCGGTACACACGCGTGCTGCTTCAGCTGTTAATATATAGCGTCTGGACGCGTACATCTATAACGCGCGCATGCGCGACAATCTATCTATCCTATTCTATCGCTTCGTACTGAGTTTATATCGCTCTCTCTTGCTCCACTCCCGTGTGGTGTCAGAGTTGTATGTACTCGCGCGCATGCGCGTCATACTATATTTTCTTCTATTGCCTAGTATTCAATTAATATGTGGCTCTCTCTCTTGCTCGTACGATGCTTCGTAAAGTATTCCCCCTTCAAGCAACTTAGACCTTGGACTAAGCGTATGAGTGGGCGTTAAAGACGAAGGACCGCACAAAAGGGAGACGCGGATAGCCTAAACTGATATATATGATGTATAGCTCTCTTTCTCTTTCTCTCTGTTATATATCTGTGTACTCTGTCTTGCAACGAAGCCTGTGTTTTAAGTATACCAAATGTATAGCTCTCTTTCTCCTTCTCTCTACGTTATATCTTTTTTCTCTCTCGTGTAACGAAATCTCGAAACGTTACCTTTTTTCCAATTCACTCTCCATTCTCGTCAAATATCAGAACGCCGCCAAAGAAGTATTCACTTCAAAAATCGGTATTCTCGATTGGAATCTTTCTGATTTGCACGATTTTTTGTCGGTTCAATATAAGCCTCATTAATTTGGTAGTCCTAATTTAACGTATTATTAAAATCGGCGTTTTTTAGGGCATAACAAAGCGAAAACATAAAGATTTATTGCAGCCATTGAAAGTTGTGCCTTTGTACCAAAGATGGAGAGATATAATTAACAGCAATTTAAATTGGAGATGATTGTAGGTGTCTATTATTAATTACCATGTTCTACTTGCAATTAACCTTGAAAAGCAAAGAAACCACACTTTTTCTATTCGGAGATCGATATAAAAAAACTTCTTTCAAATTTGTTAACGTGTTAGTTTTACAAGATATTATATTTGCATATTTATATTTATAAACTTAGAAACAAGGAAGAGATTTTTGAAAACGTATGTATGGAGCACGGCATTATACGGTTGCGAAATCTGGACGGTAGGGGAAGCAAGTAGGAAGAAATTAGAAGCTTTTGAGATGTGGTGTTACCGAAGAATGATGAAAATTCCGTGGACTGATAAGGTTAGAAACGAAGAAGTATTTGAGAAAGTCGGCGAGAAAATAAGTACGTGGAAAAACATAAAGAAGAGAAGAGATAGATGGTAGGCCACTTGCTGAGACATGGGGGAATAGTCCGCGATATTTTGGAGGCAGAAATAGGAGTGAAAAAAGGCAGAGGTAGGCCTAGATTAGACTACTGCTCGCAAATAGCAGGGGATGTAGGTTGTAGCATAATTAGCGAAATGCGTACGTTAGCACAAGATAGGAGAAGCTGGAGGTTAGCGTCCAATCAGTCTTAGGACTGATGACCTCATGATGATGATTATATTTGCAGGATACTATTGAGTATGTGCAAGAAGGTCAGAAAGTGGGGGCAGCTGATATGCAACGCGAGTAGTGGCAAGATTCAGAAACATTTGTAGGTAAATTTATACTAATTATACTGGGTTATACACGTGGTTGTATAGAAAAATGATTAAAAACCGATAAATAATGTCGTTAAAACAGAACAGGTTTTTGTTCAGCTTCGGTTAGTGTTAAGATATTGCATCATCGCATAAGTATGTTTATCGCATAAGTACAATCCGCTTGTACAACGTTTCGATCATTAGTTATCTACATATATAAAATGAAATAAAAAATCAGTTACATGCTAATTGATAGCCGCATAAAATGACGAGAAAACATATTTCGTACTTACAAGAAGGTCAACTTGATGGGATGGTGAAGTTACAGACGTTTGTCGGATGACATAACCTCTAATCATACGCAGGTCCAGCTCAGGCGATTGTCGTTCTTCTATTCTCACGACATGAGCGTTTGCAAGGGCGATTCCTTTTTGTATTCCTTGGGGATTAAAATCTATTGTGTGACTAACGGCTCCGAATCCTGATCTCAATATTCTCTCCATATTTTACTATCTCTTAGGTAAATCTATGACTATGATAATATGTGGTGATGACTTCTTTGTATTTCTTAATCTTTGTTTTATTTATGTATTGCACTTATTTTTCTCGCAACTGCACTATTAATTACATTTTTAGATTTTGCATGACCGATTTTGCAATTACAACAATGGTAAACAACATAAAAGTACCCCTCGTTGGGAACTGCATTCTCCGCTAGTGGCGCTAGAAGCAAGCTCGCACATACTCAATACTGATATTAAAAGAGTATTTCAGACCATACGCTGTTAAAAATCTCTCTTGGTAAAATTTTACTACTTTTATGGTGTAAAATTTCACTATTTCTGGTATAAAACTTAACACCAGTGTATTCAATCAAATTTTACACCACCACTAGGTAATAAAACTAATATAAATACTTATAATCTACCGCATGGGTAGATTATAATCTCTGAGTGGTATTTATTATAGAGTACGCATCCACGTAGCCTTCATGTTGACACTGTCGAAACGTGAGGAGATATGGCTGTTCGTAATTTCTGATCAACCAACTTATGTATGTCCAAATGATACAATTCTGTCTGCGTGCTATCAGGTTTTGCTTCAGACTTGGGCACAGTGCAACGGAAACTTTTCCAAAACTTCAGCAGACGCTGTTTTATCAATGGCCCAGATTTTTCGGTGGCTTAAGGCATTTTCAGAGGGACGAGAGTCGATTGAAGATGAACCTCTGATTTGTTTTTTCGATAGCCAGGAAATCGTTCACAAACAGTTTGTGCCTCAAGGCCAAACACTTTTAATCAACACTTTTACCGTGAGGTTCTTGAATAACTTCAAAAAAAGGGCATGCGTGTGAGAGGAAACATCAAGAACAACTGGGTGCTGTATCACGATAGGGCGATTTTTCACACAGCAATTTCAATAAGCGAGTTTGAAAGTATTGTGTTTCAGTGACCAGTAAAAACATACCTGTGGCGTTTCACCCTCCTTATTCGCCAGACTTGAGTCCTTGTGACTATTCCTCTTCCCAAAATTGAAAAATCACCTTAAGGGACGTCATTTTGGGACACTCAGAAACATTCAAACGGCTGTAACCGACCAGCTGAAGGCTATTCCATACTCCGCGTTCCAACACTGCTATAAGGTTTGGAAGAACTGTCTCCAGCGCTATGTGGCTTCCCACCGACGTTATTTTAAGGGAGACAATATTAAATTGTAATTAAATTCGAAAAAAATCAGTCTAATTATTTAATTTACTCACCTCGTATACTTCTTATGCAAACACGATGTTCGTGTTACGCCGCATTTTACACATAATTCGCATGCGAACAGCGTGAATCGTCCGAAAACATGCGAATGAATCACGTGGAGCATCATCGCGTCGGCCATGCAAAACGAGCAACGGCCCAAACGCCAGGACGAATTCCAAATGATGATGACTAATTCCGCGAGCATCCTCGACCGTTAAAATCGACATTCTGGACGTCGAAGACGAGGGTCACCGCGGGCCACGCACCACACATCAGACCTCCACCTGGGCGTCGTGAGAACGGCTATTATTTACCTTAGCTCTTATTCATAAATAAATAAATAAACCGACTCATTCGTCCCATAATCGCGGCGATCCTTGCGCCGATATGGCGTAACACTTGTGTAATCTTCGTTACGGACGAAGATGGGATCTCGAGATGTAAGGCCGTGGGTGGTGGCCTATTCTTTCGGATGGTTTCACTTCGAACCAACTGGGTCAATGGTGTGAACCCCATTTCGGAAATGGCCACTGAAGATTTAAATCGCGCAACCCAAGGCTCTCTTTTGTTTCTGAGCTGCAGTTAAAACGTCATTTCCATTTGCACAAACCAAAATTTATATATCTTGCTCTTGGCTTTATTTATGAACGTCAAACTAGCAGGCGCATGTTAAAACATGCATGTTTGGTTGCACTTGTACGCTCTGCGCATATACGAAGGTAGTCCCAGTACCCGACGCATGACGCGACGTAACAAAGAAAAGACAATACATTTGAGAAACATATCTTTATTTCTCTACATAGTCTCCTTTTAGCTCGATACACTTTTTCCAGCGATGTTCAATAGCTTCGATACCCTGTCAATAGTGAGAACCGTCGAGCTCCTCTAAATAGCCATCAATCACAAACTTCATCTCTTCATCGTTGGCAAATCTTTCACCACCGAGCCATTTCTTCAAGTTTGGAAACAGAAAATAATCCGAGGGGTTAAATCTGGCAAATAGAATGCGCGATTAAGTTATTCGGACTTTAACTTCGAACTAAAAAATCTCCAAACATACCGTGGCTTGTTTTTATGGCTAGGCTCAGGTAGGCTGTTCCGTTTATCGGCAAGATAAGAGAATTTTCTATTTGACAAATAGCGATGAAATGAATAGTATATTCAGAGTAGTGATCGAGATATCGAATTTGTACTTCTTTAACTATATAAAAGTTCTGGCTAGCGGCTGCTTGCTTGATGTTCATGCTCTATCCAAATCTTTGAGGTATCTCAAAACGCAGATAACAGACTAGCCATTCTTAGTTCAAGAAGCTTTTATCATATTAGTGCAGCGCGCCTGAAATGGATATTGATGTATTGCGATCTCGTACACTATGGGAGATGGGAAAAATGGTTAAATGGGGACAATTCCAGCTGAACCATCGCGCGTATTACGACCCTCTTTCTTACCCGACAAAGGTGCTATTATTATTTTACGAGAGATTCAATTCCCCAGCATTATTCCTTGATTAAGATCCATCAACTGTTTTCGCTGTAATCAAATCATTCCATAATTAAGATTTGAAGGAGAGATGATGACTTTACGTTTAAAAAAAATCTAACGCGGTGGCCTGCGCGGCTATATTTAGCAACAAACCGCGGTAGGTTTTTTTTTGCAAGGGAGATTGCATTGTATACGCTGCACCGCTGCGATTACCTTTTCCTGAGAAGATATTATAGTTTACCTATCCGTAAAATTGCGGCACGACAATAGGCTTTCGAGTAAACCTTTTTTTGTTCGTTAACAATTTCCTTCCGGCGAGTACAATGTGGGAGTCCGTTAAAACAAAAAAGGAAATCAGCAACGGAGTCGACTGCGTCTTCCGTTGCATTCGCATCGAATGGAATCGATTCACAAGCCAAGCCAACAACGATAGCTTTATTTCAATTCGGTCAAGAATAATTTTCAGTAATAATTTCAATAATCGACGAAAAAAGGCATGTCAATGAACAAGTGCATAGTCCGATATCAAATAAATAAATTCATTATTTGGTAAAAACAATATGATTTATATTTTTTCAATAAAAAAAATTACTAAAAGCGTAATAATTTTGTAATGTCATTGTTATTATTACGAAATACATATTTCATTGCCCTAATTGACTAATATTTATAAGCTGTTTTTTTCAATCGTTGCAGCCGAGATTCGATAAGTTTTGATATTTTATACAGAAAAATTACTTTACACCACACTGTATCCTTGTTTACGCTCGTTTGTTCACTCTCATCTAGAGCGAGAGTAATTAATTAAAATCATGGCAACCACTATTTGCGGCCATCTTTTTACAGGCAACCATGTATTATCATCTACAGCAAAAATTAAACTTCAATTTAGTATATTTTATTGAAAAACACGATGAGTTAAATAATTAACAATAATACATCTGTTTACGGCTGGCAACCTAGAGGTTGCCACTAACTGAGAACTGGCAACCATTATTTTTCAAATTCTTCATGTCATTTTCTTTCAAATAACGTTTAATTCACTTAAAAAAATAGTTGGAATTCATTAAAATAAATTAATTACCATATAATTAATTAAAATTAATCGCGGCTAATTTTTGATAGGCAACCCGGTAGCAATGTATTTACATTGCCATTAATCATTCATTTGAATTAGATTTCATTAAAAAAACAGATACCTGTAGAAATTAGATGCCAGATTTTGTATTAGTAACACTCACTTAATTTACCCTTAATATTAATTTTCTTCTATGTAGCAAATTTCTAAATGGTTGCTTTTTAATCTTACTTATCTTAAAAATAGCAAATGGAATCGTAATTGACGAAAAGTAAACTTGTATAGGGTGTCTCAGTTGAAACTATAGGATTTGAATTGCACGCCATCTTTGTTGTCAAAGATAGGACGTCGTATGGTTTGTAGATGACAGTCGTTAAATGACGCCCTATCTTTGACAGAACACAAATGGCACGCAATTTACACCCTACAGTTCCGACTGATACACCCTATATAAGGACTAACAAATGAAAGACAGGACATGGCAACGGGCATTGCTATTTAATTAATATTTCAGAAATAACGTTAACTGAAATACTTCTCCCTTGCGGTCTGACATGAGGCCATGCGCTATCCTGTGACGAGCATTGTTTTGCCGCATTCAAAGGCAACCAGTGACAACTTTGTTATTCACAACAGTTAATTAGATATCAACTCGATATTTACTCTCCCTAAGTTTTTTTAATTAAAGGCGGTATATGATAATTCATAAATACAATATGTTAATTATTATTATTATATTATTATTATATTATATAGGTTTGGGCCTCATCAGCCACTGATCGCATGGGTAGTCCCTTGGCGATCCCCTCTTATCCGGGTCATTATCCAAAAATGCTATCCCATAAAAGGAGCAATTTAGGCACGTCCCCCGCCTTAAGCCTCGCCTCCTCTAGGATAACAGGGGTCCCTAATATAAGATACCTCTTCTCCTCCAGTGCGGGGCAGGTGTAAAGAAGATGAATCGAGGTTTCCTCGTCTTCTTTACAGTATCTGCATTCAGGCTACTATGGTGGCCCGTTACGATTCCCACCAGAGTTCTGGCTTTGTGCCTGTTCAATTTAATGAATTCTTGGGCCCATTTCTCAATCTCTGAGTATTCGATGAAGAGTTTGGTTATTCGATAACCCGTTACTCCTCTCCATCTTTTATTGTGCTGGTCTCTTGCCCAGCCATTGATGCGGTCTCTGATCAGATTCCGACTTATTCCCACTGCAGGCTCTGGTCCATAGAGGTTTTCCCTGGTCCCTAGTCTGGCAAGGTCATCTGCAATTAATTTGATTTCCCTTAATGCCATTATGCCCAGGTATCCATAAGAGTTCCACCGGTCCCTTCCCTGCTAAGTGGTTCAATGCTTCATAGCAATTATAGACCAGCTTCGACTTTGTCGTTGCTGAATTCAGGGCTGCCAACGCCGCCCTGCTATCCGAGCAGATACATACCCTCTCCTGGGTCCGATTTCGGCCCCCAGAACACCGTATGTAATTCCAACTAGCTCGGCCTGGAGTGCGGTAGTGTATTTGCCCAAGGGGAAGGTTTTACCTATCCCGTCGCGTCATCTATACACCCCCGCACCCGCTTTGTTCCCACTCTTGGCTCCATCCGTGTACCAGATGTCTCCATTGAGCGGCAATCCAGCTCGACCCTCCATCCGGTCGGTCTTACTGGTGAGGGTGATCTTATATTTCTTGTCAAACAGGAAGTGGACACCTGTACTGTCAGAGGGCATCCATAGGAGTCCCTCCTCAGCTAGATCTCTTGAGAGTCTATTCAGGTCCCTTACCTTCCTATTCATGTTTCCCACCCTGTGCATTGCCTTTGCGGCTTCCGCTTTCAGGATGACATCAAGAGGTGGTATCCCCGTCAGTATCCGCATCGCCTCGATCGGTGTTGATCTTGGGGCTCCAGTTATACTTCTAAGAATCAATCCTCTTAACTTGTTAAGTCGGCTGGCTTCCGACTTTAAACAGGCTCTCTCCCACCAGACTAGTGCTGCATACGTCAGTCTGGGTTTGAGAATTGCCTCATACATCCATTTCATGGTTTCCGGTTTCAAGCCCCAGCTACTACCAATGGCTCTTCTCAGTTGCCAAAGTGTTGCTGTGATCTTGGAACATATGTGACTTGGATGTTTTCCCCATGACAGTTTACCGTCCAGGATTACTCCTAAGTATTTCACTTCGCTATTATAGCTTAGTTCTTGGCCACCAAGTTTCAGCGGACATGTTTTGTTCCACTTATATTTCTTGGTGAACACCATCACCTCAGTTTTAGAGGGATTGACCGAGAGTCCCCTCTCCCTGCACCAATTCCCAACCTTATTTAAAGCTACGTACTTAATATGTTAATTAAGTACGTAGACACATTTTAAGAGGTAATTCCCTGTATGATTTTAAGACAAAAAATTCATACAAGAATGGATAGGTTTTCGAGATACAAAGTTTTAATACTTGATGGAAATAATATAAATTCACTTCGTTCTGTGGACGCGGTGACTCAGTATACCTTTTACAACATTGCTACAAAAAGAAAAGAAAGATCGGTTTCAATTCCCACTTCCCATTCTTTGAAGAATCAAAGTATTTCGTAATGCATTACGGAGTCTAGGCATACCTCATTTGATGAAAACCACGTTTTGCATGCACACTATGACCGTTCGATTACCTATCAGTGAAAGTACCGCTGCCCAACGTTCCTCATCGGGAATTCGATATTAGATCAAATTCGCTATGTAACCGCTAGCGTATGAGACATGAGAACACAATAGGAACGTCTGTCTCTTGATTAACATATTGTTTATGTTCGTTGCTTTGCTGCCTTGCATAACGAAAACCATGACACTGGAATAACAATCGCCTATAGGCCTACACTGTTATTTCTAACGGCTTTGAGGAATTACTCTAGGTATATACACTGTTGAAATTCTGCCGTGGTAAAGCTACCAGTTTTCAGAGTGCGCAAAATTTATCACCGCTACTGTAACTTTAACAAAACCAATATAAATACATCACAGTGTAGGATTTTGATATAATTTTACTAGTATTCGTACTCTTTAAAATACTAGGACTCTACCCCGTATGCAATTCCGAATAACCAACTACCTGTCCTAAAAATCAAACGTTCAGAGTGGTGGCCAAGTTTGCTAAAACTCGTTATCGTGGTGGGGATGTATGTAATTAAAAAAAATAATTCATTGCATTGGTATGTATCTAACATAATTGTGTTTGGTGATGCTGAAGTAAAAAAGAATTCGGATATAAATTCAACTGGAAAATAATTAATTGTGGGTACATCGTTGCTACCACGTTTAAACCGCTTAAATTGAAATTTTCAGAACGAACTAAGCGTAAATCCCTAGAAACCCTAAAAACGCCCCTTTTTATGAGCGGAATTGATAGCAGTTATTAACACTTCACCTGCAAAGTAATGTGCCTCTTTGCCATTTCTGACTGATCAATTGATGCATGAATGGTTGATATGTCTCAACTTAAAAGCCTTAAAATGATGGTTAAATTTATTAGCTCGATGTCTGAGAAATATGTTAAATTTTCACACAGTCGCTGGACAGCTTCTTATTGAATTGGTATGTATCTACATGTATTTCACAATAATAAAGTAAAAAAAGTAATACAAATGTTTTATATTACGTTAAATAAAGTAATAATTTATATGCCATTTTTCATTTATTATATACTTATTAACAACAATATATTAATGTTATTACGATAATTAATTATTAAACAATTAATTATGTGCGTACACACGTTAAATTTTAATTTATTTTCAGTGAACACTAGTCCTCTTCTTTATTACAAGAATTATCAGTAGACATCCAAAAGCTTCAGAATATCAACATGACACATTTTATTATGTACTGTCCCGGAAAAATATCCATATGAGAAAGATCGGGTCACAAGTTTTAAAAGCAAAGCTGAACAAAACACACGCAAGAAATACTTCACATGCTTAGGAAATTGGCTGCAGTATTAACCAATTCATACATATGTCCTAAACTTGCACCACTATACATCCACATTCCGATATTTTTACCGGCGATCATGACACGTAAAACGTCCGTCTTAGCTTATATCATCCTTTGAAATAATTCTATCAAATTGAAGTAGCTTTTGCAAATGTCTTCTGTCATGTTCAATGCGAAAGTTTGGCCTTTATGCTATTAAAAGCATTTTACAAAGTATTTAACACTATGATTGCACATCTTTCAACAATTATTTAGTCCGTTTGTTGTAAATTAGCTACAAGAGTGCTGAAAGTCATGCTGAAGTTGAGCTGAGCTATTTACTTATTGAACAAAATCTGTCGAAATGTCATTTCTCTACCGCTCTATATTGAATGGGAATTTTTATAATGCTTGACAACGAAAATGAAGTGTGTAATGAGTTCTTTATACGTCCTGGAGTGCAATATACCTTAGCACAATAAGACAATAAATGGTGCCACAAACAATATTTTAAAAAGTGTTTTAATCTCTGGCTGCAACAAAGTGGCTCCATCTATAAATTACAAATAGTAATAATACGGCGAATAGGGTCCAATTAACTTTCTGTTTCTTCTATTGAAATTAAAACTGCAAGTTCGTAAACACCCCGTATACGTTACTTTCCTATTGCATACAAGACGAAGGTTTTTAACATATCTTAATTACAATAGACTGAACGCAGTTATTAGAATAATTTTTGATGTATAATGCAACTTTATCTACAATGCGACAATAAAAAAAATATATGAAAGTTAATAAAGCACTGCGACCGAACGGTTTTTTCGTACCAATTGGTAATCTCGTGTACGAAATAATATTGCTAAATATAGAGAATGGTCTCTAACCAACATTATTTTCTAAAGCGCGATTATTCTTGTGGATTAACGTTTGCAAATTTGACAAGGTGTTGGAGATCAAGTAAATGCATTACCACTTTCACTGTTACGTTGAACTTTCGAGAAAAAAGTCGACGAATACGTTATAAATTGGTTTTAATGCAAAAAAACTTTGGGTAGATTAGATCGAGACAATACCGAGATTTACCACAACTTGCAATGTGGATTTATATAAATATACAATTATATATACAGGGTGATTGATCCAAACCGTCCGAAGGTGTTAGAAATTCTGTTCATTTCGGAAAATACCATTGTGATAAATAATTTACAAGACGGGCAAAAAGTAGCTTTGTTTTGGTATTAAAATTTACAAACAATGCCGCATTTTTTAATTTCTGATAAAGAATTTCATTCTGCTTCTATTCATCGATATACAATAACCTTAAACTTAACTTTTATCTTAAAAAAATAAATCAAACTCCAATGGTCATAATTTCTCTAAATTACTACTACGCATTAGCAAAATACAGAGGAACTTATCGAAGTTCACTAATTACTAACATAAAAAAACGTATATAAAACGGACCACGTAAATTGGACATCCCCCAAATCCCAAGCCGAAGTTGTCTAGGGGAAGGATACATATTGAAAACACGCGGACAACGACCATTCCCACCGACATTGCCAGTGCTGGCGTTTGGAATCGACTCAAGATCACGACAGTCAGTAGCGCTAGCTGCATTTCCCACAAAACGCGCTCTCGTAACTAACTCGACTACCATACTTAAAAGTAACTGGTAAAACTGATAAAAAGTAATTAATACGTACGTAAATCATTGCATTTACTATACTACAGATATAATTTAAATTTACTGAAAGAAAATAATTTATATCGTGAATACATAAAAGTTGGAATAATTTCGATAAAATTGTTACCTATTTTATCTAAATATATTAATACGTCTCTAAACACACATAAAAATGAGAAGTAGCAGAATAGTACCCAAGACCATCCGACATAACTCCTTTATATTTTTAGTTACTGGGTTTAGGTACTGGGCCTGAAATTTATCTACCGAACAGAATTAGTTCTTCAGTAAATGAAATCAAGGATCTGAATAGTAACACAGCCTTAACATCGATTAAATTAATCCAAGATTAAAACAATTCGGCTAGGCCAAAATATAAGTCCTTAACAAATATTGGCGCATATGTTTTAAAATACGAGACGAAGTGGTTTTTTTTCTTTTCACAAAAAAGGTTAACGCTACACAAATAACTAATGTGTGTACAATGTTCCAATGTGGGTGCTCTAATTAGATAAGTACTATCAAAATAATACTAGGGTTACACGGCAAAGAGCGAGATTAGTGTAAAGCAGTAGTCCACAAGACACGGAATATGAACAGCAACTGCGCTAGCTATATTCACCCTGCACCCAACTATGTATTGACCATAACCAATATTTTTTATTGGATTGCCTTACAATGTACAGCTCATAAAGAATAGAAACTTCACTCAGTCAAATGGAGACCTTTGCAGAGTGAATATCGATGAGTATACCAGGTATGTAAATATGAGACAGGAATTTTTTGCATAGAAAATACACGTTTATTGTATGAAAATGATAAAAAAAAAATTCGAAGTATTGCCCATTACTTGCTATATATTTTTCCCATCTCCCTGAAAATTTGTGGATTCCATGCCAAAAAAATTCTTACTCTCTTTAAGCAAACAAGTCATTGAGCCATTTTCGTAAAAAGTAAAGCCCCGCTCAGCAAGTGCGTGTCCCATCGATACAAATAAGTAGTAATCAGACGGAGCCAAGTCTGGTAAGTAAGCTGCATGCGAATGTATTTCCCAACCAAACGCCTCGATCGTTTCCTTGACCGGTTTTGCTCTGTGTGATGGCACATTATCATGAAGCAAAATCACTTTGTGTTATCTTTTTTGATATTCTGGTAATTTTTCACGCAAAGCTTGAATCAAATCGATCATTTGTTGTCGGTAGCGTTCAGTATTAACGGTTTGTGCAGGCTTTAGCAGCTCATAATAAATCACACCCTTCTGATTGCACCAAACACGGAGCAATCAGAAGGCAATATTGTGTTCCAACCATAGCGATTTGGCCTTGCAGTCGATGTCGATGCTTCGCCTGGAGTTACCCATGATCTTTTACGCTTAGGATTCTCGAAATATATCTACTTTTTATCGCCAGGCACAATTCGATGGAGAAATGACTTTCTTTTGTATCTGGAAAGCAGCATTTCGCAAATGGCTTTTCGGTTTTCCTCCTGCTGTCTTTCATTCAGTTCATGGGGAACCTATTTTCGCATATTCTGGATCTTTCCCATGGCTTTCAAACGTATGGCGACGGCTTCTTATGTCACATTTAATTGATTCGCGAGTTCTTATTGCGATTGAGCATCATTCTCATCCAACAATGCTTGCAATTCACTATCTTCAAACTTTTTCGGTGGTCTTCCACGTTCTTCGTTTCTCACGTCAACATTGCCACTTTTGAATTTTTTAAATCACTCAAAGCACTGTTTTTTACCAAGAGCATGTTCACCGTAGGCTTCGACAAGCATTCGATGCGATACTGCAGCAGTTTTCTTCAAATGGTAATAGAAAATCAATGCTGTCCGCAAATCGTAGTTTCCAGGCACAAAATTCGACATGTTCAAATTAAAAACGATGTTGTTATGTGAAACTTATATTGTTGTGAGATAAAAACCTTTACCAGATTGTCAAAACCAGAAAATGGCGCCAATAACCCGGTATGATGGTAACTACAATAGTAGCTAGGTCATCCATGGGCAAATTCCGGTTTCATATTTATATACCTGGTATACTGAATATGTACACACAGTTCGATCTGGCCGTGCGTAAAGTGTATCCTCTTCCCTCCGAATGCTGCCTCACTCTTTCTTCTACGCATACATAGAGAATCTCACACTTTTTCCTATTCTTGATGAGCTATAAGTGTTAGGTCTTTGGTAGGAATGTCATTACCCTGCTACAGCTATGCCAGAAACTATCCTGAACCCTGTATATTTGGATTATGCACTAAACTTGATATATACCCTATATCCTCAGTTTTTAACTATAAACTTTTTGGGCAGAGACTGGACAAAAACAAAAGATTTTGTTTTTATGAACTTTTTATCTACCGTAAGTAGTACAGTCGTCTATCCCTAAGGATAAATTTTATGTCCTCCATAATCGCTTTCGTTTACTGCGGCCTTACACGACGGTGTCCATGATGACTTTTTTGAGATCCGCATCGATATACTTTCTCGATTTAATTGGGATTCGCTGCACGTCCTGGAGGAACCGGTCCACGAAAATTTCGCCAATAAGGGGCGCAAGGCCGAGGGGAACGGAGTCACCGAACGACCTTCCCGCATCATCTGTCGATGCGAGTGCGTTGCCCTCCAATGCCACCCTACTTTTTCCGGCATCCTTGACCTCATCAGAAGAGAATCGTCCGAGCCGATTGGAATCCTGCTAAAAACCATCAGGCTGTTTTTGCGCCATCGACCGACGGCTTGAACGGGAAGGCGATCCGTTCGATTCGCTCTACTTGGCCGCCAAATTGAGACGAAACCACTCTCGGGGCCTGGCAAATCGATCGAAGGCAAGGTGCCGGAGTAAAGATTCAGTTGCGAAATAATACACTATTAATGTATTATTAGCGAAATAATATAAGGCACAAAAATTAAGGGATGTAAAAAAATCTAAAATTTTTAGGTGATTTTCAAATGGCTATAACTTGTAGAAAAATAGTCGCAGAGCCATTTTAAAAACAGCAAACTGAACCTCCAAGTTTCTAGTTTTCAGATCTTGAGGTCACAATTCTTTACCATCAGTAGTTTTTTGAGTATACATAAGAAAACAGTCGGAAAAAGATTACAATTTTTTGTTTGATTTTCAAAAGGCCCACGGAGTTCGTAAATTTTTTTCCAGTAATTTCATCATAAAGCCTTTTTAGATGATTTTATCCTCTTTAATTTGAGCGGTCTAAAAGCCTTATACGATGGTTTTTCGCGTTATCGTTATCGTCGTTCAAAACAAAAAAGTCAGTTTTGACTTTGGTAATTAATTACTCGGGAAATAATGATCGTACAGAAAGTTCTTTTCTTACAATAATTAACATTTTTTAATAAAAAAATATGGATTATTGCTAACATTTACAACTTCAAAAAATTAATAAAAAATGAAAAATTCATCCTTAAATTGATGTTTAACAAAAACGACAAGTTCAATCATTCCGAACACATTAAAAAAAATCTCAGCGCTTTGAAATTTTCAGGGTTCCTTTGGGATACTATGAGGCCGAAAAGAAACAGTCAACATCCTTAATCTATCCATCATTTGCAAAGTTATGCCAAGTTAAGTGAATATCCCTAAATGCGCAGTTTTTACCTCTTTTTCAATCGACATTTCCCCACCGAAAAAAAAAAGTTATCAAAAACCAATAACTCTGACTTGTAGAGAATACTTTGCAGTTTCTAAAGCCCTACTTGAATTTTCTGTACGATCATTATTTCCCGAGTAATTAATTACCAAAGTCAAAACTGACTTTCTTGGTTTGAACAACGATAACTCCGCGAAAAATCATCGTACAAGGCTTTTAGACCGCTCAAATTAAAGAGGATAAAACCATCTGAAAAAGCTCTATGATGAAATCACTGAAAAAAAAGCCGTGAATCTTTTGAAAGGCAAATAAAATTTGTAAGAAATTTTTTTCGATGGTTTTCTTATGATTACCCAAAAACTGCTGACGGTAAGAAATTTTGTACTCAAGATCTGAAAACTAGAAGCTTGGAGCTTCAATTTGCTTTTTTTAAAATTGCTCTGTGACTATTTTTCTCCAAGTTATAGCCCTTTGAAAGTCACCTAAAAATTTAGGATCTTTTTACATCCCTTAATTTTTCTGCCTAGTGTATGTTACGGTGGTATAAGAATTGTTAAGGTCTCCATTTTTCACGGAATCATACAGAGAAAAAATGCACACTAAGAAATCGAGTTTATTTTACGGGACTTGCAAATTCTGCGGGGTAGATTGCAGGACACTACTAAATATAAATTTTTAAGTTTCAGACAATATCAGAAGAATATGCAAACTAAACTGCGAGAATATTCTTCTGCGTACACGTGCGTTCCGTATTTGTTAATTATTTAACTTGCGGAATAAAATTACTCCTATTTATAGACGCATGGGAGACTGGAATAATAATTAATTTAATTTATTTACTCACCACTGTATGTCCAGTGTCACAACGAAAAAAGGAAATTCAATAAACGTACAGCATAAATAAATATTTAACAGCGGCGTTTTCCCAACAAAATCAACACGCCTCCACTAATACTCGTATATAAGAATTAAGTATTAATAATTATTGACAATTACATAAATCCCTTGTGTTGTGTATGTGTAAGAGTACACATTACATACCCAGTATTATGGTTACTTTGCGCAAACGGATAGCATGCATTGGAGTTAATTACTGCGGCATTGATAATAATTATCGCCGGCTCATTATTCTGCTCAGTGGGTTACGATGTGTTGAATTCGAAATAAAATGTGGTCCAACCAAAACGCACGATGTTAATTGTAAATAAAACAAAAAGTTTTCAGAGAATTATCTTAATATTTTTTATTATGATAGAAGGATCTATGACAATTATGTGTGAAATAAAATATCGGCCAAATGCTCGCCACGGCTTCGGTGGCATACCTCTATCCGATGGTCCATATTTTCAATGACTCTGAGACATAATTGAGGTTCAATGTCGTTAATGTGCCGAATTATCTCATCCTTTAGCTCTTGAATTGTTCTTGGCTTATTGACGTACACTTTTTCTTTTAAATATCCCGAAAGAAAGAAGTCCAACGGTGTCAAATCACATGATCGTGGCGGCCAATTAACATCGCCACGACGTGAGATAACATGGCAATTGAATTTCTCGCGCGAAAGTGCCATTGTTTCGTTGGCTGTGTGGCAAGTGGCACCATCCTGTTGGAACCACATATCGTCCAGGTCCATATCCTCAATTTCTGGCCACAAGAAGTCTGTTATCATCTCGCCATAGCGAACACCATTCACGGTAACTGCTTGGCCGACCTCATTTTCGAAGAAGTACGGCCCGATGACGCCGCCAGCCCATTAACTGCACCAAACAGTCACTCTTTATGGATGCATCGGCTTTTCAACAATCACTCGTGGATTCTCATTTGCCCAAATGCGGAAATTCTGCTTGTTAACGAATCCACTGAGGTGAAAGTGTGCCTCGTCGCTGAAGATGATTTTCTTTGTAAAGTCACCATTCACTTCTGTCTGTTCAACCAACCATTCGGCGTATTGACGACGCTTGAAATGGTCAGTAGGCTTCAGCTCTTGAGTCAATTGAACCTTGTAAGCGTGTAAATTCAAACCTTTATTCAAAATTCGCATCAGTGATGTTCGTGAGATGTTTAATTGTTGGACACGACGACGAGTCGAGGTTGACGGCTTTTCTGCTACACTATCGCGAACAACAGCAATGTTTTCCGCAGAACGAACTGGGCGAGCGTGCACAGGTGTTTTCACATTTCCTACAGACCCGGTTTGCTGACATTTGCGCACAATTCTTCCGATTGTGCACATATTTGGTCGATTATGCTGACCAAAAAAGTCACGAAGTGCACGAAATGCATTTTGATTTGAACGCCCATTTTCGTAAAAGGCTTCAACAATCTTAACGCGCTGCTGAATTGTGTACCTTTCCATGGTTGAATTTGTCAAACACTGAAACACAGAAATGTCAAATTAAGTTGGGCAAAAAACTTGACGTTAAGGTGTGACTCACAATTAACATCGTGCATTATGGTTGGACCACCCTTTATTAATTCTTGGGCCATTTCTTGTCGAATCTCTTTATTATCATCACCCCACAGAATGACCGACATGTACTGTTGAAAATCTGCCGTGGTAAAACTTCATTATTTCTATAGAGTGTCTCAATTGGAACTATAGGATTTGAATTGCGCGCCATTTGTATTCTGTCAAGAATAGAGTCACGTTATATCACGTTAGTTTAGTCAGTAACATATAAGTCGGAAATCGAGAAAGGAACTACCAAAACCGCCAAGCGGTTATCAAGTAGTTCCCGAATAGCAAGGCTATTACATAATCGCTATAGGAAACAACTACTCCTCGGGCTAAAGCCCCGCCAGGCATTGAATTATACCTAAAACCGATCTTCGACCCCTTTCTCGTGTTTCTGCACGATCAGATAAGGTTTCAAAAAATAAAACCCACCACGGGTAGGATTCGATGTTTGTCCCGGATGGGAACCGAACGACATACAGCTGTTTCGGACTTATTAGTTCTCATCAGTGCCGTACACGAATAGTCAGCCACACAGTTTTGTGAAATGGAGAGCTCTGAGGATGAATATGAAAAAGAGATCTGCCTTGCAATCTCTTCCCAAGCTTGTTTCGCATTGATACGTCCCTATAAAATTTACTTTTAACGTGAAATAGACAAGGATGCTCCCTCACAAATTCAATCAGCTCAGATTGACTAGATTCCATCGTGACAGAAGGAACAGGTGGACGTTTTTTGAGGTAACTTTGGAATAACCTTCTTCAAAACAAACACTTCCGACAGTCTTGACCCGACGCTACTCGACGATAATCTGGACCGTGGGGATGATGGTTGCAACGCGTTGCGTAGAGTAGAGTGGCGCTACATCACGTCACGTCAGGCAAATATGCACGTGGGAAATAGTTTCTTATGGAAAACTGGACATTGGATTGGCGTCGCGTTGCGTTGCGTCAGGTAAGTGTGTTTCCCCCTTAACAGTTCTACAACGAATAGTTTGTGTACAACTGTTTTCTGAAATTGAGCGATCATTTATATTTGCATTAAGAAAAGTTCGCACAAAATTAGGACAAAATGAAGCGCCTACAAAGTTAGAAGTTCGTAACTTAATCAAAATATTTGAACAGACGAGTTCTGTTATTGATGAGGCAACACAAATACGTCCTCGTCGTGGTCGCTCAGATGAAAATATTGCTGCAGTAAAAGAACGTGTACAGGAGTATTCAAACACATCAATTCGACGTCGTGCACAACAATTGAATCTGTCAAGAGCCACCACGTATCGGATCTTAGAGAAAGATCTGCATCTGTAAGCATACAAAATTCAGTTGACACAACAATTAACAGTTACAGACCATTTACAACGTCGCCGTCGTACATTTGTTAATTAGGTGTTAGAAAAGAAAGAAGGTGATGCTGATTCTTGCAATATTTTCTTCGGCAATGAAGCATATTTTCATCTTAACGGGTACGTCAGCAAACAAAATTGTCGAATTTGGAGTGCTGAAAATCCACATTATGTTCACGAAAAAGATATGCATCCACACAGAGATGCACGGTTTGGTGCATATTTTGGAGTGGTGAAATAATTGGACCATACTTCTTTGAAAATGAAGCTGATAATGTGTGATGATTTGGATTTGAACAACAAATCCAAATGTGGTTTCAACAAGTGCAACCATAACTCTATTGCATATCGTGTTATTCGAGATATAGAGCCAGTTTTATGTGCCCGTGTTATGGACAATTTCGCTAAACGAATGACATCATACCAGATGAGTCGAGGCGGACATATGAATGACATTCTTTTCCATTTGTAGCCGTATCATCTCAATTTCATATGGAAGAATAAAAAACCTCAGTATGTCAAATATTATTTTTCACATCCATTTCACATCACATAGTTTTGTTCACATCCTATAGTTCCAAATTAGACACCCTATAGATGTATTATACATTTATCTAATAAAGATGTGTATGTCTAAGTTTTATTATTATTATTATATTTGGAGTAACGAGTATACAGAAGGGCTTAGGTATATAATGAAAATATATAATCAGGATCAAAGTTTGCTTATTACAATAAATATACCTAATGCAAAAAATAGCCATCGTATTTTTTGAATTATTAATCTAGAAAACGAAAAAAATAAGCATTTCGAGTTTTATGGAAAGTACTTACTCGAGATTGTGTACTGGTGGAAAATAGGGATGCTTTCGATATGGATTTAGTCGCGTACACTTTGAAAAATAAGAATCAGAACTAATTACATTTAATTGTTTATATTACGATTCATTGTTGATATTTCGTCTTCTAAAAAATGCGAAATAGGATATGAAAATTTGGCATATTTTAGACTATTTAAATAAAAATGTCATTAATTATGATAAGCAATATTATTTAACATATTAGTAACAATAAGCTATTTATTATTTATTAACAATCAATAAAAATAAAATCTTGTTTGATAATAATATACATTATTTACTGGAAACAAAACCTCTTTATTTTATGCAATAATTTGCTCTTTAACATTTAATCAACCGATTGTCAACTCTTAACAAACTGTTTTTTTAGTGTATATTCATGGAAGTACGAAAGCATATTTTATACTTTTACACCATATTGCATATCGTTCTAAATCACATTGAAATCCTCTTTTTGCTATACATTGCATTATTTCAAATATGGCAAGCCCTTTTTGCAAACTCAATTATCTTTATTAAAATGATTAAAAATGTTGTCAGTTATTCAGTTTCAGCATCATAAGACTTTTAGTTAAAAACGCTAAAAATTTTTGCAAATTACATTCCTAGAAATCACGCGATTAAAACGCTCCATTGGTGAAGTTGTATTTCTATTAATAATAAATTAATTCAACAGGTACATTCCGATTCGCGGGACATAGAAAGTGACACGGTTTTAGACCAAATCTTAACCGAACCGTTAATGCATTTATTTTAGCTCTTGTAAATTGATGATATTTAAATATTCGCTGTGCGTGCGTCAGTCACTTATGGATTTAAGGTAAAGTATTGTCCTAAGAAGCATAGTCATTGTCACGGCCAAGTTTATTATTAAAACTAATAGATACGAGTATTACAAGATGTTGTAAGGGCGCTTATAGTCCAACCATCTGTAGGTTCTTAAACGTTAAGGATTAAACAAATTAAGACACAACAGCTATTCCCCTGGCTATATGTCGTCGACGGGCGCTGAATTACGTGGCAAAATTTGTCGTATTTTATTCTAACATAAATTGTAAATAATCTAATCTAAAAAAATAATCTTGTAAAACTTACCATCTGAAAACTTTGCATTTATAGAAGATACGAGTATTATTAGATATCTGAAAAATATGTTAAATTTTGACAAATTCGCTGGAATATTTCGTTATAATTAACTGACATTTTACATTTATCATTTTTATTGTGCACTTACTAATAATACCACATCTTATCTTATCAAGAATGTGCCCAGTTATTAATGAATTTAATAATTGGGTACATTATTGATAACGTTACTACTACTCAACACTATTTATACTATATTTTTTATTTCCAGTAAGGACAAAATCCCCTCATTATAAGAAGAATTATTAGTAAACATCCAAAGGTATCTCTGGATATCAACAAGGCACATTTATTACTTACTAACCCGGAAAAACATTCACAATATTTAATTGGAAAGCTCGATAATAATAATACATACAAGTACTATTTGAAATATGATAGGAATTTGTTTGTGTTGTTCACGATTATATAAGTATTTTCTAGGCTTGCACTAGCACCTATACATACATAATTAATACACACCGATATTTCATTAGTGCAATAAAGAAATTAACTATGTATATTAAAAATAAAAATATAGTGTATTCTATTTCAATTGCGTTTTATTTTCCTTCATTCAACAATATGGGTAGTAAAAGGTCTAAAATTGGAATAAAACCCTACACCAAAAAGGTGCTGAAATTACATCAGACGTCGTGTCGATTTTAGCCCATTACTGATATGAAAATTCACACCAGCGAGTGATAAAATTCTACCACGGCCTTGCGGTGTTTATTTGACACAAAACTGTAAAATTTTACACCACATTTCAGACAATGTAATGTGACACAAAATTATGGCAATTTAATCTCGATTTATACATACATATATATATATATATATATATATATATATATATATATATATATATATATATATATATATATATATATATATATATATATATATATATATATATATAACCTCTGCAGAATATACTAGCCTTAAGGGGGGAGTGTGATTAAAATGTAATGAAAACCATTGATATTGAAAGCCAACTATGATTCCTCACTAATGTATTGTCAGTTGTACGTGCTTTAAAACACTTATTTAATTTATATCTATAGCTTATTTCATCGCTATTTGTCAAATAAAAAATCTCAAAACATAACCTTGGCTTGTTTTTATGGTTATTGTGCAATCCTCAACGTATTTTTTATGTTATTGCTTATTAATGTCACCTAATATCATTAACCGCTGGATTTAGAGCAGCCGTTAGATCAATAAATTGTTAAACTCAAAACAAAGCCTAGTCATCAACTTCAGCCGCAACGGTCCATTTTTAGTACTAACGAACTTATTGTGGTAGGTTATAGTGTATCATCATCATCATCATCATTAGGTCATCATTCCTAAGACTGGTTGGACGCTAACCTCCAGCTTCTCCTATCTTGTGCTAACCTACGCATTTCGCTAATTGTGCTACAACCTACATCCCTTACTATTTGCGAGCAGTAGTCTAATCTAGGCATACCTCTGCCTTTCTTCACTCCTATTTCTGCCTCCAAAATATCGCGGACTATTCCCCCATGTCTCAGCAAGTGGCCTACCATTCTATCTCTTCTCTTCTTTAAGTTTTTCCACATACTCCTTTTCTCGCCGACTTTCTCCAATACTTCTTCGTTTCTAACCCTATCAGTCCATGGTATTTTCATCATTCTTCGGTAACACCACATCTCAAAAGCTTCTAATTTCTTCCTACTTGCTTCCCCTACCGTCCAGGTTTCGCAGCCGTAAAGTGCCGTGCTCCATACATATGTTTTCAAAAATCTCTTCCTTGTTTCTAAGTTTATTACCCCCGAGCATAAAAGTGCTTTCTTTTTGTTAAAAGCTACTCGACCCTGCGCTATTCTTTGTTTTATGTCTTTATCGCTTCTTCCATCCCAATTTATTTTACTTCCTAAATAAGTGAAGTCTTTAACTTCCTCCAATCTTTCATTATTAATTTGTACTTTCGTTTTTGCTCTGCTCTCGCGCCCTCTGCACACTAACACTTTAGTTTTGTTTTTATTCACCCTCATTCCGTATTCCTCTGTCAACACTGCCTCCATTTCGTTCAATGCTGATTCTAGTTCCTCCTTACTAGATGCTAATACTGCTATATCATCCGCGAATCTCAGCATTTTTAGTTTCTGTCCCTGTACTTTAATCCCGAAATCTACTCTATCTTTTACCACATTAATCGCCTCTTCGATGTACAGATTAAAAATTAGTGGTGATAGCGTACATCCTTGTCTTACTCCTTTCCTAATACCTACTTCCCTTTCTTCCCCTTCTACTTCTATAACAGCAGTTTGCTCTATGTATAGATTGTGTACTACTCTCCTATCTCTATACTTCATTCCCGCGCTCTTTAGTATCTCGAACATTTTTTCCCATCTTACGTTATCAAAAGCTTTTTCTAAATCTACAAATCCTATATAAGCGTTCTTTCCTTTTTCTATTGTTTTCTCTAACATTACTCTTAGCGCCAGAATAGCTTCGCGAGTTCCCCTATTTCGCCTAAACCCGAATTGGTCTTCTCCTAGTATTTCCTCCGCTCTATTTTCCATCCTCTTCTGCACTATTCTAGTTAAGATTTTTGACGCATGGGAAGTTAGGCTAATCGTTCTAAAGTTCTCGCATTTGTCGGCTCCTCTCTTTTTCGGTATAGTAACGATAATGTTCCTCTTATAATCCTCCGGCATCTCGCCCGTTTCGTATATGTATTTTACCAGTTCAAACATCCTATTTACTACTTTCTGTCCCGCACATTTCAAAATTTCCGCCTGTATTTTATCTACACCCGGCGCTCTATTATTCTTTAGCCCCCTTAGTGCTATTTCAAATTCCTCTCTCAATATAGGTTTTCCTACATCTTCCCTATCGATGCTAGATTCTTCCTCTAATATCTCTCCTAATTCCTGACCCTCGTATAAATTTCCTAAATACTGCTTCCATCTATCCGCTTTCTCCTCTCTTCCTATCAGTATGTCCCCCGATTGACTCCTAACATTTCTACTTATTGTTCCTACATCCCTGAAGTTCCTCTTAATTATTTTGTAAGCCTCATCGGTCTTACCTACTTGCAACTTATCTTCTACTTCTTTGCATTTCTCCTCTATCCATTGTTCTTTCGCTTTTCTACATTTTTTAATGATTTCCCACTTTATTGCCTTATACGTTTTCAGTCCTTCTTCGTCTCGTCTGTTTTTGTAGCCTCGTCTCTTTTGCATTAAGTTTAAGATTTCGTCCGTTATCCAGGGCTTCCTAGCTTCCCTTTTATCGTGTCCTAAAACGTCCGTAGCCGCGGAAGCTAGACTATTCTTGATACCCTCCCACTCAGTTTCTGCGTTCTTGATTTCGTCCTTACTCGTTTTATTTATTAATTGATCTGTTTTCTCCTGGAACTTATCTTTCATATTCTGATCCCTCAATATGTCTACATTTATACGTTTCTTATCCTTCCGGGTTTTCAGATTTTTGAACTTTAATCTAGCTTTCATGACTACCAAGTTGTGATCGCTGTCTACATCTGCTCCTGGATAACTCTTACAGTCTTTTACTTGATTTCTAAATCTCTTCCTAACCAGAATGTAGTCTATCTGATACCTGTCTATCCCTCCTGGCATTTTCCATGTGTACCGCCTCCTAACGTGATTCTTGAACAATGTGTTCGCGACTACCATCTTGTGCTTCTCACAGAATTCTATCAGTCTGCTACCTCTCTCGTTTCTGTTTCCTAATCCATAAGGCCCTACAAATTCTC
This sequence comes from Rosalia funebris, assembly GCA_037954035.1. Classification (NCBI taxonomy): domain Eukaryota; kingdom Metazoa; phylum Arthropoda; class Insecta; order Coleoptera; family Cerambycidae; genus Rosalia; species Rosalia funebris. The sequence goes on along the minus strand of JAZFAV010000039.1, from coordinate 18,338,453 downwards.
TTTCTTTCCCCTCACCTACGACTGCGTTAAAATCTCCTACTATTATTAAATTTTCATGACCCTTCACAAATCCTATTACCTGCTCTATGTCCGAATAAACGGCTTCTAACTCTTCCTCGCTGTGGTTATAGTGTATATATAATTATATCAGCATCAACTCAGGACGTTTCACATCGATATGGGAACACGCACGTGGCCCTTACATCGGAATGCATAAACAACCCTCGTCGTTTAGATAACATTTATACTTAAGCCCAGAGTAGATAATAGTTTTAGTCAGTTTATCACATGTATTATACGGTTTCAATTGTCATCTTTTTACTTTAATATATACCTAAAGCAAAATAAACGTGTATTTGTTAAAACTCAATCTTGTCAGTGTTTTTCTAATAAAAAAGGGAAAACTCGCGCGCACAGTTATGCAGGTAGACTCTTCTGTTTATCGGCAAGATAAGAGTTTTTTATTTGGCAAATAGCGATGAAATGAATAGTACAAAAGTATGAATTACCTAAATTGTGACGAAAGTACGCGAAAGGGTACTATTTTCAAAAAAATTGTCAAATTTGTCATTGACATGTCCTCTGCAAAGCAGTTGCGCTTATACTTTACGATATAATTTTCAGTTACATACGAGTAACCAATTTTTCAGTCAATTTTTAATACAATTGACAAACAACTACAAGCTTACGTTACAAGTTGGAATAAATTCGTTGGAAAAAACGTTTTCTAAATGTGGCATTTAAATATGAAGTAGACGATGACGAAGAAGGTGAAGAAGAAGAATAATAATAAAAAGAATAAGAAGAAGAATCAGAAGACGAAGAAGAATAAAAAACGAGGAAGAATAAGACGATGAAGTATAAAAATAAGACGATGACCAAGAAGAAGCCGTAGAAAAAGATTTTGTGTCCTTGTATTGATCATCCTCATGAAAACTTATTTCAAAAACATTCTATGATAGCATACAAACTCGCCCAAAATATTCTTCTCAAGGATTTACTTTTAAAATGACTCAAAGATTATTACATAAATTAAAGCTCATATAGTCCTGTTCAAATATACGTAAATATTCTTTTCCCTATTTTTCTTACAATCATTCTTCTTCTTCTTCTTGCAATAATAAATGGAAGTTCATCTATATTTTTTAATACAGCCTTAATAACAGCGAGTGATTTATTTTCCCTCTTTGCAACTTGTCAATTTAATTTTTCAATTAGTAACATATTTACTGTATATTTTGAATTAATATAAATCCACTGCAAGAATTTCATCTTCGCAGGGTTTCAAATTATATTTAATTTGATTACTTTTTCCCCGCAATTGCGTAGTTGGTTCTTTCCCGTAGAACAGTGTTCTCTAAACAAATAGATAACGTTAAGGCCAATATTATCCCTCGTCCAAAGAAAGACTGGCGATAAAATAATAATCAGTCTTACTCGGCAACTAGTAATTAAATGTAAACGAGTCTTCCCTGTTACTATTTTTATTCATTTTCATTGGTATAAGCACCGGACCATCACCCAACAGTTTGGCTTGAGAACCGGATGTCTGGTCGGGCGGCCACAGAGCCAAAGGAAACATAAAAATTCACGATGCAAGAATATAAAAAGCAATTATTCGACGTCCGTCCCGGCTGCTTAAGACCGGCTTATCCGATACGCAACAATAAACCGGCAAAATACGTTTAATATCGAAATAAAGTGCTGCTAATCGTTTTTCACTGACGTTTCGACGATCATATTCAGAGTTATGACGTCATCGCCCGCTATTCTTCCAGAACTAAACCCCCTCGAACGACACCTATACACGACGCATGACTATTGCCATCAGTTTTAATCAACTCCAGATGATGCCAACTTTGTTGGCGAAACGCATGTCGACTGTAGTGTATAGTGTTTTGGTGCTTTGTGGAAAACTAAGTCAGTGTTAATTTTTTTGGCTTTTTAAAGAATTACCGCTTTGCTTACGAAAATGCATATTGCTATCTCTAAACTTAAAGTATGCCTTATAGTCCAAGAGTTCTTAACGAATTTTCGACGGTGTTTTACCGAACTAGAAATTTTGCATGGCAGTACCTTTATTGCAGATAAATAGGGAATGGCAAGTCTGCCTGGCCATTTGGGTGGCCTGAGGTCCTGAGCATAGTAAAAATTTACCAAAAAAATATGTTTTATCGAAAAAAAATTAAAATAATATGAAATTTTAATTAATTTTGAATATGAAAATATACATTTTTTCATAGAAAAAATGAAAAAGAAAAGTGTTTTACGGAGAAAAAGTTACAGATGATTTTGTCGGGTCTTTAATTGGAAAACTTGAAAATAAATGTTATGTATGTTGAAGTGAGAAGTATTACGGGTAAGAATGAGTGAGTGAGAGCGCCTATCGGTAGCTCTAGTGAGCTCTAGAAGGATGGAAGAGCAGCGACGATGAAGATTAAACATAAGAATTAATTAAAATTTAATTAATTCTTGTTTAAATTAATTTATCATTAATAATGTTTGATATCTCAAACATTATTAATGATAAATTAAGAATATTCTCTTTCACAGGGTAGTCATTGGCTTAGGCTCAACAGAGTGTTTTTGAAGTTTGGAAAATTTTCTAGGTCCTTCTTATATTATTCTCATTACTTTTCCATAGACCATACAGCTTTTTACATTTTCCTGAAAAATTAAATAGGACTAGGAAGGGCAAAATGGGCCCGTTAAGAATAAAGGGCTAATATCGTGTTTTTTTACTATTTCTCCTTTTTTTGAATCCCGAAATATGTATTTAATATTAATGAGTCAGTCATGAGAAAATAAAAACTCAGAATGTGAGGTAAAATAGGCCCCCTTAAAAATCGAGTAAGTGTAATTATTTTTACCTCTAATTCAACTTAATTGCAGTTTATTGCAATGCAAATATTTCTTGTCAATACGACTAAATGAAAAAAAAAATCAAAATATGGGCTAAGGTGGTCTCCCTAAAAAAACTTACTCTTCGTATTTATTTATTTAAGATAAAAATTACTTTCTGATGATATAACAACTCTCATTTATATTTAGAATTTTAATCAAATGTACACATAAGCACGAAAATTAAGTTTGATCCAAAAAGATAATTTCGGAAATTTTGGTAGTTTGTAAAGAAACATATGTATTCATATAACAATGAAAACAAAAACATTTTAAAGCTTAAAGTATTAAGGTTCAAATCCTGACATTAAAAAAGTAGACCATGATTGAGAAATTATAAAAAAATCAGTGAAAGAAAAATTTTCAAAATTTTGGGATGCCTTTAAGAGGTCTACGGATTGAGGAAATTTTTTTGAGAAATGAGTATTTCTCGCCAACGTGTTTTTACGTCGATTCTCCTTTTCCTGCTGAAAATAACCTTTAATAAAGTTTGTGTCAAACTCGAAAAAACGCATTTTTTCGAAACGCAATTTTGGGGTGGTCTGCTTCTATGAAAGCGTCCCCCAAATCGTCTGCAATATATGTTTTCATGTTGAAAATTAACTTAAATTTCATGTTTAATTTTTTTTTTTTTTTCGGTACAACATATTTTTTAGCAAATTTTTAATGTGCACTGCACCTCAGGTCCCGCAAATAGCCAGGAAGACTCGTCATTCCCTATTCATCTGTCATATAGGTACTACCATGCAAAATTTCTAGTTTAGTAAAACACGGGTCGAAAATTCGTTAGGAGCCCTTGGACTATTATTGCCATTGTGTTTATGGTCCAAAATAATTGTAGAAGGCTTAGAAAAAACTATGTAAGAATATCTAGTTAGAAACAAACAAATGATATTTAAGACGGCCACATTTTATTTAAAACAAACAACGTCGACCTGAAACGGTAGTACGAACAGTAGTCACGGTGATATGTTATTCTATTAAGTAACAGTCGTGAGAAAAAAACAGGAATTCGTCCTTGCGTTTTAAATTAAATATCGGTGTTTTGAAATTGCCGGTGAGTTTTTTTAGAATGTAACGTGTGCGACTGTTTCTGGTTGCTGCTTGCATATGATCTTGAAAGGTTGCTTTCCAACAGTAGGTATGCTTACAATCGACGCCAAACAGTATCCTAGACTTGCGTACTGTCGGTGAATAAAGTGATGTCCCCGATGGCTTAATTTTGACTCGAATTATTTCTGAAATCTTGTTTCAGTGGGAAAATCAGCTAAGTAAAAATCAGGCTTATTTCTTCAAAACTCTACCTAATTAAAATTTAATGCGTAATATTAATCTTTTTAATGATGTATTTTTTCAGATTCTTCTTTCTTCTAAAGTAGGTATTCTATGACATGACATTCTATGACATGTTCCTTCTTCGATGAATATCATCGGTACTATGAGCTGGTTTTATCTGTTTTTACAGAGAGTAGGCATCTAACCTGACCCTCTAACCCTCCTCTTTCTTCCGGGCTTGGGACCGGCAACAGTACTACTGGGCTACTCAATCCACCCAGCAGCACTGCAGGCTGAAAACGGCACGCGGTGTTTTCAAGCGGTAACCCATCCAAGTGTTAACTGCTCCCGACGTTGTTTGACTTCGGTGATTGGACGAGGATCTATGTTCAACGCGGTATGGCCGTTGCCTCTGTATTTTTTTTTAATGTCGCACATATATAGAAAGGTATGACTTAGAAAAAAAGAGCTACATATTATTGTCGTCGTCTTGGTCAAGTCAATTTAAAAAACAATAAGAAAATTCTGACATTTGTTAATACACTTCTTGAAACAAAACATTGAAAACAAAACACCTTTTTTGAAATCTAATATTCAACCCAAATGAATATTAGATTTCAAAAGTTTGTTTAAATGAAAGGCAGTAGACTTACTATAAGAAAATTTTCCTTATATGTTGCAATTTCGCAATATATTACAACGTTGCCACGTACTAAATTTAGAAGGATGTTTGGGGAAATTTAATTTTTCATTTTCCTAAAAACTGTTATATAAACAGAAATTAATTAAAGACTTTCATTTTACCTTTTGGATATTCGACTTTGAAAAGGGCAAACGCTTTTTCAAGGTCGTATAGTTTTCAGTGTTTGAATTGAAAAATAGTATTGAAATGCAAATTTAACATTCTAAAGAAACACAGCATTCGCATACTATAATAACACTGACCTGGTACACTAGTTTCGTTACTAATGGCCTGCAACGTTGCCATATGCTGAATTTGTAGGATATTTAGGGAAAATTCCTTTTTTATATCAGTAAAACTAGTATAGGAATAGATTTTCATTAAAATGGCTTTTGTTTCGTCTTAAATGTTCTAGAGCGCAACTCAATTATTTTTTTATAACATTTTTAAGGGTTGACTATTATTTTTGATTTTTTTTATTTAAGATATAAAAACTCAACATATTTAAAGAATTTAAAACTCAACATATTTAAAGAATTTAAAACTCAACAAACTAAGGAAACATAATTTATAAACTTGAGCACATTGACCTATTCTCTAACAGTACTACCGCTAAAGGATTGCAGTAAATTTTAATTTTTTACTTTAAATTCATTAAAGGGGTTTAATTAGTCTTCAAATAAAAAATCGAACGCTTCCTAAATATTTTTAAAATAAGATTTTAATCGATTGACCTTGAAAGTAGTACGTGCATTTTTATGATCGAGTGTTGCGGCAACTGTTTGGCAAACTATCCAATTTGGCGCTCTGCTTGCAATAAATGTTTGTGGTTTTTGGTCAAACATGGTAGCCCCTACATTATGGGCATGTATTGAGCGAATACCCTGTGTATAAACTTTTATATTTGACGCGATCTCATTTACTCTCTCGGGAAGTTCGGTCTGGAGGAATTCCGAAATTCCGTCGAGTATATTTCTGCGATGTTCAGGGGACTGGGAGACACATTAGTCTTCCCTGTATGTATGGAACGCATTAAAATTCAAACGCAACGATTTGCATTAAGGAGCGCATAGACAGCCTACAAGAGGCGGAATACGAATAGGCCGCAAGGCCGTTTCTTGCTTTCATTCCCAGCAATGTTACTATGGCGCAAAATGAAAGGAAAACGACCGTTCAACAAGAGACATGACTATAACTGTAACCGCATTTGTTAGTCACTTCGGGCGAAGTCCAATTTGTTTTTTTTTTTTTTTTTTTTTTTTTTAGAAGAAACATGTATTTAGAATCGACAAGGCTTGCTTCAAATCCCCTTGATCAGTCTCCGTAATTATATTTAGAAAATGAATTTATTTGGATCTTATAGATAACTAAGACAACTATTGTGTTCAGTTTATATACACGGTGGAAAAGAACTTTGGAACACCTGAAAAAAAAAATGTTTTTCTTGCAAAACGCTCGAAAAAATTGACGTCTTTTGAAATACTTTAGTTCTGTGCACAGTGGCGTACATTTGCAGGGTCAAAAGGGGCACTTTTTTATTGGCACTCCCATTTTTTGTTTGACGCTGTGAAAGACATTTTTTGAGTGTTGAAAAATTTTATGAAGTTGCATAAGAAAAGTTTTCGTGAAAATGCAGACACAATTTTAGTGATGTTTAGTGTGAAAATTGATTTATTTGACGTGTTGCCTAGAAGGTGTTGAAACAAATATTATTTAATGTCAGTTACGTCAAGTTAGCTTTCGGCAAAATTGTTGTTTATTTTTCTGTTATCTGAAGTGAAAAAATTGTCTCTTTCGGAAAAAGATCGCATCAGAATTCTTATAATGTATGGTTATAGAGATACGAGAAGAACAGCAGAAGCAGATGGAGATATATAGAAGTCTGCGCTTTCTTTAATGAGGCTCATCAAGATCGTCCGCCTATAGCAGGATCTACTGTTAGTAAAATTGTAGGTAAACACAGAGAACATCGACATTTACGCGATTTACACAGAGCTGATCGGTAATCAATCAATCCAGATACACAACTTGGACATTTTAGTAAGAATTGGTGAAAATCCACATTTCAGTTCCCGTCAGTTTGACTTGGATATTGAGAAGACTATTTTAATCGTACAGTACAGGTCCGCGAGAAAATGGAATTACGTTGTAATAATGACAACATTCTTGCAGGAGTTATATACTCTATCTCCAAGAAAAGTGAACGTTTGGGCAGGCATAGTGAGAAACAGAATTTTCGGCCCGTATGTTTTTCGTGAGAACTTGACTGACGCAAGGTATTTGCAATTTTTATAAGCAACAGTTAATTCCAACATTGACAGCTTTATATCCAAATGCGAATGAACCAGAATGATAACAGACTTTGATGTCAACAGGGCGGTGCATCTTCTCAATACGCTCTCCCAGTTCGCACTTACTTATTGAAACTATTATTTTTTTAAGTATACACCATTAGATTAGAAGTCCTAAACAACCACAGTCCAGATCGACGACGAGAGAGAAAAGAGCAGTAACCTTTCTCGCCCTTAAACCCCCTCATCCACAGCCCGAGTAATTGAAGTGCAATTGAAGTGAGTAATCGGATGCAAGATAAATCGCCAATATTACGAGTTCTAATATCAACCGTAGTTAATCTAGTATTAACCCTTCGTCGGGCGCAACCGATCTGTGAGATCTATCAGTCAATTTTTTTCTTTGGCCTTTTGTGAGTATTACGAATATTTCCTGGCCTTATATGGGCCACCCCGATCTGTCAGATGCATTGCGTCTGATTACGTCATTATTTTCACTTTTATATTTTATTAGACAGTAATACAAGTGAGACACGGGGTTGACACAACAAAACGTTTATTTCAAACTTACAAGATTCACTGTTAGTAATGAAGGACAGAAATGAGTATTTATAAAGTTTCTTATCTAAGGGCTGTGTCAGCTTCTGTTGAGATAAATGATTCAAATAATTATATTACGTTAAGCGTAATATTGCCAAGAGATATGTTATCGAAAATAAAAGGAATGGTATAAGCATGGGTATCATATTACACCTCCTTCCCTAGGTGGAAGGCTATCAGGTTCTGAAGGACCTGTAGGCTTCTTAAGAAGTAATATTTTTACCTTTTGATGGCAAAATTTGAGGTATATATAAATAAGCAAGCCCATGAACAGTATAGATAATAAAATATAAAACATAGTATTCTGAGAATTGTTTTTTTCAAAGTCTTTAATCCGCACAGGGTGTAGGCTGCCAAGTTGGGTGGAAAGGTCTGCTAGGTCCTGTAGTTTGATGTCCTGAAGGTGGAGTTCCGCGGTCGGGGTTGAGTTCAATTTGAAGGTAGGTAACGCCAGGGACGTTTCGTCGGGAAGCTCGTGATTGGCGTTGAAGATGTCGTCGTTGATAATTACGGGGCAGCTCTCTAAAGTAACAATTGAGGGCTGCTCGATAAAGTGGTCCATGGGGGTGTTACAATTTTCTTCGATTCTGGTCCTTTGTATTGGGACGACTATGAGTTGTGTCTCTGCAATTTGTTCAACTATGGTAGCTCCGAGTCGTACGCTGGTTAGATTACATTGTGGATTTTCTCCTTGTAGAATAGGAAGATAGCACTCGTCGTGGTTGTATGGGCTATCCTTTCTACACAGGCATACATTTTCTAGCCGTGGACAGGAGTCCTCTTTCCAAAAGGTGAGTTTGGTTCGTAAACTTGCAATGAGATAGGGTTTGGTTGGTATAAGAACTTTGGATTGGTAAGGCGTGGGAATCAAATGGTAAGTATAGTAAGGTGCTTGGGTGGCTATTGGCACTGACAATTTTATGTAGATTTTAAGATCTTTAACCGTTGCTGAGATATGAAAAAGATTAAGGTAACTATGCATATTACTAAGATGTATCAGTTGATCTCGTTTATATAGACTCGAGAGTTTAGTTAAAATAATTTGTATATTTGGGACTGGCAAAAAATAGGTGTGAATGATATTATGCTGAGCCATGGCGACTGCATTCTCTAAAGTGTCTAATAATTCTAAAAATATATTAAATTCGTTTTTTATAGTGACACCAGTTTCAAAGTATGACCAGTCTTGTTGAACTTCTTTGAACGTTTTGAAGAGTAGTTCTATATTCGCGTTTATCTGGGTTAGGCTTTGATTAACTTTGTCGCTAAGAGCTTTAAATAGAGAAGTTCTTAAATTAATTTCGTGCGTTAGAGTTTCCTGATTGGACATTAATGTATCCATTTTAGAATGGAGTTCTTGCACATCATTGTCATCGGCAGTACCAAATAATATTTTTTGAACGGAACCTATAGCGTTTATAAGTCCACGTTTAAGTCTGACTTCAGGATTCCTAAAATTATTTAATTTATATTCGGTCAAGTTTACGAGGTATTTTAACTGCTGATTAATAGTACTATTAGAATATTTATGTTTATTTTGGAAAAAGCTTAAGTCGGATTTTAATTTGTATAAATTGTTTGTTACGTCCTTTAAATCGATAATGTGAATAAAGTCATGTTGCGATTGTATTATTTTAGTTTCACATGTTAGGCGATTTATGTGAATGGAGTTTCGTATAGTCTCTATTCGGATCGCGGAGGCGTAGTGAATAAGAATGAGAAGGACCAGGTTGGTACTTAATTGTAATTGGAGGGATTTTATCCTCAAAGTCAACACCTTCATCTGTCTCGCTGCTTAGTTCAATAGGTTGAATTTCCTCTGGGGGTTTTTCCTGTAAAGAAGGTTCAGTATTAACCTTTTGTTCGCTTTTCTTTTTCTTAAGCCTGGGTTTTCGTTTGATATAGGCTTTATGATATTTGCCTTCAGCATGTGCCTTACGTTGAAACAGTTTTAGAGTGGGACCTAAGTCTTCTACTACTTTAGTTTGAATGAATTTTTCGTTTAGTTTCCCGCGTGCTGGATTTGCAATATATACGTCTTCGTTGGGTTCAAAAGTTTCCGGTAGTTCGCGTGTTTCATTGGCTTTTTCTATGACTCGCATTTTAGATTTGTCTAACTTGGTTTTTATTTGATTGTAAAGGTTTTTTAGAACATTCTTATGGGTGTTAATGTACTCTGAGAGTATCCGTTCTTCATTAATATCGAAAGGGTCAGGGCGTTCGTCTCCACGAATTATATCGATAGGACACATTTTGGTGCTTGAATGAATTGTATGATTGTAACTTATAACTGCGATTTGTACTAGATAGTCTAAGGGTGCATTTGGATTTTCATGTTTAAGACATCGGACGCTGTCTAATAAAGTAGAGTGGAATCGTTCGATGTTGCCGTTGCTACTATGTCCTTGTATTGAAGTAAAGGTTAGTTTAATTTTGTGCAGATTGCAGAAATCTTTCATCATCGCGTTGTTAAACTCTAGGCCAGTATCCACCAGGATTCCATAGGGTAGTCCATGATGTTCGATAAATTTCAGTAGCGCACGTTGTATTGACATGCCTGTCTTAGTTTCGACGGGGTAGGCTTGAGCTATTTTCGAAAAGGTGTCAATGATCGTTATAAATTTTTGTCCTTGGATATCTAGAGTATCAATGTTTATGGTTTCAAAGGGTTTCGTAGGCGTTTCAGTATATTGAAAGATTGGTTTCACCGGGTGCCGGTCAGTTTTACACGTTTTGCATGTTTCGCATTTGGCGATAAAGTCCCGTACGTGATCAAACATGTTAGGCCAGAAATATTTCTTAATTAAAGCTTGGTGGGTAGCCGTTACTCCTTTGTGTGTAACTTTGCCTTCGTGGTTATAACGTATCTTCAGTTGTTGTTCTTGTTCTGATGTTACGTCTTCTACTTTCTTCTTGCAAATTAAAAACTTGAGCCAATGAGTTAAGTGGTTTTGAAGGATTCTGATGATCTCATTTTCTAACTCTGGTTGCTCGAAGTATAGAGCATGTATGGTGGTGTTACTTTGAACGAATGGAGATAAAAATTTAAAAATTTCTTCGTCGGATGAGCGTGATTTTAGGTGGAAGTGATGTTCTTTAACTTTGGGGAAAGGCTGTATTGCATAATGCGAATTAACTTTATTACTATCCTTTTCCAGGAGGATCCATCGGTTGTTATACCTATTTAAGGGTGTTTCGGAGTATTTGACTTCTAGAATGGGGTTTTCGTGACTAGAGTGAATAGTCTGGTTAGTTCTTGAGGGCGGTGCGCGATTCGGGTCGTCTATTGAATTTAAGTCGTCTAAAACTTCTTGGAACTTTTCTGGGTCTGGTTCTGGTAGATTATCGAGTAAAGTACTTACATCGGGGGCGTTATTTATCATTGACATATTGTCTTCTTCTATTGCGTTAAGTTCATCAATTTTGATACGCGAGAGCGGGTCAGCTTGGTTTGTTTTTCCTTTTTTGTACTTTATTTCGTATTGGTATTCTTCCAATTTTAGACGCCATCTTACTAGTCGCGAGTTAGGGTCCTTTAGGTTGAACAGCCACTGCAAAGGCTGAAGGTCGGTTTCAATTATAAATTTAACGCCAAACAAGTAAGGTCGGAAGTATTTAACGGAATTTACGATGGCTAGCAACTCCTTCTCAATTGTGCTATAATTACATTCAGCAGGGTTCAATGTCCTGGAATAATAACTGATGGGGTGTCCATCTTGTGAAAGTACGCTTCCTATTGCATACGCGGATGCGTCGCAAGTGAGAGTAAATGTTTTATTAAAGTCGGGGTAAGCTAGGATAGGCTCATTGCAGAGTAAATCCTTGCAAGTTTCAAAGCAATTGCGGTAGTCTTGGGTTAACTCGATTTTTTGGTCCTTTTTGAGGCAATTGGTAAGGGGTTTAGTTACACGAGCGAAGTTGGGTACAAATTTGCGGTAAAATCCGAGCAATCCTAAGAAACTCTTGATTTGCTTCGCCGTTTTTGGGATTGGAAATTCTTTAATGGCTTTTATCTTCTTCGGGTTTGGCTTGATACCATCTTGGGTTATAATGTGGCCAAGAAATTCCACGTGTTTACAGAGGAATTCCGATTTGTCCAATTGAATCTTCAGGTTGGCTTTTTCGAGGGTTTTAAATACCAGTTCCAGGTTTTGTAGGTGTTCTTGTAACGACGTGCTGAAAATTATGATGTCGTCCATGTATACGAAGCATATTTTATTCTGCAGATCTTTTAATATATTATCCATCACCCTCTGGAACGTTGCAGGCGCATTCTTGAGGCCAAATGGCATCCGTACGTATTCGAAGTGGCCATTCTCTATGTTGAAAGCAGTTTTTTCTATGCTGTCAGGGTGCATCTCAATCTGGTGGAACCCTGAAGCGAGGTCGAGAGTCGTGAAATATTGGCATCTGCCCAGTTTGTCCAGTATATCCGCTATGTTAGGTAACGGGTATCTATCAGTCTTCGTTTTGTCATTTAATTTCCTGTAGTCGACCACAAGCCTCCATTTTTGTTTGCCGCTCGCATCGAGTTTTTTCGGCACGATCCAAATGGGGGAGCTATAAGCGCTGGAGCTAGGTCGAATGATTCCATCTTGTAACATTTTATCAATTTGCAATTGTACTTCTTTTTGGTGGACATAAGGATACCTATATGATTTTGCGTGAACGGGGGTGTCATCGGTAGTTTTTATCTGGTGTTTGACTTCGTTTGTGAAAGTTAATTTGTCACTAGGGAAGTGAAATACGTGTGAGTAATTTTTACAGAGTTCAAGAAGGTTAAAACGTTCCTCTTCATTGAGATGGTCAGTGCGTAGAAGATTTTGTATGTGTTGATTGGTGAAATTGAGAGAATTATGAGTTGGCTTATCATTTTTTGAAATTTGGGGTTCAAAACCAGTATACTCGGAATAGAGTTGGACATCAATTGGTGTATCGAATTGAGCCGTGATAGGGTAAGTGTTGGTGTTAAATATTTCGACTTGAGCTAGGCCATTCTTGGCTTTGCTTATACCAGAAGGAATAAGATAATTGTCGGTTTTTTGAAATGGGATGACAATTTCGCCGTTGTCAATAGAGACAGGGATTTCTCGAACAATACATTCGACGGGGTTTAAAGAATAAGTACGTGAAATTTCTTCGGGTTGTCGAATAGAAATTGGAATCTGGAAGTAGTCATTATAGATAAGATGATTTTGGAAATCTATTTGGATACCTAACGTTTGTAGGTCTTCGAAACCGAAAATTCCATCATAGAAATCATGGAAATCATACAGAAGTACGTTTAAATCGAAGTCTATATTAAATTCTTTAAATAAAGGGATGTTTGCTTGGAATTGACAAGTCGATTTGCCGGTTGAAGTTTTGATAAGTGTTTCATGAGAGAAAATATGGTTGGGGTAATATTTTTGAATTATTTCGGGACGAATTATGGTCTTTGATGATCCGGTATCGATCAATAATTTTAAAGGGGGTTCTCGAATATTAATATATGGAAGCGAACACGGTGTATTAGCAGAGTTTAGTTCTACTATGTCCGGTTGTTTATATTCGGGGCTGCAGGAAAATTTTGTTCTTGACTTTCTTCATAATCATTCGGTATATTCTCTTCGTTTCCATTTCCGTCGTTTAAGTATACCCATTCTTCTCCTTGTGGATTTTCTTCTGGGAGGTCCATTTGACTTGTTGAGGGTTCGTCGTAAGGTGTCAGTGGGGTATTGTCCATCCAGCAGGGATTCTGCGATGTAGGATCTGTTTCTTGATTAAAAAGTTCTTCTACCATGTACTTCGGCTGGTTGTATCTTGGTTGCCAGTTGTGGTTTGGGGCGTTCTGAATTCTTGATGTACTAGGCTGTTGTCTAGTTGCATTCGTTCCACTGATTCCAGACATTGGGGTAGGTCTAGCGAATTTTTGGTTCGGGTTTGGTCTCCACACATTTACGTTGGATCTATTATTTTGGTTTTGTTGTATTTGGGTGCCAAAGGGGCGTTGTTGTTGTATATTATGGTTTTTAAAATTACCAGGGTTATTAAAATTGTTTGCATAATTATTGGGTTGAGATTGAAATATTGGTAATCGCACCGGTTGATTCGTTTGTTGGCGTGGTTTAGGCATTGGTAACATGGGATATCGAGGTGTTGTATTCTGTCGTCCGAACGCAAAGCGTTTGAACTCATCGTATTTAACCTGCTCGTCGATAAAAGTAATGGCGTGTTCTAATTCAGTAATGGCGGTATTATACCTAAGCATGTTTTCATAATTAAGGGGCATATTCATTTTGTAAATATTAAAAACTTGGTTCTTATAAAACGCTATAGACCCAGCCTTTTCATTTATTGGTATGTTTGATAACTGAATTTTTGAAATTATTTTAGATTTAAGTTCAATTAAACGATTGCCAAAATTAATCAAAGGTTCGTTTGGTTTTAATCTACAATTTTGTAACTCTAGCTGTAATGTTTCTAAACTTTTATGATCTGAAAAGTTAGTGGAGAAAAGATTTCTTATTTCAGGCCATGTTTGAATATCAGGTCTACTGTTCAAAAGTTGAAGAGCTTTGCCCTTAATTTTAGTTTTTATGCAGCTTACTACAATTCTAATATGTAGGGGAACATTTGAATTGCACACTTCCATTAGATTTTCAACAGCATCAAAGAAATTACTTATTTCCGTTTCTTCGCCAGAAAAAATCGGAACAAATTCAGAAATGTTCTTAAGTTTATGCAAATCTAATTCAGACATCGTGTTAAATGAAAGAGTGTTATTCAAAAGATCAGAAATATCCGAAATCTCGTCTTTACTTAAAGTGTGAGAATAATCTTCGTCTTCTGAAGAGTATAAACTTGTCATAAAATTCAACTGGTGATTTCTTAGCAATGTAAATAAAAATAGAATAACAAATAAAAGTTCAACTGGTAATTTATTAGCAATGTAAATAAAAATAAAATAAAATAAAAGTAAGGAAAAATTAAAAATTAAAATTCTTTAAACAGTAAAATAAACGGTAATTATTTAATCTCTACTGAAGTTATCTTTAAAATTATTAAAATGTTTTAATAAATTTAATTTCTTGTTTTTTGAATTCTTAACCTAATCTTTTTAATTTGTACGATACAAAAATAAAAAGCTTCCCTTAGAATATCGCACGATGCGGGACTCCAAGAGGTTGTCACTAAAATTACACACTTTCCAAAAGTAGCTTGAAAATTGTCAGTGCAAAAATAGGGACGGGTGAACAGGAATAATGCAAGTTTACTTACGTTTGGTGTCGTTGTGCTCTGGGATTACGTTTTGAAGATTCTGGATAGTTGAACCGTTGAGACGGACGATCAGCGACTTCTGATTCTTCGGGAAATTGAAGAGTGCTCGATACACAGCAGAAACGTTGAACGACTATCCACTACCGACTGCGCCAGTAATACAAGTGAGACACGGGGTTGACACAACAAAACGTTTATTTCAAACTTACAAGATTCACTGTTAGTAATGAAGGACAGAAATGAGTATTTATAAATGACAGATATGAGTATTTCTTATCTAAGGGCTGTGTCAGCTTCTGTTGAGATAAATGATTCAAATAATTATATTACGTTAAGCGTAATATTGCCAAGAGATATGTTATCGAAAATAAAAGGAATGGTATAAGCATGGGTATCATATTACAAGACTTCTTTTATTATTTAATTCAATAATATTTTTTGAGATCTCTACACTTACTTATTCTGGTTTTTTGTGGTATTATTATTCAAAATTAACACATTTGTTAATTTGATTTATTTTATTTTTGTCTGAAACAAAATATTGTTGAATACCAATTTATGTTTGTGTTTTGTTCTTAAAACAGAAGAAACTTGTCCATAGCTGGTTGTCCTGTAAAAATATTCGAAATTTATTGTTTTCCAACATTAAATTGGTTCTTTTATGTAAATTTAATTATTGCGATTAAAAACTACTGTGAAATATTTATTATTATATTGTATTAATTAAAATAATCATTTAATTAACTCTCTACCTCATTAAAATCTAAATTGTGTAAGATTTGATTATGGGATCTCTCAGATCCATTGCGCCCGAATGTGTTTGATTTCATACTGCGCCCGACGGAAACCACTTAAATATGTCCATGTACGCCTCTGATTTAAAGCTTTATCCGTATGTAATACGGCGACATTCCCATTTAATTACACCGTAAAATAATGAGTTTATCTTTAGTGGAAGTACAAACAACGATAACGACCACAAATCTATAATCGACCCACAGTAAAACAAATATATTTGGTTAGGTTGTTCTCGAGACATGGCGCTACCAATTACTACAAGCTGTTCGTCTGGAGTGTTAAGGGCACTCGTGAATGGAGAAGTATTAAGTTTCTCAGCAATGAGTATATACATGCACACCCCCGTGTTAGCCATTATAGGTATGAATTTTATACATTTAGAAATGCTTGCTATACATTTTGAGAACCTCTGAACACCTATTATAAGTGTGTACGCGCTTTTATCCACATCGCGTTTTATTCTTTTTTTTTGCAAAATAGCCGTCAAATCAACGGGCTGTATGATATTATTACCTTGTGTCTTCCTAAATTTATCGTCATATGAAAAATAACTAAATTAATTTTGTTATAAGAGTACGTTATTCAGTTCACCTGATATTATAAATACGCAGGAATATGCGCGCTACGAATCTGCTTGAATGTAGTTTTGTTTGTTCGCGGTTATAACCTCATAATATTCACTACGAATAAGATCAGTAAGTCGATTTAGAAATTTTTATTTATACGGTATTGAGAAGGTTCCAACGGGATTTGAAAAATTATAAAACGCAATGAAAATTTGCCAACATGTTGTTCAGCTTAAAATAAAGTTTCATCAATTTTTTGAGAAATGTTTACCATCTGGATTAAAAGGAAGAAAATAATGTAAAAGAGGTAAAATGCATCGATTCTTATGACGGGACATTTTCGAATGACGGAAAAAGTACCTTCGGAACAATAGAAAAATACCGCGTTTGTTACAGTGATGCATCGTACTTCGTAGCTTTCAATGATGCAACCGGCATCCAAATTGACCATCTGGTTTATTTTATATTGCAAATTAAAGACCGAGGCGTTTAGCGTCCTCGGCTGATTTGGCGGCATAGCGGCAACGCCGCGAAACACGGGCTATTCAAATAATTGAATTCCTTGGCATTCTTGAACTAGTTGACGGTTTAAACTTTGTTCAGCAATAAGCAATTGTGACATTTTATAGTCAGTTCCGAAGAAAGCACAAATTTCGCTTCATTTAAGATATTTTCTTAGGATAAATACACAACTGGCTTCGCGAACACAAACATTCGACGATTTTGGTTTGTTTACTGATTCGACTATCGCTTTTCGCCCCGCATTGCCTTTCCCGGTTTCAGACACCATGCAGATTTTATTTAACTGACTTTTGGGAACGAAGAGCCCTTTACAACGTAAACCCGGTGACATTTTGAAGTTAGGGTACATTTTTATGGCGACATATTACCAACGACTAAGCTAACAAGCTAAGAGGATTGATTCTTATATATGATATGATATGAAGTATAACCGGAGCCCCAAGATCAACACCGATCGAGGCGATGGGAATACTGACGGGGATACCACCTCTTGAATGGCACCCTGAAAGCGGAAGCCGCAAAGGCAATGCACAGGATGAGAAACATGAATAGGAAGGTAAGGGACCTGAATAGACTCTCAAGAGAGCTAGCTGAGGAGGGACTCCTATGGATGTCCTCTGACAGTACAGGTGTCCACTTCCTGTTTGACAAGAAATATAAGATCACCCTCACCAGTAAGACCGACTGGATGGAGGGTCGAGCTGGATTGCCGCTCAATGGAGACATCTGGTACACGGATGGAGCCAAGAGTGAGAACAGAGTGGGTGCGGGGGTGTATAGGCGACGTAACGGGATATATAAAATCTTTCCCTTGGGCAAATACACTACCGTACTCCAGGCCGAGCTAGTTGGAATTACATACGGTGTTCTGGGGGCCGACCAAAGTCGGACCCAGGAGAGGGTATGTATCTGTTCGGATAGCAGGGCGGCGTTGGCAGCCCTGAATTCAGCAACGACAAAGTCGAAGCTTGTCTATAATTGCTATGAAGCATTGAACCACTTGGAAGGGAAGGGAACGGTGGAACTCTTATGGATACCTGGGCATAATGGCATTAAGGGAAATCTAATTGCAGATGACCTTGCCAGACTAGGGACCAGGGAAAACCTCTATGGACCAGAACCTGCAGTGGGAATAAGTCGGAATCTGATCAGAGACCGCATCAATGGCTGGGCAAGAGACCAACACAATAAAAGATGGAGAGGAATAACGGGTTGTCGAATAACTAAACTCTTCATCCAATACTCAGAGATTGAGAAATGGGCCCAAGAATTCATTAAATTGAACAGGCACAAAGCTAGAACCCTGGTGGGAATCATAACGGGCCACCATAGTAGCCCGAATGCATATAAGCACCGGCTGAGGCTGACTGACAGCCCGGCCTGCAGATACTGTAAAGAAGACGAGGAAACCTCGATTCATCTTCTTTACACCAGCCCCGCACTGGAGGAAAAGAGGTATCTTATCTTAGGGACCCCTGTTATCCTAGAGGAGGCGAGGCTTAAGGCGGGGGACATGCCTAAATTGCTCCTTTTATGGGATAGCATTCTTGGACAATGACCCGAATAAGAGGGGATCGCCAAGAGACTACCCATGCGATCAGTGGCTGATGAGGCCCAAACCTATATAATACAATAATAATAAATACTGCCAACGAAGGCACTAAATCCGCGAGTTTTACAGCAGCGTTGCCACGTGTTGTGCTCGCAGATAACGATACTGATTCCTTATACATGGCGAGCATAGGACTAATCCCCTTACCCCTCACCACTCGTTGGAAGCTCCTTAAATCAGTTGGCTTATAGAGACGAATATTTGAATTTTGTTTTTGGGACGTACAAAGTGATTTCGTCGTCTGTAAATAAAATCCAGCACTGTAATTAATTATTTTAAATTGATATGATTTTTACCGATTCTTTGAAGCGACTGATTTATTTAGGAATAAAAAAAAATCCGAAAAATGTTCAGTGAATTTTAAAAGGCTGTAACATTATGAAAAATGGTCGTATCGAGATGAAAAAAAAAACATTTTGAAGCTTTAAGCTTCTAGTTTTGAAATATTCTGTTAAATTTCAAAGCAATATTGTTCCTTTAATTATTTTCAAAACTTTGATCATTCCAGCAAAAACGGTACGATGGATCAATATGAAAATTTACAGGGCCATTGGGAGTATATTAACTAAAAAAAACCAACAACAACATTAGCTTTTTCCTCAACATTTGCAAAGTGGGGGTAGATTTTTTAAAAAGTCAGAAAAAGTAAATTTTTTGTACGTTTTCAAATTAATGGCGAAGGTAAAAAAATGTTTGTGCTCAAGAATGGCATTCGTCATTTATAAGGGTTATATTCAAGTTTTCAAAATTATCCTTCGATTCGCTGTACGATCATTATTTCCCGAGATATCGATGATCAAAGACAAAAGCGTAATTTTTCATTCAGCCACCGATATCTCAGCAACAAATGGTCGTACAGAGACCGTTAAAACCCCAAATTAAAGCTGAATAAACAGGCTAACCGGCATCAGCATTGATTTAGTCCAAAACAAATCTCCTAAGCCTGGGCACACTCATAAAAAAATTGAAAAATTTGTCTCACGGTATTTCTTTGGATTGCGCAGTAACCGTTGCTCAGAAAATATATTCACTTCAACTTCAAGCTTCAAAATGATTTCTTTTTCATCTCGATACGACCATTTCTCATAACGTTACAGCCTTTCAAAAATCGCAGATAATTTTTTGTTCCCTTAATTTTTTTGACTAGTGTAGATTCCCTTACGGTTCGGCTTTCAGGAACTTTCAGTCAAATCAAGAACGTATTGAGACGCTTAAGCAATCATCATTTGACACAATTGACAGAAGACAGTCCCAGTTAAATTTCTTTTCGAAATCGGCAACGAGTTAACGCACATTCGATTAAGATACAACTTTCACATCGTCCGTGACGCGTCATATCGCTTGGGGAGCAATAAAGACCGAGAAAAGACGTCCCCGACTATAAACGCCATAGATATCGGCGAAATATAAATATGGAAGCCACAGGTCGTAAATAACGTACGCGACTGACCGTTAATAACTGTTACGCAATAATTGGAAATTGGTGTCAATTCCATCACCTCCGGAAAGCAGTAGACGAGTCTCTCGCTCCTCGATATATCGCAGCAGGGCGACGCACACTGTTGCATTCAAATTCAAAAACAGAAACAAAAATTTTGTACATTTAATTTTTTAACTAGAAATTTTTTTATTTTTGAAGTGGCGGCGTTCTTCTTTGGCGGCGTTCTGATATTTGATGAGAATGGAAAGTGAATTGGAAAAAATGTAACGTTTCGAGATTTCGTTACACGAGAGAGAAAAAAGATATAACGTAGAGAGAAGGAGAAAGATAGCTATACATTTGGTATACCTAAAACGCAGGCTTCGTTACAAGACAGAGTACACAGATATATAACATAGAGAGAAAGAGAAAGAGAGCGATATATCATTATATCAGTTTAGGCTATCCGCGTCTCCCTTTTGTGCGGTCTTTCGTCTTTAACGCCCACTCATACGCTAAGTCCAAGGTCTAAGTTGCTTGAAGGGGGAATAGTTCAGGAAGCATCGTACAAGCAAGAGAGAGAGCCACGTATTCATTGAATACTAGGCAATAGAAGAAAATATAGTATGACGCGCATGCGCGCGAGTACGTACAACTCTGACGCCACACGGGAGTGGAGTAAGAGAGAGAGCGATATAAACGAAAAAGATAGATTGTCGAGCATGCGCGCGTTATAGATGTACGCGTCCAGACGCTATATATTAACAGCTGAAGCAGCACGCGTGTGTACCGAATATTTATCATTGTGTTTTGTAATTATTTACGTTATTTACATATGTGTTCTGTGATTATTTGATAATATCCTTGAACCGTTTAACTTGTTAAAGTCTAGAAGATATAATATATTTCATTCACCGCTTCCCACTGGTTTACAGTCACACAGGTGCAAATGCACTTGGAAGAGGCGAAGACAAAATCCCTTTGATTCTCGGGGGAGATTTCAATGTAAATTTCGGATCCAATGATTCTTTGACGTTGATTAACTTTCTTCGAGAAACATTTGGTCTTATAAATAACAATCCCAAAGAATCAACAACAAAATCCGGAACAACAATAGATGCAATTTTTACCATATCTAGAAAATATCGAATCACGAACATATATTTCATATTTTAGTTATCACAAACCAATCATATCAGTATTACCAATTGAACCACGAGCCGATGATAGTGTAGATAATGAATAAACCGAATATTTTTTACACAAATTTTATATTGTTATATTTCTTTTGAAATTATCCCTCTCCCTTTCTCTCTCTCTCTCTCACTCTCTTTCAATCTCTCACTCTTAATCTCTTTCATTCTCTATTCTAAAGAAGTATTCACTTCTATCACGTGTACTATGCTGCACATGATATTTTTTTTAGTTAAAAAGCTAGCAGAGTATTCCAAAATGTATCAAATGAACAAGATTAACCTAGCGGCCACGGTATTTTGGTCGATTTTAAGTCGGTATAACAACAGATTTTGTTATCGACTATCATTGTTATGTTGTTAATGTCAAAACAAATTTCAAAAAAGTTTTTATTGTTTTCTAACTTGTTTCGGTGAATTATGGCGAATTGTTTTGAAGGTATATACCCTATTGTATACTTAAAAAAGTTATTATTATTAGTATTCTTTAAAAAATATCAGTTATTCAATTATTAGTATTCTTTAAAAAATATCAGTTATTCAACTTTAACTAAGGTTTTAAGAAATACACTAGGCACAAAAATTAAGGGATGTAAAAGAAATCCTAAATTCTTGGGTGATTTTCAAAGGGCTGTAACTTGGGAGAAAAATTAGATTAGATGGAGCTAGGTTCTACTCTGGGGGAGTCTGCTCCTTCGTTTACATACAACAATAAAATATTGGCCGAGTTTAAGCAAGGCCGCACGAGCTGCCAGGCGAAAATCGTAGTGGTCCAGGTGACCAAATGAGGTGACCACGCCAGAAAGATGAAGAAAATTCACAAAATTGGATGACCGTCGACTGAAAGTGCGCGAGCTAACAGACATGGTAGGCATTTCAAAAAGTGTGCTATACATCGCATATTGACTGAAAATTTAAACATGAAAAAGCTGTGCGCAAGATAGGTGCCACGATTATTAACAATGGGACAAAAACAGCGCCGTGAGGATATTTCAATCGAGTGTTTGGCGAAGTTTCAAGAGAATAAAGCCGAGTTTAAGTCGATTCATAACCATGGATGAAACATGGGTGCATTACTTCACACCTGGGATGAAGAAACAGTCAAAACAATAGACTGAAAGGGGAGAATCGGCTCCAAAGAAGGCGATGACAGTTCCATCCGCAGGCAATGTTTTGGCGTCAGTTTTTTGGGATGCGCGTGAAGTAATTTTCATTTACCATCTTCAGAAAGGAAAAACAATTAACGGTAAGTGTTATGCGAACTTATTGCAGCGTTTGGGCGATGAAATCAAGAAAAAACGGCTACATTTGGCGAAAAAGTTTTTTTTTTTCATCTAGACAATGCACCAGTTCACACATCCGTTATCGCGATGGACAAAATCAATGAGGTAAGGTTCGAATTGCTCCCTCACGCACCCTATTCGCCAGATTTAGCCCCTTCGGATTATTTTCTGATTCCAAACTTGAAAAAATGGCTCGGTGGTAAAAGATTTGCCAACAATGAAGAGGCGGAGTTGGCGGTTGATGGCTATTTTGAGGAGCTCGACGATTCTCGCTATAAATAGGGTATCGAAGCTATTGAACATCGCTGGGAAAAGTATAGCGATCTAAAAGGAGACTATGTAGAAAAATAAAGATAATTTTTTCCAAGTAATTGTATTTTCCTTGTTAGGTCGGGTACTTTTCGGACTATCATCGTATCATACTTAATTTCATGTTATTCAAACCGATTATTCGTCCAGAAAAAAAAAGTTTTGTTACTCAAACTATTGCAAGACCCTGTATTGAAACAAAAACTGAGCTGTTATTAATATCGAGTAGGAAAATAATAGATTTCTGTAATTAGAGTCAAGTTTAACACGATAAAAAAATTAAAATCCGTTTTTTTGAGTAAAACTATTTGTGTCCGTTATCCCTTATCTTG
Source organism: Rosalia funebris (assembly GCA_037954035.1). Classification (NCBI taxonomy): domain Eukaryota; kingdom Metazoa; phylum Arthropoda; class Insecta; order Coleoptera; family Cerambycidae; genus Rosalia; species Rosalia funebris. The sequence continues at coordinate 18,315,409 of JAZFAV010000039.1, read as the reverse complement.
TGCAACACTGTGCGCCGCGCCGTATCAATGGACTCAAATTGGTCTTGCTACCTAAAAATCAGAATTCCGGAGCGTAACGCTACATTGCGAAACTAGATCGGCATGCAAATACTTTCCGAACTGCATTAGACGAGGAATTTATTTATAAAAGCCATTGGTGCTTGCGAAAATATCTATTATACGACAGTCCCGCGACTTACCTAATCGATCTTAATAGTTAAGCCATCGTGGTGACATACCTGGAACAAAAATGAGACGTTAATCAACAGGTCGAACAGGCGAAACAATAAAGTGACTCGTTAATTTATTAAAAAGTTGCAATCTGGTCGGCTGGTAAAAGTAAATGTAGAATTTAAAATGTAAATTTCTAATAAATATTGATATATGTATAAAAAAATTGTGGGCAAAGTGGTTATGAAATGAAAAACGTCCGTGCTAGCGTCTATCATTTTGAAATAGTCCTGTAATAATTCAAGTTATATGCCACACCAATAACAAAATCCTGTAAATGTTTAATCAATCCTAGAGATAAAATAATAACACAGGCCAACAAATATTTTGTAATCGTATCGACTTTTTTTGACTTTTTAGCGTAGTCACATACCTTGACCTACAGAAACTTTGTTTTTTTATTTCCGTCACGCACCAGTATTTGTAAATGTACATTGTACAATAATTTGTAGTTTTTAAAATCAAAGTTCTATAAAATTAAATTTTGCCTCAATCTTCTCTTCTATTCGGGTATTTACATAGTCGTTGTAGTACGTTTTTAATGTGTGTACGTTTACTCGTGACATCGCGTCATGTGTTTTTATTTTGTTTTAAAAATGCCTAGAAGTTGTAAAAATACACCAAATATATTTTGCTACAAACTTAACACCTGGTTCAAAAAACGTTATATATGCAAATTTGGTTGATCCTAAAAAAAACATTTGCCCCGCCACTTCAGATAAGAATATATATTCAGATAAGAATAAATATATATAATAATATTCTATAGCCACCGCTATAGATAAGAAAAATTCGCAATCGTCACAATTTAAACAAGTAGCCTTTGGAAACAAATAGCAAAGTCGCATCTGTCAATAATTAATCTAATGGTTGACAAATATTGTTTTGTTGTCATTCGACTTTGAAAAATGTTCACGCACAACGAAAAAGTCGATATGTTATTAGTTTATGGGGAATCTCAAAAGAACCCTAGAAGAGCAGTTCAGGTATACGCCCAGAGATACCCCGAAGGCGTTATGACAAGCTTAAAAATATTTGCAAGATTGGAACGCAATTACGTGCAAATAACGAGGAATTCTTCTCGAAAGGGAAGAAAAATTGTTGAAAGGGTCAATTCTGACAATATTGTCGCCACTGTTTTGCAGTATTTTGAAGACCATGTAAGGAACTCGATTCGGCAAGCCTATCGTAGGTTAAAGTTAAAATATAGTTCGGTACGAAAAATTTTGAAAGAAATTAGTTCTTATCACGATTATGAAATTCATAACTTAGAACACTTGTCAGATCAACATCAATAGCGAATGTTGCCCAAGTGATGGTAAACTTAGAGATCAATTACAATCGGTTTTTTTAAGCATGTGTTGTGGACGGACGAAAATCGTTTTGTGAGTAACGGTAAACGATAAAAAAAAATGAACATTTTTGGGTTATTGAAAATCCACATTTTGTCAATCCGATTGAAAACCAAGGACACTTCGGAATTAACGTTTGGTGTCGTATTAATGGGCCATATTTGATTGGTCCATATTTCCGAAGGAATTTTAAATAGTGAGCGATATTTGCAATTTCTTCAAGAACAACTTCCTGTGCTTCTCGAAAATGTGCCATTACAGCTGCGAGCAAACATGTGTTTCCAGCATGACGGAACTCCAGCGCATAAAGCAAGAATTGTCCAACAATATTTAAATGAACCTTACGGAGAAAATTGGATTGGTATAAATGGACCGATACAGTGGACGCCTAAATCACCGGACTTGACTCCATTAGACTTCGTCTTGTGAGGAACTTTGAAAAATACAGTTTACAGAACACCATCTATTAACTTGAAACATTTAAAAGAAAAAAATGCTTGCGAAGAACTATCTAGAGAAATGCTTCGTAAGGCTTCAATGAGAGAAGTAAGGCGGAGATTGGATAAGTGTTTAGAAGTAGGAGGTGGTTACATTGAAAATTTGTTATAGTGATTGCCTACATACTTTGTTTATTTCTGTGGGAATAATTGTAACATATTATGTGTTTTGTAATGTTAAATTAATAAATAATACTAATTAATAATGGTTAATTATTGACAGATGCGACTTTGCTATTTGTTTCCAAAGGCTACTTGTTTAAATCGTGACGATTGCGAATTTGTGATAATACTTTTTTTACAAATTTGTTTATAATTTCTTAACGGAAAAAATAGCAAATTTTTTTCTTTACAAAATGTGTTCACAAAAATTAGCTCTTTTTAAATATGCCAAAATATAGGTGTTTCTGGGGAGAAAAAATTCGATAACGTCATTACTTCAGTTCCCAAATATGGAATAATATGTACATTAGGCTTAAAATGGACCTTACTCAATCCCATTTAAGAACCTGTTTCAGATTTTTTTTCTATCGTTTTTCCTCTTCTTATAATAGAGCTGAGACCTCGAGTTTCGCTCACCCTGTATAATGGCGAGAAAACTTCACCCACACAGATAATCATTTTAAAATCCACGACCACCTTTGGTCAAGGTAATTTTTCCGATATATGGGGTCAAGAGATCGTACAGTTGAAATCTCGGCGGCCACACGTCTGTTAAATCGAAATAATCAAACCGCTTTTATGCATTATAAAATCCAGTATACGTGAACCGTTTCTAACAACACAATCACGTGATTCAATAAAATTGCATAATATGGAAGATTATGGACGTGTTCAAAACTTTCATCGCGGCATTGTTTGTGCACTGTTTTTTCTCTCTCGTTGTCAGTCATATATTTGCTATAATAGATAACGCCGCGTACCGCTGGAATGTCAAATAAAGTGGTAACAAACAATCGGTGATGCAGAGGCAATTCGAACGAGGCCGCGAGTTTGCGACAAATTCCTATCCAGGTTCTGTTAAATATTTAATAAACGATATTGGTTTTCTCACTAGTTACACGATTCTTAAACGTGTTACGAACGTCTATGATATCGACGCAATTTATACCCACGAAGTCTCATCATATCATCAACGGGTACACCCTGTATAGATAAATCTTTCCACAAACCGATAAATAAATATACTTAAACTAAAATAACACACAGCTTTTAACAATAGTCCAGTCAAATAGGCATCCAATAAGTTGGAATAACAGTAAGAAAATCAAATATTTGCGTAAAAACCTTTATTTTGACGTTCTAAAGACTTGCTTAAAAGTCTCATATAATCTCGTGTCTGAGAGTCAAGAGTTTAAAGGTCAAAGGTCACAAAAATCGTTGTTTTTTTTAATATCTCGTTACCTTTGCATCATATGATTTTAGAGAGGTATATTATAAAACTTGTAGATCATAGAATTCTCTACAAATTTGGTCTGATTAATTTTTTCATAAGGAATTAGTGATAGGGGATATCTATGATAATGCTAAGTAAAATAATAAATATTGATATTAATTTTTTCGAATGCACTGTAGATATATTTTATGTAGGATTTCCAACAAGAAAACTTACAACAAAATTTACATTGCATTTTACCTTTACTTAGGAAGTTTATACGAGGGTCAGGAATTAGGAGAGATATTAGAGGAAGAATCTAGTATCGATAGGGAAGATGTAGAAAACATCTAGTATCCATATTGAGGGAGGAATTTGAAATAGCACTAAGGGGGCTAAAGAACAATAAAGCGCCGGGTGTAGATAAAATACAGGCGGAAATTTTGAAATGTGCGGGACAGAAAGTAGTAAATAGGATGTTTGAACTGGTAAAATACATATACGAAACGGGCGAGATGCCGGAGGATTATAAGAGGAACATTATCGTTACTATACCGAAAAAGAGAGGAGCCGACAAATGCGAGAACTTTAGAACGATTAGCCTAACTTCCCACGCGTCAAAAATCTTAACCAGAATAGTGCAGAAGAGGATGGAAAATAGAGCGGAGGAAATACTAGGAGAAGACCAATTCGGGTTTAGGCGAAATAGGGGAACTCGCGAAGCTATTCTGGCGCTAAGAGTAATGTTAGAGAAAACAATAGAAAAAGGAAAGAACGCTTATATAGGATTTGTAGATTTAGAAAAAGCTTTTGATAATGTAAGATGGGAAAAAATGTTCGAGATACTAAAGAGCGCGGGAATAAAGTATAGAGATAGGAGAGTAGTACACAATCTATACAAAGAGCAAACTGCTGTTATAGAAGTAGAAGGGGAAAGAAGGGAAGTAGGTATCAGGAAAGGAGTAAGACAAGGATGTACGCTATCACCACTAATTTTTAATCTGTACATCGAAGAGGCGATTAATGTGGTAAAAGATAGAGTGGATTTCGGGATTAAAGTACAGGGACAGAAACTAAAAATGCTGAGATTCGCGGATGATATAGCAGTATTAGCATCTAGTAAAGAGGAGTTAGAATCAGCGTTGAACGAAATGGAGGCAGTGTTGACAGAGGAATACGGAATGAGGGTGAATAAAAACAAAACTAAAGTGTTAGTGTGCAGAGGACGCGAGAGCAGAGCAAAAACGAAAATACAAATTAATAATGAAAGATTGGAGGCAGTTAAAGACTTCACTTATTTAGGAAGTAAAATAAATTGGGGTGGAAGAAGCGATAAAGATATAAAACAAAGAATAGCGCAGGGTCGAGTAGCTTTTAACAAAAAGAAACCACTTTTATGCTCGGAGGTAATAAACTTAGATACAAGGAAGAGATTTTTGAAAACGTATGTATGGAGCACGGCGCTATACGGTTGCGAAACCTGGACGGTAGGGGAAGCAAATAGGAAGAAATTAGAAGCTTTTGAGATGTGGTGTTACCGAAGAATGATGAAAATACCGTGGACTGATAGGGTTAGAAACGAAGAAGTATTAGAGAAAGTCGGCGAGAAAAGAAGTATGTGGAAAAACATAAAGAAGAGAAGAGATAGAATGGTAGGCCACTTGCTGAGACATGGGGGAATAGTCCGCGATATTTTGGAGGCAGAAATAGGAGTGAAGAAAGGCAGAGGTAGGCCTAGATTAGACTACTGCTCGCAAATAGTAAGGGATGTAGGTTGTAGCACAATTAGCGAAATGCGTAGGTTGGCACAAGATAGGAGAAGCTGGAGGTTAGCGTCCAACCAGTCTTAGGACTGATGACCTCATGATGATTTACCTCAAAAATAATATAAAAACATGAAATACTTTGTTATTTGTTCTTTACAAAACCCATTTCCCACTTATAATAAATAAATAAAAATAATTTCAATATTTACTATTTTACTTAACATTGTCATAGAGATTCCTTATTACTTATAAATTATGTGTAAGTATTTTTACTAACTGAATACATTTTTCTAGTGTATAAATAATAGTAATAATAATTATTATAACAGTAATTATAAACAGTAATAATAGTTATTAAATAATTTAGTAAATTATACCTGTAGTTCAGCATTTTACGCAGCATTACTATGGTTTCTATAATGATTCTATGCGTGTGCGTCACAGGTAACAATCGTATGAATCAATCAACTGACATTTTTGAACAGTGTCGTGTCGAAAACACACTTTAGGAAAACAGTTAGTACAATACAACTCCGCCAACCTATCACAGAGTAATGAAAAGGTTCTCCACAAAAACATTCAATGGAAGTGATATTTCCATCAAAATAAATGAAATAAATTCAACAAAAATCAATGAAACAAAAATGAAATAAATTTTACAGAAATATTGAGGCGCCAATGAATCAAATTATACAATAAAACAAAGACGCGACTTCGTAAGTGCATCTTGTTCGGCAAATAACTGTCTATGCCGTACGTAGTTGATTGAAACATATGTCGCTAGATATACGTGCTGGTAATTGTGGCATATTAGTAACAATTGCGAGTGGTGTAGCATGTGATTCGTGCGTCGTCACTAAATTGATGCACGCGCATAGATCCATTATACAAATTGTATACATACGCTTGCGCGTCTCTTTCTCTCTCCCTCTCTCTCTATCTCTCTCTCTCACACACACACACACACACTCTGCGCTATACCACGAGAACAGTTGATCGTTGAAAAAATGAATTAGACCAAATTTATAGAGAATTTATAATCTATAAATTTTATAACCTCTAAAGTCATGATGCATAGGAAACCAGGTATTTAAAAAAACGATTTTTCTGACCTTTGACCTTTAATATCCTGACTCACAGACACGAGATTATGTAAGACTTGTGAGCAAGCCTTTAGATCGTCAAAACAAAGGTTTATGCAAATATTTACCTTTCTGACTCTCATTCCGAAGTTTACCCATTATTTCACCTTATTTGACTGTACTACAGGCACTGTTTTGATGTTTAAAAAATAAACCAACGGTTTATTTTAAATAATACCATGAAAGCATAAAAAACAAAAAATCAGTTCTGTATCCTGAATCCTGAAGAAGGGACTATATACAACTATAACTGGTTCACTCCTTGGTAGAGCGTTGTATGTTAGTGTATGTACACTACAATTTACTCGTTGCCTATCGGCCGTCTTGATAAGGGCACAAAATTCCTTCATTGATCTTTTGTTTAAACCAAACAATTGAATTCGTTTATTGAACGAAGTCGAAGGTTACGACCGAAAACGTAGTACGTATTCGACTCAGCTGTTGGCTTTATAGAAACAGCTGCTGCCTAATAGATTTTTATGACGATAGTAGGGGTGATTCGGATTAGTTAAACGCTCCGTATTGGGGAACAGATGGTGTTAATTCGGAATTGTATTATCACATTGTCGCAAGCATATTCGTACACATAAGAGATTAAATAATATCAATATCCACGGTTAATTAAGGATATCTATGCCACGAGTTCGTGTCGTATTGCAGGACTTGTTCCACTTTTCTGTGGCTTTTACTTAAAAATTAAATATTCTACGTACACGCATACAAGATGAATTTCAGTTATTATTGTTATTCGGATTTTCTGGGAAAAATCATTATTACTATACAAGATAAGTCTTTCGAGTTGTATATACATATATTTTTACCAGAAATGTATTTGCCCTATAGAACGCCATTATGACATTTTCTTCTCTAAAAAAATGAAGTTTTCTAAATTTTGCTTTAACACTGTCACATGTTAGTTACCGCTGATCGAACGCGCGCTGGCTAACCTTATGATTCTACCAGAAAAATTCGCTGTTGCCAGTTCATTACGGATTTCTCAGAGTTAGAAACAATATATCTACATGTTATATTTGTTTTTGGAATACCAAAAATACATTCTTCTATTTTTCTTTAGCGTATTATTTTTTATTATAACTGGGCTGTTCGCTTATATATATATATATATATATATATATATATATATATATATATATATATATATATATATATATATATATATATATATATATATATATATATATTATTTCATTGTAAATTTTTATAAATATGGCAAATTATTTTTGAAATACACTCGTACAAGTCTGTTGGTTTTAAAATAAGGTACAGAATTAAATTATAATTTTCAATACAAACAAAAACACATATCGATGAAAAATCATGAAACTTCGAAGTTATTGAGTTAGCAGGAGTTGATTGGTATATTTCTCGTTTCATTCAGATCTATTTATTTATAAATCCCACATGTATATGTTCAACCCCACCAAAAATTTCTCAAGATTCTGAACATTTTTCAACATATATACGCTATATATACGCTCAACAAAATGTTGAGCGTATATTCCTAAATATAAAAAAGTTAATAGCTCCGTTAAAAATGATGATATTAAAAAATAGTCTTAACTATAATCATTTACTAGATGTAGACATTAAGTGGTCAAAATGGATGTACAACTCAAAAACTTGTATACATTTTGTTATTATACACAGATTTATTACTAATCGAAATCCTAACAGTTAAAACACGTCCACTATGAATTATAAAACGACATTAGTATGCCACTTCTCGGTTACCTCATTTGGCAACATTAGATTTTTATTTATTTGGACCACTAACTTTTAGAGACATGAAAAAATAGTCGATTTTCGGGATGAATTTTCTTGGGAACTATTAATGATAAATAAATATTTTTTTTTAATTGAAGATAAATTTATTGTAAATAAGGTGAAGTGAACACAATTTAAGAATCTTTAAAACCGGAAGAGATATTCCCGCCGGAAGTGGGTCGTCTATTTCGCGACCCGATTTGCGGTGACCCTTCTCCTGCTAAAACTGATCATCTGAAATCAAAGATAGTAAGCTATAATGAAGTTAAGTACATGCGAAACATATTGACGATCGTCGTTTCCGAAAATTGTTCTTGAATGAAAAAAAAAAAGGGCACATGGAACTGAAGTACGCAAATTCAGTAAAAAAACTCAGTTATTATCGTAATTTGTTTAAACAATCTTGGTTATTTTTGATCGTCATTCTGATAACAACGGCTTAAAGCGTCACTGTGCCCAATTTCAAATGAATCTGTCGATCGGTTCTCGAGATATGACGGGCACCGTTTCGGATTCAAAGGACGGTGCCATTTTTTCAGGATGACGAATTCTCGTGCTTGTTTCATCTTTCTTAGCGCGAGAAATTTTGTGCGTGTACATGATTACAATTTAGCAGGAAAAAAATGCATGAAACAACTTGACTTGAAACTTTCAGAATATATTCTTAAACCTTCATACTACAATATACAAAAAAATTATCGAAAATTTTGAAGATTTTAGGTGGATGTAGGCCTTTAAAAAATCTATTTATGTGAATCGTTCACATAAATAGAATACACCCTTGAATATTTAAAAAATGTGTCTGCAATTAGAGATAAAATTACATTCAATCAATTTGGATCTTCCTATACTGGTAATTTTTTATTTGACCGACTGCATGACACCATTGGACGAGAATTTTAACGTTTCTCTTAATATTTAGAAATGTCATTATCACACAAACTTGTTCCAAAACAAACATACTTTGATTTCGATCCTATTACAAGGGCCCTAAAACAGACCCTTGTGGGACGCAAATATATCTACATACAAACGCAAAACGCGTATTCCAAAGTTCGTTGTCGCCTACCCGCAATTAAAACAATCAGCTTAATTAAGCAGTACCAATTAATTGCGTGTAATATTCCGCAAACGCGATGAATTAACTAATTTAAAATCGCTGTATTTTGCAACAACGACCGGCTATTACGGCTCAATGTTTATATGTATGCTAATTAATGCCAGTCAAGGTAATTTTTAATTGTCGACGGCTTCAGTAGAGTTACACAACACCGTAACGGTGCTGGCCGTTCGCATTTTCCCCCTGCCAAGAGAGAAAGACTTCTCGTAAACGATGGACTTCCGGTGGAGCTCGCGGTCCGGAAATTAGGCACTCTGTGGCCACTGGCGGAGAACAGAAATTACTTTGGCAGCGAGTAATATAGCGTGGACCGAAAGAAACAACATAAAGTTATTAGAAACGAATACTCGTATACGTATGTTCATTACGAAGAAATTAATTATTTAGTGTCTCCCTACATTCTGACGTAATGGCATCCAATTGGCACACGGTTCAAAGTATTAAATTGTTCTTAATAAATGTATGTATATGTCCATGGGCGCACGCAGAAGTACTTCCATGGGCGGGGGAAAAAATGTATAACGATTTGTGAACGAAGTTTTATAATTGAAATAAAATATGTATATTTAAAAACATTTTACAACAAAGTAGTAAAATAAAATAGAAATATTAATATCAACATTTAAAACAATACAATATTAAAAGTATATTTATTACAAAATACAAAAAATTAAACGAAATAAAAATACAAATATTAGAACAAAATATGTACCATATGATAAGAAAGTAATGAGACACTTTCCTGAAATATAAAAAACACTGAATTAAATTTTCAATTAATTATGCTTTTGCCCACAATTAATCTTGAATTAATTATGCATAATAGGCGTGTTTATGTACTAAGAACATAATTAACTAAGAACATAATTAAGAGTCCCCTTAACCCTTAGAGTATCTACTAAGTCACATGAAATTATAAGACCGCCCTAATATTGTTTTACAGATGCTCCGATTTTTTTTTTTTTTTGAAACAAGATTTTTAGGAAGAATAAATTAAAAAAAAATTGTCACACCCTCAGAATTCCCTCTGAAACCTCGATCTTCACTACAGACAACCACCATTATATACTCTACTAATTCACTCTAAATATAAAACCCTAATATTTTTTTTACATATGCTATGAATTTTTTAATGTAAAAAATATAAAATTTTCAAGAGAAAAACAAAAAAAAAACACAACTACAGTAGACATTCCGAAACCTATATTCATTACAGACAACTCTTAGAGTCTCTACTAAGTCACTCTAAACATAAGATCTCCCTAATAATTTTTAAACAGATGCTTTTTTTTTCAAGAAAGATTTTTAAGAAAAACAATTAACACGCCCCCCAGTATACTCTCTGAAACCGCGATATTCACCACAGACAACCCTCATATTATCTACCAAGTCATTCCAAGCATAAAACCAGTAAGATATTTTTTAATTAATTATCCTTAGGACCGTTTACGAAAAATAAGAAAAAAAGAAAAAAAAAAGGATTTTAAAAACCCTGTATCTGAAACCTCTTTAGGACACATATATTTCAACTTTTTGTCTTAAAATAGTACCTCTTAAAATTTGTCCACGTACCTAATTAACACCCTATATACCATAAAGTTTGTTGCTACTTGTTTTTATTATCTAATTTATGATCTACTGTGGCAAATTTAATTTAGAATTTTATTATTAAGCCTGATTTAATTCCTTTATTTGAATATCTGAAATAGGAATTTGGAAAGTGAAATTTATGAGTTGCGGTCGACCCTAAATGTATCAATGGCCCGCTTATGGAGACGCTTACATCTGGATTACAAGATGCAATAAATTATGAACAAAGGGTTGTTTATGAAAAAGTCAACGGTCCATAATTTGAACATTTACTTTAGTTGATATTTTAAATAATTATTGCCACTGAATCTAGTATTTTGAAACTGCACAATTGTTTTTCTTCATATTTCTTTTTGCATCTAACCTCTACTCAACCTAATCTAATTATTACGGTACCATTTGTAAAAAATGTGCCGTTTCACCTTCCGTAATAAAAAAAGAGGATGCCGTTAAAAAAATATTGATGATATAACTCCTCAGTAACATATAAGTCGGAAATCGACAAAGGAACTACCAAACCGCCAAGCGGTTATCAAAGTAGTTCCCGAGTAGCAACACTATTACATAATCGCTATAGGAAACAACTACTCCTCGGGCTAAAGCCCCGCCAGGCATTGAATTATACCTAAAAGCGATCCTCGACCCCTTTCTCGTGTTTCTGCACCATCAGATAAGGTTTCAAAAAATAAAACCCACCACAGGTAGGAAGCCTTGCTATTCGGGAACTATTTGATAACCGCTTGGCGGTTTGGTAGTTCCTTTCTCGATTTCCCATAGCTTTCATTCGGAATTTGTCCTGGATCGGCGTACCGTGTACGGCACTGATGAGAACTAATAAGTTCGAAACAGCTGTATGTAGTTCGGTTCCAATCCGGGACAAATGTCGAATCCTACCTGTGGCGGGTTTTATTTTCTGAAATAATAACTCCTACATGAACCACCCTGTATGTACTAATATTTTAGAAGCGCGCCATTAAAAATACAATTTGAGGGTACAGTTACATGATTTGAACGTGGCGCATTTCGCTATACATATTTCTGTTTCGGTATGATACCCGTATATTTGATAATTATCTTTTTTTCCTAGACACTTTCACGCCAATTACCGAATTATTGCTGCAGGAAGAGAAGTATTCAAGGTATCCCGCATATAATTATGGCCTGATACATAGTTGTTGCGTATGATTAATGAAAAAAACTCACAGCTTTACACAAAGTCGAATAAAATGGCTGAAATCGCAAGTAAAACAAGGCTGAAAATGGTTTTTTTTTTGAAAGCGAAATCGCAAGGTTTCGTTAACAAAAAAAAAACAAAACAAGGTCAATGTATGGTAGTGAGTTCCTAGACTTACATAAAAAAATGTTGCATTCTTGCATGTTTGAATTACTGACGTACAATCTAGTGATCATAATTGCTTGTGATTTCTCAAAAGAACTCACTAAAGCTGCCCGCCATCATCAACGGTGTTATACCCGCGGTGCTACACTCGTGTAACATCGCGGCAACCGATATGCCGTCCCGTAGATGTATTTCATTCGATGCAGGTACTTACAGGCAATTCAGTTTAGCGTTGCCGTCGTGTTTGCCTACCTGTTGCCTTGTTCATTGTAGCAGGGTAAATATTTATATTTTCATCTCGCTTCTGCAACTTTTGTATAGCGCAAACATATGGGTGTTTGTTAATTGGGTGTAAAAGAAGAAAGAAGGTTATGATGATTTTTGCAACAAAATTTTCAACGCAACAAATGTACAACGTTGTAAATGGTCTGTAACATTTAATTGTTGTGCCAACTGAATTCTGTATACTGACAGATGCAGATATTTCTTTAAAATTCAATGCGTGGTGGCTCTTGATAGATTCAATTGTTGTATACGACTTCGAATTGATGTGCCTTATCAACAATAGAACCCGTCTCTTCAAATTTCTTGATTGAGTTACGAATTATTAACTCTGTAGGCGCTTCATTTTGTCCTAATTTTGTGCGAATATCATAATGCAACTGAAAATGATCCCTCGCTTTCATAAAACAGTTCTACACAAATTATTCGCTGTTGAACTGTTAATTGCGGCATGTTGATGTATAGTTTGTAGATGGCAGTCGTTAAATATTGACGCCTTATCTTTGATAGAACACAAATGGTGCACAATTCAAATCCTATAGTTCCAATTGAGACATCCTATATAAGAACATTTTTTCATATCGCTCACGGAACCGACTTTAGAGGCATGCGCAATGATGTAGATGTTCGACCGAGCCAACTAGATAAGTATTATAACTTTTACGTATGTAATTATTAAAATAGTTTTAATTATTATGCTAAAAAATAGTTTTTTTATTTTTTAAATAACAAATAACTCTAAAATTACGCTGATCTCCTTACAAATCAAACGTATCGCCCTGTACAAACTCCGATGAGTACGTCCATCGATTTTTCACGTTTTCCCTTGCCGGGAATCGGGGCAAGCCGTGGCCTGCGACTCGAGAGGAGTTTTTAATTAATGGCACCGGGCTTAATGATACCCTTCGGGATTAGATATTACAGCGAAATTAGCTGTAACTATCGAGCAATTTATGTTGTCCGAGATCGTATCGAACATAAATAAATCGCAGCAAAAACAATCCTTAATGCCTGTGAAATTACCACTTTCCTGCGCATATAATTAACTGCGTTCCGATGCAGGTATAGTCGAAAGGGAAAGCCTGGATCGAAGGCCGCTATGGGACCGAAACAAAGACGGGATAAGACTGTGATTTTTGTTCCTAGTGATTATTTTAAGTGGATTTTTCCTATACTTAACCTTTTAACAGCTTTTCCTATACTGAAGTTCAACCGTTCTTGAGACTTGTTTAAAAATATAGGTTTACATTGTACCACTATATCATCTGAGCTAGCAATTTTGGAATAGAAATTTATTACATAAACAACATGGCTTTAGACTTTTTGCAATTTTTCTTAAATTATTATAGGGTGTGCAAAAAATAATTTTATTTTCGTGTTCAATCGAATCTCGATTTTTCAAATACAACTCCTTATTTTTGTTATTTTCTGATAGGGAACTTAACCTTGATTCGATCCGTAACAGTTTTCCCTAAATCTGCTTTCGTTACAGTAGTTTTTTCAATTAAAAAAATTAATTAGAACCAATTTCCCAAAAAGAATGTTACGTAAAAATGTCATATTTTTATAACTCTTAAGTTTTTTGCGAAGGAGAGGAACGGTTCCAAGGTCATTCGAAAGACCCCTTATCCCTTGTCTCCTTTGGTTCCATACGCAGGAATTATTGTCGATATTTGAGAAAAAAGTCATCATTCCGTTACGAAACAGTCTCCTTCAGGTGACCTTGACATTATCAATTTTTCTTCGAACATATTCGTAACTATTTCCTTTACTTTTGGTATTTACTGTCCCAACGTTTCAATACACAGGATTCAGAACATATCAGTATTAAAAAAATACATTGTATTGAATCTAAATAAATTTCTTAAATTCTTCAAATGACCTTGACATTGTTATACGAGTATTATCTCTATCTCTAAGAAAATTGAACTACCATTTATTTAAAGTTCTAAAAACATGAACTTACTTTCGAATACCTATTTTCGTAAATATTTTTAAACCTCTACTTTGCAACAAAATCGGCTGTTTCTGACTTTCCTTCTGACGCCTTATTTTAGTGACACTTCCTGTAAATTTCAGATCAATTACAAATCACAAGCGGTATGAAAGTATGAAGGCGATTTAAGAAAATTTTCGTCGATATTACGTCGCGATTTTACATAAAAACAAAAGATCAATAGAACTCACATATCTTGATTGACCTTCAAATTAACCCTGATATTATGCATTCACTTACGTCACATTAAAACCCCCGTACATAATAATGTAGTCCAAGTAAAACAAAACACAAGTCCAGATTCTAAAACAAAGCAATGCTTGCTTATCTGTAGGATTGATTGACTGTTAATTCTGTATATAATTAAAATGTTCTTCCGAATTCTTGTATTATCGCTGGAGGACAAAATAATTCCTATATACATATATATATATATATATATATATATATATATATATATATATATATATATATATATATATGTTTATTTATATGTAGACAGTATCGAGAGACCGTAAACTTTGATCCATAAAATGCTGACTGGTCGAATTTTCATCGACGCGCGACGTCATACATTATCTGCACTTTATCTATGAACTAGAAATGTAATTTTAATGAAATTCACCTTCAACTACAGAAAAATTTATCCATATAAAAGCAGTCGAGAAAAAAATGAGAACAGAATGCAAAAAAAAGGTGCAGCTTGAAATACCAAGTAGAAAGGGAAATGAAGAAAAGAAAGGAAAGAAGGGAAGAAATATGAAAAAAATGGAAGAACAAATAGGGACAAATGAAGAAAAACAAAGGGAGGCGAAGGAGGGTATGACAAATAAAGACATGAAGGTAGAAGGTGGAGGTAAAGTACAAGATAGATGTAGAAGAAAAATACAAAGAACAGCAAAAGACGGAAATCTGTAGAAGGGAAAAGGGAAAAGGGAAAAGTCAAGACAAGAAAGCGCAAAAGAGTATTACAAAAGATAAAAGGAAAGTCGATAGAAGGTAGAAAGAAGATAAAACAAAATATGAAATAAAGAAGTAATAATGAAGCGCACAGGTAAATAAGAGGTAAAATAAAAACGAAATGAGAAAACATGAGGAACCCCAATAAAGAAATAAACAACACAAAAAAAAGACTGACGAAACATGGGGAAAAAGAAGATCTAGAAGAATGAAGGACCAAAAAGGCAGTATCTAGAAGAGAAAAAGGGGGGGGGGGGAACAAATACGAAATATGAAAAAGTAAAGATAGAAAGAGTAAAGAAGAAAGGGCAAAGAATCATGAAGAATGTAAAAGAATACTATAAAGAAATAATACGGAAGAATGATAAGGAATGCGATGAAAGGCACAAGAAAAAAATAAAGAACTGAATAACAGAATACAAAAGCAAGAATCAGAAGAAATGGAAAACCGAGAAGAATGGTGAATATTTAATAAATTGAAGAATTAAAAATATGGGATAAAATATATAGGACGAGTAAATGGAGATGGAAAGACGCGGAGGACGAAGAAAGAAAGAACTGAGAAAAATAGAATATGGAACAAGAAAAAAGAATGGCGTATAGAGAATTGCAACAGCTGGATGGAAAATTCACCACAAAAAAAAAACCTTATGATGTAGTGCAATGATTAAAGACACACTAGGACGGAATAAAACATTATATATCACATATATTGATATGGAAGAGCGAGAAAAAAATGGCGAGATGGGCAAAACAGAAGAAATTGAAGAAAGAAGGCTATGTGATAAATTGGATATGAGAGAGGCGGAATGGGGAAATAAGGAGTAAGGAAGACGGATGAATATAAAAATGAGAAAAATAGAAGATAGGGCAAGAAGAATGGGATTACAGGATATTATAAGACCTGGATGGAACACTACATCATCACGATAGGCGTAGACATACGTGGACGCATGAATGAAACCGAAGACCCGCGCGAAGTCCGGTATAAGACATTAAAATTCCTCGACGATTAAAACGCACCAGATGACCCTCGACGGAGGCGAAATTGACAGGCGAAAGGGCTCGCCCCGTCCGGCTCGAATGTCCCATAAATACACATCAAAGGAGACCGGCTCTCGTGCAACGATAAGATTTGCTATGCCGACTGACGGTATACACGCTTATCCACTAAAAACTTCATGCCGCATGTCCCAGCTTCGTCCGTGAGTTATACCGTAGACAAGACGTGCTGCGGCGTGAAAGGGAAATAAGAAGAAGACGAAGTTTTCTGCAATAAGCGGGCAAGATAAACAAAAGTAACGAGCGTTCGGTAAAAAATGTCAAGTAGCATAAGCAAATACAAATGTAAGGCTTAAATCAGGGTCTAAGTATGCAATTTTCATATTATAAGCTGTATTTCAGTTATTTGTTGGGATAAATGAGGTTATGATTGAAAGATATAAAAATGGAAAGTGTTCCATGATGAAATCATCTCACCTCTCAATTGTCAATTTCAGAAGATAGAAGCTTGACAAAAGGATCTTGAAGATCATTGCAATTAAAGATGAAAAAAAGATGTCTAATCTAAAAACGTATCTGCTCCATATTCAGCGCACTATGTAAATAAACAAAATATAGGAAGGAAGAAATACATAAAATATTAGGATGAACTTTAAGGAAAAAGACCAAATGAGGATATCCAGCAAGCGCCAATTATGATGAGGCCTCGATGCGCAATTGAGTCCCCGCCCCGTTGTGCTTATTGGCTAAGTATATAATGCATTACTGGACGTGTCGCTGCGAAGAGGGCGGAGCCAAGAGAAATTGGTCAACTGCGCAACTTCACCAAAAATGACGTTTACTGTAAATATGTAATCGAGCGGTTGAATGAAGAATGCGCGACAGAGAATAGTATTAGGGCATCAAAGGATGGAAACCAAATACAGAATGCAATGAAAACAAAGTACGAAAGATGATCACAATGAAGAACATGAAAAGAAAAATATCAGGGTACAAGGAAAAATGCAATAAAACCAGAATGAAAGACAAAATAATTATATGAAAGTAAAAGGAAGAACGGAAACTGGAGAATGTGGAATGGAGAAACGAGTGGGAGAATGAACAGCAGAGGAACTGCGAAGAAAGGAATAGGAATAGACAGGAAATACGATAGCAAAAAGAGGGAAAGGCAAACATCAGAAAGGATGAAATAAGAAGTAAAAGAAACGACAAAAAAACGAAGAAAAATCTAGACATGTAGATACAAACAAAATAATGAATGACATAAGAGAGCGGATAGGTGTTTTTTAACGAAGAATAGAAGATATAAATGACAGAGTAAAGATGGAGAGATTAAGGAAAATGTGAGTATAAAGTATAGGAAAGAAATATATAACGTGAAATTGAAGAATGTGTAAAAGAGCGGAACAGTAAGACAGGTCGGTGGAAAAAGGCAAAAATGGTGGAAAAGGAGAAAGGAATGTGAAGATATTGGAATACAAATACAATACAAAATACATTGGAATAAAAATACAAATTAATAATGAAAAAAATACATAAATTGAAATTGGAAGGAATTCATGGATAAAAGGAAACCGATATGAAAGATTTAAATGTACAATGAAAGAGATAAAGATAATGGCAGAAATGAAGAAAGAGATCATTCATGGGATGAAAGGGAAAGGACGCTAAAGACTTATCGTATATATATCTCTGACAGAAAGAAACCTCAGAAACCAAAAATTCAGATCCTCAGCGAGTTTAACTGAACTCTCATAAAGTTTCTGATGTCCAATATCCTCTTGCAAGATGTCATAAATAACAAAACAATGTTGAAGAAATGAATAAGCCAGAACGAGAAAGACACAGAATTGCGGAATAGAGGATTGTGTAAATAAATGGCAGATCTGCTAAATGAATGTGGGGAATGTGAAAGAATGAATAAAAATGTAGAATGGTACAAGTGAACCGCAGAAGAGGTAAACAGAACGGCAAGAATGAAGAAAGTAAGGTAGAAATTAGGGATGAAAGTTAACAGAAGCTACAGATTCAAATGACAATGAAAGGCACTGGCAGAAAAGAAGAAAGGAAGGGATAAATCCAGAGATGAAGGAAGAATAAACAGAAAATTGAAATGAAGAAATGTATATTACGTAATAAACAATGTAGAGATAAAATGGAAGAGTTTATGGACAAAATCCTATCCAGAAACTGTTTGAGTGTGTCAACAATCAAACAAACCACAAAACTGCAGACAATTTCAAAAGTATATCGGCGCTTTGATGATTTAGCAACGTCGCCGGCATCTATTTGTGCATTCTTCGGTTACGAGCCGCGCATAAACTGTCCCATTAAGTTACAAACGCCGGTGAACGTTGTCCGGCAAATTTAACGATCGAGACTTAAATTTCGCCGATTGAGCCCAAACTTAAAGAGGACGAGCTGAATGAATCGCGACCCACTCACCTCCAATCTGAGCGTAGTGTACTTCTTTCTGCTTTAGACGGGCTCAACGAAGAGTAAGTAGCGCGATGCGACGTTGCCACTTCGCAAATTTCATCTTCAAGAGAGGAGCTGAATACTAAGAAGAAAAGTAACATACTTTATCGATTCTGTCTAAAGTTCATATAATATGTACTGTGAGGAGAAATCAGTCACAAGAGAAAAAAGAACTAGTGGTGAAAAATTGAACAAAGTTACGAAAAAACAGAAAACAATAAAAACGGAAATATGGAAAAATAAGTCAAGAAGGCCAAGAATGCAAAGAAGACAAAAGATAAAAAGACGATAGACAGAAGGAACCAGATGTATTAAAGAATGAATGTTGAAGAAATAATGAATGCAGAGATGAAGAAATTATGAAAACAAAACGAAGAAAGGTGTGAAGGGGTAAAAGATTGAATGAAAAGAAAAACTAGATTAAAAACGGAGAAAACATCATTTTCTTCTAGCTTCCCAACAACCAGGATTTCGGGTTTTTAAAGATTTGACCTGAAACCCTGAACCGAGTTCACTTTCAGTTGATCCATCGCCTTTATCATATTCGGACCGATCGTACGGACTTCCCACGCACCCGACCTGGCACCGCCTCAAAATGGGCCCGGAGGGAAATAATTTTCCGGTCGAAATGCCGCGACGAGAATCGCCATCGGGATCACGCACTGGGACGAGAGGGGAGGGGAGGTAGAGGCACGTACGTTATTCCGCGAACAGGTAAATGGGACGCCACGCCGGACGACGGTGTCGTTTCTCCATCGCCGGCAGAACGACAATCCTATACCGCCGCCGGTATACTTGACCGTCTGACCGAACTGCGTAACTGTTTCTCGAGTGGGGTCGCTCCACAAAGTCTGCAACGTCTTCGGCGACGACATCATCGACATCCGTCTGGTGAATCGTACGTAAATTAGAGGCGATTGTAGCGAGATTTTTTCGAAAAATTCGTACGGGATTATCACAGTAGATTCATCGCAGAACAAAAAAGAAATAGCTAGGCAATCTATCTCTTTGAGAGGGATATATACAACGAATAGACCGAGGATTTTTTATTTTCGCAGTATGCTTTGAAAAACAATCGGTGCCTTAAAGAAACAAGAGTTAAGAGTGCGTCTACACTTGATTTCAAAAACCACATGACAAATTTTAAAATACTTGAGCTATAATGAAAACTTGATAACTATATCTACGAGGGGGTACCCAAAAGAAACCGAACTGATGTTGTGGTGGGCGGAGTCTTTGTAGTACCGCGTTCTGCTGCCAGGAGCGTATAGAGCTACCATTCCCGAGTCAGTAAGACAAGCGTTGTCGCTAAAGAAGGTTCCATTCGGATTGTGTGAATTTTTTAGTGAGAGCTGTTTTGTGTGCTCGTCGTTTTTGCAATGGCTGATTCTAGTGAATAGTGCGCGGCCCTAAAGTTTTGTTTCTTGCTCAGAAAAACTAGCACAGAAACTCTTGGAATGTTAAAAACGGCCTACAAGGATGATGCTATTGGGAAAACTCAAGTGTTTGAGTGGTTTTCCCGTTTCAAAAGAGGTGAAATGTCAATTGATCACAAACCTCGCTCTGGTGGTGTTTCCACGGCTCAGACCGATGAAAATATTGAAAAAATTCACGAAATCATCCTGGAAGATCGACGACGGACCATGGATGAAGTTATGGAAATTTTTGGTTAAAAATTGGCGCACATATAGGACTGTGTGAGCAAGTATTTCGTGTTATCGTGGTGGAAAAACCAGTCACCCGACTCTTCCTCTTAGGCCTCTTCCGCCGCATATCATTGCGCAATCTTTTCGAAACTTCCAGGTAGAAAGCCTGGTTAACTGTGTAACCCTGTGGCACAGACTCTGAATGAGCAACTTCTCTCAAATCGAAAAATCAAGAAAACGAGGAACATACAAAACAACTCTCGCTAAAAAATTCGCACAAGCCGAACGGAACCTTCTTTAGCGACGACGATTTGCACACTGACTAGGGAATGGTAGCTCTATACGCTCCTAGCGGCAGAACATGGTACTACAAAAATTCCGCGCACCACATCAGTTCGGTTTCTTTTGGGTAACCCCCTCGTATATACGACGAATATACCAAGGATTTATTTTCGCAGTATCCTTTGAAAAAAAAAATCTGTGCTATTACAGAAATAAGAGTCAAGCGTGCGTGTTCACTTATACTTATTTTATTATAACAATAATAATTTCTGAATAATCATTTGAATATATTCGAAGTCTAGATTATGTGTTTCAGCTTAAATAATGAAGCAAATATGTAGATCAAAATGAAAATGGCAGATGCTTTACACTATTCTAAATGACAGACTAGGAAAAACATTTTAAAAATGCTATCTAAAAGATATTTATTAAAAGTTTGTTTTCTTTAAAAAATATCTATAAGACCCTATACGACTCAACATATACATCAATCGTTGGAAAGAGAAAACTCTTTCTAAACTAATCATAGCCAATTATGATTTCCATTTAAAAAATACAATTTCAAATTTGTTTTTTGTCAACTTTCGAAGTTTCATGTGATCAATATCGCAAAATCTGACTACCGCCTAAGACGGTGACTTTTAAAACGTAAAAAAATAACTTATTAAAGCATACCCAATATTCGATCCGCAAAAAATATTAAAGAAATATTATATAAAGATAGGATTCCACTTTTGCCTTTCAAAACAAAACAAACATATACACAAATTTGAACACAATACATTACAACATAAAAAACGATACGTCAATAGTAATAATTAATTAAACTACAATGATGTGACCCTAAAATGCCTATCATTTATTATAATTCCTCGTTTTTTATTTGAGTATACTAGAAAAACATTCACTTATATTCTTAGGCCAATTCTCGCATTTAAATAAAAAGCATAAAAGGTCGTACAGTTGTCTCCGCCTCAATTAAATTCGCGCACACATTTTTAACGTTGCCGTTTTTTTATAAACGTATTGTATGTGCACTGTACACACTCAAATAATACCCTTGAGTGATACGTGTCTGATAAATGAGGGCGATAAGCTGACATCCTGTATTCAATCTCGGAAACCACCAAATGTAATCACTAGATTTTCCTTTCGCGAAGACCTTATTATGTTCGCGAAATCGCGATAATTGCGCATTCGACGGTTTATTAATATTTCACATGTCAGACTAGCCGTCATAGAATAAGGACCATTAATCTCAATGGTGGCTATTAATTATTACTTTCGAATAATCACCAGCGTCGATTGCTATTGGGAAATCATTAATTGTTTAGCCCTGAAATTTTATGCGCCTATACAGGGTGTGAGGCATATTTCCGTAAAAAGTTTTCTGTAATTATGCTAGTCACTTTTTTATTGGATATTCTGTGAATTAAACCTCTTTATTTCGTCTGGCATGCGAATAAAACAGGTGATCACAACGCATACCTTGTATGAACGTAAAATATTAATATTTTACTTTTATATATTCGTGATTTCCCATCAATATTCGGTTTGATTCAGCTTTGAATCATCCTTTTCTGTATACATCAGGCGTGTCTCAGGTAAAAGGTCGAATATATGAGCGTGTAAATAATTTGAATATATGACAAATCGTTGGTAGTAATAAACCGCATACTCGGATATTCGTCATATCTTAACACCACAAGACCGAATAAAAAACATTATACAGGGTTTCAGGTTAGTTTCTGGAATAATTTCATATACTAAGAAATATTTACATACTTCATATACTAAGCAATACAAAAAGAAAATTAAAATGCTTCACAATGTAAAAATAATTTCATGAGTACTTCGGTACAATCTCCAGGGCCAGTTTGAATCTTACGTTGATTTAATCAGTGTTTGGATTATGTTATACACTGTTAACATCGACTACATTAATCTCAGATCAAAACAACGACAGTTCAGTGACTTCAGTGAGGTCAAAAATACAAGCCCCGAACCAATTCTAAAATTTTTT
The DNA here is from genome assembly GCA_037954035.1 of Rosalia funebris. NCBI lineage: Eukaryota > Metazoa > Arthropoda > Insecta > Coleoptera > Cerambycidae > Rosalia > Rosalia funebris. The sequence continues at coordinate 18,292,543 of JAZFAV010000039.1, read as the reverse complement.
TTGGGTTGTCCAAAAAGTTTGTTCGGTTTTTTCATAGGTATTTATTATTAACATTATAGATATATACAAATTAGTTTAATCAATAATTTTTAATAATGTCATTTTCATAAAAACGTTTTTAAATGATTTCTGACTTCCTCGTCATTGGCAAATGTTAAGTTTCGTAAACTGTTATCCATGGAGCGGAATAGGTGAACATCCGAGGGCGCGAGGTCTGGAGAATACGGTGGATGGGGTAAAACATCCCGCTCTAACTCCAACAATTTCCTTAGGGTTTGCAGAGAAGTGTGAGGTCGAGTGGTGTCGTCGTGATGGAAGACGACCTTCTTACGATTTACAAGTCCTGGGCGTTTTTCCTGCATGGTTCAGCTCAATTTTTGTAGTTGTTCGGAGTAAACGTCCGAATTTATTATTTCGTTCCTCGTGAGTAGCTCAAAACAAATGATTCGTTTGAAATCCCACCAGACGGACAACAAAACTTTCCTCAAACTCAAAACTTCCCCACGATCTTTTTCGACTGACATTGTCGTAAATGATCCACTTTTTATCTTCAGTAACCATATTTCTCAAAAAGATATCGCTACGTTGACGAATCCTTAACATATCGCAAATGTTGATCGATTATATATATATCCATTAAATTGGATTCGCCGAGTTCGTGAAGAACCCAAACATCGAGTCTACTGACAAACCCAAGTTGTTTAAGGTCGTAAAGATTTTGACGTCCCAATTTTTTCTGCAAGCTCACGTATGGTTTGGCCTAAACTAATTCTCGTAAATGCTCGGGAACGACTTCTTTAGGTCGGCTCGACTTTGGGGCGTCCACAAAGGAAAAATCGCCAGATCGAAATCACTTGAACCACTTTTGACACGTTCGATCTTGAATAACATTTTTGCAATACACAGAACACAATTTGCGGCAAGTTTCAGCAGCTCTCTTGCCTTTTTTTTAAATACGACAAGTTCACGAGTATAACGGCGGTAAACAATAGTTAAATATCAGGGTTAAATAGGGAGGAAGGCTTCAAGGCTGCAGCTATGCGCATGACATCATAGGCCGTGACGTAAGTGGTTAACTCGAAAAACCGAACGAACTTTTTGGACAACCCAATACATATGCCAGCGATCTGATTTAGTTAGCCGTTGTAACTATATACTATCAAAATATGACGCTAGTTTCCACTAGCCTAAAATTCCACTTTCCACATGCTAAAAAAAAACTGTCGTGATTAGTGAAAGAAAGAGATTAGCGTAAAGCAATAGTCAATGGAATATCAACGTCAACTGTGCTAGCTGTATTCGCCCTGAATATAGTTTTTATTTTTTACAGGATTGCCTTAAAATTAAAGATTTAGGTCTGTGATTTAGGTCTAAAATTAATATCAATGTTATCAATATCTGACGTTCCAAAAAAAGTGTAATTATTCCAAGTTGACAAATTCAGTAAATAAACAGTAATTCTGAAGTTCTGTATTTTTCTGAAAATAAAATATAGGCAAAAGGATATTAATTGTATTCTTAATTGGGAAACACCCTGTATAAGTTTCTACAATTTGTTCTTTAACATAAAAGAAGATAAGGCAAATATCAACGTCATATAAAAAATAACATTGACATTTTTGACGTCTTGTCCATTAAGCATAACTTTAAGTTTTTGATATCCCGGTATACTAATAATCTGCAAATACTGATTTTAAAAAATTGACATTAGATACATCCTATGTCGTATTATCATAATTAGTCGGATAAATATATCCACGCCTTCTAACGCACAAGTACACACCGTCTACACTTCTTGGCGCCATCATCAGGCCTAACCCTTTCTCCCCTCGTGTGTTTACGTACCGTCGCGAAGGGCAATTGACCCCGGCCCGCCGCGCCCGAACAAAGCCGTTTAGGAAGCGCTGGAGGAAAACTCGAACGCGTTGTGTGTGTGTGTGTGTATTGTGTGTGTACCTTCTCACAATCTCACGTACGGGATCTATTTGGATAGCGGTAAAAATGTGGACTTTAATAAGGTGTTAATATCTTCCTTTCTAGGAAAGCAGGGGAATCAAAGAAACGCCTGTGTGTCGTCGCCTTTTGAGGTCGTCAAACTGTGTTAGACAAATCAGTAACGGACGGTAGAATGTGGCTTTTGTTTGAATAGGGAAATTGGATCATAAGGAATGTGCGTAGACCATTTACGGTTTGTTCCTACATAATATGTCGTGTGTCTCCGTGCCAGTCATAACTTGCAGTTGATTTACTATTATGCTCCCATTGTATGCAATACATTTGTTATATTTATCACTCTTATCAGCGTTCCCACGAAAATGTTTCAATTCACAATGTAATTATATAGTATGTCAATAAAAACAAATCATTATTACACTCTCGGTAGGCCCCAATCTTTGTATTCACGACACACAACTCTTAGAGCCTCTATTAACTTATTCTAAAAATAAAACCGTCCTAATATTTTAATTACAGATGTTAGGAATTTTTTAATGAAAAAGCACAAGGTTTTTGGAGAACACAATTAAAAAAATTCATCACACCTTCAATAGGCTGTACACAATCTTTATATTCAGAACAGACAACTCTTAGAGCCTCTGTTAAGTTATTCTAAAAGCAAAACCGCCCTAATATTTTGTTTACAGATGTTACGAATTTTTTTATGAAAAAGCACAAGATTTTTGAAGAACACAAATAAAAAAATTCATCACACCTTTAATAGGCTTTCCATAATCTTTATATTTAGGACAGACAACTCTCAGAGCTTATATTAAGTTATTCTATAAGCAAAACCGTCCAATACTTTGTTTACAGAAGTTACGAATTTTTTAATGAAAAAGCACAAGACTTTTGGGGAACACAAATAAAAAAATTCGTCACACCTTTAATAGGCTCTCCACAATTTTTATATTTAGGACAGACAACTCTCAGAACCTCTATTAAGTTATTCTAAAAGCAAAACCGCCCTAATATTTTGTTTACAGATGTTACGAATTTATTTATGAAAAAGCACAAGACTTTTGGGGAACACAAATAAAAAAATTCATCACACCTTCTCAATAGGCTCTACACAATCTTTATATTCAGAACAGGCAACTCTTAGAGCCTCTGTTAAGTTATTCTAAAAACAAAACCGCCCTAATATTTTGTTTACAGATGTTACGAATTTTTTTATGAAAAAGCACAAGATTTTTGGGGAACACAAATAAAAAAATTCATCACACCTTTAATAGACTCTCCATAATCTTTATATTTAGGACAGACAACTCTCAGAGCCTATATTAAGTTATTCTAAAAGCAAAATATTGGATGTTTACAGAAGTTACGAATTTTTTAATGAAAAAGTACAAGACTTTTGGGGAACACAAATAAAAAAAATCGTCACACCTTTAATAGGCTCTCCACAATTTTTATATTTAGAACAGAAAATTCTCAGAGCCTCTATTAAGTTATTCTAAAAGCAAAACTGTCCAATATTTTGTTTACAGATGTTACGAATTTTTTAATGAAAAACACAAGATTTTTGGAAAAAAAATCATCACACCTTTAATAGGCTCACCACAATCTTTATATTCAGGACAAACAACTCTCAGAGCCTCTATTAAGTTATTCTAAAAGCAAAACCGTCCCAATATTTTGTTTACAGATGTTACGAATTTTTTTATGAAAAAGCACAAGATTTTTGGGGAACACAAATAAAAAAATTCATCACACCTTTAATAGACTCTCCATAATCTTTATATTTAGGACAGACAACTCTCAGAGCCTATATTAAGTTATTCTAAAAGCAAAATATTGGATGTTTACAGAAGTTACGAATTTTTTAATGAAAAAGTACAAGACTTTTGGGGAACACAAATAAAAAAAATCGTCACACCTTTAATAGGCTCTCCACAATTTTTATATTTAGAACAGAAAATTCTCAGAGCCTCTATTAAGTTATTCTAAAAGCAAAACTGTCCAATATTTTGTTTACAGATGTTACGAATTTTTTAATGAAAAACACAAGATTTTTGGAAAAAAAATCATCACACCTTTAATAGGCTCACCACAATCTTTATATTCAGGACAAACAACTCTCAGAGCCTCTATTAAGTTATTCTAAAAGCAAAACCGTCCCAATATTTTGTTTACAGATGTTACGAATTTTTTTATGAAAAAGCACAAGACTTTTGGGGAACACAAATAAAAAAATTCATCACACCTTCAATAGGCTCTACACAATCTTTATATTCAGAACAGACAACTCTTAGAGCCTCTGTTAAGTTATTCTAAAAGCAAAACCGCCCTAATATTTTGTTTACAGATGTTACAAATTTTTTAATGAAAAAGCACAAGACTTTTGGGGAACACAAATAAAAAAATTCGTCACTCTCCACAATCTTTATATTCAGGACAGACAACTCTCAGAGCCTCTATTAAGTTATTCTAAAAGCAAAACCGTCCCAATATTTTGTTTACAGATGTTACGAATTTTTTTATGAAAAAGCACAAGACTTTTGGGGAACACAAATAAAAAAATTCATCACACCTTCAATAGGCTCTACACAATCTTTATATTCAGAACAGACAACTCTTAGAGCCTCTGTTAAGTTATTCTAAAAGCAAAACCGCCCTAATATTTTGTTTACAGATGTTACAAATTTTTTAATGAAAAAGCACAAGACTTTTGGGGAACACAAATAAAAAAATTCGTCACTCTCCACAATCTTTATATTCAGGACAGACAACTCTCAGAGCCTCTATTAAGTTATTCTAAAAGCAAAACCGTCCCAATATTTTGTTTACAGATGTTACGAATTTTTTAATGAAAAAGCACAAGATTTTTGGAGAACACAATTAAAAAAATTCATCACACCTTTAATAGGCTCTCCAGTCTCCACAATCTTTATATTTAGGACAGACAACTCTCAGAGCCTCTATTAAGTTATTCTAAAAGCAAAACCGCCCTAATTTTGTTTACAGATGTTACGATTTTTTAATGAAAAAGCACAAGCTTTTTAAGGAGCACAAGCTTTTTAAGGAGCACAATTAAAAATTCGAGAGTAGACTCTCGAAATATTTATATCCTTAGAGCCTTAGAGCCTCTATTAAGTTATTCTGGAAACAAAAGTGTCCTAATATTTTTTTACAGGCGCCATGATTCTTTTAATGAACAAGCACAAGATTGTTAGGGAAGACAATTAAAAATAATAGGCTTTTACTAGGCTCTCCACAATCTCTATTTTCACGACAGACAACCCTTAGATCATCTATTAAGTTGTTCTAAAAATAAAACTGGCCTAATTATTTTTTTATACACGCTACAATTTTTTATGAAAAAATCACAAGATTTTTGGGAATTAAAAAACTTCACCAAACCTATAGCAGGCTCTATGAAATATTTATATTCACGACAACAACCCTTATCGCCTCTATTAAGTTATCCTGAAACCGCCCTGATATTTTCTGTATAGATGCTACGAATTTTTTTTATGAAAAAAGCATAAGATTTTTAAAGACAACAATTACAAAAAATCACCACACTCCTAATAGACTCTCTGTAATCTTTATATTGACGGCAGACAACCCTTAGAGCCTGTATTAAGTTATTTTAGACAAAAAAACCGTCCCAACATTTTCTTTAGAAGCGCTACGAATTTTGTTATGAAAAAGCACAAGATTGTTGCTGACAATTAAAAAAAAAGTCATCACACCCTTAGTAGGCTCCGCGCAATATTTATATTCACGACAGACAGCCCTTAGAGCCTCTACTAAGTCCTAATTACTTCTTTATACAAGCTAAGAATTTTTTTATGAAAAAAGCTTAAAATTTTTAGGGAAGACAACTAAAAAACTTCACCACCCCCTTAGTAACCTCTCCGAAATCTTTATATTCACGACAGCCAACCCTATTATGTTATTCTAAACACGAATTGTCCTAATATTTTGTTTACGCACGATACGAATTTTTTAATGAAAAAAAAAAACAAATTCAAAATAATAATATTACGGTTATGTAATGTATTTTCCCCAATTCTCTGAACACTGTATTTCGCAATCATCTTCTCTTATCAAGAGATAAACCTTCAACATCTTCAACACCCTGTATAATAAGGTTCGCCTTTAAATTATACTTCTGCATTTCACACATCCACAGTTCACTTTATTACATCAAAACTTTGACATTTAAAAAAATTTGCCATAATATGTCGCAACGAATACCGTGCATTTTTGCATATTCTATAAGGTATTATTTTATTGTAGTGGGAATTTTTTGAACCCATGATTCCCATGTACTGTAATTATCTTCGGTTACGTCAACGTTTCTTATTGTTAGTCATACTTAGGCTAGATTCATTTCTACCTGTTTTTTTAGGCTCGCTAGGAATGCGCGGATATGAATAAGATTAATTAAAAACTTTGTTGAAATGATTCGTCGTACCTGCTGATAAGGACCTACACAATTGAATCGAATCGGCGTGTGTCTATTATCGTCCGTGTTATCGTAGTTCTTAAATGTAATCAAATCATCATCAGTCGACCTAAGTTTAGGTGCAAACGTGTCCAAGTGATAAATAAATAGTCGTTATCAGTTGGGTCATGATGAGTTATTTTAATTTTGATTCTAACTAGGACCCTCTGGTAGCCTACTAACGGTTCCCCTTAAAAGTTCACAATTTTTGCCAATATTCCACATCGTATAAAAAATGATAATAAAATTAAATGTTTTCCGTTTCACATGCCGAAATTTTTATGCCGAATTGGGTATAAAAATTTTGACGTCGTGAATATAGATTGAGGGGGTGTGGCGATATTTTTAAATTGTCTTCTTTAAAAATATTGTGCTTCTTTCATTTAAAAACAGCGTCCATAAAAAAATATTAGGCCGGTTTTGTTCTTGGATAATTTAATATAACGCTCTAAGGGTCTTCTGTTAAGTTAAAGACACACTCCCAAAGAGTCTATTAGGAGTGTGGTGAAGAATTTTGTACATTTTCATTATAAAATTCGTAGCGTCTGTAAAAAAATATTAGGACGATTTTGTTTTTACAATAACTTAATAGAGGCTCTAAGGATTGGCTGTCGTGAATACAGCGATTTCAGAGAGGCTGCTAAGGGTGTGAAGACTTTTTTTAATTGTCTTCACTAAAAATCTTGTACTTTTTTCATTAAGAAATTCATAGCGTCTGTAAAAAAATATTAGGTCGGTTTTGTTGTTAGAATAACTTAATAGAGGGTCTAAGGGGTGGCTGTGGTGAATATAAAGATTTCGGAAAGCCTACTAAGGGTATCGTAAGGCTTTTTTATTGTCTTCCCTAAAATATTGTGCTTATTTCATTAAAAAAATTCGTAGCGTTATTGGGATGGTTTTGTTTCTAAAATAACATAATAGAGGCTCTAAGGGTTATCTGTCGAGAATATAAAGATTGCAGAGAGCCTACTGAGGGCGTGATCATCATCATGAGGTCATCAGTCCTAAGACTGGTTGGACGCTAACCTCCAGCTTCTCCTATCTTGTGCTAACCTACGCATTTCGCTAACTATGCTACAACCTACATCCCTTACTATTTGCGAGCAGTAGTCTAATCTAGGCCTACCTCCGCCTTTCTTCACTCCTATTTCTGCCTCCAAAATATCGCAGACTATTCCCCCATGTCTCAGCAAGTGGCCTACTATTCTATCTCTTCTCTCTTTGTGTTTCTCCACATACTTCTTTTCTCGTCGACTTTCTCTAATACTTCTTCGTTTCTAACCCTATCAGTCCACGGTATTTTCATTATTCTTCGGTAACACCACATCTCAAATGTTTCTAATTTCTTCCTACTTGCTTCCCCTACCATCCAGGTTTCACAACCGTATAGTGCCGTGCTCCATACATACGTTTTCAAAAATCTCTTCCTTGTTTCTAAGTTTATTACCCCCGAGCATAAAAGTGCTTTCTTTTTGTTAAAAGCTACTCGACCCTGCGCTATTCTGTTTTATATCTTTATCGCTTCTTCCATCCCAATTTATTTTACTTCCTAAATAAGTAAAGACTTTAACTTCCTCCAATCTTTCATTATTAATTTGTACTTTCGTCTTTACTCTGCACACTAATACTTTAGTTTTGTTTTTATTCACCTTCATTACGTATTCCTCTGTCAACACTGCCTCCATTTCGTTCAACGCTGATTCTAATTCCTCCTTACTAGATGCTAATACTGTACTTTAATCCCGAAATCCAATCTACCTTTTACCACATTAATCGCCTCTTCGATGTACAGATTAAAAATTAGTGGTGATAGCGTACATCCTTGTCTTACTCCTTTCCTAATACCTACTTCCCTTCTTTCCCCTTCTACTTCTATAACAGCAGTTTGCTCTTTGTATAGATTGTGTACTACTCTCCTATTTCTATACTTCATTCCCGCGCTCTTTAGTATCTCGAACATTTTTTCCCATCTTACATTATCAAAAACTTTTTCTAAATCTACAAATCCTATATAAGCGTTCTTTGTTTTTTCTATTGTTTTCTCTATCATTACTCTTAGCGCCAGAATAGCTTCGCGAGTTCCCCTATTTCGCCTAAACCCGAATTGGTCTTCTCCTAGTATTTTCTCCGCTCTATTTTCCATCCTCTTCTGCGCTAGTCTGGTTAAGATTTTTGACGCGTGGGAAGTTAGGCTAATCGTTCTAAAGTTCTCGCATTTGTCGGCTCCTCTCTTTTTCGGTATAGTAACGATAATGTTCCTCTTATAATCCTCAGGCATCTCGCCCGTTTGGTATATGTATTTTACCAGTTCAAACATCCTATTTACTACTTTCTGTCCCGCACATTTAAAAATTTCCGCCTGTATTTTATCTACACCCGGCGCTTTATTGTTCTTTAGCCCCCTTAGTGCTATTTCAAATTCCTCTCTCAATATAGGTTTTCCTACGTCTTCCCTAGCGGCGTGATAATTTTTTAAAATGGTTTTCACAAAAAATCTGGCGCTTCTTTCATTAAAAAATTCGTAGCGTCTGTAAAAACACATTAGAACGGTTTTGTTTCTAGAATAATTTAAAAGAGGCAGAAAGGATTGTCAGTCGTGAATATAAAGATTGATGATAGCCTGCTAAGGATGTGATGATTTTCTTTAATCGTCTTCATTAACAATGTGGTGCTTTTTTTATTAAAAAATTTATAGCATCTGTAAATAAAGTATTAGGACGATTTTGTTTTTAGAATAACTTGACAGAGACCCTGAGGGTTGTCTGTCGTGAATATAAAGATTGTGGAGAGCCTTCTAAGGATGCGATGATTTTTTTTAATTGTCTTCATTAAAAAATCTGATGTTTTTTCCATTAAAACATTCTAGCGCCTGTAAAAAAATATCGCTACGGTTTTGCTTCTAGAATAATTTCATAGAGGCTCTAAGGGTTGTCTGTCGTAAATATAAAAATTGTGAAGACCCTATTAACAGTGTCGTGATTTTTTTATTTTCTTCACTAAAAGTCTGGTGCTTTTTTCGTTAAAAAATTCGTAGCGTCTATAAAAAAATGTTAATAATAGAGGCTCTATCTGAGGTGTAATTGTCGTCTGTCGTGAATACAAAGATTACGGAGAGCCTAAGGGCGTTAAAAATTTACAACGTTTACCAATATTCCACATCGTATAAAGTGTTTATACGAGGGTGGATCAAATATAAACGAGCCTTTGTTCATCAAACATTTATTTTGAAAAGTTTCACAAAAACACAAATTTCTCTATTTTTCTACATATCCCCCTTGTTTGTCTATACATTTTTCCCAAAATATTGGTAGTTTTTTCATCCCGTTTTCATAAAAAGAAGCAGGGCCGGTGTCTAACCAGATGCGCACAAACGCTTCCACTTGTTCATCAGTCTGAAATCGCTCGCCTCCTAATGACTCTTTGAGAGGCCCAAACATGTGGAAATCACAAGGGGACAAATCTGGGCTATATGGAGGGTATTCCAGCTGAGTGCAGTGCATTTCACCGATTTTGGCCTGCGTTAAAGCTGCGGTATGAGGCCTAGCGTTATCGTGCAAGAATAACACGTCACGAATGGGGTGCGTCCTCCTTTTTCGGCGATAAGCAAGTTTTATCTGATTGAGGAGGTTACAGTAGTAGGCTGTGTTAATGGTTCTTCGCTCATGCAAAAAATCGACCAGCGGTACCTCTCTCCAGTCCTACAAAGCCGTGGCTAAAACTTTGCCTGCAGACAGACGTGTTTTCGGCTTCACTGGGTTTACTTCATCTTTGCGTCGCCACTCCATGCTTGCTCGTTTTGATGTTGGGCTGTAATGGTGTACCCACGTCTCATCGCAGGTTACAATTTTGCGCAAAAAATCTTCACCTTCCTCTCTAAATCGAGTGAGAAGCGTCTGAGAGATGCGAACTCGAGCAGCTTTTTGATCTTCACTCAGCAAATTTGGGACCCAACGAGCTGAAATTTTTCGGAATCCCAAGCCTTTCGTTATGATTGTGTGGACACTCCCATAGCTGATGCCGAGTTCAACAGATATCTGAAGCACCGTGACGTGGCGGTTCCCTTCAATACAGTTTCTAACGCGTGCAATGTTAACCGGCGAAATGCCGGTGCGCGGACGACGAGGATGATTTACATTTTCGACACGGTTACGCCCTCCGTTAAATTCTTTGCACCAAATTTTTACACATGACCACGAAAGCGTTTCATTTCCGAACTGTGCTTGCAATCTGCGCAGAATTTCAGCTGGTTTCACGTTTTCGCGCGTAAGAAACATAATAAGAATTCGTTGCGCAACGCTGCTATGTACCTTCTTGTCTAAGACGACGCGTCGTCTCCGTGCCACCTAATATCCCCACTTCAAGCTTCTAACGTCCGTATTCACCTTGAACAACTATCCGGTGCGAGATTGCAAAAGGCTCATTTATATTTGATCCACCCTCGTACATAATAAATGTTTTCTCGATAATTTTCCCATGCCCTATAATACTTTAACAGCATTAGTCACTGACAGTTTATTAGTCATCACAAACCAGTCCGTCAAAGGCCTTTAAATTGGGCCCATTTTGTGTATTAGATACTCGATTGCTATTTAATTTCTCGACCACTAAAGATTTAACTTCAAATTTAATGGCCTATTTTATTGCGGGCCTAAAATTGCTTCTGAACTGAACAGGCGATATACCTGGCAATCTTTTATGATATAATAGCATGGTATAAATTCGATGGGGATTTGGGTTCTCTCTCTGGGGGTTTACCATAAGAAAACGCTACCCAATAACAAAAGACCGGATCTTGTCAAAGGATACTAATAAATATTTAACAAGAGTTAATATGCAAATAAATGTTTTCCTCATACCATCCTTCGGAAAATGTGCATATTCTGAGTAGGTATATATGTGAGAATGCAAAAAAATAATATATTATACGTAACTATAGAGCATATTTAAACTGAATGTCAAATGGTGTAATAAAATACAGGGTGTGTCATATAAAAAATGTAAGTTCTAATATATGTATATCTTAAACGTTTACGCGTGTATTAATTTGTTTTTAACATAATTGAATTCTACTTAAACAGTACCTTAACACTACGTATAATAATTTAAACTACGCCTTTTTTAGAAACACTCTGTACCTCTGAAATGGAAAGGACTAGAAGGCTAGGGTCTGCTCCATTGCTTCTTTCTTAAAAATTGGCTCCAGTTCTAAATATAAACGTATTTTGTGATTTCTATATCGAAAGTAATCAAATATTTACATTTTGTTCTAGTGCCTAGGACAACTTTTTATTTTATTTTTTACGACTCTTAATTTTTTATTTGTCAAAAGTTAATCAAGAATATGAATAATAAAATAGATATAGTAATAGCAGAGAATTCAAGTACGATCCCAATTTTTTTCGATGGCAATATATTAACGATTTTTCCCGTAATTTCAGTTTGAATAGATTTTTTTTAAATTATATTTATTATTATTATATTTATATTTTGCACCATATGATTTACTATATATTATCACGATGCATCTCCCATTAAAAATAAACTTCCAACTTCGCGAACACCTGTATACTCAAATTGCTGATTTATTGAAAAACGACATCTAAAACACCGAGCAACCTCCAGACACCCTGCACATCCAGCCTGTCGTCGGCAGCCCCGACGTAATGGACCGGCAAGTTCAGAAAATGGCAATAAAAGCGGCCGAAAAAGCGTGAACCCGTAAACTCGTCGAAGATAATTAACAATGGCATACAGTACCCACCAACCGGTTGCCGATATGTCGATAAATCCAATGGTTATGGGTGCTACGACAAGGGAATCGTGGGTCACGATTCAAATTCAGGCTATAGATGGGGAATAAAATACGCGAAGGAAAGTGCACTAGACACGTATAGAATGTGGAGGGTGAGGGTAGAGCCTCGAACGAAACGTCGACTGTGAATAGCGGTCATTTTTATCGCTCTTTTGTTTCACGACTAGGCATATTGAACCTTAAATACACTTCATCTAATATTATTTTACACAGAACTAGCAATAATTCAAAACGGGTCTAGTTGGTTATGAAAACAAAAAGGAGCAGATCATACTAGCAATAGATGATGTAATAGCCATCGACTGTCACAAGCTGAATAAAGTTGGCTTAAAACGAAAGATTTTTTAAAATCTAGATGGACATTTTTTATTGTTCCTATACAAAAAAGTTTTTTTACTACTTTAAGTGTTTTTTAAGTCAGTGTTTCAATCAAAATACTTTCTGAATTCATTTCTAAGCAAAACTACCTAAAACTATGATAAAATTGAGTCCAAAGTTCATGATTTCGATCAAAACGGTACAATTACAGTAAAGTTTCAACATATTTGAATAAGCGGACACGTTTTCGTTCAAAATGGAATAATTTTTATACAGATTTGTAAGATATCAATCAAAACGAAATATGTGACATCCATTTTTCTTTGCACTTTCAATACTGTTTTCAATGAGGTTACACCAGCTTTTGTTTTTATTAGTAGAAAATAAAATAAAGTGTGTGGTCAAAGAATGTAATATGTGGTAATCGGCTGTTCGAGTTCTCCGTTGTCGATTGTTTATTCGAAGTTATTAAGTTATTTTGGACACAATTGGGAAGAGTGTCAAGAATGAAGTTGGTATAAAGAAATTTTTGGGAGTCCACATGAAAACAATGAGGATAAGAGGGAAGATGATGAAGAAAGATGTCAGGAAGATGGACACGACGGAGGTTGTGATTGTGAGAAAAGAGACATTGAGCTTCTTAGTATATAATGAAAGCACTGGTGATTTCTTATTTTGAGATACAAGTGACTCATTGTTTTTTTTTTCAGAAGCGACTGTTTTTATGTTCTATGATTAATAAATTTATGTAAACTGCAATCAAAATGGCTTAATTGCATCCTAGTGGCAATGAAAACGTAATAATTGCACCGGTCGCAAACAAAACGACACAATTGCATTTTTCAAATTTAAGTATGTTCCGTTTTATTAGTGATAGGGATCTAGATTTAACGTATGTCAAATAAAGTCACAAACTCCATATGGGTAAATACAAAATCACGCCAAAAGCACGCCGTATATATCATTCAGTCTTTTGATCCACTTGTAAAATTTAATTTCGTGTAATTATATATACCGTTTTTTTCGCCAGCTCCTCATCTATTTTAAAATAAATCAGTCACGGAAAGATTTGTCTAAAAGTTTAATAACAAAAAGAATGTAATTTAAACATAATCTTTACCTCATTAACTATTATATAAAATAAACAATAATCTCAGATTTAATAACATGTGTTTATAAGAAAGACAATCTTATTTTTTCACAAGGAGTCAGATGCCGAAGTAACGACGTGTACTTAGGAAACACCCTGTAGATACGAAATTTTTAAAAGCTGAATGAAAACCAAATTTCGGAAGAATCAACTTCACAGGTTTTGTTTTAAAATAAAATTTATATGAATAATACATATCTAAGTACAAAAATATAACAGTAAAAACATGTAAAGAAAGAGTTCAAGTATAACAAATTAGATTTTGACTTTTTACATAAAAAAATAAATAGTTGCTAGGTATGCGTAATGCGAACGAAGGAACTACGTAAGCCATTATTCGAAGAAATTACGCAAAGTTCACAATGTTTATAACCAAAATAAACGGATAAAGTTATATATCGCAAACAAACCACGAATTCATCAATGAGTAGAAAGAATCTATTACAAGAAGCTATATTTTCAGGAAGAATGAAACATGAATCGCATGAACTGCATATATACAGAGTGGACATTTCCCTAATAAATGATTGCCTTTTCAAGGTACAATTAATTGAACAAATTATCGAGAATAATTAAAATTAAAAAGTATTTAGGTACGTACACACAACACGGGTATGCATATGTATTTCATAATCACAAATCGAATTACGTTCAATGTTTTAAACCTGGTGTTTAAAACAAATGAAAGTCATATGGAACACATGGAAATTACGTTGTATAGGTATTTCGAAAACGGAGCCAAAGAAAAAAAATCGTTAAGTATAGGGAAAAAATTATCCTCAAATTTATGTGCGCAATTTCGTGAACACCGTGAACACTTTGAGGATACGCAAACCGCGATTCGTGAGACATATAAAAGGCGTAGGCCCGAAAAATAAACAAAAGGCGTAATTAAACATAAACAATTATTGACCAAAAGCGTTGGAAATTGTAGCGATGTAATAGTTGCGGGTTGGTGAGCCATATCGACTGGCAACAATGCGATAAGATATTTAGCACAGTAATTTCGTCGTCAATCGTATTTAATCCTGTCTGAAAATGTTTAAAAACAAAAGGTCAGTAGATGTAATTTTTCTCGTAAAATTATTATAAATTCGATTGTAAAGCGGTCATAAACTTCGTTATCCAGTTTTGTCTTTGTATAGTTTAATTTAACTAAAAAAAAAATTATGTACCTATACACTGATAAAATTAGCCAAATAAACATCATAGTTATGTTCAAATTTGATGTGAACGTAGCAAATATCGTATAAAGGTAATATTCCCATACTATAAATATTTTACCTGCATCCCCAGGTTACCACAATGCTGCCTACCAATTTACTACAACATCAACAAATCATTTATTATATTCAATCCAACACTAATAAACTAATGACACAAATAGTAAACTGCTCAAGTTAATTACATGTAGATACTCTATTTAAGGTATCAATTTGTGTCTCTATTAAATCCGGGTGTACACAAGTCCACTTACGTGCTTTATACAATGGTCTATTTTTTTGCAGACCCATTGTCTCGTAATTCCGCGAATCAATCCGACTTGCTTTTTGGTTTTTAAAATACCGTTCGCAATTTAGAAACAACTGTTTCGGAATTTGTAAGCCATCAAGTTTCTATAAATTTATAATCGACAGTAAATTTGTCGGTATACAATATACCTACATAATACAAAACTACGTACAATGTTTATCGAAATTACGAAAAATGTGCTTAAATTAATCGATTTCTAGGAGTAATTGTATATTATCTAAAATGGTATTGTCATTAAAAGAAAATAAATTAATTAAATACGCCAATAGATATTAAAAATCGACCTGAACTCGGTAATTTTACAATACTTTATCATTAACCTTTTTGCATAATTGAAAATTCCCGAGAATTAAGTAAGAATTTTCGAAAAAAGGCCTTTTCACTTTTGCGGCGATCATTCGTCGGTCAGTTGCTAAGGTTGTTAATACAGTAAGACTTGGAAATATCGATTGTCGTTTGTAATTGTTATTGTGGAATAAATACACAGCCTACTTTCTCTCGGACGGCCAGTTCGCGATCTTCGGATCAATGTAAAAACAACCTTATTTAAAATCGAGTTTTAAATAAGGTGAGAAGAATTCGAGCCGATCATAACGCTTTTTGAGAAACTTGTAATTATTCAGCGAATTCGGACTTTTTCTATTATTAAAAGGTGTCGCAAAAAGAACCGCAAAACAATACCAAGAAAAGCTATACGAACAATGACTAAAATACCAATCTAGTCATTATGTATTTATAATTAATAGATTAGAGAACGTTAGTTCATAAAACCAATTTTATATGTACAGGCTTATCTCATGATAAAATTATTACAGGTACTATAACAGATAAAGTCCACGTCTTATCTCTATTAATCGTGATATTGTCGCGATATTTTAGTTCATTTCAAATAGGAAAAAAGATGTAGATGGTAGGTACTTCGACGATTGACATGAAATTACAATAAACGGGAACAGCAAAAATACAATGGAAATGTTAAAATGCTTGCTTATCATAAGTGTGATTTTTCATACCTGCCGAGCGGTGTTTTATCCACATCGTATACTCCCGAAACTGATTCCTTTTGCACAACGGACGTTAGCACGTCCTCCTCGAGCTGTAACAGCCCGTCCCGTGAAGTGGTAAATCCCAACATTTCGTGTAAATAGTTTTATCACTTAACACTAAAGAAGCAAAACCGTGTGACAGTTCGATTTCCAAATAATAGAAGACAGTCGCCTCTACCTGGCAATCTGGACCTGGTAACAGCTGCCTCTTCGTGAAGGTTATGTTCCGTATTCAAATTTTAACGTTCCCAATTTTCGGAAAAATCGCACACCACCGAAATAAACATCAGATAAAAACGTACACTATTTACATATTTATCAATTTGCGCACGCACATTTTAACAGGAGTACACTCGCCGATCAGATATTGAAGAAAACATGAAAAACAGAACACAATCAAGCCGTAGAACGCCGCGCAGCCTGCTATGCTCTAACTCTCATGCAACAAATTGAACTGACAAGAAACAAAATATTAAACGAATCCGTTCACAGACTAGCGAAAGGAATTGTTCGTGTTCCACCTGCCGCGCCACCTGGTGGTCAGATTTTGAATTATACCTCTAAGAATTACAGGAAACTGCACCTTACATTTCTTTTAAATAAATTTCTTTTGAAACCCTAATCGAATATATAATAAATAAATAATTTCATAACATCAGTTTATTTCAGAGATTAGCTAAGATATGTACATCTACAAAAAAATTCTATTCAAAATTTATGCATACTTCATCAACAAAATATTTTATATAATAAAGTATGAAGAATGATATAAAGTTCTTTATTGTACATGTCCACCAAATAACCTATTTAAAAACAACCGGGCAATTTTTTAATAATTCTGACACTACACGATCGCTATAAATGAGATAATGGCAAAATCTACCGCTCGCCTTTTATGGTTTTCTGAGCTCCCAGCGTAACGCCTATCAACAGAGCGAGTATCGTCAAACCTTGAGCCGCAACTCTTGTACGCATCATGTACTGCGACATCTCCTTGTGTCCAGTTCTGAAGGACCATAACCCGTATCCTAGAGCCGCAGTTGTTGCAAGACAACCTAAGATTTTTAAATATAAAACAAGGCTTTCGTATAATGGTATTTACAATTGATATGGTTGTCACAAACCGACCAAACCGTTACCTATTGGTACAAAAGGGTTTTCTGAAAATTTCCTCACGAATTTCTGAGCAAACGTCTCGGTGGGAAGCAATGCATCCATGTCCTTTCGCAACGTAATCCAGTCGTATTTCGCCATGTCCTCGTCGGTAAGTTTGGAAAAATCTATCGGACCCATTTCGCTGTAATTTAGTCTGTCGGCCTTAATTTATTATCTTTCTGGGGTGTTCAATAACATAACCCCAAAATTATTTAGTAATCTGTCAAATACCACCCACAGATTATAAAGGTCATCTTCTACACAACAAGGTCATTATAAATAAAATCACAAACAATTCAATGTTAATACCACCCTACGAGCAAAGAGACCACCACAGAAAGAAGAACAGACATCTTTACATAAAACAGTTTCTAATGGTCAATGAACACATTTTTCATTGCCATTTTATTTACATTGAGGATTGAACAATACTGGAACAAATTTTTGAGATTGTACTATAAAATCATTTACAGAAGGTCATAATTTTTCGGGACAATTACATAAACTGATGATTGTTGTATTTTGTCTTTTACCTTCGCAAAAAGTAATACTTGTCTATGACCTTTGATAAAATGTTAAACTTTTGGTGTTAAGGCTTAGATGGGGCTGTAAAAGTTGTAGATTTGATGAGTTCCAAAGTAATTTCTACTCGTGAGTATTACATTTGCGAACACAAACACACATATTAAAAAAATTTTGACTAGAGATAAAGTAATTATAAGAGTTGACTAGAAAAAATATGTTTGTTTCTACGTATTGCTCTTAGTTACTTACAGTAGTTTGCTTTTATCAATCCTCTAAATTTTATATTAAAGACGATAATAAATAAGAAACTATTTAAAATAGTTTGTATTTTAGAAGAAGCGCTACTTCATAACAGAGTCTCATGTATACACTCCCAATTTTTTTAGGTTTATTTAAAATTTATAATGCAATTTCTACTCATTAAGTTATCCACATATATATTAGGGAATATATATGAGTTACCCGCACTTGTAAGTATTATCAACTTTCAATGTTCCGTATGTTCTCTTGAAATCTTGAATGCACAGTTTTTAGTTTATGGGGCCAAGGTTATCTTGTTACTCCGAACTCACTCCTTTTGTCAAGCAGAAGGTAATTAGAGAACAGTTTTTTTTCATTCTGCTCAGTCTGTGCTTACTGATACAATGGAGCTAAACAAAAGAGGAAAAAATGGTAACCAAAATGTTTTATTCAGTGTTGACAACTGTAGATTAAATTCCCTTTTTAATATCGTAAAAGAACGACAAAATAGAAAAACTTTTTAAGAATCGACGAAAAGAATTTCAAACTAAAAAAGGTGTTTTCTTTTTATATTAACTTTTGATCTATTTATTATATGTATATAGTATCTGTTTTTTTGTATGCTTCTTATTATGACGATTAGTTTTATATAACAGCTGAAGTGTTAAATATATTATTATTATGATTATTTATCCATATACTGTAGGAACTATAAAGGTTTTATTTAACTGTTTTTGTGTTTTTTCTCTTCGTTGTTGTTTATTATATACACAATAAAGTACATTTAAAAATATTATTTTGTTTAATCAAGTTTATTGTGAGAATGTATTCATATGTTATGGGCGCAGCCAAGAAAGTAGATTGTTGATATATCTATGTTGTAGCTAGCTTAAATGTATTATTAACAGATTTTGATTCACCTGTGACGTCATTAATATTGAATAAGAAAATTCTGTTCAATGGAATACCATAGGCAGTCCTATAAATGAATAGTCTTTGGTTTTTGGGTAGGCAACTGATAAAAATTAATTTTCCTACTAATAAAAATACTTTTTAAAAAAATTTACAGATTATTTATTACTTAAGATTTATTAAATAAAAAATACATTTTGTACGTTTTTGGGTATAAAAAAAAGAATGAATGTTCCAGATTTGTTTCACAAACCTAGTAGAATCCATTACAAACTTTCAGTCTACATCAAATATATATTATACTCTATACTTCTATTAAAAACCATAAATAACAAGGGTTAATAAAATTTGTTAGTAGAAAAATAAATGTTTGGAATCTAACAGAATCTATCACAATACAATACCAAATGAACGACAACTAATATTATGAAGAACATGAGAACATTGCTATAGCGGGATCCTCCGTTTCGTAAGTTATCAGAACATCCCTAAACTTATCTAACAGCTGCAATAATTGACTTCTTCTCAGGTTCTCCAAATACATGATTTCCTCGATGTGATGGTTCCCCTGAAAATAGTCCTTCCTGCACAACCGTGCAAAAAGTTTTAGATCATCTGGAGTATTTGTAGCAGGAATCTGAAATTTGAAAATTCGAAAATAAAAAAAAACACCACAACTAAAATTTAAACCTTGAATATTGAACTACGCTCCTCATCAGCAAAGTCTAACAGTAATTCCTCCTGATAATCCTGCTTTTCTTCCTCGGCTGACGTAAAACTGATATTTTCCAAACTAAAAAGGAATAAAAATAATGATAGTACCTAAGATTTAGCAGAAATATTAGCATAAAAGATAATATTCTAATGGGTATGCAGGGTTTACTAAAGAACAAAAAGATATTAAAACAAATGTATACCTTACTAGAGAAAGTAATTTTTTTGGTTAAAAGTATGACTGAAAGATACACTAAAACCTGTACGTTGATATTAAAGCTCACTTTATACTACGAGTTATCAGTTCTGGTGTCTCCGAAACTGTGGAAGTGCCGCTCTCCGATTCCGCTCTAGAATGTTCCATATTGGATGGTGGGTACGAGTTAGACAATACAGTACTGCTTCTTGGCGACGGAGATTTCATATGCTTCTTATTATAATCTCTGAAAATCAGCACGATAATGAACCCAGGACTATCTTACGAACAATCTGAAACTCACATCTTACTGTGCATCATGCCATTATCTGTTGGCATATACTGAATGTAAGTATGTAGTTGTAACAATAAATGATGCTGTAGCATCCAAATAATAGTCTGAACAAGCTGTGACTGCTGCGATGGGTGACATAGCGGGTTGCATTTCTGTCCGAGAGATGTCGGTAGAGAAAATTCACTAATGACTCGAATGAGGTTACAGCCGGGAAACGCCTCACTAAATTTATCAATCAGCGGGGAATTCAAGTGAATGGGGGCGTTCGGTGATATCACGTATTTATTTGTAGAACACACAGGGAATATAACGGTTGCTTTTGCCCAATACACAAGATGGGCAGTAAGCTCAAAGACCTAATAAAGTTATGCTTAAAAATGACTCGTTTCTCTTTTATATAATACATACATGGGACAAGGTTAGATCAGCATCAGCCGCTAGAGTTTGCAAGTTCTTTAACGGGGAGTATTGGGACAACATTCGTACTAACGACGGAGACCCATCTAAAGATGTAAAATCATTCATCTGCTGTACAGGATGTAGCAATAGCAAGCTGTGGTAAGGCCTCAAGGCCTTTAAACACCTAAAATATGCCTGTTTCCTTCATATCTATTAATAAATAACGTAGACACTACTGAAAATCTCTTTAAGATATATACTTATAAAATACCTGTCTATATCTTCTGGTTCTACAATTTTTCCCCTTAAATGCCACTGATGCACTTTTTGTGGCAGGCAGAAACTAAGGGGAATCCATCTGTTTACCCTGAGATTGACGAGACCTGATCCAAACTGTATTAATAACTTAAATAAGAGTTAAAAAACAAAACCTACCTGTACTACACAGATCATCATACATTTTTTTAATGTTATTTGCAATACTACACTTTTCTAGAATGGTCTGAAATGCTGCACCAGGATTATTAGAGTAAAAATCGTCATGTACGCTAGTCATCAACTGAATTTGCTCTGAAACATATCCACACCGCTTCTCTTCATACTTCAGCACAATGCCCATTCTCTTGCTTAAATCGTGATAACATTTTACTAAAATAATTACATTAAAACATCACACACCAGCATTAATAGTTTACAGACCTACTGAATGACTAGCTAATGCCTGAAGTGCGAATACTACGTTAATTAACATAATTCCGGATTCATCTTGCTTTGTCCTAAGCTGTAACAATGTCGGGTGGCTCACAAACCTCACATCGTTTACTTTAAGCTCAAATTTCCTGTTGCATAGCTCAGATTTTACGGCAAAAAGAGAAGATAACACTTCGTCAGTGAAGCCAGTTAGGTTCCCTTTATTGATGTTCGAACATGGTGTTGAAGGGCTTTGCAAAAGATCCTCGACAATTGACAAAGTGTAAGGGTTCTTCCTGCGGGTGCTCGAAGGTTCTATGTTTTCTTGTATTTGAAATGGATATCGAAACAGTAGCCTGTCACCTTTGCTATCTGATTTTACTAGAATTACACTCAAAGGATTGACCTCCATGTTGCTATCTTACATTAACTATTTAGTTCTATTGATTTTGAAGATTTTAATCTAATATCTAAATTTTACATTTTAACAATATTTTTATAAACATAACCTGTTTTCATTGACGTATGAAATCATAGATTTATATAGACGGAGATTGTAAGTGTCCTTCATTTAAAGTGAACAAAATCTGATTATGTTCACAGGTTCATGTGATTTTGACCTTGGACCAATGGTTTAACGTCAATGTTATATGGACAAGTGAAGATAATGATTATCTTCACTTTATGCTCTAAATGGAAGCTTTTTTATCATGACAGCTGATTCTAACTTGATCTTCAAATAGTATTATACCTCTTGTGAAGTTAAACAGATAATTTGGATTTGATCACTGATTACAACTGAACAGACTCAAAACCAAGCAATTTAGTTTATTGATCAATATAAAGATTTAAATTAATTACGAGTTTGTGTATGAAGAAGTTACAGTGAACAGCTAATGAGTTCTCGATTTAAAAATATAGATCAAACCTATTGCACTACTATTTAAATAATTCACTTAAGTTTGCAGTTAATGTTAACAATGCATGTTAAATATTGCGAAAGCGAAATTACTTACTGAAAAACTTCAGTTGAAAAAAATCATAAAATAATTGCGGCATTGTCACAAATCGATAAAAATATTGACCAAGAAGACTACTAGACAGTTTAGTCTTCCTGACTGTGGGAATTGTGAGTAAATAATGTACTCTTTTAGTGCCATCTAACCAGAAATAATCGAAATATGCAAACTTGTCATTATTACAGAAAACTTCACAGTATTAAGATAATCACGATTGTTTTGTACAGAAAATTTGTTACATTTTTTGCGCATTAGAGATTATTTATTTACATTTTTTAAATTTTGAAATTTTTCATTGTAGTATTGAATTATACAAGCAATTGAGAAATACAGTGTTATTAATTTGGTACTTGGTTTATTTATATTTTACAGATCCAGAAAATTTTAACAATTACATAATAGTTATTGCAAACGATCTAATAGATAATTAGTGTTAACATTAGTAACATGTTAACAAATATGACTTACAAATTTTTTTTCACAAGTTCAATTAGCACCTTTGTATATGAAAGTTCTGTGCATGAAGGCAAAGTGTAAAAAAATCATATACAAAAGATTTAAGACCGAAATCACTGTACAGACTAATAAACGGGCTGCCGGAACTTGTATGGTACCCAAAAACACTAAAGCTAGCCTCAGAGTGCTCAAACCTCCGAAGAAGGCAAGGCATAAAAAAAAGAAAAAGTTACTGTCCTCTTGAAAGAAGACAAATGAGACGACGAGAGTTAATAGATGCCCATAAAGGGCGTAACCCACCAACGACACCGTTTCATACATCGTAATATTAGAACGGCCCAAGTTGGACATAAAAAAGCAGAAAAGAGGCATCAGTACAGCTTGTACAAAGATAAATTCTACAGGAGTCAAATTTAGTTTAACCTGTCGAAAGGTATTACCATAAGTAACAAAGCCCATTAACAAAATTACAGCTAATAACGGTCCCAGTAAATCTACGTAGACTTTTTGATACTTTTTATTAAAAGGCGGCATGAAAGACCCGAATATCCTAAAAGCAAGATCGTTGGGGGAAACAATAAACAATTGCTTAAAATTTCCTGAACAGGTTGGCAGCTTTTTGCTATGGTTGGGGGAACCGATGAAGACAACAGAGTTGGTCATTTTCTAATTCACTCACTAACACAATTGAGAAACTTATTACTTTATTTTTCTTTTAATATTTTCGTGGGTTTCCTTAATTTTGTTTTGGAAATCGGTTGCTATATCTCTCATTAACGCACGAAACTGTTCTGGAGACAATTTTTCATGTAACCTTTTCTCTTCGATATAGTTTTTACTAGTGTACATCACTCTTACTACGAGCTGTGCAGCTCTGCGCATAGGATATGATTCACTGAGACGTTGTACTAGGTGTTCATTATTAGCTAGGATACGAATCAAGAAACGGAGCACCATTCTGTTCACATGTGCAACTAAGGCTTCTGGATATCAAATGGGTACATGTACCGGTACTTTTGCAAAAGTTCTTGCTTCAAACGTAATTGTGTCTTAAGAGCGTCTAAATGATTTAACTGCTGTTCTTTGCTGTATTCTATACCAGGTAGCATACGTATCTATAAGTAAACAAAACTAATGAAGGACGATTTCAATTCAATGAATATATCTACTAAACATACCTCTGCCCTAGCTTGGTCTAGTCTTTTTTGTAATTCCAAAACTTTTTGGGAACAATCTTGAGAATCACGGGTTTTTGTAGTATTATCGTGATGATTATCTTTTTCAATACTAAAATTTAGATATTTATATAACTGCACTTTATTGCTGGCATTCTGTCAAATTATTTTTAGTAGACAAACTAACCTAACCAAACCCACCTTCTAATTATTTCGTAAACTATTGGAAGAATTTCTATATTCAAATCTTCTACGTTTAATCGCTTATTGCCAGGATCAGAAGATTGCTCTTCGGGTCCATGATCCATAACGAGTTTATCTGTATCTACAGTACATTTCTAAAAAATAAAAACTAACACAACTTTTTATCTGCACCGCAGAATATCTGTATCACAGATCATAAACAGTTAATCAATATAAGCTACACAATCCAGGAAACACCTAATAAAACATACAAGAACCACAGATCAAATACATACGTATACAACAGAACATCTGTTGATGGCATGAAATATATTATTGTAGTAAATCACATAGACATTTGTTATATAATTTTTCTTATGTTCACGATACTTCAGTATCTAAAGGCGCAAAAGATAAGAAACTTAAAAAAAAATTCTTATGCTTTTTAAATATTGATTTATTTTTTTATGGTAGTAGAAATGGTTTTTTTATATTAGTATATTATTATAGTAATTCGTTATTATTACATATACATTTTTATAACAAAAATAGATCATCATCATATCATTATTTTAATATATTCATAAAAAAAGAAATAAAATTATAGATTAGGAAACATAGTTGATGCCCAAAAGTAGTTCTAATGTACTATAAATAACATGTACCATAGAAAAAAGGAAACTTTTTATTTGCAACTAACTTCGTAACCATTTTGACGTTTGTCAAACTGTCAATGTATTTTTTGCCAACTATGCCTAATTAAAGTTGTAAATAAATTGTAGATTAATTTAATTTATAAAATGGGGGCACTGCTTACCACCAGGCAGCAGGAAGGAGTTGAAGAAATAGATATTGGTGCCAATCATGCTTACAAATACCCACCTAGATCAGGTAAACGCATTACAATAATTACTTAAAACATACTCTTATTATAATATAATTAAATTTCAAGGAAACTACTTTGGTAGTCACTTTATAATGGGCGGGGAACGATTTGATACTCCACAGCCCGAATCCTATTTGTTTGGGGAAAACTCTGACCTGAATTTCTTGGGGAGTCGACCTACTCCAGTATGTAAATGGCCTTTAACACTAATTTAACTAAGACCTTTTACCTGATTATTATTTCAGTTTCCTTACCCACCACCACAACCTAATGAACCAACAAAGACTCTGAGGAGTCTGGTAAATATCAGGAAAGAATCATTGAGGTTCGTGAGGACGGTCCCAGAATGCAGTAAACTAAGCCTAGAAAAACCGGACCTAAGAGATGTAGAACTAGGAGCAAATACTTTGTTTAATATCGAATTTACCTTTGATTGTGACGTTCGTTGCGCTATAACTATTTATTATTTTTGTACTGAGGAAATTACTCCGACAGGCGTCACGTAAGTAAACAAATATTGTAGTTGTTTTCAACAGTCAAACACCATTATTGTTTCAGGTACGTTCCACGGGACCCGTCAATGACTTCAGAGACATTCCTTTACAATAGGGGCGCAAATCAGTTGTTCTGCCAGATGTCACATATTTTTAATCCTGCAAAATACTCTGACGATGACTTGTTATATGACGTCGATAGAGAAGTCATTCCAATAGCAATACATTGTGTAGTGGACGAGGGACCAGAAGGTATTACTATTATTTATATTATTATTATTTTACATTGATTATTTTATATTTGTAGAAATGAAACAGTCACATACGACAATAGCAACCGCTGAAAAAATAACAGACGGCACTTACCTGCTGAAAGCCCTAAAGCAAAAGCTCTTTGTAGACGGGCTCTGTTATTTGCTTCAAGAAATATACGGTATAGAAAATAAGAGTAATGATAAGGTAAATGTAATATTTACTTACTTTTCGCAGGTTGATGTTTTAGTTGCATTTTTTATTAATTGTAGGCGGACGATGACGAGATGGAAGACAATGGTTCTGAATGTGTTATATGTATGTGTGATGTAAGAGACACATTGATATTGCCTTGCCGCCACCTTTGCCTCTGCAATTCCTGTGCGGATTCTCTGAGGTATCAGGCTAATAATTGCCCTATATGCAGGGCGCCCTTTAGGGCTCTTCTTCAAATTAGGGCACTGCAGAAAAGTGGGAACTCAAATTTGGCCCCAATCAGCCCAGCAGAGGTAAGTTCTCCATCGATTTAAATTTAAGCCGCAACATTTAAGACCTACATCAAACTTGAAATCGTGTTTCTTACAGAATATTCTTGTAAATCCCCCGATATTTCCCAGAATTTCCTTCACCTACAAGTTTGCCATCACGCCCTAACATTCCATTCCCTTAATTTTGATAAACTCACAGGTATCCTTCCTCTTCGCGCTTAGAATTTCTCTTAAAAAAGCTATTTTCTAGGGGTCGTGCGACAACATTCCTCCCGGCTATGAAGCTGTCTCTCTAATCGAAGCCTTGAATGGCCCTTGCAGTCCCCGTCAGCCCCCGTCGGCTATGCCCGATCTAGTCGAGACGCCTGATAATGAAAATGCCATTCAGGCTGCCCAAATTCTAAATAGACAGTGTGACAGGGCGACGCCCTCAAAGAGCAGGGGTAGTGATGGTAGCAGTCCCGAATACGGAGTCACAGTTCTGATGACTCCCAGGAGGGAAGAATCCAAGGAAACTACAAAGTGTCCGTTGTTGTGCGAACAGCCAAAGGCGGTTCGTAAGTCCAAGTCGAGGGATAGTGTCATGTTAGTTAACGAAAAAGTCGAGAAAGAGGAGGTAAGGCTGTTGACTTACTTCTTTTAGTGTGTTTATGCTGCAATGCATAAAATATGCAAATTAGGCCTGTTAATACTAATATAGATATAATAACAGTTAAGGCCAACAAAAAGAAAATTATTGGTGCTTATCTATGTGTATTTTTGTCAGCTTTTTTAGTTGACAATTATATTTGACTCCAACAGAATTTTGCATTGATGTTTATTCATTTTGGTATTCTAAAGCAATGCCTTTTTACAAGATGTTTTGTAGTTGGCTACAAAATTCTTCTGTCAACAATAAAGTTGTAAAAAAAAACCAAGCGATTTAAAAAAGACACTAAAATTTTATTATATTAAGTATCTGGATGTTGCATTTAAGTTGGGGTTATTTCCTAAGAAAATATCAATGAAAAATTCATTTTATACC
The DNA here is from genome assembly GCA_037954035.1 of Rosalia funebris. NCBI lineage: Eukaryota > Metazoa > Arthropoda > Insecta > Coleoptera > Cerambycidae > Rosalia > Rosalia funebris. The sequence goes on along the minus strand of JAZFAV010000039.1, from coordinate 18,265,130 downwards.
ATTTACATACAAAGTATTCATTCACATGTATACATACACAATTTAAACAGTTATGCCAAAAATGTTATTTGAGGTTTTCTTTTAATGAAAATAAAAAATAACAAAATGTGAAATTTATTCCTGTATTTTAGGTCACACTGTATATACTATTTTATTTCATCATCATTATTTCATTTCATTTATTATTTATCAATAAAACAAACAAAAAAAAATTATTCCTTTATTTTAGGACACATTGTATATATTATATTATATCATTATTTGGAAGAATATAAATAATTTTAAACAATTCGAAACAATCAAATTGTGAAAAACCCATTAAGAGTTATTTCAAAAACAAACAGAAAAATAGAAATATGCATACATTTTACAGAGTTTTGTTAAACGTGTTAATTAGTTTTCTTGTGATTTTTGGTACACAGTGTATATACTCTTGATTCAACTGAATTTAAAGAGATACCAGAAGTTTAGTTGCAAAAATATACCATTAATAAAAAGTAGATTATAAACGTTTGCAATTTCACAGTTGAATCTCACTATTTTGTGAAAGTTATGTCATTATTTCATTTTGAATAATCTCTGAAAATAAAACACAAAAAAGACGTATTTTATGCCTTACATTTGAGACACATTGTATTGTTTTACAATTTGGAAGAACATTACATCATTTGTAACTATTAGAAACAAGAAAGGTCCAAGTGCTGATTCTTGAGATATACTAAAAGTAATTGGGGTTGCTTTTTTATTACTCACATTCAACCCAGTGAAATTGTACATTAATGATGTATAAAAAGTAATTAAAAAACAAAATAAACAACCATATAGGCATCACACCATGTACCATTCAGAAAGAAAGTAATGATACCTTTTTGATACATTCCCATTATGTATAGGCAACAATGAATACATTTGAGAGTTAATTATATACTTGATCAATAAAGAGAGCAACTATTTTGAGATCTAGAATATAATTATTGCCTATATTATGTTGGGAATATATCAAAAGTTACATTACATTATTTCTTGATGGTACATATTGTGTCTATTATTCTCTAGGCTGTTTATTTAATTTTTACCTCATGGTTATGAGATACCATAAACAAGGAAGCAATTTAAAATATTTGGGACAATACAATGCACAACAGAGCAAAACAATCTAGAAATACCAGGTATTTCTTTTTATTACTCTAGAATGCTGACGAGGATAGCGAGGCGGAAAAACTGTCGCCCCTGTTGCAGAAGGGCGACGATCTTGCCAAGTCGAAAACCAGTAACCTCCCGCTTAACATGGCCGACGTCGTCGACCCAATCGACGATGCAGACACCGACCAAGAGGAACAACCATCAACATCGATTCCTGAACGATCAAAAAATTACAGTAAGTAGGAAAATTACTGAAAGCTTTAACAACAATTTTTCGTTAACCACATGTTAGATGCAAAGCCATTTCGCATTCGATTATCATAGGCGAACGGGGCGACGAATCCGACTACTATACTCCAGACGAGCCCGCCCCAACCGTCGGCCCCTTATATGAAGGCGCCTGTTCCAGTTCCATGGAAAGTACGCCCCAGCGTTTGCCGGGCACCCCTCATTCCAACGCCAGCATTAGAAGCAGCGGTGACAGCTACACGAGTGGGTCAAGTACGAGACACCTTCTTGCCATTGTTAAACCCAGCAGCAGCAGCGGTTGTACCGATAAGTCTGTAAACGTCTGATTTTTTTTAAGTGATTTGATGAGATTGCTCTGGAACTGCTAGCTCTCGCTAAAATGCGCAGGGTTAAGTGGGGCACGTTTAAAAATCGCCATCAATTTTCTTGGTTTTTTTTTTTTTGTTTTTTTTTTGTAAAAAATATATAAACCGAACAAATACATCGTTTTTCACACTTTGGATGGAATAATAGCGTACAGAACATCACGTGTTAAAGCGATGAGGAGACAAAATGCTTATTATCGGGTAATTTTTTCTCATTGATATTTTGGTTAAAATGATTTGATCAACGAAGAATCTTATTAATGACAATCATTACATAATTCTTCCTGACGACAAATATAAGCTTTCTTAACGTTTTTTTATTTGATCTTTCAATAAGCATTATTGAATTTTAATATTTATTGTACCATTGACAAAGAAAGTAATGAGACATGTTTGATATAATCTCTTGAGATATAGACAATAATTAATTTATTTTAGGATTAATTATTCCTTCCATTGACCAAGAGTATATAGTTAATTCAAAAATTATTATATTATCGCCATATTTTAGGGAAACCCATCAAAAGCGTCTCAGTATATTCTTTCTCCAAGTACTTAGAACAAAATTCTTCAGTTTATTCCTTTTTTTTTTAATTCACTATACCAATCATTTCAGTGTTTTTAAAGGTATCTTAGATTAATCGAGTTATTGTACTTTTAAAAACAAATTGTCTTTTTTAACTTATACAATAGGTTCAAACATAGCTATAAAATTTTAATTCCAGAAATGTTCCATTTTAACTTGTTCCAGATGTCCTAATTGAGCATTCCAGTTTCTTATCAAAATTGATCCAAAATAGTGTGCTGTAGATAGTCTTCGAACATTGTTAACATATAACCGGTGATATTATTGCATTGTATAATAATTGGAATAATTAGACTGTTTTTGTTTATGAAATTTGCTTTAATTATACAATCTGAAGATAACTGAAGATCTTTAGACTATCTGAAAATAATTGAAAGCCGTTCTCATTGTTTACAGATAACCTGAAGATAAGTATTAGCAGTATATTCTTTTAAACAAGTTTTGTAAGAAAAATTATTCATTTCAATTACTATATGTATGTTCAATATGAACCATTGATAGACATATTTGCGTGAAGTTTCCACTTAGTTCTTGCCTTGTCAAGCTATAGGCTTCAAAAAATACCAGGCAAATCTATATAATCGCCCTATTTATTCATTCTATATTTTACAATAGTAATTAGACATTTCAAAAGATTTGCCCTCGACGGCCATTTTGTATCACATGATTTGGATCACCCACTAACATAACCTCCTTAGTTGATGTCATTCTATCCAGCGCTGCCAATTTTGTAAATCTAGAAGACTGATAATATAGTCTGAGTGTAATTTTTCAAAATTGAGTAACAGTGAGTGCCCTGCTTCTCCCTCGTGTTTATTTCATCATTTGGAATAAAGCGAATGGATAGTTACTCGTTTTGTAGTACAAGGTGTTTGACGTCCATACAGATATTGAAAATAATTTTAACTAATAGTCATTCTTAGTACTGACATTATTTCAGCCCTTCTCAGCAGTGGATCTTGAGGGATAGATAAAATTGCTAGTGGAATTAATTAAACGAAATATTAAGACTAAGTCTTTTTCACATTAATGTACATATGTAGTAGTTATCGTTCTTCAGCTGCCACTACTGTATTTGCCCTTTATCATGATTTTAATACTTGTACTCTTTTTTTCTATTTAGAAAGTAACATAAATAATAACGATCTCTATTTTTTTTGTGATTTGATCACGTCAAAATGATTTTATATTTATATTTAGCCTTAAAATACTCATTTGTGATAAATTAAAAAAAAATGACATTTCATAAGTTTAAAAAAAACGTAACACCATATTTTTGTATAGGTTTCTGGGTAGTTGTTATTTATTTGCATTAAGTTTTATAAAATTGACGTTTATAACATATGTAATTATTTTTTAATCGATGTATCAGCCTTCTTCTCAGACTCTCAATAATTATTGATATTTGCTAGAGCAATATATATATAATTTTATACATAAGTCTGCATGCCCTAATTTTATATAATTGGTTTGTATTTTTTTTTAATTGGAGTAATATACTGTTAATAAAATATATATGAAATAAAAATTATTGTACAGTACACGATTTTTTTTATTACAAAAGTAAAAATACCACCTTACATTACAAGAAGGTAATGGATTTGAATTGGCGCGCTATATTCCTAGGGATATAACAGTGACAGTTTTAATTACAGTTTAGCAATGCGACAATTTGTATTATAATGATTGTGCTATAACATAATAATTCCCCATTGCGAATTGACCAGCTGGGACAGTTTCCATATATGTTTTTCTTTATAATCAATTGTAATATATTCGAATTTTTGTTGGTAATGTACTATGTGCTCTAAATCTAAAGACGAATTTAATTTTTGTTCTACCAGGTACGAGTGTTATGGCATTTACGATAATGAAAATGTTTTGTTTACATTTAATACAATATTACTATATTACCTGTATATACAAGCTATATTTGATTACCAAAAAGACATTATAAATATGTGATAAAAATATTTTATTTTTAACGTTGGTATTGTTGATTACATACTAAAACCATATCAGAATAATTTAGTATCAGCGGCGAGCCAGATGTAACTATCTGGTTAATATGTATGATCGTAAAAATATGCCTATGGACAACTAATTGACGTCTCTTAGTGACTTTGTTTTCTTGTAGTGGTAGAATTGACCTTTCTATTCTTTTTGTGGCCGTGAATTTAGCGTTCAGGTTTGTTTTCCGAATTATTTTGTTAATCGTTAATATTTATTTACCGTTTCTTTTCCACACTAAAAAAATACGTTACAATTTTTGTATATTTGTCATTATTTAGAGTTATTTATTGTATTCTTTATTTATTTTAGGCCAAAATGGGTAGACGACCAGCAAGATGGTAAGTATCGCTCTTGTCATTTTATCTTTTTACCATTTTCTGCTTTGTTATATATTTGTGCTTTTTTTAATGTTTTAATTTCATGAATATATACCGTTGCAATATTTATTACTTAGGTTATATTAACCTTACATTTATTTTCCAGTTATCGTTACTGTAAAAACAAACCCTACCCGAAATCGCGGTTCTGTCGTGGTGTACCCGACCCAAAAATCCGTATTTTCGACCTCGGTAAGAAGAAGGCCACCGTAGAAGATTTCCCTCTATGCGTCCACTTAGTATCCGACGAATACGAACAGTTGAGCTCGGAAGCTCTGGAGGCGGGCCGTATTTGCTGTAACAAATACCTGGTGAAAAACTGCGGCAAGGATCAGTTCCATATCCGCATGAGACTCCATCCCTTCCATGTTATCCGCATCAATAAGATGTTGTCGTGCGCTGGGGCTGATAGGTAAGTCATAAAATTGCATTGCAAGTGATTGTGGTTAAGCTGGTATTATTTAGTGACAAAAATTTTGTTGAGTGTTCATTGTGGTTTTATGTTACTAGAAAATGTTTTATAATGATAAATTTGATGAGATGAGAAAAAGGAGAGCCTAAATCGCGATACCTTAATGTTTGTGTAATTGCATCTGCGTTTTTGTTTTAATTGTGACACTTTCCTTGAGCTGTGGGTGACGTTTATCTTGTATTTTACAAGTATAGAAAATAACCTCTCGGAGAAGGTTGTTATATTTTTGCAAGTCATGTTTTATAGAAATGACTCAAGATAATATTATTTTTCACGTTATGTTATCTTTAATTGAATGTATATGATTTTAATGTTTGACTTTTTTAATGTTTTGACAACTGTTAATAATAGAGAAATTGTATTCAGTTAGTTGCCTTGTCATTGTCATATTTTGTACTTTGAAAATTCAAATACCTAAACCTCGACATTCCATGAAAGTCATTATATTTTTGCAAGTCATTTCTAAACAACCAAGATTATTTAGATGATATTAACATATCTATTAATATAATGATTTAATATTAAAATTTTTAGATTGTGTTATCACTATTAGTTACATTTATATGCTTTTAATTATTCTTTTTAGAGAATAAGTTTCACTTTATTTTCCAATTTACACAAAAAAAAAACAGTTTACCTCTATTAACAACTTTTATATGTTGTGAATAAAAATAATAGCAAGGGAACATAATTTTTTGACCACAACATGCCTAAACTTTGTGCTAAATTAGGAAAAAATGTATAAATAAAAATAGACGGAAAGATCTAGATCTGTAACATGAATGTCTAGCCGTATCCTTTTTACAAATCTAATGTTATATTTTCATGTCTGAGCAGATTCTAGAGTACGTAATTTTTTGTCAGGCTCCAGACCGGGATGAGGGGAGCCTTCGGCAAACCCCAGGGCACCGTGGCCCGTGTACGCATCGGCCAGCCCATCATGAGCGTGCGCTCCAGCGACCGTTTCAAGGCGGCCGTCATCGAGGCTTTACGTCGTGCCAAGTTCAAGTTCCCCGGCCGCCAGAAGATATACGTCTCAAAGAAATGGGGCTTCACCAAGTACGAGCGTGAACAATACGAAAACTTGAAGACGGAAGGCAGGCTGGCTCCTGATGGCTGCAACGTACAGTACAGGCCGGAACACGGTCCACTCTCAGTGTGGAAAAAGGTGCAGGAAGACTTGTATGCATAAGTCAATCTTTTTTAGGTTCTGAATAAATTTATTAACAAAAATGATGGCGTTTCGTTTATTTTTTCATTGCAGGGTGTGATTTTTTTTGTCAGTGACGCAAAGTTTCTAAAAGTGTAGAAATTGTGTAAATTGAATGCCAATGTTTCTTTAGAAAACTCATCATTAAAAGTAAAAGGTAAGTTTATATTGATACTTTTTTTTGTACAACAACAGACATTTATTATTTGTGATTTTTAGGTACTTTGTTATAGAGAATGTTTTATCTCATTTTTATTATTGATTAATTTTTCAAAAACCTTAATTATAACATAATATTTATTATTTCAAAGGCATTGTTTATAATCAATACTATCTTCGAGAATTTTCAGATAAGATCTATTTTTTTCCCACTATAATTAATTGCCTCCCTAAAATACATTATTTCTCTTGTTCCCAGCAAAGCCAATTAAAAAAAAAACTAAAATATATATTCATAATAGGTTTAACTTGATCAAATATTGAGCAAACAAAATAGTTTATTCTCAATTTATTAAATTACTCGTATTAAAATTTTTCTATTTTATAAATCTTAAATATATTTCTTTATATCAGTAATAATCCATATTTAAAGTCTACTGGTCAGTATTGAGAGTGATATACAGTGTGTTCACAAGTTAAGCTCAAAAGGGAAAGCTTTTTGTGTAGATTTTCGAGAAAAAGAAACCCTCTTGATGAGAAGATACAATTACAAATATTTATATAAAGGATGTCTCAGAAGTTGAAAACACGATTTGGAAAGTGCCTCAAAACAGTTGGTTAGCGTTTGACCTGTAATGTAAAATAAAAAAAGTATTTAATTTTATAAATACTTTCTCTTCCATTTTATCAATTCATGGACACATTGTGTAAATGATATTTGAAATAGTTTTATTCTTTTCCTCTGTCAAATATTCCAGAAAGGGCAGGATTGAAATTATTAATTATGCAAGTTATATTAAATGTAAGTACCTAATCATTTTCTTTTATATACATTTCAGTAACATATAAGTCGGAAATCGAGAAAGGAACCACCAAGCCGCCAGCCGGTTATCAAAGTAGTTCCCGAATACCAAAACTATTACATAATCGCTCTAGGAAAAACTACTCCTCGGGCTAAAGCCCCGCCAGGCATTGAATTATACCCAGAAGCGATCCTCGACCCCTTTCTCGTGTTTCTGCACGATCAGATAAGGTTTCAAAAAAAAACCCGCCACAGGTAGGATTCGACATTTGTCCCGGATCGGAACCGAACGACATACAGCTGTTTCGAACTTGTTAGTTCTCATCAGTGCCGTACACGGTACGCCGATTCAGCACAAATGCCGAATGAACTTTATGGCGTATACTACTGGCGTGTAGTACTAATACCCCTTTTGGTATATACTATACAAAAGTATAACTATGTTGTATATAACTATATATTTTTTGTATATGTATTATGCAAGAAATTAACTTCAATAAAAGTAACAAAACGCATAAATTAGACAATTCCCTAAAACCGAAGTGCCTGTTTGAAGGATACTCAGTGGGACGCAGACTACATACATTTTTACCGACATTGCCAATACCGACGCTTGAAATCGAACTAAGATCATGGCAGTCAGTAGCAATCGCATGTGCTATGTAACGTACTCTAACCAACTCTGCTACCATAACCGCAATGATTCTATAATACAACTTGATTTTTGTTTAAGTTTTATTATACAGATAATATTTCAATGTTAATTTAAGTTTATCAGGTATGCCACAATTAACAAATAGGGAAATGCCATTTAAAATTCTTTGTATTTCAATTGAGTTTTTTAAGTGTGACATGGAAAATAATCACATTCGTTTTTTGCATGTTCAATCTAACCCATGTTTTCTAAAAAATATTTTTGAAAATTTTTGAAGATATTCCTAGTTGACTAATAAAAAATATGTATACTTGTACCGAAATAATATGAAGTGATTTATGTATAATATCAACGTGTCAAATAACTTACTGATTTAAGCATTTTGTTTCAAAATTATATATGCCGCTTCATAGACATAGTAAGCAGAGCAATCGGTAGCTTTGTCGGTAAAATAGAAGTCTTTGGATGACTTCTGTCTTCCATTGACCTGTCTCGAATGGATTATTTATGTGTGGTAAAAATGGAAGATCCTAAATGAAAAACTGAAACCATTCACCGAAGCCCACATCGGGGAAAATATCAGTCAGGGTTCAGACCAGGCCGCTCAACCATTCATATTCACTGCGACAAGTTCTAGAAAATTTAACATTGATATGCACCACCTTTTCATCGATTTTAAAGCAGCGTATGATAAGATTATTAGGCCGAAACTCTACGAAGCCATGAACGACCTCGGAATACCGAAATTCAGAGTGACATATCGGAAGCATTCGAAATACACAAAGGGCTGCGACAGAGAGATGAGCTGGCGTGTCAGCTATTTAATATAGCCTTGGAGAAAATCATTAAAGACGCCAATCTTGAGACTAGGGGGACAATATTCACTAAGTCAGTCCAGACCTTGGCATATGCAGACGATGTCGACATAATAGCAAAAACGGTAAGAAAGTCTGCGGAAACTTTCTTGGACCTAGCAACGGCAGCGGGGGCCATGGGACTACAGGCAAACGACGAAAAGACAAAATACATTACATACTTTGCAGACAAGAGCTGGTAACGCAGGACAAAACTTAGTAACTGCTAATCACAACTTTGAAGCAGTCAGGGAATTCACCTATCTAGGTACTGAAGTCGATCCAAACAATAACATCTCGGGAGAAATTAAACGGCGCATAGTAACGGCAAACAGATGTTACTATGGCCTTTCCAGGCATTTCTCCAATAACCGACTGTCACAAACAACAAAGCTGAGAATATACAAGACCCTAGTAATCCCTGTACTGCTATATGGATCAGAAGCGTGGACCATCACAAAGGCCGATGAAACCTCCCTGCTTTGTTTCGAGCGGAAAATACTGCGAGAAATTTTCGGGGTCGTATGCGAAAATGGGTCACGGAGGCGCAGGTATAATTTCGAGCTATATAACCTGTATAAAAAAAAACGAAGGGAAGAGACCTATGACAATATTTGTCATAGCGGCCAAACTAAACAGACTGCGTTGGGCAGGACATGTGGCCCCAGCCAATGAAGCGAACCCCATTAAGAAAGTGCTTAGCATAGAACCTGTAGGAAGCAGGAAGAGAGGTAGGCCAAGGCTTAGATGGGCCGATGGTGTAACACAGGATGCCAGAAGTATCGGTGCCCCCAACTGGAGAGCAGGAGCACAAAATCGTCAGGAATGGCGGAGGACGCTTGAGAAGGCCGAGGCCCTTGCAGGGTTGTAGCACCAATGATGATGATGAAAAATGGAAGATTCATAGATGGCAAATGAAACGTTACGATGTTTAGTTTTGTATTTGTATGATATTATAAATTATTTAATTCACAGACAAAAGTTCATTTTCATTGCATGGTCATTATTCATTATGATGCACCAACAACTGAGTACTAAATAGTTAAGGGAAAATAAACTGCAATCAGATTCGCCGTCTGTGATACAGAAGCTGAACTAATTATACCATTGAAACAACGGCAAGGTGGGTAAAACGGCTATATAATATCAACAAACTTGAGCGGAAATGCAAGCCATTTTTTATCCTTATTGAACTTCTAAAACAAGTTTTCTATTGAGTTGTACTTTTCAGGGGTTTAAGACAAAGGTTTATAGTAGGAGTTAATATAAAGGAATTTTCAAACAAATGTGTATGTGATATTTTATACGACTTTGTTGTTTAAACTATAAATGCTATTATCTGGTTTATAAACAAATATTAGGCTATAAAAAATATGTGAACTCCTGCCTTGTAACATCCTTAAAAGATTTCATCATGAATCATGAGAGATGAACGATATTGTTCTTGTAACAATCAATACGATACAAATAAGGTACAAGTGGCGCCATCCTATTTCACTGTGGCAAAATTGCCCCTCTTAAGTTTACCGTTGCGGACCCAGGACCCTCAAAAAGTTAACGCGTGGGCAAGAAGACTAGAGAACAGTCTCTCTACTCTTCTTGCGTGTGGGTTATAATTCTAGGGGACAATGTTATTGGCTCTATTTTCATAGATTGCAACCGTACAGCAGAAAAATATTTAAATTTGTTAGAAAATCGTATGGTTCAGGCTGTTCAAACTTTAGACATTGATCTCGGAGAGATTTGGTACCAACAAGATGCTTGTACTGTTCATAATGCGAAAGGGGTTCGATAGTTTTTAGAGAACACGCTCCATAAATGACCTCCAAGATCTCCCGAATTAACCCTAATGATTTCCTTTTATGGGGATATACGAAAATGAAAATTTGCGGGTACGAAGGAGAGATCGTAACCTTTATGAATTTCGTTCTAAATGTAAGATGCCTAGAAAGTGTGACGCCAGAGATGCTCCCAAACGTCATAAAATAATTATTTTTAAATTCGAGTCTATTATGAAATAAATAATTTTTGTAGTTTAATTTTTTTCTAAGTATTGTTTATATTTTATTCCTATTAGAATATTTTGTTTTATTTATTTACGTTATTTGACATGCGCACCAATCGAATATTTTCATTATTTATTTAATAAATACTAGTTTCATTTCAAGTCAAATGTGGCATGGAAGCGGTGCTTCCGCCGCTTCCATGGGCTGCGCGCCGCCGTTAATATATTGTATTACTAATAAAAAATTACTTACCTTATTGAAAATAGTCTTGCAGTCACAAATAAACACATTTATAACAAACCATAATAAAAATAAACTTACAAATTATATTCAAAATTGTAAAATTGGTTACAATACGACATATTACAATGAAAATAAAATATAGAACTTATATTAAAAATTCCATTAACGTTCAATGCCCAAATGTTGTTCCAACCACAGTAGGGTGTTTATAATATTATCAGTCTCATTTGCGACTGACCCCAGGGGGTGATTATCCTCATACAAGTTCATCCTGAAGCAAAAAAGTTGTTTAATTCATATAAAGTTTATTTTATTCAATTCACCTTGTCGTCACCCCGTTGGCTTTAAGCCGAAGATAATACTCGGTCCCTTGGTGCGAGGGCACCCTCAAATCTTTTGAACCGATTTGCAATAGCGTGGGAGCTTTCACTTTGTGAGCGTGCACAATCGGAGACGCTCTCCTCATATCTGCGAGAATTTCGTTGTCGATTTCGCCCTTCTGGCTGTATTCCTTGCCCGCCTCCACGTAAGTCCTGAAATAAACGCAGCGCTATAAGAACAATCCGACTTAATACGGAATCAAACATTTCACGTTACCAGTCTGGTATGTCCGATATGATGCTCATAGACGCCACGTCTATGACGGGGTTACGCGCCACGACCGCCTTGTACTTGTCGGGATATTGTCCGCTGAGGTGCGCTACGAGGAAGCCCCCGTGTGAGCCGCCAATTAAAGCAATCGAGTCCGGGTTCAACCAGGGAAAGTTCTCTAGGGCCTTGTCTGTAGCTAAAATGCAATCGGCAACGTCGGAGACCCCTATTTTTCCCAGGAGAAAATCGACGCTCTTCTGACCGCAGCCCAGCGATCCCCTGTAGTTCACGAAGACGATCGCGAACCCTATCAAAGGAAACCTCTTTGAAATATTCACGTGTGTTTTCATAAACGGGTTTTGTCTCATGGAATGATTGACCAAGACCTTAAGGCACTCAGTTGCCATCAAGTGACTCATGAATTGATAGCGTCCCAAAAACTATTCCAGAGGGTTAATGTTTGAAAATAATGGACATATTTTTGGTTAATTTTTTATTCTGCATATGCATAAATGCAAATATATTTTTAACAATAGTTTTCATTGCTTAAATAATTTTTAGAAGTAGTTTGCTTTATTAAAACGACTATTCTTATTCCTAATGATCTAAAACTTCTTTATTACCTTATTAGATAAGGTTTGTATTCAAACATTTATCTAGCCATGTAAATTTAAATTATACTTTTAAAACTTATTTTGATGATGAAAGTTATTCTTAAAAGAAGGGTCTACTTCATTACGATTCTCTTAATGTTGGAATAAAAAAAAAACAAACACTTGCTCTATATCAAGTTATTCAATAAACTATAATTATAGCCTTTAATGATTCATTGGCTAAATTATCATATAAAAATACGTCTGGATACCATCAGCAGAGTTTTCATACATTAAATTTAAAAAATATCAATATTGTCTCAAAGAAAAACGTTATATATTATTAATATAACCTATCTTTAATTACTAAATAATCAACATACTTGTTTGTCATTTAAGTATTATTAAAATTACATAAGAAATGTTTTTCAAGTATTATTCAATGCATTTATTACCACACTGTATTTTACACAAAATTGACTCGATGAGGAATAAAACTGGTACTTATAAATCATATACAGGTTCTGTACATGTAACAGCTATTTCTTGATGTCAAATTTAAGAGTGACTATTAAAAACGAAAGCCGTAACACTGGAAATCTACTGTTATAATTTTAAGTGCTAAAATATTTTAATGTACGTATTAATTTTAGACCACACTATGTATTTTACACATAATCTACTAGATCAGGAATAAAACTGCATTGCTGGCACTTGTAAATCATATACAGGGTGCGAGAAAAGTTCTTCCCATGGTGCAGATATTTCTTGATGTCAAAATTTAAGAGTAAGTATTATTAAAAATAAAAGCTGTATTAGTGGAAATCAACTATTATGATTTTGAGTGCTAAAATAATTGAATGAACGTATTAATTTTTGACCACGCTATGTATTTTACACATAATCTACTAGATCAGGAATAAAACTGCATTGCTGGCACTTGTAAATCATATACAGGGTGCGAGAAAAGTTCTTCCCATGGTGCAGATATTTCTTGATGTCAAAATTTAAGAGTAAGTATTATTAAAAATAAAAGCTGTATTAGTGGAAAACAACTATTATGATTTTGAGTGCTAAAATAATTGAATGAACGTATTAATTTTTGACCACACTATGTATTTTACACATAATCTACTAGATCAGGAATAAAACTGCATTGCTGGCACTTGTAAATCATATACAGGGTGCGAGAAAAGTTCTTCCCATGGTGCAGATATTTCTTGATGTCAAAATTTAAGAGTAAGTATTATTAAAAATAAAAGCTGTATTAGTGGAAATCAACTATTATGATTTTGAGTGCTAAAATAATCGAATGAACGTATTAATTTTTGACCACACTATGTATTTTACACATAATCTACTAGATCAGGAATAAAACTGCATTGCTGGCACTTGTAAATCATATACAGGGTGCGAGAAAAGTTCTTCCCATGGTGCAGATATTTCTTGATGTCAAAATTTAAGAGTAAGTATTATTAAAAATAAAAGCTGTATTAGTGGAAATCAACTATTATGATTTTGAGTGCTAAAGTAATCGAATGTACGTATTAATTTTTGACCACGCTATGTATTTTACACATAATCTACTAGATCAGGAATAAAACTGCATTGCTGGCACTTGTAAATCATATACAGGGTGCGAGAAAAGTTCTTCCCATGGTGCAGATATTTCTTGATGTCAAAATTTAAGAGTAAGTATTATTAAAAATAAAAGCTGTATTAGTGGAAAACAACTATTATGATTTTGAGTGCTAAAATAATTGAATGAACGTATTAATTTTTGACCACACTATGTATTTTACACATAATCTACTAGATCAGGAATAAAACTGCATTGCTGGCACTTGTAAATCATATACAGGGTGCGAGAAAAGTTCTTCCCATGGTGCAGATATTTCTTGATGTCAAAATTTAAGAGTAAGTATTATTAAAAATAAAAGCTGTATTAGTGGAAATCAACTATTATGATTTTGAGTGCTAAAATAATCGAATGAACGTATTAATTTTTGACCACACTATGTATTTTACACATAATCTACTAGATCAGGAATAAAACTGCATTGCTGGCACTTGTAAATCATATACAGGGTGCGAGAAAAGTTCTTCCCATGGTGCAGATATTTCTTGATGTCAAAATTTAAGAGTAAGTATTATTAAAAATAAAAGCTGTATTAGTGGAAATCAACTATTATGATTTTGAGTGCTAAAATAATCGAATGAACGTATTAATTTTTGACCACACTATGTATTTTACACATAATCTACTAGATCAGGAATAAAACTGCATTGCTGGCACTTGTAAATCATATACAGGGTGCGAGAAAAGTTCTTCCCATGGTGCAGATATTTCTTGATGTCAAAATTTAAGAGTAAGTATTATTAAAAATAAAAGCTGTATTAGTGGAAATCAACTATTATGATTTTGAGTGCTAAAGTAATCGAATGTACGTATTAATTTTTGACCACACAATATATGTTACACATAATCTACTAGATAGGGATTAAAATTATATTACTGGCACTTGTAAATCATATACAGGGTAAAGTCTTGTACATGGTGTAGTTATTTTTTGATGTCAAAATGTAAGAATGATCATTAAAAACAAAAGCTGTGACAGTAGAAATCTACTGCTATGATTTTAGGTGGTAAACTAATTGATTGTATGTATTAATTTTTGACCACATTATATATATTTTACACGAAATCGTCTAGATCAGTAACCAGACTCCATTTCTGGTACTTATAGATCATATACAGGGTGAGAGAAACGTTCAGTATATGATCCAACAAATTGATGTCAAATTTTAAGTGACTATTTAAAACAAAAGCTTTAATTGAAGAAAATATAAATTTTTTCCCACACTATGTATTTTACACAAAATCGACAAGATCAGGAATAAAATTTCATTACTGGCACTCATATTCATTCGTATACAGGGCGCGAAAAAAGTTCTGTAAAAGAACGATTTTAATTAACAAAATTTCAAATGAGAACCATTGAACATGTTATTGGATGAATAAAATTTTATAATTTGAGGTATCCACAATTCAGATGCATTAGTTAATAATATTTTTAACTCGAAAATTCTTATATATGACATAAATTTAAGGGGATGTTATTTGAATAATACTTTTATGTGAATAATAACAACTTTTATGTAAATTTAAATATACATTTTGTTAGTCTGTATATTTTTCAACAATTACTTACCAAATGACAAAAACATCCCCGCCTCCAATATAAAATAATTGGCAAACACTGCATGGGGCCCACCATGAGGCCAAAGTATTAACGGCACTGACGCCTTATCGCCGCTATCAGGACCAACATATATCGCGTTGAAAGCCCCTAAAACAACAAGAGAGTCGACCGCATTCAACGACCAAATACAAAAATACATACTGACACCATCACCTTCCACATTGTCTGCCGACAAGTCCAGATACTTATATATAGAGCTTTCTAGCCCTTGTATAACCTCATACACAGTAACCTCTGTCCAAGTGATGGAGTTTTCGGAGCCGCTAGGTGGCAATTTACCCAGAAACAGTTGATCCAACCTGAAATAATTCCGCCGAACAGCCAATACGTTATCGCCACTAACGTCCGTAATGAGCTGACTGCCATCATCGTAATCTAACTGTGTAATATCACCGGTGTCTACAAGAATATTATAAAGCCCCGACGGATTACAAACTGTTCTTAAGGCTTACCGACGTTAACCACATACGAATTAATGGTATATTTCTGTGGAGTATTTAGAAGCAGCCTATTGTTGCTCGCCCAAGGTCGTCTAGGAAAACCAGTGTTGTACAGCCCGTAAAACGTCTTATCGTTCTTTATGGTACGTTCCGTGTCGACTATATCAACTACAATCGTAGGTGTAGACTAAAAAGCAGGCTTAGGAAAATATATAAATGATATACGACTCAAACTTACATTTTCTGTTAGAGGCAGGCTGGTCTTGACGAGCTGCATCCCCGCGGCGTGGGGACCGCCTACTCTCCTTTGCAGCCAGACCAGCAGCTGCCCGTTGGGCGAAAAAATAGGCGATTTAACAGAGTAACCGTTCAACGGCAGTTTTACTAAAACCAACGTCAGGAATTGAATAGCGAAAATTAAAAATTTATTTGTAAGTACGGTAGCAAGCGATGTACTCACTGAAATTTCCTTCAGGATCCAATTTAAATATCGTGTTCAAGCGATTTGAGCAGTAAATCAGTCCTAACTTTCTCGGCTCCACTTCGTAGGCCACGCCAATAACATAGCTACCGTCCGGAGAGTATTTCGGCTGTGCCACGAACACATCATCAGGTATACCCTTAAAAATGTCCACGGTATCATTGTCAAGGTCGTATTCTGCTATCACTGCCTTCCTTTTACCAACAAGTTGCTCGCCCCAGTCTTGCAAAAATAAGTATTCCTCTCCCTGAAATAACACTTATATCAAAGCCAGAACTGTCTTTCCAGTAACTCTAAAAATGTTAAACTACTAACTACTGTTTTAGACTTTTCTTCGTCTCCATTGCCACTGTTCTCGGATTCCTTTGAAGGTGGCGCCTTACGTTTGTAGAATGGCTCTGATTTTATTGGTTTCTTCTCGGCTACATACAACAGTTTCTTCTCATTCGGAGACCATTCAAACGAAGACAACTCCGCTATAATACAAATTGCTGTACTGTGTACGATACTTTAGTGACATCTTACCATCTGAATAAACAGAACCGTGGACGTCTAGGGCAGCAAAATCTACAGTTCTAATAATATTCTGATTTTGCCATATCTCTAAATACTGTTTACTGTCGTTCTCCCTCAAGACAGCTCTATACTTTTCAGAAGGAGACGTTTTACTTAACAGTCTGCAATGTAAAACACTGTATACCTCCGATGGGACTTCCTAATATACTTACTCATTGCTAACGTCGACGGGAAGACTCTCAGCAGACTTTTTCAGGCCCGTTGTAAATATGTCTTTAACAAATTTGGTCGCCTTACCTTTTTCTATGTTCCTCTGAGACCAAGTGGTGCTAACAATACCGTTAGACCTAAGATTAGCGGCTACTAAAGTAGGAATTTGGGTGAGTGACTTATAGGTTTTCACTATTTTATCAATCTGGAAGCAGAATCTATTTTTATATTTGTGGCAGTTTTAAAAATAAACTTACCTTGGTAGACATTCTCACAATTTTTATTCAGAACACAGCAGTACTTTTAAGTATCTAAAAATAAAAAATGATATTGCAAATTTTAAAATTACAAAAAAGAATAGAAAAGTTGAGACTGAGATGATAATGAATAATGTTGCCAACAAGGAAATACTAAAACAACTATTTTAGAGATAAATAAAATTATTAAAAATATATCGTTTGGATGATTCTAAATGGTCAATTTTCTTTAATATCTATCAAGATTTTCGAAAACTGTATCGTTTTGGCAAAATTTAGATGCTTAATCGAACGATTGGTAGACCTGCTGTTTTGACAGGTGTGAAAGCTCTTTGGGGATTTTTTGCAATATTGGCAGTTCTGTCCGCGAACCGAAAAAGAAATGTCGTCACGAAATTACACATGTTGATATTTTCGCATATAATTGTTCCTATTTCAAGGAAAAACGCTGTGATAAATTAAATTATACCTCTATTTTAACCAAGAAAGTGTCAAGTGTCGTTTAATACCCCGTGTGTTTTTGTGATACCGTGCCGAGGGCTCCAGAACTTTGTTGCACCTCTCAACCTTTGAAAAGGTCGAAAGATAGATTTTGTTGAATCATAGGAGGATTTCCAGCAACAAATAAGTCCGTACGATGCGTAATGAACAAGATATTAGATGAACAGTGCTAGAATTAAGTGAGTATTCGGTGGTTTTCAGTTGGCTCTTGGCCAGCCATATCACACCCACTAACACCTGCTCTTGAAATCAATTATTGAATTTGTTTACTATTTTTTTCACACATTATTAAAGTGCATGCACTTATTTGCTTAACTTTTTACAGCTTCCTACGATTACCGTGATACCTTCCACCGTTGTGTAACATTGGTTTGTTTATTTTTTTTTAGGTATTTAGACCAAGGAACTTTCTGAAATAGATTCTATTTTTGTTTTGGAGACAAAAGTATTTATTAGCTGTTGAATAATTGAGCGCACGTATTTTTATTTCGATGCTGCAAATTCTTCTTAGCTTCTCGTACTTGTTTTAGAGTGGGGACGTTATTTAGGTAAATTATCTAGAAGTTAAATCTATTAACTAACTGTTAACGAAAGCTGTTTAAATCACATGGAAATCAGTACATTGCAGGTTACTCTTTTTAATTTCATAGTAGTAAAATAAATATTATGTGATGTAAAGAATCCAACTGGAGATAGCCGGAATGTAGAAAGACCTTTTCGATTTAAGAAGCTCCCCAATAAACGTGTGTACTATATGCCTATTGTATCTATAAGTGCATATAGTGGTATCACATACCTAAAAATAATTATAAACCTGATAAACCTTACATTTTACTACGATGCTGTCATAATAAATACATATTAGCGTTTGATAAATTTTGTTTTATTTGCCATCTTCCATGTAATCAGTCTTATGAAACACTTGTTTCCTTGCCAAAGTTGTGAGCGTTATAACCCTGCTTTAATATATGGTGGATGACATGATACATGTGATAGCTATGTTTTATAACAATTAGACTAAAGGTTTTTATTTATGAAATTTGTTGTTTTGAACAGATCCTCTATTTGGTACTAGAAAACACATTTTTATTTAATAATTATCTAATACTGAGCAATAGTTAATTTTAAATAGGTTACACAATACTTATATTACGCGAAATACATAGTTATCGAATTCCAACTGCTGTTATAAACTTAAAAAATTAGCAATGATATATATTTATTTATTTAATTTGTAAGAATTATATCGGGATGGCGTACATTTAAATAATGATATAATGAGCCTCATAATAGCCTTAATTAATGATGTGAAGGAATTTTAGCTAATTTATGTTATTTTCTTAATTTATTATTAATGTTACGTTGTTGTTGACCTAATTGTATTCCTTGCCTTTATAACTCAACAGATCTCATATATTGTCTTTAACTTACTGTTTAATCTTTTGCCTATTATGGATATAGAGAAAATGATGCAGATTGAAATAGAAAATGCATTTTACTGAGCTATCATCTACTTCGGTAGGTATATGCATATACAGGGCCATTTACTTAATTCAGTTACCCCATAAATATATAATCAGTTTCTAACAAGAAAATTTGCTGTAATTAATGAGTTTTTGCTGATAAAATTATGGCCGTATTCTGAAATAGCAAGCCCTGTGCACATTTGACTGACACATCCTGTATATCTTAGTTGGATTTGCTTCAACGCCAAATTTTTGCTACCAATTTATCGAGCTAACATAAATACGGACTCTTAGATAAGTTGTTTTAAAGTCTCAAAAAATAATTAAAAAAATGTTATATGTTTCAAACTCTGGATAATCCTGTACATAATACATAAGTCATCAATATTATATACCCACAGCTATCATAAACAATCCGCAGGTGGCAAAGGAATAGCGACCTTTGTATTACATCGGCCGGCCGTCCGCTGACGCGTATTACGATTGAGACAGGTTACGGCACGAACACAGCCAGCTTATCGTTTTTTTTTTATTTGTTTTGCTTTAGCTTCTGCTAATAAACACGTTAACGTCTCTGTTTTTAACATTGTTTTTATTGTGGTGTTGTTTTTTTATGTTGTGACGTATGTTGTCCCAGGTTTGGTGTTGGTGTTGTATCCGGCAATCCCTCGCCATGGACGGCGTCGGGGGCCGAAGACGTCTTGCGACAAAATCGTCTGCAGAGGACCAGGCGCTCGATCAAATCGCCAAGGAGGTAAGTGGATGTTTGTCGTCGAAATTGTATCGAAATTTACCGAAAATATTTTCGGAATAGAATATAAAACTCCGACCTTAATAGTTCATAAAAAACCGCAACGATTTGTTGTCCTATATAATTATAATTAGAACTAATAACGTGTGTATTGTTGTCATTGTAGTTCAAGACGAATCGGTGTGAAGTTGTTCACAGTGGTTTTCGGCAACGGTCCAAGAATAGACTATTCGATAAAGTCGTGGCCATTCAATAGTTCAATTAAATCACATTACTAAGCATGGAAAGCATAGAAAGACAGGGAAGACTTGTTTCTGCAGTGGAAAACAATTTTTCTGTACACAACACAATAACATACGAGGGCGAATCAAATATAAATGGGACTTTGTTTAATTGAAAAACAAAAGGCAAATATATTTCATTTTTCTACATTGTCTCCTGCTTAGCAAATTAATTTATCCCAGCGAGAAGGAAGGTTTTTTATTCCAGTATCGTAGTCCAGAAGCTGGTTGCGTCAGGAATCAATTTCCTACGAATCCCTCTACGCCCTGGTTATCTTCAAATCGTTGCCCTCCTAGGGCTTCTTTAAGCGGCCCAAACAAATGAAAATCACAGGGCGATAAGTCCGGGCTGTAGGCAGGATGTTCAAGTGGAGTCCAGTGTATTTCTTTTAGTTTTTCGACCGTTAGAGCTGCAGTATGGTACATGGCGTTGTCGTGAAGGAGGATTGCCTCTCGGATCGGTTGGTTTTGTCTTTTGCGGCGATATGCAGCCCTCATCTGGTCCAATAGTTCGCAGCAGTAAGCAGCATTGATTGTGCGTCACTCATGCAAAAAATCAATGAGCAAAATGCCTCGCTGGTCGAAAAAAGCGGTTGAAGAAGTGACCAGCTGACAATCGAGTCCTGGCTTTCACTGGGGCTGCTTTCACCACTCCATACTGGCTTGTTTGGACTCGGGCGGGTAGTGGTGGACCCACGTTTCGTCGCTGGTGACAATCGCTTGACAGCGCCCATAACTTATTCCGACCTTTTCTGCAATTTGGGATACGGTCACTCGTATCTTCTTTAAGAATGTCTCGAATCGCGCGAATGAGTTCGTCCGTAGTACCGGTTCGAGGACGACGATCGTGTTCCTAATTTTCCACTGGTTCTCGCCCTTCCTTGAACTCTTTATGCCAGGCAAACACACGAGTCCTCGACAGTGTTTGGTCCCTCAACTGTGCAGTCAATCGACGGAAACTTTCGGCCGCTTGAACTTCGTCATTAACAAGAAATTTTGTAATAATTCGTTGCGCAACAGCGCGGTGCACCTCTCGCTCCGACATCGTGAGCGCTACTGACGAACTGGTTGACAATGGGTAATGGCCCATTCGTCCCCCAAGCATACTAGAACCTCGGGCCCTGTCCCGTTTATATTTGATCCACGCTCTTATGTATTATTTCAAATTACATGTTTCTTATTTCTATTTGTCGCGGAAAACTAATTGCAGAAAACGATTTAACTGTCTGAGACAGTGGCGTAGGAGACGATTACATAAAATTTAGAAAAAATCATATCTATTAGTTGCGAAAACCTAATAACAGGAAACTCTATAATAAAGCCCTTGAAGACTTGCATGGGGTTGGAACATTTGTCACTCCGTCACAGTGGCGTACGGGACGGTCATATAAAATGAAAGTCCAATTCACGCTGTAAACAAATTAGGTATCACAAAACACTCGATTTGCGCCTGTTTCACGAAAGAACTAAATCACTTTGCGATCGTAATTGCATACATAATGTGTACAGCGTGCGTGCGTTACAAAAAAAAAATGTCCACAGTACCAAAGGCGAAAAATCGGCCGCTTGCCGACAATGTGAATAAGTTTATTCGGGACTTTCCATATTTGATGTATGATGGGCGTAAGTAGTGTGTAAAGTTTGTGAAAAAAATTTATTGTGTTGGGACAAGAGAGACTGCAAAAGACATATAAATAGTACGGAACAAATTAATATAAAAAAGGGCCTGCCACGGAAAACGGAGTTAATTTTTGATCTAATTCTCATGTTAATTACTTGTCATTTACCACTTACATTACTTGACACAGCAGCATTTAAGGACTTTTGGAAGAAATACGATACTAAGTACTCATTACCGACTAGGGCCACAGTGCGCAGCTATGTACTATCTGCACGTGAAAAAGTGGAAAGTCAGATTAAGTCAGCGTGAATTGAACTCTGCGTCACGCGCTCTGGGCCCCCGCTACACCTTCCCATACGCAAGCCACATGTACGCGGCACCGATTATACAGCTCTACATATGACAAGAAACTCTTTATAATAAGGCCCTTGCAGATTTGCATAGGGCCAAA
This sequence comes from Rosalia funebris, assembly GCA_037954035.1. Taxonomy (NCBI): domain Eukaryota; kingdom Metazoa; phylum Arthropoda; class Insecta; order Coleoptera; family Cerambycidae; genus Rosalia; species Rosalia funebris. The sequence continues at coordinate 18,242,574 of JAZFAV010000039.1, read as the reverse complement.
AAATTTGTCGCTTCGCCACAGTGACGTAGAAAACAATTATATAAAATGCAGAAAAAAATGATATGTGTATTTGTTGCGGGAACCGTATGACAGCAAAATCTTTATAATAAAGCCTTTGAAGACTCGAGCATTTGTCATTTCGCCACAGTGGCGTAGCAGACGATCACATAAGATTTAGAAAAAAAAATCTTTCCTATATCTATTTGCCGCGAAAACCTTATGAGAGTAAACTCTTTATAATAAAGCCCTTGAAGGCTTGGAAGGACCAGAACATTTGTCGCTTCGTCGCAGTGGCGTAGCAGACGATAACATAAAATAAAATGAAAAAATATTATCGATCTTATCTCTATTTCTTGCGAAAAATGAGAGGAAACAGTATTTAAGATTTATGTAGGCCTAAAATATTTATGCTTCGTCGCGGTGACGTCAGAGGCGGTTTTATTTATTTTTTCGCAGTTCTTGAAATGTATAAAATAACGTTAGTCGTTTAAAAGATCTAAGGATCCACTGTATAATATAGGTCGTATAATACGAGGGTAGTCGCAGGAGTAGCCGACCTGACGTATAGATGGCGGTTGTTTGAAAAAAACGACTATGATAGAAAGTAGCAACCTTATAAATTTGAAATTTTTTTACCTAGTATTTGCTTGGCAGCCGTCAATAGTGAACGCTGTTAGTGAATTTGTAAACATGGAAAAAATTGGTTATCGTTATGTGATACAATACTGTCATTTGAAAGGCCTCAGTCCAACAGATATCAAAGAGGAGCTAGATTGTACTCTGGGAGAGTCTGCTCCTTCGTTTACAGTAGTAATATATTGGGGTGGCAGAGTTTAAACGAGGCCGTACGAGCTGCCAAGACAGACATCACAATGGTCGACCAAATGAGGTGACCACGCCAGAAATGATGAAGAAAATTCACTAAATGGTATTGGATGACGGTCCACTGAAAATGCGCCAGCTAACAGACATGGTAGGGATTTCAAAAAATGCTGTACATCGCATATTGACTGAAAATTTTAATATGTAAAGCTGTGCGCAAGATGGGTGCCGCGACAACTCATAGTGGAACAAGAACAAAACAAGAGTTTTTGTGTCAATTCATAATGATGGATCAAACATGGGTCCATTGCTTCACACCTGAGACAAAGGAACAGTAAAGACAATGGACTGAAAGGGGAGAATGGGCGTGGGATAATTTTCATTGATTATCTTCAAAAAGGAAAAACAATCAATGGCGTGTATTATTCGAACTTATTGCAGCGTTTGAGTGATGAAATCGAGAAAAAGGCCCCCCTGGGATTATTGTCTGTTTCCAGATTTAAAAAAATGACTAGTAAAATATTTGCCAACAATGAAGAGGTGGCGTTCGCGGTTGATGGCTATTTTGAGGAGCTCAACGATTCTCACTATAAACAGGATATCGAAGCTATTGAACATCGCTGGGAAAAGTGTATCGACCTAAAAGGAGACTATGTAGAGAAATAAAGATATTTTTTCCCCAAATTTATCGTGTTTTCTATGTTAGGTCGAGTACTCTTTGGACTACCCTCGTATGTGCACATATTTATATTTAAATTAGTTACACGCAAACAATTTGCAATATAATAGGGAGTAAAAATTAATTGAGAGACGATTTTGTTGGCTTTTAAAGCATGGAAATACTTAGAAGTCTTGACTGGGATACAAAATTTATTTCATTACCCTCAGTGATCGTCTCAATTTCCGAGACACATGCCCTCTTTTTATATCGTGGCAGTACTGCCCACTTCCTGTGGAAGACTTCCCTCAATAATCGAGCCCGCTGTCTAGACGAATTTTTATTTTTACATGAAGAAACCTGTAAATAAAAGTATAGTCCTTTGGAGTCGCAACATAATTAAAATGTAGGGTATGACCCTAAAGTTTATAATAAAATTCATAAAATTAAAATGAATATTTTAGAGAAGCTCCTCAAACGTGCCGATTTTTATTTACAAAATAACACTTTTTCAAAGAGAGAAATCGACGCGTTCAAGAGGTTTGTCTAAAGTGGTTCAGTGTAACTTGAAGAATTAGGGACATACTGTGTATGAGTTGTAGTCTTTTATAAACTTCTGAACAAAGTTAACACGTCAGTGAAACTTCACATTAATTTTATTTTTTCGACGATTTAAATCATAACACGTACGCGATATTATAATTAAATAATTTCAATTAATGTTTAACAAATTAGAATGGTATTATCAAGAAAGAAAACATGAATAAATAAGAGAAATGAACAATATTGTCAAATGCAATGAAAACTGTTAATGAAAGATTTTAGAAAAAAAAATTGGAGGTGAAAGTAAATCGTAAGAATTTGAATTCAGTAGAGTGTAGATCCTCCTCTAGCTCTTATCATTGCTCCTATTCATCTGGGTATGCTATTGATCACGCGGTGAATGGTTTCCCGAGCAATATTCTGCTATTTGACAAGAACGACTTGATCGAATTCTCTAAGTTATAGAGGCAGGTATGCGGCGCCTAAATGATCGTTTTAGTGCAATTCATAGATGCTTTATGGGGTTCATATCTGGGCTTCTTTATGGCCAGTCCATAGTTGGAATATTCACAAAATGAAAGTAGTCCAGCACCTCTAAAATGAAATCGTTCCTGACAAACTGGGCAACTGGCATCACGTGTCACGTGTTTACTACGATGTTTTCTAAGTAGAAATGTGCACTCATGGATCTTCCCCGTATAGGAATCAAATCCGTGCGACCATCGAAACAAATTCCTCCCTAGAACATTATTGATTCACCAACAACTGGGATCCTCGGAGAGATATTGCAGACAGCAAACTTCCCTCCTGGCCTTCGACAGACTCGTTGACGTCCATCTGGTGAATTAAGACTTAATCTTGTTTCGTCTGAAAACAAAACTCGCTTCCAGTCGTCAATGGTCCAATTTACGTGTTCCCTTGAATAACTCGATATCCTCTGGTGAACAGTGGTGCAATAGCTGGTCTTCTACTGTCCAATTCTCCTTCTCCTCGCCGTTCGTGTAGAAATTACTACATTTCAAGATGCTGCTAGGGTTCTACTGAAGTCTAAACTGGTGAAATGCTTGTTTCTTAAAGCGACTTGCATAAGAAATCGCTCATCTCTTGAATATGTAGACTTCCTACGAACTTATTATGAATATGTAGACTTCCTACGATCTCTTTGATCTCTTTTTCACTAATCGCGACAGTTTTTTATGGCACGTGGAAAGTGAAATTTTAAACTAAGGTCTTATTTTTATAGTACTTATCCAGTTAGAGCAGTCACATTAGAATGAAGTAAACACTTCAGTTACTTTCGCATCGTTAATTTGTTCTATGAAAAAGAAAAAAAACCACTTCCCCTCACGCTTTAAAACACAGACTTGAAACTGTCAGCTTCAAATTGCTGGCATATTTAAAATTGGTTAAGAAACTGTATTTTTGACCCCATTGAACTGTTTTGATTAGAGATTAATTTAATCGATGTTAAGACTATCGATGTGTTACTATTCTGCCGAGATAAAGGAATAACATAATTCAATACCGATTAAATCAATCTAAGATTAAAACTAGCACTAGAAATCTTATTAGTTATTTTTTGTATTGCTTAGGATCTCAGGAATGTATATATAAAGTTATGCCAGAAACTATCCTGATACCCTGTATAACGATAGATTTTTGAAACGTCTTGCTGCGATTGTGTGATTTTCAATTTGCCTATCAAACGAAAACAACTAGCAATTGTTTTACATCCTTACTGCTACATCTGCACAGACATACGTTGCGAAAATATTTTTGTTTAATATTTGCGTTATTTATTAATCAATTTTCGATTTTTCTTTAAAACGGTTATTATACGAGGTATTATACGGAAATCTTCATATTTTTAAAGTTGCGGAGGTAAAAGCTTAGTGGGTTAATGGTAAGGAGTTGAAATAATCCCTACCGGTGTTGTTCTAAAAAGAAAAACCAATTTGCTCGAGGAGTATCTCCAAAAACAAAAAAACAAAAACGTTAATTTAAATTTGATTTAATTTTACTTTAAACTAAATTTTGTGGCAGTTTACATTGCAGATTATCCTAACAGTTGTCCTATTGGAAATAAGTCATATCTTCGTGATGTTATCTACGCCCAATGCGTACCAGGTATGTAAGTATCAAACCGAAATTTGCCCATAGATGGCCTAACTGCTAATGTAGTTACCGTCAAACCGCGTCATTGACGCCATTTTCTTGTTTTGACATCTGATAAAGGTTTTTATCTCACAACAATACAGGTTTCATACAACAACATCGTTTCTAGTAGCGTTGAACACGTCGAATTTTTTGCCTGGAAACTACGATTTGCGGGCAGGATTAATTTTCTGTTACCATTTGAAGAAAACTGCTGCAAAATCGCATCGAATGCTTGCCGAAGTCTATGGTGAGCATGCTCTTGGTAAATCACAGTGCTTTGAGTGGTTTAAAAAATTCAAAAGTGGCAATTTTGACGTGAGAAACGAAGAACGTGGAGGACCACCGAAAAAGTTTTAAGACAGCGAAACGCAAGCATTGTTGGATGAGAATGACGCTCAAACGCAACAAGAACTCGCGAATCAATTAAATGTGACACGAGAAGGCGTCTCCATTCATTTGAAAGCCATGTGACAGATCCAGAAGATGGGAAAATGGGTTCCACATAAACTGAACGAAAGACAGCAGGAAAACCGAAAAACCGTTTGCGGAATGCTGCTCGCCAGGTAGAAAGGAAAGTTATTTCTCCATCGAATTATGACTGGCGATGAAAAGTGGATATATTTCGAGAATCCTAAGCGTAAAAGATCATGGGTAACTCCATCGACTGCAAGGCCAAATCGCTATGGACGGAAGACAATGCTCTGTGTTTGGTGGGATCAGAAGGGTGTGATCTATTATGAGCTGCTAAAACCTGGCCAAACCGTTAATACTGAACGCTGCCGACAACAAATGATCGATTTGAATCAAGCTTTGCGTGAAAAACGACCAGAACATCAAAAAGGCAACACAAAGTGATTTTTCTTCATGGTAATGCGCCATGACACACAGCAAAGCCGGTCAAGGAAACGATTGATTAGTTGGGAAATACTTTCGCATGCAGGTTAGTCACCAGACTTGGCTCCGTCCGATTACTACTTATTTGCATCGATGGAACACGCACTTGCTGAGCAGGGCTTCACTTCTTACGAAAATGGCTCGATGACTGGTTTACCTTAAAAGAGTAAGAATTTTTTTGGCATGGAATCCACAAATTGTCAGAGAAATGGGAAAAATGTATAGCTAGCAATAGGTAATACTTCGAATAAAATATTTGTTATCATTTTCATACAATAAACTTGTATTTTCTATACAAAAAATTCCTGTTTCGTATTTACATACCTGGTATTTGTTTTTTATTCCTACGACGCCGACGGATCGGCGCAGGATGGCCCTTTTTTCGGAGATCTCATTAACCGAAATACGACGCGACAAGCGCAGCCGTCGGAAGAAGTGAATAACCGGAACAAAGACGACGCGACGTCAATCGTCGAACGGCCGTTTCCGAAACGTTTTATTGTTCAACGTTTCCTCCGACGACTCGTGATTTACGTTATTTTTATCGCGCCCGCGTAGGTATTTTATCGACGAGGCTATTTCGGAGCCGTCTGCATCCGCGGGGACCCCAAGTTTATTGCACCATCGGGGGTTGGATCACTTCCGTACCGCCTCGCCACCGGAACGGCCGTACTCGAAATAGAACGGCGCTGCGCAAGGCCTGTAATAAGCTGACGTTATTGCTCTTTTGATGAATTAGAGCCGTCGTCGGAAGCAGTTGGGAAATGGTGTCGGTCCAGGTTAATTTTCATCAAATGTCACGTGTTAAAAATTGTTATCGAAATGTTTACAATAATAAAATAGCACGAAAAAATATTCGTACATCTGCGATGCCACAAAAATCCAGGATCCAACGTGCATCGGATGCTCGCTAAAGGGTCTTTCAATAAGGACGCTCGATTTTTAAACGTAAATAAAACAAGTTGCGTGTGAGATATCCACTCAATTTTTTTTTATTTGATATTTTATGACATTAAGTATGGAATATAACGTCCTTCAAATGTTCGCCGCGGTGTTGCTTGGTGGCAGGTATTCGGGAGGTCCAATTTTCGATAACTTTGTCGCATAAATCTGACTAAATTTGCTGGATGGTGTTCGTTTTGTTGACTTTGAGGACATCAATTGTTTGCAATTTGTTCGCATAGACCTGCGATTCAAGATAGCCCCAAAGGAAGAAGTCTAAAGGCGTTAAATCGCACGATCTCGGTGGCCAGGTGTGCGAGATAACCGTGCCCTCAAATCGCCCGTGTAGAATGTTCATCGTGGCATGCGCTGTGTGGCACGTAGCGTCGTCCTGTTGGAACCACATGTCGTCGGTATCCATATCATGAATTTAGGCCACAAGAAGTCGCTTATCATCGATCTGTAGCGCTCGCCGTTGACGGTTATGGGAATGCCAGTTTCGTTTTGGAAGAATTACTGACCGATGATTCCGCCAGACGAATATCCGCACCAAACAGTGACTTTCTTGAGATGCATTTGGTGTTGATGTATCGTGTGAATTAGTATCCTCCCAAATCCGACAATTTTGTTTGTATTCATCCAAAAATGGACCTCGTGACTAAAGATGATTTTTTTGGCGAAATTTGGGTCAACTTCTAACTGCTCCATAGCCCAGTCAGCGAACACACGGCGTTGTCTATGGTAGTTTACCTTAAGTTCCTGGGTCAGTTGAATTTTGTACGGGTGCAGACCCAAGTCCCGAGGCAAATTTCGCCAAGTAGAAGTCTCAAAAAGGCCAAGTTCTTGTGAACGACGAGAAATTGGGTTTTCTCGTACACGCTCAAGCACAGCAGCGATGTTTTCAGCAGACCTTGCGTTTCGGTGACGTACGGATGTTGGCTGATTATTTATCAAACCAATTGACTCGAATTTGGTCACCAAACGTGAAATAGTCGACTCAGCGGGCCGGTTGTGACGAAGATAAAAAATCACGTAATGGGCAGAACATTTCTCGAACGGAGCACTGATTTCGAAAATAAAATTTGATGATTTGCACACGTTGTTGAACGCTATAACCTTTCATGGTAATTTGCCATACACTACTAAATAATTCACAACAAATTTGACAGATGGTGCTTTAATAACATGGCCGCTATAACCTAACAAATTTCGAGCGTCCCTATTGAACCTCCCTGTACAACAAAATCCTAGACTAAGTTCCCCAGAACTAGCTACAAAAGTTGAGGAAAGGTTTTCGAAAAGTGTGCGTCTCGACATGATTTAGAGATTATTAAAGCGAGATGAATTTTGCGCACGTGTAATCGGGAGATAATCTTTTATCAATAAAAAGAGTAGAGTAAAACGTTTACAATTTGCAAAACAACATTTAAACAAGCCAGTAGATGTTTGTGATAGAGTGTTGTAGAGTGTTATATTTTGTGATGAAAGCAAATTCAATGTATTCGGGTCAGATGGACGTCAGTGTGGCGAAAATTCGAGAAAGCTCTGAAACCTATAAATCTTCAACCAACAGTTAACACGGAGGTGGTTCCTGCATGGTATGGGGTTGTCTGTGGACAACTGGTGTGGACATATTTAATAGTAATTCCAGGAATAATAGAGAAAACGGTATATCTTGATGTGTCTTTAACACATCAAGATATACCGTTTTCTCTATTATTGCATTATAGCTTTTTCTTTGAAAGCTAATGCAAAGTGCTGCAGGCCTTAACGTGGTGCAGAATTATTCATTCCATGAAAATAGTGGCCCGAAACATTCCTCCAAAGTTGTTCAGAATTGCTTATTACACAAAGTTTCAAGAATTATCAAGCTGCCAACTCAGACGCCTGAGATCAACTCCGTCGATAATCTATGGCACGAATTAGAAGCATGCATTAGAAAACGCGAAATAGAAATCAAACAGGATTTGGGACGAATTTTAACAGAAGAATGGCCGAAAATTGGTTATGATGTGACCACAAAATTCATTGAATCAATTCCCCGACCTTTAATCGGTGATCGTCGAAGCAAAAAGCTATGCCACAAAATATTAAGCTTGTCTTATTATTTATTTGTTCATTATGTATTACTAAAATTCTGCGTTATTTCTTTTAATATGTTTATGTTATTGTAACATGTTGAATCTCCATTACATTCTCAAAATAAATTACTATTTGGATGGTAGTTTCCCGCAAAAGGAAACTACCATCGCGGCTTTTCTTAATATTCTGCAAACCAAAGTAGAGCTATGTATCGATAATATGGCCCTTAGACCATAAAAATTACTTATTTTAGACAAGATGAACCCCAGGTCATACCTCGTATGAGGTTGTTGATTATTAAATACTCAATTCGGAGAGAATTGAATTAATATTTGAGCTCATCAATTGGAGCTCAACAGAATTCACTCTGATTATTGTAAAAACTATTATCATTCCCACCTACTATCCAATGACGTCATACGTATGCGACTTCATACACATATAACTACTTCTACACTACTACTACTATACACATATAACCTTTATTGAATGTGGGTTCTTTTTTAAATCTTTCGACGCAATTTATGCAGATTTTCCTGGTAAACCAATCAATATTCAGAATAATAGATCTCAGTCGGTAAACCTGAGAAAATACAGCCTATAAATAAAGCCCTTTAGCCTCTCGTGGGGCACCATTTTTTGCCTGAAGGTGAACCTGCCATGGATATTTTAAAAAATTAAACTGAAATGAAAATAGAAAATGTCTACCTTTTCTATAGCAGCTTCTGTTTGTGGCAGGACACTATATTGGCAACTCGAAACAACTTTTGGCATACCAAACTGTACGATTACAAGAGGAGACTGATTAGGAGTATATTCCATAGACTGTGTATTCTAGATAAGAAGTAATCATTTAAATCTCTGTCATTGTTGTTTGATATTTACCAATTCTTAACATTTTAATTATTTAATACGTTTTGTTGACATTGTGTTGTGAACTATAATATTTTGTCTACACATCGAGACTGTACCTAATTGTTTTGTCCCGGTTTAGGTAAATGAGATTTTATTTTTTGCTTGTGTTATATTTAAAAATATCGCTATTATTATGGAATTAAAACAGTCACCTTGAAAGTTATCTAGCAATTATTATTATAGTGATAATTAATTATATTACATCGTGTTAGTAAACGAAATCCGATCTTGCATACACCGATATTTGTAAATACTAGTACTATTCCAGTCACTGTGCCGTGACGTCACACGTATAACCCTTTTTTACCGAGATATTTTGTTTATTCGGTATGTTTTCTGTTCATAATATCGCTGAGGTTGACTGGAGAGTTCAGACCAAGTAAAACATACAGATTAACAGACGTGAAACCTAAAATAATCTAATACATTATATTTACCTCCCGTTGGGCGCCAATCAAACCAACATCCTATGACAACTTACTAGAATTGTCATAGGATGTTGGTGTAATTCTTAGACGAAATCTGAGTTCTGACTTCATTGCATATTCATTCTAAAACAGCGTCTGCAAAATATTGTTTTAAGAAGTAATTGTGTTAAGAAAATACAGTAATTTTATAATAATAAATTTCACTGAAGCTGTCGCGATTAGTGAAAAAGAGGGACTAGTGTTTAACGATAGTCTAGTACACGGAATGTCAACTTCAACTGCGCTAGCTGCATTCACCCCGAACCTAACAATGTATTGACTCGACAGTGGCGTTATGTCGTAAGGGTATGAGGTTTTTTATTTTTCATTATATTGACTTTAAAATTTATGTTTTAGATGTCTGGTAGTTGGGTATTTACCCTGTTTAAGTTATGCCAGAAACTATCCTGAAACCCTGTATAATTTTGTTTTAAATTTTTACGTTCATAAATTTAAAGAAGTTTCAACGAAATTTATTGCAATTGATGTTAATTCGTTTCTTCTTATTTCTTAGTTTTGATATTCCATTAAAAATAAGTCAGGTGATTAAAGGAACTATTATATAACTGTCTTTTTTTTTTGTCGATTTTAAACCTAAAAGCTGCATCTATCAAACGGAATTTTAAATATACAAGGTGGTTCATATAAATTCAATACAAGAGAGGTTCTTTTTCCTATGGAACGCCGGCGCCGTGTATATCTTTATATTCTCCTTGATGAACATCTGCTGACTTATCTTAATTCCTGACCTCGTGGGCATTTTTTAGTTGTAGTTAGGTCACAGATAAGTGAGCAACAGCAGAACATGCACATAATAACTAGAACTACATACGAGTAATAGATTAGGGTATTGCCAAAACATTGAATAGATTTCATTATCATCAGTAAAAATGTCTTGTTCAAAAGGTCATCAATATTTAACTGATAATTGAACCGGCAGCGATAGTAGTTCTCTCGTTTCTCAAGGTTAATGGGTAATAACTCTTGCACTATATCGACTTTAAACGGATGCAAATGTAACTTTTTACCCCCTCTGTATTATGAGGTTCCTAAAATATTAGTTTTAAAGATACGTTATCCAATATATTCATAATAAATTAATTGGAGGAAGAGTTGCTATTGAGTTGCCACCTAGATCACCAGATTTTGCACCGTTAGATTTTTTCTGCGAGGTTTTCTCAAGGATAAACTGCGCAAACCGGCCAAAAAAATAATGATCTCAGAGAGAGGATACAAATAGAAATAAAGAATATCTGAGCTCGAGTAATATATTAATTTAATACAATACATACAGTGTTTTCCTAAAATAATGAATAGATTCGTTAAAAATTCAAGAAATAACTTTTGGGAAAAACTGTCGGACACGTAAAATTTTATTTTTAGTTGTGCAATTTTTTAGATATAATTGATACGTAAGGGTGATTCGTGGAAGCATCGATCATCATCGATGTTTTTTAATAGCATACCCCCTTTCTTATAACAGAATGTGGAAGAGCAGATTCTTTTACATATACTACGGCGCTAATTACATTAGCATGAATATAGGTTAGATAAAAAAAAAGAAAAAGAAAAACGATTGTGCAATTTCAAAATCCCGAGGTTCCAACGGGATTTTAAAAAATTATAAAATTCAATGAAAATTTGCTAAGATATTCTTCAGCTTAAAATAGAGCTCATGAATTTTTTGAGAATTTTTTACCATCTGGTTTATTTTATATTGCAATTAAATACCGAGGCGTTAGCGTCATCGATTGATTTGGCCACATAAAGGCAACGCTATTCAAATAATTGGAAAGTGCAACTACACATATTTATTTTTGGAGTAAGGGTAGAAGTTTATATGGCGGTCTTCGGGGTGCTGCGTGTGGTGAAATGATACTCGTGATATGTTATTGCTATAGCTACATTTATTCAGAAGATAAATAAATAGCGAGCAAACCAGTACCGAACGAGGACCCATGTTTCGTGGGTGAAATGTCGGAATAGACTGATTTAAAAACTTATTTCGACGCCACGCTTGTCATAAACTATTGACCTACTCTCAAGGGCCTGAACAAGTGGCTGGGACAGTAAAACTTATTGCCTGTGATAATCGCATTTTTACCCATAAGAAACAGATGGGCCCCCGTTCCGAGTACTAGCTAAACAGGGGTTTCTACTTTCTAATATTTAAACAACTTAAAACTATTATATACAAAAATACCACCACGGCGGTCAATGGGCGTATGTGGAGCCGCGTGTGCCCACAGTTTATGTAAATGAAATAATGAATTTGTGTAAAATGTAATAATGAAATCGTATAAGAATATACCTCCCCAATACCGCTCTGACATTAAGCTCATAAACACTGTATTCCTTGGCATTCTTGTGCTCGTTGGCGGTCGAAACTTTGTTCAGCAATAAGCAATTGTGACATTTCATAGTCATTTTCGAAGCAAGCCCGAATTTCGCTTCATTTACGGTATTTTCGAAGGATAAATACACGTCACACGAGGAGCATTTCATCATTTGTCCCAAATGACTTAGGGAAACAATGCGATATCCATTGGGTTCGCCAACACAGACATTCGACGATTTTTGTTTCTTTACTGATTCGACTATCGCTTTTCGCTCCGCATTATTTTTCCCGGTTTCAGACATTACGCGGATTTTGTTTGACTTTTGGAAACGAAACGCCCTTTACAACGTAAATGCGGTGACATTTTGAGGTTAGGATAAATTGTCATGGCGACATGGCTGCCAACGAAGACACGCTAAATCCGCGTGTTTTATAGCAGCGTTGCCGCGTGTTGTGCTCGCAGATGACAAATTCACAAATTTGTCAATTTGCAAAAACGCTTGTGTTTTTATATGAAATATAATTATTTATGAAAGAATATGCGTCGAAAGTGACACAATCAAGTGCTAAATTCGAAATTTACGGGGAAACATTTTTCGTTTGTAATCTCCTCATTGGAATTGGATGAATAATAATTGGAATCTCCTTAATGGCAATTATTATTTAACAAAGCAATTAAACCAAATGTTTAAATTGTGCACCATTGGTTGCCTGACAATTAACATTAACTATCATTTAATTTTTTATTATTAAGTCCTTTAACTCCTACACGGAACATAGGGCTTCGGTAAGAGCGCGCCATCATGTTTCACAACATTATTGTTGGGTCTGCGGAGTGTGTGCCCCACCCAACCCCATTTTCTGCTTTTAATTTCAGATGCAACTTCCTTCTGCCCTGTTTGATGCAGAAGGTCGTCATTTTCTATGCGGTCTGGCCAGAATATACGAAGAATTCTTCGTAAGCACTTGTTGACAAAGACTTGCAGTTTATGTTATAGTACCTTTGTAACTTTCCAAGTTTCACAACCATATAACATTCACAACTGACTGACGTTTGATTGAAAAATTCGTAATTTTGTTTGTGTGGAGTATTGTCTGGAATTCCACACTGGGCCGAATGAGCTGAAGGCTTGTTGTGCTTTTCGTATTCTACTACGAATGTCAGTTTCAGCACCCCCACTTTTTGTAATGATACTTCCCAGGTAGGTGGATTCTTCAACATCCTCTATTTCTATGTGATTTATATGAAATGGGGCATTGTATCTGGTGTTAATTCTCATACATTTTGTTTTATTGATGTTGATTTTTAGGCCGATCTTGCTGGCTTCTATTGAAAGTATCTGCAACCGAGTTGCTGTTTCTTGAAAAGTTTGGCCCATAAGGCACACATCATCTGCATCATTTAACTTAATTAAATTACATTTTTAATTTAATCTATACATTACTAAAGCACTGTATAATTGTCTGTACAGTAAAACCCCGCTTAACGCGTAGGATACGTTCCATCAAAGTAGAGCGTAATGCGAAACAGCACTAAACGAGGTTATATCTACATGTAAATAATGGGGTTAGGGGAAGATGAATAGAAAATTGGTTAGGTATTAAATTTATAATTACAGTGTGAACAAAAAAAAAAAACCGAACACTTCAAAATTTTGTAAAAACATTAAATAAACAGGATATTTTTAAACAGGTTGTTATATATTAATTTTTGAAAATCACTGCAAAAAAATTATCAAATTCAATTACATAAAACTTTTTTTTCCTAATTTTTTAATATTTTTTGTCATTAAAAAAAAACCGATCAGGTTATTAACTTTATTAGAACTCATTTTTACCCGCCAAATTTATTTATTTTAATGCATTTTTGAATTGTAAACTCCCCAATTACTACCGCAAAATTAAGATTTTTTAACATTTTTTTTAATTATCGGTTTTTTTTTGTTCACACTCTATGTTTTTTGAATAAAAATAAAACAAAACATTTATTTCTTACAAAAATAAAAACAATATTAACGAATTTACTTATAAAAACAAATAAAATTCCAAGTCAGTCAGATCATTCAGTTTATTCCGAGTTTCCAATTTTCTGCCTTTTTGTCAAGAAGGCATCTAATGTAGTTTGCGTTTTTCTTTTGCGTTCTGTTAGAAGTTGTTGATAAGTGGATAAAGCATCTATAACACCCCGTCTTGCTTTTGAACTCCTGTCAAAATTTGGATCATTTTCAACAATTTGGTCTATAATTTCAGTTACAGTGGTCAAACTCCTTTTTACCAGCGCGATCGAAAGTTCTTTTTGCTCTTCTTCGAAATCACTACTATCAATATTTTTGTTTTCTTCTTGCTCAATTAATTCATTAAACTTATCATTAGAAAGACTACCGCACCGCACCAAACAAGAAACACAACTACACTGTTTCGGATATGTTATTTACATATTTGGAAACCTAGCGCTGCGCACAATTTCGGTGAATCCCCGGGTTGAAATAAAAGTGCGCTAAATTGAAACAGCGCTAAACGAAACAGCGTTAAGCGGGGTCTTACTGTAATTAATTAATGAAACACGTGCTATATAGATCGTTCAAACCAGGTCGTAAAGCAATCTCGGATAATATAAAAACATACAAGGTATTCCATTTAAAAAAAGCCATATTTCTTGTACCACATTTAGATACTTAAATCGTCCTGTATATTTAAAATTTCCATTAGTTAGCTTTCGTGATAAATTCTAAAATAACGCCACAAATAGTTCATTTCATGAGCGATTTCCACTATGTACGACGCAGCCTCACGACTTTTCGTCCACCCCGTAGACGTATCTAAAAAAGTCACCCCTTCTGGACGGGTTAAAAAGAAGACCCGTTGCCCCGTCACGAATTTCCCGCCGCAGAATTGACCGGATCACGTAAAAAAGGTGCAAGAAATGCCGTCCGTCTACTTTCTTTTAATTCGGAGGTATTTTGGGCGATGAACTCTCGGCTCACTTAGATGAGGGTTCCGCTGGAAGGTATTTATGTACTTATGAATAGTTTCCAAGACAGACTCGCGTCGTCTGCACGAAAACCGGCTGGGTATTCGGCCTTCCTGCGTCGCACCGTTCGTCTCGCTGGAGAGGAAAACTCGCCGTCTCCAGTCGAATTTTCCAGTAAGGGTCGTGCGGCAGACGATGAGGATATAGTGTGAATTGCGTATCGATCCGGATTTGCGTGTAAATCACGTCGGAGTGTTCAAATATTTGCACAACTGATAAAACAGGCGTAGTACATATGGTGGCTCTCGGCGTCAACTGCTGTTTCGCCGCTCACGATCCGGCGTTCGCGAAAATGGTCGTGGTACCCGGTCGCATAGAGCCCAAGCTCGACTCCCTCATCCACCTGAGGAGGAGCCCCTCGATCAGCGATTGTCTGTACGATAAGCCGAGACCGGACGTGCTGCTCGTCACCACGGTTTCCATGTGCAAGAAAAACGTAAGTATTGATCACTTTTCCAGACAGATTTTAGTTTTTTTTTTTGTTGTCGCGGTCGATATACCGTCGAATTACTTCGATTGTTTCGGTTACGAACTGGAAAATTCCCCGAGATTAACTAAAGCAAGTCGCCGTTACTTACCTGGGGCAAGTTGGCCATGAAATACGTTTTGGATAGGTAGGCGTTGAAGTTGTGAATATTAGAGGTTACTAATATTGTTTGTATTTATGGTAGTTTTGATGGATTAAATCAGTAATCAGTAAACTTGGATAATAATTTTAATTACAGATTCAAGAATCAGTACCTACTTATAGTAATTGTTCGAAGTGAGCTCCATCTACTTCCTGACAGTAAAACATCCTATTGCGAAACTCTTCTCGTACTTTTTCAAATGTGTCTGCGGAAATAGCCCTACATTCTGTAACAATACGTTGTTTTAAAACATCAATATTGTCAGGCTGAGTGGCGTAAACCTTCGATTTAAGATACCCCCACAGACAAAAATCTAAAGGTGTGAGGTCCGATGATCGAGGCGGCCATTTCATTGAACCTCGTCGTCCAATCCATCTACCAGGATATTCTTCATTCAAATACCGTCTTACTGCACCGTAATAGTGTGGAGGAGCATCCTGTTGGAATGTTATTTCCAAAATGTCGAATTCATCTTGATTATCTTCCAAAATTTCAAGGATTAACGGTTCTATTGCATTTTGCAACATCTGCAGATACTCCTCACCGGTTAAGTTGGTATTTAAAAAAAACAGGCCCAACGATGTGGTTTCCCAGTATACCTGCCCAAACATTGACCTTCTCGGGATACTGAGTATGTGTTTCACGAAACATGTGAGGATTTGCGTCACTCCAATATCTCATGTTTTGTGTATTTACATTTCCATTTAGATGGAAAGTACTTTCGTCACTAAAACAAATTGTTTTGACATAGTCTGGCTGTTGGTTAATTTTAGTCTCCATATTTTCACAAAATTGCAGTCTTCGGTCTGGATCGTCGTCTGAGAGTTGATGAACCATTTTTAATTTGTATGGGTGAAATTTGTTTTTTTTTCAACACCCTGTGCACTGTACTTTGACTGTAGTCAGTATATCAATTTTTTTCTCATCAGAAATTTGTGGTCTGCCAGATCGTTTTGCATCATTAATACTACCCGTTGGTTTAAACTTACGAAGAAGCTCTCTCAAATAAGTCCTCGAAACTGGGCGATCGGGAAACCTTTCATTAAAAATGCGTTCTGCTGCATGAATATTTTCTCCAGTTTCACCAAGTATTAGGATCGCTGCTACTTTATCACCTAAAACACGTACCATTTCTCTTCTTGAAGCACTTAAACGTTCAGCTCACAACAGTTTAACAAATTATTGAATGTACAAATATTTTAAAATTACCACAAGGTACTAAAACAGTTAAACGTTCGATCAACAATACACAAATTATTAAATGTATAAAAACTTTGACAGCTAAAAAAAACATCAAATTGGGGAGACTTGCAAACACGCCAGATTATTTACTATCCAACTATCCAGTGGCGGAGCTTGAATTTTAAATTTTATTATTAACTGATTTAATTCATCACAGCTTTGCGGTTTTTGAAAGCCAGTTGTCAAAACTGCCGTAAACAGACACAATATTAGTATCATTGAATAGGTTTTTTCCATACCTTTTAAAAGAGGTGTCGCTTGCCATAGGGTTCCATTTAAAATTATTGGTCACAATGACCTTGTGCCGTCATCTTTGACGCATACGTCATCTATCATCACTAGTAGGGAAGTTTACAACCCTTAATATTCAGTTACCGAATTTCACTAGTTTATGTATAATCGTTCCAAAGATAAGAGGGGGGGAGGGGACTTTTGAATAGCACTGTATAGTTTTCACTGAAGCAAACTCGATGAAAATCAATATTGGGCAAACAAAAAACATTTTTTTGCACGGACCCGTTTTGTTTTTTAGTTGCGCGATCCTTGACGTAAACATTGTTGCAGTTATGACGTCATCGACAGTTTTTTAACATGATAACGCCCTTATCCGATGATCCCGTTTGGAAACACTTTTTAAATAAATGTGTATGTGAATGCCATCTTTGGTATGTTAGAAGAAAATACACTGATGGACAAAATTAACGCACCACCTTCAAATTTTTAATGTATTTCTTTATTCATACAAGGGTGATTCAAATATAAACCGGAATTTTGTTTAAATAAATTTATTGTCACAGAACATTTTTGAATACATCTTATTTTTCTACAGTCTCTACTTTTATCAATACATCTTTTTCAACGATTGGAAGTGTTTTAATGCCGTTATCGAAAAATGAAGTTGATCGTGCCTCTAATCAATTGCGCACAAACGCTTTCACGTTTTGGTCGTCATCAAAACGGCGTCGTCTAAGATCTTCTTTGAGTGGCCCATGTGATTATCACATGGTGACAAATCCGGGCTATAAGGCGGATGTTTAAGTGTTTCCCAATGGATTCCTTCAAGTTTTTCTCGGGTCAAAGCAGCTGTATGTGGCCGAGCGTTGTCGTGAAGAAGAATCACACGTCGGATAGGCATATCTCGTCTTTTCCGTCGCAAACCCAGTTTTTCTCCATCGAAGAGCTGGCAGTAGTAGGCGACGTTAACTGTACGCCGCTCATGAAGGAAATCAATGAACAGTACCCCTCTGTAATCCCAAAAAACAATGGCAATAACTTTGCCTGCAGAAAGATGAGTTTTAGCTTTTCGAGGTGGGTCTTTTTCAGTGTATGCCAAATTTGTTATGCCAGTGATAGACTTGGGTCTTTGTCGACAAACTGTGCAGTCAATCGATGTAAAATTTCAGCCGGTTTTACGCCCTCTCACGCCAAAAATGTGAAAATAATGCGTTGCTCAACGGACGTATGCACCTCTTGCTCAGACATGATGCTACTGACAGTTAATCGGCCTTGGCGAGCTATAGAGCATGCCTATAGAGTCCCCTCCTCTTCACATCCCCACCTAATATATATGAAGGCAGCGTGCCAGTCCCCTTACCCAACGAATGTTAAAATAAAAATTCAGGTTTGTATTTGACTCACCCTCGTACAAAATTGACGCACCACCTTAAAAATTTTAATGTATTTGTTTATTCATATTTTGCACATCAAAAATATTTTTGGTTGAAAATGTAAATCATTTGAAAACATTACTGTAACATTAAGAACAGATTTTTTTATTCGTCTCGTCTACACATAACCACAGTTTTTATTGCGCAATTCAGACTTCATCCTGTTTTCGATTGTCTCCCGCGCACACGGTACCTCGTTTCGCACCATTTTCTCCAACTTGGTAATTGTCAGTCGATGATATTTTTCCAGAAGGAACGAAATGCGTCATTTCGTCACACGAAATGGTATATAATATGTAAATAATCTTTTATATAATACGTAAATAATCGAGTCGTTAGCTCGTTGCACATGTACGTTGCACACAATCACGCACTGCAGGAACATCCAACTGAAGACGGCAATTGGAAGTCGACGATCAGCCGACGCAACAGCCAATGTGATGAGCTCGGTCGGCGCCATTGAATCCCGGACAAAAATGCCCGCTCCAGCTATATTCCTTTTTATACAAAATCCATCTTAGATAAGCCCATAAATTGTAAATTGCCTCAATTTTCTGTACTTTAAGAAAGGCAAGAGCCGAGGACAGGGACTTAGATCGGGCCGTTTATTGGCCAACATAACTTTTACCGTAACTAACTGAGAAGTTAGAACAGTTTTACCATAAAAACGGCTACTATAATTGCATAATAATCTTAACGGCGGTTATTATTCCGAACGTGAATCTCTTGTAAGTAAATAGTACTTGAGATTTTGCTTCCTCAACGTCGACCTCCTTCAAGAATAAATACAAACTCGCATATTACAACATCTCGGTATATTTAACCTGCGGTGTAACGGTTATTATTGCAATGCGGCGTAAAAATAGACATAAATGAGCTGCGTCCTAAAATTTCAGGTCTTGACCGTTGCCGCAATTTTTTTTCTTAATGTTTATTTAATGGCGCGTTTTTTAATACGATGCATTACATGTTTTTTTAATACATATTTATGTCGTAATTAAAGAAATTTAAGTATTGCCCATGAAATGCGCAATTTTCATGTTTTTTTTTTTTTTTTTTATTAAAACTTACAACATTATAAGTATCGTTGCCAGGTGCAAAACAAAAATGAAAATACAGCCTAAGAGAATACCGGTACATATTTTCAGATACAGTCAATAATTACAATCTGTGAAATGTGGCAATGAGGATAGACACGCCGTGATGCCTTAAAGACTTATCTTTCAATTCAACGTGTCGCCAAATAAAAACAAAGAAGTTATAATTTTCGCGATATTACTAGTCGTTTCATTATATATTCCTGTGTTAAACATGAAAGAATCGTTGTGATATTCGCAATCTGTGAAACGTGGCGCTGAGGAGAGACAGGCGGTGATTTCTCAAAAATTCACCTTTAAATTCAGCGCGTCCCCAAACGAAAAGTAAATAAATTATAATCTTCCCGATACTATTAGTTGTTTCTTTACATATTCTTGTATAAAATGTCAAATAATTGCTGTCATATCTGTAATGTGTGAACCGTGGTGCTGGGGAGAGACAGGCGCTGATTCCTCAAAAATTTATCATTAAATTCAGCGTGTCGCCAAGCGAAAAGCAAATAAGTTATAATCTTCTCGATACTATTATTCGTTTCATTACATATTCTTGTGTATAATTTCAAAGACTCGTTGTGATATTTGCAATATGTGAAACGTGGCGTTGAGGAGAGACAGGCGGTGATTTTTCAAAAATTTACCTTTAATTTCAGCATGTCGCCAAATGAAAAATAAATAAGTTATAATCTTCTCGATACTGTTAGTCGTTTATTACATATTCTTGTGTAAAATGTCAAAGAATCGTTGTGATATTTGTTATATGTGAAACATTGCGCTGAGGAGAGACAGGCGGTGATTTTCCAAAAATTTACCTTTAAATTCAGCGTCTCGTCAAATGAAAAATAAATAAGTTATAATCTTATCGATACTGTTAGTCGTTTATTACATATTCTTGTGTAAAATGTCAAAGGGTTGTTGTGATATTTGCAATATGTGAAACGTGGCGCTGAGAAGAGACAGACGGTGATTTCTCAAAAATTTATCTTTAATTTCAGCATGTCGCCAAACAAAAATCAAATAAGTTATAATCTTCTTGATACTGTTAGTCGTTTTATTACATATTCTTGTGTAAAATTTAAAAGAATCGTTGTGATATTCACAATCTGTGAAACGTGGCGCTGAGGAGAGACGGGCGGTGATTTCTCAAAAATTTACTTTTAAATTCAGCGTCTCACCAAACGAAAAGTAAATAATAAGTTATAATCCTCTCGATACTATTAATCGTTCCATTACTTATTCTTGTATAATATGTCAAAATATCGTTATGATGTTTGCAATATATGAACCGTTGTGCTGAGGAGAGACAGGTGGTGATTTCTCAAAAATGTATCTTTAAATTCAACGTGTCGCCAAATATGTCGCCAAATATATAGCAAATAAGTTATAATCTTCTCAATTCTAGTAGTCGTTTCATTACTTATTTTTGTGTGAAATGTCAAAGAATCATTGTGATATTTGTTATGTGTGAAACATTGCGCTGAGGAGAGACAGACGGTGATTTCTCAATAATTTACCTTTAATTTCAGCATGTCGCCAAGCGAAAATCAAATAAGTTATACTCTTCTCGATACTGTTAGTCGTTTTATTACATATTCTTGTGTACAATGTCAAAGAATCGGTGTGATATTTGCAATCTGTGAAATGTGGTACTGAGGAGAGACAGACGGTGATTTCTCAAAAATTTACCTTTAATTTCAGCATGTCGCCAAACGAAAAGCAATTAAGTTATAATCTTCTCGATAGTATTAATCGTTCCAATACATATTCTTGTATAAAATGTCAAAGAATCGTTGTGATATTTGCAATATGTAAAACGTGGGGCTGAGGAGAGGCATATGGCAATAGATTTTTTCGATCTTATTATTCAGAAAATTGCCGCTTGTGTAATTTTCCACGAACAATACATAAGAATTTAACAGCAAATAAAATATTGAGGTATCCTTTTTCGCCGTGATCAAGTATAATAAGGAAAAAAAAATAAAAACACCATTCGCTTATGATCTTATAACGCAAATATTATTTTTATGTCATTGTGGTCTTTTTGATCCTGCAGACCGCCCACTGTCGTGGCGTTTGTTTTATTTCGTTTATTTCCCAAACTAATTGTGAAAGGCTTCAGAAATAGACGCCAGTACGGCCGTGCAAACACTTTTTATTGGATCAGTTGAACACATTCGATAAGTAAAGGCATTTCCGGTAATGAATACGTATACAGTTCCTTTATCGGGGTTTACAGACTACCTACTCAATGTCACGATACGATTCGACAATATCATTTTCATTGGTCGTATTTATTCGATTACATATTCCGGTTCTGTAGTTATCTGGTAGGATAACTGTTTTACCAGGGATCATATTCGTTTCAGTACTATTCTGGAGGAGTAAAATAGTCGCAAATGTCTGTTACCTACTCCATGCGATTGAATTACCATGTGGATTAAAATCCCCTGTTTGTGGCATGGTAGCGACAAGTTCCGGTCGGGTACAAATTTGTGGGACGTGTTTTTAAACACGTTTAGATTTTTCTGTATCGTTTTACATTTATTTCAGTGGAGAACGTTTCCATGTAGCAAGCAACTTTTTCCCCTATTAAATAACACTGCACAATATACAAGTTGAGTCTTGTGTGTACGAGCCCAAAATCGCATGAGTTCGCCCGTTAGATATTTTCACGTCCACGCGATACAAACGGTAAGGTAGGAATAAACTACTCTAATAAATACAACATACTTTATTTGTGCTTGAGAAATACAAAAACTGTACACATTTATTCGCAATGTTCGAAGTACTTGGGAGAATAAATAATTAAAGATACAATTTGAAGACAATACGAGTTTATTGATACTCTGTATAACAACTAAGTTACGTACAAAGAAATTAAGATGTGTATTCTAACGTATAATCTTTCAGACTAACTTGCTAAATAGACTATTTTTATTTCAACGACATTTGAACAGTTAAACATTCGATATTGAGTTACCCGAACTCATAAATGCTGACCTAATGTTTATGTTTAATTTCAGGCACCGCATGAAGACTATTTTTAAACCTAAAATAATTATTGTTGAATGTAATATTCCAACACGCAATAACAAGAAAACTGGTGACAAAAGAAAGCATAAAAACATGAAGTAGTTAAATCTCAAGTTTTCAGTACCTAGTTTACACTTAGTTGTAAAGTCAATTACCACTGTGTTACGTCACCTCTATTTTTTTAAACAGCATTTATACGCCTAGGTATGGTGTCTACAAGACTCTGGCAGTCTTCGAAAGAAAAAGAGTCCTATATTGCTTAGAGACCATGTCGCAATGATTGAAGTCTTTAGTCGGACGATTACGCAATTATTTTTTCATTCGATGCCATATCTCGATCGGAAATATCGTTTTCCGATATCTAGGATTTCACTGTTTGGCTGTATGACAAGCCGCGCTATCTTGTTATAAGAGAAATTCCCGGTTAGCTAATTGCAGAGACTCGATTGATGGAAGAAGGCACTGATTTAAAATGTCTATGTATTTTTCTGCATTTACGGTGCCTTCAACAAAGTGCCTACCAACGCTATTGGCGGACATATATCCCCACTTCATAATTGAAGCGGGAAATTTCACTTTTTGCCGAAAACAGTCTTTGTTGTAAGCCTCGGTTTTCGTTCGAAGCATCCTACTCCGCGAATCTCCTACACAAAGTTCAAATTTTGATTCGTCGCTCCAAATAACCGACCTCCGCTGCTTCAAAATCCAGTTTTTATGTATTTTGGCCTATAGTAAGTGGTTTTTCTTCTGTTTTTGAGTGAGTAGAGGAGGTTTTTCTTTTGCCTAATAACAAGAAGAGTTACATACATGCATTGAAGTCTAAAACCAAATTTACCACCTTATAAAAATTGAATCCAATTCTCTTCAGTGTTCTTGTACAAGTCGATTTAGAATACTGCCTGTCTGTCGCTTCATTCCATAGAACTGTTAGAGCACTGCAATTGGCACGACGGTTTTTCTTTATGATACGTCACAAAATTCTTAATTCTGCAGCAGTCACTGCGGTTTTTCTACCAACCAACGCGTGCTTTTCCGACTGTGGAACCCGTAACTTTATACAAACGCACAATGTCTCTAACAGTATAATGGGACAATTCTAATCCTTTTGCAATCTGGTAGGCACTTTTGCCCTGATGGTGCGGTTTTCGTTATCGAAACGTTAAAATTTCTAAATCTAATAATACTGAATGATTCAACGGATTATTGTCAGCGAATGCCTATTTGGAAATACTTTGAACAATTTAATTTCATCCATCGATCGGCCATCAAAATACCGTTTCGTAGTCCTTTATAGATTATACAGGCTACTAGTATTCTCGGATTTTCCATTAGATAAAGATTTCAGTTTTCCAAACGCTTGAATTACTTATAATTTAATATCGCAACGACCCAGAAAATATCGCAAGCCGAGGCGCAACCATTACTCGACGCTACCAGTTTGCGGTATAGACCCGTATTGAATTTAAACTCGATCCGTTTGCGTATAATTATAAATTATAAACTACGAGTAAATGTGCAACTATTAACTTATTTACACCATAAAAATGAACTACCCATATCCGTTTGATGTTCAGTTTATAAACATACACTGTCTATTTTAAAACGATTTTATGGTAGGAAATTTCAACTGTCCTCACATGTTTCTTTTGTGATTTTCGTTACACATATCATTTAAATAAATGAAAGTCAACTTTCCAATAGTGCATTAATTATCTCCAATTTTTTGCATATGTATGTATTCTCCTATGGAAGTAACAACCAGTATACACTACAATGCACAATTTGCAAACCAGGAAAGATCTGACAACGCCATGGGTATTATCGCCGAAGGTACGAATAGTTTTGAGAGCGACTGTACATAATAAACATACATAATAGTAAACATAATTTTAAATGCTATCGTGAAATTCCAAACTAATTTCAAGAGCTTTCGTTTTTTGTTTCCAACGATTCAGCCAGGTGGGTTTCGTTCAAACCCGCCTACTGATATGGAGTAAATAAAGGAAACGTTTGGTATTGGTGTTTAATGCCTCGTTTTTAACGTCACTCTTTATATATAAGGATGATATCATTTTTGCATCATCGCCTGTGCGTTCCGAGGAATCGTGGATTTATTTGAAGCCGCCGTGAATTTATTTAAAGTGTGTAAACCGAACGATTTTATACGGTTTCTTCCTCGGTTATTTAACGCTTTCTCAACAATTTTTTGTAGATGCACAATTAGATACACCTGAGTACATCTTCAATTAGTTGTTTACGGGGATTAACTCGATCCTGTGAAGCCGAGATGAATGTTTCCGGGCATATTGCAATTGCAATCCGTCAAACCAGGAAATGCACAGCAGAATATCAAAAGTGTTTAATATTCAACATCCAACGGCCTTATTTGAGTGTTTTTTTTTACCTTGTGCTATTTATTTATTTATTTATAAGCGAAGTATCCCAATAGAAGTTAAAAGACATTTCAATGAAAGGATTACACATAATAATAATAATAAAAACTAAAAAATATTTGAAAATTGACATTAACTTGGTAAATTAAAATATAAAAATATAAGAAAATTAAATTGATTTTAAATAACTATAATATATGAAACTAAACAATATGAAATGTACATATATGGGAGTTTCTTATACCTATGTTAAGAACTAAGTGTATTGAAAATACAAGATTAAACTAGGAAAAGAAAGAAAGAAAAAAAAAGAAAAGCAGAAACGAAAGTTAACCCTCAAGCAATGTACGGGAAAAGGGCCGCTCTTTTCTATTTTTGTGAAGAACCCGCCTTAAAATCGAATGAAATCGCCAGATGTGATTGTGTATGTTTTTGATACGAATTTTAGCATGAGATTGCGCCAGTGTCGCATTTATTTAGCCAGTAAAAAAAAAAGGCAACACAAAGTGATTTTGCTTAATGATAATGCGCCATCACACACAACAAAACCGGTCAATTAAACAATTGAGTGTTTAGTTGGGAAATACTTTCGCATGCGGCTTACTCGCCAGACTTGGCTCCATCCGATTATTGCTTATTTGCATCGATGGGACACGCACTTGCTGAGCAGGGCTTCACTTCTTACGAAAATGTCTCGATGACTGGTTTGTCTCAAACTTTTTCGGCATGGAATCCACAAATTGTCAGATAGATGGGAAAAATATATAGCTAGCAATGGACAATACTTCGAATAAAATATTTTTCATCATTCTCATAGAATAAATGTGTATTTTCTATACAAAAAAATTCCTGTTTCATATTTACATATCTGATAAATGTTGAGCGATGATTTTCTTGCATTGCCAACAAAAATTAGGCTGATCGTTCTGATGATGAGACTCGACCAGATATAGGAAGATCACGAATATGCCCAAATTCACGGTATTCAGACTCGACATTGCTTACCATGTTTTGGTTGACAATGGATTGCCAATCAAGATGAGTTGCATTGAACAATTCAACCACTTGTCTTTGGATGCACATCCTGTCCCTTCAAATCCGTCATGCAAAGAATTTCAATTCTTTCTCGTTCTGTTAATTTAGCCATTTTTACGAAATGACAAAGTTACTATTCAATAAACAGTTCAAACACACTGCTTTTGCCAAACAAAAGATGAGAAATACATTCTTTAAATTAATAAACTCAGAAAATATATCGGTTGTGTCATACTTCCTGCACGAGTCACCCTGTATGTATTTATTATATTTTAAAAAATGCGCAACTAAAAATAGCATTTGACGTGTCCGAGAGTTGCTCCCAAAAGTTATTCCTCCAATTTTTAACGAATATATATTCATTACTTTAGGAAAGCACTGTATACAAGTACGAATTTCACTTTAAATCATTTCCAATCATTATTCTCAGCGACGTAGCGTCATCTACCGGCCACGGCGACCCTATTCGTTGTTAACGATAATATTGTTAATGCTTTAATCTAGATAATATTTACATTTTAAAATTCCAACGACGTTACGAGTATTCCATAATGTATTTGTTGTTTATGTGGCAACAGAACACCTTATCATTATCTAGCGGTAATTAGTATTAACCTACGTAGCTCGAATTTTATCAATAATCAGCATTTACACAAACCGCAACTTTGGCTATTGACTATTTTCTAACGGAAAATGTGCTGGGCGGCCTGCCGACGGACGGTTTAAATTCTAGTGATTCACGCGAATCGACTAGCCGGGGCGATCCACAAAACCGCTCGTTGGATTGATTCCGCAGTCGCCGCCGGAGTTTTTTCCCGATTTCAAGTATTTGCCCGAACAAAAAAAAAACACTTATCAATGGCGACGTAGATAAGCTCGGCGTTGTCGGTGCACGTATCAATCGGTCGCGAAAATGACGGAAAGTGAAGGTGAGTGCGCGGAAATCTCGACAAAAGAGGAGCCCAACAACAACGCGCTCGCCCTGGAGGGGGTCGCCTCGGCCGAAACGTCGGATTTCCTGGAGGAGAGCGGCAACTACAGCGGCGACACCAGCAAGGCGGACTCGGACGACGGCCTGGATGACAGCGACGTGATCCACTGCTTCATACACCACACCAGCGATGAAGTACGTTGGTAATTTTTTAAATATTTCTACATTGCTACTACTTTTCCGCCAGCAGTCGGAAATAGCATAATTTATTAACCTAACCTCAATAATTAACGGGTGAGTGTTCTATTGTTTTTTTAAGTGGCGACCGTCGCGATATCGCCGTATCCTTGGAGCGGAAACAGTTGAAGAAAGCAGGTGCCTGCCATTCGTTGAAATGACTAATGGATGGATGATGCTCGTTTATTTTGTTTCGGCAATCGGGTGACCATTGCTTCACAAGTGGAATTAATTGTGATCTCACGTAGTCACCGCGTATACAGGACGTGTCTAAATGAAAGCATAACGTGTAGTTTACCTCTTATAGTTATTGCTCGACTCGATGTTTGAAAGGAGCACAATATACAGAGGCAATGATTTGAGAGCCTTAATTGTGATCTCACGTAGTCACCGCATATACAGGGCGTGTCTAAATGAAAGCATAACGTGTAGTTTACGTCTTGTAGTTATTACTTGACTTGATATGTGAGGGAAACACAAAATACAGAGACGATGATTTGAGACCATTAATTACTATCTCACGCAATCACTGCGTATACAAGATGTGTCTAAATGAAAGCATAACTTGTAGTTTATGTCTTGTAGTTATTACTCGACTCGATGTTTGAAGGGAACACAATATATAAAGACAATGATTTGAGACCCTCCCATATTTTATATCGGAAAATTGTCATACAAACCTTCTTACATCGTGCAAAAACAGTCGCGTGTTATTGTATACTTTCAGCATATTTATGAAGGTCTGTCAAAGGACAGACAGTCGAATACGACGGCAAAGCTAAACTGAATTGCTCGTACCTACATCGATTAAAATATCTCAAGTATACGTGCCGGTAACACGGCTGCCGCTGAGTTACTTGGGTGTAACACCACCGATGCAACACTCGTGATAATAATCTTTAGTCATAATCATGCCTAAAACAAATCATGGAGTATTTTGCAATGTTATACAAATTTTGCGACATTTATTCCTTTTTTTATTTTTCTCCAAGTTACAGCCCTTTGAAAATCACCTAAAAATTTAGGATTTTTTTTACATCCCTTAATTTTTGTGTCTAGTGTATATCACATAAGCTATGCAATTGGTGTTTTCTTCAGGTGACTGGAGAATGATAGCGCTCCGTATCTCTAGTAGGCCACGACGTTTTACTGGAAATTCTTACTGAAATGAAGAACGTATATAGTTTATTTCATTTCTATTTGCCAAATAAAAATTCCCAAATGGCTCTTATCTCAATACCGTGGCTTGTTTTTATGGCTAGACTCAGGTAGACTGTTCCGTTGATCGGCAAGATAAGGGAGTTTTTTATTTGGCAAATAGCAATGAAATGAATAGTAGAGTGTTATCTAAATATTTACATTTACGCTAGCAATTATGAACAAATTAAGGAAAGTTAATAACTGTGAAAGTTTTTGAACTAGGCACGATATAGAAATATATATATCAGTCGGTTATTGATAACTATCATGGTGTATGTCGTATTAATGTTTACTTGTATGTGGAAATATGTAAGTAGTCGACAGATTGTAAAAAATATCGTTAATAAAAACAGTAAAAGTAAAACATATATTTTTTGCAGCGAGATTGCAAGCACTGTCACAAAAAATTATCTGTAAATATTACTCTTAATTTACGTATATATCTAAACAATAACAAAAATATATATCTGAACGTATTCAGGAAAATCAGTTGAGGGCAAACTAGAGTTAGTTTGGCCAAATTAATCGAAGGTTAAAATAATGACAAAAAATACCATCATATACAAAATGCTATCGTAATTAGAATTGCGTCTTAAAGACGGGTAAATAACGAAACATAATAGAAAAAATATAGTAGTAGCAAACAGCTAACATATAGTAAATAAAACTGAAATTTTCGATAAAAGTTGATTATTTGAGACCCAATTTGCATTATTTCGTTATAAATTTTGCCCTTTAATTCCTAAATATTATACAGTTTTAAAATAAACCAGCAAAAATCTAAAGAAGTAACATATGGACATCTAGCTGGCTATCTTACGGATCATGGAAATTTTTTCATTTTTGTGTGTGGTAGTTTGGTTAAAGGAAGAGCCAATTTTGTATACCCCCAATTTTCTTTCAGGCCGAGGCGAGACTTTGGGCCAAGAGACAGGCGAGGGCAGAAGCTAGGGAGATACGCATGCGCGAACTGGAGCGCCAGCAGAAGGAACAGGAGGAGAATGCCGACAGGCAGTTCGACATGCTGGCGGAGCCCCTGGCGAGGACGCCCAGGGGTACCACCGCTGGTAGTCGATACCTGTCCAGCAGGAGGAGTTCTGAGGACTCGCTGGAGGATGGGGGAAGCCTCAGAGAAATTCGGGTGAGTAAACGACCAAAAGAACCAAAATCTATTTTTATGTTGTACTTTTTTGGTACTCAATATGGAAAAATCCGTAAGGAAAATTTGGTAACTAAAAATAGGTAACAATTCTTTATTTTGTGGCTATTCCAAATGCCTACGTGTTTTAAATTTTTTAATTCTCCAGTTTTTTAATCTAGCGAAGACAGATTATAATCCAATTGAATTTCCAGCATGAACTCAAAGAGGTCGAAGAAAAATTCCGGAAGGCTATGATAGCCAACGCCCAACTTGACAATGACAAGGCGGCACAGACGTATCAGTTGGAATTATTAAAAGATAGGTAAGCCGGGACGTTTTTATCCCTTACAGATTTTTGAGCACCATTTAGGATTCGATTTACCAAATTCTCCACCAAAAACTTTTGTCAAGAATGTTGAGGTTAGAACTCTCGACATAAAACGTTCTAATGTACAGGGTCTTTCAATAGGGACGATCGATTTTTATTTTTTTATTTTTTGGCTATAACAGCCATGTTAAAGCAACATCTGTCAGATTTGTTGTAAATTGTTCAATAGTGTATGGCAAATCACCATGGAAGGTTATAACGTTCAACAACGTGTGCAAATCATAAAATTTTATTTTCAAAATCAGTGCTCCATTTGAGAAACGTTCCTCCGCGCATTACGTGATTTTTATCCTCGCCACAACAGTCCCGCCGAGTCGACTATTCGACGTTTGATGGCCAAATCCGAGTCCCGGTTTGATAAATAATCAGCCAACACCCGTACGTCACCGAAACGCAAGGTCTATTGAAAACATCGCTGCTGTCCGTGACAGTGTACGGTAAAACCCAAGGCAGCCAATCTGTCGTCGTTCGCAAGAACTTGGCCTTTCTGCTACTTCAACTTTGGCGAATTTTGCGTCGGGACTTGGGTCTGCACGCGTATAAAATCCAACCGACCCAGGAACTTAAGGTAAACGACCATAGACAACACCGTGTGTTCGCTGATTGAGTTCTTAAGCAGTTGGAAGTTGACTCGAATTCCGCCAAGAAAGTCATCTTTAGTGACGAGGTCCATTCTTGGACGAATGGATTGTGAACAAGCAAAATTGTCAGATTTGAGACTATACCAATCCACACGAGATACGCCAGCACCAAATGCATCCCGAGAATGTCATTGTTTGGTGCCAATTTTCGTCTGGCTGAATCGTCCGTCCGTACTTCCAAAACGAAACTGCCATTGCCATAACTGTCAACGGCGAGCGCTACAGATCTATGATAAACAACTTCCTGTGGCCTGAACTGGATGATATGCATACAAACGAGTGAGTACATTGAGTGGATATCTCACACACAACTTGTTTTATTTACACTTAAAAATCGAGCGTCCTTATTGAAAGACCCTTTAGAAGCCAGATTCAGTATGGCTGCTGAGGGAAAACATCGTCAGGGACTATTTGATTTGATTATTGTAAAAGTTATTATAACTTTATTCATTTGAGTTCTCGTAGTATACTTGTTTTTCCTGATGTAGTTTTTCTAAAATTTGTTAGTTGATTTTAAATGTTTAAAATAAAAAAAAAATACTTAGTAATTTTTTATACCGGATAATACGTTAAAATTGGGTCTAGACTTAGTTAAGCCATTGTATGTTTATAATCAGTTTTATTTAACGGTTTTATAAATAATATAACTTTTGGTAAATAATCGTATAGCAGACTTCATGATATCAGATGATGAAAACAGGCACGATAGACTAAATAAACAAAAAAGACCCATCAATTGTTCGCCCTTGTTTTGCATACAATTTTTAAAGTTGAAACAAAAAATAGTATAAATACTCGTTCTCATGCGAACGCTTGCCCCCAACCGCCATTTTGAATAGAGCGCCTCGACCGAGATTGTTGCCTTTAGGTTAGAGGAATTGGAAGAGGAGCATTCTCAGCTGAAGCGCGAGCACCGGGACAAGTGCAGGGAGCACGACCAGCTGAAGAGGCTCTGCACCAAGCTGAAGGACGACTTGGCCGTGACGAGGGCCGAACTGGACGAGCGAGATCGGCTCATAGCCGAGAAGGGGCTGGTCATCGTCGGCGAGGAGGTGCCCCCCGACGAGGACGGCACCGTGCAACCCCCCAAGAAGGCGCTCGTAAGCGTGGAGAACGCGCAGCTGCTGGAGAGCGCCGGCGACGGGAGTCTAGGTGATTTAACCTCGACGCCGCCGAAGTTTTCGGTTATTAACTCTTTGTTTCTATGCAGACGTCCGGCTGGAAAAGTTTGCCAAGGAGAAGGGCGAGCTACAGGATCAAATTAGCCATTTAAAGTTAGAATTAGAGGAGGAGAAGAGCAAGAGGCGGAAGCCCAGTGCGGCGAGTCTGCTTAACGGTCCGTCATCTGACTACGACTACGATGACATCCAAAGTAAGTGAGATTTATGTAGTGGTTACTTTGAATTGTCGTTGCTAATATTCCCTCCCTTTTCTTTCTCAAAATTATTTGTTACTGGTCGGCTTTTAAAAGTTCTTAAGGGGTAACACCGCTGTAATAAACAAACAAGGGCTTTTTTGATAATTTTTTTTTTTGGATGGAAGAGAATGTAATACGATAATAATATTTAAGGAAGTTATTACGCGTATATTTAAGTATAACACAAAAAATATTCAAAAATGGCGACACCGGAGCCATTCTCGCGAGACATGTTGAGTAGGCAATTTGCATGATTTTTAATTATGTTGTCAAAACATTCTATAGGTCATTAAATCCATACAGCGTTAAATTTACCACTTTTTGTGCAATAGTAGACACAAAATAAATAAATGAAATTTGAAATAATTATGGGCGCGCGTAAACACAAGAAATGCAAATGGCTGTCGCGTGACGTCACTGTATATTATTTTGTTGAGAGATAGATGGGCGTTTAGTGTAATTTCGTTAAATATTCCTTTTTCGGTGTGTGAATTTGTTTATTATTATTAATATTGAACAATTGTGTGTAGACTATGGCAATAGACAGTAGATTTGTGCAAGGACAATCTGATAACTTGCCAAAGATTGATTCCTTGCCCATGTTTTCCTTTCTAGGGGAGAATTAACAATTTATGGGTATTGAAATTAGAGGAATTAAAACTCTATTCTATCTATGTCTAATGACCTCCAAAACAATCATTTTCTAAATATTCCATGCGGCAAGTAATATGAAAACAGCATACAACGTGAAAGTGGGGTTATGTACAAATACATCCAAAACAAATAAATGTTAGGTACTCACAATAAAATGATCCTCGCAACAATGTAGGGGTTTAATTGCTTTATATTTTTCTTTTCGCCCCTTTTCATTGCTACGCACCATTTCTTCCGCATTCTTTCTTCTTTTTGAACCGAGAACAATTTTTCGGGCGTTGATACCGTAGTATTTGTACATATTGGCACGATGCAATACTTATAAAATTTGTGTTTTATCGGCTCCATATCGTTAGGCACTTTATAAAACGCACTTGTTACAGATTTTACAAACTGTTGGCACTAAACCAAATCAAAACAGTGACGATTGGGATACTTCCCCATACAGTGACGTGGACCAATCAGACTAGCGTTTTCGAACACGTGACTTTGTTTACATAAATGAGTGAATTAATTCTATTAAATAAGCAAAAACTGCAGATTTTCATGAAAAATGACTATAATATTCTTTTTAAGTACTTATTATTTGGCAGAAAATATATTTTCAGGCGTATAGAAGTTTCATGCAAATTGCCTATTGAAGGCCCTCTGCGGCACTCAGTGTAACTGCTGCAAATTTGAATCTAGAAAAAAGAATCACTTAATCTACATATTTATAATTAGTGAAATACGTAGGTGATTTTAAAAATATTGATTTTTGCGTGATTACCGTGTATCTGAATAAAAAACGTTAAATATTCGACAATGAAGACAGTTGCAAAAAAATTGTTACTGATAAAGGAAATTTCTTCAGATAGGAATATGTTTGTGATAATTTTATGTCGAAGTGAATCCCGTTCACTGCAATTTGGCGTATTTACGTTGAACAAATGAGGGTCAAATAAACACGTTTTCTTATCGAAAATAAAATAAACACTTCTTTCAGTGTAACTTGACCATCGCATGAACTAGACTGTACGAACTGCATAATGACAAAAAAACTGTCATCCAAATGGCTCACTCAGAAAAATTTTGCAGAGATGTGAATGTAAGAAGTGAAATACATTGTATTAATTTTTTTTCCCCAATATTTTGGACTTTTAGATCTTTTGGGCTTACATCGTGTTTTGACCCAAATTGAATGAATGCTGAAAGAGAATTTTTCTCAATTGAAAGTAAAATATTTCAGAATATGTCTGGATCGATTATTATGGTCTTGGAACAATGGTTTTTAAATACCCTTTACCAAAAAAAATTATACTACACTTGAGAGCAAAACAATCGACTCAGCAACATGCTCATGCATTAGCATGAAGTCCTCACCAACAAATCCCGCATACGGAACAACATGTTTCTCCAGAATATCCCTGATATAGCGGTCCGCTGTTAATCCTCCTTCACGTCCTCCACCGGGCACGAAAACCAACTCAGTTTTTCCGTGCATGGAAATGCCCGTCCAGAACATGCAAGAGCCACCTCCATATGCGACAGTTTCTTGAATACAGCGTTGAACAAATCGCTCTCCTGGTCTTCTATAGACCCGACGTCTCTTATCGTTACCATGCAGGCACATCCTGGACTCGTCTGTGAATAATATCTGACTCCATTGATCGTGGTCCCAAAAAGAGATGTTCACGAGCAAATTCCAGTCGTCTTTGCTTTTGGACTGCAGTCAGTTTGGGACCTGTAGCTGCCTTTTTTGGGATCAACTTGGCTGCCTTCAATCTTCGTCTCACTGTCTAAGCGCTAGCGACCACACCTCTGACCACCCTCAGCTCTTGTGTGTGTCAACACCAGTCAAATGTCGATTTCTGAGAGATCTTAACACAATAAATCGATCGTCCCTCTTCGTTGTCACGCGTTTACGACTGCCTCCTGGCCGGCGCGGACGTAGCTACCGGTTTCTCGGTACCAACGATACACTCTTGACACAGCTGATTGACTCAAATTCAGTCGATTTGCCACGGCTCTCTGACTGAGACCCTCTATCAACAATGCAATTACCTGGGCTGCTTCGGCAGCTGTGGCATCCATTTTCTCGTAAATCCTTCGAGCACATACGCATACGTTAACTTCAAATTAGCGAATGGAGACGAATACCAGGTTGCAAGCGCCCGCTATGTCTGTCATAATCGTCGCGCATGCGCATTCCAGTTAACAAGGTTTGTTACACATGTTCGGCTCATAACTTTGTCAGAACAGGTCCGATTCCAATCGAAGTGGTATCATTTGAAACAACTTGTTTCTAAACTTTCAAACAGTTCATTGAACTTTACTTCAAATGATACTGGAGAGAGTACATATTCTCTCAAAGTTGGAGCATGTTGCTGAGTCGATTGTTTTGCTCTCAAGTGTACTTCTACCAACATAGATTCCATGGCAGGACCTCTATTATAACATGTCATTGGCCATCTTACTGCGTTTTTTACCCCTATTTATAAAAAATAATATACAGGGTGTTCGTTTCTCGTAAAACCAAAGACGTATGAAGATCGATTTTATATTTGATAATTCTCAAATTTCTAGTTATTTTAATGTTTCATGTAAACTTTCCAAACCCAACACTTTTCATATTTCTTAACCTTCCGGAAGCATAATTTTTCATGTTGGGCTTCAAGACCCTGCAATTGACTTCCATTTTTATTTTAGGGGAAGCAAGTAAACAACTGGCCGACTACAAGTTCAGAGCGCAGAAGGCCGAACAGGACGTGGCGACGCTGCAAGCGACAGTCGCCCGGCTCGAGAGTCAAGTAATAAGGTATAAAACCGCCGCTGAAGTGTCCGAACAGTCCGAGGAGGCTCTCAAGGCCGAGAAGAGGAAGCTGCAACGGGAGGTGTGTACTCATTTCTTAGCGTTGCATGCTAAACACAGTAGCCAGACTTATTATAGTAGGCGATTTTTGTAAATACTTTTCAAGCCTACTCTTGGGCGCTTCTATTATTTTGCGTACACTTTTTTTTTTTAATTCTATTTGCAGGATTCGGATTCGTTAACGGATCTGTCGACGGACGTTTCCGAAAGTTTTTAAAAGGCGGTAAATACTAACATGGCTTTTCGCTTCTTAGCTTGGCTTTCTCTACTAACCGTGGGTGAGGAGTTTTTTATATGAAACTGTTTAACGCAGAGGACACGTTAGATTAGGTTAGGTTACAATTACATCCTGAAATGTACCATCTAGTTTGTTAACAAAATTACACCTAATAAATTAATGAGTTTTTGAACGGTTTTGAGAGTTATTTGTGTGACACGTGGTATGCCGGGAAAAATTGTGTTTATGACTTTGGTGATGCATAATCTCAAAACAATTTATTTCAGTTTCTATTACGTAAGTTTCACAGTTTTAAATTTTCCCTTCACTGATTGGTTTCAGTTTCAACCCCATTCTGTCCCTTCCATATGTTTTGTCCCTTATTCCTTTTCTACTGTTTCATTTTGTCTCTCCCGTACCCTTTCTTCCGCATCATTAACTACTATATTATTTTGTTCATACCTTGTCCATTGACCCTTTTGTCTCAGTTCCCAATTGTTGTGATCACTTCTCTTCCCTATTATCCCCAGCTCAATTTTTTTTATGTACCATTTTTCTTTTATGTGTAAAATTTTCTTTTCAAATTAAAAAAAGAACAATCTTCCTCCAATTTTTTGTTTACTGTCATTTTTCCTCCACTTTTACGTTATTTCATTACCCTTATTTTATCTGTTTCCCAATTGTTATGACCACATCTCTTCCCCATTATCTCCACCTCAATTCACCATTGTTCTTTTTGTGAATCACATTTTCTGTTTGAATTAAAAAAAAACAATCTTCCCCCAAAGATTACTTATCTGTCCTCAATCTTCCTCCATTTTGAAATATTTTTTCTGCATGAGTTTCTGAGTTTTTTGCACCTCTTAACTTCTCTTGATATTTTTTAGTAGATTTTTCCCAAACTTTCCCATGTAACCAGCACTGCTTACCTTCCATCTTCTGTTTCGCCTTTTGTATGCATCTTTTCTCAAACTTTCCTCTGAATTGTGCCGTCATTCATCCATATCTTTACACTTCAGCACCTCCTCCCTCTCTTATTTTTCCAACTTTTCCTTCTTCGAATTCCATTTACGTTGAACCCCCCACCTTTGCCTTCCTTTAACTCCTATCCAATTATAAAACATCCTTTGACATTTTTTGTAAATTTCGAGTTTTTGCTACAACTTTTTCCAATGCCTTTGCTCTAAATTGGTGTAAACATCGAGAAAAAATGCCTCCTTCAATTTCAGTTATCATTCTTCAGAGTCTACTCCAAATGAAGAAGATAGTTGCCTATTCGTTTTTTAATATTTTCAACATAACTTGATACCCAAATAATGACCAAAAAGAGGGAGAAAAATGTGCAAGAGTACTTTCTTGTCTTCTCTTCAGTTTTCCTCAGACTTACTCCAATTTTTTCCTAAAGACCAGTAGCATTATTCATATTTGGTGTGGGCTTTAAAGGAAATAGGAATATGAGGAGGATCTATTGGTTTGGTTGGTTATTTCCCTCAGTTTTAATGTAATTGTCTCCAATATAATTTACTCCAAATTGAAGTAAATACTAAGATATTGTCTATCCCTTCTTCATACTTTTTAATGTTCCTTTGAAAAGCTTCGTGTATTTCGAACATTTTTTGCTCTCACTCAATCTTTGTATTCCTAATCATCTCCTAATCTCCATTTTTACTGATAAATGATTTGGTAGAAATCGACATAACCTCACAAACGTTTTTGTATGGAAAACTCCCACCTCCACGCTTGACATTACTTTCGTATTTTGACGTATTTCTGTTTGACGTAATGTGATATCAGGTGAACAACACTAAGCAGCACGTGATGCTCCTGGAGGCCTCTAATGTGGCTCTGAGACAGGCTCATAAGAGGCTGACGTGTCACAGTGGTAGTTCGATGGGATAGCGATGATTATTGTAATGTAGTGTTTTTTTGGGCTTGCGTTAACATACGGATTAGAATCTGATACAGACTGAGCAAAATTACGAAGGAAGTAAATTAATAATCGTGGCACAGGTTTTGCTCGGTTTGTTTAGGAAAGTGTTGTAAAATTTTTTAAATAATTTTTTGTCAATCAGTTTGGTGGTATGAAATTTTTGATAATTATTGTGTGATGTACATTACTTATTATCCCATATAACATCGGATTATGCAAGAGTATTCCAAAATTCAATTGAGACATAAAAAACAGTGCCGATTTTTTTTTTTTTTTTTTTTTTTTAGTGTTGAGGGAAATAAAATTTTATAACGCTTTCGAGGCACAGAAATTATAGGAAATATTTTTTGTTTATTTGAAAATACAGTTGCATATCTATCAACTGTGGTTCAACGTTTCAGACCGGATTGTCAAATATACAGCGTGTTTTATTTTAACCGTTCCAATTTGTAATTTTCTTCCTTTCAAATTTTTTCCCTTTCATTAGTGTTTGCCTTTTAAAAAACTGTCGTAAAACATTTTATGAAAGGATGAAATCATCACTTGCGTTTAGCAGAGCTGACGTGGGAGAATAATTTTTTTAGCTATTTTTTGGACGTTGACAAGAGTTATTTATGTATCTAGAATTGTCTAAAATTAGATTTCTATATAAAATACGGAGAAAAACAAACATATCATACAGAGGTGCAATAAAGCGAGAAAAATTGCCTGTTGTGTTGGAGCAAAATTTGGCGGCAAATTCAAATTTTCTCCTACCCTAAATTGTCAATTTGGATTTTTTTTTTTTTTATTGGAACCTGCTTGGCTTACATGAGCACTAATATTTCGTAACTATTTCAATAAATAATTCAAACTTTTGAGATTGGATTATCTGATATACAGCGTATTTTATCATAGCCGTTCCATTTCATAGTTTTTCCCATTCAATATCAGTAACTCTTTCTATAAATTTATAAATATTAAAATATGTTGGTGAAACTCTTGCAATTGTAATACTTATATTCCAACACCCTGTGTATCAGTGTTTCTCAATTATATTAAATATGGATAACCTTTTATCGTTCTGAAGTAAATGTTTCCCTTTTTGACTGTTTCCTAATTATTCAAGAACAAATTGCCAAACTGATAAATTAAAATCGTGTTAGAAAATCATCATCAATACCTACTATACCTGTATTAGACAAGTAAAGGATAAACTTAGTACAAACCAAGAAGACTAGAGAACAGGAGACATAACTCGAGTGGTGGGGGTAGCACGAAAAGCGTCCGCATATATATATATATATATATATATATATATATATATATATATATATATATATATATATATATATATATATATATATATATATAATATATATATATATATAATATATATATATAGTATAATACCAGTTTGAGTTGACTTATTTGAGACTTTTTCCACAATAAAACCGAGCATATTGAGACGTTATCGTTGTAGATTTGAAGAAAACCATTACATTAACTGTCTTATAATATTTCTAATACATAAGTTTAACTTTCAGTAACAAAAAATGCCTAACCTTACAATAATTGATGCTGTCACTACTGTCAATTAGTTGTCAATCATTAATGACAGTAAAATGCCCAAAAACAAAGCCATCCGTTATTGTTTTTATATATGGTATAAATACAGTTTGAGTTTGAAATTTATTCTAAATTAAGACGTTAAAAAACCCACCAAAATAAGTCATTACAATGGATGTTTCACCGAAATATTGAAATGTTATTATGATTTTGAATAAAATCTCTTAAATTTCCAAAGGTAAAGTAATATTTCCTACAATTTCCGCTCAAACACATCACACAGGATTAACGACTCACTAACGAATTATAACAACACCCACCGTTCACCACATTCTCTGTTACTTGTAAGTTTTTCTGGACCATCCGACTTAATTCGCTAACGGTGAAGTTTGACGCACAGCTAACCGATTATCGAACGCCGGAACCGCCTCTCACGGATCGCATTTTTCAGGCTAGGGACGCGCTGAGCAGAGCCGAAGAGCTGGAGACGTCCAACACCCACCTGCTCAAGAGGTTGGACAAGTTGAAGACCGCCAAATCGGCGCTCCTCAAGGAGCTCTGATAGACGAGTAAAACTAGTTTGACAGCATCAGCGCCGTTCAGTGAGGTGATTTCTCTTTCTTGGTATCCAACGGAGGGATAGTCATACGTATAACTTTTTAACTAAAATAATTTTAATTTATTTTACTTGTGAATAGTTCTTTTAACGTGTTTTAACGCCTACAGGTTTTACGAGCAACACTGTTTAGTATTCCCCGCGACCGGGCAAGAACGGTCAGATTAAAAAGTGTAGGAACGGTCTGTCTTAGTTATTTATTGATCGAGAAGTCTTGTCCATATGTTTATATTTATTTGTTAGGACTTAAGACCCTAGATTTTTTTTTTTTTTTTTTGTATATACATGTATAATTATTACTATAATGTCTCAGGATTTAATATGTCCGTACCATTTTTTTATAGATCGCTTGCAATATAATCTATATTTTATCGTCGAAACGTTTAAGCTTGAAGTGAAATTGAACTCAATTTTCGCAACCGACATTCAAAAAGTTAGGTTACCTTCGGATGTGATTCATGCGTGACAAATTGCTAATCATTCGGCTCAAAAGTAAGTGATATTTTGATATAACAATCAGCGTTAGTTTACTAAATGTTCGTGTAGAGTCAAAATGTAGCCGCGTTGGTTTTCGGTCCCGTTTTAGTTGGCGGAGAGAGTCCACGCCATTTTATCCATCTTAATCCTCTTAACAGCCACTGCAAGTAACGCTTAAATTTTTATGTACATATGAAATATGTGATTTTTGTGTATACTTGAATAATCATTTTGGTAAAAGGTACTTGAAAAATAAACTAATTTATAAAAAATAATGTGTTTTATTTGGATCAAAAACAGCTCTGCCGAGTATTGACCACTTAGTACAATTTAGTTTTAGTCGATTGGCAACAATGGAATCACAGAACATAAGTGATATGCGTAGATCAAGGAGACGAGACCAGATCACACAATTTATAGAACAAGTAGTCAAACGGCGCCAATATGGCAGAATCGTGCGGGATGTGCGCATGCCGTTTATCCTCGTCTATCGCAGGTCTTCACTTCACTATTTAAATGTAGGGTTAGGGTTCTATTGTGCTCATTATGTAAACAGTAAACAATTTTCGCGTGCATTTCTTTACAGTTGTTGTTTCCGAATCATTGTTTGGTGAAAACACGCTATGAAAATTGGGATACAGTATTTTCAGTCCTAAATACATAGTATGTACAAAAAATAATAGTTCTGAATGATTGTCTTTTAGAGCAAGAAATGTTATTGCATTTTTTCATCTGTCAATTATAATTTTCTTTTATGTCTGCCACGAGTAGGATATCGATGATAATTTAGCTTTGTGGAAATGAAATAACATAATGAGCTTTTAGTCTAACGAGTTTTAATCATCTACAGGAAGATTACATATTTTAACCATGGCCACAAGTGGAATTGAAAATGTCGAACTGCGATCACCTTTGCATGGGGAAATGAAGAAGTGTTCGATCTCTGAAGGAAATATTTTGTTTGAAAGTTTACAAAGCAACAGACACTCCATTGAATTGCCAAGCGAAAAATGGTATGCTGAGTCTGGTTTGGACACCAATTTAAACATATGCATTGATAAGAAGTTGAATGTGAATGTGTATTTACACAGTGAATATTTGGAATGGATGGAATGGGGTGTGCCGAAGTCTGTACAAGATATTTCAAACATCCAAGAAGTAACCGATAGTTTTCCTGTGAAATTAGCTTGTGAGCTATTATTATATGAAATGTGAAGTTGTTTTTAAACAGTTACTAATCAATTATATATATTCGATTAATTTAAAATTTGCGATTTTGTAGTAATAACATTAGATATTTACCGACCTTTTTGTATGTTGCTTCAGTAAAAATAAAGCATTCAATAAGAGTACAATTTATTCAAATCAGTGTACTATGAAGGCAATACAGTGTGTGATGTAAAATCAATTAATTTTTCAGAATTAACGTTAGTAATTAGACATAAATTGAAGGGTACAGGAATAAAACAAGAAATGTCACAAAACTATTTATTCCAGAAAATTGAAATTATAAGTTGCATTCTAATGTAAGCGAAGAAATAACATTGCAATGAAAAGAACTAAACTAAACTACCTAACTAACTTTAACTAACTAACTGTAGTTAAACTTTTTCAATTTAACTAAAAGGCCATAATAATAATATAAAATAAATAATATAGGATGTTACCTCTTACTAAAAAACTATGATAACCAAAAATCTTATTACGGAAACGTTCTGTGGGAAGTTCAAATTCATTATCGTTAAGCGAAGGAAAACTGGTATTTTGAGTTATCTTTTTCTACTATTATAAAGTATTCTTTCCTTGAGCTGCATAAGATTAAGGTACTTGTCTTCATTTATTGGAAGGACATCTGGAAAATAATATAGGATGTTACCTGTTATTAAAAAACTATCATAACCAAAAACCGCTTTCCTTGCCTCAAATACGGTGACAGCACCTCCAACCATTTTTCTCGTCTCTCAGTCCTTAAATGAAATTGAATTGTAAATTACTATTTGACAATTTACTTCTACATTACACTGCACTTTTACTATTTACTACAAAGTAAGCGTTACTATCGGTGTATACAAACATTACAATACTTGTTTATCGAAAGACTTATCTCAGGAACTTTAAAAATTGTTCGTTTATTTATGGCACAATCAGGGCTGTTGCTGGAACAATTCGTAACGCAACAATATCTCGACGCTTTTGACATATTTAACGGAAAAACTGGAAACGCTCAAAACTTTCAAAACACAGTAAACAAAAATAAACATAACCTCGCTCAGTTCTACGCAAGGACCGCCATGGTGCGGACGTTTTTCGTCCTACCCCCACCACTCGAGTTATTTCTCCTGTTCTCTAGTCTTCGTAGCTATAGTACTGTGCCCAGATATAAAAGTAAGCCCTGACTTACTCAGAAAGACCTACTTCGGAACGTCTAATTTAAATATACGATCGTCAAATTGCCACTAGAATAATGAATCTATTATATCTATATTTGATTACCTACATGGTAATCAAATATGTCTAATAAAGATATATACGGAATAAATAGAAATGGTTTCAATACACTTTACGCTCCTTTACAGAATAGTTTAGTTCATGATTTTCACGACTTTGAACTTCACAACTCTTTTTTACTCCAGTATTCATAGTTTTCGAAGTTCGCCAGTCTGGTTGTGTCAGCAATATGATTTTTATAACAATGGAAATCCATTTGCCTTATCATGAAACGGATTTCTCGGAAAATCGAAAAAGTTGTTTCGAACTACGGATTCAAAGTAAGAACTTCGAAATTACATAGTAGCTACATAGAGCATTTTTAGATTTAGGGCAAAATCGAAGGCACCGTTGGATTTGTCTGTCCTTTACGTCTAGGCGAATTTTTTTAAATTTTTTCTCGAGAAAACGTTTTCTTGTGTGAAAGAAAATCGATGGACGTAAGGAAATTTGGTCAGAAATATAACAGTTTCAAAATCGACGCAAATTATATTGAATGCATCTTAAACCGACGTCCTGAATACGATAACAATATCTATTTTAATGATAAACTGTCGGTTTTCTCGCAAAATCGAAAAGTCGTTTCGAACTAAAGATTTAATGGAAATTTTAAGAAAATCGGTGGACTATAGTAAGGGAATTTTATCAGAAATATGAC
This sequence comes from Rosalia funebris, assembly GCA_037954035.1. Lineage (NCBI taxonomy): Eukaryota > Metazoa > Arthropoda > Insecta > Coleoptera > Cerambycidae > Rosalia > Rosalia funebris. Next base: position 18,199,239 of record JAZFAV010000039.1, on the reverse strand, counting down.
ACTCTCAAAATTGACGCAAGTTATATTGAATACAGCATATAGTGACCTCCTGAACATGATATCAATGTCCGTTTTAATCAGAAATCGTCGGTTTTTTCGCAAAACTGAAAAAATTATTTCAAACTGCAGATTCAATGTAACAACTTCGAAATTCATACTTACCTAGAATACCTTTAGATTTAGGTCAAATCGGAAGGCACCGTTGGATTTGCCAGTCCTTCTTATGTCTATGCGAAATTTTTCAGATTTCTTTGTCGAGAAAGCGTTTTCTTGTGAAAGAAAATCGATGGATTATAGTAAGGGAATTTTGTCAGAAATATGACAGTCTTACAATCGTCGCAAATTATGTTAAATACAACGTAAAACGATCGCCTGAATAAGATAACAATATCCGTGTTAATGACAAACGATTGGTTTTATCGCAAAACCGAAAAGTCGTTTTGAACTGCAGATTCAATGTAACAACTTCAAAGTCCGCAGCTACATTTGAATACCTTTAGATTCAGAGCAAATCGGAAGACACTGTTCGATTTGTCTGTCCTTCTTACGTCTATGTGAATTTTTTCAGAATTTTTCTAGAGAAATCGTTTTCTTGTGAAAGAAAATCGGTTGACAATTGCAAGGGAATTTTTGTCAGAAATATGACAGTCTCAAAGTCGACGCAAATAATGTTGAACACGAAATAAAACGACCTCCTGAATAATATAACAATATCCGTATTAATGAGAAACCGTCGGTTTTCTCGCAAAACCGAAAAAGTTGTTTCGAACTGTAGATTCAATGAAACTAGTTCGAAATTCGTAGCTACATGAGACCCTAGAGTACCTTTATATTTAAGGGAAGAATTTTTTCAGGTTTTCTCTAGAGAAAACATTTTTTTGCGAAAGAAAATCGGTAATCGGAAATGCAATTTTGTTCCCGGAAAAACGTTTCCTCGATTAAAAATCTGGAAAAATTTCCACGGATATCCGTAACTTTTCCGTTTTACGACAAAATGACGGTTTCCCTTTAAAATAGAGATTAGCTTTGTATTCAGGAAGTCAATTACAATATAAATCGTGGGTTGGATGGTTGGTGATCCCTGACTGAATTAGGAACTTGGTATCACAGGTGCGATAATGAAATATATCCGAGTCTGATCGGTCTAAATCGTTTATTTACATATCACAGAGCCATCCATATATCTATATATTCTCATAGAGAACATAACACACAATGACGTCACATCATCACAGAAATATTTGGGTAGATAGAAAATGGTGTTTGGCAGTGATGCCGACCTAGAAAAATTTTTTCTAGGTCTAGGGATTTTTTCCACAAAAAGGGAATTTTTACAGGTTTCTAGGGATTTTACTAAATAATTTAATTATTTTTATATTAAACAATGGTTGCCGTATTATTAGTATTTATATTTTAAGACGATTTTTCGCTTGAATGATTATAATTACTTGCTGTTGTTGTGTTGAATAAATCTAAGTATTTCTTTAATGTCAGCTGTTCGCAAGTGAAAGGACCACCTTTGATGTCTGCGAGCATGGTTATTATTGTCTTTTATTTAAGGGATTCAAGAAAAAAATTGAATATCTAAGGATATCTAGAGAAAATTTCAAATTTAGACATTTAAAGAATTCTAGGGTAATCTTGTCAACAGTCTAGGGACAAGAGCTTCCACATGGTTGGCATCACTGGTGTTTGGTTAAAAAATTTACGTATCTTGGTAGCCATGTTGATTGCGTTTATAGTTTTCTCATATTTTGTTTATTTTCTCTGGAAACAGTTACTCAACAGATATCCTGTTTTCATTAATAATTTGCAAGCACAAATTTCTAATCAAATTGCGCAGTTGCGTTTAGACATCCAACGGATTTATGTATTTGTATGGGCTCTGTGGTTCCCACCTGTAACACCGACGGCGGGAGTACAACTAGAAGACAATACGTTAAACATTCAACATAGAACAGAAGAAAGTCTGTGCCCTGAACCAATATTACAAGTTGGAACTGCTAGTTTACAAACGAAAATAGTAAACTTAGATATGGCTGTAATCTTGGATGACCATCACTTAGATGAGCTACTGTGTTCACAATGCAATAAATATTTGTCTGTACTACCAATAAGGGCGTATCCTAATGATGTCGTAAAATGTGGACGCTGTTGCAAAGAAAATGACGGTAGTACTGGATCTTTATACGAAAAAATGATACAAAACTGTTTATTCAAATGTGTTAATAGATACGAACACTGCACTAAACTTTTAACAATACCCGAAGTGATAGACCACGAGAAAGAGTGTTATGCGAGCAGCTATGATTGTCCTAAATGCGAGACGAAGTTCTCTAGTAGTGCCTACGAATTACTGCACCATTTCAAAAGTAAACATCCCACCAGCATCTTGGACAGTAACAAATTTTATATTCAGCTCAAAGGAATGCCGTTTTACAAGGAACGATACTTATATTTAAGAAATGACCTTATCTTTTTTGTTTTAGTGGAAAATTTATATGGTGCAAAGTTATGTTTAAGTGTAGTATCTTTAACACCGGAAAGCAACATAACGCAACAGTTTGACTTAAAATTCCTAGGCGGAACTATAGAGGAATTCAAAACAGAACTGAAGGTGTGCTCTTCTTTGAAATCTTTTGATTGTGATTATTTCCAGATAGCAATTGAGAATGCTGATCATGAAAAGGTTAAGTGTAAGATAAGCATTCATATACCTGAAGACACACGTAATGTTTATGAAATACCGTCCCTATTTAAAAAACCTGAAGAAATACCTGTAGAAGCTAAAAGTATTCAAACAATTCCATTAGAACAAATCGTTGGTGTTAAACTTCCTGGCCAATTCAGACAAGAATATCCTAGCTACAAGTTAACGCCTTGCGGTACGGCTTTATTTGAACCCTGGGGAACAAGAATCGAACTGGTGTGTTCAGAATGTGGGTATTTTACAGGGAATAATGTTTTTAGTTGCGTATATGATAAACATGTGATGTGTTGGGACTGCAGAACCAAGCAATGTAAATGTAACGCCTTAATGGGTGGGTGGAATGCCAACTTAGCATCGTTGAATGAGCTGCTGTTGCTTCCTTGCCGGTGGAACTGCAGACAGGTATTTTCGGGAGATGCTGTAAGGAATCATGAGTCCCAATGTGTGCACAATTTGAGGTGTCAGTTTAACTACAGGCGATAACAATTGTATCAGAATTATTGCTATTTTCAAATGACGGGCAGCTGTATATTATTTAAATGTATTGATTTAATGTTAACTCACTCTATTTAATTGTTGAATTAAAAGAAAACTGGAAACAGATGTATGTATTATTGAATTATATTAAACATTATGATCAGTTGTATTGTCTCCATATTTCTCACATATAAAAAATAGCAAGTGGCTATATATTGAGGTAAATTGGTTGACTACCAAGAGATCTCCAAAGTGATTTGTTATACGATAGTTTAATAATCAAATAATAAATATGAGAACTCGTTCTCAGATATACTATTAATTTATATAATAATATAAATGAAATAGTATGAATTATAGTGGAATTCAAATACATCTTTGTATACAGGACTTCTCAACTTTGGACTTGGTTTGAAACGCTATATTATATGTACCAACAATCTTCAATCCGCATGGTGCCATTAATGAATTAAAACAACTTTCAACGACTCAAAAAAATCGCGTAGGCATATCACAATTTTTGACAATTTTTAAAAGCAAAAGTGCCATTCGGTAATGTTAAGAAAACAGGCGACATTCATTTGTTTTTTGAAAATGTAAGGAAGTTGCAGATTTTATTTTTCTTTTTTCATTCCTGAATCATTTTAAAAATATTGAATTCATTTTTTGGACGATTTTCAAAGACCTAATCGGCCGTTTCCTTAAAGAAGCACGGTCAATATATAACGTCTAGGATCTATGAACAATATACTTCAACCAAATCAGGGTCGTCGGAATTTTTAATATTGATTAGGTGCGTTTGTTGACCAAAAAGTCAGTGATGTGTAGTACTGAATTACACCATCGGACCTAAAGTTTAAATATGTTAATAACGGATGGCATGATTAATATATTAGTTAACGAACAAACCAACAACAACTTGTTGCCGAACAAACAGAAATATCAGTAAGGCCAACCTATGCCATGTTACCTAAAAATCCCTAGTTTACTATTTACGTTTTAGAGATGTTTTGTTTAATAATTAAGTGTATTAAAGTGTTTAAGGCTAGCCGCACACGGGCAACTTTACACAGGCGATTGTTTTTGGGCACACAGGCGATTGTTTAGTTGCGGCAACTAAAAAATTCCAACACGTTCTATTTTCCTGGCGACTCGATTGTTGCCGGGGAAAAATAGAACGAACATGTTTATAACTGTCTCCGCACACTGACAATTAAAAAGTTGCTCTTGATTTTCCAGTTGCAATTTCGTCGTGCCCGAGTCAACATGTCGCTAGACATCGAATTATTTATTGAAGTTGTTAAATTACACTCCGCCGTTGTATGACCCAGAAATAAAAGAATATGCAGATAAAAATGTTAAAAAAAAAGCTGTAGTTGGAAAATTGTCCATCTATTAACCTTGTGCTAATCAATGGATGGAACCAAAATTTTCTGTATTTTTTTCTCTTCCTTAAAACTAGAGCACAAATGCATGCAGTCTCGACGAAATCCATTTTGAAACTGATATTAAGCAACTATTCAGTTGCCAGTGGGCGCTTGGAACGCGGGCAACTTTCAACTGACTAAATATATTAATCACCGAGACTAAAAGGTTTCCAGTGTGCGGCTAGCCTAAATGCGCTCCACTAATACTAAAATGCGCTCCTCTAATACTAATATGTAAAAAGATGTTAGAAATACAGCATTTTGGGGAATCACAAACCAGAAATGACACTTGTTGCGTTTCCCTAAAATGTAGGCAAGAATAAATACATTTTGAGTTAATTATGCTCTTGATCTTAAAATGAATAGGCCCGCTTATAGGTGAAAGGTAGGATTGGTTATAATTTACTTTAGAGTAAAACTCTCAAATCCTCATCAAATATTGGTCGCCTCCTATTTTCGGGGGTGCTGGAAACGAATTTGGCTTCAGTTTTTGTCGGTCGGGCACAGTTTTCGAGAAAATGAACTTTCACTTTACACTACGTAGATAGCTAATATTAATACGAGTAGATGCTACAACACTTCCTTTATACATATCATATTAAAACCGGCATACAACTTATTATTCATTACGATTTTAAGCTGCGTCCAAACATGCAACAACGAAGCGTATCGTAACGCCGCGGCGCGCCGCCCCGTAACAATTTAAAGGGCTCACAGCGTGACATCGTAACATGGCAGCGCAACATCAGAGCGTTCCATGGCTTGTCGGTTTTTCAGCGTCACATCAAAGGCTTGTACCGGGGTGGCGTTACGCATCTCGTTAACTATGAATATTATGTATGTGCAATATAACTAATTGGAAAATCATTTATATATATATATATATATATATATATATATATATATATATATATATATATATATATATATATATATATATATATGTTCCAGCTAGAATTGATAGTTTTAAAACTAACCAGCTAGTTTGTAAACTAACTAAATACGCTGTTATTTTGAAGGACCTAACCTAACTGTCTATATCTTTAGTGAGAGGGTTATGTGTTTGCCTATATTTTTACTGGGAGTTCATACGAAGTCATCCATCAAACCTACTACATTTGACAATACTTACCTTCTATTTTTAGAGCTCACTCAGTAAGCTGCTTCTCATTAGAGGGGGGTTTCAGGACGTATAGAAATAAAAATAACTCATGACTTCATTACCTTATTTATTATAACATCGATATATAATATTACGCTCTAGCTGTAAATCAGCAATAAATACGTAAAATTCCTCTACACATCTGTACACAACCACAATAGAGTAACATATTTTCTCTTCCAAACAGAATATCTACATTTAACACGAAATAGACGGCCGGCAAGCTTTAGGAATTGGACGATCTGATTGTGAGACCAGAACAAAGTCCGAGGACTTAAGCCTGGCTTACGCCCCCAAAACCAACGTCGGCCGCCAGTGGTCGACAGAATCTAAACTTATAAAATACAGTTCCTACGCCCTACGAATCGGTACAAATTCAGTACAAGAGCTATAAATGCTTTTCTTAAAAAATAAACATCTCATATATAAAAAAGTTATTGACTCCCAAAGTTAATAAATTTGGCGCACAAGATACATTTTACACCTTAGAATACATCGATTAGAATACACGTGCTAGATACGATTCGAAATAATTTAACTTACCAACTAAACAAGGAAATTCCTAACGACAAGCGTAATAAAAAAAATACTTAAATGCACAACTACGAACAACGTACAGTGAAGGAGGGGTGTAACAAAATCAGTCTGCGAGAGAAAGTGAACACACTGAAGTGAGAAGAACGCCGCACGTGTCCGGCTATACTAATTGTACTCTACTCAAGTAAAATCAGACTTACGTTTTGTCTTCGAGATTCGAGAGAGGCGAAACGAAAGGAAAAACAACTTAGAGCTAACGTTTAACACAACAAAAAATACTGGTAACAGGATCGGGGAAAGTAAAATACAATCCTCGACGACGAAATAACGAAAAATATAAATATTTGGACAGAAGGTATATATATATATATATATATATATATATATATATATATATATATATATATATATATATATATATATATATATATATATATATATATAAATATATATTGTGCAATATGGTGCACGTTACACTTTACACGGTCTCATACTCTTTGCGAATGGAACGGGCCAGGAAGCAGGCAAACACAACGCCGATTAACTGAAAAAAAAAAAGTAGTTTATGCAATAATCAGTAATACAGCGGTTGCACGACACTGTCGTTTACATATAGAAGTGCATTAAAACTACACAGAAGTTTGCGGTTTTCGCACATTTATAATATCAAATAACTTTATTGGAAGTGAGCGTACGTTGAACTTGAATTTTCCAAAGTTAAAGCGGTTAATTAATGACAAAAAAATCACTATTTGTCCATAGTATAATTTATTCTATCAATATTGTAAGCACCCTGTATATGACTTGTGATTTAACAAGCAATTTTAAGACAGAAAATACACTAAATTAAAACATCACTAAATGTCTTCAGATTAAGGGCTAACTTTGTTAGTTGGAAAAACCTAAAATTTTCCGCTAAAAATTGTCATTAAATAACATTATTAGGGGCACCACAATCACTTTTCCTAATTAGACCGCATGCAAGTAAACAATTACGGGTTGGGCAGGCCTATTACACTCCTGCCTGGTACAGGAAAATCCTGAACAGCATCAGGATAAAAATAAAAAAACAGGATCCAAGTAGGTTCAAATTATCTGTTTATTATCTATTATTAGTTATATTATTATTATAGTAGACTGAACAGCAACAAAATAGTAGAGCTTTTCATGGACATCACCAAAGTATTTGAGAATATTGTACCGAATTTACTAGAAAGTTCTTTATTTCGAACACTTATTTACAACTCAACTATTTACAAGTCCAACTAACTAACTAACTCTCTTTCTAGACTTTATAAACTTTCTAACTTTAAAAACTAATTTTCGCACTGTATTACACAATGTCACTTTCTTCGCATTGTATGGACCGTATCGCTCACTATCACGGTCCATATTCAACGATTCCTGGCTGGACGACACAATTCTTATATAGGCAGTAGGACGTCTCTCCAGACGTTTCTAGATAAAGAACTTTGGCGAACCTTCTAGTATAGAACGCACCGGAAGTCAACTCCACACGCTCTTGATGGTTTCGAATATTCCCGGCGTTCGGGATCGCTCGAGGCGCTCGTGACACTGCCCCCCTCCTAGTACTAATCGTCCCGATCAGTTGATCGCCCTTGGAATGGTGACAAGCGGTCGATGTGAACAACTTTCATTTTTGCGCGTGGTCCTTTCTGGATCCGGTAAACTATGTCATTTATTCTGGTCACAATCTTGTAAGGACCCTCCCAGGAATTCTGCAACTTCGGACATTGGCCCTTTTTGCGAGATGGATTGTATACCGTACTAGGTCACCTTCTTGAAAGCCTTCAGTATTCGTCCTTCGGTCATACCTTGTCTTCACTTCGGTCGTTCCCAATTCTGGTCTTTCGAATTCCGGGCAACTGACACACTCCCTGGAACACACCCGATTCAGTGCGTGGAAATGGCCCGGCGACGTCGATAGCAATTCGCCCAAAGGGAACACCGACGTTGTATTGCTTCATGCGTTCCCGGCGCCGAGTGTTTGGGCCCTTGCTATTAGCGCAGACGTCGCATTTCCTGCACCAATCTTATACGTCTGACCGACTTCCTATCCAGTAGAATTGTCCCTTCATTTTACCCATGGTTTTGGCTACCCCAAAGTGCCCTCCTCCAGTTCCGCCGTGAGCATTTTGCAAAACTTCGGCCAGTCTATTCTTGGGTAGCACGATCTGTAGTCGATTCCTTGCACCATCCGGACTTTCCTAAACTCTTTTCAGAACCCCGGCGTCAATAACCAGTGAGTCCCATTGAGCCCAGTAACATTTCGTAATTTCGCCGATATTGCTGATATCCGTCCACAATGGTCTATTCTCCCCTGTTTCTTTCCAACGCATTATAGGCCCAATATGTTCGTCGCTCCTTTGATCTTCGGCTAGTATGTTGGCACATAAGATTAATTTTCAAACGCAGTCAAATGTCTTAAATACATAGTCCAACTAGTCAACTCCATTTTGAAAATCAAAAACTAAAGATAAAAGTCAACGATGCACGATTCCAAGAGTTTACTCCAAAACAAGGGGACTACCACAGGGATCACCACTCTTGCCTTTACAACATGTATTGTGCGGATATTTACAGCAATGATCCCCTTTATTTTTTGCGGGAGAAATATGTTCTGCAATATGCTGATGAGAGCTGTTCACAGAATAGGATAGGACATAGGATTAATTTTCAAACGCAGTCAAGTGTCTTAAATACCTAGTCCGACTAGTTAACTTAATTTTGAAAATCAGACACTAAGGATAAAGGTCACCCATGCATGTTCTCAAGAGTTTACATTAAAATAAGGACTACCACAAGGATCACCACTCTTGCCTTTACAACATGTATTATACAGACATGCACAGCAATGATCTCCGTTTCTTTTTTGCATATTTTGCATAGCATATCACACAATCAGACCAGATACGCATGAAATATCTAAACATTAATAATAAATTTAATCTTCGTATCAATTATGACAAGAATATCATAACCAGGGCTAAACACTGGAGAAGTCTATCATGGAAAGATAATAGTATTAACCTTCAAAACAAAAAAATGTTGCCACTGATACGCTTTAAAAAATCTAAAGTCGGCTACAATTAGTGCTATACAGTCGCAATCGGCACTCGAATAATCAATTAAATAATCCATAACACTGATGTAGTTTTCTATTAAAACCATCCACAAAAAAAATTGCTCTACCCGATTATTAATGTACAATGAATTAAGGACAGATTAAACCACTATATGCAGATTCCATCACCATCTAAAAAAGTGCTATGAAACTAAATTTGAATAGCACAGTAGAAGTTTGTTTTTGTTTATCTTTTTTTATTAGTGCTATCTATGTTGTAACGTAAATAGAAAAAGAGATCAAAAACCCACCACATAAATTAGATAATCACCCAAATCTAACGCTGAAGCTGTATGGGAAACACATTAAGAAAACGCTTGGAAGCGAACCAAGAGTGATCATGATAGTCGCTAACTAGTCGGATTTGCCAGATAACGTGTTCTAACCCAATCAACTATTCGTTGGTGATATATGTATAGTCCGGCGCGGAAATAATATGAAGCGATTGGTACGTAATATAAAGCTACAATCACAGTTCATTAGCATTATAAGTATGTATATCTAACTGTAGTAATTCGCCTGATCGGTGTCGTTTCTACCAAACGTAACCTTTACTATAGTAGAATTATTTTATGAAGACCAAGTCGGCAATAAATCGTGCGACAAAGACAGATGCATGTCTGACTTTCTTCCATACCAATCTGAATAAGAGACACAGACCTGCCTATAAATCATACAATAAAATAAACAATAAAATTTTGGGATGAAAAGTTAGAATAATTTTTTTTAAGAAAAGCTAGTGTACGTACTATTTAAATTACTCTACCTGTATAATATGCAAGTTAGCTATACAAAATGTGCACCTTATTTATTTCTGTTTTAGCGTACCAAAAATAGAAAAGCTCCAAAAAGTAAAGATATGACAGAAAATGAAAAATGTGAGATCAGAAGAGTTATATATAACATGATAGAAAGAAAGGAACGTATAACGTTAAAAAACTATGTCAAGAACTAATTAATAAACACATCATTGCAGTTAGTGTTTCAAGTTTAAGAAAAATACTAAAAACCATAGGTTTTAAGTATACAATTGACTGTGGAAGGCGCGCATTAATAGAAGAAAGTCCACAAATAGTTTTAAAACGCGCACAGTTTTTGAAAAATTACATGGAAAACATATTGTCAGATAATCCATTAGATGTAATATTTCTAGATGAGACATGGGTTTTTCAACACGGCAGTGTTATTAGAACCTGGCACGACACAGATCCCAAATCAGTACTGAATAAAAAAGGAAATGAGGGAAAAAGATACATAATTCTTCATGCTGGGAATAGGGATGGCTTTGTAAATGAGGCTGGTATTATATTTTCAACAAAAAACAAGTTTGCTGACTATCACGACAATATGAATGCCGAACTGTTCGAAAAATGGCTAGAAGAGCAACTACTCCCTAGACTAGAGAGACCATCTTTAATTGTAATCGACAATGCTCGATATCACTAGACTGAATGAAATTGTTCCAAATACATCTACAACAAAAGAGGACATAACTAAGTGGTTGAAAAATAAGAAAATAGACTTTCCAGAAAATGCTTTGAAATGTGAGCTATTAGATTATGTAAAAAAATATAAAGTGGCCATGCCACATGCCGCAGATGTGTTGATTTGTAAAATAGGTCGTAAAGTTTTACGCCTTCCACCATACCACTGTATTTTTAATGCTATGGAGTTAATATGGGCTCAGTGTAAAGATTTTTATAACAAAAATATGGTGGGTCAACAAGAACATAACGAAAAAGCCGTTTTAAATGTGTGGAATCAAGCGTTGCAGAGTGTTACTAAAAGACATTAGGAAGATTGCATCAAACATACAGAAAATATTATTAAGGAATATTGGCAGAAATAATGTGCTTTAGACGATCAGGTACAACCACTTGCAATAAACAGGTACAAATACTACAAATTGCTCTTCTGAGAGTGAATCAAATTTTGAGGCAGATGTAGACCTAAATTAACATTTTTGTATTTCACCTACTTATAGTAAAGACCATTTTATATTATATAATTTATATTCATAATATCATAATATTGTCTAAATGTAAAACGGCATCCTATAAAACCTTTAGCGGCATACTATAAGAATGTTAAAAGCATGCTATAAAAATATAAATTGCATTCCACTATAATGTCCTAATAGTCTAGTGATCAACACATGGGTACCATATTACAAATATTTAATAAGTGTTTTAAACCAGTTTCTGTGTATTCCATTTATACCCTCATTCTCATTACCATAATCCGCCCCTGTACTGCAGACCTGACCTAAGTATAACTATCGAAACACTCAATATTTACTATCTTTGTCTGTTTTATGCAAGTTTAAAAATACGTACGTGTCAGTGCACTTCAGTACTTTTAAAGGTGACCTAAGTAAAATTCTTTTACTGCATTCGCGTGGGAGAAGGTAAGCTATACATTGCTTTTTGTCGCACGGTTTATTGCCGACTTGCTCTTCATAAAATAATTCTACTATACCTATCGTACGGTAAACCATAATAAAATAATGTAAAAACGTTTTAGAATAATTTTGTTTTTTTTTTACATTTGGACCCCCTAACATGAAACGCCTATGTCTACGCTTGGTATAACGTCCCCCATACACTTCGGCAATCCTCATGTTGCTGATGGATCACATGAAATTATTTTGGTACACCGTACTATAGGTGAAAATGTAACAGAGAGTTACACCGGTTTATTTCTCTTACACTTCAGTCTCGATTATATTGTTTTAGTCTTAATTTATTTACATAGTGGTGGACAAAGAAATGTGACTAATTTTATAACAATTTTATCTGCTCGACTAAGTGATAAACGTTAATGATATTTACAAAAATTATGTTTAACGGTCATAAGAGTAACGAATAGAAATTCCTACTGTCTTTAACTAAAACTTTAACTTTGTACTCACAAGTCTTAAACAAATATTAAACAAAATTCAATATGATAACAAATAAGTAATATTTCGTGATTGTTCTGAATCAACTACATACTAACCTGTGAGAGGGCAATTCCAATACCTACGCCCCCGATGATTGATCCGTACTTGTCAAAAACGGCTTTTAGCTTTTCATAGCAGGACGCGGTGTACTTATCTTCACTTTTCATGGTACAAGTGTTGTCTTCCAGTTTGGTATTTGGGCAACAGGTGTGGGGTAGGGAATTATTCTTAGTGACGCTCTGCCAGTCCTCGGGGCCGTCCAAACCGCAACATTCGAGCTGAAAACATTATGGTGTGAAATTGGCCAATAGGTGTAGAATCCGTTCTGTTGACTTATGTGGTCGAAACAACCACTAGTTGTTGGCAGTGTAAATATTTATATTTTTATCTTTCGTATGGCGTAAATATGTCGAAAGTGTGCAGTAACACGCGACTGTTCGCGCACGAAAATTATATGGCAAGATCCTGATTTAAAATGTGGGGAGTCTGTAATGATGTTTGGTTTGTAATCGAAGCCTGTTGGCCTTAACAAATCTTTATGTATAAAGTACGTAACTAATGGAAAACAAATAAAAAAAATGGGTAAAGATCTTATACTAAATTAAGTTTCATTTCAATTTAACCTTTTTGCTCTGTTCATGTAATGTTAACCTTAAAAAGTTTAATATTCTTTGTGAAGAAAAATAAAAAAAATCGTCACTTCCGTGGGAAGTCTTGCGCAACTTCGATATTCTGCACAGATATGCCGTAGAGCGTCTACTAAGACCTCCTGCAGAAAAAACTACTCAAATCATTTTCTAGTAGACGCTATGAATTTTTTAAAAGAAAGACTACAAGATTTCTTGTGAAGAAAAATTAAAAAATCGTCACTTCCGCGGTAAGTCCTGCGTTACTTCGATATTTTGCACAGATATTCCCTAGAGTCTCTACTAAGATCTACCGTAGGAAAAACTACTCAAATCATTTCCTAGTAGACGCTATGAAGTTTTTTAATGAAAAAGTACAAGATTTTTTGTGAAGAAAAATTAAAAAAAATCGTCACTTCCGCGGTAAGTCTTGCGCTACTTCGATATTCTGCACAGATATGCCGTAGAGCCTATACTAAGACCTACTGCAGGAAAAACTACTCAAATAATTTTGTAGTAGACGCTACGAATTTTTTTAAGGAGAAAGTACAAGATTTTTTGTGAATAAAAATAAAAAAAATCGTCACTTCTGCGGAAAGTCTTGCACTACTTCGATATTCTGTACAGATATGCCGTAGAGCCTCTACTAAGACCGACTGCAGGAAAAACTACTCAAATCATTTTGTAGTAGACGCTACGAATTTTTTTAAGGAGAAAGTACAAGATTTTTTGTGAAGAAAAATTAAAAAAAATCGTCACTTCCGCGGTAAGTCTTGCGCTACTTCGCTATTCTGCAGATATGCCGTAGAGTTTCTACTAAGACCTACTGCAGGAAAAGATTTTGTCGAAGCAAAACTGCAAATATTTTTTTAATAGACGCTACGCATTTGTTTAAGGAAAAAAATATAATATTTGTTGTGAAGAAAAATAAACATCATTCACAGTAGAGTAGTAGTACTTGCCTGTAATATGAAGAACGATATAAATATACCTAATTATTTGATAGGAGTATTAAATTAGCCTTTAATGTATTTCGTCGTTTAACGTTTAGTTTTGAACTTTGTGTCAATTCCCTGCATGATATTCCGGATATTATAATGTTATATTCTCCTTATTTATTGTTTTGGAATCACCCCTTTGAATTTTTTATATCTGATACACGCCATAATTACAACAAACTGTGTGAGACTTGTTATAATATAAACCGTAGTAGGCATAACGATTTTAGATTTGTCCTGAAGAAATACTCTCTCTCCAAATTTCTCCCACAGATTTTAAGAATAGCATACGTAACAGCTATTAATAGGAAGAAGCCGAAGTTACAATTTTATTAATGAGTCAAAGTTACTAACACGTGGGGAAAAAAACTGAAAGATGTACTTTATTTAACACATCTAAATTTGAGAAAATAAGGCTGGGATGTTATTAAAATTATATCATATACAGTGAGTACGTAAATGTTGGAACAAATGCAATAAAACCGTTACCGAACGAGCAGGGAAGAATTCTCGGACAGGTGGATTTTGTTTTTTAAATGTGCATTTTTAGGTATATGTTTTTCTTTACGTATACCTAAATCGTCGTACCTACAGGAATACCTTACGTATATCACTGGTCAAGAGTTTAGTCATCAATAGTTTTTTACTTTTCCGCACTCCACTATACGCGGAAAAGTAATGTAATCGTGTAAAGAAAAAGTGAAAAAACAATTTTTTTTTTGGGTTTATTTTTCGTTTTTCGGCCTAAAAACCAAAAAAAAAACATTGTTTTTAAAAAATTTTTGCTGTATGTGTGTCGTCGTTGTCGTCGACATTTATTTTTATTAGCACGATAACTCAACTAAATCGTGTCGGATCTGTCGGGTTTTAACTGATTCTGATTGGGGACATCTCCCAGACCACATCTATTGATTTTGAGGTGGATAGAACACATTCTACCATGTACATGGGTGTGAGAAAGTACAATGGTGGACGATTTGAGAATTTTTCTTGTTAGCACGATCACTCAATTAAATCATGTCGGATCGATCGGGTTTCGACTGATTCTGATTAGGAGACCCTGTCCATGGGTCATGAGAAAGCACGATGGTGGACTATTTGAGAAATTTATTTTGATAGCACGATAACTCAACTAAATCGTGTTGGATCGATCGAGTTTTGACTGATTCTGATCGAGGACGTCTCCCAGACGACACCTATTGATTTTGAGGTGGATAGAACACACTCTACCATGTTCCTGGGTCATGAGAAAGCACAGTGGTGGATTATTTGAGAATTTTTTTTGTTAGCACGATCACTCAATTAAATCGTGTCGGATCTATCGGGTTTCAACTGTACCACGTACGAGTACATGGGTTATGAGAAAGTACAATGGTGGACTATTTGAGAAAGTTTTTTTGTTAGGCCGATCACTCAATTAAATTGTGTCGGATCGATCAGGTTTCGACTGATTCTGATTAGGGACGTCTACCAGACGACATTTATTAACTTGAGGTGGATAGGACACACTCCACGATGTCCATGCGTCATGTGAAAGCACGATGGTGGACTATTTGAAAAAGTAAAACTGTCGCATAAAACACACATTCTGCATTTATGTGTTGGTTTATTTTTCTCCGCCACTCAATGTCGAGATAGAGATATTCTACGTGCGGAAAAGTCCGTTTTAAGGTTTTAAAACTGTTTATTTTGTATTGTAACACGTATCTGGCAATACCATTTAAGAGGGCACTCTTTTGTGTCGCAGCTGTTGTTTGGGAATCGTACTTTTTGTTCTTTATATCGTAACATATCAAATATTAATGAAGCACAAATCACTGACATTGAATCAATCACGGGCACGACACACGTGCCCTCCGGGACCGCACAACGAACTATCCATTGCGCAAAATAACAGCGCAGAAAGAAACTTATGCGAACCTCCACAATTAACAATTGGTCTTATTTAAATCGTCATGTGACCCATTTTACAAGGTGACGTTTGTGTACTTTTTTAAACTTTCGCTAAAAACACCGTACTCATGTTGACCTATAATTTTTTTTATAAAACAAATTACAGCATCAGTACGACTGGAACATTTCTCTATTCGCTTCGCTACATTTTCAGATTTGTTCCGTACTGCATAGAACCCAGAACTGAAAGGTATACGATCCGCCTCGTCCCACTCCTTTAATGGGCTAAATTAATTTTAATTGGCGATTTAATAATTAAGAGGTCAATGGGTCACAGTTGCGAATACGTTTTTAACAAAACCATACCGTATTAAAATCAACATATCTCCACGTTCAGGAATGTATGCCTATTTTATTACTTTTCTGCACTCAACTATACCAGAGCGGAAAAGTAATGTAATCCTGTAAAGAAAATGGAAAATTAATTTTTTTCTAGCGTTTATTTTTCGTTTTTCGGCTTAAAAACAAAAATAAAAAGGTTTTTAAAAAATTTTGTCTGTGTCGTTTTGTCTGTGGCATTTTAAAAATTTCTTGTTAGCACGATAATTCAACTAAATCGCGTCTGTTAATTTCCTTATATAATTAATAACTATTATTTAAATATATTGATTGTAAAATTATGCCTGGCCAAACTATTATGAGCGTGGGCTCGTGTACTATTTGTAGCTATTGGATACGTATCTACACAAATAAATATTCCAAAACACGGGGTATTAATTTAAAGTCAGAATTTACCATACGAGGGCGATTGGTGGCGTCCCGAACGATTAATCAGGGGCGGATCTACGTACTCTTATAACGAATTAATTAACTTCGCATTCGGAGCAGGATCTAATTTAATACGTCACAAACTGCCCCGTTCTAATTAAATTAAATAGGGTTGCAGAATAATTAGCATTTCCCTCGGCGATCTCGGTTATATGTTAATTACGTTGTTTACCCCGATACAGAAAGGCAGAATGTGTTTTCATTTAACAAGGTGAAAACCACAAATGAAAAGGATCAGGGTGAGAAAACATTTCCGGAAACGTACGCAGTCATGAGAAACAGTTTGGAACAGACACGAAATGTATTTTCGGGAGAATCGCTGGGGTACACTTTCATGAGTTTTTATTTTAAGTTCAGTACTTCGCCAAAAAAAAAAAAGCGTCGTCAGAAAATACTAAAATAGATTTTAAAATTCTCTAAAAACTAATCTGGATATCCGTGATTTCTTGGTACTACGAGGTGTGTTTAAAAAATAACGGGAATTTTCGTTTTTTGGAAATAATTTTATTTATTCGTCTACATCAATGTTATCCCCTTCAAAATGGTCCACATTAGATATACATTTATGCGCTTCTTCCAATCCCCGAAACACTTCTGAAACTCGATCTTTGGGATAGCGTTTAGCTCTCTCGGCGATGTGCTTTTAATCTTATCTCTGTTTGCAAGACGACGGCCCTTTATGGTTCTCTTTATTTTTGGAAACATAAAACTCACACGGAGCTATATCTGGCGAATATGGAGGCTAGGCATCATTACAGTGTTGTGTTGGCCAAAAATTCACGAAAGCATGTATCGTGGTGCAAAAACCATTAATTGTTTTGCCACACATCGGGGCGTTCTTTTTCGAATTGCTTCACGCTAACGGTGTTGAACTTATAGGTAGTACTCCTCATTGACCGTTTAACCTTGTGGCAAGAATTCATGGTGCACTATGTCGTTAAAATCGAAGATCACACCCTTACGTTCGACCGCACTTGTCGAGATTTTGTCTCGGTCATCCAGAATGCCTCCACTGTGACGATTGAGTCTTAGATTCGACATCATATCCGTAAACCCATGTTTCATAAACTGTTATATGACACGTTTCAGTAGTTCTGCATCGTTTTTGACTTCATTTAGCGACTCCTGAGCAACTTCCATTAGCCGCTGTTTTTGTTCGATATTCAACAATTCTGGAACAAATTTTGTTGCCACATGCTTCATACCCAAAACACCCGAAAAAATTTCATGGCATGAGCCAATTGATATGTCAACATCATCAGCGATTTCTCTGATTATGATTCGGAGATGGTTCATAATCATTTCTTTTACTTTTTCCACGATTTCATCGGTTGTTGATGTGCTGGGGCGTCCAGGGCGCTCATCGTCTTCATTCAACGTCTTCACGGCTTTCTTGGAAACGCTTATACCACTCATAAACCTTTGTTTTACTCATAGCAGACTCACCAAAAGCAATATTTAACATTTCTAAAACATTGCTGCACTTTATTGCATTCTTACAGCAAAATTTAATGCAAGTTCTCTGATCCATTTTTTAAATAAATAAATATTCGCCGATCCTAGCAAAACACATGTAACCTTTTTGACAGCTGACAACAGACTAAACATCCGATATAGTTAATAATGTACATATACTTTTCAGGCACGTTTACCAACACAACAACGAAAAAATCGCGCAAATCAGACTAATACAACTCGCGAAATTCCCGTTACTTTTTTAACAGACCTCGTATATTATTGGGCATAAAATTTCGTGACTTACAAGGGTGAATCAAATATAAACCAGACTTTTTTTAATTTTTTTTTTATTTGAACTTGAAAAAAAAAAGAATAATAGTTCATTTTTCTACATAATCTCCTGATCTGGAAACACATTTTCCCAGCGTGTAGGTAATTTTGTAATGCCCTGCTCGTAGAATGAAGTTGGTTGTGTCTCCAGCCAATTGATCACGTAGGCCTCAACCTCCTCATCGTTGTTGAATCTTTACCCTCCCATGGCTTCCTTGAGAGGACTAAAGAGGTGAAAGTCGCAGGGCGATAGCTCGGGGCTATAGGGAGGGTGTTCAAGTGTCTCCCAGCCCAATTCCTCCAATTTTTCTCTGGTCAGGGTTGCTGTATGGGGACGACCGTTGTCATGGAAAAGTTTCACTTCTCTCATCGGTAGGTAACTTGGTTTGCGGCGATATGGAAGTCTAACCTCGCTTAAAATATCGCAGTAGTACGCCGCATTAATGGTCCTGCGATCATGCAAAAAATCGAGGAGCAGCAAGCCACGCTGGTCAAAAAAAACTGTAGCCAAAATCTTGCCTGCTGACAGCCCTACATTCTTCACTGGCCCAGCCTCCCCTTGACGTCTCCACTCTTTGCTCGCTTGTTTCGACTCAAGGGTATAGTGATGCATCCACGTTTCATCGCAGGTGATAACGTGAGTGAGAAACGAGTCTCCCTCTTCCCGAAATTTCGCTAGGAGACGCTCACACACTTGAAAACGATGCAATTTCTGCTCAGTTGTCAGAAGGCGAAGGACCTTGCGCACACCTTACGAAACACTAGCTCCTCTGTGATGATCGAAAAAGTGCTTCATAACTTATTCCAACCTTAGATGGATGCAATCTCATTGGTAGTCAGACGCCTGTCACCCTCAAGAAGTTGTTGAACGCGGACGATGTTGTCGCTGGTGATGCTGGTGCGAGGTCGGCGGTCATAGCTCTCATTTTCAATTTTCTGACGACCCTCCATAAACTGTTTATGCCATGCCAACACTCTAGCTCGGGACAGTGTCTCTTCCTTGAACTGCGCAGTCAATCTCGTCAGAATTTCAGCTGGTCTTATACCTTCTGTGGCGAGAAACAGGATGATAACACGCTGCGCAATTGACTAAGGCACCTCCTGTTCAGACATCGTCACGACGGGTACTGAAAGGAACGAGCGAGGTCGCCCACCTGTTCTCCCACCTCCTGACATCCCTACCCAACACCCCACGAAGCGGGAACCCTCACGCGTTACTATTGCATGCCCAGGACCAAAAATCTCGTTTATATTTGATTCACCCTCGTAATTTACCCTTTCTTGCATCTCTTGGTGGGTCTCTTTCTGGGACACTGTGTATAATCAATACCCATTCCAGTGGGTGGAGAGCAACATATGTACATTATGGTTTTTGTGGATGTTTTAATGCTCACTATATAATTGCGGTCGATATTACTGTAATCCTAAATCAGCGGTGCGGCCGTGCGACGTAATACGTTCTTAATTGGAATTTTTCCGCTTGGTTTTCTTCTTTATCTTGCGGCAAGTTTGACACATATACAGGATTTCATGAAGATCTAAACATTTTAAATCGTAAAAGTGGACTTCTAACGCATTTTATATATTGTTAAAATCGATATACAAAAAAAAAAATCCGTCAGTGAACGTATCTGGGCAATCCACACACTTGAAAAATTAATTTTCAGTTCGCAGTTGACCGGACGAATTACTTTTTGTGCGGATAATGAAATTACCCAGCGAAAAAATCGTGCCGGTGATCATTTACGCATGGAAAAGGGCGTAATTTTTCGTGTGGGACGCAATGGAGTCGCGAAAACGAACGCCGCGAGGCGGCCTTGTTTCTCATTTGTTCCTATACGGCGGCGTTCTAGATTCCGTTAAATATTTTTTACGTTATATTTATCAGAGGTAATAAATTACGAAAGCGAGTTGCGGGACGGTATTTTTTTTAACGGAAACGGGAAATTGAGGCTAACCTGTGTGTATGCGCGGTGGAATAGTACGGAGAAACAAACTCGGTGAAATATCGAAAGTTTATGTGACCGGAATATGTCGTGAAACTATACACGACCCGGCATAAGTATGCAATAAAGCCTGTAACTTTTTAATTATTCGTTTTATACAAAAATGTTCCAAATCAAAGTTTTTTTTGCTATTTATTTTACATACGTTGGTGACCTTGACACTTTTTTTTCAGCTACGAGGAGTTCGCTGTTATGACAATCCACTTGTATTTTCAAATAGTAATTTAATTCGAAGTAACTTATTACGATCCCAGGCTCATAATATTTCGACCCTGCGTAATTTTACAACTAATATATTTAAATAAAAGTGATAACACTCTCAAAACTATATTTTTAAAGAAAAATATTGGTAACCCAAACAAAGCATCAATTTCTAACTTAAATACGACGAGATATTACTACGTTATGATGCGTCAGTGAGAAGTTTGTTAACAAAAAACATTAAGATTCGCGGTTCAGGATAGTTGGGCCGCTTCATCAAAACTGTGTTAGGTACATCACCCTTATTAACAAGAACAGCTTTAATTCTGGCAGGCATTGTATCTACCAGCTTAGCGCACTCTTCAGGAAGCGTGCTGCAAATTTCTTGCAATTTGGTGCGTAGCTCGTTAACTGTTTTTTCATTTTATGTCACAATGTTTCCATTGGCAAGAAGTCTGGACTGCTAGAGGGTCATTCCATAACAGGAACATTAAGTTCTGTAAACCTACCTACCTTTGACAGTATTTGCTGTGTGACACGCAGCACCATCGTGCTAGAAAATATTGGTATGGAGAGCGATAAACTGTCTGTCAAAATTTGTTTATATTTTTCTGCTGTCACAGTACCATCTACGAAGTGCAATTTTCCTACGCCCATACCACTCATACACCCCCAGATCATAAGAGATACAGGAAACATCACTTTCCTAACCAAACAGTCAGGATAGGTGTATGCTATTTTCTTTATTGAGCGTTTAGTTGGGGATACATAAATATTTTTTTCAATGGCTTGCCTCCATAGGACCATAATTTCTTTTGCACTGGATCGTTGGTTTGTTGTTATGATCCTGTTCAGAGCATGTTGATTTAAACATGAAATTTGGGATGGTTGACCAGTTTTCTTTCTTTGGGCTGTACATCAGTAATATCAAGAACTTGTAGCACATTTTCTACTCGATATGGTACTTTATCACATTCTCCATAAATAATAATCAAATTGAAAAAGTCTTCGTGGGTGTAATTTAAACGCGGTGGCATTTTTGACATAAGGGAATGACTGACATTACTGATTGTTTCTAATCATGGCTAATTTGATAAAATTTTTACTAAAAATTCTTGAATTTCTAAGAAAATCGCAAATATTTCAAAAATTTGTTACTTAAACCCCCCCAATTAGAAAAAAAGGAATTTAATTTTACATTAACTTGATGTAAAAAATTATAGGGTATTCCATTTGACCTAAACAAGTTTTCGCGGTTTGAAGTTTACAAAATGTAATGTCAAAAATGGAACACTTGGTATACCATTCTTGAATGTAATTCAATTATAGAATGCAGCTCTCCTTGTGTTCTTTCTACATGCCAAAAAGCAAATTAGTATCTTTTACACGAAGAAAGTTATAAAGGTTACTGGAAACCATTACACCTGTCAAATTTTTTTTTAATTTCAAATATCTCTAAAACGGCTGAGTTTAGGTATAGGGTATCCTACATGTTTTTGACTCAGAATTTTATGTTCTTTTTGAAAACCCTAAAATATGTAGGGTGTTCCATTTAAAATAAGCAAGTTGGTATCAACTTCCGGTATAACCGGAAGTGCCAAATGCTTGTAATTATTTTAGTTAAATTGGCCACACTGCCATTAATATCTTCCCAAATTTTCAAAATTCTCTGGTGCGTACTTTTCCCTATACCGATCGATGCAGTTCCTGGTGAGACATCCTGTATACTTCGAATATTTGTGGTCCCATACAGCCACGGGGTCAAAGTAGGATAACCGCGCTGAACTCATTTTGTTTCAAACATTTTTTTATAAAATAAACCATTCAAAAATTACCATACAAATCAAAGAAACATACCACACAAATCAAGAAAAAGTTACAGTTACATACTTATGCCGGACCCTGTATACAACATGGAATATCAAGGCTTAGACGAATGATAGCTCCTTTATTTAGGGAACAATAGAAATACGTAAGAATACTCATTTGCCAATGAAGCTATATTAGATGTCGATAGACGTGTGTCTATTTTTGGGGAAAACTATTTTTCTTGTATGAAAATTAGTATAGTGAGGCATTTTTCATGTACATCATGACTGGACTTAAACTGATGTAACAAAAGAGCGAATAGCAATAAAAGTATTTCAAGACAGTTACTTGGGAAGCGCCTTTCATAAAAGAGTCAGTAGAGCAAAGCCACTAAAGTTAGCGATAAATAATGCAACTCTAACTCGATTGGAGTTGGAGTAGGATGAGGAGAGAGAGAGGGAAAAGGGGAGATAGAGAGGAGAGATATATATAGGAGAGAGAGGAGAGAGATATAGGAGAGAGAGGAGAGATATATATATAGGAGAGAGATAGGAGAGAGAGAGAGGGGGGGAGAGAGATAGAGAGAGAGAGAGAGGAGAGAGAGAGGAGAGAGAAAGGAGAGAGAAAGGGAGAGATACAGGAGAGAAAAACAATTCAATCAGTTCGTGATCTTACTGACATTAATCGGTTTGAGCAAGATTTCGATTCGTTGGTGCCACGCCATGCCTTATTTCAGAGAAATAAAAAAAAGTTCTTCCGGACATATGTCAACGGATTCTCGCTCGTTATCGAACTGAGGTAGACCTTTCCCTTAGTCGCATTGTGACCTGTGACGAGAGTTGCGTTCATCATTATATTCCCGAGAGCAAGCAGGCGAGCAAAGAATGACGAAAATAAGGAGTGTTCGTCTCGAAGAAGGTCAAAACGCGTTTGTCAGGGGGGAAACCTTTAAACATTGCTAGCTGGGTATTATAATTAAATATTGACCTCTGCAAGCGTTTACATAAATCTCGAATCGCTCTGTATATTGACATGTAAATATCTAGTCAATCAAAAGTCTCCATACACTAGTCTCTTTTTCAACATTTTTCTTAGTGTGATTTTTTATTTAAATTTAATTAGAGATATGTTTCCAGTAAATACCGGTCATCTCATTAGGAGTAATAAAAATGAAGTCGCTTGAAACACTTTATTTGAACAATAAAAAATTAAACGATATTAGTAACAAGAAATTATGTCAAATAAGTCTCCATACACTAACATTTCTTAAGAGAAATTTCAACTTTCTTAAAGTATAATACTCGTATTTTGTACAATCTCCATTTGCTTCAATTCATAAAGCCTTTTTGGAAGACTTAATACAAGCTTTTTTGTAACTTCTGGTGGAATGTTCCCCCACTCTTCTCTTATCTTATTCTTGAGGTCTTCTCTATTTATAACATGGTATTTTCTCACGCAACGCTTTAATTCCTCCCACAGGTGTTCAATGGGATTAACGTCCAGTGATTGCTGTGGTGTATGCACCACGTTGTTGGCGGATATTATGGATCATTCATGCACGTACAAGCTTAGCAGTGTGCTTGGCATCGTTATCTTGTTGTAATAAATAACGCGCCTCAAGGTCATGTTTTTGAACACAGTCTTAAATTATTCCTTAGAATGTTTAAATAGGCATGTTGGTCCATAATACCGTCAATGAAAACTAAATTGCCTGTTCCATTGGTTTACATACACCCCCACAATAAGACATTACTTCCTCCGCGCTTCATTGTAGGGCAAACATTTCAATTTTCAAAGCTGTATTTTTTTCCTCCAAACTTAATTCCGGCCATTTGATCCAAAAAGGTTAATTTTTGTTTCGCCACTAAAATAACGCTTTCCCAAAACTCATTTGTTTTGTTAGCATGCTTTCGGGCAAATTCCAAACGCTTTTCTCGATTTTTTTCTGAAATTTATGGCTTTTTTCTGGCAACCAGACCGATGAAAGCAATTTCTATTTGTTTGAGAGCTAACATTTTTTGAGAACTCTTCCCTGATTTCTTCTACAAGTTTTGGGGCGCTTATTTTAGAATTCTAATCTTTTTCACAACACTAGACTCCCGTGCAGTTACGAGGGTGGATCAAATATAAACGAGCCTTTTTCAATTTCGCGCCGGATAGCTGTTCAAGGTGAATACGGGCATTAGGAGCTTGAAGTGGGGATATTAGGTGGCACGGAGATGACGCGTCGTATTGCTGTGTTTGTTTAATTAGTAGCAATCACAATAAGTGAGAAGAAGGTACATAGCAGCGTTGCGCAACGAATTATTATTATGTTTCTTACACACGAAAACGTGAAACCAGCTGAAATTCTGCACAGATTGCAAGCACAGTTCGGAAATGAAACGCTCTCGTGGACATGTGTAAAAGTTTGGTGCAAAGAATTTAACGGAGAGCGTAACCGTGTCGAAAATGTAAATCATCCTCGTCGTCCGCGCACCAGCATTTCGCCGGTTAACATTGCACGCGTTACAAACTGTATTGAAGGGAACCGCCACGCCACGGTGCTTCAGATATCTGTTGAACTCGGCATCAACTATGGGAGTGTCCACACAATCATAACGAAAGACTTGGGATTCCGAAAAATTTCAGCTCGTTGGGTCCCAAAGTTGCTGAGTGAAGATCAAAAAACTGCTCGAGTTCGCATCTCTCAGGCGCTTCTCACTCGATTTATAGAGGAAGGTGAAGATTTTTTGCGCAAAATTGTAACCTGCGATGAGACGTGGGTACACCATTACACCCCAACGTCAAAACGAGCAAGCATGGAGTGGCGACGCAAAGATGAATCAAACCCAGTG
This sequence comes from Rosalia funebris, assembly GCA_037954035.1. Taxonomy (NCBI): domain Eukaryota; kingdom Metazoa; phylum Arthropoda; class Insecta; order Coleoptera; family Cerambycidae; genus Rosalia; species Rosalia funebris. The sequence continues at coordinate 18,173,854 of JAZFAV010000039.1, read as the reverse complement.
AAGCCGAAAACACGCCTGTCTGCAGGCAAAGTTTTAGCCACGGTTTTCTGGGGCTGGAGAGGGGTGTTGTTGGTCAAATTTTTAAAAAAGGAGGACGCACCCCATTCGTGACTTGTTACTCTTGCACGATAACGCTAGGCCTCACACCGCAGCTTTAACGCAGGCGAAAATCGGTGAAATGCACTGGACTCAGCTGAAACACCCTCCATATAGCCCAGATTTGTCCCCTTGTGATTTCCACATGTTTGGGGCTCTCAAAGAGTCACTAGGAGGCGAGCGATTTTAGACCGATGAACAGGTGGAGGCGTTTGTCCGCACCTGGTTAGACACCGGCCCTGCTTCTTTTTATGAAAACGGGATGAAAAAACTACCAATCGGTTGGGAAAATGTATAGAGAAACAAGGGGGATATGTAGAAAAATAGAGAAATTTGTGTTTTTGTGAAAGTTTTCAAAATAAATGTTTGATGAACAAAGGCTCGTTTATATCTGATCCACCCTCGTAATATCCTGGGGCGGCTAGACCGTGGCTGCACTTTATAGGAACCGGTGGATTTGTACTGATTTATTACGTACTGTACAGTGGCACGTGATTTTCCAATTATTGTACCAGTATTTCGAAACGATTTTTTCTCTTTCTATAAATCTACTATGATTTTTCGAACGGAAATTGGAATTTCGCAGTACCAAACAAAACACAGACTTAAAAGCGACGTTCTTAAACAGGCATGATTAATTTGTTTCAAGCAAAACATGACACAAACCAACATGATAAACTATTGATACTAATGGTGCCGAATATCATTTTATTAAAGTGTATGGATACTTATTTGAGACATAATTTCTTATTGCTATTTCTTATTTATTATTTATTTTTATTACTCCTAATGAGATGGCCGATATTTACTTGAAACATATTTCTAATTAAATGTGTAAGACGTAAGTTTATTTCCTTAGTCTAATTTATGGGCCCGCAGTCACACCGACGCCGGTGGCACTACTCCTATTAAGATAAGACCGGTTGAATATGAAATACACAGGCCAGGCAAAGAAATGATGCCAGCAGGCACATAATTTATAAACAAACGCCTGAAGCCAATAGTCCCTACATCGGTCGATTCCTTATATATATGGAGTGCCTTTGTGCGTGCAGCTAAAAACAAAACTGAATTGTGTTAAAAACTGTGTTTCTTTATAATAATTCCTGGATAATCATCAATTGGTGAGTTTATTCACTGAGCATTCCATTTTCTCCTAAATATCAAATACTATATCTTGACTGATTTTACGTTTAATCACTTAAGTATTTCATTAAAATATACAGGTCGAAATAGTATAACTTTAGGATAGCTGAGCTACGCAATCCTTTATTCCTATTTATCGCTATTACGGAGTGCTTGAGCCGTTTAGCGGGACCCTGGGATTTGCTTTGCGGAGTGCTTGAGCCGCTGGCATAACCCTTTCCTATTTTTACCTGACGGAGTGCTTGAGCCGTTCAGGTTGCTGTGGAGTGTTTGAGCCACAGTGCATCTTATATTTTTATCCGTTGCCTCGTTTTCTATTCTATAAGTCTTTGCACAACTTAGCGTATCCTTAGTTTTGTACTAGTGGATGACAGACACGAAGTGCTTTATAACGATAAATTAAGCTTTAGAAATAGTATAACTTTTAGTGAAGATCTATGTGATCATAAGGATAGCTGAGCTGCGCAATTCTTTAATCCTATGTATCGCTATTACGGAGTGCTTGAGCCGTTTAGCGTGACCCTGGGATTTGTTCTGCCGAGTGCTTGAGCCGCTGGCATAACCCTTTCCTATTTTTGCCTGACGGAGTGCTTGAGCCGTTCAGGTTGCTGTGGAGTGTTTGAGCCACAGTGTGATCCTATACTTTTATCTGTTACCTCGTTTTCTATTCTATAAGTCTTTGCACAACTTAGCGTATCCTTAGTTTTGCACTAGTGGGTGACAGACACGAAGTGCTTTATAACGATAAATTAAGCTTTAGAAATAGTATCACTTTTAGTGAAGATCTATGTGAACATATTAAAGGCAATTTTTGATAAAGAAAACCTTATGGCGAATTGGTTGCTCAGACTATTGTTTTGTTCCAGGTATCTCACTTGTCTTGTCGCCTTGCAAAGGAGTACCTTCATCTTTAGAACATTAATTAAGTACATTTTTTGAATATTATTACGATCTGCTTATTCTCAAACCTGACATTATAATTTGTTTATTTATTTAGTTTTTTTTTTTACATTATTATTTAATTCCTCGGCTCTTAACGAAATATGGCTCAAAAATGTAAATAAAAAATCACACTAAGAAAAATGTTGAAAAAAGACTAGTGTATGAAGACTTTTTTGACTGACTACGTAGACATAACATTTTATTCTAATACTGGAATGCAGTTTATACTCTTAGTATTTTTAACTCAATAAATACATTTAAAGAGACAGATTTTTTACTATTTCTTCTAGCCCCCCGCCCCCCCTCTTAGGTATCCCCCAGGTTGAGAATCGCGGTACCTCTGGAACGGCCATTGTCCTTGCACAATTATTTGCTGTTGTCGGTATTTATTACCGCACAATAAAACCTCCGTGGCCGTTTGGTCACAATCTTGTCGAATGATGTGTTGAATGTAAAATCCACTGAAAACATGAATCATCAACGCTTGGTATTTATTTCGTCGACGTCTGCGAAATTACATACCACGAATGTTAAAAAGATTAAATTAAATCTGATGCGATTAATAGTTTCTTAATGTCTATGCAGTTGGCGGTTTAGTTAAGTTACCGTTTGTTGATTCGTTTAGATTTAAATGGATAACACGCCGACGGTTTTATGATATAGAAAACATAAAAAGTACAGCTCGTCAAGAATAGGAACACGTCTCAAAACTGCGATATCGGACTGTCCACGAGGTGCGCAGTAAATAGCCTGGTCTTTACGCAGTCGCATTGAGACCTTTGTAGAGTAAATATCGAGTTTAATCTGGCTCCGCGTAAAGTGCATCCTTTTCTCTCCGAATGTTGTCTCATTCTTTCTGCTACGCATCCCTTGAGAATCTCTCTCACACTTTTTCTTATCCTTGAAGAGCAGTAATATACTAATATACTAATCTTCTATAGGTTTCGAAGGTATTAGTGGCTCACTTTGAATGCAATTACAAAAAAAAAGGACGAAAAATGACGAACAAAATTGTGTCAGCTTCAACCTGTTGGTATGGTATGGATAATGGGTAAATTTTTATGCTTGACAAGTTTTGCACTATTCTATCAATTTATAGTCTTTTCCGAGCCGCAATGTTCGATGTTCGTTTCTATGGCAACAACATTGCCGCCCTATGTTACACAGAGGTCTGTTACGGCGCTGTTTACGTCCTAGACTCCCTGTAATCTTTATATTGACGACAGACAACCCTAAGAGCCTCCATTAAGTTATTTTAACAACAAAACCGCCCTAATATTTTCTTTATAGCGGCTACGATTTTTTTTACTGAAAATGAGTACAAGATTTTTAGGAAAATCAATTTAAAAAAATCATCACGGCCATAGCAGGCCCCCCGCAATCTATTTATTTACGACAGTCAACCCTTAGAGTCTCTATTCAGTACAATTAAAAAAAACTCATCACACCCTGAATAGGCTTTCCGAAATCTCTATATTGACGACAGACAACCCTAAGAGCCTCTATTAAGTTATTCTAACAACAAAACGGCCTAACATTTTCTTTACAGAGACTACAATTTATTTTTAATTGAAAAAAGTACAACATTTTTGAGAAATCAATTTAAAAAAATCACCAAGGTCATAGCAGGCTCCCCACAATCTATTTATTTACGACAGTCAACCCTTAGAGTCACTATTCAGTAATTCTAAACATAGAACCATCCCAATATTTTTTTACAGATGCTACGAATTTTTATATGAAAAATACACGATTTTTGGTGAAGACAATTAAAAAAACACATCACATCCTTAATAGGCTTTCTGAAATCTTTATATTGACGACAGACAACGCTTAGAGCCTCCATTAAGTTATTCTAACAACAAAACCGCCCTAATATTTTCTTTACAGAGGCTACGATTTTTTTTACTGAAAATAAGTACAAGATTTTTAGGAAAATCAATTTTAAAAAATCATCACGTCCATAGCAGGCCCCCCACAATCTATTTATTTACGACAGTCAACCCTTAGAGTCTCTATTCAGTAATTCTAAACATAGAACGATCCCAACATTTTGTTTACAGACGCTACGAATTTTTTCATGAAAAAAAAAAACAATTTTTGGTGAAGACAATTAAAAAAAAAAAACTCATCACACTCTGAATAGGCTTTCCAAAATCTCTATATTGACGACAGACAACCCTAAGAGCCTCTATTAAGTTATTCTAACAACAGAACGGCCTAACATTTTCTTTACAGATACTACGATTTTTTTTACTGAAAAAAGTACAAAATTTTTGAGAAATCAATTTAAAAAAATCACCACGGTCATAGCAGGCTCCCCGCAATCTATATATTTACGATGGTCAGTCCTTAGAGTCTCTATTACGTAATTCTAAACATAGAACCATCCAAATATTTTTTTACAGACGCTACGAATTTTTATATGAAAAATACAGGATTTTTGGTGGAGACACTTAAAAACACATCACACCCTTAATAGGTTTTCTGAAATCTGTATATTGACGACAGACAACGCTTAGAGCCTCCATTAAGTTATTCTAACAACAAAGCCGTCCTAATATATTCTTTACAGAGACTACGACTTTTTTACTTAAAAAAGTACAAGATTTTTTAGAGACATCAATTTAAAAACAATCACAACGGTCAAAGTAGGCTCCCTGTAATTCATATATTTACGACAGTCAATCCTTAGAGTTTCTGTTGTGTAATTCTAAATATAGAACCATCTCAATATTTTTTTACAGACGGTACGAATTTGCTTATGAAAAAAACATCAGATTTTTGGTGAAGACGATTAAAAAAAATCATCTCACCCTTAGAATGCACTCCGCAATGTTTATATTGACAACAGGCAACCCTTAAAGCCTCCATTAAGTTATTCTAACAACAAAATCGCCCTAATATTTTCTTTACAGAGGCTACGACTTTTTTTACTAAAAAAAGTATACAAGATTTTTAGGGGTCAATTTAAAAAAATCACCACGGTAATAGCGGGCTCCCCGCAATTTATATATTTACGACAGTCAACCCTTAGAGTTCTCTATTAAATAATTCTACACATAGAATCATTTCAATATTTTTTGACAGACGGTACGAATTTTCTTATAAAAAAAACACAAAATTTTTGGTTAACATAATTAAAACGAATCATCACACCCTTAATAGACTCTTCAAAATCTTTATATTGACGACATACAACCCTTAGAGTCTCTATTAAGGTATTATAACAAAAAACCGCTCTAATATTTTCTTTACAGAGGCTATGATTTTTTTTTTGCTGAAATAAGTACAAGATTTTTAGGGAAGTCAATTTAAAAAAGTCACTACGATCATAGCAGGGCTCCCCGCAATCTATATATTTACGACAGTCAACCCTTAGAGTCTCTATTAAGTAATTCTAAACATGGAACCATCACAATATTTTTTTACAGACGCAAAAAAAATTTTTATGGAAAAAAAACACCAGATTCTTGGTGATGACAATTTTTAAAAATCATCACACCCTTAGAAGGCCCTCCGAAATCTTTATATTGACGATAGACAACCCCTAGAGCTTCGATTAAGTTATTCTAACAATAATGCCGCCCTAATATTTTCTTTACAGGGGCTACGATTTTTTTTAGTGAAAAAGGTACAAGATTTTTAGCCCTAAATTTTAAAAAATTACCACGGTCATAGCAGACTCTCCGTAATCTATATATTTACGATATTCAACCCTTAGAGTCTCTATTCAGTAATTCTGAACATAGAACCAACCCAATATTTTTTACAGACGCTACGAATTTTTTCATGGAAAAATCACCAGATTTTTGGTGAAGACAGCTAAAAATAATCATCACATCCTTAATGGGCTTTCTAAAATCTTTATATTGACGACAGACAACCGAAAGAGCTTCTATTAAGTTATTCTAACAACAAAACCGCCCTAACATTTTCTTTACAAAGGCTACAACTTTTTTTACTGAAAAAAGTACAAGATTCTTAGAAAAATGAATTTAAAAAAATCACCACGGTCATAGCAGGCTCCCCGTAATCTAAATATTTACGACAGTCAATCCTTAGAGTCTCTATTAAGTAATTCTAAACATAAAACCATCCAAATATTATTTTTTACAGACGCTACGAATTTTTATATGAAACAAACACCAGATTTTTGGTGAAGACGATTAAAAAAAATCATCACATCCCCAATAGGCTCTCCGAAATCTTTATATTCACGACAGACAAATCCCAGTCTCTATAAAATTATTCTAAAAATAAACCTGTCCTAATGTTTTGTTTACACATGTTACGAATTTTTTAATAACAAAAGCACAAGATTTTTAGGACAGACAATTCATGACAGCCTTAGGCTCTTTAAAATCTTTATATTCAAGACAGACAATCCTTAGAGCCTCTATTATATAAACAAAATGGTCCCAATATTATTTTACAGGTGCTACGATTTTTTAATGAAAATAGCACAAGATTTTTAAAGAAGACAATTAAAAAACTTCGCCCCACCCTTAGTAGGCTCTCCAAAACCTTTAGATTCACCACAGCCAACTCTTAGGGCCTCTATTAAGTCATTCCAACAACAAAACCACCCTAACTAATATTTTCTTTATAGACGCTTTCATAATTTTTTATGAGCACGAGATGTTCAGGGAAGACAATTAAAAAAAATTACCACACTCCTAATAGACTCTCCGTAATATTTATATTAACGACAGATGCTTAAACTCTCTATTAAGTTATTCTAATAACAAAAGTGCTCTAATATTTTCTTTGCAGACGTTACGATTTTTGAAGTGAATACTTCTTTGGCGGCGTTCCGATATTTGACGAGAATGGAGAGTGAATTGGAAAAAATGTAACGTTTCCAGATTTCGTTACAAGAGAGAAAAAAGATATAATGTAGAGAGAAGGAGAAAGAGAGCTATACATTTGGTATACCTAAAACACAGGCTTCGTTACAAGATAGAGTACACAGATATATAACATAGAGAGAAAGAGAAAGAGAGCTATACATCATATATATCAGTTTAGGCTATCCGCGTCTCCCTATTGTCGCGCATGCGCGCGTTATAGATGTACGCGTCCAGACGCTATATATTAACAGCTGAAGCAACACGCGTGTGTACCGAATATTTATCATTGTGTTTTGTAATTATTTACGTTATTTACATCTGTGTTCTGTGATTATTTAATAATATCCCTTGAACCGTTTAACTTGTTAAAATCTAGAAGATATAATATATTTCATTCACCGCTCCCTACTGGTTTACAGCCACACAGGTGCAAATGCACTTGGAAGAGGCGAAGAAAAAATCCCTTTGATTCTCGGGGGAGATTTAAATGTAAATTTCGGATCCAATGATTCTTTGACGTTGATTAACTTTCTTCGAGAAACATTTGGTCTGCTTATAAATAACAATCCCAAAGAATCAACAACAATCAAATCCGGAACAACAATAGATGCAATTTTTACACGTTATCTAGAAAATATCGAATCACGAACATATATTTCATATTTTAGTTATCACAAACCAATCATATCAGTATTACCAATTGAACCAGCAACCGATGATAGTGTAGATAATGAATAAACCGAATATTTTTTACACAAATTTTATATTGTTATATTTCTTTTGAAATTATCCCTCTCCCTTTTTCTCTCTCTCTTTCAATCTCTCACTCTTAATCTCTCTCAATCTCTATTCTAAAGAAGTATTCACTTCTATCACGTGTACTGTGCTGCACATGATATTTCTTTTTTTATTAAAAAAGCATGTGATTTTTAGAGAAGAAAATTATTTAAAATCGCCACTCTTAATAGACTCTTCGTAATCTTCATAATTACAACAGACAACACTTAGAACTTCTATTAAGTTATTCTAAAAATAAAACCATTCTGGTATTTTTTACAAAAAAAAAAAAACAATATTTTTATCAGTATTTAATAACTAACGATATAAATTTCTGGACAGTATGGGATAAAACTGATGAGACGCCAGAAAACCATAAATGTCATATAAGATTGAATTTTGAAACAACTCCTGCCTAATTAAGAAAAAAATATATCCAGGTCCCTATGAAATATTTTTCAACTGATTTAATTCATAGCCAACAACGTAAAATCTGTTATTTGATAACAATTAGTATTCTAATATAAATATAAAAAATTGCAATTTAAAAACATCGAATAAAAAATATTTTGCTTTAAGAGAATTGCTGACACGTTGTATAGCAAAGGGGATCATAAAAACGCCACAATTCTATCACACACAGTAAAAAACAAATGCATCCATCTACGCAAAGAATTTAAAACACTATTTGACCCGTATTTTCGTTTTTCTGAAAACAAAACAGGTGGAAGTGACTAAACTAAAAAGTCTTACAAATATTTACTATAGAAAAACATCGTAGCCAATGTTTAATTAAAATAAATTGTTTGGCCTCGAGAATGGTTATCCTCTCGTTGAATCATCCTGTACATTTATATTTAATAAACAGTTATCGTAAAAACGACGTCGGTGCCATAAAATAAAAAAATATAATTTTATTCTACTTAGGAATTTTTACAGCACATTTGGGGCTCTTATCTCGCCCCGTATTGGCCTACGCTTCAATTATGTTAAATATTTACTGTTAACATTCCTCGTGTTTACCCCGTATTGTTCACGTAGTCTTCAAAACAATATTATGTTTGATAATTTTGCTTGAGTAGCAGTATAGCAAGGAGCAAGTTTATATTTTGCACTGACCCTGGCGAAGGTTTATAGAAAATATTCATTTGAATGGTACAGGGCGTTCATAAGATACTACACACTTTTTGTTTAATAGAATAACGCCGTTAATAAAAATTCTTTAAGACATCTCAATTTCTTAATACAATTGCAAATATTCTTGCGAATCTTTCACATTTTATTGTCATTACTTGAGCCAATCGATTTGTGCGCACACGAGGGACCGGTTAGTCAGTGAGTCAGCGTCTCCGCTCGATCGATCGACTTCCACGGTAGTTGATAAACATTTATTTGGATACCAACCTCATTTAGAATCTGATGGAGCTAAGATAAGAGACATACAAGATACATAGTTTAAGGAATGCACAAAATAATAGTGACACTGCTTTAAAAAAATTGTCATATGTAAACAAATGTATAGTGTGTCTGCGTCTACAGATCCGTTACATTACAACGATTATTTTAATTACGCCAATATTACATTACTAGATGTCAACCGGTCGTTTGCTTCATATAAAAACATTTTTTCACCATGTGTGACGTAATTCATTACCACTACACTTAGAATTTCATTTGTTTTTAATCAACAGAAATTTTAATTTGGCGCCCATTTTGAGATTGGCAGCAATTGACGTATGTCGTGCGTGGTGGCAAAGTTATCGAATGTTTAGATTTTATTAGATTTCTAAAGTGTTTTAGCCACAAGTTAATAAAAAAAACTGTTTTTTTGAAAACAAATGTACCTGGTATTAGCCGGCGCAAGCACCATAAATATTCGGACTGTTGCATACGTTAGGCTGATCTTTACACAATGCCGAAAAAAGTTATAACATAACCTTAGTCTTATGATATTTCCTTGAGTTCTATAGCATTTTTGGCAACGTGGCAACAGTGGTCGTCTCTGACGCATCAGGTACATTATGGCGTGCATTGCTTTTTGTTTTATATGAATTATAAGTGTTTTATAGTGTTGTATAAATTATAACATATAACCAGGTGCTTATTACTAATTTATTATTTATCATTATTTTATTTTAACTATTGCGACGTGAATACCGTGATGGTGACGCCTCTGGTACACTGACAAAACGAGCACCTCTATATTACAATTATAAAGGGTGGTCCAACCATAATGCACGATGTTAATTGTGAGTCACACCTTAACGTCAAGTTTTTTGCCCAACTTAATTTGACATTTCTTTGTTTCAGTGTTTGACAAATTCAACCATGGAGAGGTACACAACTGAGCAGCGCGTTAAGATTGTTGAAGCCTTTTACGAAAAAGGGCGTTCAAATCAAAATGCATTTCGTGCACTTCGTGACTTTTTTGGTCAGCATAATCGACCAAATGTGTCCACAATCGGGAGAATTGTGCTCAAATTTCAGCAAACCGGGTCTGTAGGAAATGTGAAAACACCTGTGCATGCTCGCCCAGTTCGTTCTGCGGAAAACATTGCTGTTGTTCGCGATAGTGTAGCAGAAGAGCCGTCAACCTCGACTCGTCGTCGTGCCCAACAATTGAACATCTCACGAACATCACTGATGCGAATTTTGAATAAAGATTTGAATTTACACGCTTACAAGGTTCAATTGACTCAAGAGCTGAAGCCTACTGACCATTTCAAGCGTCGTCAATACGCCGAATGGTTGGTTGAACAGACAGAAGTGAATGGTGACTTTACAAAGAAAATCATCTTCAGCGACTAGGCACACATTCACCTCAGTGGATTCGTTAACAAGCAGAATTGCCGCATTTGGACAAATGATAATCCACGAGTGATTGTTGGAAAGCCGATGCATCAACAAAGAGTGACTGTTTGGTGCGGTTTATGGGCTGGCGGCGTCATCGGGCCATATTTTTACGAAAATGAGGTCGGCCAAGCAGTTACCGTGAATGGTGTTCGCTATCGCGAGATGATAACGGACTTCTTGTGGTCAGAAATTGAGGATATGGACCTGGACGATATGTGGTTCCAACAGGATGGTGCCACTTGCCACACAGCCAACGAAACAATGGCACTTTTGCGCGAGAAATTCAATGGCCGTGTTATCTCACGTCGTGGCGATGTTAATTGGCCGCCACGATCATGTGATTTGACACCGTTGGGCTTCTTTCTTTGGGGATATTTAAAAGAAAAAGTGTACGTCAATAAGCCAAGAACAATTCAAGAGCTAAAGGATGAGATAATTCGGCACATTAACGACATTGAACCTCAATTATGTCTCAGTCATTGAAAATATGGACCATCGGATAGAGGTATGCCACCGAAGCCGTGGCGAGCATTTGGCCGATATTTTGTTTCACACAATTGTCATAGATCCTTCTATCATAATAAAAAAATATTAAGATAATTCTCTGAAAACTTTTTGTTTTATTTACAATTAACATCGTGCGTTTTGGTTGGACCACCTTTTATAACTAAAAGGTATAATTAGACAATATTTGTCATTTGTCTGGTCTTATTGGTAACTTATTAATGATTACCTTATTTCTATAATAATAATACAGACGAAAACCGTATTTTAAAATGCTTAAGCATTATGGCTCAAAAAGCCTAATTTATTTATACAATTGTATATAAAATAATGGACGGTTTCGGTATAAATGAATCTATTGTTAATAAACATTTTTATTCAACATGTAATACTTTAATTTATAGATAAATTCTATTAAATTCAATGTTAAAATGAAGATTTAAAAAAAAGGTACTATGAATGTTGTACATTATTTCATGGGGATGCCTTATCTTTCAATCAGAATAAACATTCCTTTTCAAATTTAAGACTTATTTTTAAATCTTGAACAACATTTGATATACCGAATTGCATGTTACGTTAGTAGAGTTATACCGGCTACTTTCCTTTCCAGTAGGACCGTCATGCTAGTTAATAACACAAATTAATGATATTTGAGCACAGTTGGACTTGTTCCAAGTCGTTTCCTAAACAAAGTATATCTAGTAAGTTACAGATTAAAATTAAATAAACAGCCCGTCTGTTACACACAAATGCAAATAAAAAAAGTTATTGAACAGTGCTGTGAAAACGCTCATATCACATTGTGTGGGTGGACAGCAACACAATCTGTATATACAATGCGATCACATTTGGTCGCAATGAGGTGTATTATAAATATAGCGGCCTTAAGTTTAAAGACATCACACCTGCGGAGTGTCAAATTCAAACCCATAAATTTTCGTTGAAATATAAAGAAATTAATATGTCGTTGACTGTTATATCACACACGTCTAAACAGGCTGCTTTAGTCATGGTATATATAAATAGACGGTATTACCTCAAATATTGTATTTAAATGAAAATATTGATTTCATGTTTTCAAGGATGTTTTTTATGAATATGCGAGAAATATTTAGAGTATATCATTTAAAATAAATAAGAAAAATTACTACTAGTTTAAAGCTAATGGTACACATTATATTTACATTGCAAATAAACTTATAATGTTACTATAACTTCTTCATAACTATAATAACCATACTTACTATAACTTCTGCTACTAAAATAGTTAACTTCAACTACTAGTATAACTTTTACCACTAGTTACTATAATTTCTTCATAAAAAATTATATAAAATTAATGAACTACTATAGATATAATTGTATTTAAAAAACCTTAACCAACACAGAACTCGCTACACAAAAAGTAGGGCCATATTCTAATTTAAAAGAATATCTAAATGTAAAATAAAAAGTGAATACTACTTTTCCTATACCCTGTATACATTTAAAATAATTTCAAAATATACTATTATATATGCCATTACAGTAATTTTATGGAGGAACATGAAATTGTAATAATACCAGTACTTTTACTATTAAAACTGGGCCTGTTAAAGACAATTTATCGGTAATATTACTCTCTAATGCCCAGTCATGCGGGAAATTTAGAACAGGATTGAGGGATAATTCTCTTATTTCTCTGAAGTGTTTAAAAACAAAAAATGTAGTATCTTAATAAATATTGTTAATCGTAATTTGTATTTTCAAAAGAAGCATACATCACTAAATTGGGCAATAAACTGCCTTTGAAAACACAATTCTATACATAAGATACCAATTTTTCAATCAGTAGCACCAAAATAGCTTCTATTATTCTTTCCTCCTTGTTCCGGTTCTTTACCAGAGGCATCAGCTGGTTATTGATTTGTTAAATAAATCCAAATTGTGCAACAATTAATTATAATTTCTTGCAACATAAAAAATCATATATCCGCACAGATTAAATGCTTTGAAACTAATTCCAATTAACAAACCTATGAAATGAAAACGAAAATAATTAGACCAAATCTACTTTTGTTCTTTAATTAATTGTTTCACTGCCCACGAGCACATATAAAATTCACTCTCACCATTGTAAACACACTTACCTCATGCTGCGCAATATCCCAACTACGACGGAAATCTTCATTAGAATAATATTCGTACATGGTAGTGTTGAGCTGCTTTTCAAGCATATGTTCTACTTGGTTCCTTTTCACATATCCAGCAATTCCAGCAGTCAGTTCCAAAACAAGTATGATGAACAGAAGCACAGAGAACTAGAACGTAAACACCCATCACATACATTTCTTCTGGCCATGTCAATACATACCGTTATGATCATGCAATGGTTCTCCTTGACAGCTCCGCAGCATCCGAAGAAGGCTACAATGAAGATGATCACCCCAACAACAACTAACACTAAGGGAACCGACTGGTAGCTTGCATATACGAAGTTAGAGTAGTGAGCATACGCTACATGAACGATAGCTCCCACAGTTAATATTGCAATGCCTGAGATCTAAAAAGCACTGTTAAGTAACTAACTAACATTAATTATCATGCAAAACTTACGGCAAAAAGGAGATTGAAGCAAAATAGAAGGTATTTAATACATGTCATACCCCCAGAAACCATCTTGCCGAGTGTAAATAGAAAACTGAAAACCTGAAATAAACACCATTTCAATCGATAAGCAACGCTTCAAGAAATAAGCCTTTTATTACCTCCTAATTTGATGGATGCGCGACGTAAACAAATAATCCGTTAATGATGTCTGATATCATTAAGCAATAGCTTGACGAGCTCTGAAAGTATCACAACACTCTAACAAGAACAATAACACAACCACCGTCAACACATCAACCAAAACTATCTGCGCAAAGGTTTAAAATAGGTAGCAGGCAGGCCCGGTTGCCCCTTCCTTATCGTTGTATTGCTTCTCATATTCTAGAACTACCAAGCATTTGATTAAAAAATAGTTCTCTTAAGGCAGTAGTTCTAATTAAACCATTCCATTTCTTTCAACTTGTCTGTGATCAAGGAATAATTAAAGAATAGACAGGGGTGCCACTTGAAGAAACATAAGTCTCTTTCCATTTATGATAGACTGCTTTCCTTTCAATTCCTTGTGCCATTCAGATTACTTAGGAACAGACCGTAGTATTATTTTTATCTAAAACTCGGAGCTTAGAAAATCGGTTACTAGCTAGCTTTAGTGTTATTCCAACAGGTGAATTTTAAAACTTTGAATTTCCTTCTCAACGGTTGATTCACAATAGTAAGCCATACACGAGCAGATACATTTTGCCAGGCCAGATCCGCGGATCGGTTTGCCGATTTTCCCACGGGCCTCATCCGCCGATCTCAGGCCTGTCGTAGCCCACTAACGTACGGGTCGGGCCCGTTGGAATTGCTTCATAAAATACGTTGGCAATTGTGATCCGTTCGTTAGTGGGGAAAACCGGCGGAAATCTGTTAATTTATCTGCAGGCCCAGGACTGTCCAATACGTCGGACAGACCCCAAGCCAGATGACAGGACGGGCTATGCTCTCGTACGTATCAATGCAGTATTTTCGTTGTTCTTCACTAATTGTTGTCTTACTAATCAGTTTAAATTTACTATGGATAATAATGAGAAATTGTGGCAGCTGCTAGTGGGTTGTACGTCATTGCTCAGTGCCTCTCCAAGAAAAAAAAAAGAAGAACGAAATGGCTGAAATCGTGGATAGGAGTAAGACAACAGTTTAGCCACATGGGGCTAACTTTACGAAAAACAATACGTCCGTGTAGTAGCCACTTTTTTAAATGCTTTTTATATCATTTTCTAGATTTCAATCCTTTTGAAATTATAAAACATGGAACACGCTTTTGTTTCCATTACATTCACTCTTTTCTAGGTTTCTATTACCTTTACTCCAAAAATTTGATACCTATGTGTAAAAGTGCTACTCTCATGACGAGCTCTTGTGACGCTTCTGCGGAAAGATTTTCGGCAAGTTAGTCATTGCAAAAACGTGATCCATGCTAAAAATGAACGAAATGAATTTCGTTTTATTTTGTTGCGTACTCGTATTTTTTTATTTTATTGTTTTGTATGTCTATAAACCCATAGTTGCTCCACTCTTACTATTTTTCCGCACTTTTCTATTACTATTGAAACAACACACAACAAACTTTCTACGAACTAAACTAAATGAACTAATAAATAATATCCAATCTAAATAATAAATAATTTAATATCTAACAATTATCTGAAAAAACTGACGCAGAAAAGTGGCCTTTGATTTGACCTGCTCGTGAATGGTAAAATTGGCCGAATTTACTGACAGGACGAAATCTGCCGATCTCGCCTCACAGTTCTCCCCACTCACGCACGGGTGAGGCCTGTGGATTCTCCTCCGCGCCGTGCCTGCAATCTGGCCCACAGATTTCTTTCTTCACTAACGAACAGTCCTGGCCTGCGGGTTTTCCCGAATCCTTCGAAAAAATCCGTGGCCCGTCATAAAAATCCGCTCGTGTATGGCTGACTTCAATCGTGGAAAGCGTTATCTTGGGGAAGAAAATGTATGGACTATAGCATCGATTTTCTTCCACAAAAAACGTTTTGTCTAGAAAAAATCAAAGGGGCGTAAGGACAGAAATAAATCTGAAGGTCCTCTAGGTGGTTATGAATCTCGAAGTTGTTATATTGAATCTGTACTTGGAAACGACTTTCTCGGTTTTACGAGAAAATCGATAGTTTCTATATTCGTCGGCCAACCGAATTGAACGTCTTTTAATTTTTGCTGTCATTTCAGCTCATAGAATTATAAATGTATATCCAAATCGAATGTGCCATGTGCAACACATATCTGACGTTTTTAGTGCTGTTCCTTTGATAACTGTTCTGTGCTTTTCATGATGTAATTTGTATGTGAAATTGTTTTATTTTAGATATTCTATGCTAGCGTTGAATAGATAAACCTAAAAAATTTTAACTGTTAACACCAAGTATAATAATTATTTGAGAGTAAACTCTCAAATCCTCACCTGTGTTCGGGGATGCTGGAAACGATTCTGGTTTCAGTTTTTGTTGGCCGGCACATCTTTCCAGAAAATGAGTTTTCAACTTTTCCGCTTTTCAAATAACTCACTTTACGTACATACCTAATATTAATACGAGTACTCAAATCGCAATAACATTGCGCCGCGCCCCCTCGCGCATATCGAGTACCTCCGGAGCATGCCTCTAGAGGCTTTGGATCAAAAAACAAAAGTTACCACGTTGTTCGCAAGGGTCGATTTTCGCATTTCGTACATCGACTTAAAAATTTCGTAACACACGAAAACAGCCGTTTAGTAAATAGAGATACGTGGATGCTACAACACTTCCTCTATACATATCATGCATTAAAACCGTCATAAAACTTATTATCATTACAATTTTCTAATTTATTTGCAATGTTTACAATTTTCATGAAGCCATTTGCTATCGTTTCTAATATCTTTCTGGAATAAAATGTTTATTTTTTACAGACCTTTTGAAACTTATGGATCCTTAAATTTAGATTCCTTAATGGACTGAAGGAAGGGTATAATATAGAAACATCAAAAGTTTACAGATGTTCTGGAAATTTGATGCAACTTTTGCGACCTGACCAATGCGTGACTTCATATCCACATTTCACAAGCAATATTGTTCGATCCATTTTCCTGGGCCCAGGAAATAAAATAAAGTTATTAACATACTAGATCAGGGGTTCCCAATCTTTTGTAACCCGCGGCGCAGTTACAAGTTCAATATTTTTTCACGGCGCCCTGTCCTTGTTAACTATTTGAGGAAAATAATCGAAAGAAATAGGGACCTACAATAATAGTAGTTAGGTTGATCGTAACGAAAATAAAACACCACAATATTATAAACTGACTTTTTTTTAAAGAATTTAAAGGGAAAACAACAAGAAATACTTAAGAAAAAACAAAAATTAAGTACGATATTTGCTCATTTAAATTAATGTGAAGGGTGAGCTTGGTGATCTCCGCACAGTTTTTCAAAGCGGGGAATAAGACTTGACACTGCTACTCTCATTTCTTGCTCCACATTGATCTTTGAGCGATATTTGTTCTTTATCACAGCTACAGCTGAAAACCCAGCTTCACATAGATATGATGTTGCAAACGGAATGAAAATTTTTATTGCTTTGGAAGTTAAATTTGGATATTCATTTTGAATCGATAACCAAAACTCCACCAAATCGACACTCGCGAATCTAGTTTTAAGGCTGCTGTCGCAAGAGAGTTCAATGAGACTCTCTTCATCCTGTGATGTAAATCCTCGTGGACTTTGAGCATGGAAAGGGTCTTGGATCCACGCAAATTTTTCAACATCATCATCTGCAAAGTACTTCGAAAACAATTCGGTGAGCTTCGCTAGGTGTTCCGTGAAAAGGGCGATCAGGTCTTGTGAAACAACCAGTTCATTTGATGCCGCATAATTATACAATTGCGGGAAGCAATCTTGACCGCCGCCTTCTTTCAACTTTGTTATCCACAACTGTAGTTTCTTTCTAAACGCCGCAATCCTCTCCGAAAGTTTCAGAATGTGCGTGTTGTTGCCTTGCAAAGACAGATTTAAATTGTTTAATTTCTCAAACACATCGCATAAATATGCTAGCTTCAGCAAAAAATCAGGTTCAGTAAAATATTTGGCATTTTCTTGACGTTCTTGCTGTAAAAAATTGCAAATTTCTTCGCGTAATTCAAACACGCGAAATAAAACATTTCCACGTGAAAGCCATCGTGAATTACAGTAGTACAGCAGGGCTGTATGTTCAGCTCCCATATCTATGCATAGTTTTTTAAAAAGTCTGGCCTTTAGAGGCCTAGTTTTTATGTAGTTTACCGCACCAATCACACATTCCAGTACTTGGTTCAGTTCAGAGCTCATTGATTTTGATGCCAGAGCTTCCCTATGTATGATGCAATGGGTCCACATAGCATTTGGTGCTGTTTTACGAATAAGCGCTTGTATTCCCCCATACTTGCCAGACATCGATCGAGCACCATCAGTACACACACCGATACACTTTTTCCAATCCAAACAATTTTCGGTAATAAACTTGTCTAAAATTTCATACAAGTCTTGGGCTTTCGCACTTCCAGTAATGCTTTTGCAGAATAAAAGATCTTCGACAATGATATTGTCAGACAGAAAGCGTACGTAGCAAATAAGATGTGCATCATCATTACTATCAGTAGCCTCGTCAAGTTGCAAACCAAAATCCTTATTTTTCATTTTTTCTATTAATTGGTAATTGAGATCCTCGGCAATGTCATGGATTCTTCGACTGATAGTATTGTTAGATAAGGGTATCTTGGAAATTAATTTTTCAGCTGATTCTCCCATCATAATATTTACCATGTCGCGAGCAGCCGGTAGAATAAGCTCTTCTGCAATAGTATGAGGTTTTTTGCATTTTGCCACCCTGTATGCCACCTTGAATGATGCTAACAGTGCGTTTTTAGGTACTGAGGCCTGCTGAGTGAATACGTTTTGCGTTTTATTTAAATTTAGTAATTTTCGGTGAAAGAAATCACGCGATTTATCAACCATAGTTGGATGAATTGTCTCGAGATGTCGCTTTAACTTACTTGGAAGCATACATTCGGATGATAATATTTTCAAACAAAGCACACACTGCGGTTTTTCTTCATTGTTTACATCTATTGAAGTAAAACCAAAGTCCAAATAGCTATCATCGTATTTACGATATTTCCGCTTCTTTGCTTCCCCACCGCCACTAGTAGATGGTTTATCACTATCATTTGAACTACCGACTTGTTTATTTAATAAAAACCTGTCCATTTTGCGTGAGGTATTTGAAGAAAAAAAAAGCGAAACAAAACAACAACAAACAAAACGTCCGTCGCGCGGCACACTTGTAGGCAAATAAACGGGCATTGTGCGATGCGAGCAAGCGAGCGCGGGCGGGTAAAGACGTGGGAGGGGTATGGTATCGCGACGCGACGGCGAAAAAAGATTTCTACGATGCTATGTTCGATTCCGATGCAAACACTCAAAAAGGTACCCGCCAATATTTGTGGTGTCCAATAATTAGAGGATCGACTCACGGCGCCCCTCTTTACTTTCTACGGCGCACCAGGGCGCCGCGGCGCACACTTAGGGAACCCCGGTACTAGATTATAAGCAAGGAAGTATATAAATGAAACAACATTGTACATACTAAA
The DNA here is from genome assembly GCA_037954035.1 of Rosalia funebris. Classification (NCBI taxonomy): domain Eukaryota; kingdom Metazoa; phylum Arthropoda; class Insecta; order Coleoptera; family Cerambycidae; genus Rosalia; species Rosalia funebris. Next base: position 18,154,429 of record JAZFAV010000039.1, on the reverse strand, counting down.
ATTTATTATTACAATTACAAACTAAACAGTACCTTACTAGAAGAATAGTCCATATTCTCTTAAAACGTAATAAAAAAAAAGTATACTTTACACAAGCGGTTGGAGTAATGATTTTTTCAATATGATACGTTTATACATTACAACTCAATAAATATACCTATCACATCAAAAGAAAAAAATTATGTAGTTCTGCGCAAGCAATCTACACAAGTATATTAATTGCACGATTCGCAGGAAAACTATCTGCAGAAAAGGGGGTACATCCACGAAACACATCCAAAACACAAAACCGTTCGATACGAAAAAAGAACGCCCGGTCAAATAGTCCAATATCGCTGCGAATAGATTCACATGAGGTACCCAGACGTTTTACGTCAAAGGGCTACGGGAACACGAAAACTGCCTCGAATTAATTGGAAATACAGTCGTCACCTGGCAAAGTGTAGAAGGAGGATTTTGTAAATTAATTGCGTATCTTTACATTCTTTCACCATTAATCATAGAAACGTGGGCTATGATCAGACCTAAAACCTGAGGTTACGTAGGAGAATTAAAAGAGCAATGCAACTGTGAAATTTAACAAAATCATACCTCGCCAATTCGCTACTATTTTATCTGTGATAACTGGGCACGGAAGTACCCTGCAAGGATACTACCATCTAGATAAAACAGGAGTGTGGAAGAGCAAATTTGGCAGTTATAAGACCAGAGTCAATGTCCACAATTAATTCAAATTGTACCCAACATTTTTTAGTTTAATTTTACCCAGAACCGATGCATCATATGCCACTAAGTTTTATTGTATCGAATCAGCTATAACACACCCTTATGTATCCATTTTCAACGCCATATAACTTGATTTTTCGTTTTATAAAATTGCCATGATAATCTCTAAGACATTCCATGTGATATTTGACGTTTGAAGACATTTTACAATTATAATGTTAATTTTTAATTTAAAGTAAATTGTTACAGTGAACCTGCCTGCTTATGTGCAGTCAATGTTGGTGCTACTGATTTTTACAAAAAAAAAAAAAAAAAAAAAACAACACAGCAATCAAAAGGAAATTTAAAGTGTTATTAATTTTGACAGTTTTTCTATGCTATCAGCTATTTAACGTTAATACAATATTTTTTATCGTGAACAAATCAGAATCTGAATATTTCTCGGAATGTCATTCTACAATAAATAAAAACCGAACTCCATCAACAGTTTCCCTATTAGTTGATCTGATCATTGTCTATCTCGAAAAGAAATGAACGTTACTTACGATACTCCCCGACCCCTTGCAAATGCAGAACATTTATTGTCCGAAAATTAAAATTCACCAGGAATTCACGTTGCCCAAAAACTATAATCAACGAAACATTCAGCCTCTAAAATACCAAGTTAGAACGACTACCAAAACGCACTTTCACAATTCATCGAAACCAAAAAACGAGAAAACCATCCAGAACTACAGTTAGGTATTTTTTTTAAGAGTATATTCCTTTACAGTTAATTTTGTTTAATCTACCTATTCAACTAAGTGTAGTACAAATAAACTTAATAAGTATATGAACATTGAAGACAGACAAATGAATAAATGGATAGATGAAAAAACCATGTTTTGCCATTCTGGCAGAGGGGAGCGACATCAACAGAAGTGGGAGGACGTAAGTAAATCACGTAGCATATCGTTTGGTCCACAGCCGGGCGATACGGTCGTGCTCTTCGCGGTTCTGCAGGTATTGCGTCGCTATGCTTCCCACCAGCGGATCGGCTGCAAGTAAGGCGGTTTTAGAAAATGGTGGCACTCGTTTAAGGCTCAAAATAACTATACTTTGCACAAAATATAAATTCAATGTGAACTGCTAGTTCGTTCGAAAACTATAAATGATACCAAAAAACCGATGGTCGATATTTGAGAAAAAAAAAACTATGACCATAGTCTTCTATCTCTTTTCACTTCAGAGATACAGACGGTTTATAAAAAGTGTACTCTAAACTGATCCATGTTGAGTTGAGTCAAAAATGGCAAAAATATTATTAAAGCTCTTCTCAAAGTAGAATTCAATGTCAAATATAAGTTGATCTTGCTTAAATTTTTGGGATCTACATATACAGGGTGTCAGGATAGTTTCTGGCATAACTTTAGCGGTGTAGCGACTCTACTACCAGAAACCTAAAACTATAGGGTGGTCCAACCGTAATGCACGATGTTAATTGTGAGTCACACCTTAACGTCAACTTTTTTGCCCAACTTAATTTGACATTTCTTTGTTTCAGTGTTTGACAAATTCAACCGTGGAGAGGTACACAATTGAGCAGCGCGTTAAGATTGTTGAAGTCTTTTACGAAAATGGGCGTTCAAATCAAAATGCATTTCGTGCACTTCATGACATTTTTGGTCAGCATAATCGACCAAATGTGTCCACAATCGGGAGAATTGTGCGCAAATTTCAGCAAACCAGGTCTGTAGGAAATGTGAAAACACCTGTGCATGCTCGCCCAGTTCGTTCTGCGGAAAACATTGCTGTTGTTCGCGATAGTGTAGCAGAAGAGCCGTCAACATCGACTCGTCGTCGTGCCCAACAATTGAACATCTCACGAACATCACTGATGCGAATTTTGAATAAAGATTTGAATTTACACGCTTACAAGGTTCAATTGACTCAAGAGCTGAAGCCTACTGACACTACTGACTATTTTAAGCGTCGTCAATGCGCCGAATGGTTGGTTGAACAGACAGAAGTGATTGGCGACTTTACAAAGAAAATCATCTTCAGCGACGAGGCACACTTTCACCTCAGTGGATTCGTTAACAAGCAGAATTGCCGCGTCATCGGGCCGTACTTCTTCGAAAACGAGGTCGGCCAAGCAGTTACCGTGAATGGTGTTCGCTATCGCGAGATGATAACGGACTTCTTGTGGCCAGAAATTGAGGATATGGACCTGGACGATATGTGGTTCCAACAGGATGGTGCTACTTGCCACACAGCCAACGAAACAATGGCACTTTTGCGCGACAAATTCAATGGCCGTGTTATCTCACGTCGTGGCGATGTTAATTGGCCGCCACGATCATGTGATTTGACACGGTTGGACTTCTTTCTTTGGGGATATTTAAAAGAAAAAGTGTACGTCAATAAGCCAAGAACAATTCAAGAGCTAAAGGATGAGATAATTCGGCACATTAACGACATTGAACCTCAATTATGTCTCAGAGTCATTGAAAATATGGACCATCGGATAGAGGTATGCCACCGAAGCCGTGGCGAGCATTTAGCCGATATTTTGTTTCACACATAATTGTCATAGATCCTTCTATCATAATAAAAAATATTAAGATAATTCTCTGAAAACTTTTTGTTTTATTTACAATTAACATCGTGCGTTTTGGTTGGACCACCTTTTATAACACAACTGCGCGGGTCATTAAACAGGGAGAATACACATAGTGGTTGACGTGAATACTCTGTGTCCTGCCGGCTACTGTTTTATAGTAATCTCTTTCACTAATTGTGAAATGACAGCGTTTCTTCGGCACGTGGAAAGTAGAATTTTAAACTAGTGTCTTATTTTGATAGTTACCCAGTTAAAGCAGCCACATTAATTCTTTTTGTCCTTGAATCCCATATTTTGAAACACCGACTTAAAACTGTCAGCTTTAAATTGCTCGCACGTTTACAACTGGTGTTGAGGGCTTGTACTTTTTAATCGATTAACTTAATTGATGTTACCAATTACTGTAGAGGAAAGGCAGAACAATTTTAATTACAGCCTGTTTTTACTTTATGGGTTTTTTTTTTTTTTTGTATTGCTTAATATTTGAGGGGTGTGTATATAGTTATGTAAAAAACTATCCTGAAACCCTGTATAGATATGTAGATATATATACAGAGTGGGACTAGAACAAATTCTGTTATTTAGATATGGAGGTTGATTTTGAATGTTGGCTGCTTATATTTAGAGGGTAAACCTTTACTTATCTTCACCTTGGGGTTAGATGTAACCGCCCCTAATTTTTTTTTCAAAGAATATGTCGAGTGACTTCATTCGAAAAGCGGCACGCGTTTTCCAAATATTTCAAATTACAATATTAGTTGATAATCATTAACTTTGCTGCTGCTTTTCTGAATATACTACAAACCGAACTAGTAGAGCAGTTCATTGATAAATATCCCTTAGACAGTACAGTATTAGTTATTTCCAAATGGTGCCCCAACCCCCAAGCCATACCTAATATTGAGACAGTTGATTATTTAAAAACATTCCATTTGGAGGAACATCTAGTATCTATCTATAGATATATTTATCATTTAATGAAACAATGAGGGTACACATTCTTAGGAAACAATGTGATAGCCAGTAAGGTTTCCAGACATAACTTCTTCAGACTTTTGGATTTGGGGATATTTAGAAAAATGTCATTTATTGACAAACATATTAATAATATCCAAGAGCTATAAGTGAAAACATTAGCTGGAATTTATCATAATAAGGCCTGTGAGCAATGTCAAAATGAGGTTAAGAAGATACCAAAAATGCATAAACGTCAATAAAAGACATTAACAAAATGACATTTAACCTGATGCTGCCTTAACTTTTTATTATTTTGTTCATTATTTTTTTACTATCATTATTATTATTACTTGTCTTGAGATATGCCATTTCCCTACATAATTTATTAATTCCCCATGCCATTAAAAATAAGTTTTTGCTTTTTTTTATGCAACGCTTAGCTATTGACGCAGAGATGAGTTGAAAGTGTATACTTTAAACTGATCTGAAACTGATAATGGAGGTACTGGACCTTTTTTGCCAAAACAACAAATAATGGGCCATTTTTATATGATATTTTATTGTATGCTTGTATTTCTCTTTAGCAAATTGCCATTGACAGATACGTATATATTTCTGTGATAGGAGATTCATGTTTGATTCGACTTAACCTTACTTTTTGCAGTAACTGTCACTATCATTTTCCTATTTTTGTTTTACGTATTTTATTTTGTGTATTTATTATTATTGAATATTATTTACCATCAATTAATGTAATTATTCAATCAATTCTATCTTTTTATACGAGAAGGGCCTTTTGCTTTATATAATTATAAATCAAAACTTTCAGAAAATGAAATTGTATTATTACATATATAATATATTTATACAGGGTTCCAGGATAGTTTCTACATGAAGACGACACCAAGATATCAATTTCATTGGTTTTTACATAACAGAAAAAGCTCTAAAATCCCGCATAATTCCATAACAAATTAACATATCGGTATTCAATTTCTGACTTGTTAGAGAATTACTAAACAACCCTCTAGAAGAAACGACTTTGTTCCACCCCATAGATTTTAATGCTTGCTCAAGCAAAAAATACCAGACCTTTACTTTTGTTATCTTTCGTGTATTATAAAAATGTTGTTAAGATGTACTATAATATTATAAAACAACGGGTTAAAATGCCTATCCTAGTATTTCTTTGTTGTATGAGAGGCAATAAAAGAAATGTATTATCATGGGAAAAATGCTCGTCAAAATTCGCTGTATACAGTGTTTCCCAAAAACTTATACAAAAGTGTTTATTTTTAAAGCCTTAAAATGATTTATTTTAGAAAAACACACAAAACAATCAATTTGACCACAATTGACAAAAATCTTCAGAGATAATAATATCTCCATTTCATATAGTTTAGTTTTTTGTTGTTTTTATAATTTGAACACCTCTATTTTTCTATTAGTAATCATAGTTCATAAGTAGGTAGACCTTTCGAAATTGGTATGTGTATTTTTTTTTTTTTTTTTAGTAGTTCTTGTCCACCAAAGATTAAAGTTAAATGATGTTGCTTTGTGCAGTAATTTCACCATAAAAATGGCTTGGTTTGAAATGCCAATGACAGAATTTGAATCAAAACTTTCAGTTTTGATTGTTACAAATCCTCAGACAAAATTGAAATTGAACAATAGTCAAATTGCGTACGTCTAATAAATATCATGTGGAGAAAGATTAAGAACTGCTATTCTTAGAAACCAATCAAATTCACTAAGCACAAACATGTATTTATATACAGAAGTTATAAAAGAAACATTAGCTTTATAATTAAAAAAATTTTTTTCCAACATATCACATAAGGGCACACATATTGGACATCCTCTTACCCCCTATTTTTAAAATTGTGGTATCATCTGTATCAGTTGATAAAAGTTTAATAACAATTATATATAATCATCGGTGGCGATAATCGGAAATAGCATTAACATGCTCACATTGCTTTTTAAAAAAATATGTTACATTAAACGGTAATTTACCTAGAAAAAATTAAAAACAAATCCATGACCTAATTTACATTAATCAAGTATGTAGTTAGTTAATGACATTATTTGTTTGTCTACTGCTTACTGCAAGGCAATTTTAGTTCAGATAGGAGCAAGTGGGGCTATATTGAAAAGCAATGGGGACTACTAAACCTCGTCGAAGATCATAACTTAAAGAATTATTCATATGCAGTTCCTAAATTAATATTTAATGTCTATGTACCTTCAGTGGTAGAACAAATCATGAGAAAGTTAGACTAACCAATTAATTCTTTTTTTTTTTGTAATGTACAAAAGGCACTCACCTGGATTGCAGTCAGTAAGTAGGGAACAAATTGATAAAAGGACTTTAGAAATGGTTAGAGCAGGAGACCAATTATCCTTTAAGATATCCAAGCAGATCACGCCCTGGCTGTTTATGTTGCAATGGTAGATCCGGGTGCGGAAAGTGACCTTAGGAGGCTTGAAGGGGTACTCAGGGGAAAAGTGGATGTCGAGGAAGAACACTCCTCCCTCATAAACAGATCCTGGGGGCCCCAAAATAGTGGATACCCACTCGTAGAAATTCTCCCCCTTGGGCCCAGCACTGCAGTTTGGCGGAGGGTCTAGCGTGATTTCCGCCAGTTCTTTCTGTATGCGTTTGGCAGAAGTTCCAAGAGCCTTTGACATTTTAGGATTTGGCTTGCTTTCTTTCGTCTCCTTCTGGTCGCCCACAGCTGCCTGTCCCCCTCGGCCGCGACCTGAACCACTTGATCCAGCTGATGACATTTCCAACTAAGAGGGAAAACAAATCAGCTTCTTTGTTAGGCAAAACACTTTACCTGCGTTAGTGGGCAATAAAAAAACCGCGATGACCTGCGACGTCGTTTGGGAGATTTACAGTTAAAGGCTAAGAGTCAAAACACAAAGCAGGTACCTCTTAGGAATGTGACCCTTCTCAAAATTAAAATTGATTCTTGTCAGCTACGTCGGCCATTTTGATTTCTGACTAGATGAAGGTTTTAATACGGAAATTATGATAAAAATCTAAATGAATAATAGTTTTTCATTGAAATATGACGCCACGGGAGCGTTTTTATATCAGAAATACACATAAATAACCGACTTGCTAGGCAAATCACCATCCTAATATGCACATTTTTTTCATTCGATTAGTGTAGCACTTTTCACACTTTACAAGTTACTAATACAACAACTGAATAATAAAAGTATAAAGAAGGTTATTAACTTTCTTTTTAACTTACCAGAAGGTTTCTTTACACTTTAAAACTGAAAACAAATCACACTCCCTTTTTAGAACAATCGGCTCATGGCGTACTTGCAAAGGGGACGGCGCAGGGCAACCAACATTACAAAGTAGCATTTTCTACAGTATATATTTTTTAAATTCTATGTCACCGTAAAGAAAACTATTCACAGATTAATCCACTTGACTACGTCTGATAGTATCACTAGCACTGGTTATTGTGGAATAGTACAAAATATAATTTTTATTCGCTAAGATCTTAATATATTTTAAAAATTGAACTTTGTCACCGGCTGTAGGGAATTTACTATTTCAGTATGTATCATAGCAGCACTGTTGTTGTTACAATATGGTTTTGACAATTTAGTATAACCTACAAAAGTAAATATTTTTATCGAAGTATAACGCACGTTTTTGTGGTTGGACGTTTAATAAAATCAACTCACAATGGGTAAAAGACAACACCAAAAAGATAAAATGTACCTCACGTACACGGAGTGGACTACATTATATGGTGGAAAGAAATCAGGACATTTGTCAAAAGAAGAAGAGAATTTTAAACGTTTACCTTTTGATCATTGCTGTTTGTCACTACAGCCATTTGAAATACCATACTGTGATCTAGATGGCAATATCTTTGATCTCGAGGCTCTTTTGCCTTTCCTAAAGAAGTATAAAATAAATCCTGTTACTGGCAAACCGTTAGATTTCAAATCGTTATTTCAACTCAATTTTCATAAAAATTCCGAAGGTGAGTTTGAATGTCCAGTGTTATTCAAGCCATTTACAAAAAGTTCGCATATTGCTACTATTGCAACTACTGGCAACGTTTATTTGATGGAGGCTATAGAACAGTTAAATATTAAGAATCGCAACTGGAAAGACTTGATCACAGACCAACCTTTTGAAAGGAAGGATATTATCATTTTACAGGATCCAAACGATTTGTCTAAATTTAATATTTCCACATTTCATCACGTGAAGAATAATTTGAGGGTAGAAACAGAAGGTATGAAAGTAATTGTTAAGTTTCTGTGCATAACAGTTATAATTTTTTATTAGAGGAAATAGCCGACAGGGGAGATCCACATGCACGTCTAAAATCTGTAAACCCAGAAACAAAATATACACTAGAGGAGCTGAACAGGGACTATAAGGCGCCCACGATTGAAATTAATAAAGCCGAGAGTACTGAGAAAGCCGATAAATTTAACGCTGCCCATTATTCCACGGGAGCGGTGGCAGCCAGTTTCACTTCCACGGCTATGACACGGAAGTTAATACATGAAGCAGCAATTATTCACGAGGATGAGGTTCGTTATGAACGCGTGAAGAAAAAAGGTATGGTCAATGATGTGTAATATACGTCTTTTTCTGAAAAAGCATTTTCAGGGTATGTCAGATTGGTTACAAATTTGGGAAATCTCAATCTGGAATTGTATTGTGATATGGTTGCTAAAACGTGTGAAAATTTCATGAAACATTGCGAAATGGGCTATTATAATGGGACTAAATTTCATAGGTCTATTAGGAATTTTATGGCAAGTCAATTTTATATTAATTTATTCTCAGTTATACGATAGTTATCAATTGATTTCTAAAATATGTCATTGTTGAATGTCACTATTTAACACACCATAGAAACACATATTTAGGAAGCAATTTATAGGCTAAAATAAGATGTATTTCTTACAGAGTAAAATAGATTATTTTGTAGATCCAAGGTGGGGACTCTACAAATACAGGCAATGGCGGTGAATCGATATGGGGCAAGAAATTTGAAGACGAGTTTAAACCTAACTTATCCCACACAGGTCGTGGTGTTCTCTCAATGGCAAATTCTGGGAAAAATACTAACGGGTCACAATTGTAGGTTTACTTTTGCGATTATGAGAAAAAACGTTACTTCAATATCAAATAATTAATTATATTTAATTGAAAAGCGACTTTTCACTTAAACGTAATTCATTAAAACTTAAATAAACATTTTTAGCTAAACAGCAGGATATATCGCATTTCATAAACTTAACCGAAATTTTTAATTTCACTTTAAAAACATATTTTGTGAGTTTTATCACGAATAATTACTATTTCCTTATTTTTTTATTTCACAGTTTTATCACGTATCGATCTTGTAAGCACCTTGACAATAAACACACGATTTTCGGTCGAGTTGTTGGGGGCATGGAAACGTTGACGGAAATGGAGAGGATCGAGGTGGACAATAAAGACAGGCCCATTGAGGATATAGTGCTACTTAAGGCTCAGATTTTCGTAAATCCATATGACGAAGCCGACGAACAGGTATTTTTTTTTTTTTGACAATGAACTTGTGTCATTGATTTTAATTTATTTCGTAATTTCAGTTAGCTAAGGAGAGGCAGGAGGAGCTGGAGAGGCTGAAAGAAGAAGAGCTGGCGAAAAATAAGAAATTAAATGCACAGAAAGAGTTGAAAGTCTTTCGTAGTGGTGTAGGAAAATACATTAATCCAAACGCTTCGAAAAAGTAAGAAAATGATGTTTGATCTGTTGAAATTTGTAATGGTTTTGTGATTCTTTTTTAGGATTGAAGAAGGTACCGACTCCAGCTCAGAGCCTAGCATTAAGAAGAAGAAAACAGTTAATTCGTTCAATTTTAACAACTGGTAATTTTAATCAATAAGTATAATTGATTATGTACATAAGTGTATTATGAATAAGATATTATTTTCAATAAAGTTTATTATTTCAATTATTTAAATTTTAAAGTTTATTATTTCAATTTACACAACAAAAGATGCGCAGTGGCGGAGGAACTTCAAAGATATTTTAACTTTCTTTACAATTTGTTTTCAAAGTCGTCTTACTTGTTAATAAATAAGTTTCATGTATATTATGTTAACAAAAATTAACTATTAAAATTACGAGTATTAACTAAATAAAAAACGATATTATTATTATATTATATAGGTTTGGGCCTCAACAGCCACTGATCGCATGCGTAGTCCCCTGGCGATCCCCTCTTATCCGAGTCACTATCCAAAAATGCTATTCCATAAAAGGGGCAATTTAGGCATGTCCTCCGCCTTAAGCCTCGCCTCCTCTAGGATAACAGGGGTCCCTAATAGAAGATACCTCTTCTCCTCCAGTGCGGGGCAGGTGTAAAGAAGATGAATCGAGGTTTCCTCGTCTTCTTTACAGTATCTGCAGGCCGGGCTATCAGTCAGCCTCAGCTTGTGCTTATATGCATTCAGGCTACTATGATGGCCCGTTATGATTCCCACCAGAGTTCTGGCTTTGTGCCTGTTCAATTTAATGAATTCTTGGGCCCATTTCTCAATCTCTGAGTATTCGACGAAGAGTTTACTTATTCGACAACCCGTTACTCCTCTCCATGTTTTATTGTGATGGTCTCTTGCCCAGCCATTGATGCGGTCTCTGATCAGATTCCGACTTATTCCCACTGCAGGTTCTGGTCCATAGAGGTTTTCCCTGGTCCCTAGTCTGGCAAGGTCATCTGCAATTAGATTTCCCTTAATGCCATTATGCCCAGGTATCCATAAGAGTTCCACCGGTCCCTTCCCTGCCAAGTGGTTCAAAAAACGATAACATTAAATTAAAAAAGAAAACGCCCTATACATACATATTACAAGTATTTCAAGCCTCTTGCCCCTTTCCTAGCTACGCCAGTGTTTAAAAGTGAATCTGTTTAGAGAACTTCAGTGATACTAATAACTCTTAGAAAAATATCAGCCCTATTGAAAAATAAGTTGTTATATTCTGTTTTACTTTTTATTATCTACAAATTTATGTACAATTCATTTGCTTTGATAAATTAAAAATGTTCTGTATATTATAGAAATCCTTTTCAACCATCTAACTTCTAGTAGTGTGGTTTATATGTACATATGTATACGGGAGAAGTAAATTAGCACAAGAAACGCAAATCCTATCGAAAAATTTGAAGTAACAACATAGAATGGCATAATATTATTTGAAGTTTTGTGTGATAACGAATTACAAAAGAAAAAAATTCAATGCCTGCCATCTATATTTGAGAGGCAGCAATACGTGTGGTATATTCGGTACTAAACCGTAAACCCACTAAACTAATTATAATATAATTGTAACTGCTAATATAATTAATTACCAACGGTGGGGAACGCTGTCGAGTAGATAAATGCTTTATTTTTGGTACTTATTTAATCACTGTTATTGTTACAGCTTGGAAACGATGTACCACATTCTTGTCGATGGATGTAAACAAAATACGGCATATCATGTGATCGATCCGACCAGACTATTATTCACCCTAACCGGTCCTCTCAAATTATCGACTCGTGTTGAGCAACTGCACGAGTAAAGCAGTAAAGTGTCCTTGTCTGTCAGACATATGTGTGAGCAGTACAGAATATCCTGTTGACAGCTGAGCCGAAACCGCTGGAGCTACTGCAGAGCAATCGAGATTGAGTTGTCAGAGGTAATAGCGAAGGAATCAAAATTTCCTTTATCTTGGACAAGAAGACTAGAGAGTAATCTTGGAAACAATGGATTGCTCGGCCATACTGAGGAATTATTCGCGATATCTACTCGTCTTTTTCAACTTTATATTCGTGGTAAGTATTATTTTTTTGGCGAATGCAATACGAGTGTTTATGATACGTGTATAAATAGATAAGATACTGGTAATTTGTTGATGGGATAATCGGCCGGTATTTACATATATATGCAGGATTAATAGCCTATATGGTAAATTGTAAATTAAGTAGGTATTTGTTTAATAAATTTGTACGGAATGTTGACAAAAGAAATGTTGGATCATCCTAATCCTAATATTTAAGAAAAATTTCTGTCTTTCGATCTATTATGCTATAGATATGATATTTATCATAATCATAATTTGTATTATCAGTGACTCATTTTGTTTCAAGGGAATTGGGGTGATTAATTGCCAATAAAATATAACAGTTCACAATAATTCTTGTTTGCTTCCTGTTCAAAAAGAAATGGAATAGAACGATAAAAAAAGTGGAACTAAACAAATTTACCCCTCACCTATCCTATCTCTATTTAGGTGTTTTTCTATTGAGAAGATATTTTGTCCTATAGTATATAAGTGTATATATTTATTCATTACTTTGATACGTATCTAAATTAAAAAATATAACGTACTGTTGGGTGATTCGCTAGATCTTGCAAAATATTTATCAGTTATTAATTATATATGGATTTATTATTGATTGGTATTTATGTGTTTTAAGTTTCAGCCAACCAGCAATGTTTTATGTTAAAAAAACCGTTTCCTATCTGCTATTTCCTAAAGAAAATGGTAGATTTGCTTTAAATATTTTTTAACTCTTAGTTCTTCTGCAAAATGAAGAGAAAAGCCTCGATTATTTAGTAATTTCATTTATATTAACCACAAGAAATTTTCAGTATTTAAAAACTAATGTCATACATATAAAAAATGGCAACAACTTATATTTACAGCATGACGGCATCCCATATTTACAATTCCCATCTCATCATATATTTACGAAAAATACGAGGTTATTAATTAATTTCTGATTAAATTTTATCAGGGAGATGATTTTTATACAAAACTATGGTTTTATTAGTATAAATCCTTCGTCTCCCATAATACATGCAATTTTTTTCTGTTCCAGATAACGGGTGTAATAATTATATCTGTTGGAGTATCAGCGAAAGCATATTATCATGAATTTAATACATTTCTTGACCATAAGTACATTTACATTTCCGATCTGCTGATCATCATTGGTGTGATAATATTCTTTATTGCCTTCTTCGGTTGCTGCGGTGCCCTCAAAGAAAATGCCTGTATGACAACAACGGTACGTATATCAGTTTTAATTTTTCACCCAGAGAACGGGAAGGTCACTGTTTGTAGCAGTTAGAACTATCGCAAGATATCTGACGAAATACCTACACTTGGCAACAGTGCAACTACAATGAATGGACCCTTTTTGGGCGAATTTTCGTTTTATTCCGTTTTTATTTTCAGTTCTCCACGTTGTTGATTGGTATATTTATTCTGGAAGTTGTGGCAGCTGTCAGTGGTATTTTGTTGAAAGCCAAAACCGAGGAGTTTCTATTTCTTACTTTAACGGATTCCATGGAGCAGTATAATAATCCGAATGCTACGGAAATTACCCAGACATGGGACAAGGTTCAAAGCCAGGTGAGTAAAGAAGTGTATAACTAACTATTTGTAGAGAACTTTGAAAAATAATATAACTTTATTTCTAGGTTGTGAACATAATAAAAAACTAGCAAGTGAAATGTTTTCACAAATTTGAAAAAATAATCATTTTGAGAAATATTCTTTTCCTAAACTAAAAAACACTCACTGTATTGATACATTTACTTACTTTTCCGATATGCACAAACAATTGGCCTAGAAACGATCTACAATATTTTTTTTATTTCTCTTATGGAAATGTTGACGTTTTCTGGCAATATTAATTTCATATTTTCAGTTCTATTTTATCCACTTGACATGTCAAACTATTAATGAAACACGTATATATGATACAAAATGAGATGGGATTTTAAGAAATTTAAATGTTCGACCTGTAGCAAAAAATAAGGAAATGTACTTGGTACAATAAATAACTGTGGTACTGGGATATAGTACAAAATCGTCAGTACGACAGCATACCAATTAATTTGATTTGTTGTTGACCGTTTTGCTAGTTCTTAAATATAAATGTAGATGTCGCCCACATAATCAAAACAAGCTATAAGTTTGTCCAAATCCTCGTGTTAAATTCATGGTGTCTTATTAATGTTTTACAAGATAATAAAAACTGGGCACAGTAAAAGCTTCCCCATTAAATGTTTCTACTTACTCTTCTTTGAATTAATTAAAAAAAAAATGTCTTTTAGTTCCACTGTTGCGGCGTGACGAATTATACAGACTGGAATATCACCCATACTGATAACGAATTCCTCCCTGTATCTTGCTGTGAAATACCACCTGGAATTATTTATAACTTCACGTGCGAGCCAAAAAATGCCTATCCAGAAGGTTGTCTGGAGAGATTTGGAGACTACGTTAGAACGCATACTACCATAATAGAAGGGGTTGGCATAGCAATGGCTATTATACAGGTGAGAATATATCTCGACATGCGTTACGTTTTAAGAAACTTCAAATTACTATCATCGATGCCGCTTTTAAGAGCCGATTTAATCAACATTTTTTTTTTTCTTTTTAGTTGCTGGGTATCGTCTTGGCGTGCTACCTCGCCAAATCCATTAGAAGTGATTACGAGACTGTTTAAAACTCAACATTATTTTATTTAATATGTAACCAAAGTTATATATACTATCACTTAGCAATATCGATAATTGTTAAAATCCGCATGGACCGACTTTGTCTGAAGGGGAATAATGGCTGTTATAAGGATGGAGAATGTGTTTTTTTTTTTTTATGTGCATACCACTATGGGAAGAGTTATTTTTCTAGTTAACAAAATCACTGTTTTCTTATATGTCGTAGATTAAATAGAACTAAAATATCTAGTTTACTGTATAATGTGTAGTATAGGTTGTTTTCATGTCTTTTTTTTTTTATAAATAAAGCGTGGTAGAACAATTGTTTTGTTTTTTGTTTTACTATTATGCCAGTGACAACTTGCGTTACGTGAGTGGGCACAGTAGAGATGTGACCTGTGGGATAGCAAAATGATAAGAAAACGTCTTACCGTTACTTATTGAGGAAATCTACTCGTCTATGAACAGCATAGTTTGTATCTTTTAGGACACCCATTAAATTTATCGTACACACTGCTATTAAACTTTGCAAAATTACGAGGTTCTTCAACATCGATTTTTCAAATATTTCATCGGCCTACTATAACATAACTGTTTAATTTTCGTCCTTTGTTCCGTAGATCATTGTTTTATTAATCAATAGAAAGTCAACTAAATTCATTTTTAAACATCACAATAACTATCATTCACGAAGGACGGTCACATACTAGAATGTGACCATTTCCGACGTAATCTCGTCGAATTTAATTAAACGCCTTTGTTGTTTAACTGCCAACAAAGAGTACTTTATACGCTCAAAGAAACTGCGACTGGGCAAGACAAACTCCGAAGGAGAACTAGACGTATACCCGTGGTCGTTGCCTTTGTAAAATTGACGACGAGTCCAGCGTGTAGAATTGATATAAAAATCCTTTATAATACACAATTTATACATAAAATACTATTCCAAACTATTGAAAGTGGGGAGATATCTCCACACCATCTGCAAATGCCTTATACAATAGCGACTAAACAAATTAAGCCAAAACAGCTATTCTCCCGGCTACATGTCAACGACGAGCGCTGAATTATGTGGCGAAATTTGCCGTATTTTATCTAACAGAGTTAGCACTAAAATATAGTGATTTCGATTGCTCGAAAACCACAAGCAAGATGCAAAGCGTCCTCTATCTCAGTATATCACTAACATAAGTTCGATAAGTTTATCGCAGCCCCCTGCCACTGCGGTAGTTCGCTGGTAAATTACTGTCCAAGGGGCGCTAGTTGTCTTGCAGCGCGAAATTGCCGGTAAATTTGAACATAAATGTTTTTAAATTTTAATATATACGTAACGGATGATGTACAATTAATAACAAAATGAATTTATAGGAGAATTATCTGAGCCACAATGTATTACGTAACGATTATTATTGTTTACCGTATAGGTGAAATTGAATTAGGTTAATTCGGAATTATAAAAAATATGTTTTCTTGTGTTCCTGCAACAATTTTTTATTTACACGTAATATGTACACATACGTATATAATCTGTCTGAAAAGTGCTGAAACTTATTCAATGAATATTTCTGTTACAAATAAGAGAAATCATTTCAAAATATTAATTCACAGAGGCAAATAAAGTTTGTAGTATATACTACAAATTATAATATTGTAAATTGGGAGTAATCAAAGTATCGTTGAAGGGAAAATGACGCTATATATTTCACTGCACTTTACAGAAAAACAGAACACGCCACAACATTTCCAAGCGAGTCTTTTGACAAATTTTTACATGGCATTGCTCCCCTCTTTAAGTGGACAACTTTATATGGCCCCTGTGCAAAAGAAAAGGTGTATTTAGACTAATGCAATTATATTTATTACTTCGATTGAAATAAGAATACAGAACTTTGAATAATGTCGAATCATAATAATCTTTTAATGAAGAAAAATTTTTAAAACCACTGAATTATTCTTCAGTTAGTTACATGTCATTAAAGTACACTTGTAAAAGGCAATCAGAGTTAAATCATTCCGAAGAGCACTTTGCCACAGTTCTCTTTTTTCTTTGTTTGAGGGTCCTTTCAAATAATGCACTTTTTCACCTTCTACGGACGCTGCATAGTGCGGGCACTATTCAGCGTCGTCTCATACGACGCATTTCGTTTTTTACTTTCGGCGGATCCTCCATTTTACACTATTATATATATACAAAGCAGATTGATTACAATTCGCGATTACGCGTTTGTTTACCTGTACGCGAGATTATGTTTACTGTTACTGCATGTGAGAGACGTAAAAGAAAGGGGGAAACGCGACTGCGAGACCTGCAAGACCACTAGCACCCCTAGCGGCAGTTTAACACGTATTTGAAAGATTGCACTACGTGACATATAGGGAGTGCCATCTCCTTGGTTTATCGAACAGTTTGTTCAGTTGACGTCCTGTTTATGTACATGATGACCATGGTTGCAAAAACAGATGTGCTTTTGGCGTTTATTTTACAACAAACTGCGACCTTCTTTTTCTGTCGCTCATTAAACTTTATTTATTTTTAACGCTTTTTCAAGGAAACCTGTAGACAGTGAAGAGAGATCTGAGGAAAAATCGGACGAAACTGAAGCGAAAACCGAACGTAGCCTACACACTTTCAGTTCAGATAAGTGTACAGATTTTCACACAGTTATTTACAATAGATAACTGCGCAGATAAACGGAAGGTGTGTAGCCCCATTTACATTAATAAGAGGTATCCGCGTATTGTAAAGTTAACGGTATTAAATAAGAAATACTAGCGCGATCACCGAAATATTTGAAAATTAATTTTCTTAGAAACCGTGTTCGACCACCAATAACTAAAATCAAATTCTTATTCAACACCCTCAAAAGTGGCCAAAATTTGGCGAGGATTTGAGAATATTACACTAAAATATGAGTAAATAATTACCAATTACTAATATAAACCAAGTCTTTACACTTAGTCTAATTCTAGTTTTCATCAATGTGTATTGTCCCTAACTTGGCTATTGGGAACTGCAGCTACTATATCTATGGTCGAGATAATTCTGTCGATCTCGATATCTGTGGAACCTGTGGAACAGGAACTACCCAGTGTACTTGTGGTTGCATAACGCGCTTGACAACCAGCCGCGCCGAGTTTTCAGGATGTCCCAAATTTGAACCTGAGAGCGCAGGTAAATAAAATATAGATAATGAAACCCAGCCACGTAATTTAATTTCTACTTTATCACGTTATCTCTTATCCGCAATTAAAGCACCTCGCATGATCCGAGATAATATATCGACGTGTATAATTGATCCTGTAGGTGAAATAAACGAAAATCTGTTCTAGTTGTAAGTGAAATTTTAGACGAAAAGTAAGCGCCCGGGTTGTCAAGTTTTTCGAAGTTACAGGCCGACGAACAAACAATCAAAATGAATGTCATGTGCAGCAATAAGACTATTAAATATCTGATGTTCGTTTTCAACTTCATTTTTGTGGTAAGTATGAAATAAAAGTATTCGTGTATGTCTAGGTTAGACGCGGTATGCGTGGATCAGATATGTAAACAATTCGTTGTTATTAATTTTTATAGCCGAATTGTGTACTTATATTAACCTTCAAATCAAGTAATTAGCGTATTATTTTTTTTTACTTAATATTTGGTAACGTTGCGTAAATAATAGAAAAATCAAGAAATTCACTATCAGTTTTTATCTTTTTTTTTTTTTAAATAGAACCTAATATTCTCTTATCTGTAGTGAATCACATGTTATCAATAATATTAATTAATTGACAATAAACCTTCAGGGAAAATATACTTAAGTAAGCTCACATAAATACATACAGGGTGTTTCATTTAAAACTAAAAATGTTTTTTTTTTCATTTTTGGGCCAAGATTTATTGTTATTTATTTTGTTATCATTATAAGCTTAAACTATGCGTCGAGTTAAAAAAATTATCTAGACAAAAGTTATAATTTTAATAGTACATGGATTTTGATGTTTTTTCATCATTTACAAATATTAAAAATACATTTTTCATGCAATACCATCTAAAAAACAACAGTAGATATTAATAATAAACGTCCAAACTGTGGTTCTTTAGCAGTCGATGATAGTCTGGGTAAAAACTGTAAAAATAAAATGTTTTCCACAAATAAAATTTGCCAGAATTTTATTTGGGAATACGAAACGCCC
This sequence comes from Rosalia funebris, assembly GCA_037954035.1. NCBI lineage: Eukaryota > Metazoa > Arthropoda > Insecta > Coleoptera > Cerambycidae > Rosalia > Rosalia funebris. The sequence goes on along the minus strand of JAZFAV010000039.1, from coordinate 18,135,419 downwards.
AATATAATATTAATCATTACTTAAACAAACTTATACCGACCTACTTACTGTTAATATACGGTGCGTTAAAATATTTTTTTACAAAAAGTGTTATTTCTTGCATATATGCTATTGCATGGGTGCGCACGGTAATATTGCCAGGAGGGGCAAAATTTCGAGTCTGCATAATTAAAGTAAAAAAATATTCAAAATACATAACAAAAAAATGTTCTACAAACAGTGCTTTCGTAAAGGAATAGTAAAACAGAGACAGGCAGAGAGAGAGAGAGAGAGAGAGACAATATCAAAGATATATTATAAAATACAAAAAATAGAGCATATTCAACACTATACAGATATCAATATCAAAACGAGATATATACGATATGATAAGAAAGAAATGAGGCATTTTCGATACATTTCTCTGAAATATGGGAAATACTGAATTGACTTTTCAGTTACTTATGATTTTGGTCAACAGAGTTCATTTTGAAAACAATTAACTCCAAAAACTAATGCATTATTCTGTTTTCTATACATCTGGAGTTTATTATAATTTAATAGGTCGCAATGCCAGGGGCAACTGCCCCACTTGCCCCCTTGTAAATAAACCTGATATCAGTAAAAATAAAACAAAATTGTACGAGATAAAATATAACTATAGACGCACACACACACACACACACACACACACACTCACACACACAAATATATTTTTAAACAGGTCCATAATATTCGCTTATTTGTATTGGGATAAAAAACTGTGGCTATGTCAACAAAATACTTATAATTCTGATCTGAAAGATATAAATTTATTTAAAGTGTCCTTTTAAATATTATTTATAACATGACTTGCGAGACGGGTATTTGATAACAAAAAAATAACGAACAAAAGGTAAATGAACATCATTAATCCGTCATCACGTCTTATCTTCTAAATCGATTCGAGCATTTACCCGTTTTTCCCCGACAAAACGTTTTTTAGTGTTGAACAAATTGATGAGTTAAGGAGATTTCGTTGAAAAAATGGAAGTCGATACTAATCATATTGAAAATCCGAAATGAATCGCTTTTCTTTTAGACTTTTTTTTTTCGAGAAAACGTTTCTAGTCGAAAAAATTCGATGGACCGTAAGGGGAAATTTGCAAATCGAAAATTACTAAAAAATCCTATAAATAAACTTTCTGAGACCGTGGTGATAATTATTTTAATAGGAACTTGAAGTTTTGTTGTACCAAACAAGTTTTTCAACAACAAACACGTTTTTTACAACTTCAGGTTCAACGCAATTAATTTCGAAATTCCTATTTACCCTAGGAACAAATTTAAAATGATATTTACATAAAAATATGAACAATAGTTATCTCAATATGTCGTGAGATAAATGATATTATTTTCCAAATGGGTGAATAAGAAGAAATATAAGAGTGGAGAATAATACTTAATAGATTTTTTAAATTAGATATTTTTTTCATGAAAAAAGTGAGGCAATCCCTAATTCCGTAAGAAAGTTGATATGTATAGGGTCTTCCAATAGGGACGTTCGAAATTTCTTAGGATATAGCGGCCATGTTGTTTGTTAAGGCGACGTATAAATAATTTATTGTGAACTGTTAGTAGCAGTAGTGCATGGCAAATCACCGTGAAAGGTTATAGCGTTCAAGAAGTTTTGCAAATCATATAATATTATTTTTAAAATTAGAGCTCCATTCGATAAACATTCCGCTAATTACGTGATTTTTATCCTCGCCACAACCGTCCCGCCACAATAACTTGGCAGGCCAGTGGCAGAACGATAAATTAAAAAAACAATAATTACTGTTCTGTGCATAAATTAATCGAGAGAGTACTCACCGAGGGGTTCTCAGCCTCCTGCTATTGATGTTCTCTAGTAACATCACATCGTTATATACATTTCAATAGATTTAGACATAATTCAGACATTGGCTTATTGGGTTAATATTATCATACATATACTCACAAACCATATATTCTTCAACAATTAGCGCCGAATCAACTATTCGACGTTTGGTGGTCAAATTCGAGTCAACCTGTTTGATAAACAATCAGCTAACACCCGTACATCACCGAAACGTAAGGTCTGCTGAAAACATCGCTGCTGTGCGTGAGAGTGTACGGAAAAATTCAAGGCAGTCAATTTGTCATCGTTCACAAGAACTTCGCTTCTCTGCGACTTCAACTTGGCGAATTTTGCGTCGGGCTGGGGTCTGCACCCGTATAAAATCCAACTGACACAGGAGCTTAAGGTAAACGACCATAGATAACGATGTGTTTTCGCGGATTGGGCTCTGGAGCAGTTGGAAGTTGACCCAAATTTCGCCACAAAAATCATCTTTAGCAACGAGGTCCATTTTTGGATGAATGGATATGCGAGCAAGCAAAATTGTCGGATTTGAGACGATACCAAACCACACGAGATACACAAGCACCAAATACATCCCGAGAAAGTCACTGTTTGGTGCAGATTTTGGTCTGGCGGAATCATCGGTTCGTACGTCTTCAAAAACGAAACTGGCATTGTCATAATAGTCAACGGCGAGCGCTACAGATCGATGATAAGCAACTTCTTGTGGTCTAAACTGGATGATATGGATACCGACGGCATGTGGTTCCAACAGGACGGCGCTACGTGCCACATAGCGCATACCACGATGGGAATTCTGCGCGATTGAGGGCATGGTTATCTCGCGCAGCGGCGACTTGAACCGGCCACCGAGATCGTGCGATTTAACGCCTTTAGACTTCTTCCTTTGGGGCTATCTTGAATCGCAGGTCTATGAGAGTAAACCGCAAACAATTGATATCTTCAAAGTCAACATAACGAACGCCATCCAGCAAATTCAGCCAGATTTATGCAACAAAGTCGTCGAAAATTGGATGTCCAGAATACATGCCACCAAGCAAAACCTCAGTGGATATTTGAATGACGTTATATTCCATACCTAATGGCATAAAATATTATTTTAAATAAAAAAAAAAAAAAAAATAAGTGGATATCTCACACACAACTTGTTCTATTTACGATTAAAAATCGAGCGTCCTTACTGAAAGACCCTTTATATAGAAAATGTTATATGTATCAATTTATACATTATGTATTTATTTTGAACGGCAAATTCTTCAAAATCAAGGACATATTTCTATAAAACTAATTGCAATTTCAAGTCTAGAACGCGTTAGTAATTGTACCTTATCAATCTTATCCTTCACACACAATCATTTTTATAACCAATGGAAAGTTGTCAAAACGTCACATACTCTCCATCTGATTTCCTTCGTTTGAACTTTTTTCGCATGGAACTCGCTTTGAAATCTCTTGTGTTGTTTAAAATACGATAATAATTATAATAATGGACTAACCAACCTATAATAAATATAAAAAATTGGTAGACTCACTATTTCGCAAATTTGCTCACAGATACAAATCCCAAGAAAATATATAGGGTATTAATACAGGCATACCAATAATAAAGTAACCGCCTGAAGAGTTCTTCCTGTTTTGAGACGATTTCCAGTGGAAAAAATAAAAACATTACGTCATCAGCAAAACTAAAACTAAATTTAAACAACTTTCAAAAATTACTTCTTTCGATGCTTCGTCTGCAAACCTTCCAATTTGATATATTTTTTTATTATTATATATTTTATTATTAATTTAATAGTGCCCTGAAATGTCAAACTAAATTTCAAGGTTTTCAGACATCAGAAACAGTCAGACGCAGACGCAATTTTTTCGTTATCTCAATGATACATGTTTCCCCACGCGTGGCTAACTTTTTGGACGATACTGTATAGTCGCGACTAAAATTTTAACATTTTTGGACATCGTACATCGAACGAAATAAGACTGCCTCTATCAAAAGTAATGGTGATTTATGTTCACTCAGTTTTTTGCGTTGCCTCGTATAGCCTACGTATATAAAAAGTAACATTAATTTCACATTTTGCCGTCCACTCGACTTTCCATTAGATAACTTTACATATATAGCCCACACTTCTCTGTTGCGACGTGCCACATCAAGGTAATACGAATAAATTTATCGCTATTTTAACAAATATCAGGAATTAGTAATAACCTGAATTTTAGCTACGGAGTTTCGTCTCGTTAACAATACGTTGTAGAAAAAAAAATCACGGACGAATCTGCAAATGTGCACATCTGACTCACTAATTATTAATTTTAATTAGTTACACTACTTTTTTTGGCGACTTCCCTGCTGCTTTAATGGAATCTTTGGAACAATGGTAGATACTCGTGCTGTTGATTAATTTGTAAAATAGTAATTGTAGAATTCATACAATTGGCTAATGTATTATACTTTTTAAATTGTTAGGCGAACTGCGAAATAACGTGCGTTCGTAATACAGGGCGAGCCAAAAAAAAAAGAGGCATTGGCTACAATCAAAGCATACTGCAAGTAGTTTTTTAATAATTTAACTATTGACAATTTGCTACATTTGTTTTACGAAACGTGTCATCTTCGTAGTACAACGTCAATTCTCAAAATATAAAGGGTCGTTCAATAAGAACGCTCGATTTTTAAACGTAAATAAAACAAGTTGTGTGTGAGATTTCCAGTCAATTTTATGGCATTAAGTATGGAATATAACGTGGTTCAAATGTTCGCCGCGGCTTTGATTGGTGGCACCTATTCGGAATATTCAATTTTCGATGACTTTGTCGCATAAATCTGGTTGAATTTGCTGGATGGCGTTCGTTATGTCGACTTTGAGGGCATCAATTGTTTGCGGTTTATTCGTATAGACCTGCGATTTAAGATAGTCCCAAGTCTAAAGGCGTTAAATCGCACGATCTCGGTGGCCAGTTCACATTTTGCTTGTTCACATATTCATTCGTCCAAAAATTGGCCTCGTCGCTAAAGATGATTATTTTGGCGGAGTTTGGGTCAACTTCCAACTGCTCCAGAGCCCAATCAGCGAACACACGGTGTTGTCTACGGTTTCGTTTACCCTAAGCTCCCGGGTCAGTTGGATTTTGTATGGTGATTTGCCACATACTACAAAAAAATTCACAACAAATTTAACAGATGTTGCCTTAACAACATGGCTGCTGTAACCTAACAAATTTGGAGAATCCCTATTGAAAGACCCTATAATATCGTTCAATCTGCTTTACATCCTTCGAAAATTCCAGAGTGGATGGCAGTCTCTTGCGGAAGAACAATTTAGCCCGTTTCATAGCTCCTGTGGTTCACCTGCATGAACTGGGACAAATAATTGTCGCATAATATACTAGAAGACGCCTTTGTGGGACATTTTCAACAGTTATTTTATTTAATATATAAAATATTGTTGCGTTTTTCCTCTTTTCGAATCCGGGTACTATTTATCGCGAAACGTTCTGAATATTTATTAAGTAATAAACGATAGCCCACGTACATGATCGAGAAAATAATACTTAAACAAATTAATACAAGTTTATTCGGTTGTAATAGGCCCGAATTAATATATTATAACATAAAATTAATTCAAGAGAGCCTGAAATTTACTAGTTATTTTTTTATTGAGAGGCAACTTTTTGGGAAACCCCCTTAAACTACGCCGCTGGTTTACCCGAAATACAAGTTTATTTCTAAGTTTTAATAACCGCTAAAGACTATACATATCATTAATGTAAAATTAATGAGACTGCTACAGCGACTTTTTTTACAGTCGATGTTTATCGTTCTACATTCTTTCAAGTGTCTATTATAACAACGTAACGTAACCTACTATGAAGTCTAATATTAATAATAGAATTTTCATTAACATTGAGACGACTGACGTAACGCTTGCAATAATAACAATAACATAATTAAAATGCACAATACGAGTTGTTTGGATCATGCAAAGTTGAGTTATACAAGTATAAATAACTTTATTTTATTTATAAACTTCTGGGCAACATTGATTCAAAACTTTTCCATTATTTCTTATAATTTGTCGAAACTTTAAATCACATTACCTACAATACGTGATATTATAATTACAAAACGATTTCGACTAATGTTTAACAAATTAGAATGGTATTGTCGGGGGAAAACATGAATAAATAATGTCAAATGCAGTGAAAACGATGTAGATGAAAAACTTTAGAAAACAAAATTGAAAGTGAAATTAAATCGTAATAATTTTAATTCAGTAGCGTGTAGATCCCCCTTTAGCTCTCATCACTGATTCCATTCGTCTGGGCATGTTATTGATCAGGAGGTGAATGGTTTCCTGAGGAATATTCTGCCATTCGATAAGAACGACTTGTTCGAGTTTCCTAAGAGTCAGAGGGGCAGGTATGCGGCGCTTAACCGATCGTCTTGGTGCATCCCATAGATGCTCTATGAGGTTCATATCTGGGCTTCTTGATGGTCAGTCCATAGTTGGAATATTCACAAATCGAAAGGAGGTAGTCCAGTACCTCTTTAGCAACGTGAGGTCGCGCGTTATCCTGCATAAAACTGAAATTGTGTCCCGACAAACTGTGCAAATGTTCTTCTACGATGTTTTCTATGTAGAAATGTGCATTCATGAGTCACTCCTGTATAGGAACAAACCTGTGCGATCATCGAAACCAATTCCTCCCCAGAATATTATTGATCCACCAAGAAATGGGATCCTCGAAGAGATATTATAGATAGCACACCTTTCTCCTGATCTCCGCCAGACTCCATCTGGTGAATTAAGACTTATTCTTGTTTCGTCTGAAAACAAAATCCGCTTCCAGTAGTCAATGGTCCAATTTACGTGTTCTCATGCAAAAGTAGTCTGGTAACTCTATGTTCTCTGGTGAGCAGTGGTGCAACAGCTGGTCTTCTACTGTCCAATCCTTCTCCTGATCGTTCGCCCAGAAATTGCTACATTTCGAGCTGCTGCTAGGGTTCTGCTTAGCTCTAAACTGGTAGAATGCGTGTTTTTCTTAAGGTGATTTTCATACGATACTGTTCATCTCTTGCCTCTATAGACTTCTTACGGCCTTGTCCTGGGGTTATACAGTAACTTCCAAGTTTATTGAAATGCTTAACTGTTCGACTAATTGTTGTTTGTCTAACTCCTAACAAATTACTCACATATTGCTGGCTGCGTCCCTTGTTAACTAGGATTTCCGCATTCACTGTTTCGTCTTCTCTTAAGTTGTGTGGATGATTTATTTCTTCTACTCAAATTCTACTGGACAAAGTATTTCATTCACTCAATGACAATAAATTAAAAAAAAATCATTAGCGTAACTGAATTTACTGGTTTTTACAAATGATTTAAAACGGCCGGCGTTAACAAACAATTGTAAAATATTACTTTATATCTGTCAAATAATTGGAATTGTTTATCAATAGTGACAGAGGATATCCTAGGCCACCTACATAAAATGGTCAAGGATTTAAAACTTCGAAAAATTATAAGAAATAATGAAAAGTTTTGTCGAATCATTAATTTTGTCCAGGAGTGTATTTTACATCAGTCAAATTATGCCTTTTTTAGTATTAGAAGATTAAATTACTAGTAATGCAAACGAAGTTTTTTTTTTGCATATTGAGACCCGTAAGGCAAGTTTTCTAATTTCAGTATGCGGCGGGTCTGTTGAATGAGTATTATCACACCTACTTAGAGAATTGGTATAAAAAACAACTATTTTGTCGTGACGGTCTCGGTATCTTATCGCATTAATTATATTGACTTAATAATAATATCAATATAACTTATTTGCCCTTTAATACTTTTATCCACCTATTGTGTTTAATAAGTAAATACTGCTGTTATTGTTGCAATGAAATAAATATGAGATTTACTATAAGTGAAATATGTATATCTCGGACGTGTTAATACGATTCCTATTCATCCTTAGTACCTAACGAAACCTTTAAAGGAGCTTTATCATATCATATATCATATATGATACATGATATTACTGTACATTACATTGCAAAACGGACTTACACTGGATAGACGACATTTAGGAATAAATAATCATAATCGATCATCATTCAGCGGACGGCTTGTCGACCCTCGATTGCTTAAATATATTATATATAGGGTAGTCCAAAAAAACAGAATTTTTATTTTTGCTTTATAACTTTGTTATTTGTTTATCGATTTTTATGTTTGTGGGTTCGTTGGGAGGCCAAAATTTGCAGCTAAAGACGTTTTGGTTACTTTATTTCGTACATAACGCAACTGTGAAAGTGTCCAAGTCACTGTATGTAACTAAACTACCTAAAAGTATCGCATTTTTTTTCGACGGTAAAGCGGTTTAAAGGGGTAAAATACGGTTTGATTTTTTGTCTATTTTACATTTCACAATTAACAATTTTTGTCTCTACCATATTACAGAACTTCTTCAGTCCTATATGAGCTACAAATCCAATTCAAAACGATGACTGAAAGGATGCGGAGATTGAAAAATTTTCTCTGTATTTGACTGTAAATGGTCTTTCAATAAGGACGCTCGATTTTTAAACGTAAATAAAACAAGTTGTGTGTGAGATATCCATTAATTTTTTTTATTTGAAAGAATATTTTATGTCATTAAGTATGGAATATATCGTCGTTCAAATGTCTGCCGCGGCTTTGCTTAGTGACACGAATTCGGGAGGTCCAATTTTCGATGACTTTGTCGCATAAATCTGGCTGAATTTGCTGGATGGCGTCCGTTATGTTGACTTTGAGGGCATCAATTGTTTGCGGTTTATTCGCATAGACCTGCGATTTAAAATAGCCACGAAGGAAGAAGTCTAAAGGCGTTAAATCGCACGATCTCGGTGGGTAGTTCATGTCGCCGCTGTGCGAGATAACCATAACCTCAAATCCACACTAAACGGTGACTTTCTCGGGATGAATTTGGTGCTGGTGTATCTCGTGTGGATTGGTATCGTACCAAATCCGACAATTTTACTTGTTCACATATCCATTCATCCAAAAATGGGCCTCGTCGCTAAAGATGATTTTTTTGGCGAAATTTGAATCAACTTCCAACTGCTCAAGAGCCCAATCAATGAACGCACGGCGTTGTCTATGGTCGTTTACTTTAAGTTTCTGGATGAGTTGGTTTTTATATGGGTGTAGACCCAAGTCCAGACGAAAAATTCGCCAAGTTGAAGTTGCAGAAAGGCCAAGTTTTTGTGGAAAACGAGAAATTGGCTGCCTCGGGTTCTCCTATACACTCTCACACACAGCAGCGATGTTTTCAGCAGACTTTGCGTTTCTGTGACATACGGATGTTGGGCTGATTTTATTTATCAAATCGGTTGACTCGAATTTGGCCACAAAACGTCGAATAGTCGACTCGGAAACTATTTCTCTTTACGTTGTTTTCAAAAAGAGATACGGTGTTTATATTTCGTTGTACCTAATGATAGTTTTTTGTATGATATAATTGTTTATTTTTTCGGAACTACTCTACAAAATCGTAAAGTGTATGTTTCTGAGTTATTGAAATAAATGATCCAAGGACGGCGTAGTATTTACTTTAGACTTACAATATTTACTTAATAATTAATGTGGTGTGTGAAATTTACAAACAAAAAGCGGACGGTCGACAGAAGGTATATGTGTCATTGACAAAAAACGTTATGGAATAATTTGGATTCAGTTATGCCCTTATCACCAAACGGTCGCTCTTTATTGACTGGGAGCAATAAAGAGCGACCAACAGCAAATAGCAGCAATATTGTATATAAAGCAATATATACAATGTCATTGAGAAGTCCAAGACCGCATCATCTGAGAAAATTTTATATTAATCTATTAACTTTGATTTGACTTTGTCGATTCGTTTTACGTAAAAATAACGCGAAGCCACTTACACAAAGGCAATTAGGCAACGTTCTGTATGTGTTAAATTTGACATTTACTGCAAACACATTGGGATAATGGTATTTTTTTAGGCCAACACTAAACAAAATTACAATAATTCGATTTATGTGCCTTTTTGATTAATAATAAAATAGTCTTTTGAATAATACGTGCGAATTAGATAAAAGCATCAAGATCAAAGACTGTTTAAAGAGTTTCGTACAAATAGGCTCATAGAAAAACCAGTGGCGGCTGCTATATAAGAGCTGCCGTGCTGAAGTATTGCCTAATTTTGCTTGTAATAAAAAATAAAAAGTAATTCCATTAATTTATGTAGGTATTCGTATTAATTAAAACGGCATTACATTATATTTTCATTTGCAACATTAATTAAATCAGAAGTCAAGTAAAGCTAAATTATAAATTAAAAGTGCATGATTCAGACTTCAGAGCTTGTGAACGGTCAATGGAGCGGATATATTTTCTGCTCGGCCTGCGCCTGGTACGAATTACGGAACACGTGTTTAAAGCATTGCGAAGTAAGCGCGCCAGCGGGCTGCAGATGTTTACAGCACGAGTTATCTATACGTCACCAGTCGCCACTGAGAAAAACGTTTTACACACAAAAATGTATTTGCGCTATGATACCGTTTTTACCAGAACAAATTAATCGTCCATGCAACTTAAGAGAAGATGAAGCAGTGAACGTGGTAACTCAGGTTAACGAGGGACGTAGCCAGCGATATATGGCTAATTTGTTAGGAGTAAGACAATCAACAATTAGTCGAACAGTTACAAGTTTCATTGAGCTTGGAAGTTACTGGAGAACCCCAGGACAAAGCAGTAAGATGTCTACAGATGCAAGAGAAGAAACATTCTGTCAATTTAGAATTAAGAAAACCCGTAGCAGTAGCTCGACATGTAGTCAATTCTGGACGAACAGTCAGGAGAAGACTTAATGAAGGAGGATTGGACAGTAGATTTGCTGTTTGCAATACCTCTCCGTGGACCATGTTTTGGTGGATCAATCTTCTGGGGAAATATTTGTCTCGATGGTGGCATGGATTTAGTTCATATACGGGGGAGATCTATAAATACACATTTCTACGTAGAATACATCGTAGAAGAACATGTGATGCCATTTGCCTCGTTTGTCGGGGACAACTTCATTTTTCTGCGGAATAACGCTCGGCCTCACGTTGCTAGAAAGGTATTGGACCACCTTCAATTTGTGAACACCGACACTGGCCACCAAGAAGCCCAGATAAACCCCACAGAGCTCCAATTTTTTTTCTAAAGTTTTTCATTAATATCCTTGTCGTTGTATTTGACATTGTTGTTCTTTTCTGTTATTTATTCATGTTCTTTCCCGATAATACCATTCTAATTTGTTAAACATTAGTTTGAAACATTTAAGTATAATATCATATAGGTACTATCACTTAATCTTAATAATATCATATAGGTACTATCACTTAATAAAAATAATGCGTTAATAAGTTTCACTGACGCGTTAATTTTGTCCAGGAGTTTATAATCTGAATCTACTTTTAAAATTTATATCGTATTCGCTCTTTTTTGCATACCTGATGGTAACGAAATAAAACGAACGGCTGCGAATTCTAACGAGAGGCAAACCTCCCTCCTTATATTGGTTTAACATAATGCACGGTTTATCTCTGTGATTAAAGCTCAGGATAATTTAAATAATTCAAATATATAGGATGTTCGGAAAGCAAAGAAACCTAATTTAAATATAGCAATTTTTATAATCTCTCTGTTTCAGATAACCGGCATCATCATATTAGGCGTGGGCGTGTCGGTGAAGGCGAAGTACTACCCGTACGACACGTTCCTGGACGACCGATATTTCTCGTTGCCGAACATGCTCATAGCGACGGGGTCGTTCATTTTCATCATCTCCTTTCTGGGTTGCTACGGCGCCATTCGGGAGAACTGGCTAATGTTGATGGCTGTAAGTATTTAGCTTAGTAAAAAATATGACCGCGCAGCACACCGTCGCACCTTACAAACACAATGCACTGTCGAACACACCAGTCGGACGTTTCGGCCTCGAGGAACCGGGGATGAAGGAACTGTGGTAACAGAAACAGAAACACAATTAGCACATAAGCACTGACTAACATTTTTTGTGGTGGTTGGCAGGGGCCCAGTGTTGGTGTTAATGTTAGTGACTTATACAGTTGTAGAGAGGCGTTCAGTATCGAACTTATTCCGTTGAAATTCCAATTTGAATATGAGGAAGTCGGGATGAAATTAATATATTTAATGCTAAACCTTAAACTCAAGTTCTTTTGTTTAGGATTTCCGTATTGTATTAGTACAAAATGAAACATACTTTTGTTAGTGATAACATTTTTGTGTCATAACAATCGATTGCTTCCAAAACGATGAACGCTTAGAAACACCAATTTCCAGTATCCCACAATTAGATAGAATATAATTCATAGTTCTATCACAAGATATAATTCACAACTCTATTTTGTGATAAAAATCCACAAATATTCTAATGTGGAGTTGGATTTTGGATTGGTCGTCAATTACGAGGTACAATTCTCAATTTCTGTATCTATCATTGTTAAATTTTAAGTCAAATCTTAGTTTTATAAAAACTCAAACCTCAAATTCAGTTTTTTTGTTACAACTTTGCAAATTTTAATTTATCTCGTATAATAATTTTGTTGAAGGGATTTTCTTGAAACTATAATTATTCGGTTCTTGAAGTATTAGTTGAAATAAGTTGTATGAAGTAATTTTAATTGCCTAGCGAAAAATAAATTGTGAAATACATTAGTGTTTTGTGATATTGATAGATAATTATATAATGTGATTGTGATAGACAATTGTGATAAAATTGTGAAATACATTAGTATTTCACAATTTTATCTTGTGAAAATTAATAACATTTTTAAAACATTTCGAACAAAAAATAGTTTGTTTTAAATTGTTGAAATAAGATAACATCTTGAAAACATCAATCTCCTTTAAAATATTGTCCATTAGATGATATGCACTTATCCTAATGCCTTTTCCACCGAAACATTCTTATTATTCGAAATTTTTTTTATATTATTCTGAACTGATGCTGTTAAGTACCTCCATTTTTTTAACCTCCTCTACGTCCTGAAAACGATTTCCCTTTAGGGATTTCTTCATTCTTGGGAATAAGAAAAGTCACAGGGGCTAGATCGGGCGAGTAAGGGGGTGTGAAACCACTTTGACCACTTTTGAACCGGACAAAACACTCGTAAATTCTTGCCTGAATTAGAGCTTCTTTCCAGCCATAAACTTCCCGAAGCATCGATACTGCACCTGTCGCTATTTTCTTTAATATGAAACAGAATTTGATATTGGAGCAAAGTTTAAATAATTCTCGATTTTTTCGGTATCCCCTCGTATATTCGTATCATACAGGGAATCCTTTAAAAAAAAAAGTATTTTATTTGAACTGTATTACCTATTTTTGAAACTACGGTGATTATGTGCAAGCATCATTACATTTTGGAGTACTACATTTAAAAAAAATATTAATATGGTGTTTTGTGGAAAACTAAGTTAGTTTTATCTTCACACCAAAGGTTCCAACCTACTCCAATATGGTGAAAATAAATGAAGAGTATGGGAAAGTTATTATTTTTATTTGTTAATCAATCTCTGTTGGTGTTAGGAAAACCCAAGACAAAAATGAAAAATTAAATAAACTTTGGAACACATCGTAAACAATTTCCCAGAATAACAACTTGATTCGCGTAGAAATATACAGAGTGACACAAAACACAGGCGGCATTGTCTTTTAACGTACAACCACATATTGCACAAATTTTCGGACTCTGAAAGACAAAAGGAATTCGTATGCTTACTAAATGAATATTATTTTTGCAGTTTTCGATTTTACTGGCTATTATATTTATATTTGAGCTCTCAGTTGGTATAGCTGGTTACGTTCTTAGAGACAAAACAAGTGGTTACCTGGAATCCAAGTTGCTTGGTACCATGGATAAATACGAATCGTCTCCAGCTATCAACAGCATGTGGGATTTAATCCAGGAAGAGGTAAGCTATTGATATATTTTTTTACCACCACGTTAAAAATATCTCTTTCTATTTATCACTACCTTTGTAATCCCGCATCCGTTTAAAACAAATAATTATTTTTAACCCTTCGTTACACTCTAAGCGGTCCTCAGGACCGCATTTTCATGAAAGTTGAATTAACGCGGGACCATGCATCTAGGAGCCACTATTATTCTTCTTCTATTGTGCTTCGATCATCACAGGTAAGGAGTTGGATCTTCTCGACTCTCCTGCAATCGTTGGCAGAATATTGTTGTGGAAATTTCCATGTGCGGTGTATGTTATGACATGACTAAGAATAAGAAGGCGTGTAAGGAAGGGTTAAATTAAATATTTTTCACGAGAGCATTAGCTTTTTGTTGACCAATTCATGGAAACAAAGATTTTTTAAAGAAGGAACACATTAGTCGTTTATATTAGTTAATATTAGGAATACATTTTAATTTTTGTCGTTTTTTTCCCCATTTGAAGATGTGCCATCTACATGCTAGTAGTGAAACTGTGTTTCCTTAAGAACTCAACTCACTATTAACATAATAGGTGGCGTATATAAGTGAGCATTAAATAAAGGGTTTTTCAATAAGGACGCTTGATTTTTAAACGTAAATAAAACAAGTTGTGTGTGAGATATCTATTCAATTTTTTTTTATCTGAAAAAATGTTTTATGGCATTAAGTATGGAATATAACATCGTTCAAATATCCGCCCTAGCTTTGCTTGGTGGCACGTATTCGAGAGGTCCAATTCTATGATTTCGTTGCATAAATCTGGCTGAATTTGCTGAATGGCGTTCGTTATGTTGACTTTGAGGGCATCAATTGTTTGTGGTTTATTCACATAGACTTGCGATTTAAGATAGTCCCAAAGGAAGATGTCTAAAGGCGTTAAATCGCAAGATCTCGGTGGCCGATCTCACGTCGCCGCTGCACTAGATAACCATGCCCTCAAATCGCTCGCGCAGAATGTTCATCGTGGCATGCGGTGTGTGGCACGTAGCGCTGTCCTGTTGGAACCGCATATCGTTGGTATCCATATCATCCAGTTTAGGCCACAAGAAGTTGCTTATCATCGATCTGTAGCGCTCGCCGTTGACGGTTGTGGCAATGCCAGTATCGTTTTGGAAGAAGTACGAAGCGATGATTCCGCCAGACTAAAATCCGCACCAAACAATGACATTCCCGGGATGCGTTTGGGGCTGATGTATCTCGTGTGGATTGGTATCGTCTCAAATCTGACAATTTTTCTTGTTCACATATCCATTGATCCAAAAATGAGCCTCGTCACTAAAGATGATTTCTTTGGAGATATTTGGGTCAACTTCCAACTGCTCCAGAGCACAATCAGCGAACACACGGTGCTGTCTATGGTCGTTTACCTTATGTTCCTGGGTCAGTTGGATTTTATACGGATGCAAACCCAAGCCCCGACGCAAAACTCGTCAAGTTGAAGTCGCAGAAAGGCCAAGTTTTTGTGAACGACGAGAAATTGACTGCCTCGGGTTTTCCCGTACACTCTCACGCACGGCAGCGATATTTTCAGCAGACCTTGCGTTTCGGTGACGTACGGGTGTTGGCTGACTATTTATCAAACTAGTTGACTCGAATTTGGCCATCAAACGTCGAATAGTCGACTCGGCGGGATGGTTGTGGCGAGGATAAAAATCACATAATGCGCTGGAAGTTTCTTGAACGGAGCATTAATTTTGAAAATAAAATGTTGTTCAACGCTATAACCTTCCACGGTTATTTGCCGAACACTACTGAATAATTCACAACAAATTTGACAGAGTTGCTTTAACAACATGACCACTATAACCTAACAAATTTCGAGCGTCCCCATTGAAAGACCCTATACTTGAAATCACCTTTTCACGTATCTTCGTTATCTGAAAAGATGAATAGATGAACCGATTGCCAATTGTGGATGATATTAAGTGCGACTTTATCGTAATGTTTTTTTATTAATTTTTTCTCTTCCCCTTAGGGACACCTGAATTTGAAAGATATTTTATTCGAAAGACTATTTTTCATCAGCACAGAAAAATTGTAAGCTTGAATATTGTAGGCTGCAGATGTAACTATTCCAAATGTCTATTCACCTAGCAATAAAAATAACTGCCCATAAAATATATTTATGACTGGCATCTGCCCGAATGTATATAAGATTTTTATGGGCGTTGGTTATGATTTATGGTGATGAGTCAAAAGAAAACGTATGATAGTATGATGTTCGTTCTCGTTTTTTAGGCCAACAGAACTCGGGTCGATTTCTATAGTGAAAGTGTCATTTTTGGGCATAAACAACGGTCTTTTAATATTAGTCGTGGGCAGCCCCCTGGCACTGCGGTAGTTCGCTGGTAAATTACTGCACAAGGGGCGCCAGTTGTCTTGCAGTGCGAAATTGCCGGTAAATTTGAACATAAATGTTTTTAAATTTTAATATATACGTAACGGATGATGTGAAATTAATAATAAAATGAATTTATAGGAAAATTATCTGACCCACAACGTATTACGTAACGATTATTATTGTTTACCGTATATGTGAAATTGAATTAGGTTAATTTGCAATTATAAAAAATATATATTCGTGTGTTCCTGCAATAATTTTTTTATTTACACGTAATATGTACAAATACGTATATAATCCGTCTGAAAAGTGCTGAAACTTATTCTATGAATATTTCTGTGACAAATAAGAGAAATCATTTCAAAATATTAATTTACAGAGGCAAATAATAGTTTGTAGTATATACTACAAATTACAATATCGTAAATTGGAAGTAATCAAAGTATCGTTGAAGGGAAAATGAAGCTATCTATTTCACTGCATTTTCCCGAAAACAGAACACGCCACAATATCGCAAATTTTAACCACATTTGTGTACAATTGTGGACAACATGATAGGGTATTTTTAGTGTAAATTATGTGTTCCAGTGTATTGTGAAATGATTATAGACAGGAAGCTTCATTGTCCCTTTAAGTGAATTTAGAATTAAGATTTGCACAATCGAGCAAGTTTGTTCTTTTCGTAATTGCATGCGGGCACTATGCAACGTCGTATCACACGACGCATTTTCTTTTTTACTTTCGGCGGATCCTCCATTTTACACTATTATATTTATATACTGCAGATTCATTACAACTCGTGATTACCCGCTTGTTTACACGTACGCGAGGTTATGTTTACTGGTGGTGAGGGACGTAAGAGAAAGGGGGAAACGACACTGCAAGAACACTAGCGCCTCTGGCGGCCGTTGTTCACGTAATTGCAAGCTCGCACTACGTAATATATATGCAGTGCCCAGCCCCCTGATCGTGCGCGAGGAAATTTGACAACGTCGAATGTGGTCCTGTACGTGTTTCATATTAATTTGCAATATAAAAAATGTTCTTATCTTAAACGAATTTTAGGTTACTTTTTTTTTTATTGTACTTAATAAATAGAATTTCTAATATTAGACAGTCGAAAAATAGTTGCTCCATGGAAGCAAGAATAATTATAAATCGGTAGCTGAATATTAATTCACAAGGAAACATTAAATAGTGAAGAAATGTATAGTGCTTTCGTAAATTATGAATAAATTCATTGAAAATTCAAGGAATAACTTTTGGGAAAATTTTATTTTTAGTTGCGCATTTTTCTTTTAGGTATAATTAATATATACAGGGTGGTTCATGTAGAAGGTATGACGTCATTGAAATGTTCAAATTGTGTACCGTAGCAGTAGCCAAAACATTGACAATTCTTTTTGTATATTGTCAATAACTTCAGGAGGTATACGTTGTATTTCGTGAGGAATTCTCGCTTTTAAATCTTCTAAATTCTCTGGCTTAGTAAGGTATAGTTTATTTTATGGCTATTTGACAAATAAAAAATCTCAAAACATACCGTGCCTTGTTTTATGGCTAGGCTCAGGTAGACTGTTCCGTTTATCGATAAGATAAGAGAGTATCTTATTTGGCAAATAGCGATGAAATGAATAGTATAGTTTGCTTTTTAAGTATCTCCATAAAAAGTAATCTCCCAATTACTTCTCAGAACATTAGGTTACTTTACATCTGGATATAAAGTTCTTGGTGCAGCAATAAGGTCCTCCCGAAGAAAATTCAAATATCTTGCACCAGTTAGGTTCACGCCAAGGAAATATGAACCCAGAATTCTTCCGTCGACTATGCCACACCACAGATTTACTTTCTAGGGATTTTATGTGATTCTCTATTATCCATCAGGGATTCTGGGTAACTCAATAACGGCAGTTTTACCTGTTGACATGGCCGTTCGAAACAAAGGTAGTTTAGGCAGAAAAAATTGCTTGTCAGGAAAAGAGGATTGTACTTTGCCTTTTTTAGAATTTTGTGTACTGCATACGCCGCCATATTGACTTTCTTGCATTGCCAACAAAACATTAAGTTGATCGCCTTCTGATGGTGAAGCTCGACCAGATTTAAGATGATCTCGAACATGTCCAAATTTATGATATTTAGACTTAACATTGCTTACTATGCTTCGACTAATAGGTTGACGATCAGGACGAATTGCATTGAACAATGCAACTACTTCTCTTTGGATGCACATCCTGTCTCCAAATCCGATCATGCCAAGAATTTAAATTCTTTCTCATTCAGTTAATTTATCCAATTTTTACAAAATGACAAAATTACTGCTCAATACACACTTCAAACACGCTGCTTTTGCCAAACAAAAGATAAGAAATTCCTCCAAACACAAAAAAAAAACTATTTAACGATAAATACGATTTCTAGTTTTTATCTGACAACAATAAAAAAACACTGCATTTAAGTGATGTGTAAATAATAGTGAATTTCATTTTCTACATTAATATTAAATATGATAAAAAATACATTTTAATATACTGCGTGGTGGTTCCGTTAAGGCATATACAGTGGTGGACAAACAAAGTTAGGCAACCAATAATGATCCAATCGGGAACTCCCCTGAAACTAAGGTATATTAACGAGCAAGTAAGACACGCGCATTACAAAATTGTGCTAGCTCTATAAACAACAAGTGCCAACAAGCAACACTACAGCCATGTCGCGGAAAACGTATTCTAACAATGTAAAATTAGCAATAATTGTAAGAATGAATGAGCAGGGTACATCAGAAACAAATATTAGTAAACGATTTAATATAAATAAATCAGTAATATCCCGTATATTCAAACATTATCGGGATAGACAAACAGTCGCAATTGCCCCGCATTCTGGTCGGCCTCGGAAAACGACGATAAGAGAAGATACATTAATTTGTCGGAAAAGTAAACAGGACCCTGTCAGCAGGCTTACATGTGCAGAGACCTGTCAAAAAACCATTATTGAGTAAGAAAACTATAAAGGCCCGACTTAAATTTGCACGTGACCACTTACACTGGACTGCTGAAAAATGGAATACTGTCTTGTTCAGAAATTTTAGTTAGTAGGGCGCGAATTTTAATCTCATAGGAAATAATGGCCTGTGTACGACGTCTGCCTGGCCAGAGATTTAATCCACGATATTGTATTAAAACGGCGAAACATGGAGGAGGTCATGGGGCTGTCTCTTAGGCTTTGGGGCAGGACCATTATTTAAAATAGAGGGTATAATGGAACAGTTTAAGTTTAAGTATAGAGATATTTCAGAATGTTGTGTTACCTCATGTCGAATGGGAAATGCCAGTATCTTGGATCTTTCAGCATGACAACGATCCAAAACATATAGCAAAGCTCATAAAAACTTGATTTAGGGACAATAACGTACAAGTTTTTCCATGGTCGACTCAGTCTCCGGACTTAAATCTAGTGGAAAATTTGTGGGCTATTGTAGACAGACATGTTCGACAAAACAACGTCTTCTCAAATCACCAAGAATTCTTCGTAGCTCTTTCTAATGCATGGCAACAGATCTCTTCTAAAATAATAGATAATTTGATATCATCTATGCCTCACAGATGTGCTTGTTCTAATACATAATAATGGACATGCTACACCATATTAATTCACAGTTGTAACTTATTATTTTTTAATAACTTTCTTAAGTTGCTTAACTTATGCCACTATCGTAATAAGCGTTTAGTTTTAATATTAATTAAATACATTTGTTTTTCGTTACTATTACACCAACAATTGATCAGTTGATTATATATAATGTAAAGATTATTTATCTCTAAGAAGATTAACAAAAATATGTTTTCTAATTTTATTGTTTATCGAATAAACATTTAATTTCACTACTCGTATGTTGCTTAACTTTTGTCCACCACTGTATATCTTCTAAAATTTCGCAGCCAGGATTTTTCTGAAACAATTCTATCATCACTGCACACAAATTGGACCATCGTTCCCCATGGTCCACCTCATTTATTACTATTAAAGCGGAAACCTTTCCTCCATCCCCCACTTGTACAGGCATATCATGTTACAGTTCCAATGTTGCGGCGTTCACAATTCCTCGGATTGGCATAAGTTCTTGAACAATTACGATCTACCGGTATCGTGCTGCCCCCAAGTCAGTGGCACCGTGGGGAAGTTCTACTGTAACGGTATTACTGCGGCGCCGACGGAGCCTACCCCGGCCACGGAGCCGCCGACGAAAGAAGATACAACACCCACAACAGAAAGCACTACAGTCACTGTCAAAACTGAAGCACCCCCCAAAGAAGATGACCCAGCCTCAGCGATAAAATCCGGTAGTTTAGTGGTAAATGCGAACGGCGACGACTCAAACCCCACAACAGGTGAGACCCCACCTTCAGAAACTTCAGAAAATACAGAAAGTACGACGATACCGACAGTACCGGACGAGACAGACCTAACAGAATTGACAGTAACGGACACATCATCGACAACTTCACGTACTGAAGCGACGACATCCTCTTCGTCAAGCAGCACGACACAGACGACTGCACAAACGACGTCTTCGACGACGCAGGACGCGACGACCGCTACAAAAACGACTACTAATGTTTCGACATTCACAGCTTACCCTAATTCTACTTCTACCCCTTATACTGCTGGATGCGAAGCAGCTTTTGGCAATTTTTTAAGGGCCCACGCCGTCGACATCGGAGGAGTAGGAATAGCGCTGGCTGTTATACAGGTAGGTGTATATAGTAGAAGTGATGATACCATGTACAGTTCATCAAGAATAGGAACAAGTCTCAAAACTGCGATATCGAACCTCCCACGAGGTGCGCAGTAAATAGCCCGGTCTTCACTCAGTCGTATCGAGACGTTTGCAGAGTGAATATCGATGAATATTTAATATATATTGAATGTGAATGTACACAGAGTTCGATCTGGCCGCGCGTAAAGTGCCAAGTACCCTTTTCCCCCCGAATGCTCCCTCTCTTTCCTTTACAGATACCTGGAGACTCTCACGATTTTTCCTATTCTTGATGAACAATACGGCCCGGAACTGTCTAAAAAGGAACTATCAAGTCTTTTATGTCGCGTCGATATTTAAAAAAAAAATTGTGTACATGCAAAGGAATAAAGGAATAGAAAACGTCTCATATGATTTATCCCCCATGGATACATCAGATACGATAGCTCATATCGTGGTTTAACCCTTCTTGGGAATTGCCAGCGCAGTATAATCGATGCCTGATGCTCTGAGTTACCCCCAGATGGACCCTGTTCCACTACATAGGAAGTGAACAGTGAAGTACAAATAGGATAACACTATGATAACATTGTATTCCCTTGGGTAATAACTTGAGTGAGACGACTTCTTTTGAAATTATTTCCTTGATGTAATCTCGGCCTGTGCACTAGCATTAGCACCCACTGTAGATATAGTATAATATTTATTTTCTATAGCAATTATACAGGGTTAATTTGAAATAAAGCGTATAATTTTGAGGGGCGTCATATTAATAAATAAGAAGTAATATAAAAAAAAACCGATCGATATATGTTATCCCACTCAGCTCGAAATGGCGCGCATAATTTGTAATAGGTGTAATTTTAGTAAAGTGGAATTTTTATTTTGTGTTTAGAAAGACATAAATTTCATCAGTAAACATATTTAAAAACAAAAATTTATGGAACTTATACATTAATACTAAGTCTGTTAATTCTTGAGAAGAAAACGCCATTTTCACAGAATGGTTTCTTCGCCTTAGGCAAAACGTCAACGAATCCAAGTGCATACGAGAGTTGCGTACATCTAGTAAATAGCAGTAACATATCAGTCGGAAATCGAGAAAAGAACCACCAAACCGCCAAGCGGTTATCAAAGTGGTTTCCGAATAGCAAATCTATTACATAATCGCTCTAGGAAACAACTACTCCTCGGGCTAAAGCCCCGCCAGGCATTGAATTATACCCAGAAGCGATCCTCGACCCCTTTCTCGTGTTTCTGCACGATCAGATAAGGTTTCAAAAATAAAACCCTCCACAGGTAGGATTCGACATCTGCCCCGGATCGGAACCGATTTATTTCAGTCCGACTCTGTACGAAACATATCATTTTAAAAGCATAGGTTCTCATGCAAAAGTTTGTTATGCTGGCCCGTTAAGTAAAGATCTAACAATATGAGCATATCCACGTTCTGTAATATTCATATCTGCCTCATGTCGATACATTAACGCCCTCTAGACTTAACAAATGTAATGCTTTAGGTTAAATGATATCGTGTCCAATCGTTGAAAGATCAATGTACAATAAATAAAAAGTATCGAATCGAGCCTTCTTAAATTTTTTCGATTTATTGAGAACCTTTAGAAAAAAAATTAAACAATTTTTTAAGGGAGGTAGTTAGTACAGTGGTCATTAGAAATGAGCCACTCCGTTATTATATTATTCACATTTAAACTAATTCGTGATTTATCTACATTCATATAGTATACGAAATTTTCTGATAAATAAATAAAGCATGGATTATCTGACAATAGATTAAGGAATTAAAATGACAGAGAGATTATATTAAGATTAAAATTTAAGCAGGAGAGTTATTTGATAAATAATGAGTATTGGCATTTCGAGAGTACAACTACGGCGCCATATTTTCATATGTTCAACTTATAGACTTGGTAATAGGAAAATCAAAATTAACTCCAGTATCGTAAAATAATGTTTCCTTAGATATACAATTTCCTTCAGCATCTGTTTCCTTCAGCTGCGATATGCAATTCTTCTTTCTACTTACCATTACCATGACCGCGCCCTCTATTGCCCAAGATCATAGTTACCCCTAAAATAAATTCGTTATTTTAAGGTCGTGGATAGCTCTATGAAAGTCGGAGATATAACGTCCGCACTATATCTCCGCACTATTCTTCCAAAACGGGCATTTCTGCTATTGCACTAAGTTTAAACTTAATTACAAACTTGTTATGAAGTATCTATTTTCTAGCAACCTAACCTAACTTTCGTAGATTTAAACGTAAACATAAACACTAAAGAACCGGTAGAGACCAACATAAAAGCTTTAAGCATAAACGTTAAACGACTGTCGAAGATATAGCGCTGATGTTATATCTCCCACTTTCATAGAGCTATCCACTGCCTTATTTTAAGGTAACGCATTCAAAGAATCTCATCGCATTCCATTTGAATTGTACCTGTGTTATATGGCGCCGAACGTGGGGCCGAATTTTAAATAAATATCATTCTATATAATACACATAAAACTTACTCTTTGCTATGCAATGTTGCTACGCGAAAGTTTGTCATGTAAAAAATTTGATATTTTTTAGCTCTTCGGGATTTTCTTCGCCTTCCACTTGGCGCGACAGCTGAAGAACGGTTATTACAGTACGTAAAGGTAAAGTGGTAGGCAATATTTTTTAGGAACCACTTTCAAGAAATACCTGTTGACTATTGTTTTTGTTGTTTAAATCTAAAATTTATTATATATTATGTTGCGATGCAATAAATACTTTGTATACTATATTGTAAAATATTTATAATAGTTGTAATTATAATTAGGTTGATACTGATAATTTATAAAAAGTGTAAGGTGCTTTGTATATATTACAGTTTTTATTTAGGTAACTATTTCGCCATATGCCACTGATCTATTTTATAAAATGTATCTAGTACACGTAGCAATTTAATATTTTACTTTAAAATAGTTTGTTGTAGACACAATAAATAAATATTTTTACATTAAGGTATCGTCCTCTCTTTATTCAATTCCTAAAATAATTAAGGAGAAAAAGTTCTATTTTCAAATGAACTAAAATTAAATTAAGTCAAATATAAAAATTTTACATGATTTTAATTGCATGTTTGCAATCATGAGGGATTTGGTGGCTGTAACAAACTCCAGACTAACGAGAGGTGAGTTTGAAGTTGAAAAGCTATGATTCTGTGTGAGGAACTTATATGTTGATATTTATATGTTGACGAACATATACTGATCTGGAGCACTACTACCAATCCAACAATTCATATATGTATATCTATGACCAATATTATCATCTACGAGCATTCTTTGCTCGTAGATTATCATCGACCACTTCATTATTGAACGTTATTGACAAAGAGCAAAAAGACAGTTGCTCGTAGGTCATTGAACTGCTTTCGCAGCCAACGACAAAATGTTAAATTTCTCTGATGTGAGCATGATACCTTGTTGCCACTTCTTCGTTTTATTTGATAGATATTACAGATAAGCAGAAAATCCATAGATCCAACTATATGAAATTGCATATTCGTTTACTATTTACATAATCTTCACAATTGTATTTATACAGTGCTGTGAAAAATTGTAGACTCAAGCTTATATTTAATGGCATTTATTATACCTCCCGCCAGAAAGATTCCTTAACATATGTATATTATCTAATAGAACAGGCTACTAATAGATAAATATCGCTATTGCTCTCGAACCATAACGCGCTTACAGGTTGCTACTGCGCATTTGGCGCAGTAAGTCCTGCCACGTATGTGTGTATAAGTATGAACTCAGTTCGATTTAAAAACAGTGAGCGAGGATGCACATCAGTACAAATTTTGAGTAACGATTTAAGAGAGTTATTGGCAAGTGATTTTTAAAGTGTTAGCGACTTGGAACGTTTTTTTTTAATATACCGCGTGGTAAAGAATGGAATGATTTAAGAAAAACAACGCATAATCAATTTACGGAGTTATAGAAAAACACAGCGTCAGATCGCCCTAGTTATTGATCCTTCACAGAGTCTTGTGAGAAAATGTCTTAAACTTGAAGTTCAAAATTATGGTAAAAGAAAGCGCTCGGGCCGCCTAAATTTTCACCGACAACAAAGCGTGCTATTCTAAGGGAATTATCAACTAAGCGTCATGTTCTCAGGTTCTCCGTCGTTTTAATTTAGACTGCGATCTCAGTCTCATAAGAAAATGGGCGGCGAAGTCAGGAAGGACATTAATAAATATGAAAAATATTTAAAGGAACCTGAACTTCAGCAGCATCACATAGAGGCCAGATTAAAATGTACAGAAGAGTGTGTTCAAAACAAAAATTTTTGGGACCATGTAATCTTTAGCGACAAACAAAAATGAAATTTGGATAAACCGAATGGGTTTAGTTATTATTGGCATAAAACAAAAGGAACGAAAAATTTCTTCAAGAAGACCTCAAACAGTTGGTTCTGTTAAGATATGACTGATATCAGCTTTCAGAAAGGGTGTGAAAACCCAATTGGCATTTGTAAATGGCAGAATAAAGGCGACTGCTTATCAAAACCTGTTAGAAGAATACCTGTTACCATTTTTAATCCTAATTGAAGATGATGGTGCAATATTTCAACAAGATAATGCACCTATTCATTCTGCAAGGTCCACAAAAAACTGATTTTAACAGTATGGAATCGACTTTGTGCCATGGCTTGTCCTTTTCAGGTTTTGGCAAGTCCTGATCTTAACGCGATAGAAAATCTATGGGGTATTATGGCAAGAGCAGTATACAATCCAACAAAGATTTCAATCTAAAGCGTTGATGAACTGAAGCGTCGAATTGTAGCTGCCTAGAACGAAATTCTTTAGGCAACATTAAACAATTTAATAAATGAATGGGTCCCCGGAACAACGTTGTAAGCGACTGTCTGTTACAACGTTGTTCCGCTCAGTGGCGGTTTTTCACCCAGAGCACTTGCAATACGCTGTTATTTTGAAGGATACTAACCTAACCTAACCTGACTGTCTACTTATTATGGTTAGGTTAGTTTAGTATCCTTCAAAATAACAGCGTATTTAGTTGTTAATATTCAAAGTTAGCTTTTGGAGCCTCTCTGTATGTATGTAGTTTCATCGAACGACACGGAGGGCGTACGATAACAATGGACGACGTCAACTGCAAGTCATTGTATACATTTGAAGTAACTAAACATCGAAAGTTTCTAATAGGTTTTATGACGGTTTAATATATGATATGTGTAAAGGAAGTGTTGTAGTATCTATTGGTATTAATATTAGCTATCTATGTAGTGTGAAGTGAAAGTTATTTGATAGAAAAAATGGCCTCATGCGGAAAAGTGAAAAATTCATTTTCTCGAAAACCGTGTCCGAGCGGATAAAACTGAAGCCAGATTCGTCTCCAGCACCCTCGAAAATAGGGGGAAGGAAAAGTTTCGTAAGCATTTGCCCAGGAACACTTCTTGTATACAATTACCATAATTTTCTACTAAAACCCCAGCAGTTAAAATATTTATTAAGCAGTAGTACGGATTAAGTATATAATCTCTGATTTTACTATGTCATATTTCTCTTTCAACTTATATTACATAAAATTGGTGACTAACTGAATTTTGTAAAATAGGATATAATGCTTTGGTTTCAGTTCAATTAACATTTATTAACAATGGTAAAACAAATGGGTGAGAGAGATGCAGTTATGCATATAACATAACACTGAGAGAAATTACATTATAACAAAAGTCTACAGACTACTAAACTTCTATGATTGTTAGGGAAATCTAAAAGACATGACAACGTTGCAGTCTCATTATCAAGTCGACAGTTCATTCTGACAGTTCGAGACGTCACGGTGACAGTAGGGAGTAGTGACAGTACAATATGAGTTGGTTTTCATCCTAGGATTGTTGATATCCGTTCTCAAATAAAATTCGCAATGCGTCCGCGAATACGAAGATATAAAATTAGATAGTAACAGTGAACCGGTGACGATGAACGCCGAAGGTGAGCAGTGGACGTTGTATAGTGCTTCGCAACACCTGCCGGCCGTCCTAACGGACCCCAACCGAGGCAAGCAACAAAACTTCTTTACCAAAACATGGGGGGACGCCTTCGTCGAGAAAACGGCAATAGAAAAGAGCCCCTTCCTGCCCGAAATTACTTATGCACACTTTGAAGCTTATCTGAGGAAGTATGGTAAGCGTTTCAAAAGGCACATACGCTTATCTCAGACGAGGTTCGAGAACGTCCATGCGAAGCCAAAAGTCAACGCGTTTAACACCGATAGTATTCCAGAAATATATTTAAGGCCAAACTTTAATTTGAATGACCCCAAAGTGTTCGCAGAGGTATTCCAAAATAAAAAGACGGAGCACGAGCTGCAGGATGAGTTGAGCCACTACCTGGACATTGTGGAGGAACAAATAGCCCATCAGGTTTCGCAGAAATCCGGAGCTTTCTTCCACGCGATGACCTCCCACGACACCATAATGGAACAGATGGGCACTGCTTGTAGCGAAGTGCGTACGCTACGATCCAAAGTGCAGAAAGTGGACAAATGTCTAGCGACTGACTCTCTTAAACTTATAGGCTTAGCTAGGTCTAAATCGAATTACGTTACTCTACTAGACAAGTTAAAACTGATGTCCACTGTGCTACAGACGCAGCCAACTTTGCAGCTCTTATTAAGCTCATCTGACTATGTAGCAGCGCTCGAGTTAATTTCTAGCACGCAGGAAGTGTTAGCGAAAGAACTGGCGGGTGTTACAAGTCTGCGACACCTACCCTCACAACTTAAAGAAATGCTAAAGCTAATCGACAAAATGCTGAGTACCGAGTTCGAAAGATATGCAGCGGCTGACCTCCATCGACCTCTCGACGCAGACGGTGGGGTCCTGGAGCCCGAAAGGCTGGTTAGTTTGGTGGCGGGTTTGTTGAGGCAGAGCCACCTGCAGTTTCTGGAGACATACAAGCAAGAGGCGGTGACGGCAGCCCAAGCTTTACTTAAGCAGCTCATGATAGAACAGCTGGCGGATGCCGAGGACGAATTGGATGAATTGACGGGGTCTGGGGAGGTAGCCCCCTCGATGGATGCCACACATTGGCTCAAAGTTCTCAAGTTAGCAAGCGAAGCACTAGGTAGGTATCGATCTGCAAGCTTATTGTTGTGTACTACAGGAATAATTTAAGACATCTACGTTTGAGTTGGTTTTAAATTTAATCAGTAAAAACATTTATGGCGTGTTATTTATTAGACTTTGAGTCAACGTGATATATCATCCTTTATTTATTAAGTCGATGTTTAGACATACATATATTGGGTAGGTAAAGGTTATTAAATTTGTAGAAATCGCTGTTAATGTCTTTAATTATGCTAATTATAATTATGTTTCTTGCCTATCATCGGTGGCAAACGTTGTCATGTAATTAAAAATATAGTCATATCTTAAGATGTGATTGATTATAGTAATGAGCTTTGGATTGCTTATTACTCATACAAATTATTTATAAAAATAAAAGGTAGAGGGGAATACCGTAACGTCAAAATAATTAGTCGATCAGTAATTTAGAATTTACTTCTAGATTTCTGATAAATGGAGACATGTATTATAGTTAATATAATTTGGTAATTGTTAAAAGTAATTCCATAGAAATTATGACAAAAATAAACGCTGTATTTTATTTCTTATCATATGGAAATACAGTGGTTTTGTAAAGTAACGAATAAATTTGTTAAAAATCGAGGAATAATTTTTGGGAAAAAACTCTCGCACCCTACCAATACATACAGGGCGATTCGTGTAGGAGGTACAGGTAAGACATGTGCACTTCTATCGAGGCGACCTTATTCCTGCACTAGTTACTTTGTATTCAAATGTAGAAGGAACCTTATCTTTCGAGAAATTACTTTTTCTTTCAACAAATAAGATGTTCCCGAATCATTGGCAGGGAGGAGAGGGGGCCGACTGAGTAGCCAGCCAAATCGCTAGATTTGACACCCCTTGATGATTACTAGGTCGAAGTGATTACTTTGTGTGGGCATACTTAAAAAGCAAAGTGCACATTACTAGACCAGATAATCTATAGGATTTAAGAGCTACAATTAATCACAAAATACAACGTATACCTCTTGAAGTTCTTGACAATGTTCAAAAGGAATTTATTGATCGTCTTGATTATTGTTAGGCAGCCAACGGTGCACAAAATTTGAATATTTATTTTGGTTAATTTTTTTAATTTTTCCAAGTTCGTGGGTTCGAGAGTTTTTCTCAAAAGTCGAATTTTTAACAAATTTATTCATTACTTTACCAAAGCACTATCGCTTTTGTATATCAGTATCGCTTATAAACAAAATTCATAAGAAAAAGCGTATTCTGTTGAATTTACTGTACTGATTAGAGTGATTTGTACATTGTTATTACGTTCCCCATGACACACTTATCAAAGGTGAATATAAGATAGACATTTCATGAGTACACTCAAAAATTAAATTATGCTAACACTTATTCTTATTAATATGCTAGTGGCAACCATAACGTTCCTGTAAACGAAATTCATTACAATGAATTATGTATGGCCTTCATAAAAATCATTATTTTTATGAACGCTATACTAAAAAAATACCAACTTCAATTTGCATTACATAGTCCTATTGGAACATAAAAAAGCCTCAGTCATATCCTCCTGTGTGTCGCATTGTTTATTACAAAAATTACGTCTGTAATTAATGTTGTTTGCTCAACATTATCTCTGCAAGCGGACCTTGATAAACTGAAAATTAACAGCTTTTAAAACCCCAGCACCGATTGTCGCGGGCCTTTGTTCATAATTATGTGTGATAAAAACGCGTATTTGTACAAATTAGAGAATATTTTTATTTCTTATGTCCCGTCGCGTCAGAGGCATAATAAATACAAAGATGGAAATTCAATCAGTTCAGAGAATTCAATCAATTCGCACAAGACATATAGTAGTACTTTATTAGGCTGTAAATAAATTGTTAGGAACATTATACTAGGAAGTTACAGTACACATATGTATATGATTAATATAGTCCCTCAAGCAGGGGCGTAGCGTGAGAAAATAATCGACGGATGTGATAAAAATTTTATAAGGGGAAGAGGTATAGTCATATGTATGGTAGGCCATATAAAAATGGTAAAAATAAACAAAAGGCACTAACCTAAAATGATTATGCCGAGGTATATATCCTAATTTTTAAAATGAAGATCAATTCTTCGGTTTCTGTTTGTCCAGCGAAAACGTCTATCACTGTTTCTTCAAATGTTGGAGACGATCTCATATCTTCTAGCAAGGCACTTTCAATATTTATTAATGCTAAAGCTGACAGTATTTCTTGATTTTGAGAATTTCGCACATAAGTCTTCTTCTCTCTAAACATGAAATTCTTCATGTTTATGAAATCATATTCTCTTTAAACATGAAAATGATCTTTCCGCGGAACTGCTTATGGCAGGAATAGTCGAAATTAAACGACACAATTTTGATGACTCCGGGAAAACAGAAGATAATTGAAGCGACATAATATATTGGTGAAGCTCAAACACAGTGCTCTTTTTCATATCGAGATCACTATAAATCACTGAAAGTTCACTTTTTAAAATTTGCGTCAAAGAATGTTCCATATGTATCTACTGAAGAAGAAAAAAGTTCGTCAGGAAAACGTTTCACGAATGAAGTAAATCGTGTGGAATTTAGATTGAAGAATTTCAGTTTAGAAATTTTACTAAACCGTTCACTAATGTTCAAAGTATAAACGTCCAAAATTTTATAAAACAATCGTGCGTAGGTGCTTTTCTTATCTTCTTCAGGAATTAAATCCAAACGCATTCTTTTACTTGGTGGTTGATTTTGGTCCATGGTGATTTGCCATACACTACTGAACAATTCATAACAAATTTGACAGATGTTGTTTTAACAACATGGCCGGTATAACCTAACAAATTTCGAGCGTCCCTATTGAAAGACCCTATAGTATATGAACCATTACTAATTCATAATTAGCACGTATTGTTCCATGATGCCATAGGACAAGCTTGACGACTTATTAGAAAAGTCACACATTTAGAATTGCCAATAGAGTTTTTCTTTAAGTAATAACCGCCATTTTTCTTGACCGCCCTAGGCAAGCTCATCCAGAGAGTCAAAGCCGTCCACGACGTGATAAAAGAAACCGCCGCGGCCAGCGCTGGCCTCCTCCCCATCTCGCGGCTCAGCGTGGGCGACATCGATAGTTTCCTCAGCCTCGTGGAGCACGGCAGGGTGGAAGTGAAACTGAGGGACCTCCTCACTTCCGTCTGCGACTATTGCAACGAAAGATTGGCGTCCCTCGTCAGCACCCAGTCGGATAAGCAGTCGATAACCGCCGGCCAGGTGACCGAGCTGTCCCACATCGTGGAGGGCTTCACCGATATGTGCGAGGCGGTCTGCGGCAGACAGAGCGCCGCCTTGAAAGCCGCCTTCAAGATCCAAGCTGGCAACTACGTTCACAAGTTCCACAGCCAGCGGAAGAACAAGCTGACCCTGCTCTTGGACGCGGAACGGTGGAAGGTCGCCGAAGTGCCTACGGAGATTCAGATCCTCATCGACAATCTGTCGCTGGGCGCGACCCTCAAGTCGCTGCCCGGCTCGCCCAGCGAGGAGGACATCATGACTAATAAGTACGATACCAAACCGTCGGCGTCGCTAAAAGTGGGTTCCCTGGACTATTACACCGTCGGCACAGTGTTGATATTGGTCAGACTCGTGAGTGAGTACTGCGTATGCGCGTATGATCTCCAGCTCCTAGCTCCGGTGATCGGCAGGAACCTGGCCGAATTGTTAAGGACGTTTAATTCCAGGTCGTGCCAGCTAGTGCTGGGCGCAGGCGCCCTACGGACCGCCGGGCTGAAGACCATCACCAGCACGAACCTGGCGCTGGCGTCGCGCTCCCTGCAGCTCGTCCTGTGGATGATACCGCTCGTGAGGTCGCATTTCGCCGGGTTGACCGGCGATCCTCTGGTTAGTTTCGATGTGGTGGAGAAGGACATCGGCCACCACATCCAGCAGCTGGAGACGAAGGTGCTCTCGATTATGAACACTCTGCTCGGTGATCAGCTCAACGAGTGGGACGCGAAACCCCCGGTGCCCTCCAAGCAGTTTAGGAATATCTCGCGACACCTCACGAAGCTGCACGAGGCGGTCAGCTCGGTGCTTCCGGAAGAGCAGGTAGGCGTGTTTTTTCTTTTCGCAACATATTCTTTGTCGCGAATTTTAAGATAAAGACAAAGGCTTAAACATATACTTTTGTCGTTAATATTGATAATTTTCCACAAAAAAAAAAACACAGAAAAAAAGTGTGCCTCAACTTTATAAGCACACAATTGAAGTGAAACTTCTGAAAGAGATATTAGGAATTGAGTTTCAAAGTAATTATTAGAGTTGTGTTTTATAATATTGATTTATTGGATAATTTTCTTTTACAAATGTCACGTTATCACAGTCACAGGATCACTTAACATTATCAGATACAATTTTTCTCTCAAAAAAGTTATAAGAGCTGCTGATGATTCTGTGGCAAAATTTATATTGAAATCTTCCCCAAGAATCATCGGAATTTTTTCAAAACCTAAATTAAGGATCGTAGTTACTTCTGATGAATATGGAAGTAGCTTTGGATGGAGAATGGAATAATTTTTTTAATAGATTGATTTGGAGATATGCATATATACGGCTACTAACAACACCTCTTGATCGTGCTCTGTGTTACATAATGCACAGCCACTCATTCCTTACGCTATGGATGCACTAACCTATGCGTATCCCCTCTACACTCCTCACGCGTCCCCACTCTCGTTCATTCGTATGCACTGCTTGTATCCCCTCCACTAAAGTGTTTCACTTTGAATTCCGTTTCAGTTTTTCAGACTCGCTGTCTTGTTATAGAAGTTTCACTTAAAAAAAACAATTGTCATTTTCACATGGAGTACTGTGAAAGCTTAACGGAATAGGGTGGCCCAAAAAGTGATTTTAAGATATTTGCTTTTTATAAGTGTCTTTAATTTTCTGGCTTTACACGATCATTTAAAGTGTCCAAATAATATAAAAAGATCCTGCAGATTTAGTGAAAATTAAAAAAAATTAATTCAAAATAAAAAGATCCCCTGTAGATTGTTTTGTAACTCTAACTCATATTTAAACTAAAACTATAGATCAATAATTTGGTATTAAATTAAACCTCAATCTATTTTTATTAAAAATTGTCCAAGACTTTTCCCCAATCATGGCATGTTAAATTCAAAATAATTTCTAGGAATTGTAAATGCTGACATTTAATACAAACATAACTATCATACACTAAAAAACGGAAAAAGCGATGTTGATATCAGTTATGGATATTGTAATCAGTTATGTTTGCGAAAATTAGAACGCCCTGTGTGTAATATATGTGAAATGAATATACGATACACCAGCTATCATGATAAAAACATAAAAAAAAAAAAAGGAAAGATAAATTACCTGTTAACGTTTAACCAAAAATAGTACAAGCTGATAAAATTATCAATTTTTATTACTTCGAATTTCTTATCTAAGCTTTTTACAGTGTACAAATGCTTGAGTAAATAATTGAATGTCTCGAACTGCTCCCTTTTCAGGTCAACGATATATACGAGGTGATCCACAAAAACTTCAAGACTCGAATACGAGAACAGCTGGTGAAGATGAACATTCAGAACAACGGAGGACCCCAGCATGGCGTCGTCACCGCCGAGATAATTTTTTACTTAGAAACAATGCGGA
The DNA here is from genome assembly GCA_037954035.1 of Rosalia funebris. NCBI lineage: Eukaryota > Metazoa > Arthropoda > Insecta > Coleoptera > Cerambycidae > Rosalia > Rosalia funebris. The sequence continues at coordinate 18,101,626 of JAZFAV010000039.1, read as the reverse complement.
CTTTGAGGGCCCTGCCGGAGAAATACCTGTCCGACAGGGCCATGGACGACATATGGGTGAGGTAATAATAGAATTGTTATATGCGGTCGGTTTTATACTTGTTCGTTGGTGAGGTGCGAGCTAGCGCATGGTGAATTGTGTCGTGTTGTGATTTGTAAATAGTTTTAACTTATTTTCCAAAGTTGTTATCATATACCCCAGTAATTGAATTAATTATCTTGTGATGAAATGTTTGTTCCGTGGAAACACTTTAAATATAATCTAAGGAAATCAGTAGCGTTTTTATTCCATACAAATTGTCCCTGTGATACCACAGGATACTTCTAGAGTATCCATTTCATCTTATAAGTAAAACGACAAAACAAAATTTACACAATCAAGTATTTTGTTTCCAGTTATTCTTTTATGGCAAAGGTGCGTCTTGCCTATTTTAATATAATATGTATTATTTGTTTTGCATACAGATATATAAATAGCAGCAAACGCAACAATTTACTTCAAAATATTCCTTATATTTTCAAATAGGTTATAAGACGTTTGTTTCTAGTTACATCAATGCTGTCAGTTCCGTTTTTTTTTTTTTTAAGTTGATGGCTGCAGTGCTGCAGTTGATATAATAATGTACCTTGTTTGTTAACTTTGCACTTTTAACCAAATAAACGACGCTTTGGTACCTCAGTGCACTAAAATAAGAACCTTGAATTATTATATACCACATTCTGAAATGAACGAACAAAGTTATCTCTGTTCGTCAACTGTCACAGTATAGCCAACTGTAGTGATTTATTAGTCGCTATTATTTTAAAGCACAGAACAAAAAATAATTTCACACCAATTAGAAATACAGTGACATCCGTTATAAAATACAGATAAATTGGCAACATCGGACTTAAATCTGATTATAATCTCAATTGTACTGAATTGGTGCAATAATTCAAATATATCGATTTCATTTTTTAAACAGCAAATGCTCTATTTACATTGGAAATTCAGCAAGTACAAACAGTGATCAGCGCGTTATCACCCAGTGACGCACTGAAATGCTAATGCTTAGAATGCTATTGAACAAGCGACCATAAACTCTGAAGCATTCCTGTCGGTTTTGGTACAGGTGTGCTGTCAAAGAGCAATCTGTCTCTTTGCTCGTAGTGTGCTGTTAAAAGTCTGCGATCTTGCTGTCATCTAGCGTTGACTTGAGTAACACCGCAATACGTACCCAGCTACTAGCAAAGAAACAAGCGTTAGTTTCTTTAAATGGACAAATCCTGATCAACCGAAAATTTTATGAAATAAATACAAATAACAAAAAAGTGTAAAATAAAAATTTACTGACTTGGTTTTTTATTTATTAGAATTTTTTTATTTTCTGTACAAATTTCTTTCGTGTTTTTTCCACAGATACAGTTTTTAATCAAACATTTCACTAGGTATATCTTCCCCTTTGGCGGCCCTTATGTACAGGGCTGTGTTCGGTATAGGCCTGCTGACGATTTTCCAAAAGTTCTCCGCCGTCTCCATCTTGTGGTGGTCCCTGTACGTGTGACAGCTGACTATGCATTCGGGCCCATAAAACGACGGCACCCACTTGCTTTGCTCCACCGCCAAGTTCCTGCCCGACGCCGTGTGCTGTATCATAACCCTAGCGTTGGGAGGGAAGTTCGTGCCCAACGTCTGGTACCTTCTCTGAGGGTTCCAGTTGAAAAATTTAAATCTGCAGTAGATATCCGGGCTTTCCGACAGCCTCAACGACAGGTGGTCTCCGAAAGTGTCCGTGGTTAAGTTCTCGCATTGTATATACAAAGGGCGGTCGTCGCTCTCGGAAATCTCCAGGAAAACGTCTTCTCCAAAGGGTACGGGCTGCCCGGCCTTATTCGAGTCGCAGCCGGCGATCCGGAAGGTGTTTCGCACGCAAGGATCCTTGAGAGGGGAAGCTGATAGTGTACAGCCATGCCTGAAGTGTTGAACGGCGTCGATATCCTTCTCGCTGATCACTCCTGAAAGGTATAAGCCGCTGTAACCTCCATCGGCCGTTATGTCCGAAGTAACTATTTGGTAATTTTGTCCATAGAGGACGTACGGCGTTTCCTCGGCTAAAGTGATAGGCTTGAGTACGTTTCTGAACATCTTCTTCGTCTTTTGTATCAGCAACTGGCAGTGATCTCGTTTGTACGCTGTTGTAAAATTTTTTTCTTCTTGTCGTGCCAGTTCTTCGTTCCACAGACCTAGACGACATGGTAACGAGTAGATTATTCGGTTTTGGGGTTCGTCGCCCCTGCTGTCTACCATATTTTCAGTCACGAGGAAATGACGTTGATAAAAAATGTTTCACGTAAGGAATAGTTTAAAATTTAAATGACAGTTCTATAGAGCGCCATCTAGATTTATAAAGTGGGAATAAAATATAGATTCATAGAGAAAACTGGGTTGTTATGGTATTAGATACGGCATATATTGGTAGTTTCGGGGAGTTTATTGATGCCTTGCTGGCTTTTGTTTGTGTTGTACGTATTTGATATTTAAACAATGATTTTTAAGTCTATCGATGCGTTCATATGCAATGTCATCAATACACAGGCGGGTGATTTGAAAATTATGATGGAGGTGATAACATTAGAAATAAATATTTTATAAACGATATTCGCCTATATCATAAAATTAACTAAGAAGGGAAAGGATACCTAGAATAATAAATTTGTTAACAAAAACAACATAAATTAAAGGTTATAATAACAGTTATACAGTTACATTTTGCTTTGTTATCGACATTTATGTTTTTTCTTGTGTAGGTTTACAAATATTCTTATTAATAGTTACGGTTTTGAAGAAAATTTATATTCAGTTATAGTTTTCCTTAGCTGATATAGTGGCCATCAAATTGTTGTAAGGAAAGCAGATATCCGAAAGAATGTGTCAGATATCATTTAAATATAAAAATCATGTGATCGAGATGTAGGTACGTGTCGGCCAAATAATACACGTCGATAGGGGTGGGAATGAATCTGGTGGCTTTCTCTGAAACAATAGGCATTTCTTCTTTATCCTTGATGATGTACTGGGTGTCCTTGATTGTCGAGAGGCTCGCAGCAGTGCAGAAATCGACGAGGTAGCGGTCGAGTACTCTCCATGTACTCTTCTTTTGGAAACTGAGTAGCTAGTCTGTCCTGAACTTATTATTTAAATGCGGGGGTTATTTCTTGATGCCAGTAAACTATTTTCAGTGCTGGGTTTCAACTACAGTGGCAGCTGTAGTTGAATGTATGTGTAAACCTGTTCTTTGAGCCAAGTTTGCTCTAGGATGACTGGTTCCTGGAGGATAGAGATGGATGTGAAGGGAATTTGTAGTGGCTCCACTTGAATTTTAATTTGCAAATGACGTTGCCCGTCAGCATGTGTTTAGATGATGGATTAGTGTAACTGCCTTAGATGAGTCAGGACGAATTCCATCTTTTGGGATGAAGTTAGCGGTGGCCCTACTGTCGATGAGAACCTGGATACTTACTTTCTCCCTTGTATTTGAACTTTTAGGAAGACTGTTGACAAAATGGCTGCTTGAGTTGTGGAGGCGGCAGTGGTAGTCGTATTGTGGATGCTATTGGATTGTATGCCCTAGTGGTCACCGGGGTTTCTTGGGTGTCGACTGCTAAGCAAGAGGTAATTTCGATGAACATTGACATATTTGCGAAACGCTTGCTTCTTATGTAGGGATGTATTTAGGGATACAGCAGTACCTGGATAACTGCTATCTTCACTTCTTCTGATGTGGTGAATGCCAAGCCAAACAGTTGTTATTTAGTGGTAATGGATGTGACTGTATCCTGCTAGAGTTGCAGAACTTTTCCATACAGTTTTGTTTATTAGCACATTGATTGTTTTTTTAATTGAAACCTAAGCACCTGATTAATTCATTTCTTTGCTTCGCTCCTCATTACATTGAGGGTTATGGTGACTTGGGTTTCCTTTGGTATCTGCTGTTGGTAGAACCACCATTGGAAAAATTCCTTTGGATTTTCAGTCTGCACTGGAAAATGTCAAATCCGGTCCAACCGGGTTTCATGGTCAAATCATAATTGAATTACATTTGTTCATCTGTAACAATAGGATAATATCAAGAAAGGAATGAAGGAATATAAATCAATATTGATAAATATAATTTTATATACTATAAATTGATATAATTATATGTGTTCATAGATTTAAGAAAATGTAAAATTAGTGTTCCAAGGGTTGCTTTGTGGATTATATACCTTATGTACATATGTGTGCTCATCAAGAATATGAACAAGTCTCAACACTGTGATTTCGAACCGCCCACGAGGTGCTCACTAAATAAGCCTGGTCTTTACTCAGTTGAAGTGAGACCTCTGCAGAGTGAATATCGATGAATATATATTGAATGTGAATGTAGAGTTCGATCTGGCTGTGCGTAAAGTGTATCCTTCTCTCCGAATGCTGTCTCTATTTTTTCTATGCACCTAGGGAATCTCACACTTTTTCCTAATCTTGATCAATATACTGCAACCGATAAGCGCCATCTATGAATCGATAGAGGAATTGACATATGAATTGTAGAAAGCTCCTTGATCTGTTATTAGTAGGTACAGTAGATTCCACATAGATGGCAGCAGTATCTCTAGACTTCTGTGTTCTTATCAGTAAATTTTCCTCTTTGTTTTCGATGGGAACGCGTCAGCCGGTGGAATGGACCCGACAAAGACGGTAGTATTATTCTATGTTTCTGCGTTCCGTCAATTCAACTATCTAATCCTTTTGTTTTCATACGACGTAATCGACTGTCTCTATTCAATGACGGCGCTCCCTATACGTCTATTCGCTTTCGCGGCGTGGGATCTCTACGAAATAGTGAAATCTCCGTAAATTTATCTTCTGTATCTAGTTCAGACGGAATCGCAAAGCTGACTGTGTATTTCGGTGTTCCGTCTGCGGTTTCCCGGTGTTGTAAAATCGGGGATTTTTTAATGAAAAAGTCGCCGATTTCCGTTCGTTGGCGCGACCCTAAACGGAATTCGCGTAAAATAAAGTGCCTGTCCCGAAAATGCGAAAATTAGGCAAGCGTAACACGACAGCTAGGCATAATTGCGAAATCTAGGTAAGTTGCATTGTACAGGTGTTTTATTTGAATTTCCCAGGCGTTCGTATTTTCGGCCGCGACACGTTGATGTTTTCATTCAACACGCCAACGCCTGCAGCGATTTTTCGGTGGAAATGCGCTGATAAGCCGTCATATGTTTTTCGACGGCTAACCTCGGCGATAATTGTAAGAACAAGGCCACCTTCGATGGAAACGACACCTCCGCTGCTGCACGGCCGCCTAGGCAGACCTTTTAACCCGAGTTAATGTGTGTTATTACTTTGTTGGGTGACACGTTCACGAATGTGCATATAAACAGGCCTGTTAAGCCTCCTCCTAATTGTTGTTGTGACATACGTGACATGATTTAATACCGCTTTTCCCTGTTCCTCCTGTCCGCGATCTTTTTTTCGATCGAATGGGTGTAGAAATTTGGGCAGGTCGCCGCTGGTGATCCCTTTCGGTATTGATCTCGCACTATCCTCGTCGCGCAAACATCGCGAGGGGTGTTCCTGCCTTCTCGCACCCCACGTGGTTGTGTCTAACGTCATGTCGGTTCGTTATCGGCCTGTAACGATGGAGTAATTGCTGGGTTCCTTAAATTGTTAATAGGGGTGGGAATTCACAGTCAACTTGGCCCCCCTTGCCCACCTACTGGCTTTTAAGAACCGCTGCCCACTTGAGGCCATTGTCGTTTTTATTACCGAAAATAAATCGGTATCAAATGTGTCTTGTGGGATTTACAGGGTCGACGTAAGTACGGAGTTAGGCCCGTAATGTTTTAATTATGTGTTTTATGCAAAAATGTTTCAAATAAAAGATGTTTAGTTTTATTAATTTAACATATATTTATGACCTTGAATTTTCATTCCGCTGTGAGTTCGCTACTATGACAATCGACTTTTTTTTTAAATGGTAACCTAAGTATACCTTTTCTTTATTATATTCTGATTTAGCATAATTTACATTTTAATTCAGTGTTCATTATTTGGGGGTAAGAAACCCAATGTTTAGTCTACGATTCAAGTGGTATATCTATAAGACATAAGAGTTATGTGGTCGGTAGACAGATGATAAATAAACAAGAAACTAATGGATCTGTAAATCGACACAGCCACCAATACTGCCCTGATTAAAATCCCTATTAGATATAAGAATATCTCAGTAGTCTTTTTAAGACAATTTAAGTTTTAATCTTCATTTAGGTACTTGCTTTACACATAAAAGGATAGGCATATGGAGTAGCCACGAAAATCACCGGATTGTAATCCCTCATATTATTCTTTTGCTGGTTTTTTAACGTCAGATGTATATGACCGACAATGAGCTTCGATCGAATGTTGGAGAACGAATTATGTAGTTCAAAAAAATATCGAATTATCAGTATTCGATGGACGTTTTGACAAAAATATTTTTTATTTGCCTCGTCGTTTGGATGTACAGTAGCCGCTCGCTAATGTGAACTAATGAAAACGAGGGGGATTCATACTACTGAATTGTTCAAACTACTGGATAGCATATAAAATTAGACTAATTAAGGCAAACTACCTACGTATTACTACATATGAATTTTATTTAAGAAAAATAAAGTACCTAGGTACAAGTACGAAAAAATGTAGTAGTGAAAAAAGTTTGTTAATTTTGTTTGCTTCTTTTTTTGTTCCCAGAACCATTTTGTAATTGCTTCCTCACACCTTTTAAGTGTCAACAGATCTTCTATAGCAAAGCAGTTTATTTCTCCGTATTCAATAACCTTATTTATAGCATCAACAGCTTCTTTGAAATTGACCTCTGGCCTTATCTTTTCACAGTTTTCATCTTCATCTCTGGTATCGTCGCTGTTTTCGCTAGGCTCATCAATTTCTTGTATATCATCTTTATTTCACACTTCTATATCTTTTCGTGTACAATTTGCCTGCAAACATACATTGCACCTACGTACAAAGAAAAAACATACAATTTATATAGGTACGTCAGTTCGAATTGTGTTTAAACAAATTTATAGTTTTTTCTACAGTTTGATTTACTTCTTTGAAGGTATATTTCTCTTTTAAGATACTAAGAGGAATATTATCTTCATCTGAAGTTCCTACCTTTATATTCTAAAATTTTCTTCCAGCATTTACTGATTGTGTTAGTCTGTAATTGATCCCACGCAGAAGCGAAATTCATAACTGCATCTTTTAGCGTTAAAGCTTTTGGAGCAGCAGAAACAGGTTGATCTGGATCTGCCATGATAGTGGAAAGCAGACTGTTCCGATAATGCAACTTAGTGAGCTGTATTACATTCTAGTCCATTGGTTGCATTAGAGGGGTTACGTTGGGCGGCATATAGACTGTGATTGTTTCCATCGTCAGTTTTTAGCTCTTCTATTGGAGGGTGAGAAGGAGCACTGTCCAGGAAAATAATTGCTTTTTTTGCTGCTACAAAACCAAGTGTACAGCTTTTTTCTATTTTAGGCATTTCTGCAGACTTTAATGTTCTTTTTTTCATTAATCTTGTGCCACATTCCTTGATAGCATTGAGAATTTTTAAATTTAAGGGTTTTTAGAGAGTTGTAGAGAGTGTAATTTAAGTAGACACAGCAAATAAGGCTAACTGCAACTAAAAATTATGTATTAAAATTCAACTAGCATAGCATCAACTGTTTAATCTTCTACGCATGCCTACACATATCTAAAAAAAATGTATTGTTCATAGTAAAGAGATTAACAGTGCTCACTCTACAGAACCTGCAATATATTAGTTTGCGAGTTCACGTTACTGGATAGTTCACATGAATGGATGTTCACATTATTGAGCGCCTACTGTATAATATTTGACGTGAATAAGTTTTTAATTTTTAAACACTAAAAACATAATCGATAAGATAAAAATCTTATTGATTATTTTTAAACTTTGCACAATATGAAAATGATACCCACTATACAAGGTGTTTAATTCTTTCTGGGCGGGTACTATGTTTTTTCAAATGGCAACCTATATTTTTTATTATTTTGTCGGTTTCTGCATGAAAAATAAAGGCTAATATTTAGTTTAAAACACCTAACGGTGTATAATATCTCATTTAGTTAACTTTTTAAATAAATCATTGCCATTAAATCTTGTATTTTGAAATTGCACATTCGTTTTTCTTAATTTTTTTTATCTAATCTAATGTAATTGTCCATAGCGTATATTAAAAAAATGTGCTCTTCCATATTACGTAATAAACAAGCGTGCTTCTAAAAAAAAAAAAAAAGAAATATCGATGACGTCATACCTCCTACACCGATCACCCTGTATGTATTAATTATATTTTAAAAAATGCGCAACTAAAAATAAAAATTTGACGGGTCCGACAGTTGCTTCCAAAAGTTATTCCTTGAATTGAAGGGCTTGGTGGAAAAACGGGTCAGCTCCATTTTTTTAAATTTTACTGTTTTTCAAAATAGAAAAAAATTTGAAGAAATTAAAAGTCACTTTTCAATAACGAAAAATTCACTAGAAAACATTTTTTTTATGAAAATATACATATTTTTTTGTTAAACAACATTTTTTCGAAATGGAGCTGTCTGTTTTTTGACACAAAATATAATAACAAGACTCAGTGTATGACAAAAAACTGATTTATTTCACAAGTAACTCGAAAAAAGTACAAACACAAGTTCAAAACATCTCAACTTCTACATCCTCATCATCGCTATTGGAGTTTTCTTGAGGTATTTCAGGACCAACAGCATTAAAAGCAATATCGTAATACCATTGAACATTCTTAGGTACATACTTTTCAGTCATGGACTTAACATTCTCAAGTTTCTTTTGATTGATAGGTAAAGGATAGCTGTTCTGAAGCTTTTCTGAAGGCAACGAATATGATGAAGATGATTTTTTGAAAGCAAATTCAGAAAACAATACTGTACTCCACTACATGTTTACTAGTTTTTTCATACTTGAAAACACCATATTTCGAAATAGAGAACTTTTCTTTTTCAGCATTTCTTCTTCTTCTTCCTTCTTCTAAAGTAGGTCTATGACTTGTTCCTCTTCGATGAATATCATCGGTACTATGAGCTGGATATGTTTTTTCAGCATTTGTGACAGTTTTTTTCATAAAACTTTCAAAATGTACAGGGTTTAAAATGATATCCTGACGCCCTTCTACTACAGTGAATTTCCTAGATTTTGATCAAATCTCTCCAATCTTTACGTGTATAAACTACTTCTTTTTTACGTTTTTCTTTTTCGATTAAGCCGAATGATCGATCACAGGGCAAAAAGCTGTGTCCTGGTTCCGGAAACTGATGCACGATTAGTCTAATATTTTTCACTGTGTTATTGATAAATGTATGCAAAAAATTAACCAGCAGAGAGTTATTATTTTGAGCAAAACAGTTATCCGAGAATAGATGTAGCTCACGAACAGTCGGTGAAATAAAATTTTCTATATAGTGTAACAAGAAACTTACGACTTCGTTGCACCCCTTTTTAGCCGTTATTTCATCGTAAATATAAAATTTGCTTTCACCTGTTCTTGCTGAATGTATGCAGAAGTTGCAGCCCAATAACTGTCTCTTGTAAAATACATCTCCGGAAGGAATGTGTAGCAAGGGCATGATTTGCTGATGGTCAAAGCAAAGTACCTCAACCGATTCTTCAGATTTTTTTTTAAGACTGGCACAAAATGACTCTGAATTTACCAAATGCAAGGATTTTTCTAGCTGTAATTTGGCCTTTTTTCTAGGTCTTCTTCGGCGACAATGCTCTTCTCTAACTTATCACACTTTTGGCAGGTGTCCGATCTGGGCTGTCCGAAACTTATATTGTAAAAGGTGGCCCAACCAAAACGCACGATGTTAATTGTAAATAAAACAAAAAGTTTTCAGAGAATTATCTTAATATTTTTTATTATGATAGAAGGATCTATGACAATCATGTGTAAAATAAAATATCGGCCAAATGCTCGCCACGGCTTCGGTGGCATACCTCTATCCGATGGTCCATATTTTCAATGACTCTGAGACATAATTGAGGTTCAATGTCGTTAATGTGCCGAATTATCTCATCCTTTAGCTCTTGAATTGTTCTTGGCTTATTGACGTACACTTTTTCTTTTAAATATCCCCAAAGAAAGAAGTCCAACGGTGTCAAATCACATGATCGTGGCGGCCAATTAACATCGCCACGACGTGAGATAACACGGCCATTGAATTTCTCGCGCAAAAGTGCCATTGTTTAGTTGGCTGTGTGGCAAGTGGCACCATCCTGTTGGAACCACATATCGTCCAGGTCCATATCCTCAATTTCTGGCCACAAGAAGTCCGTTATCATCTCGCGATAGCGAATACCATTCACGGTAACTGCTTGGCCGACCCCATTTTCGAAGAAGTACGGCCCGATGACGCCGCCAGCCCATAAAGCGCACCAAACAGTCACTCTTTGTGGATGCACTGGCTTTTCAACAATCACTCGTGGATTCTCATTTGCCCAAATGCGGCAATTCTGCTTGTTAACGAATCCACTGAGGTGAAAGTGTGCCTCGTCGCTGAAGATGATTTTCTTTGTAAAGTCACCATTCACTTCTGTCTGTTCAACCAACCATTCGGCGTATTGACGACGCTTGAAATGGTCAGTAGGCTTCAGCTCTTGAGTCAATTGAACCTTGTAAGCATGTAAATTCAAATCTTTATTCAAAATTCGCATCAGTGATGTTCGTGAGATGTTCAATTGTTGGGCACGACGACGAGTCGATGTTGACGGCTCTTCTGCTACACTATCGCGAACAACAGCAATGTTTTCCGCAGAACGAACTGGGCGAGCATGCACAGGTGTTTTCACATTTCCTACAGACCCGGTTTGCTGAAATTTGCGCACAATTCTCCCGATTGTGGACACATTTGGTCGATTATGCTGACCAAAAATGTCACGAAGTGCACGAAATGCATTTTGATTTGAACGTCCATTTTCGTAAAAGGCTTCAACAATTTTAACGCGCTGCTCAATTGTGTACCTCTCCATGGTTGAATTTGTTCAGAAACACTGAAACAAAGATATGTCGAATTAAGTTGGGCAAAAAACTTGACGTTAAGGTGTGACCCACAATTAACATCGTGCATTATGGTTGGACCACCCTTTAGTTACAGTTGAAATGTCTATTATGTCTATAACAACTGCCAACTGAGATAAACACAATCACGCCACCGCATATCCACGCGAAAGCAGCTCCATCTATGATTTGCAGTAAGAAGCAGACAGCTCCGGAGCTGGCCGGTTCTTGACAAAATTATATTCAAACAACTCCATAAAATGTTATATTTTCTATTGTAAATCATGGAGCTGTCCGATTTTTATTCCAAACGATTCAGCGTCCCAAGTATACTTATATTCATTGAAAAAGTGATTTTCAAAAAAAAAAAAAATGGAGCTGATCGGTTTTTGCACCAATTTCTAACGAATTTATTCATTATTCTACGAAAATACTGTATACGATTAAAACAAGAATATACTCTGTATAATTGAAAGTAATTTTAAAATGATACATCGCCAAAATCATGTAACGCGTTTATCACACTAATTGTATCACCCTGTATACAACGTTCATCGTCTTCCTGGGAATGTACACCTATAAATGGATACTTTGTTGTACCTACCTGAATCTAACACTATAACGAACGTCATTCTAGAATATTAATGTGATTAAAGACAAGATATATCATAACATTTCAGGTAGTTTGCGAAAGACCTTCGGTGAATATGCCACGAAAGTATGCATTGTTTTGTTTTCTTTTTTAGTCCCCGTCTTTAAGTGCAGGTCGTCTGCAGTATCGACTCTATTTTAGGCTAATATTCCTGGTGCCAGAATTGAAATGTACCCGCGATAACAGTGGCGTATCATATAAGATACAGTGCGAAAATAATTATACTATAAGAACTATAAAGTATAAAAAAAAGTATTTTTTTATTCCAATGATACACCCTTATATGAACATTATAATTTGTGGTAAACATTAAAAAATGCCTTATTTAAGTCAATATACAGGGTTATCCACATAACATTCTACCCCCCCTTAACTGGTTTATTTTTTGAAATAGACAAAAATGGTAAATGCGAAAGTTGTAGGAAATTTTACTGCTATCTTTATTTAGAAAAACAATCGAATGGAAACAATCGAACAATTTTCAATATAACTATGTAACTATGACAACATCAAAAATAAAATCTAATTTAAACTATCAAACTCTGTTTATAACAATTCTCGTAATTATTGTTCCAAATTTTCCACGGCGATCTTGATTTTGTTTGATATTCGATATTTTAAAGGGCGATACTGTGCAAACTACTACAGCAAAGATATAACATGTATATATTGTTGTAATCGGAAAAGCACGTAGATTTTAAAAATCGAAAAATCAACAGGGTGTTCCATTAAAAAAAAAAAAAAAACACAATTTTGGCCTAGACCTCCGAAACGCGAGATTTGATTGTTTTTCTAAATATATGCCTGAGATCGCAGTCAAATTTCCTACAACTTTCGTATTTATCATTTTTTTCTATTTCAAAAAATAATACAGTTAAGGGGGTAGAATGGTATGTGCATAACCCTGTACGATGTACAGGTAAGAGAAATAAAATGTCTATGAAGTTAGCAGAACAAAGTTAGCAGAACACAATTATGTCTTATGGGGAATTAAGTGCTAATTAAATGCGCAAGAAAACATTTTTGTGCCCACATATATTTTTTTATCGCATGTTCTGCCAACTTGCAAAAAAGTTAGCAGAACATTAATGTAAAATAACAAATTCGTGATTTTTAACCCCGGAATAATAAAAGCAAATTATTTTACGTTATTTTACGAATTTGTTATTTTACGTTAATGTTCTGTTAACTTTTTTGCAAGTTAGCAGAACATGCCATAAAAAATATATGTGAGCACAATAATTTTTTCTTGCGCATTTAATTAGCATTTAATTGGCACTCAATTCCCCATATGACATAATTGTGTTCTGCTAACTTTGTTCTGCTAACTTTATAGACATAGAAATAAATATGTCCATAGACTTTTCTTAAAAATTAGCGCTCTACACTTGCTTTGAAAGAGACGTTACTTAATAAAATTGACCATATTAGTTTAATTTACTGTATTAATTGTAAGGGAACATAAATTAAGATACGGCTTAAAGTATTCTGTGAAAGGTTTTAAAATTTTTTATAATTGGAAAAGTGCGACGAAAATCTTACCGACTCAGTTTTAAATCCTTATTCCTCAACTTTTTGCTTATTCCTGTAACGAAGTTTAAAAAATGGATGAACTTGAATGGGCGAGGTTTAAAATTTACATCGTGAACTTTTTTACATGCATAAAAACTTGACTAACTTCGATACAGTTCTGGATTTTAAAATCCTTATATGCATATTTAAACGCTTAGTGTAAATCTATCTATCAGAGATATCAAAAATCAATCAAATATGTCAAGTCAATATATATCCTTTCTCGATTTCCGACTTATAAGTTACTATCAGAGATATGTCAAAAATTGTAACAACTAGCTCCATTCAGTAGTACAAATGAGGTTTGGCTCATTTTTGAAGAAAAGTTTTTGGATTAAATTAAGAGACAATTTAAGGTCGAATTCTTCATCTTCTAGCCATAAATTTGACCTGTACAATGAGCTTTATAAAATAAATTCGATCTTCAATATATCAAGTGACGATTAAAGCCTTAAAAAACAGTATGGATAATTTTTTTTTAATTTGATATTCGACTTTATTTACAATCTACATCGACTCAGAACAATAAGTAAATATGTTATTTTACATTATTTTAGTCGTGAAGTAGATCTCTCGACCATGTTGAAGAGTTCCTCTACTAGCTCGTTCTTCGTGACGTATGATACTTTCGTTGTTTGACGTCGAGACTCGGTAAATATCTTCTCTGATGAAATAAATCTTCAAATTATTGTGAAGTGTCTGATTGATTGCTTACCATGGAGCATCTACTATTGATCTTAGCACTTTAGACTGAAAGCTTTGGATGATGTTCAGTGAGGTTTGTTTTGCACAGCCACATATATGATTAATTACTTACCATGGAGCATCTACTATTGATCTTAACACTTTAAACTGAAAGCTTTGGATGATGTTCAGTAAGGTTGGTTTTGCACAGCCACAGATCAAATAAACCCATATAGGTTTGAGTATGGTCTTGTATAACAGGATCTTAGAAGCCAGTACATTTGACAGACCGTTAAATCAAGTTGTTTTCTTTTAGTTTGGAATGTATCTTTTAGGTAAGACGTTGGTCAAGATGGAGACCAAGGTATTTTGCTCCTGTTGCTATAGGTATACGTACGCTGTTCATTCTTACAGGTGGGCACGTATTGTGGCGCGTGGTAAACGATTTTTGGATTGATTTTGTTTGGGTTACTTTTGTTGGTCATCATACGTACGAGTCATTAAGTATATCTAGGTAGTGTTGGATAATAATATGATATTAAAACGCGTCCATCGCATGTACTGTTCATCAAGAATAGAAACAAATGTGAGATTCTCTAGGTATATGTAGAAGAAAGAGTGAGGCAGAATTCGGTGAGAAAAGGATGCACTTTACTCGTACCCAGATCGAACTCTGTGTACATTCATATTCAATATATATTCATCGATATTCACTCTGCAAAGGTTTCAATTCGACCGAGTAAAGACCAGGCTATTTATTGCGCATTTTATGGGCGGTCCGATATCGCAGTTTTGAGACTTGTTCCTGTCCTTGATGAGCTGTACGTAATTAATTGTTTTGAGTACTTAAGAACATTGCAATCTACCCGTTTCTATCCCGTCATCTGCGCCACTGGAAACGTTTGTGTATTCACACCGATTGCATGGGATACGAATTGTGTTTGTTTTCGTCCAAGTCCTTTTATCAGAGATAATGTGTATTTGCGGGGCGATTAATCATCCTAGATTTTTTTTTCATTAGATTAATACCGTAATGGTCGATAATTCCATACCTTGTTGATAAATAAGTCACAGATAAGGCATATTTGTAACTAAAAATACTTGTGGTTACGTATAGAAAATTTGAAGGCAGGTACAGTGGTACAGTGTGGTGGTGACCAGTAAGACCATAAGGATAGGGGGAAATTGTGTAGATAGAATTTTTCGAATACGATTTCCACTTCGTATGTTTTCATAAATAAATTCGGTTCATCATCATCATGAGGTCATCAGTCCTAAGACTGGTTGGACGCTAACCTCCAGCTTCTCCTATCTTGTGCTAACCTATGCATTGCGCTAATTGTGTTACAAACCTACATCCCTTACTATTTGCGAGCAGTAGTCTAATCTAGGCCTACATCTGCCCTTCTTCACTCCTATTTCTGTCTCCAAAATATCACGGACTGTTCCCCCATGTCTCAGAAAGTGGCCTACCATTCTATCTCTTCTCTTCTTTACGTTTTTCCACATACTTCTTTTCTCGCCGACTTTCTCTAATACTTCTTCGTTTCTAACCCTATCAGTCCACGGTATTTTCATCATTCTTCGGTAACACCACATCTCAAAAGCTTCTAATTTCTTCCTACTTGCTTCCCCTACCGTTCAGGTTTCGCAACCGTATAGTGCCGTGCTCCATACATACGTTTTCAAAAATCTCTTCCTTGTTTCTAAGTTTATTACCCTCGAGCATAAAAGTGCTTTCTTTTTGTTAAAAGCTACTCGACCCTGCGCTATTCTTTGTTTTATATCTTTATCGCTTCTTCCATCCCAATTTATTTTACTTCCTAAATAAGTGAAGTCTTTAACTTCCTCCAATCTTTCATTATTAATTTGTACTATAATAGTGCTCTTCTGCACTATTCTGGTTAAGATTTTTGACGCGTGGGAAGTTAGGCTAATCATTCTAAAGTTCTCGCATTTGTCGGCTCCTCTCTTTTTCGGTATAGTAACGATAATGTTCCTCTTATAATCCTCCGGCATCTCGCCCGTTTCGTACATGTATTTTACCAGTTCAAACATCCTATTTACTACTTTTTGTCCCGCACATTTAAAAATTTCCGCCTGTATTTTATCTACACCCGGCGCTTTATTGTTCTTTAGCCCCCTTAGTGCTATTTCAAATTCCTCTCTCAATATAGGTTTTCCTACATCTTCCCTATCGATGCTAGGTTCTTCCTCTAATATCTCTCCTAATTCCTGACCCTCGTATAAATTTCCTAAGTACTGCTTCCATCTATCCGCTTTCTCCTCTCTTCCTATCAGTATGTCCCCCGATTGACTCCTAACGTTTCTACTTATTGGTCCTATATCCTTGAAGTTTTTCTTAATTATTTTGTAAGCCTCATCGGTCTTACCTACTTGGAGCTTATCTTCTACTTCTTTGCATTTATCCTCTATCCATTATTCTTTCGCTTTTCTACACTTTCTAATGATTTCCCACTTTATTAACTTATAAGTTTTCATTCCTTCCTCGTCTCGTCTGTTTTTGTAGTCTCGTCTCTTTTGTATTAAGTTTAAGATTTCGTCCGTTATCCAGGGCTTCCTAGCTTCCCTTCTCTCGTGTCCTAAAACGTCCGTAGCCGCGGAATATAGACTATTCTTCAAATTCGGTTCAATTTCATTATTTTCAAATGCGATTTTAATTAGGCATGTATATTTCGTCAGTAATGAGGAATTTATTGAAAATTGCTTGTTTATTTTCATAAATTTCAACGTTTTACTTGATCTAATTTTTTGGCCATTACAACACATCGTCCCTCAGTTGTTTTGCTAACACTGCCACTTTCACTAAGGATTTTTCAGCAATAATGCTTGTTCGATAGACATTTGCTTATGAATTAAATGGTTTTAGTTTCAGTTTTCTACACAGATTTGGAAATACTGATATTCAAATGATTTTGGTCATAAATTTTCTATTACTTCACTTTGTCTTTTTTTAAGTAGTTGAATTCAGTTGATTCTTGGTATAGTCATTATTGTTGTTGTTCTATTTGGGCTACACGCTTCTGCAAATCAGCTAGAGAGCGGTGTCTCCAAGATTTCTGATCTTACTTCTCCCACGAAGGGATTTGCCACATTTGGGAGTTGCAGTTCGGTACCAAAAAACCGTGTGACAAATTTAATAATTTTAGAACACAATTGTATGATAAGGTACACCAGGCTCAATGTTACCTTTTCATTACAGCACACAAATTGCGAAAGGGATATCATTAAATATTAGAATCTTAATTAATTATAATTAAGCGCTGAATTAATATACATTTGCGTACAGATGTTACACATCTTGCGTAACTGTTTAATGCCTGTAATTATGGGTGCGATAAATGTTATTACAAATTATAGTAACATAGTGTATTCTGTCCGGTGGGCATATCCTCGCTAATTGCGCAATCCGCCTTCAAGTTTTATAACTCGTATAAATACTCGACATAATTATAGACTGCATCAGCGACATGACATGAATAACAATATGTTTTTTGTCAAAAATTTAACCTAAAATGTTGTTATATCATTATTTTATGGCCATTTTGTCAAAAACAGGACAATTTATCTTTAAATAACGATTAATTTAAATGAACACTTATTTTAGCAATCAGAGTGAAGCACACTCTTCTGTTCTATAGTCGCTGTGTGCAGAGTATGGGGTGGGGGTAAAGAAGTCGATGGCAGCGCTTGCAGTGGACACAAATTGCATGAATGTAGGCGTATTAACCCAATTTGGCTCCCAAGACACTAAGAAAATATCGCCTCCCCTCCCTTAACTCATTGATTTTTTTCTGTTTCATTTTCAAAGCATTGCTTATTGGCTATTTTGACAGAACAAAGCTTTTAATTGGTTGATTCCAAGAAGACTAGAGAACAGGAGAAATAACTCGAGTGGTGGGGGTAGGACGAAAAACGTCCGCACCATGGCGGTCCTTGCGTAGAAG
Organism: Rosalia funebris; assembly: GCA_037954035.1. Classification (NCBI taxonomy): domain Eukaryota; kingdom Metazoa; phylum Arthropoda; class Insecta; order Coleoptera; family Cerambycidae; genus Rosalia; species Rosalia funebris. The sequence goes on along the minus strand of JAZFAV010000039.1, from coordinate 18,083,635 downwards.
CGAGCGAGGTTATGTTTATTTTTGTTTACTGTGTTTTGAAAGTTTTGAGCGTTTCCAGTTTTTCCGTTAAATATGTCAAAAGCGTCGAGATATTGTTGCGTTACGAATTGTTCCAGCAACAGCCCTGATTGTGCCATAAATAAACGAACAATTTTTAAAGTTCCTGAGGTAAGTCTTTCGATAAACAAATATAGTAATGTTTGTATACACCGATAGTAACGCTTACTTTGTAGTAAATAGTAAAAGTGCAGTGTAATGTAGAAGTAAATTATCAAATAGTAATTTACAACTCAATTTCATTTAAGGACTGTGAGAGACGAGAAAAATGGTTGGAGGTGCTGTCACCGTATTACCTTAATATTATGCAGCTCAAGGAAAGAATAGTATTATAATAGTAGAAAAAGAAAACTCAAAATACCAGTTTTCCTTCACTTAACGATAATGAATTTGAACTTCCCACAGAACGTTTCCGTAATAAGATTTTTGGTTGTCATAGTTTTTTAGTAAGAGGTAACATCGTATATTATTAATATACGATGTTATCGTATATAACAATTTCATTTAAGGACTGTGAGAGACGAGAAAAATGGTTGGAGGTGCTGTCACCGTATTACCTTAATATTATGCAGCTCAAGGAAAGAATAGTATTATAATAGTAGAAAAAGAAAACTCAAAATACCAGTTTTCCTTCACTTAACGATAATGAATTTGAACTTCCTACAGAACGTTTCCGTAATAAGATTTTTGGTTATCATAGTTTTTTAGTAAGAGGTAACATCGTATATTATTTATTTTATATTATTATTATGGCCTTTTAGTTAAATTGAAAAAGTGTAACTACTGTTAGTTAGTGTAAAGTATAGACACCTAGTGTAAAACTTGTCAATCATAATTCAAACGTTATTAAAAATATAGTTTCGTATGTCATATTAACCGTTTACTTATCTTCTTTAAAACCATAATTAAAACAACAACAATAACGTTACATGGTGTTAGAATTATAGAGAAACGTGCCAAATAAAAGAAAATACGTAAGAAAGTTGTAAAATGGCTACGAACGACGCAGTATCTGGAATAAAACCGCCAGCTAACCTACAACCTACAGACCCGCGATAGACGAGGATAAATGGCATGCGCACATGCGCAGATCCCGCGCGATTCTACGCGAGGCTGCCATATTGGCGCCGTTTTTCGTCCTACCCCCACCACTGATTTTTCGAGGAGCTATGTCTCCTTACTCTATAGTCTTCTTGGTTGATTCATGTCCGTGGTGCATGGTCCATTTTCTGTCAAAAATAATAAACTAAAATTTTGAAGCATTCTACGACGTTGTACTGCAGATTTAAATAAATGAATACCGATTTTAATGGATATTTCGACTGTAGCCCGATTTTTATCCTGTTCTAAACAGTGTTGAAAAAATTACAAGCGGTTGCAAAAATTGCAAACAGGAGTAGTAGGTTTTCTGTCAAAAATTTTGATCAAAGATCATAACCTTTTATTTAACTTTAAATACTTCGGTTTCTGTCATAAGTAAGGGCTTTTGTCCTGATGTGCTTGAATGTTTGAAATGTTGTGAGACGTTGAAAGAACAGAAAAAAATGTGTCAAAAATAAAAATGATATAATATACTTTATTGACATAAGATAGGGTTCTTTATCTTGTTTTTTTTTCTGAAATACTCAAAAAACTGGTGTACGTTGCACAGCAATATAGCGTCGGTTTGAAAGAAGACTATAGTATCTCAAAAAAGTACAAGTTTCAGAAAAGTGATTCGAAATTATTAAAGAATTCAATTTCAAATTTTCTCAATGATGGCAAGACAGGAGTCTGAAGTTTTCACCTCATAATCTTGGATATCTACACTAACACTTCTCGCATTGTTTTCCTCTAACTGATTAATGCCTTCCACCATACAAGTTCCCTCCTCTCATTTTGAGTTTTCCAGAAATTTAATCAACATTTTTCAGATTTAAGATTTTGTTGTTGAAAGGAGGAAAAATACTTTTATCGTGATACTTAACTGGTTTATTCTTGGAAAATACAGCGGGAAAAAGTCAAATTTAAAAACCTAAATCTCACAACTATAAAGAGGTACCTGTGATTCAAAAAATGGTATATCATTCTTCGAAACTAATATAAACATTTTGACAGATAATAATATTTCTCAAAGTAACCGACCCTTTCACTTGAAGAACCTGGTGACAACTGAGATGGCATGGTCTATTTCAAACGGTGCATTAGAAAACGATGATGCAATAGTGTTGATAGAGCTCTTTTGGCGGATCCAGTTCAACTATGCTTGTGAGAAACTCTTTCATAAATCTTGAACCAACTTTGGGTTACCAAGTATGTAAATATGAAACAGGATTTTTTTTTGTATAGAAAATACACGTTTATTGTATGAAAATGATAAAAAATGTTTTATTCGAAGTATTGCTCATTGCTAGCTATACATTTTTCCCATCTCTCTGATAATTTATGGATTCCATGTCAAAAAAATTCTCGCTCTTTTGGTGCAAACCAGCCATTTTCGTACATTTTCGTAAGAAGTGAAGCCCATAGTGAAGTGTGTGTCCCATAGATGCAAATAAATAGTAATCGGACGGAGCCAAATCTGGTGAGTAAGCTGTATGCGAAAGTATTTCCCAACTAAACGCCTCAATCGTATTTTTGACCGGTTTTGCTGTGTGTGTGTGTGATGGCGCATTATCATGAAGCAAAATCACTTTGTGTTTCCTTTTTTTAATATTCTAGTCGTTTTTCACGCAAAGCTTGATTCAAGTCGATCATTTGTGGTCGGTAGCGTTCAGTATTAACGGTTTGGCCAGGTTTTAGCAGCTCATAATAGATTACACCCTTCTGATCCCACCAAACACAGAGCATTGTTTTCCGTCCATTGCGATTTGGCCTTGCAGTCCATATCGATGGTTCGCCTGGAGTTACTCATGATCTTTTACGCTTAGGATTCTCGAAATATATCCAGTTTTCGTCGCCAGTCACAATTCCATGGAGAAATTATTTTCTTTTGTACCTGGCGAGCAGCAGTTCGCAAATGGTTTTTCGGTTTTCCTGTTGTCTATCATTCAGTGCATGTGGACCCCATTTTTCCATCTTCTAGAACCTTCCCATGGCATTCAAATGTATGGAGACGGCTTCTCGTGTCACATTTAATTGATCTGCGAGTTCTTGTTGCGTTTGAGCGTCATTATTATCCAACAATGCTTGCAATTCTCTATCTTCAAACTTTTTCGGTGATCTTCCACGTTCTTCGTTTCTCACGTCAACATTGCCACTTTTGAATTTTTTAAACCACTCAAAGTACTATGATTTACCAAGAGAGTGCTCACCGTAGGTTTCGACAACCACTCGATGCGATTCTGCAGCAGTTTTCTTCAAATGGTAACAGAAAATCAATGTTGTCCGCAAATCGTAGTTTCCAGACACAAAATTCGACATGTTCAATGGTTTTAAAAACTATGTTGTTGTATAAAACTTGTATTGTTGTGGGATAAAAACTTTTATCAGATGTTAAATCATATTTATGTGATTTATAGTTCATCATGTTATGTCATATTTACATACCTAGTGTTTAATAGAAAAAAACCGAAAAATTGGGTTTTTTGAGATATCATAGCGTTCTTCCAAACCGAAAAATGTTTTTGTCAAAAATCATAACCTAAAAATTGACATACCAATTTCTGGCGATATTAGGCGTTCTCAGGACGAATTTCGCCGAATTTCCACGGGTAACCGCGACCTAATAAAAAAATCCGGAACTGTCACACGCGCGGATTCGATTATGCGTCACAAAAATGTATCTGTTATTGTATTGTTGTCTTCCGCAAGTCCGTTGAGATTGCGCGCATATGCAGATGATGGGAACGGTCGGCAGGTACGCCACAGAGGTAGGTGACGGGGAGCTGGAAGCGCCTATGCAGAGAAATATCCCACGGTCTACCCCGTCCAGAGTAACGGCCACAATACCTGTTGAGGGGGGCACAGGCCGTAGGGGTGACCTGGGTCGCGTCGCTAGCGTTTTGTTGGGAATTTTCAATTTCTCAAAAACTCCTCGGCGGTACAGGTGACGGCTCGACTGCATCTGCCTCGCGACGTGTACGGGGTGTGATCCTGTTCGGAGGTCAGTTTCATCTTCACGTAGTTTGTCTCGAATTCAATTCATATTAACATCCCCATCTAAAGGTTACGTTTGGAAGAGTTTTAGAATATCAACTTCTGGTTTTTAATGTTTTGTCACTTGGTCACATGATAAAATTTTGGATTTGAACAATTTTGGCCGATATTAGAAAATTACTTTTATAAAAAAAAAAAAATGCTTCATATGACTGTATTCATATATCTTAACATCGCCAGTAGGTTTCCTGATATGAACGGCGCCATAATATTTTTGCTATAAGCTTTTAATGTAACCGATTTTTATTTAATCTACTAGAAAATGCCCTGTTTTGTGTAACGAACGAGTTTTTATATGAGTTACACAACATTTCTCGGTATATTACATATGAATCTTTCTCTAATTTCGGTAAAGCAAATTTTTAAAATTGAATTTGAAAAGATACGCTGATGTGACATTTCAAATTTGACTCTTTGAATCTTTTTGTAAGTATATGTACTTTTATTGTTAATATAGGGCGTCTCAGTTGGAACTATAGGATTTGAATTGCGCACCATCTGCGTTCTATCAAAGACAGGGCGTCAATATTTTACGACAGTCATCTACAAACCATACGACGTCAACATGCCGCGATTAACAATTCAACAACGAATAGTTTATGTACAACTGTTTTATGAAAGCGAACGATCATTTACAGTTGAATTAAGAAAAATTTGCACATAATTAGGACAAAATAAAGCGCCTACAGAGTTAACAGTTCGTAACTTAATCTATTATTGATAAGGCAACACCAATACGTCCTCGTCGTGGTCGATTACATGAAAATATTGCTACAGTGAGAGAAAATATACGGGACTATCTAAACACATCAATTCGATGTCGTGCACAACAATTGAATCTGTCAAGAGACACCACGCATCGGATTTTAAAGAAAGATCTGCATCTGTCAGCATACAAAATTTAGTTGACAACAATTAAAAGTTACAGACCATTTGCAACATCGTACATTTGTTAATTGGGTGTTAGAAAAGAAAGAAGGTGATGCTGAGTTTGGAACAAAATTTTGTTCAGCGATGAAGCACATTTTCATCTTGACGCATACGTCAGCAAACAAAATTGTCGAATTTGAGGTGCTGAATCTCCACATGCTCTTGCCACGAAAAAAAATTATGTCAATATTTTGATGGCAAATGGCAAATACATATAGTAGGCTATGAAATATCCAATCGTGGCATCGATATTTGAATTATTTACCGTCACATTCAGAGTATGTTTGTTATGTACGTACCTCCTGTTTATTTTGTGTCGTATTTTAAGGCAACAAAGTACTGATAAATGTTTGTAATGAAATGAAACAATTCTTTATTACACTTTTCACGGCCTACTTCTCGATTTTATTTCGTAACGTTTCACAGCCGACTTTGTCTGAATATATGAGTGAGTAATTATGGATATTTTTGTTACATTCGGCTTGATTTAGATTAATCAAAGTCGAGTAATTTAATTCGATTGATTAACGATTAGTTTACCAGTGATAAATATAGTTGTGTATAGTGAAATTAGTTAACGTTTTATGACTAATAAACTTCTTTAATATTATACAGATTAATAACGTCTACAGGGTATCCCAGCATATATACTAGGCACAAAAATTAAGGGATGTAAAAAAATCCTGAATTTTTAGGTAATTTTCGAAGGGCTGTAATTTAGAGAAAAATAGTCGCAGAGCTTAAAATTTTTTTCCATCAGCAGATTTTGAGTAATAAGAAATACATCGGAAAAAAATCCAAATTTTTGCTTGCATTTCAAAAGGTCTAGGGACTTCTTTTAGTGATTTCATCATAAAGAATCTTCAGATACCTGTATCCTCTATAATTTGAGCGATCTAAAAGCCTTGTACGATGATCTCTCGCTGAGTTATCGTTGTCCAAAGAAAAAGAGTCAGTTTTGACTTTGGTAATTAATTACTCGGGAAATAATCATCGTACAGAAGATTTAAGTAGGGTTTAGGGTAAAAACAGCAGTATACTCTTTACAAGTATAATAGTAGGTATTGGTTTTTGATATAAAACAAAATTCAGTGCGAGAATGTTGATTGAAAAAGGGATACTCGCATTGCAATTTTTTTTATTGTGTTCGGAATGATTGAATTTATCGTTTTTGCTGAAAATGGTGAGTATAATGGTGAGTTTTTCATTCTTTAATCGTTTTTTGAGGTTGAAAATGTTTTTTTTAGCAATAATCCATATTTTTTATTAAAAAATGTTAATTATTGTAACAAAAAATTAAAAAGGTATTTCCCGAGTAATTAATTACCAAACTGACTGATTTTTAAGTCAAAACTGACAATTTTGCTTTGAACGACGATAACTTCAAAATCATCGTACAAGGATTTTAAACCGCTCAAATTAAAGAGGATAAAGTTATCTAAAAGAGCTTTATGATGAAATCACTGAAAATAAAATTATTGAAGTCCGTGGACCTTTTGAAAGCAAAACAAAATTTGGAATTTTTTTTCCGATGGTTTTTTTATGATTACTCGAAAATTGCTGATGGTAAACAATTTCGAACTCAAAATCTGAAAGCTACAAGCCTGGAACTTCAATTTGCTTTTTTTTTAAATTGTTCTGCGACTATTTTTCTCCAAATTACAGCTCTTTGAAAGTCGCCTACAAATTTAGGGTTTTTTACATCCGTTTTACATGTATTTATAGGCTCCGCGATTTGAGAAAATAAAAAAATGAACCAAAAACCTTCTTGATTTTTTCAACCCCTACGAAACCACCCCGACGTTTTTTCCAAAGTGTATTCCCTAATTTTTTTTTGTATTAATCTTCACTTCATTTTGAAGACGGAGAACATACTACAAATAATATTTTTATCACATTTCCCTATACAGGAAAGCATTATTCTTAATTTAAAAGAAATTGTATTATTATGGATGTTCTAGAATATACGAGGCGCATTCAAATATAAACGAGAAGTATTTTTTTTAGATTTATCGAAGACCAAAAAAATTTATCAAAAATACTTTATTTTTCTACATAGTCTCCCCCATTGTTTAGAAATTTTTAGCATCGAATTGGGAGTTTTATGCTATCCACAAATCATATTTTTTATTTGGATAACATTTTTTGGTTCGAAACTAAAAAAAATCTCTCATTTATTTAGCACTTATTTTATGAATAATATAAATTTTAAGTATGAGTAATTTAAGGAAATAAAGTGTAGGAAGTCAGTGCCACGTAATTTTTATTCAAGTTACCATTACTAATAGCTATTTTTAATATAAACCACGTTGTAATTATAGCTAAGGTATTAAAAATAGCAAAATAAAAAGGATAAAGAAATGTTTTAATAACCGAGATTGTGGAAAAAGGATTTCGATTATACGTAGATTATATAGGGCATTGCAAAAGTATAAAGAAAAATTTTAAAACAGTATTTTTACCAGAGAGGGCGAGGGAGAGACGGAGGGGGTATTTTTTATGCAATGGATGCTGTATAATGTATAAATAAATTATTTTTGGCAAAGTGGCGATTTTATTGTGCTGTTAACGTGAAAGTTCACACCTTTGTAATCTCAGAAAAAAATATATTATATTTCAATGACATTTATAAAACCTGTCGATTTCTGTGTTGAAACCTCCTTGTGTGCTTTGTCAGGGAAATGTAGACGAAAACAAAAAAATACGCTATAAATTACGTTAGTTCCTTATTGTCCGCAATTTGAACCGTATTTGGCCGATAATTGCGATATATTAATTTATTGCAAATTCATTACAAACTAACTCACCTCAAATACTTTTGGACTTTCACTGAATCATTTGGATAGCTGTAAATTATTGTAATAACTGTTTTAGCTCACGCAACAGTTAATTTTGTTGCAATATATCGTTGCGATTAAATACACATTGATTAAAAAATTGTTCGTTTAACGAAACGTCTTATTTCGTTCTTTTCGACATTTTTTCTCGATACATTTTTTCTCGGGTGTCTCAGTTAGATTTAAAATTGCTCACCATTTGTGTTCTGTCAAAGATATGGCGTCAATATTTAACGACTGTCATCTTCAAACCATACGTCGTCAACGTGCCGCGATTAACAGTTCAACAACGAATAGTTTGTGTACAACTGTGTTATGAAAGTGAGCGATCATTTACAGTTGCATTAAGAAAAATTCGCACAAAATTAGGACAAAATGAAGCGCTTACAGAGTTAGCAGTTCGTAAATGAATCAAGAAATTTCAAGAGACAACACTGATACGTTCTCGTCGTGGGCGGTCAGATAAACATATTGCTGCAATGAGAGAAAGTATACGGGAATATCCAAACGCATCAATTCGACGTCGCGCACAACAATGGAATCTGCCAAGAGCCACCACGCATCGGATTTTAAAGAAATATCTGCATCTGTCAGCATATAAAATTCATTTGGCACAATAAATTCCACCTTTCACATGCCAAAAAAACAAAGATTGCTGTAGCGATTAGCGAAAGAGAGAGATTAGTGTAAAACAATAATTGACAGGACACGGAATATCAACGTCACTGGGTTAACTGTACTGTAGGTCGTCCTGAACCTAACAATTTATCTATCTGACCCAGTGGCGTTCTGTCGCAAGGGACATGGGGTTTTTATTTTTCATTGAATTGCCTTATAATTTAAGCTGTAAGTCTCTGATGGTGGTATTATTACCCTACTAAAGTTGTGCCAGAAACTATCCTGAAACCCTGTGTAGACCAGGACATAACAAAATGTGTTACTTACCTAATACATGAGAATATGAAATCATGTCTAACATGTTTGCTTTGATCAGAGTCTACTGATATATTCGAAGTTATTATTTGTTTAAGACAAACTTATATATTGTTTCCTCATATCCAAAATAAACATTCATTAAACAATAAATAAAGTGTTCTCTCGGTGTAAACGCGGGATAATAGTAACTTATAATTAATTCTATGGTTTGTATACTGGTTCTTTGCGTGTGCGTCATAGGTAACAATCGTATGAATCAATTAATTGACATTTTTCAACAGTGTCTTGTCGAAAACATATTTTAGGGTAATAGTACAATACAAATCCGTCAACCTATGACAGAGTAATGAAAAGGTTCTCCACAAAGACATTCAATGGACGTGATATTTCCATCAAAATGAATGAAATAAATTCAACAAAAATCTTCTAAAAAAAAATATTGAGACGCCAGTGAATCAAATTATACAATAAAGATAAGACGTAACCTCATAATTGCATTTTGTTCGGCAAATTATTAACTGTCTATGCCGTATGTAGTTAATCGAAACATATGTCGCTAGACATACGTGCTGGTAATTGTGGCATATTAGTAACAATTGCGAGTGGTGTAGCATGTAATCCGTGCGTCGTCACTAAATTGATACACGCGCAAAGATACATTATACAAATTGTATTGAATACTGAACACGTTATTCCAGATTCTATATTACTTTTACAACTTGACGACTAAAATTAACAAAGCGACGACACATTCTGCATTCCCCATGTTTACCTTCACATCCCAATCAAGCAGATAATATAACTAACCACATATGGAATCGATAAGTAAATAACGCAACTCGAATTTCGAAAGTTGACTAACGGAAGTAAATTTGGAAAGAACCGACATTGACAACCATGTGAAAATGTTCAACAGTTGAATCTACGATTCAAATATTTGCCCTTCGTTCAATAATTACACGTCTGTACGGCCGATATTGTAAAGTCACATTGTATTTTTGTGTGCTTTATTGAAAATGATAGGGTGAACAGGAACAAGCGATTCCGCAGCGGCGGCTCCGGCGCCAGTTACTCACCTGGGGGCGATCGGAGTACAGGAATAAAATTAGGATGATTTCCTTTTGCAGTAAATTTGTATTTTGAAGATTGTTTTTGTATTTTTATTTCATTTCAAATGCATATTTGTGGTTTTATTTGTAATATTTTATGTTAGCGTAAACAGCTATTATTTCAGCACTGCTGAAATAATTAATAATATTAAATTGAAAGCTTACCATCACAACAAATTAGGCATCAAGAAAAGGCATCATTTAACGGATCTTATCGAACTCGAGATTACGAATCATTATTAAAGCACAAATAGTTGATACTTACACCAACTACACTAGGCACAAAAACTAAGGGATGAAAAAAATACAAACTTTTTAGGTGATTTTCAAGGGGCTGTAACTTGGAGAAAAATAGTCCCAGAGCAATTTTGAAAATAGCAAATTGAAGTTCCAAGTTTCTAGTTTTCAGATCTTCTAGTTCAATTTTTCTTACCATCAGTTCTTTTTGAGTAATCATAAGAAAACCATCGGAATATTTTTCCAGATTTTTGCTTGCTTTTCAAAAGGTCTTCAATAAATTTTTTTCACTAATTTTTTTCAAAAATATTTTTTAAATGATTTTATCCTCTTTAATTTGAGCGGTCTAAAAGATTTGTACCATGATTTTTCACTGAGTTATCGTCGTTCAAAGTAAAAAAGTCGTTTGATTTTGGGAATTAATTACTCAGGAAATAGTGATCGTATAGAAAATTTAAATAGGGGTTTAAAAACTGAAAAGTATTATTTACAAGCTGTAGTTATTGGTTTTTGATAAAACAATTTTTTTCGGTGCGAGGATGTTGATTGAAAAAGAGGTAAAAAATTGCATATTTACAGATATTCGCTTAACTTGGCATAACTTTGCAAATAATGGTTAAAGTAAGGATGTTGATTTTTTCTTTTCAACTTCAAAGTACCCCAGAGAAACCCTGAGAATTTCAAAGTGGTGCGTTTCTTTTTCATTGTGTTCGGAATGATTGAATTTGTCGTTTTTGCTAAAAATCAATTTAAGGATGAATTTTTCATTCTTTATTTATATTTTGGGGTCTAATTTTTTTTTTAGCAATAATCCACACTTTTGTATAAAAAAACGTTAGTTATTGTAAGAAAAAAGATGAAAAAGAATTTTTTCCCGAGTAATTATTTACCAAAATCAAAACAGATTTTTTTGCTTTGATCGACGATAAATCAGTGAAAAATCATCGTATAAGGCTTTAAGACCGTTCAAATCAAAGAGGATAAAATTATCTAAAAAAGCTTTACGATGAAATAACTGAAAACAAAATTATTAAAACCGTGGACCTTTTGACAAGCAAGCAAAGATTTTGACTTTCTTTTTAGATGATTTTCTTTTGATTACTTAAAAACTGCTGATGTTAAACATTTTACATTCAAGATCTGAAAACTAGAAATTTGGAGCTTCAATTTGCTTTTTCTAAAATTGCTCTGCGACTATTTTTCTTCAACTTACAGCTCTTTGAAAATCACCTAAAAATTTAGTATTTTTTTACATCCCTTAATTTTTGTCAGAAAATCCCTTTTTACATACCTTAATCAGAAAAACTTTAAGAGTGATCCCATTCGTTTTTGTCTTATGTTCAGACTAAGCAAAGTTCGACCCGAATTCCAGCAATGGCTTTCTTCGATGAGGAATCGTTTGATGCTTCAAATAAAATTGTTTTTGAAATTGTGTTTGTCAAATAAAATGGATTTGCTAGATATTTTTTGGCAATCACTTAACCTGTATCAATATAACAAAATTTACAGAAACGGATATTCATCAAGCATCGTCAAAACTTAAAAACAGAATGACCTGTGAGAATGATCAGATCCTGAGTTTTCTTTTTAAAAATTGCCCAGGGATTTTAATAGAGACACTTCTCCTTTTACTCAATCGGATACTCTCTACCCACACGTTTTCTGAGGTTTGGTAAGTCGCCAGGATCTGCCCTATATAAAAAAGTGGCAATCCATCTGACATAACAAATTATAACCCAATCACTAATCCGTCAAATCTTGCAAAGGATTTCGAAATGTCGTAGCGCCGTCTGGAGTACCTCAAGGCTCAAGTTTAGGACCATTATTCCTTATAATATTTATTAACAGTGTATCTTCTTTTTGCCGATGATTTAAAATTATTTTTAAACATAACCTGCTTAGATGATCACTTGAGATCGCAAAAACTCATCTACCCTGTTGCATCGTGGTGTTAGGAGAATAAACTATCAATAAACATAGATAAATGTAAAGTTTGCTCGTATACCCTAAAGAAGCAATCACTAATATATGATTATTTTCTTGGTCGTATAGTTTTAATACTTTCTGAAAATTTTAAGGATCTTGGTGTGTACTTTGATGATAAACTATCATCTCTAGGCATATCAACTATGCAGCTCTTAATGCATATAAAACCTTTGGTTTCGTGATTGTAAATACAACATCAATTAACAACACTGCTACTCGTATCTTAAAATGTTTATATTAGTTTAGTTCAGTAGTTAGTTCGTTTGATTGGTATTTTGAATGATATGGAATTTTGATATGATGAATTACTTGGCGTTGTCGAGTAATTCATATTTTATCCAATAATTTATAGGTACCTATTTGTATATGTCAATCCTGACAATTTTTCTTTAATATCATCTTAAAACTTGCGAAGTTAACGAAAAATAATATTAATAATAGTTAAGAGATCGCCAAGTTTCACATGAAGTTTGTTATTTATTTAATACTGTTCACCCAGAGAGAAATCTTTATGATCGATTTGTTACTTCAAGGTTCGTTAGAAAGTTATTGAAAACTAATAATTACAAGGTCTTTAAGGTACATCCTTTACACAAGTTAAGTGAAGGTAAGCCAGACAGAAGAATGCAGTTGCCTGAAATAATGACGATCATGGTAAATGGTAACCAAAATTTCTCAAACAATTTTTGTTCGACGACGCCACATTTTGTCTAAACGGATCTGTAGACGCACATAATTGCCTTTACTTGTACAGTTTACAGTCTCCTTGGATGATGGATAGGTCATAAACAGCACTCAACAAATTATAGGTCTACGAGTATATTTCATAAAAATAAATTTGTAAGTAAATGTTTATACAGTGTTTTCGTAAACTCGTTGAAAATGCAACGAATAACTTTTGGGAAAACTCTCGACCTCTTTAAATTTAATTTTTAGTTGCGCATCTTAAAAAATAAGACAAAGATGTACGCTATCACCACTAATTTTTAATTTGTACATCGAAGAGGCGATTAATGTGGTAAAAGATAGAGTGGATTTCGGGATTAAAGTACAGGGACAGAAACTAAAAATGCTTAGATTCGCGGATGATATAGCAGTATTAGCATCTAGTAAGGAGGAATTAGAATCAACGTTGAACGAAATGGAGGCAGTGTTGACAGAGGAATACGGAATGAGGGTGAATAGAAACAAAACTAAAGTGTTAGTGTGCAGAGGGCGCGAGAGCAGAGCAAAAACGAAAGTACAAATTAATAATGAAAGATTGGAGGAAGTTAAAGACTTCACTTATTTAGGAAGTAAAATAAATTGGGATGGAAGAAGCGATAAAGACATAAAATAAAGAATAGCGCAGGGTCGAGTAGCTTTTAACAAAAAGAAAGCACTTTTATGCTCGGGGGTAATAAACTTAGAAACAAGGAAGAGATTTTTGAAAACATATGTATGGAGCACGGCACTATACGGTTGCGAAACCTGGACGGTAGGGGAAATAGTAGGAAGAAATTAGAAGCTTTTGAGATGTGGTGTTACCGAAGAATGATGAAAATACCATGGACTGATAGGGTTAGAAACGAAGAAGTATTGGAGAAAGTCGGCGAGAAAAGAAGTATGTGGAAAAACATAAAGAAGAGAAGAGATAGAATGGTAGGCCACTTGCTGAGACATGGGGAAATAGTCCGCGATATTTTGGAGGCAGAAATAGGAGTGAAGAAAGGCAGAGGTAGGCCTAGATTAGACTACTGCTCGCAAATAGTAAGGGATGTAGGTTGTAACGTAATTAGCGAAATGCGTAGGTTAGCACAAGATAGGAGAAGCTGGAGGTTAGCGTCCAACCAGTCTTAGGACTGATGACCTCATGATGATGATTTTAAAAAATATAACTAATACATACAGGGACATTCGTGTAGGAGGTATATGGTTATCGATATTTTTTTTAATGGCAACCCCCTTTTTTATAACGGAATTTGAAAGAGCAGCACCTGTCTGTGCTTATTTAGATGAAATGTACCTGAATCATTGAATAGGGAGAAGGGAGCCGACTGAGTGGCCAGTGAGATCGCCAGATTTGACACTCCTAGATTACTTTTTGTGCGGATACTTAAAAAGCAAAATGTACCGTGCCAGGCTGGAGAATTTAGAAGATTTAAAAGCAATAATTCGCTACAAAATACAACGTACAACTTTTGAAGTTATTGAAAATGTTGTAAAAGAATTTATTAATCTTGATCACTGTCAGACAGCCAACGGCGTACAATTTAAACATTTACCTTAGTTGATTTTTTATATAATCATTACCATTAAATTTAGTGTTTAAACTTTACGAAAGTATTGTATAATTTTCCGATGTTTTTCGACCTGAACTTCCAAACTACAACGTATTTGTGCAATAAAATAATGCCCTGCCGCATTATGGAATTAAGGTTGCCTTATATTTGTATCAGGTACTTCCGGGTCGTGGATTGGACGACGAGAATCCATTAAACGGCCACTAAGATCGCCAGATTTATACTCCATGGATTTTTTCAATTTGGGACTATTTAAAAAGCCACATCTATAAAGGGAAATTTCCAAATTTGTAAATGTTGGTTTGGACTGGAACAGGAAATAAAGTAAACAATTCGCCACAAAAAATTATATATTTTTTTAATATACAAATCTGATTCTAATCAATCTAGTCGGCTACGAGAGAAATTAAATGCCCTGTTAATCAATGGCAGCTGTTTCAGATCATTAAATAAGTGTAATTATAATTTTAATTACAGTCGCTTATTTAGAAGAAAATAAATTTTTATCTTGGGAAGTACTCGTAATAATAAATAAGAACGGAAGTAAGCGTTGCACGCATTTATTTGATTTTCAGTTCCTTCCTTAACCTAAATCAATTGAGGTCAATTGTTTAATAAAATTCGGAACGCTGCACATTTGGAATAATACAGTTTGTTTCGGAATAGTAAGCTTTGACAAAGAATGCCTTTGAAGGCGTTATACATTAGGATTTACAGGGTCAGGTAAAAGTGTGGAGGTAGCCAAGTTGATAAAAATAGAGATTTTACCTCCTCTATCACCCCTTTTCGTGCGGAATAGTTTTTATGTTTTATTTCGCGCATCTATCCTTTTGTTGTTTAATAAAGATGTAGGAAAAACACTAGGTACTGGATTTGTGAAAAGAGACAAACGATGTGAAACGCTACGATTTGCGCAATTTTTGATATACGAATTATTGCTTAAGGATAAACAGAAGTCTTAGAAAGCGTAATAATTACATAAACTTAACATTATGATGCGGTAAATCAGATAAATACGATACACAAACTTTCTTACAATGAGAAATATTGAAATTCTATTTGACGGAAAGAAGGATTTTAGTAATTTGTTTTACCGTTAAAATCAAGAATTAAATTATACAATGTGAAATTGTTACTATTTGTAGGGGAGATTAAAACATGTTTTTATTTTATTAATAGTACATGAACATTTTGAGAACTAATAAAATAAAAATAACTGTTTGTCTTCAAAGTTGCAGCATGTTTTGAAAATAACGAATTCTTGACCTCTGCAACATCTTGTCCTACGAAACTATAAATCGCTCAGTATATAAAAGGTGGTCCAACCAAAACGCACGATGTTAATTGTAAATAAAACAAAAAGTTTTCAGAGAATTATCTTAATATTTTTTATTATGATAGAAGGATCTATGACAATTATGTGTAAAATAAAATATCGGCCAAATGCTCGCCACGGCTTCGGTGGCATACCTCTATCCGATGGTCCATATTTTCAATGACTCTGAGACATAATTGAGGTTCAATGTCGTTAATGTGCCGAATTATCTCATCCTTTAGCTCTTGAATTGTTCTTGGCTTATTGGCGTACACTTTTTCTTTTAAATATCCCCAAAAACGGTGTCAAAGCACATGATCGTGGCGGCCAATTAACATCGCCACGACGTGAGATAACACGGCCATTGAATTTCTCGCGCAAAAGTGCCATTGTTTCGTTGGCTGTGTGGCAAGTGGCACCATCCTGTTGGAACCACATATCGTCCAGGTTCATATCCTCAATTTCTGGCCACAAGAAGTCCGTTATCATCTCGCGATAGCGAACACCATTCACGGTAACTGCTTGGCCGACCTCATTTTCGAAGAAGTACGGCCCGATGACGCCGCCAGCCCATAAACTGCACCAAACAGTCACTCTTTGTGGATGCATCGGCTTTTCAACAATCACTCGTGGATTCTCATTTGCCCAAATGCGGCAATTCTGCTTGTTAACGAAGCCACTGAGGTGAAAGTGTGCCTCGTCGCTGAAGATGATTTTCTTTGTAAAGTCACCATTCACTTCTGTCTGTTCAACCAACCATTCGGCGTATTGACGACGCTTGAAATGGTCAGTAGGCTTTAGCTCTTGAGTCAATTGAACCTTGTAAGCGTGTAAATTCAAATCTTTATTCAAAATTCTCATCAGTGATGTTCGTGAGATGTTCAATTGTTCGGCACGACGACAAGTCGAGGTTGACGGCTCTTCTGCTACACTATCGCGAACAACAGCAATGTTTTCCGCAGAACGAATTGGGCGAGCATGCACAGGTGTTTTCACATTTCCTACAGACCCGGTTTGCTGAAATTTGCGCACAATTCTCCCGATTGTGGACACATTTGGTCGATTATGCTGACCAAAAAAGTCACGAAATGCACGAAATGTATTTTGATTTGAACGCCCATTTTCGTAAAAGGCTTCAACAATCTTAACGCGCTGCTCAATTGTGTACCTCTCCACGGTTGAATTTGTCAAACACTGAAATAAAGAAATGTCAAATTAAGTTGGGCAAAAAACTTGACGTTAAGGTGTGACTCACAATTAACATCGTGCATTATGGTTGGACCACCCTATATTTACAGTTTTCGACGTGCACAAAGTAAAACTGAAATAAAAAAAAAACTGAAATATTTTTTTCCTATTCAATATTAATTTTTCGGCTGTCACTGTTTATAATTTTATTGTCTCCTCCTAGGTGTCCGTCGCTCTCGCAAGCGTTTTACTAAAAATCTATTAACTCCTTTACAAATATTTGCTTGCAAAATCACCGATATTTGCTTACGATCATAGACATTACTCAGCATTTCAAAGAGAAATCGCACTTCATGTTAAAGAGACTCTAATAAAACAATATTTAACTGATGATGCTAGGCTAGGTAACTTGTCTACATTGCAATATATAGCCAGAGGGTCTGACAGCAACAATACATTACTTCAGGGACAAACAGGCATCGGTAACAATGGAAATGTAAGTGAAAATGAACGTATCTGGTTAAAGGAGGTTAGTGGGTTACATAATATTAAATCACTGAATGGGTATAATTAAAAAATAATACAGAATAATGTGTGAAACTAAATAAGGGATCATACAGGGTTAGTCAGAAGTAACGCACGGCCGCTGTGTCCCGAAATGTGACATTTAGGAAATTATATTTTAAGCAAAAGGTTTACAGGATTAAACACTTTAAAATATTGTTAAAATGAACAGGGTGTTTCAAATAAGTGTGACACACTAAATGTAACGTAACCCCTAGTATGTTATTATACATTTGCATTGACATTTCAGTTTTGAATGTCACTATTTTAGAATTCCGGTACGTGGTACAGTACAGTAATTCTACTTTCTCGAAAAATTGAAATTAATTTGGTTTGTTTAATTGCAAATGAATCTGGAACTGGTACATAAAAGAACTATCTTATCAACTGACTGCCACATTCCATAGTTAAGTAGTCATTGGGGAACTGTAGAAGTTAAAAACAATCTTACATTGAAAAAATACGAATATTTTCTAGAAGTATTATTTCGGGAAATAAGACTTCTAGAAAATAATATAAATAATAATTAATGGTTTTGTTATGAAATAGAATAACCATACGCTGCTACTGACTAGCAGCATGGTATAATAGACGTAAATATTAAAGTTTTATTACTTCCGTCAAACATTCGAATCCATATTTCGGGAAATATCAATCAATAATGACAGTTTTAGACTGGATAAACGTAAACCAGCTTTTAGATAAATTCTATAGCGATATAAATCATGTTCAGTCTAAACGTACATAATTGATTTATTAATTAAGGCAGAGATTGCGTGATGCACTGAATCGATCTACAGTTATTCATATATAATTAAAAATGTTATAATTTTGAATTAAAGTGACGTAAAATGGCACACACTCTAAAATCGTTCTAAACGATATACGTCTACTAGGATAAAATATGAAAAAAAATTGCAGACATTTACTAGAAGTTTGTATCCTCTATAAAATGGATAGATACCATCATTGGTCAACCGAGAACCCCCATTGGATTCCGCAAACAGTTTGCAGTATAAATGTTGCACATTATTTAATTGTCATTAATTAATTTAATAATAAATTGGGCCACACTTCCTATGATGGTACTAACAGGACAAATATACTTACATTTTCTAAAATATGTTGCCAGAATTTATGGAAGATATTCCTCAGAAGGAAAATTTAATGATCTAGCAACAAGATGATGCTCTCAATATCGTCCAAATCGTAACTGAGCATTTCAATAATATATTTCAAGATATGTAGATAGATCGGTTATACCAGGGCCCGATTGATCGGCCCGCAGGGTACCTAGATTTTACGCCATTAGATTTTTTATTGTGCTAGCTAAAATATCGTGAGGGTTTGAGAGTTTAAGGAAAGTAAATAATTACGCATCCACAGAAAAACGAAAAATTGTTTGAATAATAACCGTCCTAAGGGGTATTCAATAAGGAGCTCGCTTTTAAGCGTAAATAAAACAAGTTGTGTGAGATATCCACTAATTTTATTTATTTGAAAGAATATTTTATGGCATTAAGTATGGAATATAACGTCGCTCAAATGTCTGCTGCGGCTTTGCTTGGTGGCGGCACGTATTCGGGAGGCCCATTTATCGATAACTTTGTCACATAAATTTGGCTGAATTTGCTGGATGGCGTTCGTTATGTTGACTTCGAGGGTATCAATTGTTTACGGTTTATTCGCATAGATCTGCCATTGAAGATATCTCCAAAGGAAGAAGCCTAAAGGCGTTAAATCTCACGATCTCGGTAGCCAGTTCACGTCACCGTTGCACGAGGTAACCATGGCTTCAAATCGTTCGTGCAGTATGCCCATCGTGGCATGCGCTGTGTGGCACGTAACGCCGTTCTGTTGGAATAACATGTCGTCGGTATCCAGTTTAGGCCACAAGAAGTTGCTTATCATCGATCTGTAGCGTTTGGCGTTGACGGTTATGGCAATACCAGTTTCGTTTTGTAAGAAATACGAACCAATGATTCCGCAAGACCAAAATCCGCACCAAACAGTGACTTTCTCGAGATGCATTTGGTGTTGGTGTATCTCGTGTGGATTGGTATCGCCCCAAATCCAACAATTTTGCTTGTTCACATATCCATTCATCCAAAAATGGGCCTTGTTGTTAAAGATGATTTTTTTGACGAAATTTGGGTTAACTTCCAAATTGCTTCAGAAACCAATCCCAACTCAAAATTCGCCAAGTTGAAGTCACATAAAGGCCAACTTCTTGTGAACGACGACAAATTGACTGCCTCATCTCGCGCACAACAGCGATGTTTTCAGCAAAACTTGCGTTTCGGTGACGTACGGATGATGGCTGATTATTTGTTAAACCGGTTGACTCGAATTTGGCTACCAAACGTCGAATAGTCGATGTGACGGCACGGTTGTGGCGACGATAAAAATCACGTAATGCGTGATTTTGAAAATAAAATTTGATAATTTGCACACGTTGTTGAACACTATAACCTCCCATGGCGATTTGCCATACACTACTGAATAATTCACAATAAATTTGACAGATGTTGCTTTAACAACATGGCCGCTATAACCTATCAAATTTTGAGCGTCCCTATTGAAAGGCTCTTTATAAAATTTAACATATTCACATTAAAGTATTTTGTGAATATGTGTAAAATACCACAAATGCAACAAGCATACCATAACAAAACCACAGAACTTACGTGTGTTCTATGAATAAAACAACCGATGCCGATGATTGGTTGCTAGATACGATTCAAAATTAAAATGTGGATATATATACATACCTAAAATTATATTAGCTCCGCCCATGCATTTCTGATTTAAAATGAGCTCTAAATATGAATTCGGTATCAAGACGAGCTCCATCTAGGAGTCATGTTTAATCTATAGTTCACGATGCTGCCTGTTTTTACTTAAACAATGGTATTGGTATATCTTTACTTAAACAATGTATTTTAAGTGAGTTATAAATATGAATTTATAACTCACGGTATTGGTAGTATCGTGATCTAGGAGCCATGTTTAAGTTATAGTCCACGGGGCAGCCTATCTTTACTTAAACAATGATAATTGGTATATCTCAGGGGTATGCTACTACGGAAAGGAGCGTGGCAAAAAAATGTATTTCCTAGTGGCGGCGCTGCCATCGGGATTGTGTTGCTTTCTCTTTTCAACTACGTGTGTGGACGAGGAGAGGTATAGCGATTGAAAAGAAACGGCGAGGCAATCCCGATGCCAGTGCGTCTCGAGTGGCCATCTACGTCCCTTGCCAGTGTTTGCCACTGTAGCATATAGAAAGTAGCATACCCCTGGTATATCTTTACTTAAACAATGTATTTATTATTTTAAGTGAGTTCTAAATATGACTTCGGTATTGGTATTAGCGCCATCTAGTCCACGAGGCCGCATATCTTTACTTGAGCAATGGTATTTACAACTAACTAAGTTAGTATAACTATCGTTGTAATGCAACCATGGCACGATGGCAACGAAATTTTCCCTATTGTATTAGGGCTATCCCACGGTCGTCTAATTATGTAAATATTTCATTTAATGAATTCTTGTTTGTCCCATTATACTCGTTAACTGGTTAAATTACATTGTGTTTTGTTCTCGTAATTGTATTCGATATAATGCTGAAACAAAGCACAGAGGAAATTGTAAACACTAAGCGACAAAAAAAAACACAAATTTGCGCAAAATACGATAATAGTTATTAATTATATAAGGGAATTAACAAGCTTTTAATCCACGAGAAAAAATCGAGGCGCAGCCGAGAGCGCCTATTTTTTCCAGCAGTTTAAAGGCCGTTAATTCCCGAATGTAATTCAACGTCTTATCCACGACCACGGACAAAACCGGTCAATTAGGAAGTGAAAAGTTCTGGTTTTGAAAAACGTCAGATTTGACAGATTTATTTTGATCAAGAATATTGATTTTGAGCTGAAAACTAGAAAGTCTTGGGGTCGTTTCTAGGACATGCGCTTGTTTATTTGTCAACAATACCGATATTATTTGCAAAATCGACACGAAAAATGAGTGACAATGCTGCGAATTTCTTCATTCCGACTGAAATCCAGCAAGAAGCTCAAAAAGCAATATTACGTCTGTTACCAGCGAAAAGCAAAATTGTATACGACAAGGAATTGGTGGAATTCGACAACTGGCGAAAAAAAAAAAAGGGGGGGCATAGGAGAAGAAGCAATTACAGAAGAGGTACTACTATCCTACTTTTCCAAGTTGGAGAAACGGTTTGCTGCCTCTTCAATGTGGACAAAGTATTCCATGCTAAAATCAACGTTGAAACTACATAAAGGTATTGATATTTCGAAGTATGGTAAACTTAATTGATATTTGAAAGCCGTATCAAGAAACTATAGAACAAAAAAGGCAAAAATACTGGTGAGGAACCAAATCGAAAATTTTTTTAAAAAAGCATCGGATGAGGAATATTAACAAATTAAGGTAGGAAATATACGATGTCAATATTTCAATTTATACATTGAGATTTTTATTTTGAACTCTTTACAGGTTGCAACGAACATGGGAGTCGCAGGTGTTTGTCGATGCAATGAATTTACTTTTTTGGATATCAGCCATGTCCAAGACAAAGACAGTTACTTGTGCGTACTCATTCCGGATACGAATACAAACATTTCAAGAAGCTTTTCAAGTCAATGCTGTAGAAATGTGTCGAAAATACATCAATCTACGACCTAAAACTGCCGGTGGGAGATTTTTATTGCGATATGTGGCTGGAAAATGTACTACACATGTAGGCATCAACACAATTTAGAAAACTTTTCAAAAATGGCTTCATTTCTTGGGCTCCCTGATCCGAAAAGTTATACCGGCCATGGAATGAGGCGTTTTTCGGCAACATTGGCCAATACTGGGGGGGGGGGCAATATTACCACTGTCAAGCGTCACGGTGGTTGGAAATCGACTACGGTAGCGGAAAGTTATGTTGAAGAATCACTGTCCAGCAAGATGGCAACTGCTGAAAAAATCTAGGTCCTACCTAATGCCGGCGAAGTTCTGGGCCCTTCCAGTCCTTTAAAAACTCCTTATCGAGTGAATTTGAATAATCCCGGTCAAAATGGCAAGATCGTTCTTGAGATAAATGTTAATATTAATAGTAACTCTAAATAAAATGCTATAAAATTGAAGGGTGGATTATGAATTTTAATCTACTAGTGTATTAGAAGGCCTCTGATCCACGGAAAACAGACGTATTAAACCTTCCTAATATAGTGGTCGTAGATTAGGAATTATTTTGTTACAGGACTTGAATGATCAAGTACGATGTAACTTCGTAATCTACAACAGGCGCTTTTCATAAGTATTTGTTTATGATAGGAGATGAAATAGTATAGAAGTGACTTCCAAAGCCAACCGGTCTCACACTTCTTGCTTCGTTTTTAAGGAGCTGTTTGAATTGTCAAATTATAGCATTCTTTTGACATACATTATGTATTAATTTTAACAAACTTGGCCATCACTCTTAACGGTTCTTACGAAACAATACCGTTTGGACATAAGTTGGTTGAACAGAAACAATTTCTCAGCCATATCGCCTCAAGTTTCAATGTTATCAACGTAAACGCATGCCGAATAATTACCCCATGCATAGAAAAGTGTGTATTTATATTAGTTCTGCTCCTGAAATGTATTTACTGTTATAGTAATGTAAAATTTAGTTGCACTTATTTTGGAACAGTTTCAATTTTATTTTTGGCGACAGTAAGATTTGTCGCAGCTCCTTTGGTAATTGCCATATGTACCTATCGAGAAAAATATACAGGAGTATTAAGAAAATGTATTTCCAACATAAAATTTACTTATTCCTCATACATTTTGCGATAAATATATATTTTTTAAATGAATAAAATAATTTCAAACAATTTCAGTGATCTTGGTGAAGTACTTTTGTTACTCATTGTATATTTATCATATTTTTATGTAAGATATGAAATGGGAAAATTTCTTGGCTGAAAAGTTTTTATTTATTGATAATAATCTGCCTAAGGATCGCAGATCGCTAGTAATCAGTAGACGAAGTGGATTCAAGATTTACTTTGAGTTAATCTTTCTGATTTTGACCAAGTTTTTTAATTACTCACTTCACTTACTGTAACCTGAAAAATTGGCCGATCATCAATACGGGTTTCAGTAAAAACTTGAATTATCTGACCATATTTCGGGAGAATTTCTGAGAGACTTTCACAATTTATGTTGATTCATGTTCATGATGCACTATTACCCACGCTAACCAATACGTACTTAAAGTGCATGTCACCTTTATACACGCACAATTTGAATGAAATGGCCGATTATCTAAAAACGTTCTTACGAATCAATCAAGAAGTAGTATTTAAATAGGACTCTCTCTTTCACTCAGTTTCACACAAATTATGGAGTACTTTTAGAATATACTTTAAATCCCGACTTCAAGAAGAGATTGGAATTGGTGTTTGATGCGCATTTATATTCAGATCGTTCCCTCACAAGGCAACGCCTACTGTCAGCATTTTAATATATTTCTTAAAACCCATACACAGGTGAGGTGAATGTGTCTAGTTTTAGGAAATAATTTTTACACAGAAATGTCGTCGTTGTTTTCTTAGAAAGGATGTTATGGAATTAATATTAGCTATACGTTGTTCAATTGAAATAATCAATTGAACATTCTTCGAACACCTTTATTTAATGGATTAAATCGATGAAAATGTTTATTTAATAAGTAGTAAATGTAAGTGTATAAACGTATTGTTACTCATTTCATTGGTATAAGAAAAAAATCGAAGAGCAGTTACAACTTAACCCTTGTATTTCTAAAACTGAGGTTTTATAGGCATACGTTTATATGAACTTTTTGTTTTAAGATTATACAAGGAATTACCTAAAATTTATCTGTTCATTTGATTAAACACCCTGTGTAATTATAACGTTACTTCGACTTGAGATGAAGCGGATAGAGAGAAGAAATTTGATCTCGAAATAGGGTGATGTCAATATTATTTTATTTATCGGGTTGACAAATCTCTTATTTCAAATAATCTGTTTATTTTTTAAAAATAATTCAGTGGTTTTCTGTTATTAATATGTAAAAACGACATGTTCGACTTTTTCGATATTTTCGAAATGTTTTTAGATTGATAGAAAACAAAGTATCACTACACTTAACATAAGTTAAAATAAGTGGGGGATGGAAATTCAAAATACATGATGACGTTACAACTTGAACGCAAATCTGGAAAAGTCCAAATTTTGTAACACTTTTTTCATTTTATAATTTTTAACCCTTTTTATTCTGCCGCTGCTGGTATCAAATATTACAGGGCTCGATTGAAAAGTAACCGTCAAAATTGGCGCTCTGTGCTGTCAAATCCAGTGGAATTTAAGCGACGAGCGGTGTTTTCCATTTGGTTTTCACTGTTTTTACGACGGTAATAATGAAAACACCCTGTACACGCTTTTATGCATCCGGCATTCCATTACTTGAAATGCCTAAGGTCACTGCCCCAACAATTCGTTTAATTGAGTCCTGGTAGTCTTCGGATCATTAATTAAGGTGCACAGTTGTCAATTATGCCAATTCGCCATATGTCATCGTCAAAAAAATAAATGCTCTCGCAAAAAAATGCGAATTGGATTGGGAAAAGCACATTCGCAATACGCAATCCTCATGAATTAAGTGTCATCTAATTCACGGTGCCAAGCCAGCTATAGGTAGGTGCGTTTACCTGTGCCGACTTTTTCAGGCCGGCTAGTACAGTTCTGTGTGGGGATACGGCATACCTCTAACCGTCATCCACTCGGTCACAGTCACAGTCGTTCGTTACGTCCG
This sequence comes from Rosalia funebris, assembly GCA_037954035.1. NCBI lineage: Eukaryota > Metazoa > Arthropoda > Insecta > Coleoptera > Cerambycidae > Rosalia > Rosalia funebris. Next base: position 18,058,220 of record JAZFAV010000039.1, on the reverse strand, counting down.
GTGTAACCGAATTTTCGCGTCGAAAACTCCGGGGTTTCTCTCTCAACGCGACGTTCCTTTTTCCCGAAAATAACCTCGTCGTTTTTAAAATTTCTCGCGAACGTCGCCGTTCCTAAATTCGAAACGTTCTCCCCCCGAATTTTGAGCCTTATCGGCGCTTAACGTATTGTTGAAGTCTCCGAGACTGGAAGGAACGGTTGTGGGTTGTTTTTTGTGTGCGAAAAATACCAGTCAGTGTAGGTTGAAGTTCCAGTGATCAGTTCGTTATTCTCGTCTTCGTCGCGGCGACCTCGAGGTCTCAAGGTCGTCCGGTTGTGCCCAGCGGAAAATCGTCCGATAACAGCATGCCCGCGCCAAGGACTACGGGCCGTATCTGAATCGAATCCACTCCCAATCCAAAGCCATCTTCGACGGATCTATCCGGCCACATCTAGCCGGCTGCGCTGCAACTGCATTCTTGCGCGAGGCGGACCAGTGGAATTGTCGGAGCGCATGGGGTTGCTCCCTGCCAGTAGCGAGCTGTGCCGCAAGACACCCTAAGCATCTGTTCATCGGACCACATCTGCTGGCCGTCGTGTAGATCGGGGCACGAGTTAATACAGTGGGCTTTGTGTTTGACGTCTTTCGGTAGTTCGTCGTCTGTTTCGAATTCTAGCAGCCATCTCTCGGAATCCGACGTAATGGGAAACCACCCTTCGAACCACGTGCCCCTGGACAGGGCCAGGGAGGTCGGCAAGTTCGGAGACGTCCACACGGTAGGTCACGTAGTTGCTAGAGACGATCCGGAAGTTGTAAAATGAACGTGGAGGATGTCCGTTAGCGCCGGGCCTCTCTCCTTTGTTTCGACTTTCATCAAGAGTGTTATGTGAGGTTTAAATACTTAAATTGATCTAAAAGTTTATTCTTCTAAATTCTTATTTTATCCAATGCATTTTACTCTAACTTCGTTCAATGTGTACACCATACCACCAATTTGTTTTTAACTCATTTAATTCTGGACCATTTCGTCTATATTCTTTTCTCTTCAAATTCCCTTAATTTATTTATATTTTCATCAATATCTTCGATTCATTTAATTCCACTTTGCAAAATTTCCTCAATAATCTATATTTTACAGTCCCATTCTTTTTTACTTACCTTATTCTGACTTTCGATTGATTTTTCTAAAATACTCGTGCATTCTTTGCTTTCCTAACTTCCTCCAGTTTGCATTCAACTTATTTTTTCTCTATCAATTCTTCTAAATTCCTTTCGTACTTCCTTTTCCTTAACTCTCTGGAGTTAATTTGTCATTTTACCAATTTCTCTTCAACTCATTTAAGTGCTTTCTGGAAATTTTGAATACATTTAAAGGCTATTAGGCCCTCTCTGTCCTTTGTCTTAGGTTTTATCAAAAGATTTGTAAACAACTTAAATGCCAAATCAATATACAAAGTGCCATATTGCGTCCTAAGAATTTTGTACATTTTCTTAATGTTCCACATTTCCCTGTCATATTCCTTCCTTCTATGTACTTTATTCTAATATTCCCCAATATATTTATCATAAATTTGTTTTCAACTCGTTCAATTCATACCAGATTCTATATTTCTTCTTCCATTTCATCAATTTCTCTTCGACTAATTTAATTCCACGTCTTCATACTGTATATTTTCCAACCCTATTTCTTCTATTTTCAGCTTATTTACCTTCTCCTAACATTCTTCGACGTATTTATCATCAATTTGCCTTCAATTAATTTAATTCTTGACTGGTTCTTTAAAATTCCCCCTACATTCTTTGCTTTCCTAACTTCCTCCAGTTTGCCTTCAACTCATTATTTCGTCATCAGTTCCATTCATACTTCTTTCTCCAGTTCAATTAACATTTTACGAATTTCAAGGTCACTGGCAAGCACCATTGGGCCCCTTGTCTCAGATGTTTCAATGTAAATTAATGTAAAAGTTGCCATAGGTATTTCGCTTTGAGAATTTTTGTACATTTTCTCAATACTCTACATTGTCTATCGTATTCTTCTTTTTTTCTATGTAATTTATTCTAATATCACCCAATATATTTATTATCAATTTGTTTTGAACTCATTCAATGCATAATAGGTTCTATATTCCTTCTTCCATTTCATCAATTTCTCTTTGACCACTTCTTGCGCAAAATTTCTTTAATACTGCGTATCTTACAACCTTATTCCTTCTATCTTCAACTTATTTATCTTTTTCTAATATCCTCCAAGGTATTTATCACTAATTTGCCTTCGATTTGTCTAACTCTCGATCGGTTCTCTTATATTTCTGTTTACACTCATTGTTCTTTAACTTCCCCTAGTTTTTATTTTCGGTTTGTCTACAATAATTCATTAGTTCTCGATCGGTTTTTCTAAATCCAAAAAATGTAGTGATTGCTTGTAAAAAAGCTACTTTATATGTAAGATAAATAATAGAAATGAAGAAATATATTGACAAGACTTTGTCATTTTTCTGTACCAATTAGTCATAGTTATTTTTTATTATATTATATACGGTGTCTCAGTTGGACCTATAGAATTTGAATGCGCACCATTTGTGTTCTGTCAAAGATAGGACGTCAATTTTTAACGACTGTCATCTACAAACCATATGACATCATCATGCCGATTAACATTTCAACAACGAATAGTTTGTGTACAACTGTTTTATGAAAGCGAGCGACCATTTACACAAAATTAGGACAATATTAAGCGCCTACAGAGTTAACAGTTTGTAACTTAATCAATAAACTTGAAAAGACGGGTTCTGTTATTGATAAGGCAACACCAATACGTTCCTGACGTAGTAGGTCAGATGAAAATATTGCGCAGTGAGAGAAAGTGTATGGGAATATCTAAACATCAATTCGACGTCGGACACCGGTTTTGACAATTGGTTTGTCAAAAGCTAGCACGCATTGGAGTTTAAAGAAAGGTCTGCATCTGTCAGCATACAAAATTCTGTTGACATAACAATTAAAAGTTACAGACCATTTACAACGTTGTGCCTGTGTTAATTGGGTGTTAGAAAAGAAAGAGGGTGATGTTGATTTTTGCAACAAAATTTTGTTTAGCGATGAAGCACATTTTCATCTTGACGGATACGTCAGCCAACAAAATTGTCGACTCCCACTCAGTCAACATCAATCAAATACCTCAAAGCAAACATTGAACGTGTTATTCGGGAAATAGGGCCAGTTCTATGTGCCAGTGTTATGGACATCTTGCCAGATGCGTCGAGGCGACGCGTCCTTGTTCCTTTGTAGCCGTATCGTCTCCATTTTATGTCGAAGAATAAGAAATCTCAGTTCGTCGAATATTAGTAGTTCCCAATGAGACACCCCTTACGATAAGATTGTTTTAAATTCAAGTTTTGGTATTTAAACTGAATAGCTGTCGTACAAGAATTCAAATAATCAAATTGTCTTTTAAATTATATCAAATTTGCCTCCATAACACACGAGATTCCCTCTAACAATATTCTATTACCTACGTTTTAAAAACGACTTTTATTCGATACTTTTCTGTTGGGATACTTTGGTATATTTTATGTTCTTAAGCGACCATTCGTAGACCTTAAACTTAAAATATGTAAACAACGAGTTTCTAATTTCCTATCGAGTTGACGCAGCTTTCATTTTTCTCGAAGGAATGTGCAGCATAGGCGCAGACATTTGCCAGACGAAGTGAGATCTGGACGTCTAATATTTGTGTTTTGAGTGACCTTGGGACTAATTTTGGGAATAGGGCTAATTATAGCTTACTGATGTAAATCGTGAAAGTCCAGCTAATTACGTATTTAAAAAGTAATATATGTATATATTCGATATTTCTAGGGCATGACAGTAAACAAACCGCAATTATATAATATGATGAATGTTTCGATATTTCCATGTTGTTGATGACGGTGCAATGTAAATTGTCAACAATTTTAATAATTCCCACCATATATGTGCTAATACAAGTCTAGAAAATATTTATATACTAGGCACAAAAATTAAGGAATGTAAGAAAATCCAAAATTTCTAGGTGATTTTCAAAGGGTTGTAACTTGGAGAAAAATAGTCGCAGAGTAATTTAAAAAAAATGCAAACTGAAGTTACAAGTTTCTAGTTTTCGGATCTTGAGTTAACATTTTTTTACCATCAGCAGGTTTTGAGTAATCATAAGAAAACTATCGGAAATAAACGTTATTTTTTTTTTCATCATAAACCTTTTTTAGATAATTTTATCCTCTTTAATTTGAGGAATTTGAGAAACAGTTGCTAAAGATTTCTTCTTGGGAAATGGTATTTCTTGAATAAGTTGAAGACACGTAAAGCCTCTTTCCACTGACGCACTTTTTGATTGAATAGATAAAATTATACAAAACAGTTTGTAAGCTTCTGTAAAAATGTCTTTGTATTCATTCCGTTTTTTGAGCAGTTCATGCAGCGGTATAGTTCTGTAACTTTCATCGCTATATAACAGGCAAAGTTCGTTTTTTAAGTCGTTGATGTTTGGTAAATATATTTCCATAAAATTGTCATGAATTTTCAAAAGCATTAGAGGAGAAACACGAGCTATATTGTAAAAATTTTGCAGTATCAACGGGACAAACAAATTTCAATTTTCGCAGTCCTGAAACCTGAGTTTATTTCCATTAAAATATGGTCCAATATTTCATAAAGAGGTGCTTTATATCTTGTACTAATGGCTTCGTTAGAAAGACCAGCGTATTATCGTTTTGTAATTTCTAATTCCATCATTCTACTTGCTTTATTAAAAATCGTCTTAAAAAAGTCGCCATTTCTCTTTTTATTCAATATTTCACGTGCCTGTTTTATTTGATGCACGAAAATTAATATCTAATGATTCTTTTTGTAGGATATCGTATAGAATATCTGGGCAGAATCGGTATGTTTATATAATGCCCTCGTAATATTTAAAATATCTACCATTCCTGTTCTAAACCAATTGTTTATTAGAAAATAGTAAACAGGGCCAGCAATATAATTTTTTAACATTGGGCTGCTGCATAATCATTTATAATTTGTGAACCAAGCAGATTTCAAATTTACGTTATAAGATTTACCAGATCTCTTTTTTGGTGAATATTGATAAAACAGTCGTAGGTCTTCCTTCCAGTAAAACGTTTCTTTTATCTTCATCTTTCCAGTGACAGAACGGTGTTTCTAACACATTATAAATAATATCGTTAACTGGATTCATTATAAATAATGTCAATTATTGTTTTATTTAATATTGTCACTGACAAAGTTGAAAAATCACCAATTATACGATCACTCAATTGGTCAATCAACACATTAAAATCAAAAAAGCAAGTCTAAAAATGATGAAAACACAATGCAAATTTAATAAATCGCTCAAATTCAAAAACACGCGCTTCAGTACATTAAATAAGTCCACTGTGCAGATACCCTATAAAATCTCGGGAAACTCTTCACCCATGTGGAAGGAGAAGACGGACTAAACGGACGTAGGCTATTGCGTGACGTCACGTTACCATGGCAACTCGCTGTAACAGTGCATATTTGAGGGCACTTGATTTTCATCTCTGCACTGCGAGTTATTTATATTATAGATAACGCGCGCATGGATTATTGAAGATTTAAAAGACGTTCCAATGTAAACACAGTGTTTTTAGTAGCATAGCGGCATATTATGCTTGACATCAAAATATAATAGGTTTTTCATAACAAAATTTATATGAATGTACATATTAAAGGCATGATTATATATCTCAAAAATATAAAAAAAAAAGAAATCCCAGTTTCAATTTCTTCGGTGAAGAGGCATTTCACCTACTTCACCTGAATAGCCGCCACTGCATTACACCTAGTGTTCACCGTCTTTGTTAATTACAATGAGAAGTAGGACGAGGACCATATAATCATATAATAAAGGTGACGCAAACAGTCCTGTTATAAAAATTATAATAATCCGCCTAATGGATTTTATGAAATCGTTGCCCGTTATGAATTTTATGCCGGGCAATAATGCATCATCATACAGGCGAGAACCCAGTTTAATTGACACGCCGCGCCGGGACGTCATTGTAATTATAATTTCGAATAATTCCGAATTGTGAGTTGTTTACTAGCGAAGCCGCACATTGTTGTGTTAATATCAACAACAATAATTGTATAAAACTGTTGACCCTGTTACGGCTGTAAGCTAGAGGGACGCGTACATGCATGATACAACAGTATGATTAAACCCAGAGAATGAGTAGACAAAGTATGAATCATTGATACAATCATTTAATTGGGTGGAGCTTTTTATGCTTGGGTTATACCGCCTAGTTCCGATATGATACAGTTTTCGTACGTTTTATATAGGGTCTTTCAATAAGGACGCTCTATTTTTAAAGTTGTGTGTGAGATATCCATCTATTTTTTGTTATTTGAAAGAATATTTTGTGACAATAAGTATGGAATATAACGTTGTTGGAATGTCCGCCGCAGCTTTCTTTGGTGGCACGTATTCAGGAGGCTCAATTTTCGATGACTTTGTCGCATAAATCTGGCTGAATTTGCTGGATGGAGTTCGTTATGTTGACTTTGAGGGCATTAATTATTTGCGGGGTATTCGCATAGACCTGCGATTTAAGATAGCCCCAAAGGAAGAAGTTTAAAGGCGTTAAATCGGTGGCCAGTTCACGTCGCCGCTGCGCGAGATAACCATGCTCTCAAATCGCTCGTGCACAATGTCACGCTCCATCATGGCACGCTCTGTGGGCCAGGTAGCGCCGGCGCCATCCTGTTGGAACCACATATCGTCAGTAATGTCGGTATCCATATCATCCAGTTTAGGCTACATGAAGTTGCCTATCATCGATCTGTAGCGCTCGCCGTTGACGGTTATAGCAATGCCAGTTTCAAACCTTCCATGGTGATATGTCATACGCTACTGACCAATTCACAAACAATTTGACATATGTTGCTTTAACAGCATGGCCGTTTCAAATTTCAAGCGTCCCTATTGAAAGACCCTATACAAATAGATCCATTCCATTCGAGAAATTGAGTGCCTCAAAATATTTGCAAATCAACAGCATTATTTTATTAAACCGATTAAGTAAAATCATATTGGAAATTCACTCAAAACTTACAGGTTTTTAAATTAAATTGAAGCCTGGATACACTTGAATATTTTTTGGAATTGGACATTGTCGAGCCCCACGTTGGGCGCCATACGGGAACTGTTTATACACAAAGCGTATAGGTTTCTAATAAAAACAATGTTATATATTGTTTATAAAAATAAAAAGTGGGAACTTTTTTTTCCATCTGTGGACAAAACAGTATTAGAACATGCCTAATAACCCCATGTAATATTTTAAATCGTGTGATAAATCGATCTATGGCATATTGTATCTTTCTATATTTCATTGCCCCACGTCGGGCGCCAACATAGTCATTAAAGAAACGGAAAGCTACGTGATTGCTACGAGAGGCACTGTTCATATTTCGAGCCTTGGCAAAGTAAGTGTTGGCAGACGCCATCTGACGTTTCCAATGGAAAGTTTGATATTTTGACCATAACATTCAGAACATTTTATTATTTAAGCTCGATTTGTGTTGTTTACGGTGATTTTTTTTTATTATTAGGCCCAAAATATAAATAGTGACACTCGTATATTCGTAAATACTCGTACATATCATCTAAATACGTAGAAACAGTTCCAATTTACAGAAACCAAAGCAATTTGTTCACAAAATGGAGATTTTGATGATTTAAAAAGATTCTGACGAATTCTAATATTAATTCTAATTCTAGACATTCTTACAAATAGTACGTTTACTCTTATCGTTTGAAACAGAAAATAAACTACTGTAAACCTTTTGTGTGATCAGCCTTTAATTTATTTAATATTATTAGATCCACAACCACACGAAGTAGATTCTACCCTCATATTTATTGTTAAATACATAATTCGCATACATTCCAATGCATTCTTGTTCTGCTACCATTCAATTAGTTTCTCATGCCGAATTTCAAGCCCCACATCAAGCTCCATGATAGGGAGACGCAAGTCGCTTTTACTTTTCAAATGAATATTTCACATCGTTTATCTTTAAATTAAAACTTTCCATCAAATTTACATGAATTAACTCTTGGACGCGTGAATTAATTCTTTAATAAATCACATTCATGAGTATTCAGTTATTCGTTAATTTCCAAAGAACCGTACCTACTAAATATTTAATTTAACTTCCTGGTCAAATAATGTATGAACCACGTTGAACAGCTCAAATGAGATGAGCACATCCATTATGGATCATATTATCCCGTTCCGTTAAGGTAAAATATGTGATTTATACTTGAAATGTACGAGAGCACTATTTTTATTATGAGCCTAACAATAAAAAACCATTAGTCATTGAAAATTACTTAGGTCCACCATGACACTCCTGTAAATAACAGTCAAGACAATGGACTGGAGTAGGTAAACTAGCGCCAAAGAACCATCAGTGGTGAATACTACGCAGAGTTATTAAATCGTTTGAGTGACGAAATGAAGGAAAGTGACCTCATCTGGCGAAGAAAGAGATCTTGTTCCACCATGACAATGCACCTGCTCATTCCTGAGTCATCGCAATGGCAAAAATCAACGAATTGAAGTTCTAATTGTCCTCTCATCCAGCGTATTCACCAGATTTAGCTCCCAGTGACTAATATTTGTTTCTCAACTTCAAGACATGGCTCGGAGGTAAAGAATTTGTGAGCAACGAGGAAGTCATCAATGCTGTAAATGCGTATTTTGAAGGGCTCGAGAAATCCTTCTAAAAAAATGGTATTACTGCACTATAGCACCGTTATGAGAAATGTAGTAGACTTGATGGAGATTATATTGAAAATAAAATAACAAAAAATAAAAAAAACACATTTTTCTTCATCAGACCGGAAACGTTTCACCCTACCCTCGTACGTACAGAAAAATCTTTTGGATCATAGCCGAAGTGACTGGCTTATTCCAAATATTTATGTCGAGTCATATGCAAAGTAGTTAGAGCAGAGGTGTTAATTTATTTTCATATTATGGAAATGGTTGACTATTAACCAGAAAAGGTAAAATGTTAGTTTGCAGAATAAATTTGGGTTTACGTCTAGGTGGAAGAGTCGCGAAATCTAATTCTGTATTCTGGTATAATGGCGCTGGACGTGGGGCTTACTAATCATGAAAAATATACCAGGACAGAAGAAGGTGTTTATATAAGCAACGTGACTAGATTTGACGAAATAATGCTTGACCAAAGTAAACGTTATAAAATTACTTAATTTTCACCTACAGTTGGAAATACAGTGTGTTTTGAACAAATTAAATAAAATGGTTAAAAGAGGACAAGGAAGTAAAAAATACCTCGTTCCAATATAAATAGGGTGTCTCAGTTGGAACTATAAGATTTGAATTGCGCGCCATCTGTGTTCTGTCCAAGATAGGGCCTCAATATTTAACGACTGTCATCTACAAACAATACGACGTCAACGTACCGCGATTAACCGTTCAACAACCAGCAGTTTGTACACAACTGTTTTGTGAAAGTGAGCGATCATTTACAGTTGCATTAAGAAAAATTCACACAAAATTGGGACAAAATGAAGCGTCTATGGAGTTAACTCCGTAACTTAATCAAGGAATTTGAAGAGACGGGTTTTGTTATTGATAAGGCAGCACTAATACGTCCTTGTCGTGGTCAGTTAGATGAACATATTGGCTGCAGTGAGAGAAAGTGTAGGGGAGTATGCAAACACATCAATTCGACGTCGTGCACAACAATTGAATCTATCAAGAGCCACCACGCATCGGATTTTAAAGAAAGATGTGCATCTGTCAGCATACAAAATTCAGTTGACACAATTAAAAGTTACAGACCATTTACAGCGTTGTACATTTGTTAATTGGGTGTTACAAAAGAAAGAAGGTGATGCTGAATTTTGCAACAAAATTTTGTTCAGCGATTAAACACATTTTCATCTCGACTGATACGTCAGCAAACAAAATTATCGTGTTTGTCGACATATCTGTCAAGATGAAAATGTTGCTTTCTTCATCGCTGAACAACATTTTATTGCAAACATCAGCATCATCAAATGGCGCGCAATTCAAATCTTACAGTTCCAACTGAGACACCCTATACACGCTTACTGTATACTCAGTCCTCCCATTTACGTACTGATTCTGAATCAAAGCTGGGCAAAGTCTTATCTTCATTGTTTTTTTTAACGCGATTCATTAATTCTAGAGTACAGTCAAGGAAAAAATTGTATCCACGGTTGAATACCCAGTCACAAGTCACGTCCTGTATTTAAATTAGGTACTGCATTAAATAATGTCGTACCTAATAACCTTCCTACATAAATGTAGAACGGAAACTTCTTTGTCCTTGGGTTAAATATACAGAACAGTTTTGTATGACGTAAGTGTAAGGAGGAATAACGTAAGAACATTGTAGTGGAGTCTGTATAAGGAAAGTGTGGAGCAGTTTTAATGGAAGTGTACTTCAGAATCTTGACAAAAATACCAAAAATTATTTATTATACATAATTTCTTGATGACTTGTTTTATTATGTTATTATTATTATTATTATATTATATAGGTTTGGGCCTCATCAGCCACTGATCGCATGGGTAGTTCCTTGGCGATTCCCTCTTATCCGGGTCATTGTCCAAAAATGCTATCCCATAAAAGGAGCAATTTAGGCACGTCCCCCGCCTTAAGCCTCGCCTCCTCTAGGATAACAGGGGTCCCTAATATAAGATACCTCTTCTCCTCCAGTGCGGGGCAGGTGTAAAGAAGATGAATCGAGGTTTCCTCGTCTTCTTTACAGTGTCTGCAGGCCGGGCTATCAATGAGCCTCAGCTTGTGCTTATATGCATTCAGGCTACTATGGTGGCCCGTTATGATTCCCACCAGGGTTCTGGCTTTGTGCCTGTTCAATTTAATGAATTCTTGGGCCCATTTCTCAATCTCTGAGTATTCGATGAAGAGTTTGGTTATTCGACAACCCGTTACTCCTCTCCATCTTTTATTGTGCTGGTCTCTTGCCCAGCCATTGATGCGGTTTCTGATCAGATTCCGACTTATTTCCACTGCAGGTTCTGGTCCATAGAGGTTTTGCCTGGTCCCTAGTCTGGCAAGGTCATCTGCAATTAGATTTCCCTTAATGCCATTATGCCCAGGTATCCATAAGAGTTCCAGCGGTCCCTTCCCTGCCAAGTGGTTCAATGCTTCATAGCAACTATAGACCAGCTTCGACTTTGTCGTTGCTGAATTCAGGGCTACCAACGCCGCCCTGCTATCCGAGCAGATACATACCTTCTCCTGGGTCCGATTTTGCTCGGCCCCCAGAACACCGTATGTAATTCCAACTAGCTCGGCCTGGAGTGCGGTAGTGTATTTGCCCAAGGGGAAGGTTTTACCTATCCCGTCGCGTCGCCTATACACCCCCGCACCCGCTCTGTTCCCACTCTTGGCTCCATCCGTGTACCAGATGTCTCCATTGAGCGGCAATTCAGCTCGACCCTCCATCCAGTCGGTCTTACTGGTGAGGGTGATCTTATATTTCTTGTCAAACAGGAAGTGGACACCCGTACTGTCAGAGGGCATCCATAGGAGTCCCTCCTCAACTTATTATGTTAAGTTCACATAATTCTTCATCATCGTATGCTTTATTTAGCTTCCGATTATCATCTGTGAAGGTGTACACTGGTCATTTTTAACAACGAATTTCCTCGCAAACAGAAAAGAGTATCAGTGTTATTATCGTTCTCGAGCATCATCATCTCATATGAATGAATAAATCTTACAGAAACTAGTAAGATTAACATTAAAATGTACGTATAATCGATAAAGAAAATAATAAGACACCTTCAGTACATCCCCTTATAATTTTAATTAATTAGGTTTATTGTTTTCAAGCACCTGCGTATATACTGTCATTAGAACTGCTATAAATTACGGCAACGTTTTTGAGTAATTCTTCATCACTGCAGAAAAGAAGAGGGATTTGAATCATATGAAACCCAAACTAGTTGATTAGCATTTGCCTCTGATATTCGTGCCTACAATATATCGGGTGATTCATGATGGATTGTAGATAGAGTCTCGTTGGGTGAGTCAGGAAAGGATAATAGAAATTTTTATAAACCTTTCCTTCTTGATATACAGGGTGCTATCTGAATTCGGACCAAAACTATCAATGCGTGTATTTACTGGCCACATTCTGGGAATTTAAGCAAAATTGGTGTATGATATGCTTGGTAGTAGACCATTACAGAACTCATCCGAAATTTAAAAGAAATTTGTTTTGGCGAAAGTAAATAAACACATCCTGTAAATACAATTTTTAAACATCGATATAGGAATTCAACGGTAGAAGGATAAACAGTTAAAACTGAGTGGGTAAGTTTTCTGTTGCACTTTCGTGTAAATGCAGAGACAAATCCAAAATTACAATCAAAATTCATGTTTCATGTCTTGTTTTAAATACATAATTAAGTGAAGAAGAAAATCCCATTACATAAATCGTACACAAATATAATGTCTGTGTTGATTTGCCTCTGGAAAATAAATTAGGAATTTTTTAATGTACAAAGAAAATCTGCACTTAATTTTATACAATAAAAATTGTGACATTAACAAAATTACTGTTTATAGCTATTTTTACTTTTCCGCACTCCACTATAAGCGGAAAAGTAATGTAATCGTGTAAAGAAAAAGTGAAAAAAAAAACCTAAATTATTTTTGGGTTTAATTTTCGTTTTTCGGCCTAAAAACAAAAATGGTTTTTAAAAATTATTTGCTGTGTGTGTGTCGTCGTTGTCGGCATTTATTCTTATTAGCACGATAACTCAACTAAATCGTGTCGGATCGATCAGGTTTTGACTGATTCTGATCGGGCACGTCTTCCAGACGACATCTATTGATTTTGAGGTGAATAGCACACACCACCCCCTCCCTTGGGTTTATTTGAGAAATTTGTTTTGTTAGCACGATAACTCAACTAAATCGTGTCGGATCGATCGGGTTCTGACTGATTCTGATCGGAAACGTCTCCCAGACGACACTTATTGATTTTGAGGTGTATAGGACACACCCCACCCTGTCCATGGGTCATGAGAAAGCACGACGGTGGACTATTTGAGAAATTTTTGTTGTTAACACGATAATTCAACTACGTCATGTCAGATCGATTGGGTTTTGACTGATTCGGACCGGGGACGTCTTTCAGACGACACCTATTGATTTTGAGGTGGATACAACACACTCTGCCATGTTCATGGGTCATGAGAAAGCACAATGGTGGACTATTTGAGAAATTGGTTTGTTAGTACGATCACTCAATTAAATCGTGTCGGATCGATCGGGTTTCGACTGATTCTGATTAGGGACGTCTACCAGACGACATCTATTGATTTTGAGCTGGATAGAACACACCCCACCCTGTTCATGGGTGGACTATTTGAAAAAAGTAAAACTGTCGCATAAAACACATTCTGCGTTTATTTGTTTGGTTTATTTTTTCTTCCCGGCCACTCAATTTCGAGATAGAGATGTTCTACGTGCGGAAAAGTCCGTTTTAAGGTTTTAAAACTGTTTATTTTATTTAATACATGCAAAATGACGTATTTTCTTTAAGTACACAATTAAATTGAATTTTCTTTTAAATTTTTAACTTCTCTTTCGGATATCCGGCAAAAAACTTAGCCATAAAATATTACTTAACCCATTCCTGGAATATTTATTAACTAGGACTATTATATTAGTTGTAAGGGAAAGTAAATTAAAGTAGGGCTTAAAAGGTAAAATTTTGTTTTAAATTTTCTACATTTACACTAAAGAGTGCTAAATATCTTACCTACTGATTTAAACTGGTTGTTCTTCTACTTTTGAATTCATAGAGTTTAAAAGTTGTGTTCACAGGGTGATATTTTTGATACTTTTTGTTGTTATAACAAAATTTACATATTTGATCCGGTCCTGGATTTTTTCTATTTCTTGATGGGCTCTGTAACGGTCTAAAGTTTGCTGCACACCTATTACATTACACTTTACATCATGACACCAATTACTACATGTTATTAATTACATTTCTACAACGTACTTAGAATGTACACTCATTGAAAGTCTTGCTCCGAATTAAGAAATCATCTTGTATATCAAGAAGGAACAGTTTATGAATATTTTTATTGGCTATTCCTGACTTATCTAATGGGACTCTAACTGCAAGCGAAGATTTTAGAAAATATGTACTTTAGAAAACAAAAATGAATTATTTAAATTAACTATTAATTTGTTTGTATAATAATGCATCACTAGAAAAGTAGAATTACCTAATATTAAAAAATTAATTGATGAAGACGACATTTTTTTACGACGAATAAAAACGATTTGATTTACACAGATAATTTATTAACAAAGCGCACGATTAATTTAGAAATGATTTTAGTAATTTAATTAGTAACAACTTCCATTCGATGAGCAAAAAAAGAACAAAAACGAACCGAACGAATCCGAAACGATCTCATTACCGGTCAATGCCAACTAGACGAGACTAAAAAGAAGCCTTGAAATTATCCTTGTACTTCCAAATAGTCTTATAACGGGTTAATTATGGCGTCATAATGCGTAACTCCTTAAGTGTTATATAATTCGTTCATTCCACGTAATAACATGACATTAAACTGTAATGTTTGCACAAAAAAAGGAAAGCTATTATTATGCCGCAGCTAACAGGCGTGAGAGGTGTGAGAATCGTTGTAATCTGGTAAGAGTTGAACCCATAGATGTTATAATGACGTCCGGCGCAATGTAACACTATATTGTTGATACCCTTCATACGTTTCATCCTTCCTGGGATACGGTGTTACAGGAAGATCCATACAGAGCCAGTAAAAAATATCAAATTTAATTTCTTGGCAACCAAACTAATCGATACTGATGCTTATGATGAAAGAAAAAGCAGTCTGGTTTAACACACCTGAGGAGGTAATAAAGAGGATGACATCGCGATACGCAGTGGCGGGACGGCCTTGTGTTCTCAACTGAGAATTAATTAGATGGCAATAATTAACAAGTTTTAAGTTGAAACATGGATGATTTTTCCATTCTTCATTTTCTGTTCTAGTTATCCATAATTGAATTAAAGCTGGGATATTTTCTGGCATATAATGTATGATCCAAATTGAACTTTAGAATTTGAATTACGCGCCATTTGCTTTGTGTGAACGTTGGGAATTTGCATTTTTACAGTTGGTATCGAAACACATGGGAATTCATTATGGCCCACTGTGCACCAACGCGTAAATATCATACAAATTTATTTATGAAAACAGGCGATCAGTTACGATTACATTAAGAAAACTTCGATCACTTTTTGGACGCAATAATGTGCCAAGTGAGCGTGCAATTCGTGATCTAGTGCAAAAGTTTGAAACAAGTGGTAGCTTATTGACAAACCAAGGGTCCGGTATCAACGCAGAGGTCGGTCAGATGAAACTATTGCTCGCGTAAGTGATAGTGTGCGTGAAAAACCAACCACGTCAATTAGTCGCCGTTCCCAGCAATTGACTCTTTCATACGGCACTACGCAACGAATTTTAACAAAAGATCTGCGTTTAAAGGCGTATAAAATTCAATTGACACAAGAACTTAAAGAAACGGACCACTAGAAATGCTGTACATTTGTGAACTGGGTTTTAGGGAACACGAAAATTGATGCTGATTTTTGTAAAAAAATCATATTGTCCGATGAAGCTCATTTTCATTTAAATGGCTTTGTGAATCGCCAAAATTGTCGCATTTGGGGTAGTGAAAATCTAAAATCTAAAATCTTCATATTATTCAAGAGAAACCAATGTATCCACAAAAATGCACTACCTGGTGTGCACTATGGGCTGGAGGAATCATTGGCCCATACTTTTTTGAGGACGAACGTGGCAACGCCGTTACTGTCAATGGTACGCTATCGGGATATGGTAAACGGCTATTTTTTTCAATAAAACCAACGATTTGAACTTGAATGACATGTGGTTTCAACAGAATGGAGCCACATGTCACACATAACGTGAAACAGTCACTTTACTTCAAACCAAATATCCTGGTCGTGTTATCTCTCAGAGGGGTGACATCAATTGGCCACCGAGGTCTTGCGATCTAACCCCATTAGACTTTTTTCTGTGGGGCTATTTGAAGCAAAGGGTTTATGCCAACAAACCTGCTACGATTTCAGAGCTAAAAGAGAACATCAGACGTGCAATTGCTGAAATAGAGCCGCATTTATGCGAAAGCGTTATGAAAAACTTCGCTAAAAGAATGGTATCATGTTAGCGGAGCCGGAGGGCATTTGGCTGACATTATACTTCATAACTAACTTCTAAGTTTGTACTTTATACTGATAGCAATAAAATTCGGATTTTTCCAATATTTAGATTTTTATTCAGAAAGCAAATTCTAAAGATAATTTTTTATATTTGGTATTGTTTTCGTCTAATGAATGAAAGTTTTGATCAGTTCTATTGTTGTTTGCCTTCCAATGTTACTCATTAATCATTATGATACTTCATGACTTCATCAAAAGAGCCAGTATTCCTTAATAACAACCAAATTACCTTTCGTTCCTTTTTGTAATTATTCTTACTACACCAACAATTCATTAAGGATGTATTATTTTGTTTTTCTTTATCTATGTACTATTTGTTATGTTTTATTTGCCTATAAACATTACTTCATAGCCTTTAATGTGTTAACTTCATCTTTCAATAGAGACATGAACTGAAAAAGAACTATCAGAGAATCATAATTAAATAGTCCAAAACATTTCAAATTTCGCCAAAGTTTTCATGGATGTTTTTGAATTAAAATTTTGTATCGATTCCAGAAATATTCTTTCACATTTTCTCTTCTACGTTAACCCCATATCTATGGTTTGTATAATGATTCTTTGCGTATGCCTCACAGGTAACAATCGTATGAACCAATCAACTGACATTTTTTAACAACGTCGTGGCGAAAACACATTTTAGGATAACAGTTAGTACAATACGAATCCGTCAACCTATGATAGAGTAATGAAAAGGATCTCCACAAAAACGGTCAATGGAAGTGATATTTCCATCAAAATAAATTAAATAAATTCAACAAAAATCAAAATAAATGAAACAAAAATGAAATAAATCTTACAGAAATATTGAGACGCCAATGAATCAAATTATACAATAAAGCTAAGACGTGACTTCATAAATGCATTTTGTTCGGCAAATTATTAACTGTCGGTGCCGTACGTAGTTGATTGAAACATATGTCGCTAGACATACGTGCTGGCAATTGTGGCATATTAGTAACAATTGCGAGTGGTGTAGTATGTGATCCGTGTGTCGTCACTAAATTGATACACGTGCAAAGATCCATTATACAAATTGTATGTAATAAACTTCAGCTATTAACTGATTTTATTTCTTATTAGCATGTACCTTTTTATAAAAATTCTTCTCCTTGAATTGATGTTTTTAAATTGCAAATTAACGCGACTTGTGTGCGTAGCATTGATAAATAATTGTCGACTTATTATTACTTCACAGATATAGAAACGGCCTGTAAGCAAAGTTCTCTTGTCTTGGCTATGTAATTAATATTTTTTTTAATCGGCATTGCATGAAGGCCAGTTGATTAACTAACTGTATATAAATTCATACCTGAATGTCAATAGGTTAATGAAAAGTTAAATTAGAATTTTAGTTATGGACAGTTTATATGGTTTATTGTCTAGATAAGAGAAATAAATTTCGGATTTCACTCCGAAACAGTGGAAAACTGATCTTGAATGCGGACTGCACATCTAATATTAGTGAAAATGTTTTGAAAATACTGAATATTACTATTACTGAAACAATGTTTTTATTTTTCTGTTAATTTTTTTTGTTTTATTTTTTGTTTAAAAATAAAAAAAATCTAATTATAGTGAAATGTTTTTAGTGGGGACATGACACTAAAACAGCAATGAAAAAGTTACAAGAACTACTATAAACTATACCGGGTGTAACAGGATCATGGTATGGCCCTCTTTTCTCCTTTAGTTTTGAAGATAATTGATTGAAATTTGGGATATCCCATACACATAAGCGGCACTTTTTGACATTCAACTAATTTTTCTTTCACTTCCGGTTTTGCCGGAAGTGACACTAACTTTCGATTTTTAAATGGAATACCCTGTATATTATTGCACTTTTGAATTCTGCATAATTTTATGAATCCAACGATACTAAATATATGACATATATTTGGTATCGTTATATAAAGAAAATTTTAGTATTTTCTTATTTTCTTTTAGCTGTAATTTTGTTTGTATTTATTGCACATTTTAATACGACATATAAATAAATTCCTTATTAACAGTACTAATAAATGGTACCAATATGGTTCCATTTGAAAAAATTGAGTTTTGCCCCAAAAACAATTTTGATGAACTTTATTTGTTCATAAATCACGTGATTTAATATTTTTGACGGGATTTCGATTTTTGTAGCATTACATGGGTCATTTAGAATAAATCGGAACCGTCATGGCACACTTAAATGGAAAACTAAAAATTAGATTATAAAAAATGTTGAATTTTGAGATGCCACTTATTTGGTATCGTTGGATTCACAAAATTATGCAAAATTCAAAACTGCAATAATATACAGGGTATTCCATTTAAAAATCAAAAGTTAGTGTCACTCCCGACGAAACCGGAAGTGAAAAAAAAAATCAATTGTATGTCAAAAAGTGCCGCTTATTATATGTATAGGATATCCCAAATTTCAATCAATGATCTTCAAAACTAAAGGAGAAAAGGGGGGCATACCATGATCCTGTTACACGCGGTATATAGTGTTCAAAATAATGGGCTCATTAAAATTATTATAACTCGGTCCTCTGAAAACATTTCACAAAAAAGTATCGGTAATAAATCGGGACTGTTTAGTGGCAATTTCACTAAATAGTTCTTCCTTCCAGTACCTATAAAATATCTAAAATCCTATTTGGCTTACATCTAATGTCCACAGGTATTTTAATATTTTAAATGAGAAATCAAGACGGATTTAAAAAAAATTACATAGTCTATAAAATCACCTTTGTTTTGATGTCACGTGATCTACGCAGGTTATTGGTTTTTCGTGAATTATAACGAAAATGCCTTACCTCGACATGATATGGCATTATATTGTTACAACATGGCGATTTTGCTGGAAGATGGATAGCAGGAAAAATCGGGTGGCCTGCCAGGTCACCAGATTTAACACCCGTTGAATTTTATGGGGATATCGTTGAGTTGATAATACTGTGGGCAATCAGGTCATGGAGCTGTAAGTGCAGCACTTTCACTTGACTTTTTTGAACAGATACCTAAAAGATACTTTGTAAGTTTATTTCGATAAACATTTGCTATCCCATATCTCTGTTACGCCAATCTAACTTGGATTAACCTTCCATTGGGCGTAGCCCATCTGTGAGATCCGGCAGTCACTTTCTTTTTTGCCCTTTCGTGTGTATTACGAACACTAACTCGAACTCCTTCATAGCTCCAAACCACTCTTCTCTCGATATGATGTCGATTTTTTTAGTGCATTCCCTGGCCTTGTGTGGGCCGCCCGAATCTATCAGATGCATTGCGCCTGATTACATCTTTATTCTCACTTTTATATTTTTTCGGATCTCTATATCGTTGCCAACAGTGTGACGTTTATGACGTTTAAGGGATGTACAATTCTTTATACTGAGAATAGGTAATTACTTATAACTTTTCTTTTGAATTCACGTCCAATATTTTTTTATATATAACTTTCTTAGTTTTACTTGAAAAATTAGGTGGTTTGTTTTTTGTATTCAAAATATTGTTCAATACTAATTTATGTGTGTGTTTTGTCCTTAAAACAGAAACAAAACTTGTCATTTGCTGGTTCTCCTCTAAAAATATTCCAAATTTATTGTTATACAACATGAAATGAGTTTCTTTATGTAAATTTAATTATTGCGATTAAAAACTAGCGTGAAATATTTATTATTGTATTATATTAATTAAAATAAATGTTTAATTGGGTCTCCACCGCATTAAAATCTAAATTGTGTAAGATTTGATATGGGATCTGTCAGATACATTGCATTGCAGATGTGTTTGGATTCAGATTTCGCCCGACGAAAGGTTAAGTACGGCCCTGACTGAAATGCCTCCATCTAATACGTACATATTTCTGGAACCTCGGGCGTGCCACAAGAAATACCTTACGATAATGTCTAGGATTGCAGTCATTCATTCGAATATATTTTTAGTTCGGGACCAACTAGGGCTTCCACATTCACATGAATAAAGCAAGAATGACTATAAATATAAAATGTTTACATACCTTCGGTCGGAGGCCTTTATGCAACCGCCAGCCCACGCAACGCTATCGAAATTCTCGACGCGACGGGAGAAAGTCGAGTCGAATCCACGCAATTACGGTGCCGGGTTTATCCCGAAAATTTGTCTTTGTTAGAACGTTATTAAATAATTAGAATTAACGGACGGTTCAGGTATTAGTTGGACTGACCGTTCCTAAGAAGAATACAATTTCTAGATTGCTTATCAAAACCCATTACCTACTTTTACTAAAGATTTGTTCAACGTCACAAGTTTGATTCACTTCATCACAATAATCATACAGTGTTGTTGTAAAAGTTGGAATAAATTCGGTACAATTTTCAAAAGGGGTGAAGAAAAATCTTATACCAGGTGGGGCAGCGCAATTTGCTTATTTGAATTTGGCGCCCTTAAGCGATGGTTCCTTCTAGGAGGTTGGGGGAAAGGGGTAGGCACGGGAGGGCGGGGCGTAGAGTTGTAGCTCCGTTTGGCTGATACAACTTTACGCCCCGCCCTCTCGAATGTGCTTACCCCCACCCTCCTAGGAGCAACTATCGCTTCAGGGCGCCAAATTCAAATAAGCAAGTTGCTCTGCCCCACCTTGCATAATAAACATAACGCGATAATTCTTGCAGTTATATCAAGGTATTTTCCTGTGTCCCTGGTTATTATTCACTTTGATTATTATTTAAATAAAACATGATTTGCCACCTTAGCGCATTCACAAGGCCAAACTTCGTCACACAATATTTTTTTTTCAAACAGGTAGTGTTTTAATAAAAATGTTCTCGAAATGGATAAGATTTAACGAAATAACAATTTTTTATACACATCAATTCTGACAGCGATTTGAGTTAACCTTTTGTAGTTCAACAACATAAAGTACGGTTAGGAAATATTTTGCTCATAATTTTTTATCGAATATTTATTATTTCACTTGTATTTATTAGGATAAAGTATTCAGATAAACATTTAAAAAATGTTATCCATTTTTAATTGCATTTTATCGGTTGATAGTGTTACGCCTCTTGGGTCGTGCCAATTATTTATTGAGGTGTATTATTTTTTCCCTATTTTTGTCAGTTTTTAATCAAATCAATCCAGTGCCGAATATGAAAAGATGACAGTGCGTGACGACTTTAGTTATTCTGCTTAATTTTGCAAATATGAAATTCTTCATTAAACTTGACTTTATGTTTAGAGAAAGAAGAACATTTTTTGAAGCAATCAGAGGTAGCTATATAACTAAATACTGTTTCTTTTATTAAATGTACCTTAGACTCGAGATAATTCCATCCTTGTAGTTTAGAAACGAGAATTTCATCTTTTGTAATGGATAACTGTAAATGGCGGATCTAATAATTCAACTCTTGCTGCTGGATCAAGAGCAATTCTTTTAACGAATTTAAGTATAATGGACACATCTCTATATCCCCATATTTATGGGGATATATGGGTATGTACCCATGTCTCTGTATCAACAAGATCATCATCTTTTGTAATGGATAACTGTAAATGGCGGATCTAATAATTCAACTCTTGCTGCTGGATCAAGAGCAATTCTTTTAACGAATTTAAGTATAATGGACACATCTCTATATCCCCATATTTATGGGGATATATGGGTATGTACCCATGTCTCTGTATCAACAAGAGCTAGATGGTCCAGATTTCGTATTTGAGGGGGCGGTCCCTTGTGCGATGTTGCGATATTGTGCAAAAGGTCTGAGATCTAGGGGAATTTGGTAAACTTTGCAAGTTTACGAAATGTGCATTTGTATATCTTTATCACATTCATAATATAGACAGACTTCAAATCTACAAGAATCATTTTCAAAATTTGTGTAATAACAAGAAACATGTCAATAATTCAAACAGGTGATTTGGTAGGTCCACATCCGTATTCGTAAATTCCTGTGCAACTAATTGATCAACCAGGGGATGTTTTCTTATGTTTTTCAGAATAGCAGAATTTCAGGTCGTTTCTGTTTAGCAGTCTCGTTATCCGGATGGAACTATATAGAGTATCAAAATTTACTTTATCAGTAATTTCCGTTGTTTGAAGATGTAGCAAGGTGGAATAAACATTAGTTTTGATACTTTCTATAGACGAGACATATTTATACTATACAGCAGGTATAAAGCGCGCAGTTACAAAAGGTTTTCGACGCCATTTAAACTCGTTTTCATTTAATCCTTCAAGCCTTTCGAATAATAGATGTGTTGCTTGCAAAGGAAATTCTGGGCCACATTATGTAAGTAAAAATGAATGCTTTTTCAACAAATCGTTAATGAGAAAGGTAAATAATGGCTGTCCAAATTATCTGTTGCAAATTAGAAATATGGCAATGCTCCATAATTATCATATTTGTATACGCCAACACCTCGTGAAACGCCTCGTTGACGTATAGACATATTACAATCACTACGTACCTCCTCCCAAATACCTCAGTCTGCGATCAAATGTCGCACAACAGTAGGCCATAAAATATATGCCATTGCTATTGCACAATTAATTTATGTGTATATTATGCAGATTAAGCAAGATTGTAGTAATTGGCCTTGAAGTTTTCCTCAAATAAATGGATTAGGTGAAGATTTCGCGGCTGGCGTTGTAAAACGGCCTGTTGGCGTGGAATTAATCGTTTAAGTAAAAAAAAACATGTCACTGATGTGTGTAACTGGCGATCTTCATTGCTTGCTGTCAAAATTGGATAAAAAATATCAAGTACTATGTACACATCACAAATATATTTCAGTACAGTTGAAAAAGAACTTGTAATGTGTTGTATTTTTTTTTATTAAGTACTATCGAGAAAAAATGTACAGTAGAATATGTTCTTTTGAAATATTAAATTAATTTCAGAATTGATTATGTTTTTGGTCAATATAGGTGGCTATTATTTTGAGATCAAGGATTAACTAAGGATTAATTCATTGTTGTCTATATTTTAATGGAACATGTACGTGTCTCATTAGTCTCATTATCATACATTCCTTCCTAAAGGGGCTTTCAATAAGGACGCTCGTTTTTTAAACGTAAATAAAGCAAGTTGTGTGCGAGATATCCACTCAATTCTTTTTTATTTGAACGAATATTTTATGGCATTAAGTCTGAAATATAACGTCGTTCAAATTTCCACCGAAACTTTGCTTGGTGGCACGTATTCGGGAGGTCCAATTTTTGATGACTTTGTCGCATAAATCTGGCTGAATTTGCTGGATGGCTTTCGTTATGTTGACTTTGAGGGCATCAATTGTTTGCGGTTTATTTGCATAGACCTGCGATAAGATAGCCCCAAAGGAAGAAGTTTAGAGGCGTTAAAGCACAGTTCGCGTTGCCGCAGCGCGAGATAACCATGGCCTCAAATGGCTCGTACGGATTTCCATGGTGGCATGCGCTGTGTGGCACGTAGCGCCGTCCTGTTGGAACCACACGTCGTCGGTACCCATATCATCCAGTTTAGGCCACAAAAAGTTGCTTATCATCGATCTGCAGTGCTCGCTGTTGACGGTTATGGCAATGCCAGTATTATACAAAAAATAATTATCAAATAATATTAAAAAATGGCCACACTGGACTCACTGGAGCCATTTTCGCGAGACATGTCGAAATCAAGGCGTTCTGCGACAAGCAGTGTAACTGGTGCAAATTTAAATCTGGAAATAAAATACACTCAATCTACATGTTTATAGCTAGTGAATATACGTAGGGGATTTTGAAAATATCGATTTTTGTGTGATTAGCGAGTATCTAAATAAAAAACGTTAAATTTTCGACAAAAATAGGGCAATCATTTGTTAATAAATAATGTTTAAATTAAGTTATCGAAAATTCGGTACGTATTTCACTTCAAAATGTTATTTTACAGATGTCGTTAAAAATTGGCAGGACAAGAATGAAAATTGTTGGAATTATGTTACGTGCCGTTTTGAAAAATCACGTTTCGAGAAAAACGCGTTTAAAGTTTTGAAATGTGTTATACATGAAAAATTCATTGTTATTCATGTGGTAGACAGGTAGACAATAAAAGACAGTGTAAAGACAGGTAGACAGTGAAAAAATTAAAAATCCGACTGTTTAAAAATATTTACCATTAATCTGCTATCCCAGGACCATAAACCTGCCACTCTATATGTAAATATTCTTCCTCATTCTCTTTCCTCGAACAGTTTATATGTTAGAGCGTGCTTCGTGTTTCTCTGCATCTGTCAAAGACATCTCGACGTGCTTGATCCGCTTAACATCAACTTCGAGACAAAATTTGTATTATTGGCGGCCAATACGCATCTCCAAAACTTTCATAATTCGATGAATATTAGTCAGACCATCATTAAAAGTGCACACAGTAATATCAGTCGCTATATTCAAGACTTTTTTTGCTGCCACTTGAATAAGATTTTGGAGCCAATTTCCAAACAGTAGCATTGAAACTTTGATTGCTCTTTTGCGCGTAGCCTCCTAAAAAACAGTTTAGCAACTCGTCTCGGCTTAGGTCCTCATAAATCGGTTTGATGGCTTTAAAAATTTCCTTAGGAAGCAGCGGCTTATGATGGAAGATGTCCAAGGATTCTGAGTACTTCTCGTGCTGCGGATTTTCGTCGGTTGATAACTTATGAAATAAGGTCGCCCAGATTTCGTTTTTCAAATTTTCCAAGGAGTTCGGATTCCGACGTATTGCCAAGCCATAATAAATTGCTAAGTGATCAATTAATTTGGTAGTTAATTTACCCTTCGAGGTCCTACACATTTTTTTTAATGGTTCTGACTAAACATAAACATGTTTTAACGACATCTGTTGTGTATTAGAAGTTAGAAATCATGAGGTAAAACATTAGGCTGTACCTGGACTGTACCTTCTCAGCAGGAATTTATTCGACGCAGGTGTTGTTGAAGAGGAGTCCGACGTGCTTAGGAAAGAGTGCGAAATTTCAAGGAAGAACATTTTTTTATATATAAGGCAGAACAACAATTTCTGTCCCATATTCTAAAAGGTTCAAAGAATGTTTTAAGCTACTAAGAAATCGATTTTTGGAAAAATTTACAGTGGTGTTCCCGTTTAAGCCTAAACTACAAATCAAATTCTAAATGAACATATCAGAACCATTCACAACGCTGACGTTTCCATCACAAGGCATTTCGTTTTAGCTTTCATTTATTTAAATTCTTACTCTCACGAGTAGTTAGTTCTCTGTAAACGCAGTCTCACTTAAGACGTAGATTATGTACACTAATTACTAAATAGAATCCAATCTCCGCTTGCGACTCTCGAAATAAAGAGCCGACCAATCGGAGGAATGTGAACCATGCGGTATGCCCGGTACGTCATTCCTAACCAATGAGGTCAATAGTCTCAGAAGGCGGTTTGCATATCACATATTTCAAGGATTAAGTTTCGAAATCCTGAATATTCGTTTCTGCCGATAGGCGTTGGCGGATTGCATCCAATTTCTTTCTACAGGGTTGTTAAATATCGGATAATTCGTAATACGAGAGAAATTTTCTTTCCGACAATTCGATTTGTATATTTTGAATTATATGGTGCGCGCCTACTGTCCCCATTGATGCCGAGTCGCTAATTTTGGAGATTCTAGAGAAAAATCCTGATGAATCTCGAGATCAAAAGATAACTTTTCAACAGGATGGTGCTCCTCTACATTATTATGGCTCAGTAAGAGTTTATCTGTATGAATCCACGATCCACCTATTAGGATACTGATAGGTGGATCGAACGGGGGAGTACAGTAGAGTGGCCCTCTTGGTCTCCAGATCTAACGCCTCTAGATTTTCTTTCATGTGATTACTTAACATACAAAGTATACGGTACGCAACTCGCTAACATCGAGCTTTTGAAGCAGATGATTGTTGAAGAATGTAGGTTAATTTTTGCAGAAACGATTGAAGGGGTGAGGGAAGAATTTTACAATGGAATATCGTACTTTCGGAAAGAGGGAGGGTCACATTGACAGTGACACTGAATTTTTACATGGAGGCGCTGTCTACAAAACTAAAAGACGTATCAAAATAAAAACAACTTCTGAATATATGGTATAAGTATTTGTAACAGCCTCCATGGCCCGCAATGCTATCTTTAACGCTTATTATTTGGATAGATAATAGATAATAGTAAGGAGTGTAGACAGTAGCTGTCTTTGAGAAAACTCCCACAACAGTTCATATAATTTGCAGTGCACTAGAATTGTTAGTGACGCGTGGATTATTCATGCATCAATTAGCTATTGCATGCGCCCCACGTTTTTCATTTTAAATCTTACAAGCATTTTCTTAGCTATTAAAAATTCATAATCACAAATTTTCCGGACTATCTGTATGTGGTTAGAAATCTGTATGGGGCTAGGAGATCTTATTTCAGACCGTTTTAAAAACGTGGTATATTAAAAAAATCTATTCAAATAATTATTTATTAATACAACGTATTTTGCTGTAAGTAACATTGATTTTCGAATTTTAATGTGAAACTGTGATATGAGTGATATGGGTATATGAGAAATTGTGTAGCATAAATTGTTATTTTCGTTTTCTAATTTAAGCCGTTCAACTTTTAATTAGATGCCATTCGAATGAACAAGAAATACCCGATTAGCTTCAGTTAATGGAGACGAACGACAACTTTTACAACTTTACGACCATTTTATGGTTAGACTCGAGTAAAGTGCTGCATAAAGGGGTTTATGGCAGTCACGGGGAAGTGGCCGTTAAATGGTACCCACCTCTAACCGGAAATGAGCCCATTAGAAAAAATATACAACT
Organism: Rosalia funebris; assembly: GCA_037954035.1. Classification (NCBI taxonomy): domain Eukaryota; kingdom Metazoa; phylum Arthropoda; class Insecta; order Coleoptera; family Cerambycidae; genus Rosalia; species Rosalia funebris. Next base: position 18,031,059 of record JAZFAV010000039.1, on the reverse strand, counting down.
TGAATATAAATCTGGTACTATAAACGCCACAAAATGAAATAAATAAATAGATTTGTTGTTAAAATTGCCTAGACATTTGCAGTTGTAAAGTACGGTGCAACCTATATAGCATCGAGAAGGCATCGCAAGCGCTTCGTTAATGTAAAACGAAGTACTATATAGCTCGAAGCAAGTATTCTAGCTCTAGCACACTAATCTGACGGTGTTTGTTACATATTCATACCACGAGAGGCCATCATGCTGAACTCGAAATAATAACTTAATTGTGTCATAGATATTTTGCATATTTTATAACTCAGCACAAAACATATATACATAAAGTCAAATGATAGTAAAATATAAAATAAACTTATTTTTGAACATGAAGGTTAATTTATGATAACAAGTGTGGATAGTCAATACATTTATTTAATAATTGATGCAAAACATTACACCTAAATACTTTCTTCGGGTTTCTAATTGAACTTTAAATCCATTCAATACACTCTCGGTTATTGAATAGATATAGAATAGAATAAACTGAAACTCGTTTAAGTTTTCATTATTCACATCACTAATAAAAGTCAGTCTGCAATCAAAGATCACTCCCAAGTCTCTAAATTCACTAACTTAATGTTATTAATATCAATATAATGCAAAGTTTTACTATCAGAGGGTAACATTCAAACTACAGAAATAAGGAGTTTATACTCCAACCCATCTGCAAATGCCTTATATAATAAGGACTAAACAAATTATGTCAAAACAGCTATTCTTCTGGCTATATGCCAAACGCCGAGCACTGAATTACATGACAAAATTTGTCGTATTTTTGTCTAACAGAGTTAGCACTAAAAATACAGTGACTGTTCTAAAACGACCAAGAAAGATGCAAAGTGTCACCTATCTCAGGATATCGTTAACTGCAGACCGGTTTCGACCTTTCTATCTTGGGTCTCGTCAGTCGTGTATTTTTAGTGCTAACTCTGTTAGACAAAAATACGACAAATTTTAAATAGGAGAATAGCTGTTTTGACATAATTTGTTTAGTCCTTATTATATAAGGCATTTGCAGATGGGTTGGACTATTAAATTACACTTATTGATATTGATTGGTAACAGATTAGTCTCACGCCACGTATTTAAGTTACTATGTTAATATCGTTTTGAAGCAAAATGCGGTTCGGTACACATATTATCTCACGAATTAGTTTATAGTCGTTCACATACAACAAAATTTTCGACTAAACCTTGGGAGATATTATTTATAAACACGATAAATAAAAGGGGCTCTAAAATAGATCCTTGTGGAATATCTGATGTTACAAGAATTTGGATTGAACTAAAAATATGATTAAAAAAAGTATCATGTGCAGCACAGTACACGTGATAGAAGTGAATACTTCTTTAGAATAGAGAATGAGAGATATTAAGAGTGAGAGATTGAAAGAGAGAGAGAGAGAGAGAGAGAGAGATAATTTCAAAAGAAATATAATAATATAAAATTTGTGTAAAAAATATTCGGTTTATTCATTATCTACACTATCATCGGCTGGTGGTTCAATTGGTAATACTGATATGATTGGTTTGTGATAACTAAAATATGAAATATATGTTCGTGATTTGAAATTTTCTAGATAACGTGTAAAAATTGCATCTATTGTTGTTCCGGATTTTGTTGTTGATTCTTTGGGATTGTTATTTATAAGCAGACCAAATGTTTCTCGAAGAAAGTTAATCAACGTCAAAGAATCATTGGATCCGAAATTTACATTGAAATCTCCCCCGAGAATCAAAGGGATTTTGTCTTCGCCTCTTTCAAATGCATTTGCACCTGTGTGGCTGTAAACCATAAACCTGTAAATATATTATATTTTCTAGATTTTAACAAGTTAAACGGTTCAAGGATATTATCAAATAATCACAGAACACAGATGTAAATAACGTAAATAATTACAAAACACAATGATAAATATTCGGTACACACGCGTGCTGCTTCAGCTGTTAATATATAGCGTCTGGACGCGTACATCTATAACGCGCGCATGCGCGACAATCTATCTATCCTATTCTATCGCTTCGTACTGAGTTTATATCGCTTTCTCTTGCTCCACTCCCGTGTGGCGTCAGAGTTGTACATACTCGCGCGCATGCGCGTCATACTATATTTTCTTCTATTGCCTAGTATTCAATGAATACATGGCTCTTTCTCTTGCTCGTACGATGCTTCCTAAACTATTCCCCCTTCAAGCAACTTAGACCTTGGACTTAGCGTATGAGCGGGCGTTAAAGACGAAGGACCGCACAAAAGGGAGACGCGGATAGCCTAAACTGATATATATGATGTATAGCTCTCTTTCTTTTTCTCTCTGTGTTATATATCTGTGTACTCTGTCTTGTAACGAAGCCTGTGTTTTAGGTATACCAAATGTATAGCTCTCTTTCTCCTTCTCTCTACGTTATATCTTTTTTCTCTCTCGTGTAACTAAATCTGGAAACGTTACATTTTTTCCAATTCACTCTCCATTCTCGTCAAATATCAGAACGCCGCCAAAGAAGTATTCACTTCAAAAAACAAATAACAATAAAACTGAACGTTTTCTGTTGAAAATCTTAACTTAGAAATTGCCACAGGCTACTGCCGAAAGCAGTATTTACTGGACGTTTTGTCTCAAACAGAATCCATTAACTGGTTCGTTGTAGAGTAAAAAATGCACTGAATACAATTTATCCATAACCTCATGATCTATGATTATTTTGATACAGGTCAAAATGTCATTGTAAATATTTCAATTGGCTGAAGCCAATAACAACAATACGTTTTCTGTTAAAAGTCTAACCTACAAATTGACAATGTATCACTAACAGCATTTAATTTATTCTGTGTAAAAGAAAAATACTGTGGTGGATTAAATTAAATTGAACTTATTCTCCAAAGTATTGATCGATGGGATATAATTCAAAATTCAATTTATTTGGATAATTTCTGCCAAAAATAATAACCTAAAAGTTAAGCATTCTTTTGTTATCATCATGATTTCATGGACGCTTTGTTCTGTTTAGGGTATGTTGGAATATTACATTCAACAATAATTATTTTAGGTTTAAAAATAGTCTTCATGCGGTGCCTGAAATTAAACATAAACATTAGGTCAGCATTTATGAGTTCGGGTAACTCAATATCGAATGTTTAACTGTTCAAATGTCGTTGAAATAAAAATTGATTATTTAGCAAGTCAGTCTGAAAGATTATACGTTAGAATACACATCTTAATTTCTTTGTACGTAATTTAGTTGTTATACAGGGTATCAATAAACTCGTATTGTCCTCAAATTGTATCTTTAATTATTTATTCTCCCAAGTACTTCGAACAGGGTAAACTGTCGAAAAAAAGTAGGGAATAAAGCATTCAGTTGTTATCGTTTTAGGAACAATGTTAATAAACTGTAAAATTTTAAGAGATTGATTAAATTTGTTGTTTTGTAAATGCAAGTAAGAGTATGCAAGTAAGTCAGTTACATTAAGACGAAAATTAAAATTAGTTTGTTTAGATTAAAATTGTTGCTATTGCTTCAAATTTGACGAAATAATGTTGATGTATAATGATATGAAGGAAGACATCGTTGATACATCATTAAATTATAGCAGTAAATAAATAATTGTCATCATGATCATAATAAATAAAAGCAATCAATTGCTTTGTTCCTAACCAGATGATTCACAGACTTCAGATCAGAAAACAGTTACTCACTCCATCTTATCTCGTTGCCTGGTAAAATTCGTGGCTTCATGTGATCGTACGTGAACTTGTGACTCACCCTTCACACACAAGGTTGTTATCCTTTCGAAAATAAAAAAGAAGAAAACACCGACAGAATCAGCAACTAATAAGGCCGTTATAAAAACGAGAGATAGTCTCCGTACCGTATTTTTGTACACCATAGGTGAATCATGCGATGTAATTGTGTGCTGGTAAGAGTAAATTCAATACAATAATTAATACATTTACGTGTGGGTGACTCATGTTGCACCGTGGGGAGGTACGAATCATCCGTAAAATTTGTGGACGACGAGATAATTTCTATTGTGGTATCATATGGTTGGAATTTATTGGGGCAGACATGGATTTCCGGTTGTAGCTGCCCGCTCGGTTACTTTATCAGTGACGGCGCCGAATATAAGCAATTACAGCTTGTCAACAATGGGAACAAGTGTGAGATTCTCATGTATGCGTAGAAGAAAGAGTGAGGCAGGAATCGAAGGAAAAAGGATGCACTTTATGCGCATCGATAGTAGACTTTAGGTCGATAGGAGACAGTAGGAAGTAAGTAGTAAACATGGAGCGCTACACGATACAACAACGCATCCTTTTTGTTAAACATTACTATCAAAATGGTGAGTTTGGTTGCTACACTCCGCAAAGGGCGTCCAATTTTCGGTAGAAATAATGTTCAATCTACCAACTGTGAAAAGAATCGAAATATTTAAAAGTACTGATTCAGTTATTGATGTGCAACGCACGACACGAGCTCATAGTAGTCGTTCAGAACAAAATGTCGCGGCTTTTTGCGAGAGTGTGGTTCAGAGTCCAGAGACTTCGATCTGTCATCATGCACAAGATTTGGACATTGCAACAGCCGCTCTTCATCGTATTCTTGCTACAGATTTGCCTCTCCATGTTTACAAAGCTCAATTGATTCAACAACTTTTGCCAACAGACTATGCACAGCGAAGAGAGTTCACCAATTGGATCATTGAACAACATCAAGTGAATGCCGATTTTATGGACAATCATCTTCAGCGACGAAGCCTATTTTTACTCTGATGGCTTCGTTAATAGGCAGAATTGCCGCATTTGGGGCTCAGAAAATCCACGAAGGCTTCATGATAAACAAATGCATTCCCAAATATGTCACTGTTTCGTGTGCATTGTGGTCTGAAGGTATCATTGATCATATTTCTGTGTAAACGAGGCAGGTAATACATTAACAGTAAATGGCTAACGTTATCCTGACATGATAACACAGTTCTTTGTGCCTCAATTGGAAGATTTTGCTCTTGAAGACACGTGATTTCAGCAGGACGGTGCCACTTGCCATACCACCCGTGAAACATTGACGGTCTTGCACAAGCCTTTTCCTGGTTGTGTCATCTCCCGTTTTGGTGTGATCAGAATTATCCGCCACGATCTTGCTATTTAACATCTATGGACTTTTTTCTATGATGAATCTTAAATGGATGCCACTTTTTTAGTTTCAACACTTTGTGTACCGAAGAAGAACTTGGCGAACGCTATTGTTTGGATTTTCTTCCATAACCAATAAACCATTTCATTTGATATCTTCATCAATAGCTGAACGGCCACTCTTTTGTAACATATAAGTCGGAAATCGAGAGCGGTTTGGTGGTTCCTTTCTCAATTTCCGACTTATATGTTACTGACAGAGATCGTATCGATAAAGTTGTATACCCCATAGAGTTCATTCGGAATTTGTCCTGGGTCGGCGTACCGTGTACGGCACTGATGAAAACTAATAAGTTCGAAACAGCTGTTTGTCGTTCGGTTCCGATCCGGGACAGATGTCGAATCCTACCTGTGGCGGGTTTTATTTTTTGAAATCTTATCTGATCGTGCAGAAACACGAGAAAGGATCACTTCTCGGTATAAATCAATGCCTGGCGGGGCTTTAGCCCGAGGAGTAGTTGTTTTCTGGAGCGATTATGTAATAGCTTTGCTATTCGAGAACTATTTTGATAACCGCTTGGCGGTTTGGTGGTTCCTTTCTCGATTTCCGACTTATATATTACTGACAGATATCGTATCGATAAAGATGTATACCCCATTGAGTTCATTCGGCATTTGTCCTGGATCGGCGTACCGTGTACGGCACTGATGAGAACTAATAAGTTCGAAACAGCTGTATGTCGTTCGGTTCCGATCCGGGACAGATGTCGAATCCTACCTGTGGCGGGTTTTATTTTTTGAAACACTCTTTTGTAGATCATCTGCTGAACCAATCTCTCTATATTGTTTTTCAATTTTGTCTCACTTTTCACTTCGTCCTCAGATAGATCCGCTTACGGATCCATCTGGGTACTTAAGCACATACTTTTTGTTCCATTCGTACCCTGTCAACATACCCAGTCATGATAAGGATTTAAGTTCTAAGAGATACCGACAAACACATTGTTATAAAGGCACAAATTTATGAGGAATAATTTCACAACAGCAACTCAGCAAAACTGTTTACAGGTATTTTCTTTAAACACGGTTCAGGACCAGCCTACTTAAAGAAAATATTACAAAAGACCAATTTATTTAATTTCAAAAAACAATACTTTCGGATGTCTGCAGCTCCGAACTTATAACTCTAGATTCTAAGTACAATAGTTAGCTTATTGAAATCAGCTTTCCATACAGAGATCAAAACGAAAAACGTAACGAGGTGTTCCCATTCAAAGAAAAATATATGATGTCATACTAGAGGCATCATTATTCCGAGAATTAATTGTTACGAAGTATGAATATATGTTATGTATAATTATTTAAAATCACTAATTATTGAAAAAATCGTAGGAAACAACAGCCGAACTATACAAGTTAACCTTCCCGATATAAAAACATCGCGTTTACGACCACTTTGTACATCGAAAATACGCAGGCTTTCAAAATTTTTCCACTCACTCGTATTTTTATCAATGATTCTATCTCACGAACCCTTTGGAGATAAGGTGATGTAGATGACACGTGGTTACAATAAACGTAGATGAGACGTTTCTTAGAATTTATATTACAGTTTTATTCAAATGTTATTTATCTAGTTGGAATAATAATTTAACCCCGAATATTTATAATCTCTGTCATCGGGCTATCAGATTTATATAGTGATATTATCTATAGTAGACGTAGCGTGGCGTTTTTATTTTAAAAGTAATCGTGAGATGCATTTTTATTCGACAGAAAAACCTCGTCTTAATATTAGTAAATAATGATAAGAGTAAAGTTGTTTACTGATAAATTTAATGCGTAAGTCACTTAAAACTGTTCATCAATGAATATGTAATTCTATATTTAATTTATCGATTAATCACTCTTTAAAAAGTAACTTTTTATGAAGCTGACGTATTGTAGTACAGCACGGGTGTTACAGTCAAACCGTTATATCTTTACCGCTACGTCACAAGCGATATTCCTATGAACTAAGATGAAAAATCAAAGTCAAGTGAGTGACTGTTTACGTAATTTAAATTTACCGCATTTACAGCCAACTGTATTACCGGCACCAAAGGAAACTAGAAAACGCCTTTCAGATAAGTTATCACGGCGACAAACCTTATAATCCATGGGCTTTAACATATATTAAAGGGCGTCCGTTTCTTTTCTCCTGTTCAAAGTATTCCAGGAGATTCAACACCGTTTAATGTGCTTGAGAATTTAATGTTAGATGTCAAACAACTATCAATATCTGTCGAAAAGTATCTACTGCGTTAGTCAATAGAAGAGTTTCATATTTTTAATCTAATACGTATGTTACTATTTGTCTTCTCACCGATCAGCGTGAAAATATGAAAACAGTTGTCGGTGATATATTCAGGTCATCTTCGATGACCGAAGACACACGTAATATCACCTGTCTCTTGTTTACCTATTATAGCAAATGCGTTTATAGGGATAGCGGGTTGTCTGTGATATTACCGTATGGTGGTGATGTAGTGGTAAGCTTATAACGGTTTTAGTTTATAAAAGGCTAGGCTGTAGTTCACGTGCAATATCTATTTCAATACAAATAAAAGAGCTAATACCAATAAGAAATATGGTGATGCAACTAACAATTTCTTAGTTTAAGAGTTAAAAAACCTTTTCCGTGATAGCCACTAAAGCGTCTATTCAGGCGAGCCTCAACAGAGTCGATCTTAGGTCACTATTATTACACACATATAGTTGACAGAAAATACATCATAGTAATAATGAATATTAATGAATACTGGAATAAACACAAACATCACCAAAGGACAGTACGAGAAGTTAACTATTGGGGACTATATTTTAGTATAAACTGCATAATAATACTGCAAAATGTGTTTAGTAAACACATTTTGCAGTATTTATTTAATGACGGCACTGATTTCGCGTATGCTGGGCTCGTTTATTACTTTTCCGCACTCAACTATAGCAGAGCGGAAAAAGTAATGTAATCGTGCAAAGAAAAACGGAAAAAAGCGTTTATTTTTCGTTTTTTGCCTAAAAACAAAAAAAAAAGGTTTTACAAATTTTTTGCTGTGTGTCGTTGTCGTCAGCATTTATTCTTGTTAGCACTATAACTCAACTAAATCGTGTCGGATAGATCGGTTTTGACTGATTCTGATCGGGGGCGTCTTCCAGATGACACCTATTGATTTTGAGGTCGATAGAACACACTCTACCATGTACATGGGTCATGGGAAAGCACAATGGTGGACTATTTGAGAATTTTTTTTCGTTAGCACGATCACTCAATTAAATCGTGTCGGATCGATCGGGTTTCGACTGATTCTGATTAGGGACGTCTACCAGACGACATCTATTGATTTTGAGGTGAATAGGACACACCTCACCCTGTCCATGGGTCATGAGAAAGCACGATGGTGGACTATTTGAAAAAAGTAAAACTGTCGCATAAAACACATACATATTCTGCATTTATGTGTTGGTTTATTTTTTCTCGGCCACTCAATTTCGAGATAGAGATGTTCTACGTGCGGAAAAGTCCGTTTTAAGGTTTTAAAACTGTTTTTTTCTTTTTTTGTGTAACGGCATCTAATACCATGAACTTTTCTTGTAACGCTAAGCCATATATTTTCACTTTCTTCATTGCAGTAATTAAAATGGTGTAGTTACTATTAATGCAAGGGACATCACCTCGTATCCTTTGTAGTTGCAGTAAGTTCTGTACTGTATGTATGGACCTAAATCCTAGTAAGACGAAAATTATTAAGAATTGTTGAACCTGAAGTAATGCGCCTATTTACTAACTTATGCCCAAATGGGTTGTATATCCTAAGAAGCAAACATAGTCATTGTCATGGCCAAGTTTATTAGAACTAATAGACATTAGATGTCTGAAAAATATATTAAAATTTGGATAAATTCGTTGGGTAGATAGGTAAATGATATTTTATAATTGACATTCATATTGTGCACTTACTAATAATGACATATTAATTGTTTCAAGAATGTATCTAATTATTAAAGAATTCATTCAATAATTGGGTGCATTGATTATGTTACTTCCTACATTAATGCTGTTGAAATTATTTATTTCAACAGTATTTATCTTACTACTTATATTTATTACTTTATTAACCCGGAAGAACATTCACAAGGATCATAATATTTAATTGAAAAGCTTGATAATACAAGTACTATTTCAAATATGATAGTTAGGAGTTTGGTTACGTTGGTCACGAATATAATATACACCCAATATTCCTTTAGTGGAATAAAGATGTTAACTTTGTATATTATTAAAAAGAAAAATATAATAAAGTATGTTCTATTTTAAATGCGTTTTCTTTTTCTTTGTTGTACAATATGGTCAAGGCATAAAATTGAAATAAAGCGTACGCAAAATGCAGTGGCGGCTCGTGATGATTTGTCATGGGTGGGCAACAACTAACTATTAGTAGGTTATATAGTACAAAATAATGAAGTAAAATATAGTAAAAAAAAAACTTTGACTCATCACTCTATGTTAGTCACTGTACAAGTATATGTTAAGATTTAAAATTCTTTCAGCTTTCAAGTTGAAAATGCATAGCACTAAAATTGGATAAAACTAGTACAGACGCTTATGAATGCTACACAATTTTTATATTTACACATTTTCTAATACATTAATAACCAAAATAATTGTACTTAATAATATAACAAATACAGTGTATAGAGTCCGATAAGAAGGTCTAGAATGTTCTCTAGAGAGGAGGGGATAGGGAATATGTGGATAAGGCATAACGGGATAGAAATGGTATTTTTTGCTGGATTTAAAAAAGTAAATCATAAATTCTATAAAAAATAAATCATCCTCGAATAATTAAAATAAATAATTAAAACTTGTGGAATAAAAAATATAAATATATAACAAATTAGATAATAAATAATTAAACAGAAAATTCACTCTAACCAAAATAAAATATAACTTCAATAAAAATAAAATATATAATATTATAAAAATAAAATCAAAAGGTTATAGGTGACGTAGGTGGAGGTGAGGTTTACGTGTAATAAGATGGAAAGGATTTAAAAAACGAATCAAATATGAAAGTCGCTTCAACATTAATTATATTTTAACTGGATTCTTCTATCATTTGTGGCAGCAAAGTGATCTATAACGTGATCGAAAAAAAGTTTTATTATCCTTCAATGATATTATAAGTTCTCTTTCGGAGAACGGGAAATACGGAGATCGGACTTATCGGATATTCTCGATTCCTTCGCCGCTTTGCCGAAGGCTTCTTCAGCAGAGTGGTCTAGCCCACCCGTGTCACAGCTTACTCGAGACTCGAGTAAGCTGTGCCCGTGTTTCTAATTGTTTCATGTAGTTTACACGTGTATAATTTTGTTTTTATGTCTTCAAATCATTCGTAATTCTATTAATTAATTCTATTCATGTGTTTACTGTTTATTTAATTTTATATTCTAGATTCTCATGTTTCTATATTATTGTGAAGTAATTTAAACTTTCAAGGGATGTTGAAAGTATACCTATGTCAATAATATTAATATTAATTTTAAATCTAATCTTGGTAGACACTAATTTACTTGTATTTATTTATTAATGCAATAAATATAATTTTTGAAGTGATAACTTCTTATGGGAGGGTAAACCGCTTCGTTACGTGACTCGTTACAGCGCCAGTCTGTCTGGCTTCCCCTTCTCTCACGCATATAGCAGCGGTAGGCAGGCTCCTCCTCTCTCACTCTAACCCACAGCACTAGTCGTATTTCGGACAGACGCTTCCCCCTCTCTCGCACGATCTCGAGCTCTATCACCTCCTCTCTGCGTGCTTTCGCTGTCTACGTCTACGTGCATGTGCATGTGTGCGTCGCTGCTGCTGCGGGGCCGCCTCTATGATTTAGTAATATAGTAAATTTAATAATTTTACAGCATATCATAGTAAAACAAAATAATTATACACGTTCTGATAAACATTATTAAAAAAAAATTATTATAAAATTCCGTTAATTTTAACCGGAGATTTTAATGTATACATAAAATTTAAGTAATAACCTAAGCTTTTCTCAAGTTAAACAATTTCAATATCAAATAGTTCAACTTAGATTAGTTTAAGTTATCACTTCTGTCGGGCGTCCCGTGACGCACACGTTTTTTTTATTTGTGCGAGGCTTTTGCGCTGTCTCGTTTGTACAAAGCCAGAAAGGCAAAAGCGTGGTTGCTCACCCGGCCCGCACCCGCCACGCTAGGCATAACCACGATAACTAGTGTAGTTCCACGTAATAGTTCCACGGTCTTACTTGTACTGCAATTTTCCACCACGGTTGCGCTGTTAGTATATATAATCAGAATTTTTCATTGTCTTATTGTTGTTATGTAATATATAATGTATTTAATTAATTACATATTACATAATTATATCTTCACTAATTTCTATAAACGATAAATAACGAACTTTGGAACTGTGTGTTCCTCTTCTAGGAAACAGCTGGGTGGGCACAGCCCACCCTGCCACCCCTGACCTGCCGCCACTGGCAAAATTGCGGTGTAAGCTTTATTTCATTGGTGTTCATTTTATACCAAACTGGTGTGTCTCTATATGAACCCCTTTGGTGTTAATTTGGTATAACATTTTACACCACATTTTAGACAGTGTTCAATACCAAGGGAACTTCATCAGATTTTTGTCAATTTTTTACAATAAACAATAATTGACATAAAAGCGCGATACTATCTCAGACAAGTTAAATCCACGATCACTTTTGTTCAAGATTAATCTTTAATATCCCAGTGCATACGAATATTATGTCTTAGCTAAATTTATTAAGCAAAAACTGAAAAATCTTACTGTTAAAAATAACATTTTAATTCAAACTAACTAATCCACGTCCTAGCAAAAAACCTCTGCCGATAGAGATATTAAATAATGTGCATAATTAAAATGCCTCAAATATTTATCTTATCTGGAACTGTCGCCCACGCGCACTTTAGATAAACTTAACTGCAATTCACTTCAAATCCAAATAAATAATCGAATATCAAAGTGCCTCGCAAATCTCGGCCTCGGTAAAAAAAATCGTTATGTTAATCCTGTAATTCGAGCTGGGCCTAAATAACATTGAATACCATTTAAATAACTATGACGTAGCCCCTTATCCGAGAACTATTAATATGCATCATTTTTGCGAATAAAATCAGATTTATCTGTATTATTTATATTACATTCATTGCCGCGGCTAATACGATTCCATATGCTTAAATAACATCTGTTAATCCTCATTAATTGTATAATTTAAACATGTTCAAATGTAATTGATGTAATAAACCGCGAAGTGCCAATAAAAGAGAGAAAACACAGTAATAAATATGACGCAGGGTGTTCTCTCGAATTTGGAAATCTATTTTTAACAGTAGACACATCTTGATAAGGGATGTCGATCGCGATAAATGTAGTAAGAATTATGTATTTAAATAAATCATAAATTTATATCGTAACAGCTAAGGTGGTCCAACCAAAACGCACGATGTTAATTGTAAATAAAACAAAAAGTTTTCAGAGAATTATCTTAATATTTTTTATTATGATAGAAGGATCTATGACAATTATGTGTGAAACAAAATATCGGCCAAATGCTCGCCACGGCTTCGGTGGCATTCCTCTATCCGATAGTCCATATTTTCAATGAATCTGAGACAATTGAGGTTGAATGTCGTTAATGTGCCGAATTATCTCATCCTTTAGCTCTTGAATTGTTCTTGGCTTATTGACGTACACTTTTTCTTTTAAATATCCCCAAAGAAAGAAGTCCAACGGTGTCAGATCACATGATCGTGGCGGCCAATTAACATCGCCACGACGTGAGATAACACGGCCATTGAATTTCTCGCGCAAAAGTGCCATTGTTTCGTTGGCTGTGTGGCAAGTGGCACCATCCTGTTGGAACCACATATCGTCCAGGTCCATATCCTCAATTTCTGGCCACAAGAAGTCCGTTATCATCTCGCGATAGCGAACACCATTCACGGTAACTGCTTGGCCGACCTCATTTTCGAAGAAGTACGGCCCGATGACGCCGCCAACCCATAAACCGCACCAAACAGTCACTCTTTGTGGATGCATCGGCTTTTCAACAATCACTCGTGGATTCTCATTTGCCCAAATGTGGCAATTCTGCTTGTTAACGAGTCCACTGAGGTGAAAGTGTGCCTCGTCGCTGAAGATGATTTTCTTTGTAAAGTCACCATTCACTTATGTCTGTTCAACCAACCATTCGGCGTATTGACGACGCTTGAAATAGTCAGTAGGCTTCAGCTCTTGAGTAAATTGAACCTTGTAAGCGTGTAAATTCAAATCTTTATTCAAAATTCGCATCAGTGATGTTCGTGAGATGTTCAATTGTTGGGCACGACGACGAGTCGAGGTTGACGACTCTTCTGCTACACTATCGCGAACAACAGCAATGTTTTCCGCAGAACGAACTGGGCGAGCATGCACAGGTGTTTTCACATTTCCTACAGACCCGGTTTTCTGAAATTTGCGCACAATTCTCCCGATTGTGGACACATTTGTTCGATTATGCTGACCAAAAAAGTCACGAAGTGCACGAAATGCATTTTGATTTGAACGCCCATTTTCGTAAAAGGCTTCAACAATCTTAACGCACTGTGTACCTGTGTACACTCAATTGTGTACCTCTCCATGGTTGAATTTGTCAAACACTGAAACAAAAAAATGTCAAATTAAGGTGGGCAAAAAACTTGACGTTAAGGTGTGACTCACAATTAATATCGTGCATTGTGGTTGGACCACCCTTTAGCTTTAGAAAATAATTAAATTTCGTGTTTTCGCACATCGTATTTACTGGGTAAAATACATTGTTACTTGTTTGTCAGTTAGATGGCGTTTGCTAATTTCTACATGGTGTAATTTGTTGAACAAATTCTGTCAGAATGATGTTCCTGTACTGTTTGTTTCTGCATTGACGGTCAAATAAAAAAAAAATTATTCCTTTGCGAGAATCTGCCATCCTAACGCCGATTTTGTGAAGATGTACTGGATGGAGATTCAATAAAAATATGCAGATTATTACTGTCCCACACTCGCGAATTTAATTAAACTGTTGTCTTTTTGTGACAGTTTTTAAGCTCTAACTATTAAGAAATACGTTAAATCGTTTGGGCCCACAAAGATCGACTAACTTTCTCTAAAACCTCTGTCTGTGCGGAGGTGATGATTACACATAGAGATGAGGACAAACACTGAGCATGGGTGTCAGGAAGAGGTGCCAAACCCTCGAATGGCATTGTCTCAGCCACGTCAATAGGAGAATACCACAGGTATCCATGTAGCAGACGCAGAGCATAGTGCTGCACTTCTATTAGCTCCGCAACAATTGATCTGAATACCCGTTACATTGTCGCTTCAAATTTTCTTTAAAAATAATAAAAAATGGAAACAAAAATGTTTTATTGTTACTTATATTGTCCGTATTTCTTTAATGTAAATGAGACGATGTTTCTGATAATACCAACTGAGAAAACCAAATACCAACTGATCAGTATTATTTAAAAGAATGTTTTTAAAACAAATAACGGACATGCCAGTGTCAATGTGACAAGAATAATTTTGTATATTTTTTCTTATTTTAAGTATATATTTTTGTTATAATACTATACTACATATATAGTTTTGTGTATACGTTTCAGTGAAATATTAATGAAATTTTTATGTATAATAGGACAAAAAATAATATCAAAGAATGTGAGTACATCAAGACAAACTTTTGGTATCTGTTTATAACCAAAAAATATCCCGACTTTCTATTTGATCGATCCTTATTTTTTGGCGTTTTTATATTATTTATATGGCGATTCCAGTACATATTATTCCACGTATACTTTTATTATACGCCTATTGTATTTATTTTCGGTTATATCATAATGTGTACACTTAAAAGAAGTAAGGGGGTTGTAGATAGTTACAGAAGTACAGGTATGTGCACTCTATTTGGTGTCCAGTTATATATTTGCCTATGGTTCCCAGCATACAAGCGAACAATGAGTTCGTAGATGATGCAAAGGTCAGTAATTTTTAAACAACGTTTGCGACTTATTTTCCAAGAATCATAATAAACTTTAGAATTCTTGGTGAAAGCTTTATCGCTCCTGTCAATGATCGTCGGCAAGAAAGCAAATGCGTAATGGATAAAAGTAGACGAAAAGTAAATCAGTCTGGTGGATGGTGACTTGGAAATGCTATCCAAACAGTAACACCACATAACAAAATTGCTAACAAATTGCTCTACCAAAGGGAATAAAGGTTACTACTACTTTATTGGAATATTTGGATTTGATAGATTTCTTCTTGTTTTGCAATTATCTAATATATCTAGTTAAGTCATTCCTGATCCTGACTTTTTTTAATTCATTCTTGATGAAGGCTGGTACAATCCAGACCTGTTGTTGCAGGGCTGGTTTTCCTTTGATTTTCCAAAGTGATACTTGATGAAATAACTGGTCTAAAAGGTGTCTTTACTGTTTCGATGTTACTTTTACCTATTCCAGATAAAAAGAGATGGTTTTATATTCAATATCTGTTGAAACCTTCCCTTTAAAGTTGATCCAGTATGACTACTGGTGTTAATATGTTACAAAACGTTTTCGACAAAAAAGCAACATTCAAATGTCCATTGAACCTTATTTTTGCGACATAGATATTACTTGGTCTGTTTGGAAAACATTGATACTTATCCCTTTTCTTTGTTTCAGAGGAGAAGCCTACGCTCCCCTCGGAAGATGGACAGGCTCAGACGGTCCTTCAGGGATTCTTTCCGCAGGCGGAAGGACAGGATACCGGAAAGTTCGAAGCCACACCAATGGCAGGCAGACGAGTCGGCGGTTCGGTCTGGAACGTGTACGTTCGCAGTCAAGTATCTGGGGTGCGTCGAGGTATTCGACTCGAGAGGGATGCAAGTGTGCGAGGAGGCCCTCAAAGTGCTAAGGGTGTGTGTGTACCAAATTCAAAATTTACCGCAAACTAAATTTAGTTCTAACAATCTGATGATGCTGACGGTTTGGTTGATGATCGAACTACACGATATTCTTTTTAGGGATCGAGAAGGCGACCCGTTCGAGCAGTCCTCCACGTCAGCGGCGACGGTCTCAGAGTCGTGGAAGAGGAAACCAAAGGGTTGATAGTCGACCAAACGATAGAGAAAGTATCATTTTGCGCCCCCGACCGAAACCATGAACGGGGCTTCAGCTACATCTGCAGGGATGGCACGACGAGGCGGTGGATGTGTCACGGTTTCCTCGCCCTTCGAGAATCGGGGGAGAGACTCTCGCATGCTGTCGGCTGTGCATTCGCCGTATGCCTGGAAAGAAAACAAAAAAGGGACAAGGAATGCGGGGTGACCATGTTGTTTGACACGAAGAACAACACCTTCACTAGAACCGGGTCGTTTAGACAGCAAGGGCTGACGGAGAGATTAGAGAGGGCCGTGGACGTCGCGCCTTCTAAGCCGCCACCAGCGAATCCCTTCGCCATCGAGCGTCCTCACGCGACGCCCAGCATGCTGCAGAGGCAAGGCAGCTGTCGAGGGTTAGTAGAATTCCACATAAATGTTAACAACGTACAAACCAAATAGTTAATTCTCAGGATTGGGTATTTAAATTAAATATATAATTATGACGGTTTTCTTCTTATTGTAGATTCAGCACACTAGGTCAGAACTCTCCGTTCAAGAGACAGATGTCGTTGCGAGTGAACGAACTTCCTAGCAATACCGCTCGCTTGAACTCGTACAAGTCTCCGACTTCCCCGACGAACTCCAACGTCACAGCCGTGTCTCCGATACCCGAGGTGTCGCAAGGCGATTCGGTCACGGCTCTATGCCAACAGCTGTCCCAGGGCTTAAGCCAGTTGACTCACAGCGGCTCTGACGACTTCAACTTCAACAACCAGAGCTCCGTCAATCAGAACACGTTGAATCTGAACGTGACGACCATAAACAACACTTATAATAGGTCGATAATGACGACTCCCGTTACTACCAACATTATTACTCCCGTTAGTCTGAATTTTAGTTCGACGGTGAGTCGAGCCGAGACGCCATCGAGTCGAGCCGAGACGCCATCGAGTCGCTCGCTAAATACCAGTATTAACTCGACCACCGGCAACTTGCCCAAGCCCGAGCAATGGCTGGAAATCGTGAATTCCACCTCGCCGACTCCGGGGAAGATGGATGGGACGTCCCCCAGGCGGACCCCCTCCATCAAGTCGCATTCGAGGGCGGTATCGTTGGATTCCGGTTCGGACAACCACCAGACGGTCAAGAACGGGGATCCCTTCGACGCCGAGTGGGCGGATCTCGCGGCCAGGCAGAACAACAGCACCAATCCGTTCTTGGCTACGGCTACGCCCAAGGCTTTTCAGATTCAGCTGTAAGTCCATTGGGATTTTTCGTTGTCGATTTTCCAATTTAGCGCGATGGGTTGAGTAATCTTTGCTGTTCTGCTGGATAGGCATCGTTTTTTCCACTGCGTTCTACAAATATTTCGCAAAAAGGATCGTCTCGGGGACAATATCGGATCGGTTAACTTTCTTTTGCTATCTTATTTGTTACAATACAGCACAAAATTATAGCGAGGTAATGAACATGCGTTTATTTTCGGACAACATTTATTACTCGCCCACTTTTTAGCTCCGCCCTTATTAGTTAATTATAGCGGTCCATTTTTAACCCCGCCTCCAATATGCCACCTCTCTTTCAAGATGTTGTCGTGATTTTCAATGATTCTTGTATAGTCTCGTGGAAGAGATCTTATTCCAACTTTTTTTTTGCATTAATAACGCCGTGAAAATAAGAAGGTGGTTTATTACTCCTGGTTAAGGTTAAGAATGGAAATGCTATTAGAGATCGTTAAAAGGGGCGGAACTGAATGTAGAGTAGGCGGTACACGTGGGCGTGTCTTATCATACATATAGCTTGAATAGATTCTGTGATAACTATTTTCTCCTAATTGTAAGAATGTGAAATAAAATATCTTTAATACTGTCTCTACCATATCCATCTAATGTCACTTATTAGTTTGCCTATTCTTGTTTTCATATCCGTATTAATAGCATTCCACAATTGAGATGATTTTCCTTCGCATTATGTTTGTGGAACGCCATGGAATTTTTTTACACATGTGATCCATTCCATAACTTCGGTCGGTGGTTATTTTTGCCAGGACTGACTGTGCAATTTGTAAATAGTTGTAAAAAGGAAGTAAAAGTAAGCGACGGTGAAGGACCAAAGGTCTGCTTGGCGGAAGAAATATTCGGGGACTTTACATGAAAGTGTGTAAACAAATCCAGCTAGGGTATTAACCAATGTCATATAATAGGGTGTAATTCCTCTAACGCAATTCTCAATGTAAGTGTTTCTGGGCGGAACACAGGCCAAATAGCAGCAGAGGCGGAAGAAGATCTAAAGCGGCGATCGGAATTAAGGTTTAACTTCGTTGATTCCACAAAGACAAAGTTACTGTTCCAGATAAATATGTGGAAAAAGCGAGGTTAGGTCTAGATTTCTGTACGCTAATTTACTATTGTTTTAATAAAGAATAAAACAAAAGAGTTTTACCTTTGCCTCTTTATTCTGCACTCATTCTTCTTGATTGCTCTAGCATGAAATATAAAAACACTTAATAAAACAGAAATAAGAATGTATATGGCGAGAAAGAGGAAGAAGAAGACTTGACCTCGGCTCAAAACTATGCAACGACTCGGATGGTTTTGTATTAGTTGAGGTAGACTTCCTCTTTACGCTCTTCCTCTTCCTGTCATGCTTTAATAATCTTAACATTCGATTGCGATTTAAAGACAAGAATACGAATTTAGATGATGAAGCAGATTTCATAGAACAATGAGAAGCAACTTGTATTTGGTTTTATATGATTGAAATTTTTGCGTTCTAGTTTGTAAAACTGTTGGCTCTAGTCTTCTTCATCTTGGTCTATTAAACGATAGGCATGATTCAGAAGAATATGGCTAGTTCCGGCGAATTCTATTACACGTTTTTTCATTTTAACCTTATTGCCTGCAAGTCTTTTACTATGTAGAAGATAAAGCGGCCGACGAAGCATGACCTTGTTGCCATTTCTTCTTCTTCTTCTGCTTTCCTCACATTGCCCGTGTTTTAGATATATCTGCTGACTTTAGAGCTCATATCCCGCCACCTTGATTGGCACTGGGGAATTGAAGCAGTTGTTGTTAAGTATACAAGTTACGATATTATAACCTCACCTGCCATTTTTAATAAAGCTATGCACAAATTGTCAAAGTTACAAACTAAAGTACTTAAAATATTAGTCGTTCCTATATAAATGCCGTTAGAGTACGACGCTAATGAAAGTCTGAGGTGGTTCTGGTTAGATCGATTGCAGGAGTTTACATTTACAGAAATATATTTTTAATTTGTTGACATGTTGCCGTTAAGTTTGGATTTAAATCTAACCAGGCTTAGATCAGGTATTATGAGGTCCATTCCAAGGTTTTTAATTCGAGAAGGTGGTGATGTGTATGCAATCCGAATCGTTCGGTGTAATTTTATTTTCCGTCCACCTTTCCGAAATACAGCTAATCTTATACGTAGTCTTAACTGATGTAACAAAACGAAACGGAACGAATTTAATTTTTCGTTTTATACTAATTTATTTTAGTCTCTTTTTTTGTATATACAAACTAGTTGATGTAAATTAAAAATTTTATATGTGAACACGTTTTACGTTTTATATTAATCTATAAGTGATGGATAACATTTTCATTGTTGGATGTTTTTTTCTAATATTAACAGTAAAATAAAGGTGGATCGTCGTAGAGGAATATAATCTCATTTTGCATTTTTACATGCTGAAAATTATTGTTGGCTTAAAATTGCGGTTTTTACAATTTTAAGCCCCGAGGAAGACCGACAGAAGTGAGGTTATGTTTCAGGGTGACGCGCCATCTTTATGTTATGACGAATTTGGGGTTAGGAACGAAGTAAATAATAAAAAAGTGTATTAATAGTATAGGTAATATTTTGTAAATGTTTCAATCGATGCTATTTCTTGTTGGTATTTATTTTTCTTATATAATAGAGCACGCAGCTCTGTTACGGCACATGTACTTATATATACAACTGTATTATACAACTTTATTTTATTTTTTCTGTAATATAGTAATAAATAAGTATTATCTGTTGCAAATTTCGTGTCTTTTTTTCCTCGATTCAAGTAGGATGCGACCTCTTTGACTCCACGCCATTTTTATTCCATCAAGCAAGCGTTTGTAAATCCTTCAATATACAGGACGTTCCAGAATGTGTTTCAAGGTCAATATCTCCGTTATTTGAAAGGATAAAAAGATGAATCGAAAACTTTGAATTGTCCACTATTTTTTTTTTGTTCTGTGAAACTTGTAAATAGTACTGGTATTGCATATTTTATAGGCAAGTTAAATAACTGATAATTACTTTAAAATTTAAGACAAACACATACTTTGCGTCTTCGTCGTAATTCTGACTCGAATGGAATGATAACGAATGTCCGAAATTGTTCCATGTTCAACCCATGCAAGCTTAAAAACGTCATAATACTTCCCTGGTACGAGGTCTTTGAAAGAACTTCCATAATAATAAATCTAATGGTGTAATATCTATATATCTTGAAATTATGGGGGGGGGGGGGTCTTATAACGCATTTCAATCTATATATCTTGAAATGCGTTATATCAATGATCAATGACGATTTGTACATTGTGAAAGCAACATCATCTATTTATTAGGTTCAGAGTCAGTTCATCGAATTCCGTTTCTCCAAAGGAATATTTTCCATCAAGTCGGTAATCTTTTGATGGAAATGTAGTCCAATTAAACAGTTACTCCGGAAACTCACTTTTCTATAGAATTTTTCGCGTACACAAAGAATAAACTTCCTGAAGGAAATTGTTTCAATGAAAAATTTTTGCCCGTACAATAAAGGAGTATTCACTACCAAAGTTGGAACTTTTTGCATGGTTTCAATGTACCAGTTGACTGAAAGTTACACATTTTCCATCATAACTTGAAAACTTTTCTATACATTTTTTTTTCCAAAAAGAACTCATCTATGCATTAGTTTATTATGAATATTTTGAATTAAAAAAATCGGTTGTTGCTCTATTTGTTGAAAAGAGAAACATTTTTAAAATATGCCAGTTTAAGCTTTGCTCGGTCAGTCGAGAATCTATCAATTAGCATTTGGCAACGCAGCGGCATGCATTTTACCAGTAGCCACTTATGTTACTACTGCACATTCCTTGTAAACAATATCTAGAATTGAATTTAATCCTAAAAGATTTTCCTTTTTTATATTTTCAAGTGAAAGAACGTTTTTATATTCACAACATCTTAATTTTTTCCAAGCTTGCTCAACTCAACAATACGTCGTACAATGCTTAGGTTAGTTACTCTGTTTACTTGTCGCAATGCAATTTAAACGTTTGTGTATTACTTTCCGCTTTACAAATTTTCCTTTAATCAAGTCAGGTTAGTATAAGACATACACAATCACAACAGATTAAAATACGACACAACGCAACGTTGCCATGTCTTTAGTTTCAGCTAATATTAGTTGAAACTAAAGAAACATGTAGTTGTGTGTATACGTATACATGCAGTGTCTGACTACACTGCATGTATATGTGAGAGTATAGAATACAGTCTCTGAATAAAAATAATGAACACTACTGATATTCCAAATATTTTACGTTTACCCGCGCATTTATTTTTGGACCGGACGGTACCGGAGACACTATTTTAAAGAGTAGAAAAAAATCCAGTACGCCTTTTCTCTTGTATGTTTAAAAAATCAGAGGGAATTAGCTCGTCTATAAAAACAAACAAAGTGAAATAGTTTGTTCCTTTTAACATACCGGCATAATCAGTTAAATTTATCGTACACACTATTATTAACTTTCTTCAATGAATCACGAGAGACGGTCACCTACTAAAATGTGACCATTTCTGATGTAATCTCATCGACTCTTTTGCTGTTCAACTACCAACAGAGCGAACTTTATTCGCTCAACGAAAAAGTACGACTGGACACGATTAACTCCGAGGACGATGTAAACGTGTGCCCAAAGCGGCTGTGTTCTAATACGTAAGTTTTCAGACTACGGTGGCTTGATGAAGAGTCTAGCATATAGAACTGATATTATAACAATTCATAAAATAGTATAAAGGGATATAGTTTATCTATAAAATATTATATTTTTTAGAAAGTTCATAATTAATGTCTTACAAAATTAACAGAAAACAAGTTTTTTTTTCTAAGAAATTGTGGTGGGCACGTGCCGTTGTGTCCCTTATTACCAGTCGCCGCTGCACAAAATGGCGCCTACTAGAATATATTTAACTACACTTGAGAGCAAAACAATCGACTCAGCAACATGCTCCAACTTTGAGAGAATATGTACTCTCTCCAGTACCATTTGAAGTAGAGTTCAATGAACTGTTTGAAAGTTTAAAAACAGTTGTTTCAAATGATACCACTTCGATTGGAATCGAACCTGTTCTGACAAAGTTATGAGCCGAACAACATGTGTATTACAAAACCTTGTTAATTGGAATGCGCATGCGCGACGATTATGACAGACATAGAGGGCGCTTGCAACCGGGTAGTCATATCCACTCGCTAATTCGTATGCGTATGTGCTCGAAGGATTTACAAGAAAATGGATGCCACAGCTGCCGAAGCAGCCCAGGTAATTGCATTGTTGAGAGAGGGTCTCAGTTAGAGAGCCGTGGCAAATCGACTGAATTTGAGTTAATCAGCTGTGTCAAGAGTGTATCCTCGGTGCCGAGAAACCGGTAGCTACGTCCGCTGGCCAGGAGGCGGTCGTAAACGTGTGACAACGAAGAGGGACTATCGATTTATTGTGTTAAGATCTCTCAGAAATCGACATTTGACTGGTTTTGACCTCACACAAGAGCTGAGGAAGGTCAGAGGTGTGGTCGCTAGCGCTTGGACAGTGAGATGAAGATTGAAGGCAGCCAAGTTGACCCCAAAAAAGGCAGCTACAGGTCCCAAACTGACTACAGTCCAAAAGCAAAGACGACTGGAATTTGCTCGTGAACATCTCGTTTGGGACCACGGTCAATGGAGTCAGATATTATTCACAGACAAGTCCAGGATGTGCCTGCATGGTAACGATAAGAGACGTCGGGTCTATAGAAGACCAGGAGAGCGATTTGCTCAATGCTGTCTGTATTCAAGAAACTGTCACATATGGAGGTGGCTCTTGCATGTTCTGGGCGGGCATTTCCATGCATGGAAAAACTGAGTTGGTTTTCGTGCCCGGTGGAGGACGTGAAGGAGGATTAACAGCGGACCGCTATATCAGGGATATTCTGGAGGAACATGTTGTTTCGTATGCGGGATTTGTTGGTGAGGACTTCATGCTAATGCATGATAATGCTCGCTACCACACCGCGCGAGTAACCACTACCTACCTGGCTGACATCGGTATACGGAAAATGGATTGGCCTGCGATGAACTCGGACTTGAATCCAATTGAACACGTTTGGGACGAACTTAAGCGAGGAGTTAGGGCAAGAAATCCTGCACCAGGGAGCGTAGTGGAACTGAGAACTGCGTTGGTTGAAGAGTGGGAAGCAATCCCTCAAGACAGAATAAGAAAAGTTATCCGATCTATGCGTAATCGTTTAGAAAATATTATTAGGAGAAGGGGTGGCAACACCAAGTATTGAAAAAAAAATTAAATGCATTTCAACTGAGGATTATTTTCTTTTTCGTTTCTTATTCACCCTTTCCGTTTCAACTCTTTTGTGTTACACATGTTGTTCGGCTCATAATTTTGTCAGAACAGGCCCGATTCCAATCGAAGTGGTATCATTTGAAACAACTGTTTTTAAACTTTCAAACAGTTCATTGAACTTTACTTAAAATGGTACTGGAGAGGGTACATATTCTCTCAAAGTTGGAGCATGTTGCTGAGTCGATTGTTTTGCTCTAAAGTGTAGTTCTCTTTTAAACAATTTTCAGTATGTACCCTCCAATTTTTGTTTATATAAATATGATTGAATGATCAGTTAAAACCTTTTATGCCTGTCGATAAAAACTAATTAAACTATTGCTCTAAGTTGGGAAAAAGTTCAAACTGTCTTCTTGTGCCAACTATTTGGACATTGCTGAAAACCAGCAATACGTTGGATATACCAAGTAAATTTTAATTTAGGATGAAAATTAATTACTTATTTTTTATGCCAGTGACAATAATTCAATATTCAAATAATTATTAAATGATAAAAAATTGGGGATATTCTTGAGCAACGTGTTTTAAAATTATAATTGTATATTTAAGAAAGTAAAAATCTAGTAAGTACAATCATTGTTCAATAGTTTCATAAGAACAAAAAATAATACGATTATTTGATTTTTTTCGTTGATAACTGATAATAAACAATTCAAAATTATTAGAATTCCAATTCAAAATAATTGCATTACGTCAATAATCTCTATTTACTAAACGTCTGTTTTCATGTGTGTCACGAAATCTTTAGGTCGATGTACGAAATGCTTTTCTTTCGAATTTCGGCATTTTGATAAAATCAATATAGTAAATCGACTCTTGCGAACAACGTGCTATCTTTTGTTTTTTGATCCGAAGCCTCTAGGGGCATGCTCCGCAGGTGTCTTAGATATGAGTGAGGGGCGCGGGCGGTGCAATATTATTGCTTACTCGTTTGTTTTACTTGTTTCTATATTAAAATTGCAATTATATTCACTCCGCGCCATCTATTGACGAATAGTGAAAGTAATTGGAATGAGAAATTTATATCTTATGTGGGCAAGTTGGTAAGAAATATTGGTCGTATTAATCAGATATAATAGGTGATACGCCACACGATAGATGGCGCTGTCCTTTAATTTAGTAAAAACACAGACTGTATGTATGATAAATAGATTTTCAAATACGAAACAATTGGTTCATTCAATTAGGGAAAATACTTGTATAATAACTTAATTAACGCTTACAAATTCTGGTTTTTATAAATTCCAAGAAGGGCTGATGATGTCAGTTTTGATGTTAAAATACAGCTTTCTATAGCACCGTCGCGTGGCTGTTTGCGAGACTACGGTAGTGGATGGTAAGTAAGTACATCATTGTTTATTTACAAACAGTTTATCAATCATAAACAGGTATATCTGACAAAACTTCTAGACAACGTTACCCAGGCTCCAATGCTCAAAAATATACCGTTATCCAAACCTTTAAGTAAATGACTTCACCTACTCGTACCTAGATGGCGATATAGTAAGTATGTAGGTATTATGACGAGGCCAAGTTGAAATAGGATAGTTTTATTCACATTATTACAAGCATGCTACCAATTAACATTTTTGTTTACAGTAAATATGTATCGCGTATCTAATTCTATGGTTTTAAACCTCTAGTATCTATATAAAGAACATGTATGCAAATGGTTTATAAAAAGCTTTCAAGTTTAAGTTATGATCACTAGGTGGCAGCACTATTGTACTAATAAATTGAAATCGTATTAGGCTGTATAACTTATTTTCCTTAAACAATGGTTTACTTTCCTTATACTATTGTGCATAAATATAATAATCAATAATTGAGCGACTAGATACATCTCTCTTTCTCTCTCTAAGTTTCTAATAATTTGGATATTGACAAATACATGGCAAAATATAATAAAAGTGTCGTAAAAGTCGTAAAACCATATACTTATTTATTTCGATTTAATTTACATACTATAGTAATAAATAGATTCACGATTTTAAGTAACTGTACAAGAAGAAATCACAAGGGGTTAGATTAGGTGAAGGTAGTGGTTTGGTTAAAGATTTCCTAAAGCTATAATTACGTCGAACCGTAGATATTCTGAGTATATAGCAACAGAAAAATTTTATTATTTCAATGTAACTGTATTTTAGATGTGTGTGTGTGCTGGGGGTAATTCATTATCAATACATTTGCATAAGTGTACTAATTTACAATTATATAGCACCAAGTAACAAATAACATTATAAAGATATAAACATATTAACATAAACACAATTTACTAAAGAAATTGGTAATACATTAGGTAATAAAGTTAAAATATTAATGAATTTATTTCAATAGTAATGTTTTGTTGTAAATACCTCAACAATCTTATCCAAATCCATGCTTTTAGCTGTTTTTTTTTATCTATATTTAGTACAGACAAATTACGTATTCTCTCGTATTTCATTTTATTTCTTAAATAGTTTTTTAACCTTTTCAGACATGAAAAGGTGTTTTCACATGCCGCACTTGATACAGGAATTGTGATACATATTGAACATAATTTATAAATCTCGTTCAATGCCAATCTGTATTTATTCAGCATGTTAGGTAGCTGTAAAATATTGTTGATTTTAACACTTTGCTCGTTTTCATATTTTGAAATAGTAGTAGTTAAAATTTTATATTTATATTTTGTTTCATATTATAATTTTGTAGATAGATAAATAAATTTTTTGGGTGGACATTTGGGTGGGCACCGTTACTGATTGGGTGGGCACGCGCCTACCCAGGCCCCCCTGGCACCGTCACTGGGTGTTGCAGTTTAAAAATAATATAGTGACGTTAATAAACTCTCAGCATATTGTCTAAAACCAAAACAATCCATTAAAACAAATATATAACCAAAAATATCTAGTTATATTTGTTATATGTATATAAATATTTGGCCGATATATTACATGTCATAATATAATTACTAGTAAAATAGTTATCTGTTAGAAAATTGCTACTTTAACTGATATGATGCAAAAAATACTTATTTTTATACTTAATATAAATATATCTTGTCACGCATTGCGCTAAATAATGTGATTATTACATAATGATAAAAAATGACGACAATCATCTATTGTTATAAGCAATTATCAGATATATGTTATCTCAGAAGATTTGATTTTGATATCTAATGTTTTACAACATGATTTGCAAAATATAATAAATTACTATATAGTGAGTTATTTTGGATTCTAGATGCAGCTGTTAATAAAACCCTGTTTAAATAGATACAGGAATAGCTTTAGATACATTTTTGTGCAGAATCCAAACGATTAAAATTAAAATTAGGAACAACAGTAACTTATGAATTAAACACTGATACAAACTGATGATAACACTGTTACAAACTATCTAATCAGTAATAAGAATAAGAAAAAGTTGTGAGATTCGTGTTTTAAATAATGGAGGCCATTTAAATGATTCTGATAGTTTATTAATCCAGTGGCGTTTCATGGGTGTGTACATGGATGGGCACAGTACTGACGCGACATGTGAAACTGGCAAAATGATAAAAATATATATTTTATCGTTACTTGTGGAAGAAATCTAGGCTACTCTTTTCTCAGTTGCGTTAAAACAATATAAATATAACCTATGATTTTTATAGTTCAGTTTTATTTTACGCCTGGAGGCGTTAAGGGGGGTGTGAGGAGCTAAAAGGTTTTGACCCAGATGAATAAAATGCTATCAGCAAAACATTATTTTATTATAATAGTAATTACACTATATCTCAACTATAACCATCCCCGTTTGATAAATTCCAAAGTTATGTATAACAATCGCTCCTTACAGGCTGCGTTTACATTAGTCTTGTCCTCGAAATCATTGTTTGACATTTCGCTCAACTCTTTCACGTCCTCTGCATTGGCATTGATGGGGAACACCATGAGCACCAAATGGAAATACTCCGCCTCTTTCGACGCTAGCTCCATCTGCCTGTCGAAAGCTTCCCTAGAGAAAGGTGTAGTGTCACATTTAAGTTCCTCAAGTTTACCGATGAAACTCTCATAATAAAGATCGATAAGTTCGTCCAGGTGCTGTCTCAGTACTACTATTTGAACGCTGGAGAACAGGAAGAATATGAGATCTCGACACGGGCACTTGTACTCGATGACTTGGAAGTCTACCATCTTATTAGCGATAGGTTGACCGTTCTCGAACTTCAACAGCATGTTGTTCACCCAATAGTCGTTGTGTAGGATGGTCGCAAACGGTTCGTGAATGGTCTTTAACACTTTCTGTTTCAGAAGGAATTTAATCCTGTCAATGTAGGGCACACATGTAGAGTCTTCCTTTACGATATTAATCATGGTTTCTTCGAGTTGAGTTGAAGCCCCATCGGGGAAATAGAAGTCGGCCAAGTACGGTTTCACTTTCTTCTTAAAGATCTCGGGGTTTTTCAATTTGAGTGCCAGGGGAATCGCATGGAAGTATGCTAGGTTCCTTACCAACAGCTTCGCCGATGGTAGGTCGAAACCGACAGTCCTCTCTACGGTGACGAAGCCTTAAAATGAAAAGAAACTTTAGTTAGTGATCAAACAATAACTGTCATCGATGATTTTTTTTTAATGATAATACCCTTACCTTGTGATTTTATGACATCATTTAAGAGAGCCCGTTTATAGAGTAAGATTATGGGTAAGTCACATTATATCTGTTTCGAGAAATTGCTCGTATCATTATTGTCGAATTTTTAACTTTTGCGTACTCATTGTATATGGAAATAAGAATACATAAAGCCTTATCTATCTTACTCACTACTATGAGTAAGATAGTGATGTTACCTGACATAAATCATCGTTATCATGAATAACATAAACGAACGCACACCAAATCGAACATAATTAAGCCGAAAATCAGTTTCCCCAAGGCCTTCACATAGAAAACACAAAAATATAATAATGAAGTCCATCCTTGTGGCAAATATACGAATCTAAATAACCGTGACATAAAATTCTACTTCAGATTCTTTAATTTATTCATACCACATTAAAATAGACCCGCGATTTTAAGCTGACAAGAAGAAATCACAATGGATCAGATTAGGTGAACGTGGTGGTTTGACAGAAGATTTGCTAAAACTGCTAAAACTAGGTCGAACTGTAGACATTCTGAGTACACAAGAAGCAGTAAAATTTTATTAATTAAATGGAACTGTATTTTATAATTTCAAGTTTAACACCCTTTATTTTATAAAGGTAAACAGGTAAGTCTCTAATACGACAGTGATGTCCCCTGTATATTATTTATTTTTATCTTCTCATTCATTACAAACATAATAATACATATTAAGTCCACATACAAGTAACAATGGCGTAGATAAACAAAATGCTGCTAAAGCAAAATTGCAATAATATATAAACAATGAAATATATGCAAGCCAGTTAAATTGTACTTGTGGTCAGATGCTGATGTTCTTGACTTACCAATAAAGACTTGTTTGTGAAACAATCTGTGATTAATTTCAAAGTTAAAACTCGAGGAACTGGGAAAACTTTAATGCATTTACTTTTATTAAAAAAAAGAGTGTTGCAGGTTAAAAATAATAGGACTATTTGTATGGGGTTAGGAATTTGTATGAGGCTAGGATAAGTTATTCTATACTTTTTAGCAGGGGCGTAGTGTGAGAAAAGATATCCATCGCTACGCCCCTGCTTTCTAGTCCGTTTTAAAAACGTGGTATACTAACTTTTTTTATTGAAATACTTCGGTTTAAAAGATACAGCCTTTTAAAGCTAGGACAGACAAATGGACGGACAGATAGCATAAGCTTAGTAACAGGGTTCCGTACAGAACCCTAGCGAACAGACAGACAAGAAAGCAAGTTATTAAAAACGTGGTAAAAAGTTGTGAGATTTGTATTTTAAGTAATGGAGGCCTTTAAACCATTCTGATAGTTTAAAAATCCATTGGCGTTTCGTGGGTGTGTACATGGATGAGCGTAGAAGTAACGTGGCATATGAGGGTGGTAAAATGAAAAAAAAAAAAACATATATTTTGCAGTTGCTTATAAAGAAAATCAACTCGTCTATCCTTGACATTTACAAAAATGTGGATAACCTCTTTATAAAAGTGCCGAATTCGTTTAACCACTTAGTTTAATCACCATCACCAAGTAAAGGAGTTTGCTTCATTTAGGACATGTAACCA
Source organism: Rosalia funebris (assembly GCA_037954035.1). Classification (NCBI taxonomy): domain Eukaryota; kingdom Metazoa; phylum Arthropoda; class Insecta; order Coleoptera; family Cerambycidae; genus Rosalia; species Rosalia funebris. The sequence continues at coordinate 18,000,836 of JAZFAV010000039.1, read as the reverse complement.
TTTAAATTTATGGTACACGCTACTGGTAAATTTTTTTGCAAAATTTCGAGATTTTTGATATTTGAATCGGGCGTCGGTCTATCTAACCCTTTAATCTTCGTTCCGTCAATTGTTCATAGGTTATTGCTTTATTAAAAATATATAAAATAAGAAGAGGAAGAATATGTAAGAATACTTTGGGCTTACCCTTAAAAAATCGTCTTAATTTTTAGGCGACCTGTGTAGGCTAGTGCTTCTTTAGTTGCATTAAAAAATACAAGTGTAAACCTATGATTTTTGCATTTCATTTTTATTTTATATCTGGAGATGTTAAGGAGGCTGTGAGGGGTCGAAATATTTCGATTCAGTTGAGTAAAACCAGCAAAAACAGTATTTTATTATAACAGTAACTATGTATATTATATCTTAACTATAACCATCCCCGTTTGATAAATTCCAAAGTTAAATATAACAAACGCTCCTTACAGACTGAACCTGCTTTATTCATATTCTTAAAATCATCCCGTGACATTTCGTTCAACTCCTTTACGTCTTCTATATTGGCATTGATGGGAAATACCATGAACGACAAATGAAAATACTCCGCCTCTTTCACCGCAAGCTCCATCTGCTTGTCGAAAGCCTCCCTAGAGAAGGGTGTAGTGTCACATTTAAGTTCCTCAAGCTTACGGATGAAACTCTCGTAATAAAGATCGATGAGTTCGTCCAGGTGCTGTTTTAGTACTGGTAACTGAACGCTGGAGAACAGGAAGAATATGAGATCTCGACACGGACACTTGTACTCGATCACTTGGAAGTCTACCATCTTATTGGCGATGGGTTGACCGTTCTCGAACTTCAGCAACATGTTATTCACCCAATAGTCATTGTGGAGGATGGTTGCGAACGGTTCGTGGACGGTCTTTAACCTTTGCTGTTTCAGAAGAGATTTAATCCTGTCGATGTAGAACATACAGGTAGGGTCTTCCTTTACGATATCAATTATGTCTTCTTCGAGTTCGCTCGAAACCCCATCGCCGGAGACGAAATCGACTAAGTACGGTTTGATTTTCCTCTCAAAGAGGTCGGGATTTTTCAGTTTGAGCGCCAGGGGAATCGCGTGGAAGTATGCTAGGTTCCTTACCAACAGCCTTGCCGTTGGTAAATCGAAACCGACAGTCCTCTCTCCGGTGGTGAAGCCTTAAAATAAAAATAAAGTTGAGTTAGTGATCAAGCAGCCAACGACAGTTTTTTTTAATGGTGATACCTTTATCTAATGATGTAATTTAAGAGAGTATGATTTTTCTTAAATGTAGTGCATCAAAGATGGGTAGGTTACATGTATAGTATTTGTTTCGAGAAAATACCCGTAACGACTTTGTCGAATTCTCAACTTTTACTTGCTCACTGTAAAGGGTGATCCAACCATAATGCACGATGTTAATTGTGAGTCACACCTTGACTTCAAGTTTTTTGCTCAACTTAATTTGACATTTTTTTGTTTCAGTGTTTGACAAATTCAACCATGGAGAGGTACACAATTGAGCAGCGCGTTAAGATTGTTGAAGCCTTTTACGAAAATGGGCGTTCAAATCAAAATGCATTTCGTGCACTTCGTGACATTTTTGGTCAGCATAATCGACCAAATGTGTCCACAATCGGGAGAATTGTGCGCAAATTTCAGCAAACCGGGTCTGTAGGAAATGTGAAAACACCTGTGCATGGTCGCCCAGTTCGTTTTGCGGAAAACATTGCTGTTATTCGCGATAGTGTAGCAGAAGCAGTTACCGTGAATGGTGTTCGCTATCGCGAGATGATAACGGACTTCTTGTGGCCAGAAATTGAGGATATGGACCTGGACGATATGTGGTTCCAACAGGATGGTGCCACTTGCCACACAGCCAACGAAACAATGGCACTTTTGCGCGAGAAATTCAATGGCCGTGTTATCTCACGTCGTGGCGATGTTAATTGGCCGCCACGATCATGTGATTTGACACCGTTGGACTTCTTTCTTTGGGGATATTTAAAAAAAAAGTGTATGTCAATAAGCCAAGAACAATTCAAGAGCTAAAGGATGAGATAATTCGGCACATTAACGACATTGAACCTCAATTATGTCTCAAAGTCATTGAAAATATGGACTATCGGATAGAGGTATGCCACCGAAGCCGTGGCGAGCATTTCGCCTATATATTGTTTCACACATAATTGTCATAGATCCTTCTATCATAATAAAAAATATTAAAATAATTCTCTGAAAACTTTTTGCTTTATTTACAATTAACATCGTGCGTTTTGGTTGGACCACCTGATATATGGAACTAAGAATACATACAGTCTTATCTATCTTACTCACAACTGCGAGTAAGATAGTGATGTGACGTAACATAAATTATCCTTATCGTCAAAAACAGAAACAACCGTACACTAAACCGAACATAATTATGTTGCAAGTCATTTGCCCTAAGGCCTTCACATAGAACACATAAAAATACGAGAGGATATGACTAACATTTCGAGGAAGATCTAAACGTGTGTCCGCAGCCGCTGTGTCCCAATGGACAAGTCTAGCCTAAGGTTTCAGAGTATGGTGGCCAGATGAAATGTCTAGCGTATATAATTGATATTATAAAAACCCGTTATAGTATAAAGATATAAAAGTTATATATAAAATATTATTATATGCTTTATAAAATTTATAATCAATATATTATAAAACTTCCCATGCGTCAAAAATATTAACCAGAATAGTGCAGAAGAGGATGGAAAATAGAGCGGAGGAAATACTAGGAGAAGACCAATTCGGGTTTAGGCGAAATAGGGGAACTCGCGAAGCTATTCTGGCGCTAAGAGTAATGTTAGAGAAAAAGGAAAGAACGCTTATATAGGATTTGTAGATTTAGAAAAAGCTTTTGATAACGTAAGATGGGAAAAAATGTTCGAGATACTAAAGAGCGCGGGAATGAAGTATAGAGATAGGAGAGTAGTACACAATCTATACAAAGAGCAAACTGCTGTTATAGAAGTAGAAGGGAAAAAAAGGGAAGTAGGTATTTGGAAAGGAGTAAGACAAGGATGTACGCTATCACCACTAATTTTTAATCTGTACATCGAATAGGCGATTAATGTGGTAAAAGATAGAGTGGATTTCGGGATTAAAGTACAGGGACAGAAATTAAAAATGCTGAGATTAGCGGATGATATAGCAGTATTAGCATATAGTAAGGAGGAATTAGAATTAGCATTGAACGAAATGGAGGCAGTGTTGACAGAGGAATACGGAATGCGGGTGAATAAAAACAAAACTAAAGTGTTAGTGTGCAGAGGGTGCGAGAGCAGAGCAAAAACGAAAGTACAAATTAATAATGAAAGATTGGAGGAAGTTAAAGACTTCACTTATTTAGGAAGTAAAATAAATTGGGATGGAAGAAATACATAAAACAAAGAATAGCGCAGGGTCGAGTAGCTCTTAACAAAAAGAAAGCACTTTTATGCTCGGGGGTAATAAACTTAGAAACAAGGAAGAGATTTTTGAAAACATATGTATGGAGCACGGCACTATACGGTTGCGAAACCTGGACGGTAGGGGAAGCAAGTAGGAAGAAATTAGAAGCTTTTGAGATGTGGTGTTACCGAAGAATGATGAAAATACCGTGGACTGATAGGGTTAGAAACGAAGAAGTATTGGAGAAAGTCGGCGAGAAAAGAAGTATGTGGAAAAACATAAAGAAGAGAAGAGATATAATGGTAGGCCACTTGCTGAGACATGGGGGAATAGTCCGCGATATTTTGGAGGCAGAAATAGGAGTGAAGAAAGGCAGAGGTAGGCCTAGATGAGACTACTGCTCGCAAATAGTAAGGGATGTAGGTTGTAGCACAATTAGCGAAATGCGTAGGTTAGCACAAGATAGGAGAAGCTGGAGGTTAGCATCCAATCAGTCTTAGGACTGATGACCTAATGATGATGATGATATTATAAAATTAGGAAAATAAATATATTTCTTACTAAAAAAAAAGTAACTGAATTGAATTGAAAAGTGAGCATGTGCCCCTGTGTCTCCGTTATTAGTACCACTACTATATCAATCTCATGCATTTAAGAAAAACTTTTTTTATTGTTGTTTTTATGCTATACATTTTTGTTATTTTTGTAATCCCATTAATTAGTTTAAATTTTTATAAAGGCTTAAAATTTCTCTTTTGTGTAATTTGTCTATGTAAGCTACTGTGTTCTTAGTTGTATTAAAAAAAATATATTGATGCAAACTTACGATTTTCGTATTTCATGTTTATTTTACATCTGGATGCCTCAGGAAAGGCGGGAGGGTCTAAAACGCTACGACCCATATGAGAAAAGCTATCAGTAAAACAATAACTTTATTATAACAGTAACTACACTATGTCACAACTATAACCATCCCCGTTTGATAAATTCCAAAGTTAAATATAACAATCGCTCCTTACAGGCTGAGCTTGCTTTATTCATATTCTTGAAATCATCCTGCGACATTTCGCTCAACTCCTTCACGTCCTCCGCATTGGCATTGATGGGAAATATCATCATCACTAAATGGAAATACTCCGCCTCTTTCGACGCTAGCTCCATCTGCTTGTCGAACGCCTCCCTAGAGAAAGGTGTAGTGTCACATTTAAGTTCCTCTAGTTTACCGATGAAACTCTCATAATAAATATCGATGAGTTCGTCCAGGTGCTGTTTTAGTACTGGTAACTGAACGCTGGAGAACAGGAAGAATATGAGATCTCGACATGGGCACTTGTACTCGATGACTTGGAAGTCCACCATCCTATTAGCGACGGGCTGACCGTTCTCGAACTTCAACAACATGTTGTTCACCCAATAGTCATTGTGGAGGATGGTCGCAAACGGTTCATGAACAGTCTTTAACGATTTCTGTTTCAGAAGGAATTTAATCCTGTCGATGTAGAGCGTACAGGTAGGGTGTTCCTGTAGGATATCAATTATGTTCTCTTCGATTTCGGGGGGATGCCCATCGCCAAAGGGGTAATCGACTAAGTACGGTTTGACTTTCTTCTCAAAGAGGTCGGGGTTTTTCAGTTTGATCGCCAGGGGAATCGCGTGGAAGTATGCTAGGTTCCTTACCAACAGCCTTGCCGATGGTAAGTCGAAACCGACAGTCCTCTGTACGTTGGTGAATCCTTAAAATGAGAACTAAGTTGAGTTAGTGATCAAGAACTAACTGTCACAGACAGTCTTTTTCGAATGGTAATGCCGTAACGATCTTGTCGAATCTCCAACCGTTACGTGCTTATTGTGTATGGAAATAAGAATATATAAAGCCTTATCTACCTTATTCAAAACTTAGCATCATTAATATAAACAACCGCACACCAAGCCAGACACAATTATGTCCAAGGTCAGTTATCCCAAAGCCTTCACATAAAACACACACAACAATATAACAATCAAGTCTATTCTTGTAGTAAATATACAAATAGCCGTAACTCATAGAACGAGTCTCTGAAGATGGCGATTAAAACGGAAATGTTGCAGTAGGAATATGTTCATTTCGTTTTAGTTACCAAAAATGTGATAAAAATGATTTAGTTTTTACTTATCTAGAAATTAACAATAACTTTTTTAACTGCCTTTATTTTTTCGCGAGTGAGATTTAGTTTAGAGCTACTCTTCCACCTGATGTTCACGATCGAGCTGACTGATGTGGGAATCGAACCCACGACCGAATTACTCGGAGCCGGCAAGATAGGCCAGCTCCACGCGATTGGAATCGGGTAGGTAATTATGGAATGGTTTACCCTTAGAAGATCTGGCCATACTTCTCATATCCATGTCAATCCGGATTCGAACCGAAAGTCGAGCAGTCCTTGTGAAAAAAAAATACGATCACTTCTTGATCCGCCACTCGATGTCGAACCCGGGATGCCGGTATGAGTCGGAGTAGTTCACTATATCGACTAATTTTCATTTTGTAAATAATTTAATAAACGTGTTAAACAAACTGTCAAAAAGCATAAATGTTAACCGAAGAATAACAGACAACAAATTGTTGATATAATTTATACGATATTATTGATATAATTTATACGAGTTCACATAATTATATGGTACACATAAAAAAATATTGTGCACCACGCGCGCCCGCTGTGCTAGGATCGCACTGGGTGATCGTACCCGTACGTACCGTTAATCGCTAGTTACATCATCTCTCGACAGGTGGCGACTTTCGCGGTGTCGTAGTTCACGTGGCTCACGTACTAGTCAGTTGTAACGCAGCCGCAGTTCATAGGTTTGTAGAGCCGCCCTAACACCGACATTTTTTGTGTGTGTTAATTTTGAAATAAAGTTTCTAAAAATATAGTTGTAAAAATGATGTACTCTAAGAGTGAGTTTTTCGAAAAAAAAAAAGAAGGAAAAAGACACCATTGACATGATTATTTTCTATTCACTGCTTATTCTATTTTATAAATGAATAAGCAGTGTCGTTCATAAGTTTTCATTGTTATTACGGAAGCAACTTACTATCCATTTCATCGCTATTTGCCAAATAAAAAATTCTCTTATCTCGCATAGTCTACCTAAGCCTAGCCATAAAAACAAGCCACGATATGAGATAAAAGCCATTTGGTATTTTTTATTTGGCAAATAGCGACGAAATAAACTATACTATTTCATTCAATAATTTTCATGATAGCAGTAGGCAAACAGTTCGAAAAAACAAAAAACGCCGCAACGCGCCTAGGTATGTAGTTCAAGGTAAGAGGCGTACGCAGTACAAGGTTAAATACATAGGTTATTCTATTCCACGTGAGATACTACGAGTATCATGTTTCCTTATAGTCTAAGAACCGGAACCTGATTCCTGTAGGTTTCTGTTTTTTTTTTTTAATGAAATTTACTTCAAATGAATGATTAATGACCATGTAATACATTGCTGCCGAGTTGCCTATCAAGAATTAGCCGCGATTAGCTTTAATTAATTATATGGTTATTAATTTACTTTAATGAATTCCAACTATATGTTTCTTAAGTGAATTAAACTTTATTTGAAAGAAAATAATGTGAACAATTTAAAAAAAAAGATGGTTGCCAGCTCTCAGTCAGCCGCAACCCGTCATCATCATGAGGTCATCAGTCCTAAGTCTGGTTGGACGCTAACCTCCAGCTTCTCCTATCTTGTGCTAACCTATGCATTTCGCTAATTGTGCTACAACCTATATCTCTTACTATTTGCGAGCAGTAGTCTAATCTAGGCCTACCTCTGCTTTTCTTCACTCCTATTTCTGCCTCCAAAATATCGCGGACTATTCCCCCATGTCTCAGCAAGTGGCCTACCGTTCTATCTCTTCTCTTTTTCCACATACTTCTTTTCTCGCCGACTTTCTCTAATACTTCTTCGTTTCTAACCCTATCAGTCCACGGTATTTTCATCACTCTTCGGTAACACCACATCTCAAAAGCTTCTAATTTCTTCCTACTTGCTTCCCCTACCGTCCAGGTTTCGCAACCGTATAGCGCCGTGCTCCATACATACGTTTTCAAAAATATCTTCCTTGTTTCTAAGTTTATTACCCCCGAGCATAAAAGTGCTTTCTTTTTGTTAAAAGCTACTCGACCCTGCGCTATTCTTTGTTTTATATCTTTATCGCTTCTTCCATCCCAATTTATTTTACTTCCTAAATAAGTGAAGTCTTTAACTTCCTCCAATCTTTCATTATTAATTTGTACTTTAGTTTTTGCTCTGCTCTCGCGCCCTCTGCACACTAACACTTTAGTTTTGTTTTTATTCACCCTCATTCCGTATTCCTCTGTCAACACTGCCTCCATTTCGTTCAATGCTGATTCTAATTCCTCCTTACTAGATGCTAATACTGCTATATCATCTACGAATCTCAGCATTTTTAGTTTCTGTCCCTGTACTTTAATCCCGACATCCACTCTATCTTTTACCACATTAATCGCCTCTTCGATGTACAGATTAAAAATTAGTGGTGATCCTTGTCTTACCTGTAGGTTGCCAGATGTAAACAGGTGTATTATTGTTAATTATTTACACTCATCGTGCTTTTCAATAAAATATTATACTGAATTGAAGTTATATACATACATGATAATACATGGTTGCCTGTAAAAAAATGGTCGCAAGTAATGGTTGCCATGATTTGAATTAATTACTCTCGCTCTAGATGAGTGTGAGCAAACTAGTGTAAACAACGATACAATGTGGTGTAGTTAAAGTGATTTTTCTATATAAAAAGTTATCAAAATTTATCGTATCTCAGCTACAACGATTGAAAAAAAACCAGTTTATAAATATTGGTCAATCAGGACAATGAAATATGTATTTCATAAAAATGACATTAAAAAATTATTACGATTTTAGTAATTTTTTTTATTGAAAAAATATGAATTATATTTTTTTACCAAATAATGAATTTGCTTTAAAAAATATATTTTTTTAAAATATGTATTCAACATATTTTCAAAAAGCAAGACTTTAAAAAAAATTTTCGCGTCATTGACTGATGCAATTGACGTTTTTAAAGATAAAAAAAATTATGTTATCCAGGAATTTACAGCTTATTAAAAAATGTATAAGCAAAATGTAAATAGCGTCAGATATCAGATATTTCAAAAAATCATATACAGCAACAAGAACTAATGAGAAATTAAAAAAAGTAACTAGTTTTGACTCTAAAGTGATTCCAACCTAGTTGGAAGTCGTTATAGCACTAAATGTTGCGAACTATTTTTATCAATTAGATGTGATTAAATACAACAGATCCATGCTGTGTGAAATTGAATGCAGAGGATTGGTCATTAATTGATGGTACTTTAAAACCAACATGGTTTTTTGGTGACCCCACGCCGATCAACCATGTTGGTTTTGTCCCCGAGTCGAAGACATTTTATTCGTGTCAAAAGAGACACTGACGACAAAGAAGGCACGAAGGAAAGTTCTGATACAGATGAAAGGTCTGATAATTCAGTTGAAGTTAATAAAAGATCAAAAGAAGAAGAAGATGAATAGAAAATAATTAATTTTTATTAAATTCATGTTAGAAAAATATATTTTTTTAAAGAAAATTCATTATTTGGTAAAGAAATATGATTTATATTTTTCAATAAAATAAATACTAAAATACTAATAATTTTTGAATGTCATTATCATGAAATACATATTTCATTGCCCTGATTGACCAATGTTTATAAATTATTGTTTTCAATCCTTGTAGATATGCAGAATTGAGATTGAGATGCGATAAGTCTTGATAACATTTTATATAGACAAATTACTTTAACTACACCACATCGTATCCTTATTTACACTCGTTTGCTCACATTCATCTAGAGCGAGAGTAATTAATTCAAATCATGGCAACAGCTACTTGCAGCCATTTTTTTATAGGTAACAATGTATTATCGTGTACAGAAAAAATTAAACTTATATAATATTTTATATTATGTATTTAATATAATATTTTATTGAAAAACACGATGAGTGTAAATTATTAACAATAATATACCTGTTTACGTCTGGCAATCTTTTGACTGAGAGCTGGCAACCACTTTTTAAAATAATTCACATTATTTTCTTTCAAATAACGTTTAATTCACTTATAAACATATAGTTAGAATTTATTAAAATAAAATTAATTACCATATAATTAATTAAAAGTAATCGCGGCTAATTGATAATAATAGGCTACTCGGCAGCAATGTATTATATTGCCATTAATCATTCACTTGAATTAAGTATCATTAAAAAACAGATACCTACAGAAATCAGCTGCCGTTTCTTGTACTATCATTTTTCACGTACACTGAGATGACACTTCATTTACTGTTAAATAATTACGTGTACGACAAGCACTAAATTTAATAAATGCTGATTTTGGATATGACGAGTGTCCCCTAAACAAATAATCTAAGCTTGGAATTTTATTGCACCACACTAGCGGCATATTTAAGAGAACAAATGAGCGTTACATGAACCGTTATCGGCAATAAACTGTTATTTCCGTGTAGATTTAATAACTACCTTTAGGTTTTAGATTTTCCAGTATTAGTACAGCTCCATCGTCAACTACCTCACTGTTGGGGTCCAGGCTGAAGCGAGCTCCGTAGAATTTCGGAAAAACATCCACCACTTCACTAACACCTTGCTGCTTCTGAAACTCTTCCAATACAGGCACTATAACTTTATAAAGGGCCACTTCATTCCTGTAGGTAACTTGTACATTAAATACTTGTCTTAAAATTCCATCAGGAGGCAATAATTTCGCCACCAAATCCAATTCCTGCTTCTCTTTAGTTTTTTTATCGGAAATCTTGACTTCCAGTCGCAGTATAATGCTGCCATAATTTTCTCCGGGGGCTGTAAGTCGGGTGAGTTTGTAGTCGTCTATTGACTGGCTGTTTGGCAGGGACAGAACTTCGTCCAGTTTTTCAATCACTTCTACGTTCATTTTAAATTAGTGCGAGTGTCACATACGTGAGCGAAGTTTATTATAAATGATTCTATGGATGTTATTTTTATATCAGTAATAACGGTAATAATATAACGATAAACATCTTATCACTAAATGGTTTTTTTTCTAATCGTATGACTTGGCGCTTTATTGAAGTAGCGTATTGATAAACGAAATGATTCCACGGTATTTTAAGTTCGGATTCGGATAGTACATGAATTAACCTTTATCCTTGGCATATATTACAAACATGCGCGATGATCAATTACCCCCCACTTAAATTCCAAACAGTGAGGCCAAGATCTCTTCCTCTCTCTTTGACCTTGCATGGAGATAACGGGGGACTGTCGTTCTGTTTATGTTACGCGGTTAGAAATTCCAAAAACTGTTTGTTACAGTTGCCTATATTGTATATTAAGTTGAAAATAATTTTCGATCTTATTTTAATCGAGAGATGTAAGAAAAAAAGTGCTAAATTAGAGGTATTTTATTTTATGTTCTAATCTGGATTGCATATAATATTTCCCATTCGAAAAAGTTTCGAAATTCATACCTGCGCCTGCGTGACAAACCTCTGGATTTAATAGAAATCCAATAGCACTATAATCTCTTTGTCTTTCTTACGTCTATAGTACTTTGTTCAGTTTTCTCATTTCTTTTTTGTGAAAGAAAATTGACGGACTTATATATGGTAAGGAAATTTTAATAAAACATATAAAATCTCAAAACCGACTCAAATTACTCTGAACACTACGTAAACCAACCTTTCAATGGGCCAGCATTCGCCATTTTAATGAAAAACTGTCGGTTTCTTATAAAACTGAAAAAGTTTCGAACTGCGGATTGAAGAGAATATTATTATTCTAAATCTGCATAAAATTACTTAAATCCGCTCAAATAATATTTACAATAAGCATTACATTAAATGCTGGAAATAACTCTAAATGTGTTAATGAAAGCTAAATTTTATTAGTCTCTAGCTAAAAAAATAATAAAAACTCTAACGTCATGATAAAACTGATATTTGGTTATGGCGTTTTACATATTGACATGAGGTGTGTTGTTTATTGAAAGCAATTATTTTTTATTTGCTTAGAATTACAATCAAATAGATATGCTTATTACATGAATGATAACCTGAAACGATAACTAATTTATGTCATTTATCTATTTTTCCATGGAAACAAGTAAAACAAAAGAAAGTCACTGATATAGTTAACACAGATGTCTCTTGAAAATCCTTGATAAATGAAGATACCACAAAATTGACTCTAAATGACTAAAATGTTACCTCCTCATTTATTGGAAAGTAGATTTTTATTCCTTGTGTTTCAGAAAGGACTGTAAACTTTGTTGCTGTTTTGATGCTGAAATTGCCTAATTGTTAAGCCCTTCTTAATGGCATTAGGGTCAAGTTACAAGCTCTGGTTGTCTGGAGAAGATCGGCAACTTATTCCAAAAAATTGATTTGTCTCCATTCGAATCGGAGTAATTTCTGGAGAAGAGTTGCTCTTACAATTTATAGTTCACCATGAGATAATATAATCGAACGGAAATAATAAAAAATCATGAAGAAAATATAATTCTTATGATTAATTGAGTTGTATCGATCGTTAGGTATGTGTATTAGGTTGAATTATAATTATCAGACGTCTTTAAACAATATTATTTATTGTGAAAAAATAAACATAAATATTCAACAGAAACATATTTAAATGATTATTGTGGAGCAGGCTCACCTTCAACTTCAATAACTACTCTCATTTGCTTGGCAGACGGTCGATTCCACAAGCAAAGAAGTCGCGATTCTTAGAGCCAATCCAGGCTTTGACATCGTCTACCAATTTATCCAAATCGTTGTAAACTTTATTTGTCTGCCAGTTTCTCAACGAACGATTGACGTGGTAGTCTGTGAGAGCTTCGGTCGGTGAGTTTGGCGGATGTGGGAGCAGATCCCATCCTTTGTTGGCGATGGATTCGGCGACACGATGTTCAACACGAGGACGTGCATTATCATGGTGGAACTGGTGGAAGACTATTTTGTTCTTTTTTGCGCGGTCTCCTCGTTGATTGACCTGATTGATATCGTAGAGTTCGTGAGGGATCCATCCAGACAATGTCAATACCTTTCCGAGCTGTTAAGTTTGGATATTTAAAACTCGGACACCATGTATACCATGTATGCAAATAATGTTTGTAACTAACGAAGGTGCAGTTCTCCTTATAAATTCGGGACCGCATGAGGGTCCCGCGTCGGGGACCCGGGGATCGGAATAAAAGTCCCGATAAAGCTATTGATGACGTTATTTAATGACGTTACTCGGGGCTGGATGCTGGTCCCGAGTATTGTGGTAAGAAATATCAGTCTCGAAACGCTACCTATGACGTCATCTGAAGACGTTATTCGGGACTTGACCTGGGTCTCGAGGAGGGACTCTAGTAACAGCCTTTAAATAATGGGGGCTATTTAAACGATTCTAATGGTAAATAGTTTATGAATCCAGTGGCGTTTCATGGGTGTGTACATGGATGGACACAGTAGGGACGTGACATGTGAGGTTGGCAAAATGATGAATGTTGCATTAAAAAAAAAAAAAATATAAATATAAATCTACGATTTTTGTATTTCATTTTTATTTTACATCTAGATGTATTAAAGAGGTGTGATGGGCTAAAACGTTTCGACCCAGTTGAATAAAATGCTATCAGCGAAAACATTATTTTATTATAATAGTAATTACACTATATCTCAACTATAACCATCCCCGTTTGATAAATTCCAAAGTTATATATAACAATTGCTCCTTACAGGCTACGTTTACATTAGTCTTCTCCTCGAAATCATGCTATGACACTTCGCTCAACTCTTTCACGTCCTCTGCATTGGCATTGATGGGGAATACCATAAGCACCAAATGGAAATACTCCGCCTCTTTCGACGCTAGCTCCATCTGCTTGTCGAACGCCTCCCTAGAGAAAGGTGTAGTGTCACATTTAAGTTCCTCAAGTTTACCGATGAAACTCTCATAATAAAGATCGATAAGTTCGTCCAGGTGCTGCCTCAGTATCGCTTCTTGAACGCTGGAGAACAGGAAGAATATGAGATCTCGACATGGGCACTTGTACTCGATGACTTGGAAGTCTACCATCTTATTAGCGATAGGTTGACCGTTCTTGAACTTCAACAGCATGTTGTTCACCCAATAGTCGTTATGGAGGATGGTCGCAAACGGTTCCTGAACGGCCCTTAACACTTTCTGTTTCAGAAGGGATTTATCCTGTCGATGTAGGGCACACAGGTAGAGTCTTCCTTTACGATATCAATAATGGTTTCTTCGAGTTGAGTTGAAGCCCCATCGGGGAAATATAAGTCGGCCAAGTACGGTTTCACTTTATTCTCAAAAATGTCGGGGTTTTTCAATTAGAGTGCCAGGGGAATCACATATGGAAGTATGCTAGACTCCTTACCAATAGCCTCGCCGATGGTAGGTCGAAACCGACAGTCCTCTCTATGGTGACGAAGCCTTAAAATGAAAATATATTTGAGTTAGTGATCAAATAATAACTGTTATGGACAGTTTTTATTAATTGATAATACCCTTATCTTATGATATCATTTAAGAGAGCCCGCTTTTTAAATATAATGCATCAACGATTATGGATAAGTCACATAATATCTGTTTCGAGAAATTATCCGTATTATTTTTGTCGAATTTCTAATCTTTATGTGCTCATTGAATACAGAAATAAGAATACATATAGTCTTATCTATCTTACTCACTACTGTGAATGAGGTAGTCATGTTACCTAACATAAACCATCCTTATCATGAATAACATAAACGAACGCACACCAAATCGGACATAATTAAGCCGCAAATCAGTTACCTCAAGGCCTTGACATAGAAAACACAAAAATATAATAATGAAGTCCATCCTTGTGGCAAATATACGAATCTAAATAACCGTGACTCATAAAATTCTTCTTCGGATTCTTTAATTTATTCATACCACATTAAAATAGACCCGCGATTTTAAGCTGATAAGAAGAAATCACAATGGGTCAGATTAGGCGAACGTGGTTTGGTTGAAAATTTGCTAAAACTGCTAAAACTAGGTCGAACTGTAGACATTCTGAGTACATAAGAAGCGGTAAAATTCTATTAATTAAATGGAACTGTATTTTATAAGTTCAAGTTTAACACCTTTTATTTTATAAAGGTAAATAGGTAAGTCTCTAATACGAGGTACTAGGAAAACTTTAATGCACTTACTTTTATTAAAAAAAAAAAGGGTGTTGCAGGTTAAAAATAATATAGGTGCGTAAACAAACTTTATCAGCATGCTAAATAAAAACAAAACAACTCATTAAAACAAATATATAACGAAAAATTGCGTACTCACATTTGTTATGTCATGTCATTATGTGACTACTAGTAAAATAATTATCTGTTAGTAAATTGCTATCGTAACGTATGTGATACAAAAAAAAAACACTTCATTTAATGTATGTAAATACATTTTGTCATGCAGTGTGATAAATAATGCGATTAGTATGTAACGATACAAAATAACAATCATCTGGGATTAAACGCAATTAACCCATATTTGTGGATTTTTTTTATCTCAGAAGATACGATATTGTTTCCTAATGTTTTACCATATGATTTGCAAAATATAATGAATTATTACTACATACAGTGCTATCATTTCAAAACTACTCACACCCATTCTAATTTTTTAGGAAGAAAAGCGACTTCTAGACAAAAACAATGCAATGGACACTGTTCATGAAGTACCTCTCCGAATTCCAAATTTACGTGTCTTTTTGTCTAGAGGTCATTACGATTACTTACTGCGGAAAAAGAGTTATTTGGATTCTAGATGTAGCGCTCTTAATAAAAACCCTGCTTAAATAAATATAGGAATAATTTTAGATACATTTTTGTGCAGGGTCCAAACTATTAAAATTAAAATTAGGAACAACAGCAACTTATAAATTAAATCAGGTCGATGATCACACTATTACACACTGTCTAATCAGTAATAAGAATGAGAATAATTATTTAAATAAAACAAATGTTTAATGTACCACGTTTTTAAACGGACTAAAAAGTATAAAATAATTTCTCTTAGCCCGATACAAATTCCTAATCCCATGCAGATAGTCCTGCGCAGTAGCGAAGCGTC
The DNA here is from genome assembly GCA_037954035.1 of Rosalia funebris. Classification (NCBI taxonomy): domain Eukaryota; kingdom Metazoa; phylum Arthropoda; class Insecta; order Coleoptera; family Cerambycidae; genus Rosalia; species Rosalia funebris. The sequence goes on along the minus strand of JAZFAV010000039.1, from coordinate 17,985,195 downwards.
GATTCAAGCTGAGGGTAGGCTATCCTGAATTAGGCGAGGGAGGGGAGCCGCTCATTTTTAATGCATATATATATATATATATATATATATATATATATATATATATATATATATATATATATATATATATATATATATATATATATATATATATATATTGAATAGTTGAATCGCAAAAACAACTTACCTATATTTTTTTCTATATCAATTCCATTTGCCGCGTTTTCTTTTCTGCAAGAACATCTATAGTTCTTGAAATAAATTGGTAGGATTTGCCGCTTTCATTTTCAGTTTATAATTAAATATGCGTCTTTAGTTTTCAGTTTATCTTCTAAAGATAAATTATTAAAATAACCACTCTTATTAATTCGAAAGTCTACTAAATCGGCGTTGTCTAGGACCGCCATTATCCTTAAAAATAACACTAATCACTACGAGTAACGTTAGATCGATATTATAGCCACTGTATTACGCAAACTGATCAATCAGGCTAGCTAAATTGCATGTCATTTTTCGCGTACTCCCCTCTCCACCCCTGCACCGCGGATCTCTATAAGTCCATTAAAACCAAGTCGCTGTCTGGCTGGCTCTCGACAGCCCAGACAGTGGCCGGCCAAGGCTTGCGTACTGTCGGTTGCCGGCGCTTCAGTTTAAATGGAAATATGTATGATAATATGAATAGAAAATGTTTATTATTCAGGCAAAGGCAAGTGGCAATATAAAAAAGGGGTCTATCATCTAAAATATGTAGGGTAGGCTGCGCCTTACAGCATTAATAGACGCTTCGCTAATGGTCCTGAGACCATTAGGTCTAGACTAGGTTTAGGATTAGATTAGATTAGATTAGATTAGACTAGGGTTAGAATAACCCTATACAGATAGTCAGTGGGGCGTAGGCAATATATAATTGATGCATGTTAATACTGGAGTAGGTTGGAACCTTTGGTGTGAAGATATCCTATTTATACCTAAATTATTGCTGTGGCTAAGTGGGTCCTGACAGTCACGGTTGCGGCTCATTGAACTACGACTGTCACGGCTGCGGCCCAGTGAGCCGTGAGTAACTAACCAATAAAGAAGGCTATGTGGAATAGGCCCTCTGTCACTATTCATACTATTTTTACACTTTTCAATTTCCACATTTTTAAATGCATCCAGTTGTCTATAGCTGGATGCATGTATTTGTTACATTCATAATTAATCTTATGATAATTATTAGTTAACTAATCAATTAACACAAAATTTATTAAGAAAATGTCACAAAATAAGAAATTAAAAAAACTAATCAGCGATCAACAAGCAATAGCTTCAGTAAAAGAAATAGTTGCTCAGAAAAATATTTGTATTGTAGAATATCATTCCTCCTAATCCTGCAAAGAAATTGATCTCTTCAATAAGGGGTTAAATTTTGCATTACCTGCCCCTGAAAAAATCTAGACGAGATTGTTGCAAGTATTGAAAGTTCAATTCAACATCTGCCTGATCCTTCCAATTGGATCGCCGACTTACCTATCGAATTGGTTAACAGAGGAGTTCGAAAGTCTACCGAATGCGTCACTCAGTTTCTCAGTGATGAATTCCAATGATTTTATTAATGAGATTAAAGATATTCAGTTGCAAGAGGGTGAAATTTTGGTATCCTTTGACGTATACTCATTATTTCCGATACCACAAACTTTGGACTACCTTAGGGATTTACTCGAATCAAATAATCTTAGTAAAGAATATATTGAGCTCACTAAAATTTGCATGAAACAGAATTGTTCCCAATTTAATAACTGTTTCTTTGAACACTATGAAGGGACATCCATCAGTAACTCGTCGTCACCTTTCATTGCCAGTCTCTTCATGAATAGATTTGAAACAGAAGCAAAAGAAGAAACGGAGTACTGCCCTAGGGTTTAGTTTAGGTATGTGGATGACGTGTTCACAGTATTTGACACAAAGGTTATGAACATTGATAACTTCGTCTCGAAATTAAATAACAGTTTCGCGTCAGTAAAATTCACATACGAAGTTGAAACCAATGAACAACTACCATTTTTAGATCTATTAGTTCTTAAAATAGCGAAAGTAAGTTAGAATCTGATATAAACAGGAAAGACACCAGTACTCTTAGATATATGCAGTGGTGAAGCGTCGATTTAAGCTGAGGATAGGCTGTCCTGAATTAGACGAGGGAGGGGGGCTGCTCATTTTTAATGCAATATATATATATATATATATATATATATATATATATATATATATATATATATATATATATATATATATATATATATATGTTATATAGAATCCTCTCTTATATTAGGTTAAGACTAAGATTAATATTGTATTTTATAATATTGTAATATACATTGTAACAGGCCATTAGCATACAGGATGTTATGTCCAGAAAAGAGTATACCAAAGTCATTGCGGTTATCGCGTAACTAAAAACCTTTCGTGCTTATCATAAACCTACATTGTATTTTATCGCAATTATTGCAACTTGCTAAAAGCTTGAGAAAAACACTTCTTAGAACATTCCTGCAGCATCAGCATACAGAAATGTTTTAAATAGAGAAACAACCATTGGTAGCTTCAGTAATCCGCATATTAAGTAATCGGAAGTAATCGGAAGTAGTCCGTAACTTCACATATCAGTAATATTCAATTAGTCGTCGAGTAAACGTCGAACAAGTCTAAATTAAATTATATAAAGTCGGTTACTCCTTTTTTGACATAGCAAAGTGTTCAAAATCGTAAATTAAAAACAAATTGTTTTTAAAAAGTTAATTAAATAAAAAGTGATATAATATATATATATATATATATATATATATATATATATATATATATCTATATATATATATATATATATATATATCTATATATATATATATATATATATATATATATATATATATATATATATATATATATATATATATATATTGAATAGTTGAACGGCAAAAACAACTTACCTATATTTTTTTGTATATCAATTCCATTCGCCGTGTTTTCTTTTCTGCAAAAACATCTATAGTTCTTGAAATAAATTGGTAGATATTGGTATTTTCAATTTTTCAGTTTATCTTCTAAAGAAAAATTATTAAAATAACCACTCTTATTAATTAAAAAGTCTACTAAGTCGGCAGGGTCTAGGGCCGTCATTATCCTTAAAAATAACACTAATTTCTACGACTAACGATAGGTCTATTGAATTATTACTTTTACTTGCGCTTTATTTTTGCTCGTTTGTTAAATGAAACTCATGAATGCAGACCAAACAAAATATATTTATTTTCTATACAACTACTACTATCGAATGCAATCACATAATATTCACACTGATACATGCCCCCATAGATCATAGACTTAAAGAATGAGCTGAGCCAACCAGAGATTACGTCTTGTAACAAGGTCAATATTATTACGCAAACTCATCGATCAGGCTAGCTAAATTGCATATAATTTTTCGCGTATTCCTCTCTGCCCTCTCCCCCCGTGCATCGCAGATCTCTGTAAAATCCAAGGCGGTAGAGAGTCAGCCCAGATTCTCAGTGCGTAGGACTGCCAAGGCTTGCGCACTACCGGTTGCCGACATGCTGGCGCTTCAGTTTAAATGGAAATAGGTATGATAATATGAATAGAAAATGTTTATCATTCTGGCAAAGGCAAGTGGCAATATAAAAATGGAGTCTACCATCCAAAATATATAGGGTAGGTGCGCCTTACAGCCTTAATGGGCGCTTCGCCACTGGATATATCCCTAAGGATTCCCACCATTGTGTTCAACATAAAATGGCGAGCCTAAATTTTCTAGTCCATCGCCTACTAAGCTTCCCTCTTAATAAAGATAGGTTTGAAAAAGAAAAAACGCTAAACAAGGATATAGCTGATAGTGTAATGGATATTTTGTTGGTACAGTTGAAAAAATTATTAAGAAACGTAAATTTAAAGAAACACTTCGAAATTTCTCGCAAATTGAAAGGGAACATCCAGAAAAATATGTATCTATTCCTCATGATCCTCGATTCACGTGGCATTAGTAAGATTTTTAAAAATATGGGGATGACGGTAGTTCATCCACCAAGAAATAAATGAAAACAACTTTTAGGCAATTCTAAAGACAAAATTAGTTATTTATTAGTTTAACCACCATTACCAAGCAAAAGTTTGTTTCTTTTAGGACATTTAACCACTGAAATTTATGGTACACACTGTTACTAAACTTTTCTGCAAAATTTCGAGATTTTTGATATTTGAACTGGGGCGTTGCACAGTGGGTCAGAAATTCGAAAACCTGGCCAAAATTCGAAAACCTGGCCAAAATTCGAAAAATAGAGTACCGTTTTTCAAAATTCGCGCAAGGAAGTTTTCGAGATCGCTGATTACGAATTTGATAATGGCGTGGTGAAAAACAAAATGGCGGATCCAATATGGCTACCAACATTTGGTATTTTTATTTCGATTGATTAAATTTATTAAATGTTGGTCGTCGTATTGGGGCAGCCATTTTTTCATTTTGATATCAAATTCGTAATCAGCTACTTTTAAAACCCCCTAGGAGCAATTGTTCCGAAATATGCACTTTTTTGAATTCTCGCTAGGTATCTCAATTTTGCCGACTTATATCATCAAATCAAAGAAATAATTATAAAAACAACATAGGACAATTTCGGAGGCCAATTTTGCTATATTTCCATCGCTAAATGTTCAACAAACAATTTACAGTGAAATATATCATTCGAGTTCATTCGAGTCATAAACTTATTTTTTACTTTATAAAAACAAGTTTTTGTCATGAAATAAAAAAACATCTTTATTGTATTGTTAATTAATATTTACTAGTTAATTATTAAGAAAATTAATTTAATTGTATAATAAAAATTCCAGAAGTACAAATATCGTTTTTAAAATTTTGGTCAGGTTTTCGAAATTTTGACCCACTGTGCGTCGGTCTATCTAACCCTTTAATTCTGCCATTCTGTCAATTGTTCATAAGTTATTGCTTTATTAAAAAGTTTATAACATAAGAACAGGAAGAATAGGTAAGAATACTTTGCTTGTTTACACTTAAAAAATCGTCTTAATTTTTATGCGACCTATATAGGCCACTGCTTTTTTAATTGTATTAAAAAATATAAGTGTAAACCTACGATTTTTGTATTTAATTTTTATCTTATATCTGGAGGTGCTCAGGAGGGTCTGACGGGTTAAAACGTTTCGATTCCGTTGAATAAAATCAGTAAAAACAGTATTTTATTGTAACAGTAACTACATTATATTTCAACTATAACCATCCCCGTTTGATAAATTCCAAAGTAAAATATAACAATCGCTCCTTACAGGCTGAGCTTGCTTTATTCCACTTCTTGAAATCATCCTGTGACATTTCGTTCAACTCCTTTACGTCTTCTGTACTGGAATTGATGGGAAACACCATGAATGACAAATGGAAATACTCCGACTCTTTCACCGCAAGCTCCATCTGCTTGTCGAAAGCCTCCCTAGAGAAGGGTGTAGTGTCACATTTAAGTTCCTCTAGTTTACGGATGAAACTCTCATAATAAAGATCGATGAGTTCGTCCAGGTGCTGTCTTAGTACTGGTATCTGAACGCTGGAGAACAGGAAGAATATGAGATCTCGACATGGGCACTTGTACTCCATGACTTGGAAGTCTACCATCTTATTAGCGACGGGTTCACCGTTCTCGTACTTCAACAACGTGTTGTTCACCCAATAGTCATTGTGGTGGATGGTCCCGAACGGTTCGTGAACGGTTTTTAACGGTCCCTGTTTCAGAAGGGATTTAATCCTGTCGATGTAGAGCGTACAGATAGGGTCTTCCTTTACGATATTAATTATGTCTTCTTCAAGTGGGTCCGAAACGTCACCGGAGGAGAGGAAATCGACCAAGTACGGTTTAATTTTCCTCTCAAAGAGGTCGGGATTGATCAGTTTGAGCGCCAGGGGAATTGCGTGGAAATATGCTAGGTTCCTTACCAACAGCTTTGCCGATGGTAAATCGAAACCGACAGTCCTGTTCCCGTTGGCGAAGCCTTAAAATAAAAATAAAGTTGAATTAGTGATCAAGTACGAACAACAGTTTTTTTATGGTGACACCTTTATCTAATGATGTAATATAAGAGAGCAGGATTTTTCTTAAATATAGTGCATCAAAGATTTGGGTAGGTTGCATATATATAGTATTTGTTTCGAGAAAATACCCGTAACGACTTTGTCGAATTCTCAACTTTTACTTGATCATTGTATATGGAATACATAAATCCATATCTATCTTACTCACTACTGCGAGTAAGATAGTGATTAAGTTGAAGTAAATTATCCTTATCATCAATAACATAAACAATCGTACACCAAACTGGACATAATTATGTCGCAAGTCTTAGGCCTTAAGGGCTTCACACAGAACTCACAAAAAGACGTCAGGATACGACTAACATTTCGAGGGCGATCTAAACGTGTGTCGGTAGCGTAAGGTTTCACATTACGGTGGCCAGATGAAAATTCTAGCGTGTATTAGTGATATTATAAAAACCCGTTATAGTATAAAGGTATACAATTTAGATATGAAATATTATATGTTTTATAAAATTTATAATGAATGTATTACAAGATTAGGAAAATAAGTATGTTTTACTAAAAAAAAAAAAAAAATAAATAAATAACTAAATTGAATTGAAAAGTGAGCATGGGCCCCTGTGTCCGTTATTAGTATCGCTACTGTATGAATCTCATGAAGTTAAGGTGAACTTTTTTTGTTGTTGTTTTTATGCTATCAATTATTGTTATTTTTATAATCCCATTAATTAGTTAAAATTTTTATAAAAGCTTAAACTTTCCTTTCGTGTACCCCCCTCCCCCCTATGTAAACTACTGTGTTCTTAGTTGTATTTAAAGGATATATAGGGATATATAGATGCAAACTTATGATTTTTTTATTTTATGTTTATTTTACATCTGGATGCCTCAGGAAAGGTGGTCTAAAACGTTTAAACCCAGATGAATCAAATGCTATCAGTAAAATAAACAGTTTTAAAACCTTAAAACGGACTTTTCCGCACGTAGAACATCTCGAAATTGAGTCGCCGAGAAAAAATAAACCAACACATAAATGCAGAATATGTGTTTTATGCGACAGTTTTACTTTTTTCAATTAGTCCACCATCGTGCTTTCTCATAACCCATGGATAGAGTAGGGTGTGTCCTATCCACTTCAAATTCAATATATGTAGTCTGGTAGACGTTTCTAATCAGAATCAGTCGAAATCAGATCGATCCGACACGATTTAATTGAGTGATCGTGCTAACAAAAAAAAATTCTCAAATAGTCCACCATCGTGCTTTCTCATGACCCATGGACAGGGTGGGGTATGTCCTATCCACATTAAAATCAACAGGTGTCGTGTGGGAGACGTTCCCGATCAGAATCAGTCAAAACCCGATCGATCCGACACGATTTAGTTGAGTTATCGTGCTAACAAAATAAATTCTCAAATAGTCCACCCTCGTGCTTTCTCATGACCCATGGACAGGATGGGGTGTGTCCTGTTCTATCCACCTCAAAAACAATAAGTGTTGTCTCGTAGACAATTTTAATCAGAATCAGTTGAAACCCGATCGATCCGATACGATTTAATTGAGTGATCGTGCTAACAAAAAAAAAATTCTCAAATAGTACACCATCGTGCTTTCTCATGACCTATGGACAGGGTAGGGTGTGCTCTATCCACCTCAAAATCAATAGGTGTCGTCTTGGGAGATGTGCCCAATTAGAATCAGTCAAAACCCGATCGATCCTGCACGATTTAGTTGAGTTATCGTGCTAACAAGAATAAATGACAACGACGACAACGACAACGACAACGACAACGACAACGACAAACACACACACACACACACACACACACACACACAAAATGGTTTAAAAACCATTTTTTTTTAGTTTTTAGGCCGAGAAACGGAAAATGAACCCTAGAAAAAATTTCTTTTACACGATTACATTACTTTTCCGCGTATAGTGAAGTGCGGAAAAGTAAAAACTATTTTATTACAACAATAACTACACTATGTCATAACTATAACCATCCTCGTTTGATAAATTCCAAAGTTAAATATAACAGCCGCTCCTTACATATTGAGGTTGCTTTATTCTTCTTCTTGAAATCATCCAGCGACATTTCGCTCAACTCCTTCACGTCCTCTGCATAGACAAAGGTGTAGTGTAGCATTTAAGTTTCTCTAGTTTACCGATGAAACTATCATAATAAAGATCGATGAGTTCATTCAGGTGCTGTCTCAGTACTACTATTTGAACGTTGGGGAACAGGAAGAATATGAGATCTCGACATGGGCACTTGTACTCGATGACTTGGAAGTCTACCATCTTATTAGCGATAGGTTGTCCGTTCTCGAATTTCAACAATATGTTGTTCATCCAATAGTCGTTGTGGAGGATGGTCGCAAACGGTTCATGAACAGTCTTTAAACGATTTCTGTTTCAGAAAGAATTTAATCCTGTCGATGTAGAGCGCATAGGTAGAGTCTTCCTTTATGATATCAATTGTCTTCTTCGATTTGGGTCGAAGGTCCATCGCCAAAGGGGGAGTCGACTAAGTACGGTTTGACTTTCTTCGTAAAGAGGTCGGATTTTTTCAGTTTGAGCGCCAGGGGATCGCGTGAAAGTATGCTAGGTTCCTTACCAACAGCCTCGCTGATGATAGATCGAAGCCAACTAGTCCTCTGTACGTTGGTGAACCCCTAAAATAACTAAGCTGAGTTAGTGATCAAGAACTAACTGTCATTGACAGTATTTTTTTAATGTTAATGCCCCCATTTAATGACGTCATTTAAGAAAGCATTTTTTTCAAATATGGAGCATCAAAGATTTGGGTAAGATACATAGTACTTGTTTCGACAAATTACCCGTAACGATTTTGTCGGATTTCCAACCTTTACGTGCTTATTGTATATGGAAATAAGAATACATAAAACCTTATCTACCTTAGTCAACACTGTGTGTCATACTTAGTATCACTAATATAAACAACCGCACACCAAACCAAACACAATTATGTCGCAAGTCAGTTACACCAAAGCCTTCACATAGAACACACAAAAATATAATAATTAAGCCTATTCTTGTGGAAAATATACAAATTCAAATAGCCGTGACTCATAAAATAAGAGTCTGAAGATGGTGCTTAAAATGGAAATGTTGCAGTAGGAATATATTTGTTTTATTTTAATTGCCAAAAATGTGATAAAAAATCAAGAAGATTTAGTTTGTACTTATCTAGAAATTAATAAAAACTATTTTAACTGCCTTTATTTTTCTGCGAGTGAGGTTTAGTTTTAACCACTCTCCCACCTGATGTCCATGATCGAGCTGACTGATGTGGGAATCGAACCCACAACCGAATTACTCGAAGCTGGCAAGCTAGACCAGCTCCACGCGATTGGAATCGGGTAGGTAATTATGGAATGGTTTGCTCTTAGACGATCTGGCCATACTTATAACATCTATGTCAATCCGGATTCGAACCGAAAGTCGAAAAAAAAAAAACAAACCGACCAATTCTTGATCCGCCACTCGAAGTCGAACCCGGGATGCCGGTGTGGGTTGTAGTTCACTCGATCGACCAATTTATATTTTTTAAGTAATCTAATAAATATGTTAAACAAACAGTATAAACAGTATAAATGTTAACCGAAGAATAACAGACAAAAAATTGCTGATGTGGAGGACAGCGGTGATAGGACCATACTGGGCGAACAATGGAACGTACCCGTTCGTGACGGTCTCTTTGACACAAAAGGTTGACCGTTAATCCTTAGTTACATCATCACTTGACAAGTGACGACTTTCGCAGGGTCGTAAGTCACGTGGCTCACGCACTAATCAGTTGTAACGCAGCCACGGTTCGTAGCTTTGTAGAGCGGCCCTAACGCCGAACTACTTTTGGGTACTAATTTTGAAATAAAGTTCCTAAAAATCTAGTTGTAAAAAATGATGTAATGTAAGAGTGAGTTTTTCGAAAAAAAAAAAGAGGCTATTGACGTGATTATGTTCTATTTGAATTTTATTTGTTTATAAATAAATAAACAGTGTCGTTCATAAGTTTTTGTGGTTATTGCGGAAGAAACTTTCTACTTCATTCAAAAATTTCTATGACAATAGTAGACAACCAGTTCGAAAAAACAAAAAATGTGTGATTCATACGCGGCAGTGCGCCTACGTATGTAGGTCAAGGTAAGAAGCGCGCGGGGCACAGGGTTAAATAGGTTATCCCATTCCACGTGAGATATTATCACGTTTCCTTATAGTCTACGATCCGGCAGCTGATTCCTGCAGGTATCTGCTTTTTTTTAATGAAATTTAATTCAAGTGAATAATTAATGACAATGTATGCCGTCGGGTTGCAATTGCTGCCGGGCTGCTTCAAAAATTAGCTGCGACTACCTTCAGTTAATTATATGGTCATCATTAGGTCATCAGTCCTAAGACTGGTTGGACGCTAACCTCCAGCTTCTCCTATCTTGTGCTAACCTACGCATTTCGCTAATTGTGCTACAACCTACATCCCTTACTATTTGCGAGCAGTAGTCTAATCTAGGCCTACCTCTGCCTTTCTTCACTCCTATTTCTGCCTCCAAAATATCGCGGACTATTCCCCCATGTCTCAGCAAGCGGCCTACCATTCTATCTCTTCTCTTCTTTATGTTTTTCCACGTACTTCTTTTCTCGCCGACTTTCTCTGATACTTCTTCGTTTATAACCCTATCAGTACACGGTATTTTCATCATTCTTCGGTAACACCACATCTTAAAAGCTTCTAATTTCTTCACACTTGCTTCCCCTACCGTTCAGGTTTCGCAACCGTATAGTGCCGTGCTCCATACATACGTTTTCAAAAATTTCTTCCTTGTTTCTAAGTTTATTACCCCCGAAAAGTGGTTTCTTTTTGTTAAAAGCTACTCGACCCTGCGCTATTCTTTGTTTTATATCTTTATCGCTTTTTCCATCCCAATTTATTGTACTTCCTAAATAAGTGAAGTCTTTAACTTCCTCCAATCTTTCATTATTAATTTGTACTTTCGTTTTTGCTCTTCTCTCTCGCCCTCTGCACAATAACACTTTAGTTTTGTTTTTATTCACCCTCATTCCGTATTCCTCTGTCAACACTGCCTCCATTTCATTCAACGCTGATTCTAATTCCTCCTTACTAGATGCTAATACTGCTATATCATCCGCGAATCTCAGAATTTTTAGTTTCTGTCTCTGTACTTTAATCCCGAAATCCACTCTATCTTTTACCCCATTAATCGCCTCTTCGATGAACGGATTAAAAATTAGTGGTGATAGCGTACATCCTTGTCTTACTCCTTTCCTAATACCTACTTCCCTTCTTTCCCCTTCTACTTCTATAATAGCAGTTTGCTCTTTGTATAGATTGTGTACTACTCTCCTATCTCTATACTTCATTCCCGCGCTCTTTAGTATCTCGAACATTTTTTCCCATCTTACATTATCAAAAGCTTTTTCTAAATCTACAAATCCTATATAAGCGTTCTTTCCTTTTTCTATTGTTTTCTCTAACATTACTCTTAGCGCCAGAATAGCTTCGCGAGTTCCCCTATTTCGCCTAAACCCGAATTGGTCTTCTCCTAGTATTTCCTCCGCTCTGTTTTCCATCCTCTTTTGCACTATTCTGGTTAAGATTTTTGACGCGCGGGAAGTTAGGCTAATCGTTCTAAAGTTCTCGCATTTGTCGGCTCCTCTCTTTTTCAGTATAGTAACGATAATGTTCCTCTTATAATCCTCCGGCATCTCACCCGTTTCGCATATGTATTTTACCAGTTCAAACAACGTATTTACTACTTTCTGTCCGCGCATTTCAAAATTTCCGCCTTTTAATTTTACCTACACCCGGCGCTTTATTGTTCTTTAGTCCCCTTAGTGCTATTTCAAATTCCTTTCCCAATATAGGTTTTCCTACATCTTCCCTATCGATGTTAGATTCTTCCTCTAATATCTCTCTTAATTCCTGACCCTCGTATAAATTTCCTAAGTACTGCTTCCATCTATCCGCTTTCTCCTCTCTTCCGATCAGTATGTCCCCCGATTGACTCCTAACGTTTCTACTTATTGGTCCTATATCCCTGAAGTTCCACTTAATTATTTTGTAAGCCTCATCGGTCTTACCTACTTGGATCTTATCTTCTACTTCTTTGCATTTATCCTCCATCCATTGTTTTTTCGCTTTTCTACATTTTCTAATGGCTTCCCACTTTATTGACTTATAAGTTTTCAGTCCTTCCTCGTCTCGTCTGTTTTTGTAACCTCGTCTCTTTTGTATTAAGTTTAAGATTTCGTCCGTTCTCCAGGGCTTCCTACCTTCTCTCGTGTCCTAAAACGTCCGTAGCCGCGGAATCTAGACTATTCTTGATACCCTCCCGCTCAGTTTCTGCTTTCTTGATTTCGTCATTTACTCGCTTTATTTATTAATTGATCTGTTTTCTCCTGAAACTTATCTTTCATACGTCAGATATTTAGATTTCAATGCCAGATATTTCTTTAATAGATATTTATTTAATAGAAAAAAAAATCAGCAATAAGAATTAATGCAAAATAAAAAAAAGTAACTGGCTTTGACTCTATACTGATTCCACCTTGTTGGAAGTCGTCATAGTAGAAAATTTTGCGAACAATTTTTATTAATTTGATGTGGCTGAACGCAACAGATCCATGTTATCCGCAGAGAATTGCGGTTGGTCATTAATTGATGGTACTTTAAAACCAACATGGTTTATTGGTGAGCCGACGTCGATGAGAGAAGACATTTTATCCGTGTCAAAAGAGGTAAAGTCTGAAGATAAAGAAGGCACGGAGGAAAGTTCTGATATAGATGAAAGGTCTGACAATTCAAATGAAGTTAATACGAGTTCAAATAATAAGTTCAAAAGAAGAAGAAGAAGAAAGAGATGTATAAAAAATAATTTATTTTTATTAAATTCATGTTAGAAAAATATACTTTTTTAAAGAAAATTCATTATTCGGTAAAAAAATATCTTATATTTTTTCAATAAAAAAAAATACTATAATCCTAATAATTTTAAATGTCATTATTATGAAATACAAATTTCATTGCCCTGGTGGATCAATATTTATAAATTGTTTTTTTCAATCGTTGCAGCTGAGATATAATAAGTTTTGATAACATTTTATATAGAAAAAATACTTTAACTACATCACATTTTATCCTTGTTTACACTAGTTTGCTCACACTCATCTAGAGCGAGAGTAATTAATTCAAATCATGGCAACCACTACTTGCAGCCATTTTTTTTACAGGAAACAATGTATTATCGTGTACAGTAAAAACTAAGCTTTAATTTAGTATAATACTTTATTGAAAAACATGACGAGTGTAAATAATTAACAATAATATACCTGTTTACATCTGTCACCCTAGAGGTTGGCTGACTGAGAGTTGACAACCATTTTTTTTAATTCTTCACATCATTCTTTCTTTCAAATAACGTTTAATTCAGTCAAAAAACATATAGTTGCAATTCATTAAAATTAATTAGTTACCATATAATTAATTAAAGGTAATCGCGGGTAATTTTTGATAGGCAACCCGGTAGCAATGTATTACATTGCCATTAATAATTCATTTCAATTAGGTTTCGTTAAAGACAAACAGATACCTGCAGAAAACACATCATTTACTGTTAAATAATTACGTGTACGACAAGTACTAAATTTAGTAAATGTTGATTTTGGATATGACGAGTGTCCCTTAAATAAATAATCTAGGCTTGGAATTTTATGGTAAATTGCACCACATTAGCGGCATATTTAGAGAACATGAACCGTTTTCTTATATCGGCAATAAACTGTTATCTCCGTGTAGATTTAATAACTACCTTTAGGTTTTACATTTTCCAGTAATAGTACAGCTCCATCGTCAACTATCTCACTATTGGGGTCCAGGCTGAAGCGAGATCCGTAGAATTTCGGAAAAACATCCACGATTTCACTAACGCCTTGCTGCTTCTGAAAGTCTTCCAATACAGGCACTATAACTTTATAAAGGGACACTTCATTCCTGTAAGTAACTTGTATATTAAATATTTTTCTTAAAATTCCTGCAGGAGGCAATAATTTCGCTACCAAATCCAATTTTTGCTTCTCTTTAGTTTTTTTATCGGAAATATTGACTTCCAGTCGCAGTATAACACTGCCATAATTTTCTCCGCGGGCTGTAAGTCGGGTGAGTTTGTAGTCGTCTATTGACTGATTGTTTGGCAGGGACAGGACTTCGTCTAGTTTTTCAATCACTTCTACGTTCATTTTAAATTAGTGCGAGGGCACATGCACGAGCGAAGTTTATAAATGATTTTATGGATGTTATTATCATATCAATAACACAATATAACGATAACTGATAAACATCTTATTGCTAAATGGTTTTTTTGTAATCGTATGACTTGGCGTTTTATTGAAGCAGCGTATTGGTAAATGATAAACGAAATGATTCTACGGTATTTTAAGTTTGGATTCGATTAGTACATGCACTAACCTTTATCCTTGACATCTATTACTAATATGCGCGATCACCCCCTACCCCCCCCCCTACTTAAATTTCAAATAGTGAGGCCAAGATCTCTCTTTTTGACCTTGCATGGAGTTAACGGGGGACTTTCATCATGTTTATATTACGCAGTTAGAAATTCCAAAAACTATTTGTTACAGTTGCCTATATTATATATTAAGTTGAAAATAACTTTCGATCTCATTTTAATTGAAAGATATAAGAAAAATATGCCAAATTAAGTAAGATTTAGAGGTATTTTATTTTATGTTCTAAACTGGATTGCATATGATTTTGAAATACGTTTCCATCCTTTAATGAAACTGAAACAGAATTCTAAGAGTACTGGGTATTATAGCATAATCAATTCAGGAAAAAATATTACCAATTATAAGGAAGATCTCAATTATAAAATTTTTAGTATTTAAACGACCTTTTAATAATTAATTACTATACCGTGAAAGGTCTTGGTTCAGAAGAGTTTACAAATTACTTTTTGTCTTTTCTTTTTGTGAAATAAAGTTATAAATTAATTAAATTTCCCTGTTCTTCTTAAGACTATATGCTTTTTTCAGTTTCGACGTTTTTTTTTGTGGAAGAAAATTGAAAGGAGCATGTAAGGGAATTTCTCTCAAAACCGAACTATATTACTTTGAATACCACGTAAATCCACTTACTCAATACGTCAGCATTCACCATGTTAATGAAAAACTGTCAGTTTTCTCATAAAACTGAACAAGTTTTTTCAAACTAAAGATTGTTTCAAGGAATAAAACCCATCACAGGTAGGACTCGACATCTGTCCCGGATGAGAACCGAACGTCAGACAGCTGTTTCGAACTTATTGGTTCTCATCAGTGCCGTACACGGTACGCCGATTCAGGTATAATTCAATTAATCCGATTTTAGGTATAGTTCAATGCCTGGCGGGGCTTTAGCCCGAGGAGTAGTTGCTTCCTATAACGATTATGTAATAGCCTTGCTATTCGGGAACTACTTGATAACCGCTTGGCGAATTGGTAGTTCCTTTCTCGATTCCCGACTTATATGTTCCAAACTAGAGATTGAAGAGAATATTATTATTCTAAATCTGCATAAAATTAAATCCGCTCAAATAATATTTACAATAAGCATTACTTATCGAATATAATTTTTATGCTGGAAATAACTCTAGATGTGTTAATGAAAACTAAATTTCATTAGTATCTAGTTAATAAAATAAGAAAAATTCTAACGTCGCAATAAAACTAATATTTGGTTATGGCGTTTTACATATTGGCATGAGGTGTGTTTTTTATTGAAAGCAATTATTTTTTATTTGCTTAGAATTACAATCAAATAAATATGCTTATTAAATCAATGATAACGTGAAATGATAAGTATTTTATTTCATTTATCGATTTATTTTATGGAAATAAGTAAAAGAAAAGAAAGTCACTGAGATAATTAATACAGGTGCTTCTTGAAAATCCTTGACAATTAAAGATATTAAAAATCGACTCTAAATAACTAAAATGTTGCCTTCTCATTTATTGGAAAGTAAATTTCTATTCCTCATGTTTCACGAAGGTCTGTAAACTTTGTTCCCGTTTTAATTCTCAAATTTCCTAATTGTTAAGCCCTTATTAATGGCATTAGTGTCAAGATACCAAATGTGGTTGTCTGGAGAAGATCGTTAACTTATTCCAAAAAATGGATTTGTCTCCACATTGGAGTAGTAACCATTTCTGGAGAAGAGTCACTCTTACAATTTATAGTTCACCACGAGATAATATAATTGAACAGAAATAATTAAAAATGATTAATTGAGTTGAATTGATCATTAGGTTTTTGTGTTAGCTTGATTCATAATTATCAGACGTCTTTAAATAATATTTAGTATGAAAAAATAAACATGAACCTTCAACTTCAATAACTGGTTTCCATTTATTAGGCAGACGGTCGATTCCACAAGCAAAGAAGTCGCGGTTCTTAGAGCCAATCCACGCTTTTGACATCGTCCACCAACTCATCTAAATCGTTGAAGGTTTTGTTTGCCTTCCAGTTTTTCAACGAACGATTGACGTGGTAGTCTGTGGGAGCTTCGGTCGGTGAGTTTGGTTGATGTGGGAGCAGATCCCATCACTTATTGGCGATGGATTGGACGATACGACCGACGCTCAACATGAGGACGTACATTATCGAGGTGGAAAGCGATTTGTTTTTTGCGCGGCCTTTTTGTCGATCGGCCTTGATGATACCGGAAAGTTCGTGAGGTATCCATCCAGCCAATTTCCATACCTTTTCGAGCTTTATGAGGCGACCTATGATGGTGGATTGGCCGACGTCGACGTCTTCGGCCAGCATTCGTGTTGTCATGTTTCTGTCCTCTTCCACGACTGCCAGAAGTACCTGATTGTCGAAATGCGATGGTCGCTTCTTCATGGCTTGTGCTTTAAGTTGGTATCACCTTATCTAAAGAGGGCAAACCATTCCTGACATCGACTTTCGCTGATTGTTCCTTCGCCATAAAGATCGTCGAGATCGTGATATGACTGTGCTGCCTTCCATCCTTTCTTTGAATATGAATATGGTTTTCGACACTCATTTTTATCAACTATACAGAGAAGAATATTTTTATAAAAAAAAAATATCAAATGAAATTCCAGTTTTCACAAAGAAAAAATTCGCCAATATAAACGTCTGATACTTATGAATCAACCTATTACATTGCTACACTGTTGAAAATCTACCGGGCTAAAACTTTACCACTTTTAATGATGTGAAAATGGTGTAGAGTTTCACTATCTCTGGTGTAAAACTATAGGTATAAAAGTAATATAAATACACTATAATATAGTACACTTTACTCCATGTGGGATAGATCATTATCCCTGCATGGTAACTATCCTAGACTACGCATCCATGTAGCCTTCACGTCAACACTGTTGAAACGTAAGGCAATATTGCTCTTCGTGATTTCTAATTAACCAACTTATGTCCAAATGCTGTTATGTTATGCCTGAAGAAGCAAACATTAATTGTGCTGGCCAAGTAAAATATTTTGCCAAGATGACTTAATAATGTATTGAATTTATGAGTCGCTGGATGATCTCACCGAACAAATATTTTGTATATGCACCTATTTGTATTTATTATAATGAAGTAATATATTTCATATTCTTAACTGCAATGTCTCTCTGCTGATACTGCGAAGGCTATAAGGAAAACAATTACTGCAGTTTAGGATAACAACTCTTGCTTACTTTAAAACGTCTTTATTTAATTTGTGACTAGAATTTTTTACAAGATAAACCTAAGCTGAAAACCCGGAAAGATAAGAAACGTATAAATGTAGACATATTGAGGGATCAGAATATGAAAGATAAGTTCCAGGAGAAAACAGATCAATTAATAAATAAAGCGAGTAAGGACGAAATCAAGAACGCAGAAACTGAGTGGGAGGGTATCAAGAATAGTCTAGATTCCGCGGCTACGGACGTTTTAGGACACTATAAAAGGGAAGCTGGGAAGCCCTGGATAACGGACGAAATCTTAATGCAAAAGAGACGAGGCTACAAAAACAGACGAGACGAAGAAGGACTGAAAACTTATAAGTCAATAGAGTGGGAAATCATTAGAAAATGTAGAAAAGCGAAAGAACAATGGATAGAGGATAAATGCAAAGAAGTAGAAGATAAGTTGCAAGTAGGTAAGACCGATGAGGCTTACAAAATAATTAAGAGGAACTTCAGGGATATAGGAACAATAAGTAGAAACGTTAGGAGTCAATCGGGGGACATACTGATCGGAAGAGAGGAGAAAGCGGATAGATGGAAGCAGTACTTAGGAAATTTATACGAGGGTCAGGAATTAGGAGAGATATTAGAGGAAGAATCTAGCATCGATAGGGAAGATGCAGGAAAACCTATATTGAGAGAGGAATTTGAAATAGCACTAAGGGAGCTAAAGAATAATAGAGCGCCGGGTGTAGATAAAATACAGGCGGAAATTTTGAAATGTGCGGGACAGAAAGTAGTAAATAGGATGTTTGAACTGGTAAAATACATATACGAAACGGGTGAGATGCCGGAGGATTATAAGAGGAACATTATCGTTACTATACCGAAAAAGAGAGGAGCCGACAAATGCGAGAACATTAGAACGATTAGCCTAACTTCCCATGCGTCAAAAATCTTAACCAGAATAGTGCAGAAGAGGATGGAAAATAGAGCGGAGGAAATACTAGGAGAAGACCAATTCGGGTTTAGGCGAAATAGGGGACCTCGCGAAGCTATTCTGGCGCTAAGAGTAATGTTAGAGCAAACAATAGAAAAAGGAAAGAACGCTTATATAGGATTTGTAGATTTAGAAAAAGCTTTTGATAACGTAAGATGGGAAAAAATGTTCGAGATACTAAAGAGCGCGGGAGTGAAGTTTAGAGATAGGAGAGTAGTACACAATCTATACAAAGAGCAAACTGCTGTTATAGAAGTAGAAGGGGAAAAAAGGGAAGTAGGTATCAGGAAAGGAGTAAGACAAGGATGTACGCTATCACCACTAATTTTTAATCTGTACATCGAAGAGGCGATTAATGTGGTAAAAGATAGAGTGGATTTCGGGATTAAAGTACAGAGACAGAAACTAAAAATGCTGAGATTCGCGGATGATATAGCAGTATTAGCATCTAGTAAGGAGGAATTAGAATCAGCATTGAACGAAATGGAGGCAGTGTTGACAGAGGAATACGGAATGAGGGTGAATAAAAACAAAACTAAAGTGTTAGTGTGCAGAGGGCGCGAGAGCAGAGCAAAAACGAAAGTACAAATTAATAATGAAAGATTGGAGGAAGTTAAAGACTTCACTTATTTAGGAAGTAAAATAAATTTGGATGGAAGAAGCGATAAAGACATAAAAAAAGAATAGCGCAGGGTCGAGTAGCTTTTAACAAAAAGAAAGCACTTTTATGCTCGGGGGTAATAAACTTTGAAACAAGGAAGAGATTTTTGAAAACATATGTATGGAGCACGGCACTATACGGTTGCGAAACCTGGACGGTAGGGGAAGCAAGTAGGAGGAAATTAGAAGCTTTTGAGATGTGGTGTTGCCGAAGAATGATGAAAATACCATGGACTGATAGGGTTAGAAACGAAGAAGTATTGGAGAAAGTCGGCGAGAAGAGAAGTATGTGGAAAAACATAAAGAAGAGAAGAGATAGAATGGTAGGCCACTTGCTGAGACACGGGGAAATAGTCCGCGATATTTTGGAGGCAGAAATAGGAGTGAAGAAAGGCAGAGGTAGGCCTAGATTAGACTACTGCTCGCAAATAGTAAGGGATGTAGGTTGTAGCACAATTAGCGAAATGCGTAGGTTAGCACAAGATAGGAGAAGCTTGAGGTTAGCGTCCAACCAGTCCTAGGACTGATGACCTAATGATGATGAAACCGAAGCTAATGTTTTACAATTTCAGAGCTACTAGATACAAATGTAAGCATATTACATCATTTCTGTACATGACGATATATTCATCTGCGCCCCTTTGCCGCAAATATTGTTCATTTTGGACGGCCTTTTCTCCTTAAAATGAATAGGGAGGGTACGAAGTCGCCTGGTCGATGTTGTGACTTTGCTCCAGTTTTTATCTTCTATATTTTTCTGTGTTAACCCCGTTCCCTAAGTTTTACAGGGTATTATTTGTTTTTTGTTAACCTTGGTTATACATCTTCATTTTTGTGTTGTTGCTTCTTTTTTTTGTTAATATTTGTTTTATTTACAGGAAAGATCTTATAAAAAACCTGTATCACTTAATTCTTTTATGTTTACTTCTGTTTTCACTTAATATTATATGGGTGCGGCGCCAAAATCCGGACAAAATTCAATTCAAATTTCGCGCCATTCTATACCTCTTCGAGAGGTCGCGATCGGCGTTTAAATAGCTTGACGCATGTACTAAACACTTTTAATCTCAAAACAGTCGCAATGTTAAAACCAAGTGCAGAGTACAATCGAAGAGCCACGATTATCGAAAGTGTTCGTGCTGGACGCTCAGCGACAGAAATGATTCGATTCTTCGGGTACCCAAGATCTACTGTGTATGATGTCATCGCGAAATACAACGAGTCAGAGAAATCTTCACTGTCGATGCGAAAATCAATCGAAGGAATGATCGCTGGCTTGCCCATGATCCTGAAGATGTTCCCATTGTTTCCAGAACGAAATTTTCGACAAATGTTCACGTGATAGGTGTTGTGTCCAGTGAGGATGATGTCATGCCACCGCATTTCTTCAAGAAAGGGAAATACGTCAATAAAGAAGTGTATTTGCATGTTCTGAAAGATTGGTGAAGCCGTGGATGGAAACTGTATCGTCTGGAAAGCCGTATGTTTTCCAGCAGGACGGTGCGCCTGCGCACACAAGTCATTTGGTGCAAAATTGGTTGTCAGACAACGTCGACATGTTTTGGTCCAAATAATTTTGGCCTCCCAACAGCCCGGATTTGAATCCTTTGGACTTCTATGTATGGAGCGTGGTTGAAAGGGTTACCAACAAGTTCAGACATCCAAACGTCGCAACACTGAGAGCCGCTATTGAAGTGGCATTCACCAATATGGATCGTGACTCATTAAAACGGGACTGCGAATGCTTCAGACCGAGAATGGAGGTGGTAATCCAAGCATAAGGGGGTTATATTGAGTAAATATATTCTACATGACCTAACAAACACTGTAGTGGATACAAAAATTGTGAAATCCTCCATAAAAGTAATAAAAATGAAGTTACAAAAAAATGATTGAATTATCCGGATTTTGGCGCCGCACTGTACTACATATTTTCATAATTCTTTCCTTATGGGTTTTGCAATTTTAATTTTAAGCATTTTGTACTTTGCTTCCTGGCGTGGCGTCGCCCTCTGTTGTTGTGCGGGCGTATTTTGTGTTATCGTTGTACCGTTTTGAATGAGCCGTCTGCAGAACACTGCACCTTCCCATTTTACTCCGGTACTCGTTAGTTTATTTTTTTGCCGCTTTCCTATTTAGTTTTTTCTTAACCTTATTCTTGATGTTTTGTGTTATTTATTTTTATTTATGTTTATTTAGAATATTTCTAGATTTTCATGTGAGTATTTATGCGTATGCACTGTATTTATATTAATGTTTGTTAGCTCTTTTGATGATAACAACCCGGGGGTTTCTACTATAGCAGTCAGTGGCGAAGCGTTCATTAAGGCTGCGAGGCTGGCAGGATTGCATATCAGTCTTCGCGTCAACATGCCGGTAACTGGCAATGCGTATGCGCTGTCTTGGCTAACTTTCCGTCGCCTTGGTTTTAACGGACTTTGTTGAGATCCGCGGTGCAGTGAGGGGAGAGAGGAGTACGCGAGGAATTATGTGCAATTTAGCTAGCTTTACAGCCTTAATGGACGCTTCGCCACTGATAGCAGTTATAGTATGTAGATATTTTACAGCAGAAATAAGTTCATATCTTTAATTCAGGAATCACTATGAAGGCTCTACAATATTATTAATATTTCCAGTATGCTCCATTGACTACCGTTGATGTAGAATGGTCATATTCACATTATAAATGGATATTTACTGACAGTCTCTCTCGTTGACCGCTGAACATTTAGAGCAGCTACTAATAATTTACTCTTGTGATCATACGCGTAAATAGTGTTAGGTGTGTGGTGATGTTACCTTGAAGAACTACCGTGTTGTCCAGATTGTTTTAACAATATGATGACTTGATGACTTGCCTTTCCCCCGGACCTGACTACGTATTTTTAGGAATACAATTAGAAGTCTTTATTTGTTCCTAAACGACCACGTAATGAGAGATAAACTAATATGTGATTAATTTTTAAATGTAATCTGCTCTTCATTATAAGTCCGCCTCTGTTATTTACGTCATGCCGGCATTCAAATCCGTGCAATTATTCAGTAATAAGACTAATAAGAGTAAGAAAAAGTAGTGAGATGTGTGTTTTAAATAATGGAGGCCACTTAAATGATTCTAATAGTTTATGAATCCAGCGGCGTTTGAAGTGTGTGTATATGGATGGACACAGTAGGGTCATTACATGTGAGGGTGGCAAAATGATGAATGTTGCAATAAAAAAATATAAATGTAAATCTCTAATTTTTGTATTTCATCTTTATCTTACATCTAGAGGTGTTAAAAAGGGTGTGAGGAGCTAAAACGTTTCGACCTAGTCTGCTATCAGCAAAAATATTACTTTATTATAACAGTAACTACACTATATCTCAACTATAACCATCCTCGTTTGATAAATTCCAAAGTAAAATATAACAATCGCTCCTTACAAGCAGAACTTGATTTATTCCACTTCTTGAAATCATCCTGTGATATTTCGCTCAAATCCTTTACGTCATCTACACTGGAATTGATGGGAAACACCATGAACGACAAATGGAAATACTCCGCCTCTTTCACCGCAAGCTCCATCTGCTTATCGAAAGCCTTCCTAGAGAAGGGTGTAGTGTCACATTTAAGTTCCTCAAGTTTACGGATGAAACTCTTATAATAAAGATTGATGAGTTCGTCCAGGTGCTGTCTTAGTATCGCTACCTGAACGCTGGTGAATAGGAAGAATATGAGATCTCGACATGGGCATTTGTACTCGATGACCTGGAAGTCTACCATTTTATTAGCGATGGGTTGACCGTTTTCGAACTTCAGCAACATGTTATTCACCCAATAGTCGTTATGGAGGATGGTCCCGAACGGTTCGTGAACGGTTTTTAACGGTCCCTGTTTCAGAAGGGATTTAATCCTGTCGATGTAGAGCGTACAGGTGGGGTCTTCCTTTACGATATCAATTATGTCCTCTTCGAGCTGGCTCGAAATCCCATTGGCAGAGACGAAATCGTCCAAGTACGGTTTGATTTTCCTCTTAAACAGGTCGGGATTTTTCAGTTTGAGCGCCAGGGGAACCGCGTGGAAGTATGCTAGGTTCCTTACCAACAACCTTGCCGATGGTAAGTCGAAACCGACAGTCCTCTCTACGTTGGTGAAGCCTTAAAATAAAAATAAAGTTGAGTTAGTGATCAAGCAGCCAACGACATCAACGTTTTTTTATGGTAACATCTTTATCTAATGATGTAATATAAGAGAGCACGATTTTTCTTAAATATAGTGCATCAAAGATTTGGGTAGGTTACATATATAGTATTTGTTTAGAGAAAATACCCGTAACGACTTTGTCGAATTCTCAACTTTTACTCGCTCATTGTATATGAAAATAAGGATACATAAAGTGATATCTATCTTACTCACTACAGCGAGTAAGATAGTGATGTTACTTAACATAAATTATCCTTATCATCAATAACATAAACAACCGTACACTAAACTGGACATAATTATGTCGCAAATTAGTTACCCCAAGGCCTTCACATACAACACACAAAAATACGAGTGCACACGACTAACATTTCGAGGGCGATCTAAACGTGTGTCCACAGCCGCTGTATCCCAATGGACAAGTCTAGGCTAAGGTTACAGAGTATGGTGGCCAAAGTCCATCGTGTATAACTGATATTATAAAAATTCGTTATAGTATAAATGTACAAAGTTTATATATAAAATATTATTATATATTTTATAAAATTTATAATTAAAGTATTACAAAATAAAAAAAAAATAGCTGAATTGAATTGAAGAGTGAGAATGTGCCCCTGTGTCCATTATTAGTACCGCTACTGTATGAATCTAATGCAGTTAAGGTAAACTTTTTTTATTGTTGTTTTTACGCTATAAATTATTGTTATTTTTATAATCCTATTAATTAGCCTAAATTTTTATAGAGGTTTAACATTTTCCTTTTGTGTAACCCGCCTAAGTAAACTACTGTGTTCTTAGTTGTATTTAAGAAATATTTAGATGAAGACTTACGATTTTTGTATTTCATGTTTATTTTACATCTGGATGCCTTAGGAAAGGTGGGAGAGTCTAAAACGTTTCGACCCAGATGAAAAAAATGCTATCAGCAAAACAATAATTTTATTACAAGCGTAACTACACTATATCATAACTACAACCATCCCCGTTTGACAAACTCCAAAGTTAAATATAGCAAACGCTCCCTACAGGTTGAGGTTACTTTATTCTTCTTCATGAAATCATCCTGCGACATTTCGCTCAACTCCTTCACGTCCTCTGCATTGGCATTGATGGGAAATATCATCATCACCAGATGGAAAAACTCCGCCTCTTTCGACGCTAGCTCCATCTGCTTGTCGAACGCCTCCCTAGAGAAAGGTGTAGTGTCACATTTAAGTTCCTCTAGTTTACCGATGAAACTCTCATAATAGAGATCGATGAGTTCGTCCAGGTGCTGTCTCAGTATGGCTACTTGAACGCTGGAGAACAGGAAGAATATGAGATCTCGACACGGACACTTGTACTCGATGACTTGGAAGTCTACCATCTTATTAGCGACGGGTTGCCCGTTCTCGAACTTCAACAACATGTTATTCACCCAATAGTCGTTGTGGAGGATGGTCGCAAACGGTTCATGAATAGTCTTTAACAATTTCTGTTTCAGAAGGAATTTAATCTTGTCGATGTAGAGCGTACAGGTAGGGTCTCCCTTTACGATATCAATTATGTCTTCTTCGATTTGGGTCGAAGGTACATCGCCAAAGGGAAAATCGGCTAAGTACGGTTTCACTTTCTTCTCAAAGAGGTCGGGTTTTTTTAGTTTGAGAGCCAGGGGGATCGCGTGGAAGTATGCTAGGTTCCTTATTAACAGCCTCGCTGAGGGTAGATCGAAACCGACAGTCCTTTGTACGTTGGTGAATCCTTAAAATAAAAACTAAGTTGACTTTGTGATCAAGAACTAATGGTTACCGACAGTTTTTTTAAAATGGTAATGCACTCATTTAATTACGTCATTTAAGAAAGCACTTTTTTCAAATATGGAACGTCAAAGATTTGGGTAAGATATATAGTACCTGTTTCGAAAAATTATCCGTAACGATCTTGTCAAATTTCCAACCTCCACGTACTTATTGTACATATATGGAAATAAGAATATATAAAGCCTTATGTACCTTACTCAATACTGTGTGTCATATTTAACATCACTAATATAAACAACCGCACACCAAACCAAACACAATTATGTCGCATGTCAGTTACACCAAAGCCTTCACATAGAACACACAAAA
Organism: Rosalia funebris; assembly: GCA_037954035.1. NCBI lineage: Eukaryota > Metazoa > Arthropoda > Insecta > Coleoptera > Cerambycidae > Rosalia > Rosalia funebris. Next base: position 17,959,413 of record JAZFAV010000039.1, on the reverse strand, counting down.
ATATAATAACCAAGCCTATTCTTGTGGCAAATATACAAATGCAAAAGCCGTGCTCATAAAATAGGAGGCTGAAGATGGTGATTAAAACGGAAATGTTGCAATAGGAATATGTTTATTTTATTTTAGTTGCCAAAAAATCGAAAAGATTTAGTTTGTACTTATCTGGAAATTAACAAAAGTTTTCTGCCTTTATTTTTCCGCGAGTGAGGTTTAGTTTAGAGCAACTCTTCCACCTGATGTCCATGATTGAGCTGATGTGGGAATCGAACTCACGACCGAATTACTCGGAGCTGACAAGATAGGCCAGCTCTACGCGATTGGCATCCGGTAGGTAATTATTAGACATGAAACGGATAGTTGTTTGGCCGGATACCGGATATCTGACGAGCTATGAGGCTACATAGCCGAATATCCAGCGGCCGGATATTCGGTCCATTGTCTCGTTGCATGCTGTGACGAGTTGAACATTGCACAGGTGCAGCGAACGCGATCGGATCGATTCGGGCGGTTTCGGGTGTCAGCCACAGAGACCGTGCGTGGCGTGGCGATTGTGAGGAAAATCAGTTGCTTACTTGCTGCATGATCTGTGTCGTAAAAAACAATTTAAATATGTCATCAGTGAATAAAAGATCGCCTATTTGGCAATATTTCGAAATTGGTAGTGAAAATAATAAGTTTGCTGTTTGTTCGTTGTGCCGGGTTAAAATTTCTCGTGGTGGTAAAGGGAGAAAGGCAGGTACGTCAGTGTTAGGTTATTTTTTTTTGTTTGCAGTTGAATTGATAAGTTATCATTATTACATAGTTGAATACAAATATGAATTAAGTACGTACGCTTATTTATACCACTACTGATTGTTTTGGGTTGGAAAATATTAATGTTATTAACATAGCAGTATAATTTACATCTTAGGGCCGACCGATTTGCTAAGCGTAGTTTTAGTGTAGCATTACGTTTCATTGGAGGCTCAGCCTAACTCTTTATGAAATAATGACGTGAATCTATGAACGTTATCTAACTAATTTTAAGCTCTTACTTTAGATTATATACATATGTCATGATCTTTTTTATCTTCCCTCAGGTACTTCTGCCATGAGTAATCATTTAAAATCAAAACATCCAGATAAGTTTTTATTGCTGAAAAAAGGGAAAGACAAAGATGTACCTACGCCGCTTGTGGAGCCTGCCGTCCCTAGTACAAATTCGTCTTCGACATCGGTAGAAAAGCAGCGAACTTTGTTAAAATCGTTTGAAAGAAAACTGTGTAAACTGTTGGGACGTAAACGATGCAATGGCGAAAAAGCATCATTATTTAATTGAAGAAATGATTGCACTAGATAATGAGCCGCCTTCTGTTGTAGAAAGGGTTGGATTGAAAAGACTCCTTCATCAAGCTTTACCCCGCTATGAATTGCCAAGCCGCACCTAGATAACCCAAAAAATTGTTCCCGATATCCACGATAGAATTTTTTAAAAAATTGAAACAAGCATTTCAAGAGCTGTCGAAGTTTCTGTTACTTCTGATATATGGACGTGCTTGCATAATAACTCTAGCGTTTTGTGTTTCACAGCTCATTGATTATCTCCAGAATTCCAGCTTCAACACGGAGTTCTTGCAATGAAACCGTTTTCAGGATCTCACACAGGAGAAAACATAGCAAATGAACTCAATGCTATCGCAGCTCGCTGGGATATTGAGCAAAGTAAAATACATGTACTTGTTCATGACAGTGGTGCTAACATGGTGAAAGGCGTTCGAATGGAAGAGTATGATTCTACCAGATGTTTCATTCATTCGCTTCAGAGGATTGTGACTGAGTCACTAAGGATACCGAATCTGAAGTAATAGTTTGAAGTAATAGACATGATTGCTAAAGGTAGAAGTCTCGTAACTCACTTCAATCATTCGGGTTTAGCACAAAGGAGTTAAGTTTACCAGAGCATCAATTAGTGCAAGATATCAACACGATGTGGAATTCTACATTCTATATGGCAGAAAGCTTGTTGGAACAAAAACGGGCAATCTCTCTTTATGTAGCTGAGCACGACGACAAACTCACTAATTTAACAACTCATCAGTGGTGCTCGATGGAGCAGTGTATAAAACTTTTAAAGCCATTCGAGGAAATAACTAAAATCGCATGTTCTGGCCTTTCCTGCATATCCGAAGTTATACAGCATGTAGCTACATTAAAAAAATACTTAGACAAGAATGAGACTGCACAGTGAACAGCTGACTTGCCTCGAATGAGGGCCTCCTTAACAGCTGAATTGGAATCTCGTTTTAGCTCCTTGAGTGAAGACTCGACTTACCTTATTGCAACTTTCTTAGACCCCCGATTTAAGACAAGCTATCTGGCAACAGTTCAAGCTGAAAGAGAGCGACAGAAGATCTTATTGCAATACCTAAAAATAACTTGCGACGAGTCTAACAGTGGTAGGTCATCGGTGTCTCCAATACCTACTAAAAGAAATAGAGAAAATGAAACTGAATCAAATGTGACTTGCGAATCTCACGACACCTTTTGGGATTGTTTCGATGAAGTAGCAGATGAAAACAATAGTCAATATCGCTATCAGGGAAAAAACCCAATTGCAAACGAGATCGACTACTATTTGAAGACAGGTCGAATTGATCGCCCCTGCGACCCTTACAATTGGTGGTCGTTTAACTCGCAACACTATCCACATTTGGACAAAGTTTGCCAAAGTGTACCTTTCAGCTCCTTGCAGCAGTGTTTATAGCGAGAGGCTGTTTTCCGAAGCTGGCTTGGAAAACGAAACAAAGCGAAATCGCCTGTTGCATGCAAACTCTGAAAATTTGGTCTTTATTCACCATAATTTACCACTTGTTAATTTTGAGTATTAAGATTAAGCAGTGGCGGCTCGTGATGAAATGAAACGGGTGTTCTGCACAGGGCCGATCCTAGGGTATTGGTTGCCCGCGTGCAAATTTCAAATGTATCCAAACTACTGGCGCCGTAGGGGCCGCAAAAAAATTGCGCCGCATGCGAAAATTTTGAAAATTTTCAAGGTCACACGTTTTGCTGATACTTCAGAATTTTTATGTAAAATTCATTTATACAAAAATATAGACTTTCACAAGAAAAATTTTTGGAATTTAATACCTTTTTTAAGAACATTCATGTTTGCCGTCATATTCCTTGGTTAAGAGAAAAGGCTTGTAAGGTGAATTTTCTACTAGAGGGTCTATAGAACTTAAAATATTTTCCGAAAGAGTTTCAGCGTCACATTTTGTAGGTTTCAGGTATGTCCAAAAACGTTCAATCGGTTCACCATCGAGAATATATCTTAAAACTACCACTAACTGAGTTCTTGCAGATACATCAGTTGTTTCGTCTGCCATAACTGCCAAAAATTAAGGTTTGTTAATTTCTTTAATTATTTCTTCATGACATACTTTTAACATACAGTCTAAAAGATCATTTTGTATTTCTTTAGAGGTTCCTTTAAATACTGAAGCATTTTATAGATGCTCGCTTAAAGTTACATCAAGTTCAGCAGAAAAATTTATCAAACCACGAAATATCCCCGAGTTTTGAGAGGTTTCAGCTTCGTCATGTCCTCGCAGCGCCAGTTCAAAGGCCCCACAAAACTTTATGCAGTTTATAATTTTTGACAAAACGTATCTCTTTTTTGTTACATTATCATTATGCTTTTGCACATTTATCCAATAAGCTGAATCTAGCTGCACTTTAATATTAGTTGTTCCTAATGAAGCTAATTCCATTGTATTATGTGGATGGCTTTTGGAGTTGTCGTGCTTTTTTATTTTTTCAGTTCAGTTCAGCACCAAATCTGTCACCCCTACCTCCGTCCATGGTTTATCACCGCCAAAAAGTAAACAAGGAAAACAAAATAACGCATTTTTTTTTGTTGCACCCACAAATCCAATTGTTCTTCGAATAAATGCCTCTATTAAATTGACGTTTATATGCTTTTCCGCGGCTAACACCTGCACTCTCAATAACAATATCGGGCAATGGCCTACCATTGTTTTTTAAATCAATTTTTTCTTCATAAGAGTATTTAAAAAATCGCTTCACATGAACTAAATTATAAACTAAATCCATTGTCACTATCACAGTATATAAATATTAATAATTAGTACAATAAATCACTACACAAATTCACAAAACAGTATTTAAAATCTCAAATTAACACGAAATACGAAATAGGTACGATTTACGCCCGCCCGAGTAGGAAGGAGTAAACATTCACTGATGTTGCCTTAGCTGGAAAAAATACAGCTCACTGACCGTGTAAATTCGCGCATCTACGAGCGCCAAGTGTGGATTGTCGCGGGAATTGAAGGGAAGGACGGGTGTGTCGAGCCGTGCTGAGAACTACCTCGTATGGCCCAGTTCAATGTACCGCGACGCGCTCGCGTAGAGACCCAGATAATTCATCTGGTCTACTACTCAATAGAGGACGGCGGACAGAAAGCGACTTTAACGCAATAATTTGGTTAGCTGCACCAACTAACCAAATTATTTTATTAATAAATTTTAGCAATTATTATGTCGCGAAAATATACAAATATCTAATTTTTTTGGCAGTTCTGCAGCTCTGCAGCACCTATACACCAGCCGCCCCTGAGATTAAGGTAATTTTAGTTTTTTGGAAGGTTCTTTTTTGGTCTTTGTGATTTTTTGTAACTTTTTCAGCTTTAAATAGAAGCCGTCATAATTATAAGCCATTTTATTATTATTTACCTCACAGAGATTTATGTATTAAAGTTGATTTTAGGGAATTGTGTCGTAGATTTTTAATATCCGGTATCCGGCCGGATGTCAAGCTACTACCCGGTATCCGGCCGGATAGTAAGTTTAGGCCGAATACCGGATAGTTACCGGATATCCGTTTCATCTCTAGTAATTATGGAATGGATTGTCCTTAGAAGATTTGAATTCGAATTCGAACCGATCGAGGAGCCTTAAAAAACAACTAATTCTTGATCCGCCACTCGAAGTCGACCCCTAGATGCCGACACGACCTGGGTCGAAGCGTAGTTCACTCGATCGACCAAATGTTATTTTCTAAATAATCTAATGAATGTGTTAAACAAACTGTCAAAAAGCATAAATGTTAACCGAAGAATAACAAACAACAAATTGTTGATATAATTTATACGAGTTCACAGAATTGGATGGTATACATAAAAAATATATTAACTGCACCACACGCGCCCGCAATGTTAGAACTGCACTGGGTGAACAATGGAACGTACCCGTCCGTGATGGTCTTTTTAACACGAAAGGCCGACCGTTAATCGTTAGTCACATCATCACTCGACAGGTGGCGTGTTTCGCAGCGTCTCGTAGGTCACGTGGCTTACGTATTGATCAGTTGTAACGCAGCGGCAGTTCGTAGGTTTGTAGAGCGGGCCTAATACCGACCTACTTTTGTGCGCCAATTTTGAAATAAAGTTCCTAAAAATTTAGTTGTAAAACTAGTTGTAATCTAAGTGTTTTTCGAAAAAAGAAAGACTCGTGATTATTTTCTATTTGAATTTTATTTGTTTGTAAATAAATAAGCAGTGTCGGTCATAAGTTTTTGTTGTTATTGCGGAAGAAATTTACTACTTGATTCAATAATTTCCATGACAACAGTAGACACGTAGTTCGAAAAAACAAAAAATGTGCGGGTCAAAATGTATAGGTAGGTCAAGGTAAGAGGCGCGCGGCACAGGGTTAAATAGGTTATCCCATTCCATGTGAGATATTATCATGTTTCCTTGGTCCCTGCTCAGACGAGGCTTCCTGGGTGGCGCTACCTGGGTCGGGCGACCCAATCATCAAGCTAGTTTAAATTCGGCGTTCACAGGGGTGGTGCCACTTTTTATACAAAATAAGTGGCGCGACCCAGGTAGCACCACCCAGGAAGCCTCGTCTGACGGAGCCCTTATAGTCTAAGATGCGGCAGCTGATTTCTGCAGGTATTTGTTTTTTTTTATTGAAACTGAATTCAAATGAATGATTAATGACAATGTAATACATTGGTGTCGGGTTGCCTATCAAAAATCAGCCGCGATTACCTTTAATTAATTATATGGTAATTAATTTACTATATGAATTTTAACTATATGTTCTTAAAGTGAATTAAACGTTATTTGAAAGAAAATTATGTGAAGAATTAAAAAAAAAATGGTTGCCAGCTCTCAGTCAGCCGCAACCTCTAGGTTGCCAGATGTATACAGGTATATTATTGTTAATTATTTATACTCATCGTGCTCTTCAATAAAATGTCATACTAAATTGAAGTTATATACAGGATAATACATGGTGGCCTGTAAAAAAATGGCCGCAACTAGTGGTTGCCATGATTTAAATTAATTATTCTCGCTCTAGATGAGTGTGAGCAAACGAGTGTAAATAAGGTGCACTTACAGTAATTTTTCTATATAATATGGTATCAAAACTTATCTTATCTCAGCTGCAACGATTTATATAAACAATTTATAAATATTGGTCAATCAAGCAATGAAATATGTATTTCATAAAAATGACATTAAAATATTACGGTTTTATATTTTTTTTCATTGAGATAATATAAATCATATTTGTTTACCAAATAATGAATTTGCTTTAAAAAATATATTTTTCAAAAATATATATTTAAAATATTTTCAAAGAACAAAACTGCAAAAATTTTTCGCGTCATTGACTGATGTGATTGATGCCTTTAATGATAAACTTAATGTTGTCCAGGAATTTACCGCTCTTATGTGTGGCGTCAAAAGAATATACAAGTGTAAATAACGCCAGATATCAGATATTTAAAAAAATATTCAGCAACAAGAGCTAATGGAATATTAAAGAAAAAGTAACCAGTTTTGAATCTAAACTGCTTCCACTTTCTTGGAAGTCGTTATAGCAGAAAATATTGCGAACAATTTTTATCAATTCGATGTGGCTAATTGCAACAGATCAATGTTGTGTGACATGGAATGCAGAGGATTGCGGTTGGTTATTAATTGATGGTACTTTAGAACCAACATGGTTCATTGGTGATCCAACGCCGATGAAAGTCGAAGACATTTTATCTGTGTCAAAAGAGGCAACTTCTGAAGACAAAGAAGGCACGGAGGAAAGTTCTGATATAGACGATAGGTCTGATAATTCTGATGAAGTTAATAGGAGTTCAAAAGAAGAAGAAGAAGATGAATAAAGAATAATTTGTTTTTATTAAATTCATGTTAGACAAATATATTTTTTTAAAGAAAATTAATTATTTGGTAAAAAAAACATGACTTATATTTTTTCAATTAAAAATATATTACTAAAATCCTAATAATTTTTAATGTCATTATTATGAAATACATATTTCATTGCCCTGATTGACCAATATTTATAAAATGTTTTTTTCAATCGTTGTAGCTGAGATACGATAAGTTTTGATAACATTTCATATAGAAAAATTGCTTTAACTTCACCACATTGTATCCTTGTTTACACTCGTTTGCTCACACTCATCTAGAGCGACAGTAATTAATTCAAATCATGGTGAGTGTAAATAATTAATAATAATATACCTGTTTACATCTGGCAACCTAGAGGTTGGCTGACTGAGATGGCAACCATTTTTTTTTTTAATACTTCACATCATTTTCTTTCAAATAACGTTTAATTCACTTAAAAGCATATAATTGGAATTCGTTAAAATAAATTAATTACCATATATTTAGTTAAAGGTAGTGGCGACTAAATCTTGATAGGCTACCGGGAAGCAATGTATTACATTGTCATTAATATGCATTTGAATTAACTTTCATTAAAAAAAAAAAAACAGACACCTGCAGAAATCAGCTACCGTATCTTGTACTATTAATTTTCACGTACACTGGAGACGACACTTCATTTACTGTTAATTAATTGTGAGTACGACAAGTACTAAATTTTATAAAGTAAATGCTGATTTTGGATATGACGAGTGTCCCTTAAACAAATAATCTAAGCTTGGAATTTTATTACATCACACTAGCTGCATTTTTAAGAGAACAAATGAAGGTTACATGAACTGTTTCCTTATGGACAATGAACTGTTATCTCGGTGTAGATTTAATAACTACCTTTAGGTTTTAGATTTTCCAGTATTAGTACAGCTCCATCGTCAACTACTTCACTGTTGGGGTCCAGGCTGAAGCGAGCTCCGTAGAATTTCGGAAAAACATCCACCACTTCACTAACACCTTGCTGCTTCTGAAACTCTTCCAATACAGGCACTATAACTTTATAAAGGGCCACTTCATTCCTGTAGGTAACTTGTATATTAAATATTTCTCTTAAAATTCCTTCAGGAGGTAATAATTTCGCCACCAAATCCAATTCCTTTTTCTCTTTGGTCTTTTTATCGGAAATATTGACTTCCAGTCGCATTATAATACTGCCATAATTTTCTCCGGGGGCTGTAAGTCGGGTGAGTTTGTAGTCGTCTATTGACTGGCTGTTCGGCAGGGACAGGACCTCGTCCAGTTTTTCAATCACTTCTACGTTCATTTTAAATTAGTGCGAGTGCCACATACGTGAGCGAAGTTTATAAATGATTCTATGGATGTTATTTTCATGCCAATAATATATAATGTAATGTAATGATAAACATCTTATCGCTAAATGGTTTTTTCTAATCGTATGACTTGACGCTTTGTTGAAGTCGCGTATTGATAAACGAAATGATTCTGCGGTATTTTAAGTTTGGATTCGATTAGTACATACACTAAACCTTTGTCCTTGACATCTATTACTAATATGCTCGATGAGCGATGACCAATTACCCCCCACTTAAATTCCAAATAGTGAGGCCAAGATCTCTTCATCTCTCTTTGATCTTGCATGCAGATGACCGGGGACTTTCGTCATGTTTATATTACGCGGTTAGAAGTTCCAAAAACTGTTTGTTACAGTTGCCTATATTGTATATTAAGTTGAAAATAATTTTCGATCTTATTTTAACTGAAAGATGTAAGAAAATATGCCAAATTAAGTAAGATTTAGAGGTATTTTATTTTATGTTCTAATCTGGATTGCATATGATTTTGAAATACGTTTTAATCCTTTACTGAAACTGAAACAAAATTCCAAGATTTGCATTGCAGCATGACCAATTCGAGAAAAGATATTACCAATTATAAGGAAGATCTCAATTATAGAATTTTTCATATTTAAACGACCTTTTAATAATTAATTACTATACCGTGAAAGGTCTTGGTTCAGAAGAGTTTACAGATTACTTTTTTGTCTTTTTTTGTGAAATAAAATTATAAATCAATTAAATTTCTTTGTTCTTCTTAAGACTATATGCTTTTTTCAGTATCTACATTTTTTTCTTGTGGAAGAAAATCGAAGGGAGCATCTAAGGGAATTTTGTAAAATATACGAAAGTCTTAAAAACCGACGTAAATTACGTTGAATACCACGTAAAGCGACCTCCTGAACGCACCATTTTAATGAGAAACTAAACGAAATTTATAAGAGAAAACCGAGAGCACCATTAAATTTCTCTGGCCTTCTTATGTTCATACGGTGTTTTTATTGAAAAAACGGTATTTTTTGTGACGAAAATCGATGGACTGTAAAGGAATTTTATTAAAAAGACAAAAGTCTCAAAACCAACATAAGTTACGTTGAATACGGCGTAAGCTGACCCCCTGAAAGCGCTAGAAGTCGCCAGTTTAATGAAAATCTGTCGGTTTTCTAGTAAAGACGAAAAAGTTTCGAAATCCATACCTGCTTGGAAACCCTCTGGATTCAAGGGAAGTTCGAGAATACCATTAATTTTCTATCATCTATACAGTTTTTTTCTCCATAAAACGGTTTATTTCTTTTATGGAAGAAAATTGATGAACTATGTGTATGTAATAAGGGAATTTCGTAAAAAATACGAAAGTCTCAAAACCGACGCATATTACGTAGTATATTACGTACGCTGATGTCCTGTACGCTCTAGCAGTTGCCATTTTAATGAAAAACTGTCGGTTTTCTCGTAAAACCATTTGAAAAAGTTTCAAAATTCATACTTGCGTAGAAAACCTCTGGATTTAATGGAAATCCAATAGCACTCAATTTCTCTGTCTTTCTTACGTCTATAGTATTTTTCCATTTTTCTTAAATGAAATTAAATTTTTCTTAAAAACTGACGTAAATTGCTTTGAATACCACGTAAACCCACCTCCTCAACGCGCCACCGTTCGCCATTTTAATGAAAAACTGTCGGGTTTTTCATAAAATAGAAAAAGGTTTTTCAATTTGCAGATTAAAAAAAATTTATTATTGTAAATCTGCATAAAATCAACTTAAATCCGCTCAAATAATATTTACAATAAGCATTACTTATCGAATATAATTTTTATGCTAGAAATAACTCTAGATGTGTTAATGAAAACTTAATTTCTATCTAAACTATTTTATTAACTAGTATCTAGTTAATAAAATAATAAAAACTCTAACGTCACAATAAAAGTAATATTTGGTTATGGTGTTTTACATATTGACATGAGGTGTGTTGATTGAAACCAATTATTTTTTATTTGGTTAGAATTACAGTCAAATAGGTATGCTTATTACATCAATGATAACGCGAAACGATAAGTATTTTATTTCATTTATCTATTTTTTCATGGAAATAAGTAAAAGAAAAGATAGTCACTGATACAGTTAATACAGGTGCCTCTTCAAAATCCTTGATAATTGAATATATTATAAAATTGACTCTAAATGACTTCTCCTTTATTGGAAAGTAAATTTCCATTCCTCATGTTTCAGAAAGGATTGTAAACTTTGTTTCTGTTTTGATGCTGACATTGCCTAATTGTTAAGTCCTTCTTAATGGCATTAATGTCAAGATACAAGCTCTAGTTGTCTGGAGAAGATCGTCAACTTATTCCAAAGGATAGATACGTCTCCACATTGGAGCAGGAGCCATTTCTGGAGAAGAGTTGCTCTTACAATTTATAGTTCACCACAATATAATATAATCGAACAGAAATAACTAAAAATCATGAAGAAAATATAATTCCCATGATTAATTGAATTGAACTTCAATAACTGCTTTCTATTTGGCAGACGGTCGACTACACAAGCAAAGAAGTCGCGGTTCTTGGAGCCAATCCACGCTTTGGCATCGTCCACCAACTCATCCAAATCATTGTAGATTTTGTTTGCCTGCCAGTTTTTTAACGAGCGGATGACGTGGTAGCCTGTGGGAGCTTCGGTCGGTGAGCTTGGTGGATGTGGGAGCAGATCCCATCCCTTGTTGGCGATTGATTCGACGGCACGACGCTCAACATGAGGACGTAGTCGTACATTATCGTGGTGGAAAGCGATTTGTTTTTTGCGCGGCCTTTTCGTCGGTCGCCTTGTTGATGTCGAATGACTTAGTGAGGCCAGCCAATTCCCATACCTTTCCGAGCTTCTTGAGGCCATAGACTATGGTGGATTGGCCGACATTGAAGTCTTCGCCCAGCATTCGAGTTGTAATGCTTTCATCCTTTTCCACGGCTGCGGCTGGCTGCCAGAAGTGCCTGATTGTCGAAATCCAATGGTCGCCTTTTCCTGGCTTGTCCTCTAAAATTGTATTACATGATTTGAAGCGGGCAAATCATTACCGACATCGACTTTCGCTGATTGTTCCTTCGATAGTACATTTTACTCCATGTGGGGTAGATTATCCTAGACTACGCATCCATGTAGCTTTCACATTAATACTGTTGAAACGTAAGGCAATATAGTTCGTGATTTCTGATTAACCAACTTATGCCCAAATGCTGTTATGTTATGTCTGAAGAAACAAACATTAATTGAGGACCCTAGAAGCCAAGGGGTACAAGTAACAAAAAGTGATTTTTGAGTAAATCAAAGACAAAATTAACTCTTAATTGAAAATTATATGCAAATTTGTTATAACTTATAACAGATTTATAATAAGATTTGTATAATGTTTCTCTAGTTGTATATTAAGTTTCAGATATGAACTCAAAGATTGTACTCAACAATCATCGATAACGTGATAATAATCGTCACTTGTACCCCTTGGCTTATAAAAAATGAGAAAGCACTTACTACACCCTTTGGATTTCAAATATCAAACGAAGCTTTTATTGACATAGAACATTGTTACAATGGAATGTGTGTTTATTAAAGACAATAAACATGACAAGTAGACAAACAAAATTAGCACTATTCATTATCTGAGTCACTATCGTAAACGTTTGCTGGCTCTTCATTTTGACCTGTGGCCTCCTGGTTACCTTCTTCGGGAACAGGATCATTGTTTGGCCTATCACTATAATTCAGGGCATTGAAGAATGCGTGATAGATTAGGGGAATGTATGGCAGAAGTGATTGCAGGTTGTCAAATTTCACCTTCTTGACTGTTGGCTTTTCTCGTATTGGTTCCAGTGGAGGAAGACGTTAAGTAAGAGGTCGACCAGCTCTTCATGACTTTATGTTTAACTGTAGAAAATTAGGCATGTTGAAGCTCTCTGTGTAAAGAAAGTGTGAAGGGATTTTTTCTTTCAAAATGCAGCCACTGCATTTTGCTGATTCCGAGTATATTTTTTATGAAGTAGAATTCCAGTGAGTCTAAAGATACAATGTCATTATCGTCTATTTGAGTGACAATACATTTTCTACTAGATTTCGTTATCGTATCTGCTAACATGCTTGGAACAAGGATTTGTTGATGGTTCCTCTTTTTGGATTTTTCTATTATTCCGAAATCTTGATTACATTCCATAAAGGAATGTCCTACAACTAGAAAATTTTGTTCAACTATTTCGATTTATGTTTTTTGTACAACATAGAGCCAAAACTTTGTTATTAAGTGACTTCTGTTTTGGCCCCCACAATTGTCACTGCAACGAATAATATTTTTTACAGTTGGTGGTAGTGTATTGATAAACTTCCAAAGGCACAGCGCAATCTCTTTATACCCACGACTGCCTTGGCCTGCATGCCATAAGAACATGTTGGCCTGTCCAGTGCATTATTATATTTTGCGGTCTTTGTAGCTTCTGCTTTGCGCAGGTGCAAATCTTTCTGGCTTTTAGTATTTTCGACATTTTCCTGATCAATTCTATTATCAATTATATTTTGGAGCATATCACATTTATTACATGTGTCAGTCTGAGGTCTTTTGAAAGAAAGGTTGAATTGTGTATGGAAAATCTGCATATAGTAACTTTCTTTCTCAGAGTTTAGATCTTGTTCCCTACACGTTTCTACATACATCATGTAGAGCGTTTTCAAGTTTAGGTCATTACTTAAGTACTTTAAAATTAGGAGACCCAATCCTGGAGTACTACTGTATTTTGGAAGAGAATGTGATTCTTTATTACTTCAGTAGCATGATTGCTTGTTTTATTGGACGGAACTTTGTGACCTCTCTTGTCCTTATGTCTCTTGGCTTCTAAAGAAAACAGCTAGAATTTGAACTGGTACTTCTAACATCCGCTAGATCTCAGCATTGACAGTGTTTCACTTGTATCTCTTTACCCCAATATTATTTAGTGTCCTAGCAGTCAGTTCCTACACTTATGTCCAAAAGTACAAAAACTGCACTTGTACCCCTGGGCTTCTAGGCTCCTCAATTGTTCTGGCCAAGTTAGTGAAATATTTTGCCAAGATGACTTAATAATATATTGAATTTTATGACTCGCTGGATGATTTCACCGAACAGATATTTTGTATATACACCTATTTGTATTTCACAAAGATACAGTAAACGAAGTAATATAAATTCATGTTTTTAACTGTCATTTCTCACTTATTGTCTAGTTATTATTTAATAATAATAATATATAAATTTTACCAAGAATATTACTAAATTTCGTTGAGAATTAAATCCCAGTAAGAATTAACAAACCTGAAGCAATGTGTCTATGAATAATCAACTTATGTCCAAATGTGTTTATCATAAGAAGCAAACATAGTCATTGCCATGTGTTAAATTTTGACCTTTGCTGGAGAATTTCATTGAGTACGTAATTAAGTGATATTTTACATTTACCATCGTTATTGTGCACTTATTAATAATACCACATTAATCTTATCAAGAATGTGCCCACTTATTAACAAGAGAGATAAAGATAATGAATTTAATAAAGATAAACGTAATAGGGTACAGTTTTTATTGCGTTATTACTACATAATACTGTTTCCAGTATTATCCAGACTAAATCTCCTCATTGCAAAATGAATTGTTAATAAATATCTAAAGGCATCTAAACACGAACTAAGCACTTTTATTATTTATTAACCTGGAAAAATTATAATTGATAATAATAAAGAGATAATGTGGTATAAATAATAATATAATATATAATATAATACATCTAAAGAAAATAACATTTATTTTCTATTAATTTAATATTGGCTATTAATGAATTGTTAAAATTAAAACTAGTGAAATATTGAAGAGGAAATACATTATAATTATTAGTGTTATAGTATTTGTTGATGAAAAACATCTTACTTCAATGAAAATTGAGAAATCCTTGAAGAAGGCAGGTGCGACAAGAGATTTTGGTGGTTCTTCAGTCTTCTTCAGACAACAAGGGTTACTGATGAAGCTAAAAAATAATATTATCTATAAGAATATTTCAAAATTATAATTTAGTATTATAGAAAGAAATATATTATTTTTATATATTTCTATGATTTTGTTATTGTAATTAGACAGAGACGGATAGTTAATAAAGGTTTTTATAGTTGTTTTAATCTAGTAGTAGTAATAGTTGTTATAAAACAACCGGAATAACTCTTAAATTAACTTTTTTTATACAAAAATGCATTCGCACATCAAGTTTTAATTCGAAGGGAATCTATTTTAAGATATAATCGGTTACTGAGGATGAGACAGCGTACTCCGTTCATTGTCGGACCTGCGCTGTTCGAAGTCAAGCAACGGATTGCGCGGTTGCGACTTGGATGGGTGACGCATGATCTTATTCTCATGGTGCCGCGGTGGTGCTGACTCGGTATTCGGTAACAGGGTGGCAACTGGGCCAAATACTGGGCACATTGTCTGCGTGAGTTCGATTCTCACCAGAGGGAACTTGGCACTTCCCTCAGGGCTGGGTGTTTGTTCGCGTTTATATGTGTAACCTTCCTCTACACAAAACCTGCTTGTAGGCTTTCTGGGGAAGGATGTTCTAATTTCTGTGTGTCCAAACAAACAAACTGTCAACTCTAATAATGGCGACGGTTTATTTTTTATCGATAAGCAATTTGTAATTGGGTTATTTGATAGAAGTAGTTTTACAAATTCATATGGGTCTTTTGAACCTCGTTTATAAAAGTAGTGTGGTATTTATCATAAAAAATAACATAGTGTTTTTATAGCGACAATTAATTAACACTTGCGTTACTTGTCGTCAAAAGTGTCTCAAATAATTCACAAAATAATGGTTTATTCTCTCGAGGAACAAAGAATATTTGTTGAAATTATATTATCGCAATAATAATAATGGGATAAAACCAAACTATGTATTTAAACCAGTGCAAAACAAGCGCCATGTTGAACATCTACTACATAAGAAGGAAGTTCCTAAGCTAATATAGTCGATCAAATAAAGTGAACAGGGACTATTTATCTCCCCTATCATTCAATCCTAATAATTGCTGGGATAGGCGTGGTTGAATCTCAGGAATGGGTGAATGTTTTCCAGCCATTTTGCTAAGATAGTGCTTTTATAAGCACTATCTCATATAAGTCCATAATTGTTATAATAATAATAATAATTTTCACAATAGTGATAATAATAATAAGTCTGTTCACAACAGACCAAACTTGACATTAATAAATATGCAAAATATAGGGTTCTTCAATAGGGATGCTCGAAATTTGTTCTAGCGGCCATATTGTTAAAGCAAGATCTGTCAAATTTATTGCAAGTTCTGCTTAGAATATCGCTGCTGTGTGTATGGGAAAACCCGAGGTAGTCAATTTTTCGTTGTTCACAAGAACTTGGATTTTCCGCAACTTGGCGAATTTTGCGTCAGAACTTAGGTCTATACCCGTGTAAAATCCAACTAACCCAGAAACTTAAGGTAAATGATCATAGACAACGCCGTGTGTTCGCTGATTGGGCTCTGGACCAGTTGGAAGTTGACCCAAATTTCGCGAAAAAAATCATCTTTAGCGTTGAGGGCCATGTTTGTATGAATGGATATTAACAACCAAAATTGTCGGATTAAGACGATACCAATCCACACGAGATACACCAGCATCAAATGCATCCCGAGAAAGTCACTGTTTGGTGCGGATTGTGGTCTGGCGGAATCATCGGTTCATACTTCTTCTAAAACGAAACCGTCAACATAACATGCTATGGCTTGCCATAACCGTCGACAGTGAGCGTTACAGATCGATGATAAGCAACTTCTTGTGGCCTATACTGGATGATATGGATACCGACGACATGTGATTCCAACAGGACGGCGCTACGTGCCATACAGCACATGTCACGATGGACATTCCGCAACAGCGATTTCAAGCATGGTTACCTCGCGCAGCGGTAACATGAACTGGTTACGGAGATCGTGCGATTTAACGCCTTTAGGCTTCTTCCTTTGGAGCTATCTTAAATGCAGGTCTATGTGAATAAAACGCAAACAATAGATGCCCTGAAAGTCAACATAACGAACTCTATCAAATTCAGTCAGATTTATGCGATAAAATCATCGAAAATTGGACCTCCCGAATATGTTCTACCAAGCAAAATCGCAGCGGACATTTGAAGGATATTATATTCCATATTTAATGCCATACAATATCATTTCAAATAGAAAAAAATTGAGTGAATATTTCACACACAACTTTTTTTATTCACGTTCAAATATCGAGCGTCCTGACTGAAAGGCCCTTTACAAAGGTAATTTTATAATTTGTGTTAACTATTGCTTTAAAGAAGCTGCCCATATTTTTTATGAACGTTTTCTTGTTATTTGTCTTCAAAATTGGAAGGCTCTGAGTCTAGTTGCCATTTATTTTTGTTCCTCTTTGTGGAGCACCAGTGACAGGATTTTATGTCAGAACATCACCTTGCAACTAAAAATTGACAAAAAATTATTTCAACAGTTATTCCGAGTGTGTCGTTTTAAATAGGACACCCGGTATATACTGATGTCTTAGATAGTTGTATAATTGAATAAATAATTATCGTTATTGCCGTTCTCTCGTTACAATAAATAATCGAAGACAGAAAAATAAAATAGCGACGTTTTATCTTCAACAAATCTTACGCGAAGATGGATCTCGTGAAACAGTGACATATCACGGTCCGCAAATGGCCGGGCATAAAAAGAGAATAACTTTTTCACGCGTCGGAATTCAGTTAATCGGCCGTTTTACATGAAAAAAGGGGCGAAAACAAAACGTGTGATAGCTCATAATATACGTCTACTTCGAACAAAAAAGCGCCATTACCAGAACGGAGTACTTAAATCGCGTGGATCTCTACAAACGACCTATTCATCCCTACAATGATGCGCTGATAGAAAAAAAAACCCTATGAGTTAGTATATTACTTGAGGAGGAAATTGCGCCGTTTTATTTTATAACGTTCGTCTGTGGGTTTGTTTCGCCGGACAGACGAATAAATAAGAGATGTGCCGAGGAAGAAGCGATTGGACGTCGGCGTCGTTTTTATGGACGTAATGATTTCCCTTATTATGGTGTCTTATAAAAAAAAACAAACAATAGGTGGCACAGAAATGGTAAAAACGGATATCTCGATAATAACCAATTCAGTTGCGAATAATTTAATTGAAAATATAATAATAATAATAATTTTTATTCGTTAAGGAATGTATTACGTTTATACAACAAGTAGATCTTATTTTTTTATATATCCAGATGTAGATTTTAAGGATTTTATATCCAGATGTAGAGGAACCTAATGTTCTGAGAAATGACCTCTTCCTCCAACAATATGTTGCACCTCCATATTATGAAGCACCTGTTCGCGCTTATTTAGATGATATGTTCTCGAATACGAGGGGGTACCCAAAAGAAACCGAACTGATGTTATGGTGGGCGGAGTTTATGTAGTACCGCGTTTTGCCGCTAGGAGCGTATAGAGCTACTATTCCCAAGTCAGTAAGCCAAGCGTCGTCGTTAAAGAAGGTTCTGTTAGGCTTGTGTTAATTTTTTAGTGAGAGTTGTTTTGTGTGCTTGTGTTTTTTTTTTGTTTTTTTCGATGTGAGAGGAGTTGTCCATTCAGAGTTTGTTTCATAGGTTAGACAGTTAACCAGACTTTCTATCTGGAAAGCTTACGTAACAGTTTGCGGTGGAAGAGGCCCTATCTGTGGTAGTCTGGCGACTCGTTTTTCCACCACGATAACGTCCCTGCTCACACAGCCCTGTCTATGCGCCACTTTTTGATTAAAAATTTACACAGCTTCGTCCATGATCCGTCGTCGATCTTCTAGGATGATTTCGTGAATTTTTTCAACATTTTCATCGGTTCGAGCTATAGAAGGACGACCAAAGCGAGGTTTGTCATCAATTGACCTTTTTCGAAACGGGAAAACCACTCAAACACTTTCCCAATAGCATCATCATTGTAGGCCGTTTTTAATATTTCAAGAGTTTCTGTGCCAGTTCTTCTTAGGAAGAAGTAAAACTTTACGACCGTGCGCTGTCACGAGAATCAGCCATTGCAAAAACGACTAGCACACAAAACAAGTCTCACTAAAAAATTCACACAAGCCGAACTAAATCTTCTTTAGCAACGACGGTTGGTGTATTGACTCTGGAATGATAGATCTATATGCTCCTAGCAACAGAACGCCGTGCTACAAAAACTCCGCCCACCACAACATCAGTTCAGTTTATTTTGGGTATTCCCTCTTAGTTAAATAGGAAGAAGGAGGCTGATTGAGTGACCGGCCAGATGACTAGATTTGACACCACTAGATTACTTTATGTAGGGATACTTAAAAAGCGAAGTATACGTTACTAGGCTGGAGAATTTAGAATATTTGAAAGAAATAATTTGCCATCGTCTTAAGTATTTTCAGCCAGCCATAATGATTGCCTTTATGATTTAGGGGTACAAAAATGGCGGAAAGAAAATAGGGGCTATAAAAATTGGAAAGACGGAAATCTTGATAACGATTCATTTAGTTGTGAACATTGACTGAAAATATAATAATAATAATAATCTTTATTGGTTAAGAATATATCACATTTTTACAACAAGAATTTTGGTTTATATTATATAAATCTCTTCTGTAATTAATTGAAATATCGCTTAAAAATTAATTGATTATTTCAACATCGTCTAAGCTGTACATTTTTATCTAATAAATATTTATGTTAATGACATAATTATGCACAGATAACAGTTTATTTCAGATTTTTTGACCTTCATTTGTATAATACAAAATATTTCGAATTGTATCTCATGTAATGTATTTTATAAATATTTATATGTTAAATAATAAATTAGCTTTATCAGAAATATACTCATTTATTGCAAAATTACGATATGACTTACCATAATTAGAGAATGATGCTAATTTGCATAATATTCACAATTCTGTCACTAAATGATTTTTTAACTCTAACACACCGCAACAATATTATTTAAACAGAGATTGTTTGTTTTTTTGTGGTTTTTCGTCATAACTGCAAATATTAGCCACAAGACAATCCTCATTAGATTCAAGCCAGATCGCATAGCCAGCAATAAGGTAAAGTCATTGTATGTGCTGGGATGATAGCAAGTCGTCGTGTTCTATTTTTTTGACGGCAATTCTTTATCCAAACAAGAATGTTAAGGCTCTCTTCCAAAGAGTTTGGTTTCAAGAAGACGGAGGAGACACTCCGTCTTCTATCATTTGGTGTTGATGCCTGGTAATTTCTTGACGATAGTGTTCTTTGGTAGTTGGATGGGGCGACGAGGACTAAATTGAAAGGCTACCACGTTGACATAATTTAAGCCAGCTGGATTTTCTTTTGTAAGATTGCCTATAATCGTGGATCTATTTTAATAGACCAAGGAATTTAGGTGATCTGTAGTAGTGAATTTTAATACAAAAATAATCAATACAAAGGGTTTACCACATACAAACCATTATCAAATTATTAATGGTGAACAATTTGATCAACTTCATAATTATTTTCACAACTACAATCGTATAATCGTAGTTGATTTATTTGTATTTCTCTTTAAATCACCTTCTCTTCTATATCTTTAAAAAAGGGGGAGATTTAAATTTAAAAAACTATAATGATGTCACAAATTAAACGTAAAATCTGATGAAATTTTCATCAAATATCTTCTAATAATTAATAATGATAATTTCTTTATATTTTCTCGCCCCCTCTTTTTCAATGAACATTCAAAGTGAGGTGCTAAACATGAGTGAAATGTATATTAGATAAAATATTTAATTTTTAATAATAATTAATTACTGTATTAACTATTTTAATTTTATTCTACAGCGTCTGTAATGTCTATACAAATTTCAATGTCTACATGAACGATGTCTATAACGACTACGATATCTACAATATCTAGAATGTCTATAATCTCTACAATGTCTACAATACCTATAACGTTTAAAATGTCTACAAGGTCTACAATGTCTGTGATGTCTACCACATCTGCAACGCCCACAATACCTACAACGCCTACAACATATATAATGCCTACAATGTCTATAATACTATGTTCATAAAACATATAATGTCTATAAGCTCTACAATATTTATAATGTTTATAATATACATATTGTCTACAATGTCCACAATGCCTACAATGCCTACAATACTTACATTTAAAATATCAACAAGCTCTATAATCTTTACGATGTCTACTCCAGTTTCAACGTCAACAATACCTAATGCCTGCAATACATATAATGCCTATAACAGCGTCTACAATAACTACAATGTTTACAGTGCCTACAACGTTTACAATGTCTACAAGATGTATAATGTCTACAATATCTACAATTAATGTCTACAATGTGTATAATGTCTATAATGTCTACGATGTCTACAAATTGTACAATGTATACGATGTCTACAATGTCTACAATGTGTACAATCTATACAATGTATATAATGTGTACAATCTGTACAACATCTACAATGTGTGCAATGTAAACAATTTTTACAATCTCTACAATGTCTACGATGTCTACAATATATACAATGTCTAAAATGTCTACAATATTTATGACCTCTACAACTTCTACAATGTCTAAAATGCCTACAATATTGACACGGTATATAATGTCAACAATATCTACAATGTCTGTAATGTCTACAATGCCTACAATATCTGCGATGTCTATTGTCTACATTGATTACTATTTCTACAGTGGCTTAAAATGTATACGCCATTTACCACATCTACAACGTCTGCAATATCTAGAATGCCTAGAACGTCTATAATGGCTACGGAATCTAAACGTCTACACGATCTACAATGTATACAATATCTACGCTATTTATAATATTCTAATTTCATTTTAGGGCGAGAAGTGACCTAGGCTAATACATACGATGATACGTACATATAACCATTATTATCAGCTATAACTTCTAGCGGCTTGTGTGTCAGTGGACTTGCAGAATCTACACAAACTTAGGCGACGTTTGTGTGGATGCCATACCATCCCACGGATACGATGTAAAACTGTAGGTCTTTGTCATACGTTAGGCAAGTAAAAAACCTCTACTACACTATGAGACTGGAAGTTCGGCAAAATTTTCAGGTCGGGGTAGCTCATCTCCTGGCGATGGTGGTCCCTCTTGATAGTGGCAGTACGCCGACGGCGACGGCCGAAATAATTTTGCAAAAAGTTTCGAGACCATCATTTCTAATGGGCCCCAGAGATAGAATCTAGAGTAATGCATCTAAGTTACATATCGGAGCACCATCACTGTTCACCATCGATGATGGCACCCTCGCGGTCACAGCGATGTGAAGCAAATACGTTTATTGATATGAGAGCGTTCATAGCGAAGCACCTTCACTTCGATTCTTTCATCGCACCCTCGCAGTCGACCCTCGCTGTTTACAGGAATATAAAACAAATTTATTTATCCTTGCGGTCAGGAGGGAAGTAGCGATGTGGGATCATTCGTGATTGGCTGAGGTTGCCCCTCTTCTTTTCGCCGAGAGCCCAAACCCTAATACTCTTTTTTAATACTTACTAATAACTATTACTAATTACCCTTACTAATAACTCTTTTTTTTTTCAATAAACTTCTATTGAAATCACCTTTCTTTAATTTTTATGACAGTTCTTGTAATTCTTGACGTTCAGTAGGGGCTCAACTTTATCGAGTACGTATTTGAATGTCTCTCTTGACATCTCTATGTAGTTGTGGAACATCTCTTCATCTTTCTTCAATCGAGGTAGTAAATGGTGATACTCTCCTAATTTTTCTCTCAGTTGATTCACTGGGTGGGCCTTGAACCTTCTGTTTGGAAACGAGTCACTCGCCAATAACCACAACTTAGCTGATGCCGACAAACGGACATTATCATCTTCACTCTCACCTGTTATCATTCTGCCATCAGAGCTCGAACACAACTGAAAATACATTCAATACCACGAAAAGGAGTGGGAGAATATCCATGGTGAACTGAACCACTATGAACACCCATCGATGGTCGATCAGCGAGGCAAGCGTTGCGGTAAGTCCCGAGGGTGCGATCATCGATGGTGAACAGTGATGGTGCTCCGATATGTAACTACCCTAAGACATTTGCAGTTAAATTATTTTGTTTTTTGCAAAATTTTTACTACACGCAACTAATTTTTATTATATAAAGCCGCGATATCCTATTGCAGCCGCATTCTACCCGCAAAAGGAGTTGACTGGTCCCCTACCGAAGTAATTAGGTAAGCGTGACCTTCCACGTGGCGCAACCCCTAATTCAGTTGTAATAAAGTCATAAGCGGACGGGACAATAGCCGGCCTAATAAAATATGGACGGAATTAATAATCGGTCTGCTGGATATGCACGGGACCTCTCCTTCCGGATGGCTTGGGCGAAACCGCGGAAATCCGACGAAAATTCCGGAAGGTCCGAAATGTATCCGCGCTTCCCGGACAGTCAAACTTGCGCCCCTTAAAGCGTTAATTAAATTTTACTACACCGTTTCCTAGCTGCGGGGACAGTCCTAAATGGTTTCGTAATCTTCTCGTACTAGCCCGGATGGCTGGATTAATGCCGAATTTATTGTTGACGTTATTAATGAATGAAGTCGCACATAAGTGGAATTGTCTCTTAACGCGCTTGGGATTGACATATAGGGTGTTTCAACTGGAAGTATAGGATTTGAATTGCGCGCCTTTTGTCTTCTGTCAAAGAGAGGGCGTCAATATTTAACGGCTGTCATCTACAAACGATACCACATCAATATGCCGCGATTAACAGTTGAACAAGGAGTAGTTTGTGTACAAGTGTTTTATGAAAGTGAGCAACCGTTCAGCGAGCATACAGTTGCGTTAAGAAAAATTAGCACAAAATTAGGATAAAATAAAGCGCCTACAGAGTTAACAGTTCGTAACTTAATTAAAGCATTTTAAAGGGCGGGTTTTGTTATCGATAAGGCAACACCAAGATGTCCTCGTCCTGGTCGGTTAAATAAAAATATTGCTGCAGTGAGAGAAAGTGTTGGGAGCAACCAAATACATCAATTCGACGTCGTACACAACAATTGAATCTATCAAGAGCCACCACGCGTCGGATTTTAAAGAAGACCTGCATCTGTCAGCTTGCAAAATTTAGTTGACACAACGATTAAAAGTTACAGACAATTTACAACGTCATATTTGTTAATTGGGTGTTAGAAAAGAAAGGTGATGCTGATTATTGCAACAAAATTTTGTTCAGCGATGAGGCACGTTTTCATCCTGACGGATACGTCAGCAACCAAAATTGTCAAATTTGGGGTGTTGAAATCCACATGCTGTTCACGAAAAAGAAATATATCCGCAGAGATGTACGGCTTGGTGCACATCTTGGAGTGGTGGAATAATTGGAACATACTTCTTTGAAAGTGAATCTGGTAATGCTATCTCCAGTCCAATGGGGAACGCTATCATGACATGTTAAACTATTTCTTCTTCCACTGTATTGATGATTGGGATTTCTATATAGTTCCAAATGAGATACCCTATTATATGTTTCTTTTTCGAAAGGAGGTAAGACCCTGTAATTTCCTTTCAGCATATGTTTAGTTCGAAGTACATTTACGTCTAATTCAAGTATATTTTCGAATATATGTACCAGGAGGTTTAAACGATAATTAATTAAAAGTATATACGTAATATATCTCAATGACATTTTTTTCAGTCACATGCAGATTTCTTCCAGTCTCACCAATAATTAAAATAGCATTACTATTTTAATTATTGGTGAGACTGGAAGAAATCTACATGTATAGTTTATTTCATCGCTATTTGTCAAATAAAAAATCTCAAAACATACCGTGGCTTGTTTTTATGGCTAGGCTCAGGTAGACTGTTCCGTTTATCGGCAAGATAAGAGAGTTTTTTATTTGGCAAATAGCCATGAAATGAATAGTAACTGAAAAAAATTTCATTGAGATATATCTCGATCGTCTTGCCACTGTTGAGAGCATACTTAGGACAGATAGTATAGAAGTTTCAAAGACCAGGTAGTATTCAGGATAAAGAAGGAACTGGACATTGCAGAAAACCAAGAAATAAATATTGCCGGTGAAACAGTCGTGAATCCCATATCATCTACATTTGAAACTGCAGCTATTTGCGGGGTATCTGTAAAAACTGCGAAAGGATTTTAAACACACAACAATTTAATTCTTATAAGTTACAAATGGTTCATAAGCTTACAGAAGATGATCCTGATCGCAGACTTTAATTTCATGAAATTATATATCAAGAAAAATAGTTCGCGAATATGAATATTCAAAAACAATCTATTTCACTGATGAATCCACGTTTTCTCTAAATGATAATGTGAGTACTCAGAATGTAAGGTACTAGAGTGATAGAAATGTTCATATCTTTTGTGACAGCCATATAGAGATCCTTGGGTAATCGCATAGTTGTATATGTGTTTTTTAATCGAAATTTAATGAGATACGTATTAGGACATGATGCATAATGCTATTAGCCCTCTAATTTTAAATATTGAATTCGATGAATTTCGAGATCTGGAGACTTATCTTAACTTATCAACAGGATAGTGATCATCCACAGTATTATGACACAGTAAGAGTGTATCTCAATAAACAGTATCCCAATAGGTGGATTAGATGCCGGGATATGATGGCCTGCTCGGTGTCCAGATCTAGTACTTTTAGATTTATTTTTATGGGATTATTTAAAATCTAATTTCTACGCTAATATCGAGGTGGTGCAGCAGAGAATCAATGAATTTGAATTGATGAATTTCTGTAGAAACGCTAGTAGGGGTAAGAGAAGAGTTTTGTAACAGGATGTTCTGTTGTCAGCAAGAGGGAGGTGTATATTTTAGGCGCACACTGTATAAATTGTCCTCAGTGATTAAAAAAAAAAATCTAGGGGCGATATATCCGGCGCAAGTCGTGGCCACCTTGTTGGATCTTTACCAATTGATCTTTATCCAGATGTCTTGAAATTGGTAGTCAACAATTTGGAGACGGTTCTAATTATATGAGGTGGTGTTTCATCTGGTTGGAAAAAATATTTCGTCTCTTATTGAGCGACAGGTTACCTAAAAATTCCTCGATTATGTAATCATTTATAAGTTGTCGTAATGTGGAGGCTTATACTCCAATCCATCTGTAAGGCCTTTAAACATTAAGCGCCATCTCTCGATGGCGAAATTTGCAGACCGGTTTCGACCTTAATTTGGGTCTCGTCAGTGCAGTGTAAGCGAGTATGCCTTTGACAAACGAGGCGTCACATCTTGTAGACACCATTACGTTCTGCAGTAGTGGAACGTAATGTTTAAGGACTTTACAGATGGGTTGGAGTATAAGCCTCTACATTAAGACAGCGTATAAAACTACCATCTGAAAACTTTGCGTTATAGATAATCATTTATAATTTTATGATAACGCTGACTATTCAGTTTTTCCTCATAGATTTGGTAATCTATACGCTACGATGGGGCTTAAGATTCGATAAAAAATGAGACATGCATATTTATATCGCAGTTACATAATATAACACATTTGAAAATAAATACAGATTATTCCGTATAGAAAATACAAGTTGTAATATACAGGTATATTTTAGAAAAGTTGACGCAAGTATAATTCTTTCAACATCAAATCCGGCAGTTTCCTTTAAAACGCATATTACCACCGTATTCGGTAGGCCGAGTTACGTCGGTTTAGATGTGATTCATGCCTATGCTGATACGTTAGAATTTTAACAAATATCCATGCTCTATCATCATATGTCCATTGATTTTTTTTTTGACAAAAAACGTTTTGCCGAGAAAAAATAAAAAAAAATCGTATGGACGCAAGAGAATGCGACGCATTCAATAGTGCTATCGGATTTGCCATGAAATTGTAGGCCCGAATTTAGAAATTCTGCAACTTGCAACTACATTCTGCGTTTCACGATAAAATCGGAAGTTTCTGGTTAATATGACTATTAGCACCGTGTTACGGAGGTCGAGTTACGTGGGTTTAGGTATTATTCCTGACGATTCTGATAGTTTCGTATTTTTAACTAAGTTCCATGCTAGTCCATCGACCATTTTCGACGAAAAACATTTTCTCGAAAAAAACTCCGAAAAATTAGTATAGATGTTGGAGAAGCCGACGAATTCAATGGCTTCTTCGGATTTGTCCTGAATTTGGTGGTTCTCTGTGGAGGCAGGAATTTATAAATATTGCAACTTGCAACTACTTTCTGCGTTTCACGATAAAATCGGCAGTTTTTCGTTAAAATGGCTATTAGCACCGTGTTAAGAAGGTCGAGTTACGTGTGTTTAGATGTTGTTCGTGATGATTCTGATGGTTTCGTGTTTTTAACTAATTTCCATGCAGTCCATCGATATTTTTCGACAAAAAACGTTTTCACGAGAAAAATTTTTGAAGAAATTGATATAGATACAGGAGAAGCTAACGAATTCAGTGGGGTTTTCGGATTTTCCCTGAAATTGGCGGTTCTCTGTGTAGATACGAATTTAGGAATCCTGCAACTTGCAACTACTCTCTGCGTTTCACGATAAAATCGGCAGTTTCTCGATAAAATGATTATTACCACCTTGTTAAAGAGGTCGAGTTACGTAGGTTTAAGTGTTATTCGTGACGATTCTGAAGGTTTCGTATTTTTAACTAACTTCCATGCGGCTCTCTGTACCCCATCAGACTGTACATCGATTTTTCTCTATCCGTTATAGATTTCCAGAGAACTCTAATTCTCGTTGAATTGGGAGCACCCTGTACTCTAACTAATTTTTGGTAAATGTTGCGTAATTCTGCGATAAAGTAGACTAGAATAGTTCTTTTGCCATTTGCAAGAGAAACGTCCATAAATAAAGAAGTTTGAATATGTACGGGGCTTCTAGTCTACTCTGTATATTACTTATTGTATGCGAAATATACAAAAAGTGTTGCAGTTTAAAGAAAATATATCTCACTTCAACCTCCGCGCAAGGTATTAGTCAGCCTGTCTGATGTACCGACGAGACCCAAAGTTCGGACAAATACAAATGACGGCGCGGATAAAAAAAACGAAATATATTTTTTTATTTCCGGATACAAACACACCGAATGCTGAATAGGATATTACACTTTGCGCGACGTTATTTCCCTAGACACGTGTAATCACGTTGAGGAGTAGTATAATCTGGAAAGCAGTGGCGTCGTCGCGAGGAAATAAAAGAAAAAAATGTATACTCTTTAATGCATTCGTGGGATAAAACTCGTACACTCGCAAACATTTTACGCAAACACAGAAGGTATCACCAATATACTCTAAGATATATATTACTCTAAGAAGCTGTTACCACTATATTAGAAGAAATTGACAATATAGACACATGCAACACGTATGTAATAAATGACGTATAAAAGTTGTTAATTACGTACCGAGTGAGTTGACTGTTCATGACAAAAAAGTTCTCCGTCCAATACATTTTCTTAACTTATATAGCGCATATGATGTTTGATGGGAAAATGTAATGTAAGATGGGAAAAAATGTTCGAGATACTAAAGAGCCCGGGAATGAAGTATAGAGATAGGAGAGTAGTACACAATCTATACAAAGAGCAAACTGCTGTTATGGAAGTAGAAGGGGAAAGAAGGGAAGTAGGTATTAGGAAAGGAGTAAGACAAGGATGTACGCTATGACCACTAATTTTTAATCTGTACATCGAAGAGGCGATTAATGTGGTAAAAGATAGAGTGGATTTCGGGATTAAAGTTCAGGGACGGAAACTAAAAATGCTGAGATTCGCGGATGATATAGCAGTATTAGCATCTAGTAAAGAGGAATTGGAATCAACGTTGAACGAAATGGGGGCAGTGTTGACAGAGGAATACGGAATGAGGGTGAATAAAAACAAAACTGAAGTGTTAGTGTGCAGAGGGCGCGAGAGCAGAGCAAAAATGAAAGTACAAATTAATAATAAAAGATTGGAGGAAGTTAAAGACTTCACTTATTTAGGAAGTAAAATAAATTGGGCTGCAAGAAGCGATAAATACATAAAACAAAGAATAGTGCAGGGTCGAGTAGCTTTTAACAAAAATAAAGCACTTTTATGTTCGGGGGTAATAAACTTAGAAACAACGAAGAGATTTTTGAAAACATATGTATGGAGCACGGCACTATACGGTTGCGAAACCTGGACGGTAGGGGAAGCAAGTAGGAAGAAATTAGAAGCTTTTGAGATGTGGTGTTACCGAAGAATAATGAAAATACCATGGACTGATAGGGTTAGAAACGAAGAAGTATTGGAGAAAGTCGGCGAGAAAAGAAGTATGTGGAAAAACATAAAGAAGAGAAGAGATAGAATGGTAGGCCATTTGCTGAGACATGGGGGAATAGTCCGCGATATTTTGGAAGCAGAAATAGGAGTGAAGAAAAGAAGAGGTAGGCCTAGATTAGACTACTGCTCACAAATAGTAAGGGATGTAGGCTGTAGCGCAATTAGCGAAATGCGTAGGTTAGCACAAGATAGGAGAAGCTGGAGGTTAGTGTCCAACCAGTCTTAGGACTGATGACCTCATGATGATGGTATGATGTTTGACTGATTCGACGAAAATGTTAATAACACAATTATATTATCAAAAATTAATTTTATGTCAAACAGGTTGATTTAAAATATAAAATTAGATTTATATCGAGGGAAAAAATTAACGAAATAAAGTTTCAAACATCTTTAAAAGACGTACATGACGTTCGTTTGAAAATATTTGTAACTTTATAGTCATCTCTTGCCGTTATTTTATGTTATTTATTATATAGAGGTACAAAAAATTATTTTATTGTTAGTCAAAGAGGGCTATGGAAAGGTTCGCTTAATGGTAGCTTATGAAATAATTCTGTTTATAATCATATAGTTTATTTCATCGCTTCATCGTTTATTTCAAATAAGAAATCTCAAAACATACCGTAGCTTGTTTTTATGGCTAGGCTCAGGTAGATTGTTCCGTTTATCGGCAAGATAAGAGAGTTTTTTATCTGGCAAATAGCGACGAAATGAATGGTACTTTACTAGCAGATGCTTTGCGTACTGTTAATAGTTTTCTAAAAATTTAATGAATGATGATCTACTTCTCATACATTTTGCTGCATTTCCACTACATACTCATAAGATTTTTAAGAAGAAGAAACAGAAGAAGAATTGGGGAGGTTTTTTAAAATTTCACCATCAATACAGAGTGGTATTGATTGTGAATCAATACCGGTTTGTGAATGATATCAGCAAGAATGTCGTTAGGATTCGAATTTTTTGTGAAAAATGTTATGGCCTGACCATACAAGGTTTAGAAATTGCAGGAATTATAAGAGACATAAAACATATTATTGGGTTATCGATAATCCCTACACAACCAACAACAAAAGATTTAAAACTCGATTTGGCTTGAATAGCGACGTCAATTTGCAGATGCCGCAAGAAAACATAATACCAGCTGTCACAGAAGGTACTGAGGGCATTAACAAATTGTCGTTTCAATAGGACCGACTGTTGTCTAGATGATAACAGGTATATGGTAACTGAATATTTACAGGGTGTCATTGATAAAACAGTTATTGTAAATAGCGGAAACGTTTTCTGACCAGCGAGATCTCCTGACTTAAGCCCTTCGGACTATTTATGGAGACACGCAAAAATTCCATATATGCATTTGAGGCACCAGAAAATATGTTGGTCCTTGAAGAACGTGTCATAAATACCTTGACGTTAATTAATACCTTGATAAGGATATTTAACTTTATTTGGAAGAGAGTCACTAAGTATACGAGTATCCTATAAGAAGAGCAACATATTGAACAGTTTATTTAGCCTATTATTGTTACCTTTTCACACGTTTACATGTTTGAAAATAAAATAAAAGATGCTATCGAGCCCTAGATAAATCCAATATGGTCTCCATGCGAAAAATAAAAGTTAGAAATGAAGGTCTGTAGATTCTGTTAATACAGCTAAAATCACCTTAAAAAAGTACCCTAAGAATATACCAGCTAAACTGTAGCCCCATCTCCAATTCAAGAGATACGAGGCACTGTTGAAAATGCGTAATCTTGCCTGTTTGCAATTATTGAAAAAAAAAATAGTTAGGTAAAATTTGATAATGCAGCTAAAAGACAAATAAAAGTTTTAAAACTTCTCCATTTAATCGTCTCTCTATTTCTAATAATACTTAAGACAGCAATTAATGCAGCACCAAAATGTGCGGCACTGTATATAAATATTACGTAAAAATTTCTTAAACGTATTGTGTAAAAGTCAACAAAAGAAATAGGGATACCTAATATCACAATATAAAATTTTCATAAATAAAACCCGTTGTCAGGCTTTTGACATTAAGTAAGTTACCAATTTTTGAAGATCCTTGAACACTGGACTTACACCTCCTTGGTTGAATATTGTAGGAATTGAGAAAGTTTTTATGGGGATTGAAGTTTACATTATACATTCCCAAGAATTAAGGATTTATAAAAATAACACTTGGACTAAATTTCTTCAATGCCTGCACGACGATACATTTTACCATTGCTAATTTCACCACAATTTTGCAACATCACATACGACACGAGACACTATAGTTTTTCCCACGAGACCTCTAACTTGATAAACTTTGACAAAATTGTTTTAGAAGGATGATATATGCTAAAGCAGACGTTTCAATATCATGATCAATGTTACGACCAAGATAAACTCGATCAATATTATTTGTTTTTTTCTGTCGAATCTTAGTAGATTTATAAGAGCATAATTTCTGTTAAACAAACGAAAAATGTATTCCTATTTTTATATAAATAAGTCTGTATAATATAAGTAGTCTAGTAGGTAATTCTATCGGTTTTCTTCTTTATTAATTTCGTGATATTTACTGCGCTTTCTATTTTATTTCTTACGATTTCTCCAGCAATATTAAAGGTTATGTAATTTACATTTTTCGATATTGAACCAACGCAACGTCGCATATGTAACAATTTGTGAGTACATTTTTGGCGATATGTAACACACAACTTTCTCTAAAATTTCCACTATTTCTCCGCCTATGGCTTGTAATAGAATTGAAGGACGTGGCAATGACTTATTTAGGAAGAATCCTGGTGTTTCACCCTCTCACAAATTCCATATTCTAGACAGTTACGGAAACTCTCTATAGGCGGCATGTTGCATACTTTCACGTCTGAAATGCAATAGTAATTTGATTTCGTTTATTTTGCAGTAAGCCATCTCCAGAATGAAATTATTTTCTCTCGATGTCGACTAAATTGAAGCGTGCTTACAAGAGAAGCATCAAATGATATATATTGTTTGCTCTTCATAGTTAATTTTTTTCTTCACTTCATAGTTAAATTAAAGGAAGTAAGTAGAGTGTCGTTTGAATATTATAGTGGTGGATTTTCATATACTGCTCGTCAAGAATATGAAAAAGTGTGAGATTCTCTAGGTATACATAGGAGAAAGAGTGAAGCAGTATTCGGAGGGAAAGGTTGCACATTACATGCGGCGAGATCAAGCTCTGTGTACCGGGTTAGTCACCTAGAATTGACACCCCCTTTATTTCTCTTAATTTCAATCGAATCGAAACATTCAAACAAGGATTTTACATTATTTTTTATAAATTTTTTGAATATTTAAACAAATTTTTAAAAACTCTGCAAATTGAAAGGGGCGAACATTTTTTATTTTTTATTTTAATGGAACACCCTGCATTTTTTTACTTAAAAAAGTTATCCACAGTTTTCTGATCACAAAAATATATAATTGTTGTATCTTGGTAAGTATAGTTCTTGAGATATTCATACAAATATATAGTCACATCACAGGAATAAGTTAGGCATAAGACCATAAATCAGGAGAGCTATGAACCGAAATGATTTAAAGAAACAATAATGCTTCGTTTGACAGTTATGTTATGTTTGACTTATGTTTGATTGTTATATTATTAATACGCTTTAAGTTAAGTTTTAATACACTTGTTAATATATCTAATATATTGATATGGGATATTCATTAGTCGAAAGGAAAGAAATATTAGAAATTTACTTAACCAGTAATAAAAACAAATATATGGCTAAAAGAGAATATGCAAGAAAATATCCTGAAAGACGCGTTCCCTCCAAAAACACTTATCTCAAGAATATTTATCTCAAGTTTGGGGACAGCGAATCCTTAAAAGATAAGAAACGAGAAGGAAAGAAGCCCAAAACAGAAGATATGGAAATGGACGTTTTACTTTTTTTTACCGAACACCCCAATAAATCTACTAACGCTGCTGCAGAAGAATTTAATATTTCTCAAACAAGTATAAGACGTATATTAAAACGTCACAAATATAAGCCTTATAGTATTTTGCCAGTTCAGCTTTTAATTGAAAATAACTTTGCCGACAGAAGAGCTTTTTGTAGAGAGATGATTGAGAGAGCAGAAAACGACAATAATTTTTTAAAAAACTTATTTTGGACCTATGAAAGTAGCTTTTCAACGGCTGGACTTTTTAATAGGAAAAATGCACATTATTGGGCGCCCGCAAATCCACATATTATAAAAAAGATAAAAACCCAAGGATATAATATAGTAAATGTGTGGTGCGGTATTCATCAAAATACAATTATGGGTCCCGTATTCATTAATGGGTCTTTGAATGCAGTTCAGTATTTGAATATTCTTCGGGGTGAAGTAGAGGACTATTTAGATAATATTCCCCTTGCAACCAGGAATTTTGTTATTTGGCAACAGGATGGTGCTCCTCCACACTCTGTACGGACCGTAACGGATTATTTAAATGACAAATATCTATTTTGGATAGGAAGATACGGTCCTATAAATTGGCCTGCTAATAGCCCAGACTTGAGTCCTTTGGACTTCTTTTTGTGGGGAACGCTAAAACAAAACATATACAAAAATTCGGTATATAATAACTCGGATGAGTTGAAGGACTGTATCAGTCAAGAAATAGAAAATTTGCGGCAAAATGTTCATTTATTTGAAAACGTTAGAAATGAATTTATTAAAAGATGCCAACTGTGCCTTGATAGAAACGGAGGATACGTGGAGAACATATAGATATGTTTAATTTTAATAAAGTTCATTGGTTTTATGTTATTTATTGTTGCGCATTGTTTTTTTATCATTATTTCGTTATTTATGTTTTGTGTTCATTAAACTTTGTTGTTGTCATTTTAATAAAGGTTTATTTGTTTATTATAATTATTATGTGTTGCCGCATCAAAGAATTTTCATACTTTTTTTCTTAAAAAACAAGATGTGTCGTTATATCTCAAAAACATAGATCTCCTGATTTATGGTCTTACGTCAAACTTATTTCTGATGTGACTATATATTTGTATGAATATCTCAAGAACTATATTTACCAAGATACAACAATTATATACTTTTGTGATCAGAAAACTGTTGGTAACTTTTTAAGTAAAAAAATACAGGGTGTTCTATTTAAAAAAAAATAAAGAATTGTTCGCCCCCTTGCAATTTGCAGAGTTTTTGAAAATTTGTTTAAATATTCAAAAAATTTATAAAAAACTATGTAAAATCCTTGTTTGAATTTTTCGATTCGATTGAAATTAAGAGAAATAAAGGGGGGGGGGGGGTCAATTTTAGGTGACTAACCCAGTACATTCACATTCAATATATATTCATCGATATTCACATTGCAAAGATTAGGTCATTTACTGCGCATCTCGTGGGCGATACGATATCGCAGTTTTGAGACTTGTTCCTATTATTGACGAGCTGTACTTTTGGAATCAGTAGCAGTGCCGGGGGTATGCAAATGCGTATAAGTTTATTTATACGATAAATAAACTTCAGTTCTAAACTAATAAAATATTTATAATAATATTCGAAAAAATGCGCTCTTTTACTGTATCGAGCAAACAATAAGGGTTGCCATCTAATTTAATTTAGAGGTTGCCAAAAAAATGCCTCCCTTTGACCCATTAACCTACTGTACAGAGAACTAAAGTATTTCAAGAGGGTAAATTTAAAAAATACCTCTTGACTCCTGCGAGCGTTTTTACAAGAAAAAATATTTTGCGGGACTTTTCAGGTGTTCCAGACTTCCTTTCCACAGTGTATAAGAGCCGTTTGTCATATACAGATGTAAAATTTTCATAGGTAAAACCATCTCTAAAATGATTATAAGTTTTTTGAAATAGCCCAATCAAAATCAGAATTTGAAATAGACAAATCAGAATGTTTATTACGAAATTTATTGGTAACGTTGTGTAGTAATAATAATCTTTCTTTACATATGTTTTTCATAAGTTCAAGGTAGCTAATTACTTTAGTTAATTAAGTAGATTACAATCTTTTGTCACAAACTAAAATCGAATTAAATTTAAGGCATTTGTAAGCAGAAAATTTAACATTTTCTTAAATTAAGTCGGTCTTAACCTTTCAAGGTTAAAGGCCGACTGTATAGTGAATATATAGGACATCAAAATTTTGCACTCATTACCAAAACATTTTTTTAATGGTGGCATTTTTAGTTGCGTTAACACAAATCTACAGTCCTTTGTTTCTGAGCTAATGACATTATTAACTTTTGTTTTTCTGGGACGTCATATTGAATTTTTCTATGATTCAACAGCATTTTTTACTCTCTTTTGTATTCCATGCTCAGAAATAAGATTTGAGGCTGTAAATTTAATTTAATATTTCTATGTTGGCTATGGCACTTAACAAAGATAACAAAGTACATATAAAATAAATGGATCAGATTTGTTATTGTGTTCTGTCAAAGTTTGTTTACACATTCCTAGTTTTCGTCGGGTTTCCTCTTTCTTAGTTGTAAAAAGTTGTTAGTTATTACCAGTTATTACTCTGTTTAGCTCTATCGTAATCATGCCGATGAAATTTACAAACTAAGAGAAGGTAGATGTTGTTAGAGCTTTACTTTAAATTAAATATGATTGTGTTTGAGGCCTCAAAAAGGTATGAATAATGTTTCCCTGAACGTATTCAACGAAATATGTATCTTACATTTTAGATAGCTTATCATAAATCTGCCAGACTGTCGAAGGCTTGAACAAAAAGATAAGTAGAAATTATAATATTATATATATATATATATATATATATATATATATATATATATATATATATATATATATATATATATATATATATATATATATATATATATATATATATTTACATGCGTAAATGAAAATCCTACATCTTCTATAGGACAAATATAAAATTTGACAAAGATATCGAGAATAACTGTAAAAAGAATTTTAAGTAAGAATCACTTACATATCATAAATCATACATATCGATCATTGTTCAGGGATTTAATGAAAATGATTTTGGAAAGGGAGTTGGATATTGTCAATGGTATCAGCAAAAATGTCGTCAAGACCCAATTTTTTAACCCAATTTTTTGTAGACTAACGAAGCTTGGTTCACAAATTTTCGGATCTATAACAGGCAATACGCATTATTGGGCTATCGACAATCCTTGCATAATCAGCAGAAAATGATTTTGAACTCGATTTGGCTTCAATGCCTGGTGTTGTATCAGAGATAAACCTTCCTTGCTTTACAAAGTATTTAAACTTAAATATTCTGCAGAACACCAATTAATTGGGTCCTTCATTTTTAATCATAATTTGAACGACGGCATGGGCTTACAAATGCTGTAAGAAAACACAGGTCGTCAAGAATAAGAACAAGTCTCAAAACTGCGATATCGCGCCGCTCACGAGGTGCCCAGTAAATAATAGCCTGGTCTTCAGTCAGTCGCACTGAGACCTTTGCAGAATGAATATCATTCCATTACTTACATTTCCTTTTAAATAAATATAGAAATCCCAACTTAATACGAAATAAATAATAAACAATAGCATGTTTTTCGTCGTTTGTGTAAATTGCAAAAGCATATGATGCATTGCTGCTCAGTCGAGATGAAATAGTTTTGTAT
Organism: Rosalia funebris; assembly: GCA_037954035.1. NCBI lineage: Eukaryota > Metazoa > Arthropoda > Insecta > Coleoptera > Cerambycidae > Rosalia > Rosalia funebris. Next base: position 17,922,806 of record JAZFAV010000039.1, on the reverse strand, counting down.
GTGAATGTGCACAGAGCTCGATCTGGCCGCGCGTAAAGTGCATCGTTTTCCCTCTGAATGCTGCCTTACTCTTTCTTTTATACAAACATAGATAATCTCACACTTTTTCCTATTATTGACGACTATTGTATAATACCTGTAGTTAGAGAAGTTGTTGAAGATATTAACACAATACGAGACATATTTAGGTTTACATTTAGGTTTACATAACGAGAGAAATGCTGGAAAATCCGTTTGATGGCATGGAGAAAGCGTGTAAACTTATGCATTGTGGGTAATTCCAACTTCCAACAATTACCCTAATCTGGCTTCAGTATTAATAAACACGTTATAAGTTTTTCATTTTCATTTTATAACTTTGGTTTATTATTTCATATTCAGAATTCATATCACATTTGCCTGTTATTGATGTCAATGTGACATTTAACTTGATAAACTTTGAGTAAGCTATTTTCTTAGGGATGATATAAGCAAAGACTGACGTTTTCATGGCATGACCGTCTTGGAGCAAGATAAATTTGATCAGTACTATTCGTTTTTTTTTCTGTCGAATCTAGATAGATTGATTATACCATATTGGTCTTTGCAGAACATCACAGAAATCCCTTGGCTTCAGTTAATTGAAATACCTTAATAATAAGAGTGTCTTACTATGATTTGAAGAGGGATTTTTACTTTTCCGTATTCAGCTATACCAGAGCGGAAAAGTAATGTAATCGTGTAAAAAAAACTTATTTCTAGAGTTTATTTTTCGTTTTTCGGCCTAAAAACAAAAAAAAAATGGTTTTTAAACAATTTTGTGTGTGTCGCTGTCGTCGTCGTCGCTGTCGTTGTTGTCTGCATTAAAATTTCTTGTTAGCACGATAACTCAACTAAATGGTGTCGGATCGATCTGGTTTTGACTGACTCTGATCGGGGATGTCTCCCAGACGACACTTATTGATTTTGAGGTGGATATAACACACTCTACCATGTTCATGGGTCATGAGAAAGCACAATGGTGGACTATTTGAGAAATTGTTTTTGTTAGCACAATCAGTTAATTAAATCGTGTCAGATCGTTCGGGTTTCGACTGATTCTGATTAAGGACGTCTACTAGACGACATCTATTGATTTTGAGGTAGATAGGACACACAACACCCTGTCCATGGGTCATGAGAAAGCACCATGGTGGACTATTTGAAAAAAGTAAAACTGTCGCATAAAACATATTCTGCATTTATGTGTTCGTTTATTTTTTCTCGATCACTCAATTTTGAGATAGAGAAGCATTTTATGTACATGCGGAAAACCTTAAAATCCGTTTTAAGGTTTTAAAACTGTTTATTTCTATCGCTTTCGATAGACAAATAATTATTATAATGTGATACTCGTATTCTAACAACTGTTGTTCACTGTTCGCTAAGCTAAGCTCAACCAAGCCGTAAAATTCCAAAAAGCGAACATAATCACAGTTAATTATATTCCACGATTGTTTGCTCGTAATAATTTCATAACCGGAATCAGCGTAAACAAATAAAATAAAACCAACGAGGCGGCCCAGCCCGATCGAACATAATAATGGGATAGTAGAAAGGGAGGCGCAGACAGAAGTTCAAATGAACAATATGTTTAATTAGTTTTCATCAGCCAGTGCAGCTAGAGCCGGCTTCAAATTAAATTATTACATTAACGAAGCGACCTTCGGATTATTAGGATTCATCCAGTTCACGGCTAATTGGAAATCTGGATTGCAGCGCTACTTTTACATGCATGCTTACAGGAATTATTAGAGCATTTAGGTAATTGCAGATCGCTCAGTCTCTTGGCTTACTGACGAGAGCAATATGTTTCATTTGAGTGATAATAATGCCTTTGGGATTAGAGGTGAATATTAAGAAGTAATTCCAAGACTCCAATGAAGCAGTCCACCAGAAAATAGCTCAAGTTGACCGAGGATATGTTTCACTCAAACTCAATCAGAGAAACGTCTATATAGCGCCATTAAGACTAGAGCCCACCTGACGTGAAAAGGTCATCAACGGAAATTATCCCACTATACTAGGGCTAAGGATTTCATGTGCATTAAGAGCCACATGGCTGAATATGTCCAAAGAACGATAGCTTACCATCAAAGTATACACCAGGATCCTTCATATTTTCAGAACATATTAAGACTGTATTGCCAAGAGAATTGTCATATATTAGTTATTGTTTCTTTAAGGTACTCGAGTAAACTTATTCGTTAATAAGTAAGATAAAGAATAATTGTCCCAAATTTGAGCGTTGAAGTACTTCAGAGGACGCTAAGAAGATTTTGATTTAAAGCCGTTATATAATAGTTATTTATGTACCAAGTCAATAAAGACTCTTTACTGACATGGTGCATACAAAATTTTATCGCCAACCAGAAAAATGACCATTTATTATGACAAAGTAAATAGCAAATCCAGTGGTACATCCAAATCGAGTGGTAAATGTAAGTGTAATACTTGTAATTGACGAATATTGCCACTTTTACCAGAAAATGTACACATTTACCTATAGATGGTGGTAAATGTGAGTGTCCTAGGCAATTGCATCTACAGAATTTCGGATTTCAGATTTGAAAATAAAAATGGAGAAAAAAACATTGTTTATTAAACAAAATGTACAATAGTTATAGAAATACAAAAAAAAAACATTATTTAAACATGAACTTATAAAATGACGGTAACTTTTTTAGGTAAGTAGGTATCTATGTATTACCTACTATTGAAACAGTATGCTTCATATAAACGCAGTTATAATTCTTATATCTTATAAAATTATAATTGTTCATTGAAAGTTACCTCCATTTCCTATTGCACTTTTAATAGGTTAACTAGACATCACATCGATTCAGACCTAACCTAACTTTCTCTCATATAAAGTCAAAACCTTTACCCGTGCAGTAAAGTAAGTAGGTATGCCTACTTTTACCTGCTGTACTTGAGAAGTGTACACATGTACCGTTTTACACCGGCCAAAGTAAGTTCACCGACTGATTTTTTTTGAAAGTTTTACCACTTTTACCAACAAGGCATGCAAAAGTATACATTTTCCGGCGAACGTGTACATTTGCCGTTATACGCACTCTTACCGTAACACATACATACGAGTATGTGACAATCGCCACTTTATTGAGGATGATAGAGACCGGTGCAAACAATTACAATTTGTAATCGAACCGGCGGCAGTCGCGCTACACTTTCTTTTATTGGCGTTAATTTGTGGCGCGACCGCAGCCTCAATTTACTGTCGTCCATTGGAAAATTATTAGCTTTTGTATTGCCTCGTAAAGTGCCTCGTTACGTCTGATATTAGTCCCGCAATATAGACGTTATTATTTGCCGTTATTCCCATTTCTTCTACAAATGAACTATGAAATAACATATTACGTGGATATTACTCCGGTTCGGTGGGGTCCAGTGTTGCCACGTTCCAATGCAACGATTCGGATAGACTATTTGTAGAAAATTGATAGATTTCTATAATTTTCGGAAGGTTTTTTGCATGTTGTGGAATATGTCATACGTCAACGATGTTTTATTTAAGTGACTGATATTTTTCTCAATTCACATAGAGGGTGGGGCATAGGAACCTGGCGGTTTTTTGAATGTCGTATACTAGCGATTGGTATAGCTACTGTTGCGGAGATTAAGAGAGGACATAATGTATCTGACGCCATTTCAGTAGCCATGGATCAGTTGACCGGGTAACATCGTGCCTTCGTAGTTAAACCGCTTTTTAAGAACAGTGAATAAGTTATTACACATCAGCGATTATTTAACATGCAATTTGGACTCCCTCACCATAGTGGAGTTCCCAGTGATAACACCATAAAGCTGTGGGTTTAGAATTTTCGACAGAGTGGTTCTGCATTCAAGGAAAACCCACTGGGTGCCGTTTATACCGTGCGAAACTCTGAAACCATTAAATATGTTAGAGTTGCAGTTAATCAAAATTCGCGTTGTTCAGCTAGGAGACTTCAGGCTAGTGCCTTGCAAATTTCAAATCTAATCCTTTGCAGGATTTTGCACAGACTTGAATTTTTGTTCCTTACAAAATGGTGGTTGTTCAACAGCTAAGCGTTGTGGTCTTGATTCATTGTGTAAATTTTTCGTTTGTTTGAAATCTTGAATGAATGAGATGCCCTGGACTTTCTGTTTATCATATGAGGCTCATTTTGAGTTATCCAATTGTGTAAATAAACAGAACTTTCCGTATTGGGCATTTGACGATCCGAACGAACTAGAATGGACTAATGTTTGTAGAACGGTGGAATACATCTCACTGATGTCCATTTTAAACAATGAAATGGCATAATAGTGGGCTTAAAATAACAATAATATATCAATACAATATTAAAAAGGAAAGGCTCTATTTCATTTCAAAAACCATCAGGTTCCTACGCCCCATACTGTATAAATTAAGATTCATGTGAATTATATGAGTAATTTTTTAAATAGGACTTTCTTCCGTTGAAAAATCGTAGCGCTCATTTTCTATAATGTATTATTGTAATATAATTTTGGAGATTCAAGAGTATAATCTTGATGAATTTCTAGATATGGAAATAAATTTTCAATAAGATGATGCTGCTCTACATTATCATGGCATAGTAAGGGGTTATTTCTATACAATATCTTATCCAATCTTATACAATAAAGTGACCTGCTCGGTCTCCATACTTAACATTCTTAGATTTATTTTTATGGAACTACTTACAATATGAGGTATATAATATGCAACTCGTTAACATCGAGGTTTTCAAGAAGAGAATTACTGAAGAATGTAGGTTAATTTCCACATAAATTCTTGAAGAGGTCGGAATGAGCTTTATAACAGAATGTTGTAGTCAGTAAGAGGGGAGATGTATATTTTGAATTCAATAAAATATACAATAGAAATTGTAAATTATCTGTAATGTATTTGTCTTTAATTAATTAAAAAAAAAAATCATCCTTCATAAAAAAAATTATGTTAAATATCGAATGACAATGTAAAGATACTTTTGAGTAAATAAATTTGTAGCAATCCATTCGCGTATTTTTTGAAATTCTATTGTTGATCACGACCGTTGTCTTAGTTCTTATTTGTTTTTACTCAAACTTAATTTTTACTAATCCTTTTGCAGTTTTTGAATCCAGAAGTACTGCTGCATACAACTCAGTAAGAAGTCCCTTAAATACATTGGCATATTATGTTTCTTCACATAAATATATCTAATTTCATCTGCAATAATAATAAATAAATAATTCAATTAGTTTTAGTATAAAAAAAAAAACTATAAAAGTTTCACCTAAATTAAAAAATACACCAAATCCAAAGCCGAAGTTGTCTGGGTGGGGGATATACATTGAAAGAACGCGGACGATACCCATTGCTACCGACATTGCCAGTGCTGGCGCTTGGATTCTCGAACTAAGATCACGGCAGTTAGTAGCTAGTCGCATTTACCACATAATGCGCTCTATTCAATGCTGCTACCGTTACGGTACTTTTTAACGGTTCAGTAATTGTTACACACACACTCAGTAGCTGAAATAAAAAAATATTCATAAAGATAAAGCAACTTTCCAGTCAAAGAAGAGCACCAGAATAAATCGTTAAATGCAAGTTGCTTCTATTTAATGTTCGCGTTGGGCTTTTACTAAGGGATTTTGCAAAAGAGTCTTTGCACAGAATTATTTAAATATGTGAAAATAACATGTCTTCTACTTGTCAACAGAGGGCAGACAAAGAAGAGGTTCAGTTCGATAACATTCAAAGCAGATTTGTATTATATGCAGGCGACACTTTATTTCGACTAATTTTTTAAGAAATTATTGACATTCTGTAATTTATTTCGAGCAAAACATTCGGAAGAAGCGTGTATATAGTGGTATCTTTTGAAGAGAAAATCGGTACATCTACCGTAAAATCGGTAGAGCTCGCAACACTGGTGTGGTCTACGGTTTTATTAAATAGGACGTCAGCGTCTTGGAGGAAGTCGTTATCGAAATTATGTTGCTTCGAATAACTAATGGTCGTTCGGATCAAGTTCGATCGATATTGGTCTACGATATATTCATTAGTGCGATAACAAAAAAGTAAATACCCGTCGTAATTCAACATTATTATTTTAAAATGAGAGGAAATTATCGTTTACATTATCTGTTTACATTACATGTTCGGAAATAGCTGTCAGGGTACTGACCATTTGTTGCAAAATTGGATCGCAGTAAGACCCGATTAAGTGTAAATTATAAAAACAACGAGTTAAATGTGTCTAGAGAAGTCTAAATTGTTTTGTTGCAAATATGTATTTGTCAACTTTATCATATTGTAGTCGAAGTTTGCGTACACAATACGAATCATGCGCTAGGCAAGTGGTGTGAATCATGAGCAAACTTTTTATTTTTCCCATATACGCTGTTGCATTTATTACAAACATCAGCTTTCTTCCAGCAGCAAGATTTACGTCACTGTCATTATCATTGCACTTTCTAAGACATTAACTTTACTTCTTGTTAGCGTAGCAGTACTCGACACCTCATTGGCAGAATATCACCAGCTGCGCGCGCAGCGCAGCGGTACTGGAGACCTCATTGGCGGACGACAGCGCTGGCACGATGACTATAAAAGACGCATGCAGTCGCAACCTCTCTCTCGGGTGAAGAGCGGTACGCATCGCTCGGCCCAACACCCATTTGTCTCAGGCCATCATCAATCGACAGGGATGGACGTAAACCTCTCTCTCATTCCAGCCCTTGGCCAGCCTGAAGATCGCCAGGAGTTAGACGCCATCGAAAGGCCTGAGCTTGAAACGTTCTTCATCACCTTAAACGAAGACGGCCGACTACATTCTTAATATTTGTTTACTGCAAAACAGTTGTTGTTTATGATTGGACAATTTTCTAGTCTTAGTAATATCAAAAGATTTTTATGCGTGCGCTTAAAGCAGATTATCCTAGGCGGCTTGCATGCTGGCTTATTGGTTTATTAATAATTTGATTAACAACGTTGGCATTGCTTAAGGCAAACATATATTTTGAAGAAATCGCTTTGTAAATTATTTTTCTCTTTAGCAAGCAACAATCGCCTTTTTGACCAGAATTTGTTGGGGTTGGCATTCAGTTTGAGGAACATTATACTGTTTCCAACCCTCCAGGGCCATAAACAAGCGAGATGTGTTTTGAAAAATTGCCTGAAGGGCGGAATTTTTCTTGAGGAGGTCTTAGTAGAGATTCCAAGGGATATATATGGATAATATCGAAATAACGTAAGACCTACTATGGGAGCGTTGAATTTTTAAAGTATTTCCTCGCTAAAACTCTTCTACTTTTTCTTTAAAAAAATTCGTAGCGCATTAAAAAGCATTTGAGCGGATCCAGAAAGTCTTAGTAGAGACACTATGGGACGACTATGAAGAATATTGATGTAACCAAAGACCTACAGTGGAAGTTGTGAATTTTTTTATTTTCTTCGCTAAAAATATTGTATATTTTCTTTTAAGAAAATCGTATTGTCTATTAAAAAATTATTTGGCCTTCAGCAGGCCTTAGAAGAGACTCTAAGAAGGGATATATTTGCAAAACATCTAAGTATCGCAAGACGTGCTGTGGAAGTTGTGAGCTTTTATTTATCTTCTTCACTAAAAGCTTGTACTTTTTCTTTAAAAAAATTTATAGCATCTGTTAAAAAATATTTGGACAGTTTCGCCTTTAGCAGGTCTTAAAAAGGACTCTAGATGTCTTTGGAGAACATCGAAGTATCGTAAGACCTGCTGTGGAAGTTGTGATGTTTTTCTTTATTTCCTTGGTTAAAAATATTGTACTTTTACATTAAAACAATTCGTGGAGTCTACTAAAAATTATTTGAGCCATTTTGTTTTCAGAAAGTTTTAGTAGAGACTCTAAGGGATGTCTGTGAAGATTATCGAATTAACACAAGATCCACTGTGGAAGTGGCGATTTTTTAAAATTTTCTTCCCTAAAAATATTGTACTTTTTCTTTTAAAAAATTCGTGGAGTCTATTAAAAAATTATTTGAGTGTATTTACGTTCAGGAGGTCTTAGTAGAGATTCCAAGGGATGTCTATGGAGAATATCGAAGTAACACAAGAGCTACTGTGGAAGCGGTGATTTTTTTCATTTTCTTCGCTAAAGATCTTGCACTTTTTCTTTAAAAAAAATTTTAACGTCAACTAAAAAGCCTCTTGAGCGGTCTTGCCCCAGGAGCTCTTAGTACAGGCTGCAGAGGTGTCCATGCAGAATATCAAAGTAATGCAGGACCTACTGTGGAGGTAGTAATTTTTTTATATCCATCGCGAAAAATCTTGCTCGTTTTCTTGAAAAAATCGTAGCATATACGAGTATTAAAATATATTTGAGTGGATTTGCATTTAGGAGGTCTTAGTATAAACACTAGAGGATATCTATGGCTCATATAGTACCATGTAAAGTAAGTAATTAGTAAGTAACATAAGACCTACTATGGTAGCGATGATTTTTGTATTTTCTTCGTTAAAAATCTTGTACTTTTTCTTTAAAAAAATTCGTAGCGTCTATTAAAGAAAGAAAATTGAGCGATATTGTCTTCAGAAGATTTGAATAAAGGCTCCAAGGTATGTCTTTGCAGAATATTTAAGTAACACAATGCCTACTAGGAAAGAGGTGTATTTCTTCTTATCCGTCAAAAATGTACTTTCTTAAAAAAAATTCGTAGCGTCTATTAAAAAGTTTTTTGAGCAGACTCCAAGGGATGTCCATGAAGAATATCGAAGTAACGCAAGACCTACTGTGGAAGTGGTAAATTTGTTTTATTTTCTTAAAAATATTGCCCTAAAAGTTTTGTCCTTTTCTGAAGTGATCATCTAAACAGGTTACATTTAAAAATAATTTTAAGTTTAAGAAGATCATCAGAAAAATATAAAGAATAATGGTCCCAAAGTTGAGCTTTGAGGTACTCCAGAGCAGCCCTTTTAGGGTACACGTTCGCGAAATACAGGCTGCGAAAATGTGTTTTGAAGCGAATTGATTTTGGATTTTTTTCTTCAGCCAAAATTAGAATGACTATTATTTTACTATTAGAATGATTATTATTTTATATGTAGATCATAGATGGAGCTACCAACTCAAATATAAAGACAACGTATATACTAAATTCGATCGCATTGAGACCTGACCCTCCAACTCACCACATATTACGAAATGGTCCCCAGTATATCATCAGCTAAACTGTCATTAGGTCTACATTGTATACATAGCGAAATTGTCATCATAAATGTTTAACGGCGTTTCTGCTAATATGCCTATAAATTAATAAATATCAGCCTTATTTGACCTGGATTTACGATAATGGCGGATCGAACTGGGCCGTAAGTTATTTATTATTCATTTTAGTAAGCACTTCGGACTGCTTTCGATTATTATTAGCTGTACATGCTCGAATCACTTAGCGGCAGATGTGTACTCGCTTCGAACGTTTGCCATTTTCGAAATAAATCGGTGGACGTTACCGTAATTTGCCCCTCGCGTGAGCCTGATGCGTACAATTCCATAGATTAATTGAAGTGAACGACGCACTTATTTTTTGATTATCGCCCTGAATTAGTTGGAGTGTTATCGCGATGGGATGTATTAGTATTGCTTGCTGAAACATTAGGCAGTATATTTAGGGTTATACCAGCGCCAGCGGCGTGCAGTGAGATTTTAAGAACGAATACTTTGAGGAGGTTCCAACGGGATTTTTAAAAATTATAAAACGCAATGAAGTTTTGCTAACATATTCTTCAGTTTAAAATTAGCTTCATGATTTTTTTGAGAATTTTTTACCATTTATTTAAGAAAAAAAAAATGTAAAAGAGGTAAAATGTTGGTCCTTATGATGGGAAATTTTCAAATGACGGGAATACTACTTTCGGAGCGATTGAAAAATACCGTCTTTTTTACAGTGAGGTAACGTACTTTGTAAGACTTCAATAACGCAACTGTAATGGAATTGACCATCTGGTTTATTTTATATTGCAACTTAAAAATCAAAGCGTTTAGCGTCATCGATTGATTTAGCCGCATAACGGCAACGCCGCGAAGCGCGGGCTATTTAAATAATTTGAAAATACAATTACACAGATATATTTTTGGAATCATCATCATCATTATGAGGTCATCAGTCCTAAGACTGGTTGGACGCTAACCTCCAGCTTTTCCTATCTTGTGCTAACCTACGCAATTCGCTAATTGTGCTACAACCTACATCCCTTACTATTTGCGAGCAGTAGTCTAATCTAGGCTTACCTCTTCTTTTCTTCACTCCTATTCCTGCCTTCAAAATATCGCGGACTATTCCCCCATATCTCAGTAAGTGTCCTACCATTCTATCTCTTCTCTTCTTTATGTTTTTCCAAATACTTTTTTTCTCGCCGACTTTCTCTAATACTTCTTCGTTTCTAACCCTATCAGTCCACGGTATTTTCATCATTCTTCGGTAACATCACATCTCAAAAGCTTCTAATTTATTCCTACTTACTTATTACTTCCCCTACCGTCCAGGTTTCGCAACCGTATAGTGCCGTACTCCATATATACGTTTTGAAAAATCTCTTCCTTGTTTCTAAGTTTATTACTCCCGAGCATAAAAGTGCTTTCTTTTTGTTAAAAGCTATTCGACCCTGCGCTATTCTTTGTTTTATATCTTTATCGCTCCTTCCATCCCATTTTATTTTACTTCCTAAATAATTGAAGTCTTTAACTTCCTCCAATCTTTCATTATTAATTTGTACCTTCGTTTTTGCTCTGCTCTCGCGCTCTCTGCACACTAACACTTTAGTTTTGTTTTTATTCACCCTCATTCCGTATTCCTCTGTCAACACTGCCTCCATTTCGTTCAACGCTGATTCTAATTCCTCCTTACTAGATGCTAATACTACTATATCATCCGCGAATCTCAGCATTTTTAGTTTCTGTCCCTGTACTTTAATCCCGAAATCCACTCTACCTTTTAGCACATCAATCACCTCTTCGATGTACAGATTAAAAGTTAGTGGTGATAGCGTACATCCTTGTCTTACTCCTTTCCTAATACCTACCTCCCTTCTTTCCCCTTTTACTTCTATAACAGCAGTTTGCTCTTTGTATAGATTGTGTACTACTCTCCTATCTCTATATTTCATTCCCGCGCTCTTTAGTATCTCGAACATTTTTTCCCATCTTACATTGTCAAAAGCTTTTTCTAAATCTACAAATCCTATATAAGCGTTCTTTCCTTTTTCTATTGTCTTCTATAACATTACTCTTAGCGTCACAATAGCTTCGCGAGTTCCCCTATTTCGCCTAAACCCGAATTGGTCTTCTCCTAGTATTTCCTCCGCTCTATTTTCCATCCTCTTCAGCACTATTCTGTTTAAGATTTTTGATGCGTGGGAAGTTAGGCTAATCGTTCTAAAGTTCTCGTATTTATCGGCTCCTCTCTTTTTCGGTATAGTAACGATAATGTTCCTCTTATAATATACGATAATGTTCCTCTTATAATTCCGGCATCTCGCCGTTTCGTATATGTATTTTACCAGTTCAAACATTCTATTTGCTACTTTCTGTCCCGCACATTTCAAAATTTCCGCCTGTATTTTATCTACACCCGGCGCTTTATTGTTCTTTAGCCCCCTTAGTGCTATTTCAAATTCCTCTCTCAATATAGGCTTTCCTACATCTTCCCTATCGATGCTAGATTCTTCCTCTAATATCTCTCTCCTAATTCCTTACTCTCGTATAAATTTCCTAAGTACTGCTTCCATCTATCCGCTTTCTCCCCTCTTCCGATCAGTATGTCTCCCGATTGACTCCTAACGTTTCTACTTATTGGTCCTATATCCCTGAAGTTCGTCTTAATTATTATGTAAGCCTCATCGGTCTTACCTACTTGGAGCTTATCTTCTACTTCTATTTTTGGAATAAGTTTAAAAATTTGTGTAAATGTAATAATTCAGCTTATTTACGGTGTTTTCGAAGGATAAATACATGTCACACGAGGAACATTTCATTGTTTGTCCTAAATGACTTAGGGAAGTAATGCGATATCCACTGGGTTCGCCAACACAGACATTCGACGATCTTTGTTTCTTTACTGATTCGACTATCGCTTTTCGCCCCGCATTACTTTTCTCAGTTTCAGACATTACGCGAATTTTATTCAACTAACCTTTGGAAACGAAGCGCCCGTTACAACATAAACGCGGTGACATATTGAGGTTAGGATAAATTTTCATGGCAACATGACTGCCAACGAAGACACGATAAATTCGCTAGTTTTAGAGCAGCATTGCCCTGTGTTGTGCTCGCAGATGAAAAATTCACAAATTCGTCAATTTTCAAAAACGCTTGTATTTTTATATGAAACATGGTTATTTATGAGTTTTTATAAAAGAATATGTATTGAAGGCGATACAATCAAATACTAATTTCGAAATTTACGGGGAATAATTTTTAGTTCGTAAGTTGGCTTATACATGGCGAGTATAAAGCTAATCCCCTTACCTCTCACCACTCGTTGGAACCTCCTTAAAACATATTTTATATTAATGTTGTTATTAATAACCCCCCTCTTTTTCTATAAAGAAATTTGACTTGGACTTTATCAACTACATTTTAAATATGTAAAATAAAGTTGATGACTAGTAGGTATTTTTTTCTTCGGAATCGGGTAACGTGATGAAGCGATTTCGGACTTGATGAAGCGATTTTGGAAAGAAACACCCAAGGAATAAATGCAATTACAATGTTGAACAGCATTCTATAGGATAAACAAATAACAAAAGAAAATAAAAGAAGAATATATAATTCAATAATTAAAAGTATAGTAACCTATAGTTGTGAAGTATGGCCAATAAAAGAAAGAACAGAAGGAATGATAAGAACCACAGAAACGACTTCTGGAGGAGGTCACTTGGAAAATCAAAGAGAGAAAGGGTAACAAATGAGAGAATAAGAAATATGATGGGAATAACACATGACATTGTAGATGATATAAGAACCAAACAACTCGTATGGTACGGGCACGTTCAGCGAATGTCAAATGACAGAATACCCAAAAATTTGTAAACTGGAAACCACAAGGAAGAAGAAGGCGAGGAAGACCACGAAAAAGCTGAAGAGAGGGCATTGATAATGAAGTTCGGGAGAGAAGTCTGGGCGAGGACATGTGGAGAAATAGAGAGGAATGGAGACTAGGAATCGGAAGACGGCGAAGGACGTTATAAACCGATATGTATATACTGCCTTTCTACCAGGTGATTACGTTTGAAGATAATATCAGTATCTCAAAATTTTGCTACCAAACCTCGAACATATTACGCAAAAATTTAATAGTCAATTTCTTCAAAACCCAGAAACTCTTGTTGCAACTGTAAATAAACACGAATAGATAGAAACTATTTTTATTGAATGACCGTAACCCTTAATTATATTGATTTTTTGATTCATATGACTTATATACCGGGGATACCAAATAAGGCTACAGTATTCTAATTTCGAACGAACTAACGCAAAATATGGCAACGCAAAAGATATTGAGGTAGCAGTATTAGGCTAAATTAAGAACCGCATGGTTGATATGCAGAGAACGATAATTTATCATCAAAGTACGTGCCAAAATCCTTAATACTTTCAAAACGTATTAAAATTGTATTACAAAGAGAATAATCGTACATTAGTTGTTCCTTCTTGACTTTTTTGGTATACTTTACATTTATCTATGTTTATTGATAGTTTATTCTCCGAACACCTCGATACAACAAGGTTGATGAGCCTTTGCAATATCAAGCGATAATCTAAGCGGGGTATATTTAAAAATAATTCTAAGTCATGCAACGCAAAAGAAAGATGATGGACATAAGCATTAGAGACAAATTATTTAATATAAAGAATAATGGTCCCAAATTTGAGCCTTGAGGTACTTAAGAGGACGTTAACAAAGACTCTAATTTAAAGCCATTATATGATATCATGTATGTCTAGATATATACGATTTTACTAAGTGACGAAGATTACCACTGAATCCATGAAATTCTAATTTAGAAGTTATTATATTATGATTCACCTTGTCAAAGGACTTCGAAAAATCCGTATACACCACATCCTTTTGACCTCATTATCTATGCGACTTCCGTTTATCTGGGTAAATTTTTCTGAATTTGTAATATGGAGTATCATGCTACGAACCCATATTGATAAGGCGATAAAATGGTTTACCTACCAAGATAAATGTGGGTGTATAATGGTGTTTCGAAAACCTTTACAAGATTTGACAGATTAGTGTTTGGGCGATAATTTTTTAAGTCAACTGGTTTGCCATTTTTTAATACAGGGCAGATCCTCGCTACTTTCCATCACTTTAAATAAAACGAGAAATGACTGTATTAAAGCTCTTGAGCAATATTTAACAACAAATTCGGTATCTGATCATCCCCACAGGTTATTTTGTTCTTAAGTTTTGATAATACTTGGCGAATGTAAATTGTACTATATTGATACAGGTTGAGTGACCAATTGATGTGCATGGCTGAAAACTGATTTGTTTTTAAAACGATTTAATGTAATGATAAATCTATTAGGATGCGGAATACAAGCCAAAGACATTTGTAAGCGAAAAACATCGAACTGACATGACCAGCGTTTTTCCTGAGCTAGTAATGAAATTATACTTGTAAATTCCTGGATAAACCGAGAAATACTCAAAAACTGCATCTCGAACTATACCGACTTAAATCAAGGGAATCGTTGAAATAAAACCCAATCTACGTGATACGCATATAACAATTTTCAAGGAATATAAAATGGAAGATGGATAATTTGTGTGAGATCTAGAGCGGTCTTGGTAGGAAGACATGTCTTGGTGGATTACGGGCGTAAGGAAAGCGCCGCGACGTCTCTATGCACCGTTGGGTTTACATACACTTTAGATAATGTAATGTGGAAATAATTTTCAGGTTATAGCCTTGGTCAGTGGAATTCGTACTAATCCGGGGCAACATAAATTCGTGCTCTCTCCAAGATAGGGAAATCCGTGAGTTGGATTGGTTCTGCACCGGAGGATCGTATTTTGCACAATAGTCCGGGAACCGGCAAGAAAGTGCCGTATGAAAATCATCATATACACTTCATTAAACAGGAGTTAGTTCGATGACTCCTTAAAGCCAGACGTCTGCGTTTGCACTGATAATGTTTCAATAATGCTGAGGAAGGTCTGAATATAGGATATTCTTTGAATATCAAAATTTTTGTATCAATGAGAGAGAGCCTCGACTGGGGGTCTATGTGGCAGTGTTCCAAGCTGAAGGTATGAGGATACTGCAGACGACCAGAGAAGTTACTAATCAGATTAGTAGAAAACCCACTGGTATATTCATAGTAAGGTCACTCTGATGACTCTAAGTAAACGAATAAACACAGGTAATTGCAAAAAGTTATTAAATATGTTGGGGCAACTAAACGATGTCACTTTACATCGGGCGAATGGACACGTGGAGAACTGTGGAGATGATGAGGCAGATACCTTGGTATCGGAATTCTACGGGCTTTCTACTGGTGCTGGAATCAGTAATAGGGACTTGTAAAGCTATTCGATTTCATAGTAAAGAGCTAAGCGCTATAAAGACAGGTGGGCCAATGTAAACAGTTATACACAATCAAAATTATTATTAAATACTTCTTGAAGCAAAGTAGGAAATTGCTGCTTGAATATGTCTCGTATAAATCTACGCACCCTGATCGAATATTGATGATGACACTGCGGTCATATTCTTAAGAGCTGCCTCGCATTCTTAACAAAATCAGGAGCTATATTGGGAAATTATTGGTCGGAATCTCCCGATTTACGTCAACTATCCTTCTTCAATATATTCCCGCGGTGAGATGTTGAGGAAGTGAAGTAGATATTCACCATAAAATAGTAGCTTTGAGGGAGGTTGCATAATGGAGTCGATGCGATGGCCTGAGTGTATGTGGACTCCGTCTACCCTTCCCCCTTATAGAATCTGAATCCAGAATAGGAAGAGTTTATTGAGAGTCTAAGAACATTTCCATATTTCATAATAATCCAAGTGAATTACTTTCAATTTTATTTAACACCCTTCATCTTTCGGATCTGAAAATCATATGTTTTTAATGATTCACAAGTTCACAGTTCCCATACGTCACCGAGATTGTTCAAAAGATGTGCAAAAGTTCAAGGCATTTAGTCAAAGATCAAAGAAAAGATTGAATCGTAAACGATACTTTAAAAAAAATTGGTATTTTTTCTTAGGCACTTGGTAGTACCAGTACCGATTCAGTCGATAAGCGAAAAGGGAAATGTAACCTTAGTTAACGTTTATTCTCAACTATCTCGAGATCATTTTCTAGGTTTCGATAAAGCATCACAGTCCGATAAAGCTTGACAAATCAAGGAAGTGAAAATTGTCCAAACTTAAATCCTGACTGTATTCCCAAATTCCACTAACCAGCATACTCGAAAACAGGCTACAATCGTGTAAATATTGGCTTTGCCATGCCAACACCATAACTAAAGAACTGATTCAGGTTACAATGGGAAAAAAAACTTTGAACCCTAGAATTGCTTAACAAATTTTAACAAAAAAAAAAAAAAAAGATGATATAAATCCACCTGATAGCTCAGTATAGTTTATTTCATCGCTATTTGCCAAATAAAAAATCTCAAAACATACCGTGGCTTGTTTTTATGGGTAGGCCTGCCACCAATTATCAGAGGAGTTGAATCTTGTCGTTTTGGCCAAAGGACACTGCACTGGAGGATATGTGAGCTTGAGGATAATGACTTTTTGAAAACATTACTTTTCTAGGGACACCTTGAAATCGTGAAATGCGCTTTTCAAGATTTTGTTGCTAAATTAAAAAAAATATAGTAAAATGAAATTTGCTTAACGGTGGTTATAATTCTTACAGAATCAAAACTAGATATATCTGACAGTACCGAACACCGTCATAGAAAATGTGCAGACATAAATAACCAGGAACCTGTATAGAAATATGGGGTAACCAAATAAAAGAGACAAGACAGCGAGAATAGAAATAGAGAGATCAATATTTATCAAAATTAAAAGTTTTTCTCTGTTCGGGCTATTAATATAAGACTTAGGATGAGGATGCTGCGTTGTTACGTACTTTCCACGATTATCTATGAAGTTTAAGCACGGACTCGCAAAAAAGAACAATATGGACAAATGTAACCCTCCAAAATATGTTACTACCGCAAAATGTGGCGTATATCCCTAACAGATAGGATCACTAATGAGTCCTAAATAAAATGTAAAAAAGTGTGAAATAATCGATACCATAAAGAAGAAAAAACCTCTATACCTAGGCTATATGATGAGAAGTCCCAAATATACTTTTCTCCAAATGATAGTTCAAGGAAAGGTTAGGGGAAAGAGGAATATTGGAAAACGCCTTGTGTTTTGTCTCAAAAGATTGAGAGACTGGTTTTGAAAATTAAACGTGTCCTTTATGACGTTGTTTCGTTTCTCTTCGACCATATTGAATTTTGTTAGACTTTTGAAAGATTCGTATTATGAATGTAGTTTTTCTGGAGTTGTGGTTTCTTCAGTCATTTTCTTTTGGAACTGTAGAGCATTTGGGCGCAGCAAATGAAAACAACAACTTTTAAAAGTTGTAAACGTTAAAAAAAACGTCCAAACTTCCTAACGGTTTACGAATAAAGCAATTCTTTGTTTTGTATATTGTAACAATATTTTAGTCGTATATAAATCGACGAGGGCCCTAAGAACATTAACAAATCCATTTTGAGCGTTTAGTCCAAAAGAGACACAAGATTATCCTGCGAAATTTAACTAAAGCTGTTTTAAAGGCAAACCAGCGTTTCAATTTAAAAATAAAATCCGGATTCTATCGGAAACGTAAATGTAATAGACAATTCGAGGTACATTGCTCTTACAAATTGACGAAGAGCGTCTGTTCTCTATTTAACTCGAACGAATATAACTACATTTAAAAGGCGATCCCGTTCATGAGGGAAATAAATCGAGGATGGCAATTTATACGTTCTCTACATTGTCTCTGGGCCGCTTTCGTTAATTTTTTTGTTAAAAGATTATTTAAAAACTTCATTTAATATTCATATATGGTATTCTATTTGATTTTAATTATATCAGGCATTCAAATCATTCTTAAGTCGATGAATAACCGTACCCCTTATATTTTTAAATGGACTATGAACAGATTAGGCTTAGCAAAACTTGGAAAGCAAATATTTTGTATCTGTAATAAATAAATTTGATTAATCCCAAACGACTTTTTCCGAGGGATTATTACCCGTCTTTATGGGCCTCCTGCTGTTCCTATTTTTTGCAAGAAAAGTATATTCTGATATTATACAACATAGAATGGTGCCTTGTCCAGCCCCCGGTCTATCGCACAGAGCTGGCATCGTATTTTCAGAAACACATAAATGTCATTTTCGTACGTAGAGTGCTCGAACAGCTAGCTAGGAAGAGCCGGCATCTGCGCGCACCCAGATGAATATCTATGCTTTGCCTCCTACGAGCATATAAATGTTCAATAGTTATGATTTAAAGTTAAAAACGGCTGTTTGTGGAATGTCCTAATCTCCTTGTCTGAATCGACGCTGAAAGGGATGTATGATGGAGGGTACGTGTCGTAACTGAACAAACAGATGCATTAGCCGCAAACACGCGGGTTTGGTATTATTTGACGTTTTTATATTTCACTCTGTCACAATGTTTCTGGTTTGTAGAGGGTGCTTACGACATTATCTGGGGTATTTTGTAAATTATTGTAAAACGTTATTTAGCAGAATTAGTCTTATGTACTTTGTTTTCTGTATTTTAACGCTTGGGTTAGTAGGCATAGCGGCGGTTTAGCATGGGAAAATTTTGATGAGCGTGGGAACTTTTTGAACCTCTATCGGTATACATCAAGGAAACCGCCAGATAAGTGTTAATTGAATAGTGTGTAAGGTGTGTCGGCATTTAAAGGAACCTCCAGACAGGTGTCTCAGCGGTAGTAGGCACAGCGGCAGTTTAGCATGGGAAGATTTTGATGAGCGTGGGAACTTTTTGAACCTCTATCGGTATACATCAAGGGAACCGCCAGATAAGTGTTAATTGAATAGTGTCTCAGGTGTGTCGGCACTTAAAGGAACCTACAGACAGGTATCTCAGCGGACCGGCTCTCAGGCGAAGAAAGGAAGCGCCAGATAGTTCTCAGGGCAGAACCTTAAGACGTCGGGCTTTGTAATTTTTTTTAATAATAATACACAATTATTTTTTGTCAGGTTTATTAGAGGTAGAAAAATAACATAAATATTGTATAAACAGGTTGATAAAAGGTAGTAAATACATTTTTATTTTTACTATAAAATAGAATATTTTCAAGCATGTCTTTGTTTTTTAAAACGCGTAAATCACACAGCTATACTCTTTTATAGGAATTTTCTTTTTACTTTTCCGCATTCCACTATACGTGGAAAGGTAATGTAATCGTGTAAACAAAAAGTGAAGAAACAAAATTTCTTTTGGGTTTATTTTTCGTTTTTCGGTCTAAGAACCAAACAAAAAATGGTTTTTAAAAATGTTTTGCTGTGTGTGTGTCGTTGTCGTTGGAATTTATTCTTGTTAGCACGATAACTCAACTAAATCGTGTCGAATCGATCGGGTCTTGACTGATTCTGATTGGGGATGCCTCCCAGACGACACCTATTGATTTTGAGGTGGATGGAACACACTCTACCATGTACATGGGTCATGAGAAAGTACAACGGTGGACTATTTCAGAATTTTTTAGCACGATCACTCAATTAAATCGTGTCGGATCGATCGGGTTTCGACTGATTCTGATTAGGGACGTCTACCACACGACATCTATCGATTTTGAGGTGGATAGGACACACCTCACCCTGTCCATGGGTCATGAGAAAACACGATGGTGGACTATTTGAAAAAAGTAAAACTGTCGCATAAAACATATATTCTGCATTTATGTGTTGGTTTATTTTTTCTAGGCCACTCACTTTCGAGATAGAGATGTTCTACGTGCGGAAAAATTCGTTTAAAAGTTTTAAAACTGTTTATTAAGAAATTAGATTTATATATTTTCGGCTCTATAGTCGTTATCACCTCATGTTCTGCCGTTCGTCGGATATTTTTAGATACAATAAGTATAAGTTCTGTTTGTCTTCAAACAATTTCCTTCATACTGCCAAAAGTGTATTAGCTGAGAAGCCGCATAATTAAGTGAAATGCCTTTAACCTTACAGACCGCCATTTCTTCATTGTCACAAGTAGAAAATACTTTATATGCCTAGTTCTTTGGACCGACAATTATAAACTCTGTTATATAATATAACTGCCTGACCCATACGCTTCAAGTTCATTGGTCACATCACCGATAAAGTTACTAGCTTCCCGCTCATAGTCAGCCTTTTTGCAAACGTACATCACTGAATCAGTCTCATAATATAATACTCTATTACCAAGGCGTTCTAGGTAGCTGTAAAGCTTTAGACGAGCCTATGTTTCGTTAATGAAAAGTAGAGCGGGGACATATAAGGCCATGCTCGCAGTAAGGCCAAGTGCCTTTATTTTAGAAACGTTGAAAGTCTAAAATTGCAGCTTTCCACTGTTCAACAAGTTGCTGACGTGGAGTCTGTTGGTATAAACACGGCTTAATTGAAATGCATACAGATGGGATAGTAGACACATTCTATCTCATGGCGTCTGTGTTATAAAATTGAGCAGTGCTGCTTTTTATTTTACTTGTGATAAAACGTTTTCATCCAACAAATTTACGAATATTAAAATACGAATTAAAATATGAAATTAAAATTACGAATATATGTCGTATTCTTTTACGAATATTCAAATTATAAATATAGGTACAGATCATAATATTCTCTAGCTATGTGTATGTGCAATAAAAATATATTTAAGCACATTTATTCTATAATTTTATGAATTTTGTCCGACTTTTAGTCTATGGCCTTATTAGAGCATAGGGGTTTTTAATAAAGCCAATGGAACTGTTTTCAAAAAAGTAAATTTTAAAACATAAAGGTTTACCATATGAGTAATTTCAAGAGAATGATGAAAATAAACAAGTTCGAGGTATTATTAATGAAATTTGGTGAAATCTTGATGAACTATACTTAAGTTATTGATTGTCAAACTTTAGCGTGGCCTTGTTTGGTGCAGCTACCTTATTTCAGTATCAATTAGCATCTCAATGAAATCACTAGAGTCTTAAATGCAAGTAACCAAATAACGAGAAACGACACAAAAGCTTCAATTAACGTAATTGCTAGTTAAACCGACTTATTTGTTGGCGATCGCCTGCACTGTAGACCTAGGAATTTCTTCAGGGCAGCGGTTGATGTTTGTATTAAGGTTTGAGAAATACCCAGCCAATTTCGACACAGAACATTTATTATTTCTGCCGGTTGTCGGCCATTACGGTACAACCAAGAAGACTAGAGAGTAAGGAGACATAGCTCCTCGAAAAATCAGTGGTAGGGGTAGGACGAAAAACGGCGCCAATATGGCAGCCTCGCGTAGAATCGCGCGGGATCTGCGCATGTGCGCATGCCGTTTATCCTCGTCTATCGCGGGTCTTCACTATTAAAATGTAGGGTTAGGGTTCTATTGTGCTCATTATGTAAACAATTTTCGCGTGCATTTCTTTACAATTGTTGTTTCCGAATTGTTTGGTGAAAACACGCTATGAAAATTGGGATGCAGTATTTTCAGTCCCAAATACATAGTATGTACAAAAAATAATAGTTCTGAATGCTTTTCTTTTAGAGCAAGAAATGTTATTGCATTTTTTCATCTGTCAATTATAATTTTCTTTTATGTCTGCCACGAGTAGGATATCGATGATAATTTAGCTTTGTGGAAATGAAATAACATAATGAGCTTTTAGTCTAACGAGTTTTAATCATCCACAGGAAGATTACATATTTTAACCATGGCCACAAGTGGAATTGAAAATGTCGAACTGCGATCACTTTTGCATGGGGAAATGAAGAAGTGTTCGATCTCGGAAGGAAATATTTTGTTTGAAAGTTTACAAAGCAACAGACACTCCATTGAATTGCCAAGCGAAAAATGGTATGCTAAATCTGGTTTGGACACCAATTTAAACATATGCATTGATAAGAAGTTGAATGTGAATGTGTATTTACACAGTGAATATTTGGAATGGATGGAATGGGATGTGCCGAAGTCTGTACAAGATATTTCAAACATCCAAGAAGTAACCGATAGTTTTCCTGTGAAATTAGCTTGTGAGCTATTATTGTATGAAATGTGAAGTTGTTTTTAAACAATTACTAATCAATTGTATATATTCGGTTAATTTAAAATTTGCGATTTTGTGGTAGTAACATTACATATTTACCGACCTTTTTGTATGTTGCTTCAGTGAAAACAAAGCATTCAATAAGAGTACAATTTATTCAAATCAGTGTACTATGAAGGCAATACAGTGTGTGATGTAAAATCAATTAATTTCTCAGAATTAAGGTTAGTAATTAGACAAATTGAAGAGTACAGGAATAAAACAAGAAATGTCACAAAACTATTTATTCCAGAAAATTGAAATTATAAGTTGCATTCTAATGTAAGCGAAGAAATAACATTGCAATGAAAAGAACTAAACTAAACTACCTAACTAACTTTAACTAACTAACTGTAGTTAAACTTTTTCAATTTAACTAAAAGGCCATAATAATAATAATAATATAAAATAAATAATATAGGATGTTACCTCTTACTAAAAAACTATGATAACCAAAAATCTTATTACGGAAACGTTCTGTGGGAAGTTCAAATTCATTATCGTTAAGTGAAGGAAAACTGGTATTTTGAGTTTTCTCTTTCTACTATTATAAAGTATTCTTTCCTTGAGCTGCATAAGATTAAGGTACTTGTATTCATTTATTGGAAGGACATCTGGAAAATAATATAGGATGTTACCTGTTATTAAAAAACTATGATAACTAAAAATCTTATTACGGAAACGTTCTGTGGGAAGTTCAAATTCATTATCGTTAAGTGAAGGAAAACTGGTATTTTGAGTTTTCTTTTTCTACTATTATAAAGTATTCTTTCCTTGAGCTGCATAATATTAAGGTAATACGGTGACAGCACCTCCAACCATTTTTCTCGTCTCTCACAGTCCTTAAACGAAATTGAGTTGTAAATTACTATTTGACAATTTACTTCTACATTACACTGCACTTTTACTATTTACTACAAAGTAAGCGTTACTATCGGTGTATACAAACATTACAATACTTGTTTATCGAAGGACTTACCTCAGGAACTTTAAAAATTGTTCGTTTATTTATGACACAATCAGGGCTTTTGCTGGAACAATTCGTAACGCAACAATATCTCGACGCTTTTGACATATTTAACGGAAAAACTGGAAACGCTCAAAACTTTCAAAACACAGTAAACAAAAATAAACATAACCTCGCTCGGTTCTACGCAAGGACCGCCATGGTGCGGACGTTTTTCGTCCTACCCCCACCACTCGAGTTATTTCTCCTATTCTCTAGTTTTCTTGGGTACAACCTTTTAATACTAATTTTCGCCACGCGCGTGCGCATGGAGAAGCCGCCAACTAAGCGGGAATAAAATTAAAATTAAAAATAAATAAAGCAGCTCTAACAACTAGTGTCGAGACGAAAGAATGGATATACATTCTAGTAAAAATTAAATTCAAATATTTCTTGAAACTCTTGTCATGTAACGTTCTATAAACTCTGATGCGCTATACGTAAACAAGTACTCATTTAAATGGCATCACGAGATAAGTGCACTATTTAAGAAACCTACTATGACGTAACACTTCTGACAGTTATGACATCAAATATGCATGAAATTAATCGAGGAAGCCGTTACTCTGTGGTAGTTCATAATTCACAACGGAAATGAGTAAAACAACTACTACGTTTTATACCACTATATTTTAACAGAAACGTGACTGCAGTTTCGACAATTATGTCATTTTCAAACTAAATCTAAGCCAAACTCAACTAAAATTTACGATAGAACGAGAAACAAACAATAGCATACATTTTCTAGATCTTACTATCACACACAAAAATAATCAATTCACATTTGATATTTTTCAAAAATCTACATATACAGACATAACTATCCTCTTTGATTCTTGCCACCCATATTCATATAAAATAACTGCATATAATTCAATGTTACATAGAGTTTTTTCACTACCTTTATCAGAAACACAGATAGAAACAGAATTTACAACAATTCAAAATATAGCTAAAAACAATGGTGTCCCAACAAAAACTATTACCAAATTAATAAACGAAAAACAAAATCAGTATACTTTTAAATTAATTTATCCAAATATTAGAGATAAGTTTTGAGATAAACAAATGCCTTTTGCCACCATCACATAGTATGGTACATTGTCAACAAGAATATCACATATTCTCAAAAAACATAATATCAAAGTAGCATTGAAACCCCAACAAAGGTTGTCAAATTTAGTATATAACGCCAAAGATAAAACTAATAAATATGAACAATCGGGAGTTTATAGGTTAAATTGCTCGGAGTGCAATAGCACATATATAGGACAAACAGGACGTAAATTTAGAACTAGATACCTTGATCACAATAGATCCTTCAGGTTACAGAAAACAGATTCTACTTTTGCTAATCATATCTTGGAAAGTGGACATAATTTCCCAGATATTAATAATATGAAAATCCTACACTATGCCAAAAAAGATAATTTTAGCTTATTAAATGATCAAGTAGGTATACTATATTCTCCTCTTTTTACTGTTATACAAATTAATAAACCCTCTGTATAATAGTTCTTAATCATATTCATGGAAATCCCCACAATTTGATGGTCGGGATTCCACCATTTGTGAAACATGTTTCTTATAAACCTTAACTACCTATTTATTGTCATAACACTTAGTCTCTGTATTTGGATAGTGTATATTATAGGAACAGAATGTTTGCATTTTATTCTTAGTTGAATCATCGCTTGAAAATGACATAATTGTCGAAACTGCAGTCACGTTTCTGTGAAAATATAGTGGTATAAAAACGTAGTAGTTGTTTTACTCATTTCCGTTGTCAAATATGCATATCAAAAATAGGCATGTATATAACAAGATAGACCATTTTTTTCTGAATTGCACAGTGCCGATTTTATCGAATTTTCTTTTCTCCTTATATGTGTAGAAAAAGTAATAAAAAATATCAGTTTAACCCTCAAATCTTCCACTCAGCACGTGAATATCGCCTACATTGTACTACATCGTTTATAAACTGCCTAAAATACATACAAGGGTGTTAAGTAGGGGTGCGACCTCAGCATTTACAACTGAAAGTGTGGCTTACCTCATGGTGTATTGTTACGGAGACACGAATTTACTCTAAGTACAATGTCAGTCGAATGGAAACGGAAAACCGATAAGCTTTGTCCCGATATTCCGCATTACTCAACATATCCTACTGGGATCCGGATGATTTGGGAGCTTGTACTTACAAGGTGGAATTAAATAAAAATCTATCGGAGTCCTGTTTGGCCTACAATCGTACGGATTTATCAAGTATCTGTATTATCAGTAGAGCGTTTTGTTCCGGTGAGCAGCCGACACAGAAGGACTCACAATCGATCCGCTGTCCATGCCCATTTCTGTAGCAACGACATTGCCACTGCATGTTACACAGAAGCCTGTTATGCAGTAGTGAAGGGTCTATTTAGGATGTAAAGCTAGCTAAATTGCACATCACACCTCGCGTACTCCCCTCTCCCCTCACTGCACCGTGGATCTCAATAAAGTCGGTTAAAATCAAGGCATGCGTCGGCATGCCGACGCGAAGAATGACATGAAATCCTGCCAGCCTCACAGCTTTAATGGACGCTTCGCCACTGCTGTTTGTCTTCATCTCATCGCTGTTTTGTTAAAGCGTCTCCTAAGAGAGACACTTTTAGAGATGCCTTGCCGGACATACGTCAGACATATTAGATTGAATTCATTATAGAAGAGCTATGCAAACTGATAATGAAAATGGTCTAGTAACTGTTCCCCCCACTCACTAATTGTAAGTGTTCTCGCCGGCAGTCTGTCTTCCTCACACTTTTTATTTTGTTTTGTTTCTTTATATCTCTTTATTTATCCTCTCCTCGCCATAAATCTCCTCCTTTTTTCTCTTGTCAGATTGTCCAAAAGTTTACAACTGGAAATATGAGTGTATGTGAAAGAAGCTCAGTAGTTTGTATCTCGGTAACTTCAAAGGCTAGACGGTTGAGACTATATATTTGAGGGGTTGGCTCATAACTTATATAGTAGTTACTTAGAACTAAGGTATACCATAAATAAGTTACTAAATACTTCATTATTTTTGAAAGTAAATCATTACAAATAGTAAATCATTACAAAAAGTGCTACAGTGTGTGTAGCACTTTGTGTAGCACAGTTACAAGTGTAGGTTGGAATTCTGTGGGGCAATTTTATTGACCCTATTGTCATTGCTGATAATTTTACAGCAGAATATTATTTGAATTTTTTAGAAAAACATATAATTACAACTTTTCAAACTTCAGACATCAAATTTGGTGAGATTTGTTATCAGCAAGACAGTTGTTCTGGCCATTATGCGAGATAGGCACAAGCGGTTTTAGAGAACATATTTCCCTATCGCATTACAAGCATAAGAGGCCCTATTAGGTGGCCTCCGAGATTCCCCGACTTAGCCCCAAATGATTTATGTTTATGAGGATATGCGAAAACGAAAATTTACGGGTACGAATATCAAAGAGTTCATGAACCTGATGAATTACATGCTAAAATTGTAGCTGCCCTAGAAAGAGTGACAGCAGAAGTGCTCACAAATATTAGAAAATAATTATTTGATCATTTAGGGTATTATCTATCGAACAAGGAAACATTTTTGAAGCTCTTATATAATAAAATTTTAAAAGAGTTTACATATTTGCTATTTTTTAATTATTAATCTACACATTTTTCTTATTAGAACATTTGTCTTATCCATTTACGTTACTTGGTATACTTATAACCACTATAAGTATGCGGAGAACCAACTTCACGTTAAAGGTTAAAAGATACTGATATAAAACGGAGCTGTTCTTACACATAACGCATAACAGGAGTATATATTACGCAAAGAGTACTCTACCCAACAATGTCTTAAAGCGAATTAAATATTTTGGGGCAAAGTTACTGAAAATAGCTGGGGCTTGAAACCGGAGAGCATGAAATGGACGTATAAGGCAATTCTCAAACCCAGACTGACGTATGCAGTACTGGTCTGGTGGGAGAGAGCCTGTTTAAAGTCGGAAGCCAACCGACTTAACAAGCTAAGAGGATTGATTCTAAGAAGTATAACCGGAGCCCCAAGATCAACACCGATCGAGGTGATAGGGATACTGACGGGAATACCACCTCTTGATGTCACCCTGAAAGCGGAAGCCGTAAAGGCAATGCGCAGGGTGGGAAACATGAATAGGAAGGTAAGGGACCTGAATAGGCTCTCAAAAGAGCTAGCTGAGGAGGGAGTCCTATAGATGCCCTCTGACAGTACGGGTGTCCACTTCCTGTTCGACAAGAAATATAAGATCACCCTCACCAGTAAGACCGACTGGATGGAGGGTCGAGCTGGATTACCGCTCAATAGAGACATTTGGTACACGGATGAAGTCAAGCGTGGGAACAGACCGGGTGCGGGGGTGTATAGGCGACGCGATGGGATAAGTAAAACCTTTCCCCTGGGTAAATACACTACCGCACTCTAAGCCGAACTAGTTGCAATTACATACGGTGCTCTGGGGGCCGACCAAAATCGGACTCAGTATAAGGTATGTATCTGCTTGGATAGCAGGGCGGTGTTGGCAGCCCTGAATTCAGCAACGACAAAGTCGAAGCTGATCAATAATTGCTATGAAGCATTGAACCACTTGGCAGAGAGGGGACCGGTGGAAACCTGGGCATAATGTCATTAAGGGAAATCTAATTGCAGATGACCTTGCCAGACTAGAAACCAGGGAAAATGTCTATGGACCAGAACCTGCAGTCGGAATAAGTCGGAATCTGATCAGAGACCGCATCAATGGCTGGGCAAGAGACCAGCACAATAAAAAATGGAGAGGAGTAACGGGTTGTCGAATAACCAAACTCTTCATCGAATACTCAGAGATTGAGAAATGGGCTCAAGAATTCATTAAATTGAACAGGCACAAAACCAGAACTCTGGTGGGAATCATAGCGGACCACCATAGTATTCTGAATGCATATAAGCACAAGCTGAGGCTGACTGACAGCCCGGCCTGCAGATACTATAAAGAAGACGAGGAAACCTCGATTCATCTTCTTTACACCTGTCCCGCACTGGAGGAGAAGGGGTACCTTATATTAGGGACCTCTGTTATCCTAGAGGAGGCGAGGCTTAAGGCAGCGTACGTGCCTAAATTGCTCCTTTCATGGGATAGCATTTTTGTATAATGACCCGGATAAGAGGGGATCGCCAAGGGACTACTCATCAGTGACTGATGAGGCCCAAACCCATATACCGTAATGTATGTACTGAAAATAAGGTTAATTCGTAGGGGTTAGAACTTCTTTAAAAGAAGTGATGAGAATGGAAGGGCATAAATGGATTCAATTACGAAATACGGTGGTCGTGTTCCCTAAATAAGTGAAATAAAAATACCTACTAATCTTAAACATACATTTACTTAATGTATTTTTTCTACACTAGAAATTTAATTTATAATGTATGTGGATTTTAGAAACATGATCCCTATCCTTCATGTATCCAGCTGTAAAAATGCAATAAGCTTGGCATCGTGGTCATATTATTTTTCAAATATTTTGAATAGTAATAGGTATCATATTTTCTATAATAAATTTAACTTCTGTTTTCTGGGAAAGAGATGCGAACTCCTAACGATTCCCATGAATTTATTTTGAATCAATTTCAGCCTATCTCAATCCAACAACAATTTCTACTGTTTCCCTTCTCTATTTCCAATTGCGGTTTCTCCATGACCCAAAACTCATATGAACCGTCGGAGATTACAGCTGTAATCTTCTGATGCACTCGTTCTATCGAACATACCCATTTAACAAATCGCATTGCAGGTATTAAGGACATATTTGAGGATTTGGACAATTCGTAGAGTCCACGGCTGAAATAATTCCTTATGAAAGTTGAGATGTACGTGACGTTTCGGTGTATTAGTTGGCAGTGGCGGAGGTGGAGGGGTTTCAAAGGCATGTTATTTGGTATTTAGTGTGAATAAACTGTTTAGCTATCTTTTTCGTTTTACTAATAAAAATAGTTAACAGAAGCATATGATAACATATATAGTGCTTTGGTAAAGTAATAAATAAATTCAATTCAGAAAGTTAGAAATTCAAGGAATAACATTTGGGAAAATCTCTCGGACCTGTCAAATTTTATTTTTGGTTGGACAGTTTTTAAAATATAATTTATATATACACAATTTGCATAATGGATCTTTGCGCGTGCATCAATTTAGTGATGACGCGACACACGGATCACATGCTACACCACTCGCAATTGTTACTAATATGCCATAATTACCAGCACGTATGTCTAGCGACATATGTTTCAATCAACTACGTACGGCATAGACAGTTAATAATTTGCCGAACAAAATGCAATTATGAAGTCACGTCTTAGCTTTATTGTATAATTTGATTCATTGGCGTTTCAATATATCTGTAAAATTTATTTCATTTTTGTTTCATTTATTTTGATTTTTGTTGAATTTATTTCATTTATTTTGATGGAAACATCACTTCCGTTGAATGTTTTTGTGGAGAACCTTTTCATTACTCTGTCATAAGTTGGTGGATTTGTAATGTACTAACTGTTATCCTAAACTGTGTTTTCGGCACGACACTGTTCAAAAATGTGAGTTGATTGATTCATACGATTTTTAACTGTGACGCACACGCAAAGAATCATTATACAAACCATAGGATGATTCGTATAGGAGGTATGATGTCATCAATATTATCTAATGATAACCCGATTTTTTATTATGGACACGTGAAAGAGGACATTTTACGGTGGTAATAAATACATTAGCGTGAGTATAGCTTCGATAAAAAATGACTGGAGGTAAGGAGGATGGTTTGACGCCAATGTTTATGCGTTGGCTTTGGTGGCGAGATTTACCCAAATCAGATATTTAAGTACAAATTATATTTTCGAAGGCGATGTTTTTGTTTAGTATTATAAGAATTACTCAAATTGATCCTACTTGGCATTAGAAATGAGAATTATCATAATAGTCTTCTTGTTTTAAAACGCTTATAGCTCATTTAACTAAAAAATCAGTACGGGAGAACTCATGTGATTTTGGGCTCGTATTGCTTTATTAAAATTTTTCTGTAACGGATAAAATACTTTGAGTAATTCAAGCCGGAATTCCACCATGATATTTCACAGCACTACATCAAAGTTAAGAGCTTAAAATATATAGTTCTATAAATTAAAACTTAGTGAATATGAACATTCGTCTGAGACAACGCCTCTAATGAAAATTTAATCCAGTCAAATACTTGTTGCTGATACATTTTGCAGTCCTAAATTAAAAATGAAGTTTATTTCAGTTTAATATAAGTTACGGTATGAGATTGGGGAAAACGCGCCCCTAATCCCGACCCTTATAATTCCTAGACTACGAGGAAAACACACCTTGTTACTGTAGTTGAAAATATGATTAGAACTTTATCGGTACGGGTCTATGATTCTGAAAGTTCTGTAAACAAGAGTTTAATACGCATATACCCCATTTGGTTCTGGGCTGTTTGTTACTAGCAAATATACGATATTTGGCAAATGGGAAATATTTGGGGGATATTAACAATATTTGTAGGGTCACAGATCCGACCGATTTTCATTTATTTCCCAGATATCTGCCTAAATTCAATAATCCCAATTTTCACTATTCTATCACTTAGAAAGAAAAACTAGTATCACTTCTTTGTAGTTTTATTCTCAAATTAGTGATGATATCGAAATTAAACATCGGCGTTTCGGTCTTCAGCCGAACCATACAAACCACTAACGAAAAATTGAAAAAATCCCAAGGCCGCATTTGAATTTTTATTGTTAAAAATTCAAATGCGGCCTTGGGATTTTTTCAGTTTTTTGTTAGTGATTTCTATGAATAGAACTTATTGCAACAATTACGAGCCGATTCAATGGTCTGAGTGCATGTAGCCCTTGTCTACGTCCCCTCTTATAGAATCTGAATAATATACACTGTAGACAGTCGTTTTAGCAAAATCAGTTTCCTAAATATGTTTTTCTTACTGATCTTTAAATATTGTCATGTAGTTTTACTTAAATGGAGTGTCCTAGACCTTCGAAAATCAGTCCCTACTTAATATTATAAGCTACAGAACGCAACGCCACAAAATGTTATCTACATTTGAATGAAATAAAATTAGTCTCCAAATGAGAGTATCTTTAAAAAAAAATTAATAAAAAAAAATAAAAAGCTGGTTACTTACGAAGGTATTTTTATTTTTGTTTTTTAGTTTCTTCCTTCGTCAGATAAAAAACTATAAATATACTTTTCGTTTAGATTTTAGTTATTTAAAAGTTAATATTATATAATGTGAACATAATCTGTTTGTTATTAATACAGTAACATATAAGTCGGAAAATCGAGAAAGGAACCACCAAGCCGCCAATCGGCTATCAAAGTAGTTCCCGAATAGCAAAGCTATTACATAATCGCTCTAGGAAACAACTACTCCTCGGGCTAAAGCCCTGCCAGGCATTGAATTATACCCAGAAGCGATCCTCGACCCCTTTTTCGTGTTTCTGCACGATCAGATAAGGTTTCAAAAAATAAAACCTGCCACAGGTAGGATTCGACATTTGTCCCGGATCGGAACCGAACGACATACAGCTGTTTCGAACTTGTTAGTTCTCATCAGTGCCGTACATGGTACGCCGATTCAGGAGAAATGCCGAATGAACTTTATGGCCTATACATCTTTATCGATACGATCTCTGTCAGTAACATATAAGTCGGAAATCGAGAAAGGAACCACCAAGCCACCAAGCGGCTATCAAAGTAGTTCCCGAATAGCAAAGCTTGGCGGCTTGGTGGTTCCTTTATCGATTTCCGACTTATATGTTACTGATAGAGATCGTATCGATAAAGATGTATACGCCATAAAGTTCATTTGGCATTTGTCCTGAATCGGCGTACCGTGTACGGCACTGATGAGAAATAACAAGTTCGGAACAGCTGTATGTCGTTCGGTTCCGATCCGGGACAAATGTCGAATCCTACCTGTGGCGGGTTTTATTTTTTGAAATGTTATTAATACAGTTATTTATCTGACAAAGCAACCCAATTCTTGTAACCGCCAGTAAAGTAAGAATAAATAAAAAAAAAAATGGTTTATTGTAGTTATTTTTCTAACATAATTGTAGTAGTTCATTTTTAACTTATAAGTCGGAAATCGAGAAAGGAACCACCAAGCCGCCAAGCGGTTATCAAAGTAGTTCCCGAATAGCAAAGCTATTACATAATCGCTCTAGGAAACAACTACTCCTCGGGCTAAAGCCCTGCCAGGCATTGAATTATACCCAGAAGCGATCCTCGACCCCTTTCTCGTGTTTCTGCACGATCAGATAAGGTTTCAAAAAATAAAACCCGCCACAGGTAGGATTCGACATTTGTCCCGGATCGGAACCGAACGACATACAGCTGTTTCGAACTTGTTAGTTCTCATCAGTGCCGCATACGGTACGCCGATTCAGGACAAATGCCGAATGAACTTTATGGCGTATACATCTTTATCGATACGATCTCTGTCAGTAACTTATAAGTCGGAAATCGAGAAATATAGTTCATTTTTGCTAAATAAAGATGCACTATTCCATATATATTAATAATTTGATTATAATTTTAAAATTGTTAGAAAAATAAAATAAATTATTGCAAATCTGAAAATATTACTTGAATCAAATTATATATGTATGTATTAAACAAAATTGGATAATCATATAATATATGATTTGAAATTGTAATGTCATGGTGTTATTTTTCAAAAAAGCTTTAGTAAAATCATTTTGCAACGATGATTTTATTAATATTTATTACAAAAATAAAGTGTTTCAATACATTCATCTTTTTGTATATATGTATTTCATGTAATTCTCATAAATTCTTGTTGAAAATTGTTGGTTCACACCCCCTTTCTAAAAACAATAATGATATCAGTGTTAGTACACTTTTATCATATCACATACCCATCAAACATCACGTACCGAATATTAAAAAAAAAAACAAATTTCCAATTACAATAATTTTTATCATCTTTGAGCCATCTGTATATACGGGGCGTCAGGATAATTTCTGATCAGGGCAATTAAATCAAAGACAACAAAAAATAAAAAACCTCATAGTCCCTACGACAATAAGCCACTGTATCGGGCTAATAAAGTATTAAGTTCAGGACAAATACAGCTAGCGCAGATGACGTTGATATTCCTTATTCTATCAACTATTGATTTAAATTAATCTCTCTGTTTCACTAAGCGCTACAGCTTCTTTTACATGCAGAAAATGAAATTTTACATTAGTGTTTTATTTTGATAGTACTTACTCAATTAGAGCAATTATATTAATAGACACTTGAGTTACTCTCACACCGTTAATTTTGTTTATGAAAAGAGGAAATACTTCTCTTCACATTTTAAAACATTTGACTTAAGACTCTCAGCTTCAAATTGCTGGTATGTTTAATATTGGTTAAGGGCTTGTATTTTTGACCTCGCAAAACTCATTTAATTTAATATTTTTAAGCGATGTTAAGATTGTATTAAACTAACACAACAGAATATCTACATATTCTTGTTGATTAGATTTTTTTTTGTATTGCTTAGTGTCTGAGACTTATAAAGTTATGTCAGAAACTATCATGAAATGTTGCATTTGATTTGCTATTGGGAACTGTGAGAGTATATTATAAAAACAGGCTTTTTTAAATTGGAGTTTTGTTTTTTATTCATCTCCTATATGATTAACTCTGATCTACAACATAAAACTGTTTGTTAATGTCATTGTCAATGGAGAAATTTCATAGACGCCTATTGGTAGTTCTGATGGATTGACCAGACCTTAATTATTGCCTGATAACTGAAGGGTAATATGTAAAACTCCATGATTTAAACAACAACTAAAATAATCCTTTGAACTGTAAAGATAAAACATCTAATGAAACCCACTGTTTACTTGGCGATTATTTTACTTTTCCGCACTCAACTATACTAGCGGAAAAGTAATGTAATCGTGTAAAGAAAAATGTGAAAAAATGTTTTTTTCGTTTGTTTTTCGTTTTTCGGCCTAAAAAATTGTTTTCAAAAAATTTTGTTTGTGTGTGTGTCGTCGATGTCGTTGTCGTCGGCATTAAAGTTTCTTGTTAGCACGATAACTCAACTAAATCGTGTCGGATCTATCGGGTTTTGATTAATTCTGATCGGGGA
Organism: Rosalia funebris; assembly: GCA_037954035.1. Taxonomy (NCBI): domain Eukaryota; kingdom Metazoa; phylum Arthropoda; class Insecta; order Coleoptera; family Cerambycidae; genus Rosalia; species Rosalia funebris. The sequence goes on along the minus strand of JAZFAV010000039.1, from coordinate 17,888,211 downwards.
CGTCTCCCAGACGACACCTATTGATTTTGAGGTGGATAGAACACACTCTGCCATGTTCATGGTTCATGAGAAAGCACAATGGTGGATTATTTCAGAATTTTTTTTAGCATGATCACTCAATTAGATCGTGTCGGATCGATCGGGTTTCGACTGATTCTGATTAGGGACGTCCACCAGACGACATCTACTCATATTGAGGTGGATAGGACACACCACCCCCTCCCCTGCGTCTATTTGAGAAATTTTATTTTTGACACCTATTGATTTTTATGTGGATATGACACACCCCATCCTATCCATGGGTCATGAGAAAGCACGACAGGACTATTTGAATTTTTTTTTTGTTAATACGATAACTCAAGTAAATCGTGTCGTATCGATCGGGTTTTGAGTGATTCTGATCGGAAACGTCTCCCAGATGACACCTATTGATTTTGAGGTGGATATGACACACCCCACCCTGTCCATGGGTCATGAAAAAGCACAACAGTGGACTATTTAAGAATTTTTTTTTTGTTAACAAGATAACTCAACTAAATCATGTCGGATCGATCGGGATTTGACTGATTCTGATGGGGGATATCTCCCAGACGACACCTATTGATTTTGAGGTGGATAGAACATACTCTACCATGTTCATGGGTCATGAGAAAGCACAATGGTGGACTATTTGAGAATTTCTTTTTGTTAGCACGATCACTCAATTAAATCGTGTCGGATGGATCAAGTTTCGACTGATTTTGATTAGGGACGTCTACCAGACGACATCTATTGATTCTGAAGTGGATAGGACACACCCCACCCTGTCCATAGGCCATGAGAAAGCACTATGGTGGACTACTTGAAAAAAGTAAAACTGTCGCATGAAACACATATTCTGCATTTACGTGTTGGTTTATTTTTTCTCGGTCACTCAATTTCGATAGAGATGTTCTACGTGCGGAAAAGTCCTATTTAAGGTTTTAAAACTGTTTATTTAAATAATTAAGCGGTTAAAAATAATTTCCGGGTTTAATTGATTACTAATTATTCAATAATTTTTAATGGTACTATTTTCATATACGTCTCATTTAATCCCTTCATTCATTTGTCCGTCTATTTATGCCGAATGTGAAACTCGCATTAAGCCAAAATTTGGCTAGACGTAATATAGTTCTAAATTAATTGACGTGGAATTAATACATGCAATATGAATAGGTTGCTTGAAATTGATATGCAATTAAGCATATTTTATGTTGCCGCATCGAGATAATGATGTCTGGGTTGGCAAATATGCAGTGTATTATCGACTGTGGAGTTTATTAAAATAAAATTGATAAAATTTCAGCCGCATAATGGGTCCGTCTTGAATTACTATACCCGTATAAAAAATAACTCGTTTAAGATTAGGATAATAGACAAGAAGCATTTATTTCAAATTAAATAAAGCAATATTGAAGGTCGTAATAGTTATCCAACTGACCAAATCTATGTATATAGATATTTGTATCTAAGAAATTCGAATTCCTTTGAAATATTGAAATCTACAGGGTCCTTTCAAAGTGAGCATTGAAAATTTCAGAGAGGATAGAGTAAAATGAAATATAACGAAAACCCTACTACAGCTTTTCCCTGAAGCATCATCTAGGACCTAGACCCCCTTGAATTGGTGGTCCTGAAAATGGTTTTTGTTAAATAATTTGAAAACGATTTGATACGAAATTATGAAATTTCTTGTAGTTGCTGAACATTTTATGTTTAATAATATGTACCAGATACTATATGAAGATTATATTCAGGGGCGAGGAAAGATAATGGGCCTGGAATGGAGTAGCCCTTATACAGTTTATACGATTTTTTTTTATTTATAACACTATAATATAAACACTCAGTTTTCATATTATACTACATATTATGAAACAGTTTCGAGAGAAACTTGAAAAAGTTTTTTACAGGTAAATGGTATTCCTGTTAAATTTCAGTATTGTTTCAGTAGCTTTTAGTATTGGATAATAATAATTCCAAACTATGCTTGAATTATTTCTTATGAACCTAGACTATTGTAAATTATAGACCTTATGTAAAAGACTATGAAAATAGTCTTTTACATAAGGATTTAGATAGGACAGACATATTTGGAATTATTATTTGGAACATGATAGTTACAGTAATACATACCTTGTGTCTCCCCTCCGTTACACCTGACAGATTCATATTATTTTAGTAAGTTAAAGGCATTTTATGTAGAACGATACAAAAAATCGACAGGTCAAAACTAAAAAACAATAGCTGTTTTAGTTTCTAAGATAGGTTGGTTAAAACAAGAAACGAAGAAGATTCTAAATCTCAACCATAAAGAAGTTAGTATCTCTATTACCAGTTGTTTCACGTACAAACAAGTTCAGTATTGAATTTATCATAGTTCTTTTACACAAAGTCTATAATTTAAATTGCTCTAGATCCACGAGAAATAACTTAAATATAGTTCGGACTAATTATTGGCAAAATGTATACAAGGTATGTAATACATACCTTGTATCTCCCTGCCGTTGCGTTGCGCCTTGCAGGTTCATATCATCTTAGTAAATTAAAGACGTTTTATGTAAATGGATACATGGAATCGATTGGTCAAAACTGTAAAACTATAGCTCTTTTAGTTTCCAGGATAAGTCGGCTAATACCTAAAACAAAGAAGATTCTTCATAGTTATTTCTCATAGGCTAGACCTATGAGAAATAACTTAAACATGGTTCGGACAGTAATAAATACCTTGTCTCTCCCCGCCGTTACATCTTACAGATTCATATTATCTTAGTAAATTAAATATATCTTGTGTAGAAATATACAAGGAATCGACTGATGAGAACTAAAAAGCTATAGTTCTTTTAGTTTCCAAGATATATCGATAAAAAGAACTAAGAAGATTTTTCATCTCCCCCATAAAGAAATGTCTCTTTAACCTATTGCTTACTATTCAAGTCGATTTCAGTAACATTTCTAATAGATTTTTTTACATAAGATGTATAACACAGGCCTACAAATTTTAACATTTTGAAAGTTGATTAGGATTTAATAAGTGATTATAAGTGAGTTATTTACGCTCATTTCATATCTACCTTCCGTTTTTGCACCTCACGTTTTTGATCAACTGAGTAATCAGAATAAATTAAAAACTAAAGGAAACGTTATATTTTAATAAATATTATATTTAATAAACATTAAAATGCATAGTAAGGAGTAACAACATAAGTAGTTTTGAGTGACTAATTTCTTTTTTTCTTTAAAAATCTCCCCCCTTTTTAACACGAAATTTCGTTTTGTAGTTTTTCTTGTGTAATTGTTGTCTTGTGTAATTATTCGTTGGATGTTCTTCTTTCAGCATCCAGCAGTAATCTTCCATCATCGCCACATCTCATCTATCCTGATACCTCCTATTCATCTCGTTTATGTCTTGATGGAACCTCTCATCTTGTTCCTCACTAACAGCACCAAGATTTTCTGGAAAGTAGTCGAGATGAGCATGCAGAAAATGAATTTTTATGCTCATATTACAACCAAGTTGCTTAAACTTATTCAGCATTTTGTTGACAAATTCCTCATACTGCGGATGTTTATAATTTCCTAATATAGATTTCTGTTACATTCTTAAAGCATATCCAAGATTCTTTTTCAATTTTTGTTATTGTTTCTTGAAACTGTTGGCCCTTCATTAATTTTCTTATTTGTGGTCCTACGAAAATGCCTTCCTTTAATTTGGCTTCGAAAGAGCTGGAAATTTTCTACGTAAGTACTTAAAATAATTTCCACTGCTTCATTAATCCTAATTTAATAAGAAGTAGCAGCAAAGGAATTGTTGAGGATCAACCAAATTTGCATAAATAGCGTATCTTGAACCAATTGTTAAGTTTATAACAAAGTATATTTGGTATATTTTTATAACTTTTTGTCCTTTTAAAAACAAAATAACAACACACGACGCAATGTCATGAGTAAACGTACACACATTGAAAACGTACTACAGCGTCTATGTAAATACCCGAACAGTATGAAACCGGAATATCCTCATCGTCGAACTCTGTTTCGATAAATCCCCCACAGTTGTGTGTACGCTTCAAATCAATTAAACACAGGAGAGCCGCAAAGATTGAGGCAAAATTTAATTTTATAGAACCTCGGTTTTAAAAATTAAAAATTATTGTACAATGTACATTTACAAATACTGGTGCGTGGTGGAAACAAAAAACAGTGTTTCTGTAGTTCATGGTAAGTAAGTAAGCCAAAAAGAGACCGACCGTAAAATCTTTGTTGGTCTGGGATAATTTACAATGGCTCAAATCGACGAGAAATAACTTAAACACAGAAACACACACAAAGACGAGTGTACATATCACCCGTAAATAAGTTAATGTCGCTATAACTAATTATTTTACCTTCAAACTTGTTTCAACATAGAACTTTTCTTAGTTTATTATATAAGATGAATAATATACAACGGTTCAGATCAATGAGAAATAAATTGAAGGTAGTTCAGACTTATTATTTGCAAAATGATAGTTACAGTAATACATACCTTGTCTCTCCCCTGCATTACATCATATATATCCATATTGTCATAACAAGTTAAAGGTATTTTATGTAAAAATATACAGGGAATCGACTCGTGGAAACGAGAAACCTATAGCTCTTTTGGTTCACAAGATAGATCGGTTAAAAGAAATAACAAAGATTCTACATCTCGCACGTAAAGAATGTATATGTATATCTACATATAACTAGTTTATATCTGTTCAAATGTGTTTGAGTATTGGATTTAAAATAGTTTTTTTACATGAGGTGTATAATTCACAATGGCCTCGATGAGAAATAGCTTAGATATAGCTTGAGTTTATTATTTGCAAGATGATAATTACAGTAATATATATTCTATCTCTCTTCGCTGCTATACGTTACAGATTCATGTTATATTAATTCTTATCTCAATCTATAATAAACGCACAGAACATGATATCTGAGATACGTCCCTTGTGAGTCTCGCCTGTAGCCCCCGCTTGGCATTTTCTCCGACGACTATCTAGTCCTTCAAAATGTAACGCTTACTCCAACTTACAAGAGCTTTTTTATTACCCCATCCAATTCAGAAACCTCAAGGCGCATCGGAACGCTGGGGAAGGTGGAGCGCTCATTATGTCCGAGTGTGCTGAAACGCGGTTATTACTTCAGCCGGTCTCCTTCTGCGTCGCAAAATGGGACAATCTGTTTCGGGCATATGCAGATTGTTGAAAAGTGCATACGAGCTGGTTCGCGTTAAACACAACATGTAATAATTAAAGTAAACCGAAGTTCTGCGAGCGTGCCAGACCGCTTTGATATCATCTAATGGCCGCCTGCGTTCAGAAACATTTCCAGACTTCCTCTATGAACGATATTTTGTTATACTTCCGTTTGCAATTTTGGATTCAATAAATAAGACTTTATGAATCAGATTTCGTGATACCCGAAGAAATAAAGAATTCCATCAAGAAGTTTTCTTTTTCTTCTTGTTAGACTTACAAGTATTATTTCAAATACGGTAAGGATTTGGTTGCGTTGTTCACGAATATATAAATATTCTCTAGACTTACACAGATATATACATATAATATACACCAATATATCATTAATGAAATAGAGAAAATTCAAGTCAAACTGGTCGTTAGGTAGGTTGTTCTCCGGAGCTCTGTTTGCTTTTAAAATTTCTATCGATTCTAATATGTTTAATTTAAAACCTTTATTTACTACATGTAATATTTCAAGATTATTGATATCTGGGAAATGGTGGCTTGATTCTAAAATATGATTTGAAAACGTGGAATCCGTTTTTTGAAGTTTAAATAAACGAAAGTGTTCATTGTACCTTAAATAAAAAGAGCGGCCAGTTTGACCTATGTGGGAGACATTACAGTCCGGATATGAACATTTATAGACTCCTGTGTTCTGTTTTGTCTTTTGCATTATATAATAAATTACATAATTTTGTCTGTGGTTTAAAACTAACCATAAGATTATGATGTGACCAGATGGCTGTCATCGTTTCTGAAATATCGCCGTAGTATGTAAGAGGTACATATCTTTTGTTGCGATTTAGTACATGGGGGTAGATACTGTTGCATGCTAATTTATTCTGTTTCTGTTGATTAAATTAATTATTGTTTTTATTTAAAAATTGTAGCTCAATGCTATTGCTTTTATAGTATTGAGTCTTTTGCTAAATTTTCTTCAGAGAGAGGCAATTTGAATGTCCTATGTATCATGGAGTTGTATGCTGTTAATTTATGCGACTTTGGACTAAATGAATAATTTGAAATTGTGATATCTGTAAATGCTGGTTTCCGAAAAATATCAGAATTTATTTTATTTCTGTTATGCGTTAACATAAGGCCTAGAAAATATATTTTACCATCTTTTTCTGTCTCAACTGTGAATTTAATTTTAGGATGAATACTGTTAATAAAGTTTAGAAAAGAACTTAGTTGTCAAGCTATTATAAATATAAATAAAATAATGTACGCACCAAGACAAAACAGATAGTAGTATAAACAGATAAAAGATTTAAATAGAGATACAAAAAATATAACAGATAAATTTCAGTAATAAATTCTAGCAGAACAAAATTTTTCTGTACACATTTAAATGATATTGATACCTTCGCCAAATTTTAAAAATTATTCAACTTGCATTATTATCTCAATTTAAACCTGATAGCTTTATTTTACCTCCGAATTCATTTCAGAATTCGTATTAGAGACGATGCCTGGAAAGAAAACTCGGAACCTTAAAAACTCACCTGATTTCCCGAAGTTTCCGAACGTCCTTTCTATGCAAGCCATAAAACAGACCGGAGTTAGGAAGGCGTACTATTCCTACAAAGTTTTAAAAGCATAAAGCTGATAAGGAAAATTGATTGAATACATAACATATTTATGTATAAGATAAGTTCAAAGTTTAATGGAATTTCAAAGAAGCTTAAAATATATTGTATACAGCTTTAACTTTTGCGATATTTTGTCAATTTTACGGAGCGTTTCTCTTTGAGGGCATCGCGGATGTATTAAGATCGCTGGTAAATTGATTATTGATTACTGAGACACGAAAACCAATCAAACTTTGTCTAAGCAGGACGTAGGCAATTGAACTGTCACGTTTAAAAATATATTCTTTATTAGAAATTCTCTTCTGAAATGAATATTTATCAATACCGAGGAAGTTACTTAATACCAATTAATGTAGGAGTACAAGAATTTTAGGAAAAAAATATTGTGATATCTAATGAACGAAAATAAAGATTGATATCATTTAACCTCTAATTGAATACTTTCAACACATTTTATTCATATTATTTTCTATTCCCTTATAGCACAATGGAACTAAACATTTAAAAATATATGTTACATTTTCTATTTGACATGACACATAAATGCATTACAACAGTATCAAAGAAAATACTATCTAATAACAGAGGTCTACAAATTTTGACATTTTAAAAGTTGATTTGGGTTTAATAAGTGATTATAAGTGAGTTATTTATGCTCATTTCATATCTATCTTCCACTTTTGCCCCTCACATAAGGTTTCTGATTAACTGCATAATCAAAATAAATTAAAAACAAAAGGAAAAATTACATTTTAATAAACATTGTATTTAAAAAACATTAAAAAACATAGTAAAAAGCAACAACACAAATAGTTTTGAGGCTCTAATGTTTTTTTCTTTAAACATTTCTCACATTTTAACAAAAAACTTCGTTTTTAGTTTTTCTTATGTAATCCTTCGTTGAATGTAGGCTTCAAAAGTTAACTATGAATATTAAGTGAACTAAATACGTTGTTATTTTGAAGGAACCAAACCTAACCTAACGCAACCTAACCATAATAAGTAGACAGTTAGGTTAGGTTCCTTAAAAATAACAGCGTATTTAGTTCAGTTAATATTCAGAATTAACTTTTGGAACCCCCCTCCCCGTATATTGACCAGTACATGTGGTTTCATAGAGGGCGCATGATTAAAAATATTACAATGAACAACGACGACTGCATCGGAATTGTAAACATTTGAAATAAATTACGAAAATTGTAATGAATAATAGGTTTTATGACGATTTAATATAAGATGAGTAAGCAAATCCCAATAATATTGCGCCGCCACCTCGCTCATATCGAAGGCACCTCCAGAGCATGCCTCTAGAGGATTCGGATCAAAAAACGAAAGTTCCCATGTTGTCCGCAAGGGTCGATTTACTATATTGATTTTGTTAAAATGCCGAAATTCGAACGAAAAACATTTCGTACATTCACCTAAAAATTTCGTGACACACACACGGAAACAGCCCTTTAGTAAATAGAGATGTATAAAAGGATTGTTGTAGCATCTACTCGTATTAATATTAGCTATCTACGTAGTGTGAAGTGAAAGTTATTTGATAAGAAAAAGTAGCATCTCGTGCGGAAAAGTGGAAAATTCATTTTCTCGAAACTGTGTCCGAGCGGATGAAACTGAAGCCAGATTCGTCTCCAGCACCCTCGAAAATAGGGGGTAAGAAATATTTCGTAATAATTTACTTCAAGGATTCACACTTCTAATAATTATCTTGGTTTGGTTGTCTTGATCGACAACAGAATGTTGATTGAAAGAGTGGTAAAAAATTACGTATTTAGGGATATTCGGTTAAATGGCATAACTTCAACCTCAAAGTATTTCAAAGAAACCCTGAAAATTTCAAAGTGCTGCGATTTTTTTTTTCATTATTGTTCGGAATGATTGAACTTGTCATTTTTGCTAAAAATCAATGTAAGGATAAACTTTTCATTTATTATTAATTTTTTGAGGGTGAAAATGTATTTTAGCAACATACCATATTTCTTACCGAAAAATATTAATTATTATAAGAAAAACAAATGAACAATTTTTTTTTCAAAAAGTAATTTTTTTGCTTTGAACGACGATAACTCAGCGAAAAATTATCGTATAAGGCTTTTAGATAGTTCAAATTAAAGAGGATAAAATCATCTAAAAATTTATGATAAAATGACTAAAAAATAATTTATTGAAGTTTATGGACCTCTTGAAAATCAATTAAAAATTTGGAAAATATTTTCCGATGGTTTTCTTATGATTACTCAAAAAATGCTGACGGTAAAACATTCTTAGCTGAAGATCTGAAAACTAGAAACTTGGAGCTTCAATTTTCTTTTTCTAAAATTGCTCTGCCACTATTTTTCTCCAAGTTACAGCCCTTTTAAAATCACCTAAAAATGTACGATTTTGTTACATTCCTTAATTTTTGTGCCTAGTATATCTAATATAATATTAAGTGAGTATTCATTATTTCAATTTAACTCTGTATTTGATTTTGTAGATTCCTACAATAAGAATATTTATTGCAAACATTCTGTGACCGCTTTTGAATATTTTAATTGTAGGAAATCCGGGTAGTTGTTTCCCTTTTCTATTATCGGTAAGGGAATGCTCCGGTCCAAATCCTTCGAAGACTAAAAAACAATTAATTTCACGCCGCAGAATCCGGCATTTTCCGGTTTCAATTATGTACATAACTTTCCGGCAAAAATCCACTTCGGCCTTACTTGATGAGTGAGCCCAGGGAAGATCTTCCACTACTAACGTAATAATTTTAACGCTGTGCAACCGCCGTACAATAATAAAAGTTGAAAATGTTCATGTTCATTTTAGGTATAATAAAACTAGAATAACACTGAAAGCGACTCCGGCAGAAATTGAATAAAGTAGTTCGTCATAAAACATAAAACGTTAAAATGTGTTTATTCTGAGTGGAATGGGCGAGATGGAAGCCAGCGAGAAAACTGTTTTAAAAATGTTATTCGAAGTTAAGAACAACATTGGAAGTACTGCACTCATGTCGTATACAGCAATGGCACTAGATTAGGTCTGTGCGAGACTTTTGTGTACTCATAAAAGAAATGACACAAGAGGTGAGAATTATCAGACTCTTAGATTATCCTTTTTTTTATGAGAATAAGAAATAATCGCCAATACAAACTTGAACAAAATTCTTTAACCTTCCGTCCAGCGCAGTATGAATCCAAACACATTCGGGCGCAATGCATCTGAGAGATCCCATAATAAAATCTTACACAATTTAGATTTTAATGAGATGGAGACTTAATTAAACGCTTATTATGTAATACAACACAATAATAAATATTTCACACTAGTTTTCTTGTCTTTTTTATATTAAAATACAATTAAGTGCCTAAAATGCTCGGTTTAACTCATTTTAAATTAAGCACACACAACAATAATAAAACATGTTCACGAGTATAACGGCAGTAAACAACAGTTAAATATCAGGGTTAAACTGAGGAAGGCTTCAAAGGCTTCAAAGGCTGCAGCTGTGCGTATGGCATCATAGGCCTTGACGTAAACTCGGAAAACTGAACGAACTTTTTGGACAAAAACCACCGTGCCGTCCCCGTGCAGCCCACAACCGCGACCACGTCAAAATCGGAGAAGTCGCCTACGTAGGTACCGCCAGTCGTCCTTCGAAAGAAGGAGAACTGGGTAGCAGTTAGTCGGATCCTCAGAGAACAACTACAACTACACAAAAGCGAAGCTAATCGGGGACGAAGTGGAAATACATCCCGCCACCTCCGAGAACCACAGGAGGCTGAAAAAGACGCTCGCCGACTGGAAGTACAAGTATCATACATACTCGTTGCCGGAAAATAAAACGCTGCGGATTATCATCCGCGGAATTCCATATTTCTTCACTGAGGATGACGTAACAGAAGATCTCCGCAGTCAAGGATTTCAGCTGGTTGCCGTTCACCGGATGAAGTGCCGCAGGAGGAAGACAGCGATGCCACACGTGCTCGTCCAACTGCCGGAAAGCAGCGAGACTGCAGCGATGCAGATCAAGAGCTGCTGCGGGCTAGTTGTGCGAGCAGAGAGACAAAGGAGCAACACTCAGAAGACGTAGTATCATCGCTGCCAAAAGTTCGGGCACGGGCAGAGTCGATGCAGGGCAAACCCCAAGTGTGGTGAAGATCACCTAACCACGGAGTGCACCAAGGAAAGGACAACCCCGGCGAAGTGCGCCAACTGTGGAGAGACAACATCCACCGGGGTAAGGGGCGCACCAAAGCTACCGCGGCTAGACTCTGGACGATGACGGGAAACAACAGCCGGCTGAATCTCAGGAACAAGCTGCTCCTCATCCGGCGAGTCCTTCAGCCTCAACTGATGTACGCATCGACAGCTTGGGGCTACGCTGCTCAGATACACATCAAGAGGATTCAGACCGTCGAAAACGTCGCTCTCCACCGTGCCGTGGACGCCCCGTGGTACGTGAGGAACATCGACATACGGCGAAACCTAGACTTTGCCCCTGTGATGGAGAAAATCCGAGTCAGGGCTCGGAAGCTCTACGATCAAGCATGTGCCCATGACAACCCCCTCATCCGAGCAGCTTCGGAATGCGACTCAGGAAGATCAGGAAGACACAAGAGACCCAAGGTCCAGGTAGTATAACCTCATTGAACCTTTTTACAGGCCAAACATAACTTTTCATTACAGATGAGCCCTATTGCTCCACTAACCATTTTTTTTATGTCAGTTAGCCCTACGGCCTTTTAACCACTTGCTGTTACGGGAAAGATACACGACTTCCCTCTCACATACACCTGATTCCAAATCCTGGAATCCTTTTCTAATTGAGAAGGACCCCTCCCGAGTAACAAGACTCACTCTCCTGACGGAGATTGAAGCGATGCGGTTTGTCCGCATTGTCGTGGAAGATCGCCTGATATGACCTAAACCCGGGCGTCGTGCTGGTCGCGGCACCCACGACAAGACGCCCTCCCCACCCCGAAGGGCTGACGCTGGCGAAGCGATGCGGCAAAACAAGGCGACCAAAGATTAAGAAAAAGCCGAGAAGAAGTTCCTGCCAGCGGAAATTAAAGGCATCAGGACCGAAGGAGATCGAGGGGAGCGAACCGCTGCCAGTCACGCCAGTCTTGTTTGCGGGCGGTACTTGCTTCTTGCGTAGAAACATGCGAAAGCGCAAGTAAAGCTGGGCCTACCTCCGTACGACGGTCTCGGTCTACACGATGGACGTGTAAAGAGCGGTAACCTCGTTCGACTTGTCGACAAAACCCATCAAGGCTATTACGCCTGCCAATTAATGTTGGCGTTATTGGCATTTTTGGACAACTCAATATTGATGACAGTTTCATCTCTCATCTCGCTAAACACTTTGTAAGTTGGTGTTGGTGCCTTTCGAAAGTATCGAATAATTATTTATACAGGTGGATTTGATTTTCTATTTATTTTTGTTTTATTTCGTATTTTACGCTTTTATCTATGTACATTAACGAGTGAAGAAACAAAAAACCGGAGCTAAAGAACCCTCACGTCACCCGACCGACGGTTGTGTAAATCTAGACGACACGACAGTGAATTCGTAGCCAGAATCGAGCCTACTCCGGGCGATGCCTGCAGATTAGCCCCTTATCTGGCTTGCTCTTCGTCACCGTGCTAATAGAATCCGAATTAATGGACTTATCTCTCAAGCCGGTACATTGTGAGACGGCTCCTTTTATATCTGCGCCGCTTATCTCGCTTTCAACCGGCAATTCATAAACAAAGATCCCGTTTTTAATTAGGGTTAACTACCACTCATTTTTCAGCTCGCCCATTTGTCTCGCCCCCTTCGCCGCCGAACAGAACTGCTCGAATAATATTTATCTCGTTTGCGACAATGCCAGGATAATTAAGGTGAGCGAGATATTGTTTGTTTAATTAAAAATTAGATATAGTGGCTGCCGGAGGAGACAAAAGGAGGAAGAATTGCGCTATTAGTCCCGTCGCCGCGGATATTGTCCGAAGCAAGGCTTCAAGTAATATGATACCATTGTTGTGGTGTTGATGGTGCGTGAGAGGAAAAAATAAATAGAATGGGACCGTTTAGTATTCTTTTGTTTATTGTTTCAAAAGGACCACAAATTTTGTAAATTACACACCGTCTCTTTGTTTGTGGTGGCTATCGGCTCCATGTTATGATTTATCATCTCATCTTATTAATAATAACACAGGCCAACAAAGATTTTGAGATTTGCCTTTTTTTGACTTCTTTGCTCAGCTACATACCATGATCTACAGAAACACTGTCTTTTTGTTTTCATCACGTACTAGTATTTGTAAATGTACATTGTACCATAATTTGTAGTTTTTGAAACCGATGTTTTGTTAAATTAAAATTTGCCTCAATCTTTGTGTGGGGGATTTTCGAAAACAGAGTTGGTTGGTGAGGATATTTCGGTTTTATATACTATTTGGGTAATTACTTAGTCGCTGTGGTACGTTTTTAACGTATGTAGGTTTATTCGTGACATCGCATCGTGTGTTTTTATTTTGTTTTAAAAATGCCTAGAAGTTGTAAAAATATACTAAATATATTTTGTTATAAACTTGTTTTGATTAAAGAAGCAATATGTAAATGTAAAAGCTATAGATAAAAATTGGAATTCTTTTAAGTACTTATGTGGCAAATTTCCAACTCTCTCTGAAGCAAAATTAAGGGATAGCATTTTCGTATGACCACAAATAAGAAAATTATTGCAGGATCAACAATTTGAAGAAGCAATTACAGAAAAGTACCTTGGATATACTTTAAAAGTGTAAAAAAAATCTGGTGGTATTAAATCGCATGATTTTGCAGGCCAATTGATGTCAGCATTCCGCGAGACAACATGACCAGGAAATTTGGTATGCAACAGAATTGTGGTTTGCACGTGCTGTATGGCACGTTGCACCGTCTTGCTGAAACCACATATTGTTCCAATTCAAATCGTCAATTTGGTGGAAAAAGAAATTGTTCTACGCTGGTATGGGCAACCTTTGGAAAGTTGCGGGCTAAACTGTAAGATACTAATGAAGTAGAGGGCCGTAGATAATAGGTAGTCGTGAAAAAATAATAATGATACGATTTATTTTATTTTATATATGTATTTATAATAGGAAATGTATTTATATTAGGAAAGAGTAAGACAAGGATGTACGCTATCACCACAAATTTTTAATCTGTACATCGAAGAGGCGATTAATGTGGTAAAAGATAGAGTGGATTTCGGGGTTAAAGTACGGGGACAGAAACTAAAAATGCTGAGATTCGCGTATGATATAGCAGCATTAGCATCTAGTAAGGAGGAATTAGAATCAGCATTGAACGAAATGGAGGCAGTGTTGACAGAGGAATACGGAATGAGGGTGAATAAAAACAAAACTAAAGTGTTAGTGTGCAGAGGGCGCGAGAGCAGAGCAAAAACGAAAGTACAAATTAATAATGAAAGATTGGAGGAAGTTAAAGACTTCACTTATTTAGGAAGTAAAATAAATTGGGATGGAAGAAGCGATAAAGATATAAAACAAAGAATAGCGCAGGATCGAGTAGCTTTTAACAAAAAGAAAGCACTTTTATGCTCGGGGGTAATAAACTTAGAAATAAGTAAGAGATTTTTGAAAACATATGTATGGAACACGGCACTATACGGTTGCGAAACCTGAACGGTAGGGGAAGCAAGTAGGAAGAAATTAGAAGCTTTTGAGATGTGGTGTTACCAAAGAATGATGAAAATACCGTGAACTGATAGGGTTAGAAACGAAGAAGCATTGGAGAAAGTCGGCGAGAAAAGAAGTATGTGGAAAAACATAAAGAAGAGAAGAGATAGAATGGTAGGCCACTTGTTGAGACATGGGGGAATAGTCTGCGATATTTTGGAGGCGGAAATAGGAGTAAAGAAAGGCAGAGGTAGGCCTAGATTAGGCTACTGCTCGCAAATAGTAAGGGATGTAGGTTGTAGCACAATTAGGGAAATGCGTAGGTTAGTACAAGATAGGAGAAGCTGGAGGTTAGCGTCCAACCAGTCTTAGGACTGATGACCTCATGATGATGATGTATTTATAAAGTATAATGCTAAAGTTACATGAGTCAGAATAATATCGTATTGATTAAGTATTTACTTACAATCAGCAGAAATTAATGAGAAGCTTGAGCTTGAACTCGAGAAACAAAACAATCAATGTTGGGATCAATCCCAGTAATACACAGGCGCAGAGTGGTTTCAAAATTTTCATCTGTAAACCTGGTTCGATACTTTGATTTATTAGTTTTCATCATGGAAAGGAACTGTTCACATTTCTATGTATGTGCTTCCAAATGCGTAAATCGATATCTTTGCAAATGACCTGAGTTGTGGGTATTTATCTTCGGCAATGTATGTTCTGTAGAACTTAGTTCTATGTCCTCAAATGCAGAAGTGTTACCGTCGCGCTATCTAGTTGTGGTTCTGGTAGCGCGTAACTACAAATCGAAACTAAAAGTTCGCCATCCCCTTCACACATAAGTGAGTCATGTTTAGATTCCAAGTTTCCACGAATAGAACTCTCTCTGCAAACATGGTAAATTACTGACGAGGAATTTAAAACGTTCCGCGGGCCAGATCAAAAGCCGGGGCGGGCCCCATTTAGCGTGATAAAATTAACCAGATTCATTTTCAAAGTATAGTCCTATTATTCTACCACTTAAAGGTATGCACCAAATCGTACATCTCTGTTAATGCATTTTCTTTAAACAGCATGTGGATTTTCAGCACCCTAAATTCGACAATTTTGTTTACTGACGAATCCGTCAAGATGAAAATATGTTTGATCGCCGACCAAAATTTTGTTGCAATCATTATCACCTTTCCTTTCTAATACCCAATTAACAAATGTATGACGTTGTAAATGATTTGCATCTTTTGATTGTAGTGTAAAATTAAATTTTGTATACTGACAGATACAGATCTTCTAAAATCCGATGCGTGGTGGCTCTACACAGATTCAATTATGTACGACGTCGAATTGATGTGCTTGGACATTCCCGTACATTTTCTCTCACTGTAGCAATATTTTCATCTGAACGACCACGACGAGAACGTATTGGTGTTGCCTTATCAACAACATAACCCATCTGTTGAGATTTCTTGATTACGTTACGAACTATTAACTCTGTAGGCGCTGCATTTTGTACTAATTTTGTAAGTTAACTGAACTATAATGTACCCTTTCAGAAATCTACGCCTCTGCTTAAAATTCCTATAAACAAGTATTCATCCTGACATCGCAGTCATTAGTGTCCTTTAAGCTTATCAAACGAACTCAAAGCTTTGTTATACAAAATATCGTATTTATTTCGATATATTCGTATATGCACATCGTCTACGCCAATGAACTGTACATCACGAATGAAGCGAGCCTATTCGATACCGATATAGTGATAATTAAAGCGGGCGTAAAAACAAAGACCGCCGGCTACGAATGACACAAACGGCCGTATCAATTAAACCATTCATTTATGAGCGTTAACAAAGCAAAAAATTCCGCTATGCAATTATTTTCGTTTTTATTCTGCGGGTATCAATGAGGCTTGGCCTGTCGGCCACCGTTATTGAACCCGTAAAGCCTTTTGATTCCTCGTAATTATTTAAATGCACTGTTCGCTAGTCGGAGTTGACTGCGTTTTCGAAAACAATAGCCGGAGTGCATTATGACGGTGATACGTAACACGAAATCAGTTTTAGAATAAAATTCATAGAGTTTATAGTCGACGAGATAAAAAAAATAATAGATAATAGCGAATTTAAACATTTTTGGGACTGTCATCATTAAAGCGTATATTCCGGCAAGCCAAAACAGAGACGGACTAAGGGCTCTTTCACACGGAGAGCCACAAGGCTCGAGTTCGCGAGCGGGAGGACGGCGCGGAAAACAGAAATGCAAAGAGTACAATGGAGCTTTCACATGTGGAGCATGGGCCTCTATGGAGCGCGAGTGAGAGCCGATACGGATCGTGCATCTCGAGCTTGGAAGGGAGTCGCGTCTCTTCCTCGAAATGCAAAGGGAGGACTGGGGCATTCACACGAAGGGCGACAATGTCTTTCACTCGCCAGTCTTTCGCTCCTCAGCGTTAGGTCAAGATGGATTTTGACGACTTTCCCGAAGAGCTCATCAAATGTGGTCAATGAAATTCGAAATTGGTTGTAAAACTTGTTGCCATCCCGTCGAAGTTCTCGATAAAGTGTGGCAAAAACACCTACTTCATCGTGCCTTTCGTTGATAGCATGGACCTAATACGTTCTGGAACGTTGGCGTTTTTACCCGAACGTGTACGAACCATTGCCACGCGTACTTTGCGAGCCGAAAGGCTCCCCATGTGCAAGAGTGGAAGATAGGAGCGGAAAAATCCCCTGCTCGCGATTATGAGCCTTGCTACTTACATGAGAGGGCGTGTGAAAAAGCCCTACTTATACAAAGAGCTACACACCTTCCGTTTATCTGCGCAGTCTATCACGTCACGTCTGAGTCATGCCTGAGCAATAAACTGTGTGAACTGCACGGTTTAGACCGGTATTTACGCAGATAAAGAATCTGTGCAATTTCCCCCTTTCTTGCAGCGATAATCTGCGCAGTTTGTGCACAGTTTCAAAAACATGCACCTTTTGCGTTTTGCACTAACGTTCACGGCGTTTTCTCCTTCTTCAAGCGACACAGCTGCAATTATACAACAAAATTGCCGCTCTTCTTTTTCTGTCACCCATTGTACTTTATTTATTTTTAATGATTTTTGAACCAAACCTGTCGGAAAGTGAGGAGGGAACGAAAAATCGGACGCAATTGAGACGAAAACTGAACGTAGCCTATACACACCTTCAGTTCAGATAAATGTACAGATTTTCAAATAGTTATTTACGACAGTAACTGCACAGATAAACGGAAGGTGTAGCCTCTTAGCAATCGGTACAATGTCTGTTTTTATAGCAATGACGTTACTACCGCATGTTACAAAGAGGCCTGTTATAGGTTCGTTTTTATCTCATCGCTGTTTTCACTGTTTATGTGGTCTTGCGGATCACGTCCTCCTGTATTTGAATTTCTGTGGTTTTATTTGTGTTAAGTATCGTAAACATTAACATACCACGAGGAAAAAAATCCACAACAGAATTATTGCAAACTTAGATTGATAGTGACTCAGAGTTCTTTGTGGACATGCGTAGTAAAGGAAATGATCTATTTTGTAATATATGTGAACGAATTATTCGCCTAAAAAAGGAATGTAATAGGACATATCAAAAGCCACGCTTTCTCTATCGATCATGATACCAATGACACTATATGTTCCTAGTGTTCCTATGACCACATGGTAGTCTTTTTAGCAAGTGATATTCCGTTATATGAACTGAATAACCATTCAGCCAGTTTGTAAAATACATGGATCGAAAACTTCCTAATCCAACTGGAGCTGAACGACTGAATCAAGCGTGATTGATCGTGTAGGAATCGGTTTGATGCTTGAGTCAAGCGTTGACGGTGATTGGTAGAAAGTTTGAATGACTCAAGCGATTGAATAAGCCACTGGACCATCTAGGACAACTTTGATCAAGCATTGCGTCAGTCAGTCGCTGGCAGCCATGGAGAGCATATCGTCGAGCCCGCTTAATTCGGCCAAGCAATGCGAAAGTGGCGAACATTTACCACTCCTTGTCCTCTCTCGGTCCTCCTCGAGTACTTTTTTCCGCTTGAGGGCAAACATTCACACCCTAGTTTTCTTAAAAACTATTGTCTCTTATTCAAATAAGGTGTTTTGGGTGACCAATAGTGGCTGTTATGGTGGTTAATAGATCCATTGTTATGAAAATGACTTGAAAGAAAACTTGGGTAATCTTCAAATTTTATTGACATTTCAACAATGGAAGCTCTTCAGTGAGGATCATTAGGTGTTAAGCCTTGCATTAAATATAATTTATAATGATGCACTGATAACTCTTCAGCATTTTCTGAACTGTAGTCCTGTTAACTCCTATATCTTGTATCAGATATCTACTGGAAACATTTCAAATGATTTATAGCCTGTTGTTTTATGGTCATTAATATTTTTTTCGATCCATCTTGAACTCTGATAGAATCGCACAAGGGATCAAGAATTTTGTATCGATATTTTGGGAAAATGGTTATCCACATTTCGAAAATATCATACTGGACTTAGTTCAGTAGATCTTTGAAATAATTGAAGAAGAAGAAAAGACCGGCTTATACAATACATTACGCTTTGAAGAAGAACGGAGAGAAATAAATTAAAAAATATTTCTTTGACAAAATTCTCATTCAGTTCGACATCAACCATAATTATCTGAGGTAATCTCCCCCACCGAAGTCGGCGTTGTGCTGTTTGTCGCATTGCTGCAATCTATCGTGAATGAAATACATTCTTGCTGAATGGCATTTGACTTGGTCGACTATTGAATTTCGAGGATCGATGGCCATTTGTCATTATACAGGGATAAATGTAGCATCAAATCAAAGGTCGCGTTTCACTTCGCAGATACACTGGAGTAGCGACGTTTCTATTCAAATAATGTAGCAGGGAAGGCGGCGTAATCAGTGACGGAACACGAGGTAAGACAATTTTCTTAGTTGGGCGTTGTGGAACGGAAAGTCGAGAAGAAAATGCAGGCAAATCTGTCCTCGACACATTTAAGATATGGAAATAGCCAGAGCCAGAATAGCCAGAATATTAATACATGTAATACATCGTGATGATTAACAATATAGTTACGAGTAAGTTCGAGTAAACCACTTGGCAGGGAAGGGATCAGTGGAACTCTTATGGCTTAATGGCATTAAGGGAAATCTAATTGCAGATGACCTTGCCAGACTAGGGACCAGAGAAAACCTCTATGGACCAGAACCTACAGTGAGAATAAATCGGAATCTGATTAGAGACCGCATCAATCACTGGGCAAGAGACCAGCACAATAAAAGATGGAGAGGAGTAATGGGTTGTCGACTAATCAAACTCTTCATCGAATACTCAGAGATTGAGAAGTGAGTCCAAGAATTAATTAAATTGAACAGGCCCAAAGCAAGAACCCTGGTGGGAATCATAACTGGCCACCATAGTAGTCTGAATGCATATAAGCACAAGCTGAGGCTGACTGACAGCCCGGCCTGCAGATACTGTAAAGAAGACGAGGAAACCTCGATTCATCTTCTTTACACCTGTCCCGCACTGGAGGAGAAGAGGTACCTTATATTAGGGACCCCTATATTATACTAGAGGAGGCGAGGCTTAAGGCGGGGGACGTGCCTAAATTGCTCCTCTTATGGGATAGCATTTTTGGATAATGACCCGAGTAAGAGGAGCTCGCCAAGGGACTACCCACGCGATCAGTCGCTGATGAGGCCCAAACCCATATAACATAATGTAATGTTCGAGTAGGTATATGTATTAGTATTCTAGCGAATTTTAAGCGTAATATACACTGTGGAAAAGAAGTTTGGAACACCTGAAAAATCTCACAAACAATTTTTTCGTGCAAAAACTCTCGAAGGGACAAAAGGCATTTGAGATTTTCTGTCTTTTGAGATATTTTAGTGAGAGTTGAGTATTTGAGATATATTGAGATATTTATGTAAAGCGACGTATTTTTTGAGTATTACTATAAAAATTCTATTAAGTTACATAGAGAAGGTTTCGGGAAAAAAGTAAATAAAATTTTAATTGTGAAAATTCATTGAGTTATTATGTAACATATAAGTCGGAAATCGAGTAAGGAACCACCAAGCCGCAAAGCGGTTATTAAAGTAGTTCCCGAATAGCAATGCTATTACATAATCGCTCTAGGAAACAACTACTCCTCGGGCTAAAGCCCCGCCAGGCATTGAATTATACCCAGAAGCGATCCTCGACCCCTTTCTCGTGTTTCTGCACGATCAGATAAAGTTTCAAAAAATAAAACCCGCCACAGGTAGGATTCGACATTTGTCCCGGATTGGAACCGAACGACATACAGCTATTTCGAACTTATTAGTTCTCATCAGTGCCGCACACGGTACGCCGATTCAGGACAAATGCCGAATGAACTTTATGGCGTATACATCTTTATCGATACGATCTCTGTCAGTAACATATAAGTCGGAAATCGAGTAAGGAACCACCAACATTTTTGAAATTGAGTTATTATGTTATTCTTTATTTGGTATTCTTTTTTAAGGGACAAGGCCACTGTGAAAATTTGAAAGAAATTTTTTTGCATTTCTTTAAAGTATATATTATTATTTGCAAAAATTTGTAGGGAACATTTTACGTTTGAATTCTAAAAATTGACCCAGTTAGTCACTTCAGAGAGAGCAGGTAGCGCGACCGTCTCCGTCAAAAATGACCACAAAAAAAATCAAAAAAGACAAGAACGACACTGGAGATGATGATGAAGGACCATCGTAATGCCCGGGACTCGATAATTTAATGTAAGTATCAATATTTTAGGAAGTATGTACATAACTTTATATCAAGAAACAAAACGCAACGAAAACATTAAACGCGTCTTTCTCGAAGTGACTTTTTTCAGTCTTATGGCAACGAATACTCGAATACTTATGAGCTAATTTTCAACTTTTTTTAAGTTTGTACGAAGCCGATTTCAAATAAACAGTTTTAAAACCTTAAAACGGACTTTTTCGCATGTAGAACATCTCTATCTCGAACTTGAATGGCCGAGAAAATATAAACCAACACATAAATGCAGAATATGTGTTTTATGCGACAGTTTTAATTTCCTCATTGGCGACTGCTTCAGTGAGATATCAATACGTTTGTGATCGAACGAAATTATTTTTTTTCTCATTTATTCGTATATGATACAGGCCAAATATATGTTTTTTCGTTTAATGCAAAATCAGCAACGCGTTTAATGTTTAAAATCTCAGAATGAACATAAACATTTACATCGTGCTTTTCATGACCAGGTAGGGTGGGATGTATCTTATTCACCTCAAAATCAATTGATGTCTGGTAGACGTCCCTAATCAGAATCAGTCAAAACCTGATCGATCCGATACGATTTAGTTGAGTTATCGTGCCAACAAGAAATTTTATTAATGCCGACGACAACGACGCCAACAACAACGACGACACCGACACGCACACACACGAAGTTGTTTAAAAACCATTTTTATTTTTGTGTTTAGGCCGAAAAACGAAAAATAAACGCTAGAAAATTTTTTTTCCAATTTTCTTTCCATGATTACATTACTTTTCCGCTCTAGTATAGTTGAGTGCGGAAAAGTAAAATTTCAATAAATGCGAATTCTATAAACTAATTGAATGAAAAAAAGAACCTTAAAAATAATAATAAAAAAATCCTTCGCCATTTTGTATGATGAATAATAAAAAAAAAGAAACGGCTACGTATAATGATAGCTACATTCTTATGTATATTGATAAAATTTTGTTTTCTATTTTGATTTTGATGCCACAATGGAGGGCAAATTATTTCTAGTATTTAAGATAAGGCCCGTGTCTTTGTTAATTTTAAATTTTTTTTATGAAAATTTATATGAAACACGTTTAATATATACTTAATAAAATAACAGCAATCCGATTCCGTTTATCCCCTTGCCAAAATTCTTAAAAATCGGTTATTTCTTCGGTTGTCAAAGTGGTCTTCCCTCTCAAACATTTAAAATAAAATATACAATAAAATAAAAGAGTTACTAAACTTTCCATAGATGTTATTATTTGCTGTACCTGATTTGCTGTACCTGCGTTCTTTTTTGTTCTCTGTTATTCTTTGTTTTTCTTTGCACTATTTATTATTAAATATTTGTTATTCTTTATTTTTATTTGTTAGTCTTTGTGATTGGTTGTTACTGTTTGTTACTCTTTCTTGTCCTTCCTCGTTCTTTGTCGAATATTCGAAATTC
Source organism: Rosalia funebris (assembly GCA_037954035.1). Taxonomy (NCBI): domain Eukaryota; kingdom Metazoa; phylum Arthropoda; class Insecta; order Coleoptera; family Cerambycidae; genus Rosalia; species Rosalia funebris. Next base: position 17,865,422 of record JAZFAV010000039.1, on the reverse strand, counting down.
TTGGTTATTCTGTGTGTTTCTGTATTATTTTTAGTTACTATTTGTTATTTTTTATTTTTCATCGCTCTGCTTTGTAAGTTCTGTTCTCTTCTTTGATTTTTCTTTACTATTACAAGTTATTCTGTGTTATTAGTTGTTAAAATTTGAAATTCTTAGTTATCATGTATTATTATCTGTTATTCTTTGTTATTATGTATTCTTTTTTATCTTTCTTTAATATTTTTAATCCCTTTGTGGGTTATTCAAAATTGTGCTATGTTTAAAGGAGGAGTTTAAAAGATAGAATAGATATGTCAGATTATAAGCTATTTTAAGTGAACTTGAGCTAAGGTAAATTGTTATTTAATCAAATAAAACTTCAATAAACAATATTATTAACGTTATTTTAGTTTCATTAACATATTTCCATGGCAGGTTCTCAGCGCAAAGAATTTCATTTATTTTCCAGGAAAATCCCTAATTAAATCTCGAGCTTAATTAAATGAATACGTAATACAACAGGCATTGTAGACCATCACAGGAGGTGTATTTAATTTAGAAACTGCAAATGTCACGCAATAGCTGAATAAAGGAATTATTTTCTTTTTGTTTTGTTGATTTCTGACAACGCCGTTCACAGTCCTATTGAACTAAAACGTTACCTACATACATAAAACTTTGCTTGCATTTTTGTCGTGTTTCAGAAATCTTATACAAAGAGCATTCATCGGGGAAATATTTTACATTTATTTTATGGTTACAACGATTTATTTTTAAATTTGTATACAAGCTAACGAGTTAATAATATTGGATATGCATAAAGTAACTTTAAAAATTTTTACCGGTTACTTTTAATTACTTAAAATGTATTGTCACGAATGCCTCGAGTGATCTCGAACGCCTGGAATATTTGAAACCTCGAGAGCGTGCGGTTTGACTTCCAGTGCGTTCTATATTAGAAGGTTCGCCAAAGTTCTATATCTAGAAACGCCTGGAGAGATGTTCCACTGTCTATATAAGAATTGTGTCGTCCGGCCAGTAGTTAGTTGAATTTGGACCGCGATAGTGAGCGAAGAAAGTGATATACAGTGCGAAAGTTAGTTTATAAAGTTAAAGTAGAAAGAAATTTAGTTAGCTAGTTGGACTTGTGAATAGTTGAGTTGTAAATAAGTTGAGTGAGAAATAAAGAACTTTCTAGTAAATTCGTTACGGTATTTACTTGTTATTTTCGTCAATATTCGTTTCTATTCACGTCGTGTTTCAACTGTATCTATAAAACTCTAACGGTGATAGGTCAGGAGAATGAGTTGGCTATTTCAATAGTCAATTTTACTCAATTTAAAATGCATTCTATAATATGTGGAAATAATCACGAATACTGTGAGCCAAATGTGGTGGTTCCACATTATTAGAATCAAATATCATCATGTGGATAGTTTGACATGTTTGGAATATAGAGATCGAAAAGTTATACATATTCAAATTTTGGATTAACTAATAAAATAAAAGTATTCTTTCACTAACACTACCGAACGAAACAAACTTACTTACACAGTACAATGTACAAAGAAAAATCTCCCTTATCAACACTTTCTAATACTGAGATCTTATTTTAACTATAGGCATTTTCTGGTGAAACAAGTCTACATCCTAGTTTATGTACCAGTTTATCAGTTTATATACCAGTCTACATCCTATTGTATATGGTGTACCCCAAGGAAGCTTGCTGGGACTAAGACACTATTTAAGCTATATGGCTGATCTAACTATATCTAGATTAACAACAGTCCCTACATTGGCAGATGACACCGCAATATTAGCCTCCCACACAAATCCCATTCAAGCATCCAATAACTTTCAAATTATCTTGAACAAAATCAAAGCTTGGCTAAAAAATGGCGAATTAATGCCAACGAATCCAAATCTGCACACCAATTACCCTCACTTTGAACATATTAACTTGGTAATCTGTAGAGTTTAATGGACAACAACTTACCTAAACCAACAACGTCAAGTACAACTCTATATCTAACTTCAACCAAAGTATATTCTACTACCCCTCGTAACAAACGCCCAAGACGAAATTAGTAATCGTAACACGAAGTATCCCCCGTATACTTTTGTAAGCTCATGATCAAAGTTCCGACGGAGAGTGAACCTTCTTGCCTTAGTTTGTGTTTGCTGATTATACCCGTAGTTAATTATTTTAAGAATAGATATTGTACACTGGTATAATACTCGACTTTATGTTGCTGCTTTCTTTTGTAAGAAGAAAACGCTTATTGTCTCCCTGGGACAGATTGCTGTACTCATGAGGTTAAAATATCCATGGCTAAAAATGGAAAACCGTGTACAGTATGACAAAGTTTCGTACCTTTTTTGGAATTCGGAATTTTCGTAACCTTCTTTACAAAGATTGTTCAATTGTATTGGAAATTATTGTTGACTATTCGCTATAAGAGAGCGAGAACGTTAGTTTTCGAATATCCCAATTCGTTCGTTAAAATATCCCAAAGCAGGGTCGCCCTCCAGCTCTCGGCTTTTTCCACCTCATACCACAGCCACTGCTGGAACCTTTGAATTGTCGCAGGAGTCCATTGATTACGCTCCCCTTACAATAAACTTATCGCGGGATATCTAACCTGCCGCTGACAACTGCATTGTGTCCGCCTCAACCCCCCGGCAGGGCGAGCGGTAGTTAACACCCCGTAGCGAATTATAAATTAATAAAACAATAGTGTGTTTATATATACATGCGCGTACAGGACGGCCCTTTTGTGCTTTAAACCGTATTCCGTATGAAGCGCTTTGTTTGTCGTGCGACATGTGCCGTAATTATATTTTTCAAATAAACACTACACAGGCGCTTCTAAACGGGGCAAATATTTGATCCCGGCGTGTTTGCGTTACACATTTTAATGAGGGAAATCAAGTGGACAGGGCCATTATTCATCATTTATGCTGGCTATAAACATCATTTTGGAAAACACTGACTGCATAATTCAGCAACTAGGATCGGGTCTAGTAATAAAGTCATAAAGTACCTAAATAAGCAATTATTTGGCACTGATTTGAGAATTTGTCTTTGTATGTCCTCGATAGATCATCGCGGATCTTTTAAGGTTAGTCCAGACCTATGTTATTTTGCCTGAAAATGATTATTTATACTTGGCCCTCTTGTGTATGTACATACTATATATATAGGGTATTTCAATGCGGACGCTCGAAATGTGCAAGGTGGCCACGTTGTTAAAGCAAAATCTGTCAAATTTATTGTACATTGTTTAGTAGTGTATGGCAAATCACCATGGGAGCTTATAGTGTTCAAAAACGTGTAAAAATCATCAAATCTTATTTTCGAAATCAGTGCTTCGTTTGCGAAACGTTTCGCTTATTACGTGATTTTTATCCTTGCCACAACCATCCGCCGAGTCGACTATTCTACGTTTGGTGGCCAAATCTGAGTCAACCGGTTTGATAAATAATCAGCCGATACCCTTACATCACCCAAATGCAAGGTCTGCTGGAAACATCGCTGCGGTGCATGAGAATGTATGGGAAAATCCGAGGTAGTCAGTTTCTCGTCGTTCACAAGAACTTTGCCTTTCTGCGACTTCAACTTGGTGAATTTTGCGTCGGAACTTGGGTCCGCCCCCGTACAAAATCAAACTAACCTAGGAACTTAAGGCAAACGACCATAGACAACGCCGTTTGTTCGCTGATTGGTCTCTGGAGCAGGCGGAAGTTGACCTACATTTCGCCAAAAAAATCATCTTTAGCGACGAGGCTCTTTTTGGATGAATGAATATGTGAACAAGCAAGATTGTCTGATTTGGGACGATACCAATCCACGCGAGATATACCAGCACCAAATGTATCCCGAGAAAGTCACTGTTTGGTGCGGATTCTGGTCTGGTGCAATAATCCGTCCGTACTTCTTCCAAAACGAAATTGACATGATATGGATACCGACCACATGCGGTTCCAATAGGACGGCGCTACGTGCCACACAGCGCATGCCACAATGGACATTCTGCACGAGCGATTTGAGGGCGTGACTATGGCTATCTTTAATCGCAGATTTGAAAACAATTGATGCTCTCAAAGTCAACATGACGAACGCCATCCAGCAAATTCAGTCAGATTTATGCGACAAGGTCATCGATAATTGGCTCTCCTGAATATGTGCTGCAAAACAAGGCCATTGTAGATATTTGAACAACATTATATTCCGTACTTAATGCCATATAATATTATTTCAAGTAAAAAGAAACATGAGTGGATATCTCACACATAACTTGCTTTATTTACATTTAAAAATCGAACGTCCTTATTGAAAGACCCTTTACATTTGATTTACAAACTTCAAGATAGATGATTACTGGAACATTCGCAGATAACACAGTTCTAATATCCAGAGGTACAGATTCCAACATTGCAACACACAATCTTCAATATCATCTAGGAACACTTGGGAAGTTGTTGGAAAAGTGGAAGAGGAAAGGATATTGGTCCAAATCTTCTCGTGTAACATTTACCATTAGAGAAGGACGTTGTTAATTTCCACCAGGAAATTATACCTCAAGTAACAACCGTTAAATACCTTGTTTAGTGTCCATCTAGACAGTAAACTTCCTTGGAACTCACATATCTAAAAATAAAAAATAAATTGGCATAGAAATGGAAGAAATGAACTGGTTGACTGAACGAAAGTTCAAATTATCCATAGAAAATAAACTACTTCTATATAATACAATAATTAGACTTGGATCTGCGGAGTAGAACTCTCGGGCTGTGTAGACCTCACACACTTTTATCATGCAAATAGCTCAATCAAAGGTTCTTCGCACCATAACAGATGCGCCCTGGTATGTTTAAAACCACACGTTATATTAAAACATGAATATTTATGTAAGCGCTGTCATCAAATACCGAATCCGTAATAACAATCTAAAACTCGAAGCACATCCAAATCCTCTCCTAGAAACACTATTACATCCAACTGAGGACCGAAGATTGAAGAGATGTTGGCCAGCAGACTTAAATAGAAACTGAGATGACTTCGTTGGATTTTCACCTCTCTAAGTCATCAGTGCAAGCACCTACTCCTTGTACAAGTTAACACATTAACTTACAGATTAATACATCGTATTTGATTGCTAATGAAGTTTAAAAAAAATATTTAATCTGATTTTTTTTGTAGAATCGAAAACCGAAAAAATATCATCTACATATCCGAGCGAGACTCTATGGGAACATTTGAATTCTTTTTTGACTTCCATTTTAAATCTCCTTCTTCAAATCAAGCCATTTAGTTCGAGTAGTTCCATGAGATAGTTCTCATGGAACTAAAGTCCGTCGTACAAGAACACTTGGAAATCATAAATTGATCAGAGGCCAAAATATTGTTTTAGTTTTCTTGCAATTGAATTTTATTTTATTAATAAATATCGTTAAATTGCTTTTATTTTATTAATAAATATCGTTAGTGTTATTAATGAACCTATGGAGTCCATTGCTAATAACCTGGGCTCTGAAATGGATAAATCTCTAACTAATTTTTTAATTATATACATATGTCGATAAGCCATTAGTTGGTGAACCAATTGCCGAGACGATTGTTTGCACTGATCTTTTGGATTTGTGTATTCTTGGTATAAAATATTAATTTAGGTACTATAGGATTTGATAGTTGTAGTCTATTTTGTAATAAAAATAATATCTATTTTTATAGTTATAAAAAAAAAATATTTTTTGTTAATTTTGGTGAATGCGCCAGTAATACCATTCAATCACTTGAAATTTGCAGTCTACGACTTGTTATATTGTTTGCAATATGTCATTTATCAACGGATAAAAACTGTAATGAAAGTAACTTCATTATTACGTAACTTAGAGATAATTCAAAATTCGACAGCTGAAATAAATTTATATTTATATAATTTATGTTTCAATTTACTTACAGTTTACTGAACACTGAGAGTATTACGACTAAGTTTGAAACACTATAATTTTGGTATTTTAGTATGTGATCATATACACCATAATGGTTATGGTTTATATGATCAAAAACTATTGATAAATGATTAAATGTCATTATTTTATTTTTGCGGGGCATTGACATAAATCAGTTATGTCTCAGTCAATTCCATACAATCAGTTAAGTTATGGTAAAGGGTTATGCATTTCCGTAGCCGTCTATCACGACACACACATTTTAAATAATAAAAGGGCTCACGTTGGAGCTCTACCCCTGTCGCAGTTCTGACACCCGTCTATAATTTCAGCCGCTGTACACCTAAATTCCATTACGTTATAGAAATAATACAATTTCGGCCAGCGCTTTCATTGTCATCCATGTCACCAGAAGCTCTGCGCCATTTTACCGTTGCAGCATCCGAAATTTAAATGCAAATCGGCTATCGATTTATTTATATTACATTTAAAACTGCATATATCTGCCTTATCGAAGGAAATAAAATTGGCAGGTTTTCTCGCGTACGGTATGGGAAACGGTTCTTGTCTCGACGTGCCGTGGAAAAATGACTGCGCCACAATGTGATGTGGCAGAAACGTAACTAATATATGAAGGAAGATATATAATTTTTAATTTAATGCTAGAAATGTCTATTTTCATTTAATGTAATAGTTTATATAATTTGAAAAGGTTATAAATAAACATACATGAAAGGCTTAGGTCAATATATTTAATACGATATTTTTAAATAAGTATATTGTTAACACAACAAAATTTGTACATACATATAAAGACAAATACATTCTGAATATGTGTTACAGAAGATTTAGTTTGTGTACAACTCTTTTATGAAAGTGAGCGATCATTTACAGTTACATTAAGAAAATTTGCACAAAATTAGGACAAAATGAAGCGCCTACAGAGTTAAGTGTTCGTAAGTTAATCAAGAAATTTGAAGAGGCGGGTTGTGTTATTGATAAGGCAACACCAATAGATCCCCCGTCGGGATCGGTCGGATGAAAATATTGATACAGTGAGAGAAAGTGTACAGGAGTACCTAAACAGACCAATTCAATGTGCACAGCGATTGAATATGTTGGATCTTCTACTGATATATGAAGGAAGATATGTAATTTTTAATTTAATGAAAAAAATTGTTACTAAAAATTAGAACGTATTGTTATTTTCAATTAATGTAATTGTTTATTCGATTTGAAAAAGGTTATAAATAAGCATACATGAAGAGGTTAGGTCAATATATTTAATACGATATTTTAAAGCAAGTATATTTTTAATAAAACAAAATAAATTTTACATACAATTAAAGACAAATACATGCTGAATATATGTAACAGAAGATTTAGTTTGTGTAAAACTCTTTTATGAAAGTGAGCGATCATTCACAATTAAATTAAGAAAAATTTGCAAAAAAGTAGGATAAAATGAAGCGCCTACAGAGTTAAGTGTTCATAACTTAATGGAAGGAATTTGAAGAGGCGTGTTCTGTTATTGGTCAGGCAACACCAATACATCCTCGTCGTAGTTGGGTTATATTTGGATGAAAATATTGCTGCAGTGAGAGAAAGTGTACGGGAGTATCCAAACACACCAACTCATGTACTACAATTGAATATGTCGAGAGCCACCACGCATCAGGTTTTAAAGAAAAATCTGCATCTGTCAGTATGCAAAATTCAGTTGCCACAACCAGCCCGCTGGCACTGCGGTAGTTCGCTGGTAAATTACTGTACAAGGGGCGCTAGTTGTCTTGCAGTGCGAAATTGCCGGTAAATTTGAGCATAAATGTTTTTAAATTTTAATATATACGTAACGGATGATGTAAAATTAATAACAAAATGAATTTATAGGAAAATTATCTGAGCCACAATGTATTACGTAACGATTATTATTGTTTACCGTATAGGTGAAATTGAATTAGGTTAATTTGCAATTATAAAAAATATGTTTTCTTGTGTTCCTGCAATACTTTTTTATGTATACGTAATATGTACACATATGTATATAATCTGTCTAAAAAGTGCTGAAACTTATTCTATGAGCATTTCTATTACAAATAAGAGAAATAATTTCAAAACTTTAATTCACAGAGGCAAATAATATAAGTTTGTGGTATATACTACAAATTATAATATTATAAATTGGGAGTAATCAAAGTATCGTTGAAGAGAAAATTAAACTATCTATTTCACTGCACTTTACCGAAAACAGAACACGCCACAATTTCGCAAATTTTGAACACCCTTGTGTATAATTGTGGATAATTTAACATGGTAGGTATTTTTAGTGTAAATTATGTGTTCCAGTGTATTGTGAAATGATTATAGACAGAAAGCTTCATAGACCCTTTAAGTGAAGTTAGAATTAAGATTTGCACAATCGAGCAAGTTTGTTCTTTTCGTAATTGTATGCGGGCACTATACAACGTCGTATCACACGACGCATTCTCTTTTTTACTTTAGGCGAAACCTCCATTTTATGTACACTATTATATTTATATACTGCAGATTCATTACAAGTCGTGATTATGCATCTGTTTACATGTACGCGAGGTTATGTTTACTGTTACTGTAGGTGAGGGACGTAAGAGAAAGGGGAAAACGACACTGCAAGAGCACTAGCACCCCTGGCGGCCGCTGTACACGTAATTGCAAGCTCGCACTACGTAATATATAGGCAGTGCCAGCCCACTGGATACAACAATTAAAACTTACAGCCCATTTATAACGTCGTGCATTTATTAATTGGGTATTAGGCGATGCTGAATTTTGGAAGAAAATTTTATTCAGCGATGACGAAAATTTTCATCTTGACGGATACGTCAGCAAACAAAATCGTCGAATTTGGAGTTCTGAAAATCCACATTCTGTTCACGAAAAAGAAATCCACAGTTTGGTACGTATTTTGGAGTGGTGAAGTAATTGGACCATACTTTTTTGAAAATTGAGCAATAATGAGTGACCTTAAAGCAAACATTGAACGTGTTATTCGGGAAATAGAGCCAGCTTTATGTGCCCGTGCTATAAACAAGTTTGCTAAACGAATGAAATCATGCCAGATGAGCCGAGGCGGCCATATGAACAATATTATTTTCCATTTGTAGTATCGTCTGCATCGCCTCCATTTTATGTTGAAGAATAAAAAACCTCATTTTGTCAAATGAGGTTTTTTATTGTCAGTTTTATTCACAAATCACATCGTATGGTTCCAAATGAGACACCCTTTAAATATCCCCAAGTAGAACGCAAGTCATTTTTGAGAAATGTGTTCTTTTTTAAGCAGAATGTTTCCAATCCTTAAAATGTATCCTTAAAAGGCTGACTCATGACTTTGACATTGCTGAATGTACCAACTGCTACTATACTATTCATTTCATCGCTATTTGTCAAATAAAAAACTCTTTTATATTGCCGATAAACGGAAGGGTCTACCTGAGCCTAGCCATAAAATAAACCAAGGTTATGTTTTGAGATTTTTTATTTGGCAAATAGCGATAAAATAAACTATACATGTCATTTTAATAAAATATAAATCAGTTTTAATTACTATAGTATTTTCTGTGTGGTAAATTCAATTAAGGATATATCTGGACAAATATAAATATAAATATATGAAATAGGAAAATTGAACGGAAAAAATTTTTTTAAATTTTCTATATATATGTACTTTACATTTTTTTTTGTGTTTTTATTACGAAAGGTAAGTTAGACAACTAGATAACTAGCCAAAAGTTATGGATTTAAAATATATATATATATATATATATATATATATATATATATATATATATATATATATATATATATATATATATATATATATATATATATATATATATATATATATATATATATATATATATTAACTTGCCAGCAACAACACAAGACTACTTGATAAGACAAAAAACGTTACCCGACTTACTGGGATCTCTTTAATGTCTTCCAGATTCTACATCCGCCCTTCGCAAGGTCGTTTGTGCGAGTTTACACTTGAATAATATATGATTCCGGATAAGGCCTAACCTTACTTTATTTTTACGACATCCTTATCTCGGATCTATCAAGTGTCTTCTAGAATTACAGGCGATGAGATTATGAGGAGTGTCCAGTGCCTTGGCGATCGTAGCTGAAAGGCAACTGAGATATAAGGATCCGGGATATAATTCGAACAAACGTGTAAAAGTTCTTGAATAAATGAAAAAAACAACGTTGATTTATGCGTGGATTTCGGTAACTTGGTTTTCTTAATACATCTCGTGTCATAATTTTAGTGCAATTTGTATAGATTGCACCTTGATTTATGTTAATATGTGTCTGATAAGAGCCAAACTTGAGGAAAGTTTAGGATCTTCTATGTGAAATTTTTATTTTATCAACTTTATTTCATCAATTAAATGGAAATTGAACACTCCCTGTAATACCCCCGGGTACTTTTCTGCATAACCCATCTGAGCGAATACTTTCATACTTAATATTTTAGAAAAACTAATGCAGGGTGTCTCAATGTAGCCTTTAGAGTTACGAGGTCTATTCTAAAACTGCATACATTTCATTCTATACTAAAAGGAATATTAGAGCTTCAATTAGACATTTTATTTTTCCGCACTCCGGAGAAGTAATGTAATCGTATGAAGAAAAATAGAAAAATATTTTTTTTGGGTTTACTTTACGTTTTTCGGCATAAAAAAATGGTTATTAAAAATTTTTGCTGTGTGTGTGTGTCGTTATCGTCGTTATCGTCGTTGTTGTCGTCGGAATTTATTCCTGTTAGCACGATAATTCAACTAAATCGTGTCGAATCGATCGGGCTTTGACTGATTCCGATCGGGGACGTCCCCCAGACGACACCTATTGATTTTGAGGTAAATAGAACACACTCTACCATGTACATGGGTTATGAGAAAGCACAATGGTGGACTATTTGACAAATTTTTTTTCTTAGCACGATCACTCAATTAAATCGTGGGGGATCGATCAGGTTTCTACTGATTCTGATTAGGGACATCTACCAGACGATATGTATTGATTTTGAGGTGGATAGGACACACCCCACCCTGTCCATGGGTGATGACAAAGCACCATGGTGGACTATTTGAAGAAAGCAAAACTGTCGCATAAAACACATATTCTGCATTTATGTGTTGGTTTATTTTTTCTCGGCCACTCAATTTCGAGACAGAGATGTTCTACGTGCGGAATAGTCCGTTTTATGGTTTTAAAACTGTTTATTTCAGTTTATGATTATGACAATATGAAGAATCGATATCACCCGTAGTATTATTTTTACGTCTAAATATAACTGATATTTTAGACATTTTTTATCAACATGAGGAATTGATGAACAGCGTGTATAAGAGATCTATACAAAAGTCTCTTGAACATACGACGTGAATATTTACAAACGTTATGTACACATTTTTTCTATAGGGTGTCTCACTAGGATGGGGTTAGTTGTCAATAGGGCGACAGTCTATATTAACGACTGTCACTGACAATATCTACTGTCATCGACTATACGAATGCCGTGATTAACAGTTCAACAACGAATAGTTGATTTACAATTGCATTAAGAAAAATTCGCATAAAATTAAGACAAAATAAAACGCCTATAGAGTTGACAGTTCGGAACTTAATCAAGAAGTTTGAAGTGTTGGGTACTGCTATTAATAAGGTAACACAAATACGTCCTCGTCGTGGTCGGTTAGATGGAGATATTGCTGCAGTGAGATAAAGTGTACACATAAATTCGATGTCGTGCACAACAACTGAATCTGTCAAGAGCCACGACGCATCGAATTTTAAAGAAAGATTCGCATCTGTCAGCATACAAAATTCATTGGTCTTTCAACAATTAAAGGCTACATACCATCTACAACGTACATTTGTTAATTGGGTGTTTAAAAAAGAAAGATGGTGGTGCTAATTTTTGCACCAAAATTTTGTTCAGCGATGAAGCACATTTTCGTTTTAATGGATACGTTAGCAAATTATCGAATTTGGGGTGCTGAAAATTCGCATGCTATTCACGGAAAAGAAATGCATCCACAGAGATGCACGCTTTGGTGAGCATTCTGGAATGGTGGAGTAATTTTACCGTATATCTTTGACAATGAATCTAGAGAAGGAGGAAATAAAAGGGGAACGCTATCATGAAATGTTAAATAATTTCCTTTTCCACCAAATTGATGATTTGGATTTGAACAACATGTGGTGCCACGTGTCATACAGAACTTACAACCATAACTCTATTGCATACCAAATTTCCTGAACATGTTGTTTCGTGGAATGCTGACATCAGTTCTCTTGCAATACCATGTGATTTAACTCTACTGGACTTTTTTCTTTGGGGTTATGTCAGGAGAAAAGTGTACGCCACCCAGCCAGCAATAATCGATGACCTCAAAGCAAACATTCAACGTGCTATTGGGAAATAGAGTCAGTTTTATGTGCCAGTGTTATGGACAATTTTGACAAATAAATGACATCAAGCCAGATGAGTGGAGGCGGCGATATGAATGATATTCTTTTCCATTTGTAGCCGTATCGTTTCCATTTTATGTTTAAGAATAAAAAAACTCAGTTTGCCAAATATTATTATTTTTTCACAAATTACATCCTACAATACCAAAGATACCTTGTATAATCACTATATGAAATAATCAAATACACTCGACACAACAATAACGAAGTCTGAAAACTAAAATACTGTCATTTGAAGTAAAAATGTTTTTTTTATATTATTTTATTAATTATTTTGAGATTTAGCTTTTAATCCCAAGAGTAAATTCGAAAGCTTTACAGTCTGTTTTACAAACTTCCCTTGTAGACTTCAGTAGTACACATATCAAACGGTATCAATTGTATAAATATCTATATTTACGAAACGGCTGTTTTCGTGTGTGTCACGAAATTTTTAGGTCGATGTGCGAAATGCTTTTCGTTCGAATTTCAGCATTTTGACAAAATGAATATAGTAAATCGACCCTTGCGAACAACGTGGTAACTTTTGTTTTTTGATTCGAGCCTCTAGAGGCATACTCCGGAGGTGTCTTAGAAATGAACGAGGAAGCGGCGCAATATTATTTAGATTTACTCACATAATTAACATTTACGGTCAATGTTTTCCAATATTTCTAGCCATGTGTTATTTGCTAATAAAAATGTTTACCAAAATGTTATATTCCCTTTATCAATGTGTAAGGTAACAAACAACGCTTAAAGTAGGTAGTCAATTTTACTACCGTTGATAATTTTACACACTAGTGTGGGAAAAGTATCACTTTACACATTGTCGATAGAGTGAAAAGTAGCCTTTTACTCACTGCCGTAGAAAAAAATCTATTATCATTTTTGTGTGACTATTTTCAACATTTTCGCAAGAAAAATTGTATTATTAAATCAATAACAGTAACTTAGATCTATCCCATTACACGGCTTGCTAAACTCGACGACCTGTTACGATTCGTTTCCTTTATTTGAGCCGGGCATATTTTCATGACAACTTCACAAAGTAGAAACTTGTTTCTCCAAGGAGTGAAAAATTCAATAAGGTACACTACATATTCGCGCTGTTCCCTTTGCCAGATATTTTGTAAATCTTTTATGTGCAGGAGTACAAAGGAATTCGGTGCGGAGGGTGCCGCGACGCCGGGCTGGAATTATTTTATTTCGTTGCCCGTAGACGAGGCCCGGGGCAAAGTTGAAGGTGTTAATTTGAAGTAGAATCCGTACACACCCTGCAGATGTTTATTAAATTCCTTTGAGGGGTTATCATAAGAATTCTGTTCGCGATTTAGAAATGAAATAACGTAAAATAAAATTAATAGCTCTTACAACTCGTGTAATATAAATAAATAGTTTTGAATACTTTATTATATAGCGTGGTCTACAAAAAGCATAATTTATATCGAAAAATACCCTAACGTTTTAAGTTGCCACCTTATATTAACCTCTAGTTTGTGTAAACAAAGTGTTGTGAATGCATGATGTCAGGTAATCATGCTGGCTATGAAAAACGAGTCCAGTAACCCATTTTGTCAACATGACGTGTTAAGACACCGCGTTCCATTATTGAAATATTCTCAGTAGATTTGGGGTCCAGATAGTATTTTTTAATAACACTGATAAGGATTAACTATTTTTTATAACCAGACCCAATAGAACTAGGGGTTCCAGAATTATTTAAAGTAGTACTAGTAGTTTCCCGTTTTCTTGAGAATTCGTTGAAATTTTTATATTTATTAAATGAACAGTTATTAATTACTTTTGTGAAGTTTGAAAACGTTCATCTACACCATTTTCTCAATAATGAAACCTAAAGTTGACTTTGTTAACATGAGAAGTATAGGGACCTCGCAATATAGTAACAGTTACTTTATTATATCTCAGAAACTGTTCTTTAAATTTTCATATAAAACTAATATTTTATTTATGAACTATCCAAAACTATATGAACCCAAAATGAGGTTGAACGACTACATAGTTTTCGCGTAATCATAATAAAAAGTTACGATATTTTGCGATTTATATCACGTACTCTAGCACCGTGGGCGTGGCAATGTTGCAAGGCATGTTATGTGACAAGGAATTATATCGCACTGCCCAAGTGGATTGTAACCACTTCTTACTTCAGTTTCATCGTTTTTTAATTACAATAACATTTTACATGAATGACACTTCAAATTCTGCTGTAATTCATCTAAATCGATGATCCGAGTTCCAAGTTGATTTTTTTTCGCGGTTAAATTTGAAGCTTTCTTCGCGTCATTCATCGCTATCAGACGTTTATTTAACATCTTTCTCCCACCTCCAAACTCCGTTATGTTTTATTTTTGGCATACTCAGCAATATTGGAGAACAATACGATCGAGAAAAGTGTATAAATAAACAAAATTACGATATCGCGATACGGTATACACCGAGTTCTACGCTTGCAGCGTTACCACGCTGTAAATACAGCTGTGACGTGAAGAAAATTAATCCAATCGCAGCCAAAAATATGTAGTGTATCGCAGTGCAGCGAGCAATGTAAAAATCAACAGATAGCGGCCAAACTTTTGTAATTAAAATATATGCTAGCACTAACTTAATACCCTAAAAAGAATTCTTTGTCCAATTTTCTCTAATACGGTCACGATTTCGAAATGTCATAATCTAAAAATGTAAAAACACTATTCTTAGCTATATTTGAAACAATATAACAAGAAGAGTATACTATTATCAGGAGTATTAGTGATTCTATCTATTCAGGTATACTCATAGGCCACATTTTACGGTAGCATCATATTTTGAATGTGATTCATATGATTCTTTTTGAGAGTCCACGCTTCAACTTCATAGAAAAGCGTGGAAAATACGTAACAATGCAGTCGTTTCTTTCTTCACCTCAGCAGAGTCGGCAAAACGCTTTTCTTCCATGTCTCTTTTCATTCGGGGAAATAAAAGAGTCACAGGGGGCAAGATCGGGTGAATAGAGGGGTATGGGGCAGAGGGGTCATGCCATTTTTTGTCAAAGGTTCGCGAAATTCGTCAGCAGTCGACACAGGAATCTGGCAATACACCCATTTAGTCCCCAAATCTTGCGTTGAAATTCGCTGAACTGAACTCCAACTCACTCCAGACAGATCCAGTAGTCCATCGATTGTCCGTCATCGATCTTCCAGGATGATTTCGAGCATTTTTTAACATTTTCATCGGTTCGAGCTGTGGAAGGACGACCAGAGCGAGGTTTGTTATCAATTGACATTTCACCTCTTTTGAAACGGAAATATCATACTACTCAAACACTGTGCCAGTGTTTGACGAGGTGAAGAGTTTCTGTGCCAGTTTTTTCGAACAAAAAGCATAACTTCACCACAAAACGTTGTTCACGAAAATCAAAAAACGAGAACATACAAAACAACTCGCACTAAAAAATTCACATAAGTCGAATGGAACCTTTTTTAGCGATGACGCTTGGCTTACTGACTCAGGAATGGTAGCTCTATACGGTCCTAGTGACAGGACGCAGTACTACAAAAACTCCGCCTACCATAACATCAGTTCAGTTTGTTTTAGGCACCCCCTCGTATATACTATATATTAATTAAGTGCACTAAATGTATCTCATATGTTCTAAATCATCACTACTATCGTAAGATTATTTCTCCACGAACAAAGCTATATTATATAGTATATTATATAGTTCGTACTATAATTACTGTATTATTTTAACAATAGTTTACCTTACAGTACCGCAAATAGCAAAAATTATGAGTAGCTTAAATGTTGCTTCCAATCAATAAATGTAGGCAGGAATAGAGGGATATTATAGCATATTTAAAAAGGTACTAACATGACAAAGTCAAGAATCATTTTGAATTGAAACTTTTATCCTAATCTAACTGTACACGTGAACAAACACATTTAATTCCCTTGAAAAAAACTTTAAATTCAAACCGCGCCGTTCATGATCCTCACAATACATCCCGAAAGAGATCCCGGCACATCCCGGGAACGCTACTGGTCTTTAAATTCATTACAGAGACCGGGGATCGTCATAGAGCTTGACTTCAAATTACTTTTGTTCGATTTCTCTCACCGAATCATCCGGATCATTTGCCAGCCGTGAAAAATTACCTGTCCTCTCCTGATGTTGTTCTCTCCACTGTGATTCGTAAATACGGCCATTATTCATTTAGTGATGCTCTTACACCACCTTTATTTCCCGACGAGATACACCGAAACGGGCCGGATTCGACTGGAGGATGGTAATGGACGGCTGTAAATTAAATATGCCTTTTAATTGAAAAATACTTCGGTGGATTCGATGCATTTTCTGCACGGGGCTGCACGGGGAGCGTAGGGGGTGTTGGGGCGAATCAAGAGATGTTAGGATATCATAGGGGAGTAAATGCAAAGAGCCTTTCCCCTAAATATAGGAATTAATACATTGGTAATAGTATTCTTTACAAAATTGCCGATGAAAATCCTGCTCTTACTTTTTGTTATAATACTTACGCTGGATATGTAGTTGTCGCTAAGGTTTGAAATAAAATTTATCAAATTAAAATCAATATTTCTTTGTAATTGTATCCGTAATTATAATCTTCTATTTATGTAACATTATATTTATTCTTACATGAAGGGTCTATTTATGTAACATAATATTCTTTAGAGGGAGGGGGGTCGACCTTTATAGGGGTCAAAAAAGCTTTTCTTTTTTAATATTTTTAAACTAGATATTTTTTTATTTTTTAGCATAAAACTTAAGTCGATTGGATATCCAGAAGTGCCCGAAAAAAATTATTGAAGTTAGCAATCGAGCAGATTCATCGCGACCGACAATACCTAGAGCTCCACTCATCGAAATTCATAGCGCTATATGGTTATTTATTATTATTTCAGGAGGATAATCAAACGAATATAATAGTAAAAGTATCTTTTTATTAAAGTTTATAAAAGATATTTTATAAACTCTAGAATTAGAAAAAATAATCAAAATTGACCCGCTCCATAAGAAGGCTCTCCGTCATCCTGTCCTCTGTCGTCCTCTTTTGGCGGATAATTTTTTCAATATCTTGGAATACCTTTTCGGCCTTGGTGACTCGCTTTGGTGACAGCTTCTTGGCTCTCGACACAGAATTGCTCGCGATTAATACCAAGATGCTTCCACACTTTACATCTAAAACAAAAATTATTATAGTACAAATGTAACAATCATGCTTGCCCATTTACTGAAATATGTTGCCATTGTTGAATGACTCTGTATGTACAAAACAGTTCATATAATGTAGCTGTATATAATGTAACTGTATATAATGTATATAATTGTTAGCATAATCGGACCACTATCTACTTAAAGCAAAAATATTTATATCAAGGTGGAGAGAAGAATCGGATGAAAGAAATGCAGGTGAAAACTTAGAAAAGGCTGATTATCTACAGTACAATCTCGATAGCTTAACGGATGAAAGCACTAGATATCTATACCAAAGCCGACTGGATAGATACTTAAATGAACCAAAAACATCTTTCCCAGAAACTTACCGAAAACATACACAAAGCAGCCAATGATGCTCTAGGAATAAAAGAAAGTAGAAAGAGCAATAAACCTTGGTGGACCAAAGATATAGAAGATATTGTTAAATTAAAAAAAGAACATTACATGAAATGGATGGGTACAAAAGATCCAGAAGATAAACAAGAATACGAGGAAGTAAAAAGACAAACAAGAAGAACAATCAACTTCAGAAAAAACGAGATGTGGGACAACAAATACAAAGAAATTGACTCATATATTGGTGGTAGAAAATGTACGGAGTCTTGGAAATTTATAAAACCCGTAAAAACACAGGTAGAGATAAAGTTAATATCCAAATAATACCTATACAACAATGGGTTGAACATTACCAAGACCTTCTAACCGAAACAAGAAAAGAACACATGGAAGAAACAACACCGATAATAAGTATTCAAGGAGAAAGAGTCTATATAAGTGAAGAAGACATAAGTGAGGCTGTCAGGAAGCTCAAAAATGGAAAATCTTGTGGACCCGAAGGTATCTACGCTGAATTGCTGAAAAATGGAAGACCAAAACTATTTAGGTTACTCACTTACATATTTAATGAATGATTAAATGGACAAGAAGTTCCTAGAATATGGGGAGAAGCACACATGATCTCTATACATAAAAAAGGCAACAAGGACAACTATCAAAATTATAGAGGCATATCAATAACGAGCACGGTAAGTCGACTATATGGAAAAATACATCGAAATCTTATAGAAGAAGAATTTTGTGACGCAGAAGAACAAAGTGGTTTTCGAGCAGGTAGATCCTGTAATGACAATTTGTTTTGTATGAAACAAATCATTGAAAGAAGAGCATCCACAAACCAAGAAACTCATATTTAGTTTGTAGATCTAACAAAAGCGTATGATAATATACCAGTATGTAAACTGCGGGAAACAATAATGGACACAAATATAAATCCCACACTCATAACGGCAGTACGAAATCTGTATAAATATTCAAATTCCAAAATTAAAGTGGGGAACAAGCTATCACGACCTTTCCAACTTACAAAAGGTTTGCGACAGGGATGTTGCATCTCACCCACTTTGTTCAAGATATACATCAAGAAAGCTCTGTGGAAATGGAAACAGAAATGTCACGGAATGGGAATACCTCTATCAAACTCAACCATTGACACATTACAGTTTGCAGATGATCAAGCAGTACTGGCAGGCGACAAAGAAGATCTAGAATACATGACTAGGAAATTGAAAGAAACATACGAGGAATGGCGTCTGTCAATGAACACACAGAAAACAAAATATTTGTGCATAGGCAATGACAAGAGTAACTTACATATCAACGACTTGGAAACAATAGAAGGGTGTAATGAATATAAGTATTTGGGAACTATGTTTGATTCAACGGGAACAGATGATAAGGAGATACGAGCAAGAATAATTCAAGCAAAAAGAGCAATTGGGTGTTTAAATAGCATTCTATGGAACAGAAACATAAACAAAAGACGAAAATTTAATATTTACAACACCCTAATAAAAAACACCTTAATCCATGGGGCTGAAACATGGAGACTTACGGACAGAAATAAGAGGAAGATTGAAGCTACGGATATGGATGCTCTAAGAAGATCGGCTGGCATATCGAGAATTCAATTCAATTGTTAAATCTGCACGCTCTTTATTTTGTCCTAATTTTGTGCGAATTGTTTTTAATGCGACTGTAAATGATCGCTTACTTTCATAAAACAGTTGTACACAAACTATTCGTTGTTGAACTGTTAATCACAGCATATTGACGTCGTATGGTTTGTAGATGACAGTCGCTGAATATTGACGCCTCATCTTTGAAAGAACATAAATGGCGCCCAATTCAAATCCTATAGAATTAACTGAGACATTTTGTATATCCTGTTCCGCCATGTTAATAGCTAATCATTAATCAGCATTTTATTGGAAGTGCTAGACACATTTTGACAATATAATCAAAATATTGAAAATACATAACTGCGCGATACTAACCTCGACAATTACTTTAATATCCATGGCCACCCTCGACCAAGAGGGTTTTTGATATCTGGGTATTATCAACGTCATATGACACTATAACTTTTCCCTGCGCCAGGGTATGTTAACCATCCACGGTTTCTTTTCCCGCGCCCGGCTTCCGCATAAATTTACCCTCGACGTTGCCGCATTTTGTCCACCGCAAATGGGGAGGTTCGACATTAGTACAAGGCGGTTTCGCTGTCGCATCCGTCGGGCAATTCTGCGAACTCTTTTTTGCCGCAATATGAAACCGGAGGACATGCTCCGCGTATATTGAATGTGTAATGAAGCCGTTTACGTATCCATTATACTGCGCCACCGTATAAGTTGTCTCCCGAGTCAACAGTAAAAAGGGGCCCATTTGCAATTCAAATTTTATTTATGTATGAATGTTTGTGTTTGTACGCCATTATCGTAATTTACCAGCTAAACACACTATTCTGCAATGAAAACATGGAACGAGCGAAGTACAGAAGTCATCGCGCCGACTGCATAGAGAGTCCTTGACGAGGCGGCGCGGGTACTTGAAAAGCCCGAATTTGCATATAATTGACGCACAGATGAAATAAGACAAGGGGAGCAGATAAGGCACTTAGTTGACATTAGGTACGTAACGCTAGAATGCACAAAATACTTCATAAATACGTCTCTCTCAGCATCCTAGTTGGAGGATGCGATATTGTTAACGCGTGTTTTGAAGAATACATTAAAAATGTCAAGGAATTTATATAAAAAATAAGGCTGTGGGCGAGCGCTATATACCATTGGCGTTTAATGGGGGGAGGGAGGGGGACGCATGAATATATCTACTGCAACGAACTTGGCTATCGAAATCCACAAAACTTGGTTATTCCAAAATAATAATATTCATAAAATTTCATTATGAAATTTCGTCATTGGATTGTAAACGATATATGGTAATTCACCGACATAACGCTTTTTTATGTTATAAAAAGTTTAAACGTAACGTTGCGAAGACTGGTTGGACGCTAACCTCCAGCTTCTCCTATCTTGTGCTAATCTACGCATTTCGCTAATTGTGCTACAACCTACATCCCTTACTACTTGCGAGCAGTAGTCTAATCTAGGCCTACCTCGGCTTTTCTTCACTCCTATTTCTGCCTCCAAAATATCGCGGACTATTCCCCCATGTCTCAGCAAGTGGCCTACCATTCTATCTCTTCTCTTCTTTATGTTCTTCCACATACTTATTTTCTCGCCGACTTTCTCTAATACTTCTTCGTTTCTAACCCTATCAATCCATGGTATTTTCATCATTCTTCGGTAACACCACATCTCAAGAGCTCCTAATTTCTTCCTACTTGCTTCCCCTACCGTCCAGGTTTCGCAACCGTATAGTGCCGTGCTCCATACATATGTTTTCAAAAATCTCTTCCTTGTTTCTAAGTTTATTACTCCCGAGCATAAAAGTGCTTTCTTTTTGTTAAAAGCTACTCGACCCTGCGCTATTCTTTGTTTTATGTATTTATCGCTTCTTCCATCCCAATTTATTTTACTTCCTAAATAAGTGAAGTCTTTAACTTCCTCCAATGTTTCATTATTAATTTGTACTTTCGTTTCTGCTCTGCTCTCGCGCCCTCTGCACACTAACACTTTAGTTTTGTTTTTATTCACCCTCATTCCGTATTTCTCTGTCAATACTGCCTCCATTTCGTTCAACGCTGATTCTAATTCCTCCTTACTAGATGCTAATACTGCTATATCATCCCCGAATCTCAGCATTTTTAGTTTCTGTCCCTGTACTTTAATCCCGAAATCGACTCTATCTTTTACCACATTAATCGCCTCTTCGATGTACAGATTAAAAATTAGTGGTTATAGCGTACATCCTTGTCTTCCTTTCCTAACACCTACTTCCCTTTTTTCCCCTTCTACTTCTATAACAGCAGTTTGCTCTTTGTATAGATTGTGTACTACTCTCCTATCTCTATACTTCATTCCCGCGCTCTTTAGTATCTCGAACATTTTTTCCCATCTTACGTTATCAAAAGCTTTTTCTAAATCTACAGATCCTATATAAGCGTTCTTTCCTTTTTCTATTGTTTTCTCTAACATTACTCTTAGCGCTAGAATAGCTTCGCGAGTTCCCCTATTTCGCCTAAACCCGAATTGGTCTTCTCCCAGTATTTCCTCCGCTCTATTTTCCATCCTCTTCTGCACTGTTGTAGTTAAGATTTTTGACGCATGGGAGGTTAAGCTAATCGTTCTAAAGTTCTCGCATTTGTCGGCTCCTCTATTGTTCTCTATCTATCTACACCCGGCGCTCTATTGTTCTCTAGCCCCCTTAGTGCAATTTCAAATTCCTCTCTCAATGTAGGTTTTCCTACATCTTCCCTATCGATGCTAGATTCTTCCTCTAATATCTCTCCTAATTCCTGACCCTCGTATAAATTTCCTAAGTACTGCTTCCATCTATCCGCTTTCTCCTCTCTTCCGATCAGTATGTCCCCCGATTGACTCCTAACGTTTCTACTTATTGTGCCTATATCCCTGAATCGGTCTTACCTACTTCCAGCTTATCTTCTACTTCTTTGCACTTATCCTCTATCCATTGTTCTTTCGCTTTTCTACATTTTCTAATGATTTCATACTTTATTGCCTTATAAGTTTTCCTTCCTCGTCTCGTCTGTTTTTGTAGCCTCGTCTCTTTTGCATTAAGTTTAAGATTTCGTCCGTTATCCAGGGCTTCCTAGCTTCCCTTTTCTCGTGTCCTAAAATGTCCGTAGCCGCGGAATCTAGACTATTCTTGATACTCTCCCACTCAGTTTCTGCGTTCTTGATTTCGTCAATACTCGCTTTATTTATTAATTGATCTGTTTTCTCCTGGAACTTATCTTTCATATTCTGATCCCTCAATATGTCTACATTTATACTTTTCTTATCCTTCCGGGTTTTCAGATTTTTGAACTTTAATCTAGCTTTCATGACTACCAAGTTGTGGTCGCTGTCTAAATCTGCTCCTGGATAACTCTTACAGTCTTTTACTTGATTTCTAAATCTCTTCCTAACCAGAATGTAGTCTATCTGATACCTGTCTATACACCTGGCATTTTCCAGGTGTACCGCCTCCTAACGTGATTCTTGAACAATGTGTTCGCGACTATCATCTTGTGCTTTTCACAGAATTCTATCAGTCTCTCTCGTTTCTGTTTCCTAATCCATAAGGACCTACAAATTCTCCTTTTCACGGCCGTAGAACCGTATTTATCTTGATTTATCGATCGAGGTGTACGTACGGTCTCCGCTGTGTTAGTTGAAACGTTTTAAATTGATAGTGAAGCATGTCGCCCGTGCGAAAGATTAGAAAACATTTATATGCTCACCAAGTGAAAAAGGTTATTGGTGAATTTGATGACTTGTTCGACGATGGAGCCAAAGTATGCGATAAACCCCTAATGTGCTGATCCAAATCCGACTGTGCACGTGACGTGAATTCTGTGCAACATCAACATAGAAAATAGGGCGTGCCTTTGCAAACTCAATTTAGGTTTGATTTATTGTTGATGCTGATAGTCTGTAATATTCCATTTCACATACTAGATAAGGGAATCATTTCGAAAGTTTTAGCATAAGTACAATACACAGTTCTAGGTACCAAGTCGTAGAACATTATGGAGCGATATATCAACTGCACTGACGACATTATAGAGAAAATTGCACGTAAATTACAAAATAAACGACTGTGGTTATGTGTTGACGAGACGATGGATCGTAAAATAATTCAATTGCAAATATTATAGTACGTGTACTGGATCCTGGGCAATTGACAATTCTATTGCTATTAGCTAGCAAAAGACTCACTGAATGTAATGACAATACAATTACGCTTGTGGTGCTGGAGACGATAGATAAATTTCAAGTGTCAACAAGTGAAATATTGATATTTGTGACCAATGGTGCTGCGACAATGCATTCAGTCGGTCGTTCTCTTTCACAACACGTTTGTAAATTATTGTTACATGTTACGCGTAAAGTGCATGCTTTACATCTTGTGTTACAAACTACTCGACAATGTATTATCGAGGTAGATACATTAATAGTGAGTACAAAAAAAGTATTTTCTAAAGTCTTTTAGTAGTATAGCAAAGTCAGTTCTGGAACACCCTCGGATTTGTCCGTGGACATTTGATGCGGATGGCATGTGATCATCGTTGATCTGAAGAACTCTTGGCGTAGGTATAAAGCAGATCTGTACAGATATATACAGGTCTGTACCGGTTTAAAAGAGATATGGTGGAATTATGAAAAAAACATGACGTCATTAAACAGGTTACCATACTACTTTTTCAGGCTTTGCTATACTACTTCTCTTAAACGTCTTCGCGAGGTTTACAGAAAGTGTCCTGGAATTCCCGAATCATCAGAGCCGATCCTTACATGTTGGGGAACATGGTTGAAGGCAGCTTTTTATTATGCTGAAAATTCCCAGCAAATAAAACCTGTGATACTACAGTTCAATCCTGCCAAAGCTGCATCCATTAAGGAAATCCATACACAGTTTCTAGGTATTTCCATTGAAACCGATTTAAAAACTATCAATTTCAACTATAAAGTAGTGCATGACGCAATAGAGAAATTACACAATAGTGCGTTGGCATTAGTGGAGTTCCTTTAAATAGTGAACCAGGTAAATTCACTGCTACATGCTATATAAGATGCAAAAAATGAGCGAGTCAAACAACAGTTCAAAGCGTGTTAAAGAAAGACACCGATTTTAACACATTTTGACGATAGCAAGGATAAAGAGTGCTTATGTCTTGACCGGGAATCGGAACCGGCTCTCCCAATTGCCGGTTGGTTGCTCTCGCCGCTGAGATATCGAGGCACACTCATTATCCCTGCTAATGCGACAATTTAACGCGTCGCTACAGTACTCCCCCCCTAGAGACATGGTTTGTCTCGATACAATTAAGAGAATGTGGCGGCCGCGTTCACCATTCTTACGAACCGTTGTTCGGTAACCCCCAGACTATAGGGCGATGGATAGGATGGGACGGGAATCGAATCCGCGAATTTGAGATGTAAGGGAGGTTGGATGTACTGGAACGAATCACGTCAGGGTCACCACTTTGGCGATAGCAAGGGTAAAAGTGCATATGCCTTGACCGGGAATCGAACCCGGCTCTCCCAATTGCCGGTTGGTTGCTCTGGCTGCTGAGCTATCGAGGCATACTCATTATCCTTGCTAATGCGCCAATTTAACGCGTCGCTACAACATTAAGATAAGTTTGTGATGATACTGTTAATAGTGATAGTGCATTTATAAATTTGTTAAGTGAATGTAAAGAGTATTTTACGTATGCCTGTATTACATCAGTAGATGTCGGATGGTCGTTCTCTAAATATAAGAATATATTTTAACCACAGCGAACATCATCCTCTGAGACAAAAATGGAAACATACCTGATGCTGCAAAGCATCGTCATCATCACGTCTCCAATTCGTGGTGATGACGATGACGCTAGTTAAGAGAATAAGTACATATAGTGTTATATTTATTTGTAACAGCTTAGTGCGTTTGTGACTAATTACTTTGTATTATTATATTATTACCCTTGTTACGATGCGTACATCTATGGCGCGCAACACATTTACCACAGCCTTACATATAGATATAACCCTTAACAGCTTATAAATCAAGAACCTACTTGTTCCTACATAGGCGCGTTTATAAATGGCCATATTGCATGTAAACTCGTTCGTTTTCTATTTCTCTTCTTTTTTACCACGCGCAAGTAGACCAAGATTAGTAGTTGCCAGGTTTGTATATGTAAAAATTTTGCAATGTTTTGAGTATATATTTTTCTAATACATCTGCCATATTTTCGAATACTCTTAGTTTATAGGACATATATGATTTTGTTCGTGGCTAGTCTTTCAATTGATTTATTATCAATTATACATATTATTTTTATTATAGGCTTAGAAAGTTGGCCGGGGTAGGAAGCTGTTTCAGGAAATGTTTAGACTTTTCTTTCAAGCTGTCTTGCCCGTATTTTAGATATGCCAGTTGATTGAGACTATCGGGTAGGCTGTTAACAACAGTTTTTTTTTATAATTATAGGTTATTGAACTAATGGCCAAAATTTCAGAAAATACAGGACAAATATAATAACAGTTGACCTGGAACGTTTTCCTCTTTTTGGGTAAATAAGACTCGGTTACTAAAATATATATATATATATATATATATATATATATACATATATATATATATATATATATATATATATATATATATATATATATATATATATATATATATATATATATATATATATATATATATATATTCACTACTTTTTATTTAAATTCATAATATAGGGAAAGTTATGTATGAGAAATAATATCGTCAAGGTGCTTTTCTTCACGCTGTTGTACCTCAATTTGCAATAACTTGACAACATAATGCTGGTTCAATTCTCTGAATTTCCTCGCATATTCTGGCTTTGAACTGAAATAAAGTACTAGGAGCATCAGTATACACCTTGTATTTCAAATAACTCCATAAGAAGAAATCCATTGGTGTTAAATCGGGACTCCTGATACACATGGCACGTTGCTAACCCGGGAAACGATTCACTGTAACTGAGTTTTTAAGGCGTGATGTCTAACAAATACATGCGCGCGTACATTGACCACTACCACTTTCCGATATGTTCAACAAACAAATGAGGAAAACATTTCGTGATACCCTGTGTACAAATCGATTTCTATATCATTTAACATAACATTAAACTTTTAACATATTCAGAACGGCAATCTTACGGAATAAATTCGAAGTTCATCTGACAATACTTCTTTCGTATTGTGTACGACGTAGAAGCGATTCAGTAAAAAGAAATATATATGCCTGAAAAATTACCACCTTTACGCTTGAAATCTAAACTCCTGCAAGCCCGGCTCTCGTTTCCCTCCGTCTCGGCGGAATTAGTGCAAAAAAACGGTTCAAGCACGTACGAAACGCCCTACGCGTACGCAAATAATTAACCGTGGGGTACAAGAAGCCCCGAACGATTTCGGAATTGTAAAAAGCCGTGTCGGATTTAAAGTTATGTTTATTACAGCTAAAGGTCTTTCCAGAGACCAGCACAATGGGGTTTCATGCCGAATTAAGTGTTTTATCTCTTTAATAAGATTTCTTTTGCGGGATTCGCGATGTACGTATTAAATTTCGAGGGATTGTGGGGGGTTCTCAACAGGTAAACGAAATACGACTGGGGTCATAAAGTTTTTTCTCCCCAAACGTCTCGGTAAGTCCATTTACGGATTTCGTTCTTAAGAAATAAATCTAATTCTATAGCTTTTAATTATGAATTATTAAAAATTAATAACAATTTAATCAAATGGTCAATACTTTTAACATGGATTTCATTAGCTAACCAATCGAGATATTTATTGGAAATGAGCCAAAGAAACATCTTGCTTCATAAAAACCACTGGTTAATACAAATAAAAGCCTAGTTTTAATACAATATGGATGGCAAAGAGAATCAAATGTTCAGCAGGTAAAAATGATTCGTGCAAAACATCAGACAATGCCATTGTTAGTAAACACAAAATATTTTGGGTGGTTGCTTAGGCTGATTTGAAATATCATAGATATTACATGTCAATCAACGTTTGCCATGGTGTCACTTGGATGAGTCACCGACCGAGTCGTCTATATCTTTAATATAAGAAGACTCTTACTCTTACATAAACTTATGCGAGCTATGTGTAAAACCATCCTTGGGATAGGATGTCAAATTATAAGTTCCCTGTCTATTAGATGACGGATAAGTAGAAGGTAAAAGAGCGACGTTTTGAAAACATTTCCAGGTTGTGTCAACAAAACATTTTTGATATTATTTCTATTAAAGGGTCTTCCAATAAGGACGCTCGATTTTTAAATGTATATGAAGCAAGTTGTGTGTGAGATATCCACTAAATTCCCTTCCTATTTGAAAGAATATTTTATGGCAATATTTTATGGAATATAAAGTTTTTCAAGTGTCCGCCGTGGTTTTGCTTGATGGCACGTTTTAGGGAGGTCCAATTTTCGATGACTTTGTCGCATAAAGCTGGCTTAATTTGCGGGATAGCGTTCGTTATGTTGACTTTGAGTGCATCAATTGTTTGCGGCTTATTTGCATACACCTGCGATTTAAGATAGCTCCAAAGGAAGAAGTTTAAAGGCGTTAAATCGCACGATCTAGGTGGCCAGTTCGTCTCATCGTTGCCATTGTCCCAAATCCGACAAATTTGCTTGTTCATATTTCCATTCGTCCAAAAATAGGCCTCGTCGCTAAAGATGATTTCTTTTGGCGAAGATTGTGTCAACTTCCAATTGCTCCAGGGCCCAATCAGTGAACACACGGCGTTGCCTATGGTCGTTAACCTTAAGCTCCTGGGTCAGTTGCGTTTTATACGGGTGTAGACTCAAGTCCCGACGTAAAATTCATCATTTTGAAGTCGCAGTTCGCAAGTTCTTGTGAATGACGAGAAATTGACTGCCTCGGGTTTTTCCGTGCACTCTCACGTACAGCAACGATGTTCTCAGTAGAGCTTGCGTTTCTGTGATATACGGGTGTTGGCTGATTATTTATCAAATCGGCTGACGCGAATTTGGCCACCAAACGTCGAATAGTCGACTCGGTAGGACGGTTGTGGCGAGGCTCGTAAAAATCACTTAATGCGCGGAACATTTCTCGAACATAGCACTGATTTTGAAAATAATGTTTGATAATTTGCACACGTTATTGAACACTATAGCCTCCCACAATAAATTTCCATACACTACTAAATAGTTCAAAATAGATTTCACAGACACTGCTTTAAGAATGTGGCCGCTACAACCTAACAAATTTCGAGCGTCTCTATTGAAAGACCCGAAATTTTTATAATAAAAAGGTAAATGTAAACAAAATTATTTCAAAAGGATGATGTAATCTAAGACGGAAGTTTTCCATTTCACGGGCACTTTTTGCTAATTTAATTTTTTATATCTCCGTACTTCCAGTGTAGCTAAAATCTGACGAAAATAAATTGTATGTGATCGCAGATGCCTACTAGGCGCCCCTTTCTATTAGTAACGTTTCTATTACGTCGACTTTCGAATTAAATAGAGGTCTCATAGCTATATTCCACCAAGGAAATCCTAAGCAGTAAGAAGGCGAAGCCAAGTCAAATGTATTTCATTTGGGAAAACTATATTAGAAAAGTTTTATTTAGTTGGAGAATATATCTGCCCGTATTGAGCTTGATTAAACAATTCTTATGTATGTATATTCTTGGGCGATTCTCCTATCGAAGTTTCTTAATTGTAATAAAACTTTTTGTGCCACGAAAAGGTGTTTATTCTAATTCCGTTTGTCTAATTGTAAGTTTTAATTTGATGGGTAAAGTTTTACAGTTTGTATGCGATAGTGTTATTAGTTGCAATAAGGTGCTTAAAATCATAAAATTGATACGTCTTACAATGTTAAAAACTGTTATTTTGAGATGAAAGTTTTAAGTTAAATAATTTATGGAGATAAAATAATAACGTACTATACTTCAATTACGGAAAGCAAAGAAAGTTATTAAAGCATTTCAGTCCAGGCATGTTCAATTGGATTCACATTAGGTGATTTGTAAGACCAGTTCATCCCCGGAATTTCCTGCTCCTCAATCCTTTCATTAACAATCTGGACTTGTGAAGCAATTTTCAGTCGTTAAAAAATACAATATTATGATTTTCGTAGGTTAACAGAACTATTATAAAGTTTATGACCAGAATTTTATGTCTATCAATATTTATGGTGGATATTCATTATTCCCCTTCCTTCAAACGCTTTTCTAGCTTTCACCATATCATTCGTTTTCACCATATCATTCATTGTCCTCTACACAAACATTTATCTATTTGAATGATGCAGACTTCAGATTCATCTGTAGTAAAACAAAAAGCCTACTCCTCTGCTCTAGAAAATTTAAACGTTCCGCTGCCCCGTTCCTCCCGACAGCTTCATGCTTTGATTTCAGAAGAGGACAGGCAGTCTTTCTTCTAATTTTCAACCCTGCATTGTTCAGAGAACGTTTAACAGATTTGCCGAAAGTTGAGTGAGGGTCATCAAGTTTTCTCCGTTCCTCTTGCACTTAGATTGCCAGCATCTTCAGACGCTAATTATCTTCATTTATTACAACATTTCTTTGCCTTTGTGGCAAAAGATGTCTTCGCATTCTGCCGTAACATCATTCTGCTATGAACATTTTGTATTCTTTGCATTGAAAGATTCGTAAAATCTATGAAATAAATATTTGGCTAGCTTTGCCTTTAGAATGGATTAGTAGAGGCTCTTAGGTATACATACAGTTAAAATAAAAGTAATGTGAGGTCTACCGGGGGAGTAATGATTTTTTATATTATTCTGCTCTGAACATATACTCTCTGCATTGAAAAATTGAAAAAGTCTATAAAAGAAGTATTTGGATACCTTTGTCTTTAGAGTGACTTAGTAGAGGCTCTTAGGTATGCCTCTGTTATACAGGGTGGAACGTAAAAGACGCTGTATATGCTTTTGTTATATGTTTTTGTTTTATATGTTCTATCCCCTGTAACCTTCGAAAACAATTATTGATGGAATTGCAGAATGTAACAAACAAGTGGAAATGTTCTCGATTGTTGGGATTCTAGTCTTCCTTTCTTTATTTGTTCAGTTATGATATGAAAATCACGATGACAAAATTCACTAAACATTTAAATTAACAATAGTTTTGGTAATCTACGAGTAGGTTACAATCTGCTAGTTATTGCCTACTTATAATTATAAATCTAGGAGAATTATTGATAGGTAGCGCTGAATTTTGCTGTCAATATACTGGAGTAGGTTGGAACCTTTGGTATGAAGATAACACTGTCTTACTTTTCCACAAAACACCAAAACACTACACACTACACTAACGTGCGTTTCGCCAACAAAGTTGGCATCATCTGGAAATTATTAAAACTCATCTCATTTGGATTCTAGAGGCAAAAATAGTTGGCCTATTAAGACAAGAAGTTTATTGAGACATTTACTGTAAATCTGTACCTCATAGACCTGTTAAAATTGCAAATCATTAGCCTTATTTAGTAGTATAAAAACTTGACATAGTATAAAAGCTTGGGTTAGTTTTGATTGATTTTTGAAAAGCCCCATTGCCTTGGATTTTCAAGATGAATTTATGTCATTGTTCTAATATTAAAAGACAAGAATTTCATTACAAAAAGCTGTAGAAGATTAAAATTAAATAACAATAAAGCAAGTCACAACCAAAGGTTGTTGCTTGCTTGATTTAAAAAAAATATTTAAAATTATGGCTTAGCAAAAAACCTAAAAAAATTTCGAGATATTTATCTAATGTCTTTGTTGCAGCTGTAAAAAATTAATAGTACAAGAGGTGTAAACTTTATAATTTTTGTAATACCTTAATTTGACATAGAGAGATGAAACCACAAACAGATTATAATCTCTTATAGTCCAAGTTATAAGATTTTCAGCAAAAATGACTGTTTAAATTACTCAGAGATTGTTATAGATGCAAAATATGCGACAAAGACCTTCCAGAGATTATATCACGATTCCACTCTTTACCTACCCTCTGTATACTTCACCACTGATAGTGGCCGATTACTTGAACGTGTTAAAATAATTAATTATAGCGACAAAATGCTTTCCGTGTATCCTCGGTAAATCTCTGCGACGTTATCACCTTCCCGAGGGACCAACGGAACTTTAAAAGCAATCTTCTTGACGGCCATTCTATAAAATTGAATCAGCTGTAATAAAAGTTTTTCTGAGGCGGTATTGACCATCGTCAAAGCAAAGTTGTTTGTTGTGGTGGGGTTTCGTTACACGCGCGGAATATTTAGCGGACGCCTCTTGTTTTATTCGTGGCGATGGTCCTACCCTTTAGGACCAGACTAAGAAAAGGAACATGTCGTGTTTATTGAATTAAATCTCGAATGCATTCAGCACGGGGATAGTGGTATTTATTATTTTATATGAAGTAACATACACTAGGAACAAAAATTAAGGGATGTAAAAAAATCCTTTCACCTAAAAAAATGTTTAGGTGATTTTCAAATGGTTGTAATTTGGAGAAAAATAGTCGCAGAGCAATTTTAAAAAAAGAAAATTGAATATTAATGAATAAGATTTGGAATAAACAGTAGAATAGAAGGTAAATGGAACGGATACTATTTTAGAATGATATATTAGACAACTGGTTGAATTTGTGGGAGCTGTTTTTTTTTTTTAATTTTGAAAAATGATGTATTGAAAAAGATTTTGGCATGAACATTGTGAAGGGAGTTACAGATTGTAATTTCAATGATTGAAAAGGTCATGATGGTGATTATAGTAACCTCCTTAGTTTGGACAAGACATGAATAAAGTTTCACTAGGAATCATTTACAAATGGAGTCAGCATTCGAGGAGAAATGAAGCTAGAAAACCACTATTGATGTTGAAGGACCCTTTCCTGGAATCGGAAAATCATTGGAAATGCTTATGAAATACTTCCTTATATATTCTAGCTACTCAAGAAATAAAGCTACTCAAGTTAATTTAGAACATTCAAGTATGAAGCGATTTAGAAATCGTAGCGTTACTGAAAATTTTATGCTAACTTGCTTTCTATTCAGAATCAGAGAGATGGCATAATAATATGATCATAACCTAGAAAGTTGGCTACGTATTACAATTACATTACATAAAATTGAAAATTGTAGCTTCTACTTTCAGGCAAATAATTAAGAAGCAATGAAAAATAATGGTGAGACGCCCGACATATTTCACCAATCTAAAAGCGTAATAACTATTTGAAGCTGTCAATATGAAGTCAAATTGATACAACTACTTCCCAAAAATAATAAATAAACTTGGTAATTTGACCCCTTGATCGAAAACTTAAGAAGCCAATGGAAGAAAACGTTTCTATGAATTTAGTTTGGGTTATCACCATTAGATATTTGCATACTTCATGGAAATAAAGAAATGCTTCCTCTATTTCAATTTCGATGAATTAGAAAATCAAAGGATAAACACTAGTCCAAAAGGGTTATCAACACTTCACTGTGAAATCTTCTCATATGTAAGTATGACTCATATAAGAAATAAACGGGGTGACACCCCAATATCCCAATTGTGCTGTGATTTGTACGTGGTGCGCTGTGATTACTGTTTAGCGTTTCCTTTGTTGGACTCACAGCTTCGTCAGTTTTGGGAGAAATATGGGCCCTAATAATTTAAAGTGGCACACCATATGTTCTTGTGCGTTGTGCAGCTGTGTTGGCTCCTTATGGTAAAAAAAGTATTAAATATTGCAATTAAAGCTTGATTGGTGATATAAGAAGTGGTCTCTTAAACGTAGATACTGCTGTTGAAATAGATAGTGCTGTTGTTCAGCTTCACTAACTATATACCGAGATTACTGTGATTTTGTTATTAATCCGAAATTTCAATTTGCTTTAAAAACCTATTCAGGGTATTGGAATATCCGTTTCTAGAATAATTCTATTGGTGTTTTTCAAAATTCGGGGCTTTCTAACATGATACGCTTATGGTGTAACGTCACCTGCACATTTCACCCACCTTAACCTGTTCACATAATGCCGATGAATCATATCGGCACTGCACTATAGCATGAATATCCTTGACATGAAATGGGAGAAATATAATAGTGGATCTGAATCTCACGGAGTAATTCTTCAACCCTGTTGAGAACGGATTACTCAGAATGAGGTAAAACGTTTCGGTTCACGTTTTAGAATAATTATATTGGCCTTTTTCAAAATTTGGCGCTCTCTAACATGATACGCTTATGGTGTAGCGTCTTCTGTCCAATTCACCCATCTTAATCTGTCCACATATTGCCGAGGAATCACATCAGATTATTTCGGTACCATACTATAGCATAGATATCCTTGACATGAAATGGGAGAAATATAACAGGGGATCTCAGGATGTAATTCTTCAACCCGGTTGGAGACGAATTACTCAAAATAAGGCAAAACATTTCTGTTCACGTTTTAGAATAATTATATTGACGTTTTGCAAAATCTAGTGCTCTATAACATGATACGCTTATGATGTAGCATTTCCTGTCCAATTCAGACATTTTAATCTGCCCACATATTTCTGAGGAATCACAACAGATTATTCCAGCACCGTACTATAGCATGGACATTAAATGGGGGAAAGATAACGGTGGACTTCAATCCCGTGGTCTAACCCAGTTGGGGATGAATTACTCAAAATAGGATAAAACTTTTCAGTTCGCTTGTTTAGAATAATTTTATTGGTGTTTTTAAATTTGGCGCTCACTAACATGATATGCTTATGGTGTAGCGTCTCTTGCACATTTCACCCCCCTTAACCTGTCCACATATTGCCGATTAATCACATCGGACTATTTCGGTATCGTACTATATCATGGGTATCCTTGACATGAAATGGAAGAAATATAACAGGGGATTTCAATCTCACGCTGTAATTCTCCAACCCGGTCGGGGACGAATTACACAAAATAGGGCAAAACGTTTCTGATTATAGCCGTAATATTATCGGGACTTATTATTTATTGCGGTGTAGTGTATAAGAAGAAAGAAAATAGCCGAGAGGCAGGACATTCTATTACGTCGCGCCCCTCTCATCGATCAAGATAGATTGGATTTTAGAAAGAAGACATTTAATTATATGAAGCAATTTATTTCCTCGGGATGTTTGTAACAACTTTATAACGACCCCTGGCGTCTCAAGGAGTTTCTAATAAATTGAAAACATTCTCAAAGGTTTTATACTTGACAAAATCCAAAAACCACGGCCATTAATGAAAAACTCCCGAGAAATTAATTTCGGTTTCCGGGTTTTTTGTTGTGCGCACTTAAAGAATGTCCACTTCTTGGAATTACGACATTAGGTTGATCCATTTGATAAATTTGATTTTTCCGCCGCTGGAACAAGCGAGGGGCCTACCCCATTAGTGTTATTGAGCTTTACAATAATTGCCCGATAAGGTAAGACTAATACGGGGCGGTATTTGTTTCCTATTGTTGCCGCGTGATGATGTAAATATGAACGCCTTGAATTGGGGAATAAATAGCGTGGGGTACGAGTTTATCTGCGCATGGAAATTAATTGCTAGGGGTTGTATGCCTACGAGGACTACTCGATTATTCATACCAATTTGTATTTATTTATTTGTTTATTTTGATACGTATCCGACAGATACAAACCCAATTACAGGGACATCATAAATAACATAATACAGACGATGTTCCAATATTCCATGTACACTAGGCACAAAAATGAAGGGATGTAAAAAAGTCCAAAATTTCTAGGTGATTTTCAAAGGGCTGTAGGTACTTGGAGAAAAATAGTCGCAGAGTAATTAAAAAATAGCAAATTAAAGCTCCAAGTTTCTAGTTTTCAGATTTTTAGTTCAATATTTTTTACCATCAGCAACTTTTGAATAATCGTATGAAAAGCTCGAGAAAAAATTTCGGACTTCAATAAATCTTTTTCAGTAATTTCATCATAATGTTTTTTAGATGATTTTATTCTCTTTAATTTGAGTAACCTAAAAGCCTAGTACGATGATTTTAATATCGTATAGTTCAAAGCAAAAGAGTCAGTTTTGACTTTGGTAATTAATTACTCGGGAAATACTGATTATACAGAATTTTTGTCTTACAATAATTCACGTTTTTTTATAAATAAATATAGATTATTGCTAAGGAACCATTTTCAACCTCAAAAAATGATTAAAAAATGAAAAATTCATCCTTAAATTGATATTTAGCAAAACCTAGATTCAATCATTCCGAACACAATGGAAAAAAGTCGCAGTGCTTTGAAATTTTCAGGATGTCTTTGGTATATTTCAAGGTTGAAAGAAAATAGTCAACAGTATTTAGTATATCCATTATTTGTGAAGTTATGCCAAGTTAAGCGAAAATCCCCAAATACGCAAATTTTTACCTCTTTTTCAATAAAATTTTCGCACCGAATTTGTCTCTTATCAAAAACTAATAACTACAACTTGTAAATAATACTTTTCAGTTTTTAAAACCCTACCTGAATTCTCTGTGCGATCATTTTTTCGTCACAAGGAGAAAGAGGGCGGCTCATAGGATAAAGCGGTGGCTTTCGTAGACAGTCTGGATCTCCAGTGCCGCGAAAATCAGCTGGACGACAAGGACTAGAACTGGACGGACGACGTCAGTAGGAGGGCCGACGACGACGGTTTCCACTTCCTACCAGATACGATGGAGGAGATCAAGGCCATTCTGAGCACCCTTAAGATCAGGAAAGCTCCGGGACACGATGGCATCGGCAACATATGTAGCACTAAGGAGGCTGCCAAGGAAAGAAGTCGCCGCGTTGCTGAACATCGTGAACGCAGTTCTGCGGACCTGCCACTTTCCGGAAGGATGGAAAATTGTTGACGTGATTTCAGACCCATCAGCTTGCTGCCCACGCTCAGCAAGGTGATAGAGAGAATCATTCTGGCCCGCCTCCACGAGAAGGCCGAAGAGCTGGGTGGCGAAGTTATCCCTGACGAGCAGTTCGGCTATAGACCTCAACACACAACAGAGCTGCAAGTGTTACGAGTAGTAGAATACATTATGGAGGGTTTCAACCGGAAGAACGTCACTGCAGCGATATTCCTAGACGTCTTCAAGACCTTCAATAGAGTTTGGCACGACGGGTTTTTAATCAAGATGTTAGACTTGGGATATCTGATGGCCCTGTTGAAACTGATCAAGTTCTACTTGACAAGAAGGCGTTTTGGGCTAGATTAAGGACCTCTGTATCGGACTACAGGACCATTGATATCGGAGTATCGCAGGGTACGGTGCTGTCGCCTCACCTCTTCAACATCTTCACGTCAGACCTGCCAAGGACAGAGAGCACGGCCACTGCGCTGTACGCTGATGACACGACGATTGTCGCGAAGTCGAGGAGAGCGCACATGGCAATGATGTACCTGCAAAGTGCTGCAAACTAACTAGCCAACTGGTACAACAAGTGAAAGGTAGCCATCGATGCAGAGAAAAGCAGGGCCGTGCTCTTCAAGAAGACGCGGGAAACCTCGAAAGGACATGTGAGCTTTAACGGCGAGGACATTTAATGGAGGGACAAGACTAAGTACCTTGGAGTTGTCATGGACAAGTTGTTGACATGGAGAGACCACATCCACCAAGTGACGGGACGTGTCAAAGCTACCGCGGCCAGAGTTTGGACGATGCCGGGAAACAACAGTCAGCTGAACCTCAGAAACAAGCTGCTCCTCATCCGCCAAGTCCTCCAACCCCAACTGATGTACGTATCGACAGCTTGCTCAGACACACATGAAGAGGATTTATGCTGTCGAAAATGTCGCCTTCCGCCGTGCCGTGGACGCCTCATGGTATGCGAGGAACATCGACATCCGGCGAGATCTAGACTTCACCATTGTGATGGAGAAAATTCGAGCCAGGGCTCGGAAGCTCTACGATCAAACAGGTGTCCATGACAGCCCCCTCATCCGAGCAGCTTTGGACTGCGACCCAAGAAGACCAGGAAGGCACAAGAGATCCAATATCCAAGTAGTATAACCTCATTGATCCCCTTTACAGGTCAAACATAATGGTCTCGGCACCCACGATAAGATATCCCCACCCCGAGGGGTTGACGCTGACGAAGCGATGCGGAAAAACAAGGCAACCAAAGATTAAGAAGAAGCCGAGAAGAAGTCCCTGCCAGCGACATTTAAAGGCGCCAGGATCAAAGGAGGTCGAGAGAAGCGAACCGCTGCCAGTCGCGCGGGTCTTGTTTGCGAGCGGCACTTGCCTCTCGCGTAAAGACCCGCGAAAGCGGAAGCAAATACCTTCGTACAACGGTCCCAGTCTACATGATACGCGAGTAAAGAGCGGTAATCTCGTTGGAATTGCCGACAAAACCCGTCAAGGCCATTACGCCTGCCAATTAATATTGGCTGATCATTATTTCCCGAGTAATTAATTATCAAAATCAAAAGTGCCTTCTTTGTTTTGAACGACGATAAGTTAACGAAAATAGTCGATATAAAAGACGATAACACTGTCTAAAAAAACCTCATGATGATATTGAAAAAAATTATTTTATTTAATATTTAGACATTTCCGAGAAATTTCTTGTCAGTCCACATAAATACTTAGCTTTCCCTATTTCCACAACATAGATTTTGTAAATTTAAAACAGATAGAACAGAATATCCATCATCATAAGAAAATAGTCTTTTCCACTCCTTCCGAGTGTCCGATGTCGTAATAGGGTAAACGCTAAAGAAAATTTTATCTGTTCCTTAATAACCTACATAATTTAACCACGGCAAGAAGCGAGAGATACATCAATGCTTTTACAATGACAATAGTTACATAAAGTTTAATTAGAACGGTTTCTCTCTTGTCCACCAGTAAATATAAAAGTATAGAATAATTGCGAGCTAAATTAAAGGATACTCGAATGAATCAAGGGTTCTTATTCCCGAACAAAAGTCTTAAAGAAAGAACACAAATGTCTCGAAGCTTCAAAGGGATTTGTCTATACGCTATAGTCTCTCTATTCGTCTTATTACTTGCCTGAGAAGTTATATTAAGTTTAAAAATCTAGAAAATAACGTAACGAGGAAGTAAGCCCTATCCAGGGGTTTTTGTCGTGTTTCGAACTTGTTCGAAAAGATTTCTTTCATTTATACTGGATAACGTACAGCGGAATGATAATGGAGTTTGCAGCGAGACTTCGTTATTATTAGGCTTTAAAGATGATTGCAATTTCTGTACAAGAATCTACACAAGATTTATATGTATTTGTAAAATATGTTTATTGATTAATTTTTCCTACATATTCTTCCAGTTAGTTATAAGAAATTGTTAGAGAAAATTAACTCTATCGGTCTTTAATTGGAGGAAATATATGTACTGCCACTAAGGAAGTAGTTTATCCATTTCCAGCAGAAATTCGCAACATCAGAGATATAAGAAACATTTATGAAGGAAATTGATTAACAAAGCACTCGGATTCGATCTTATCGTGTGTAAAGTAAGAATTATCAGAACAATGCTATAAACCTATCACTTTCATTTACAATGCCATTCTTCGATTCGATTATTTTTCTCAAATATCTCGGAAGTAGCCCAAAACCAGTGGCGAAGCGTTCACTAAAGCTGCAAGGACAGCCTACTCTATGTATTTTAGATGGTAGACTCCATTTTTATATTGCCACTTGCCTCTGCCAGAATGATAAACATATTTTCTATCCATATTATCATACCTATCCATTTAAACTGAATATTCACCTTGTTAGAAGAAGTAATCTCTGGTTGGCTCAGTTCAGTTAAGTTCAGTTCTTTAAGTCTATGATCTATGGGACGTGAATGTTCTGTGATTGCATTCGATAGTAGTAGTTGTATAGAAAATAAATATATATTTGTTTAGTCTGCATTCAAGAGTTTCATTTAAGAAACAAGTACAAATAAAGCGCAAGTAAAAGTAACAATTCAACAGACTTGTCGTTAGTCGTAGTGATTAGTGTTATTTTTAAAGATAATAGTGGCGTCAGACACTGCCGATTTAGTAGACTTTTTAATTAAGAGTGGTTATTTTAATAATTTATCTTTAGAAAATAAACTGAAAAATGAAAGCGGCAAAATCTACCAATTAATTTCAAGAACTATAGATGTTTTTGCAGAAAAGATAACTCGGCGAATGGAGTTGATATGCAAAAAAATATAGGTAAGTTGTTTTTGCCATTCAACTATTCAACTATATATATATATATATATATATATATATATATATATATATATATATATATATATATATATATATATATCGCATTCAAATGAGCAGCCCCCTCCCTCGTCTAATTCAGGACAGCCTTACCCTCAGCTTAAATCGACGCTTCGCCACTGCCCAAACCATCATGATCTTAAAACCAGACAGAAATCCCAAAGCAGCATCATCATAGACCAATAAGTCTTCTACCAATACTGTCAAAAGTATTTGAAAAGATCCATGCAAAAGACTAGTGAACATTATGTAGGAAAGAAATATTATTAATAACCTAAATACCGGGTTTCGAAACAATCCTGAAGTTATAGAACAAATCCACAGGCTTGTAAATAAGATAAACGTCTGTTTATCTTATTTACAAGCCTTTAAGCTAAAAGATATGACTTTGCGGCGTTTCTTTTCTTTTCCTTTCCGACTTTTTCACATATTAAAAATCTACCTACCCCATTCTCATTATGAACTTTTAAAATCCTACCAACAGATCGACACTTCCTTATGAAACAAAATAGTACATATTCCAATTATTACCTTGTCTGTCTGTTTCTCAAGGAAGCGTATTGGGAGCAGTTCGATATTTAATATATATTTTATATATATATATATATATATATATATATATATATATATATATATATATATATATATATATATATATATATATATATATATATATATATATATATATATAGCAGATTTACTAACTACAAGTATAATAACGATATCAACATATGCCGATTATACGATAATCCTTGCATAACATACCAACACAGGTATTGCTTCAAGAAATATCCAGATGAACTTAGATAATAGATAGATACATATTCAAAGAAATGGCGCATGCGGGCCAATGAAATAAAATCTATATATGTATATTACCATTAAGTTACGCCGAGAAATATGTCCATCCGTTAAAATGAAGAACTGCGAACTCTCTCAAACTAACAGTACTTATAATAATAATAAATAGGTATCCATCTAGGTAGGTGATATGGCAGATACCTTGGCAGACATATTATCACAAAACAGTTAGGCATCAAACTGAGCCAAACATACTGGTTTATCGGACGCAGATTACAATTATCTATCAAAAATAAATTATTACTCCTATTAATATCAGATGAGATTGAGCTCTGGGGAACTGCGAGTAACCCGATCATTGAGATCTTGCGGAGATTTCAACAAGGTAATACGTACAAAGGTCGATGCCCTAAAATATGTACCCAACTGCGTTATTCAATGACATATTTCTATTGTTTCTACTAAAGACGTCATAGCACAATATTGCGATAAATATCATTATGGACTGTTATAGCACTCCAAGGTGTTAGCCAAAAAAATTATTCAAACTAACAGATGAACTGGAAAGACTGAAGAGAAAAACACTTCCTAATTTTGTAACTAAACTGAATTAGCGTGTACTACGAGTATGTATTGTGTTTAGTATAGCTGGCTGCTAATTTTGTCATAAAATTGTAATATTAGACTTTAGCTATTAGGCTTTGGAAACCGTTGAACCACTGGACATGTGGGTACAGTAACGTCGCTACCATTATGACAAATAGTAATGAACTGACAGATAAGTAATGAAATGGCAAATTTCCACTATTGTAAACCGGAGTTACTTCGGTACAGATTTTTCATATTTTCGACTGTATCCTTCTTAATTTTAGAGATATTTAAAAAAATCTTGGATCAAACGAAAGCTTTACACCTAAGCTCAAGTAAACTGGAATATGAACGTTAACCTCAATAGGAAGCAGAAGGCTTTTATTTTTGTATTATTATTACCCTTCAATCTGGGGTAACTTTGAACAAAGCTATTTTCCCCATCAAAACCACTTGTTTAGGTGCTTATATCAATGTTACCCCGCTAAAATACCAGCCTAAGTGTGAAATTAAAAAGAAAGTCCAGTTATATCGAATTTTTCTCAAACTTGGCTCCTAAATTTTTTTTAATTGAAAAATACTCCCCAAATCAGTTTTTTCTTTTAATGTAGGTAGTAA
Source organism: Rosalia funebris (assembly GCA_037954035.1). NCBI lineage: Eukaryota > Metazoa > Arthropoda > Insecta > Coleoptera > Cerambycidae > Rosalia > Rosalia funebris. Next base: position 17,823,540 of record JAZFAV010000039.1, on the reverse strand, counting down.
GATTTTCTTCAGTTGCTGTGATTGCAGTTCATAGAGTCCTTGACTTGTTAGACCTGGTTGGCAGACTTGGTCCATTGTGAGCTGATGGTCCTCATTGTCTGATTATTCAAAATTTGGCAAACTCACTTTCAACATATAACACGTCATCACTATTCAAGCTTGAGTTTGTGGAGGATTGAGAGTCATAAGAGGTACACCTGGCTGCTACTATTTTTTCTTGTCTTCATATTATTCGGTTTCTGATAATTCCCAATTTTTTCTTTTCAGTAAAGTTTGGAATAACTGTGGAGAGCACATCATCAGTCGTGATCCCTTTTCCAGGCGGTATCATCAGTTTTTTTGCGCAATTTTTGTGCTACAGATTTACAGCGAACAGTGTTCAGGTGATCCACAAATCTCCACAAGTTATCCCGTCAATCTACATGTACACAAACCTGTATCAAAGTTCGCTCGTCAACTGCACAAACTTCACCTACTAATTTGTAGAGAATAGGAGAATCGACTAACAGGAATGATAAAAAATTGGAAAACGTTCCTAGATAGTTTTGTGATTAGGAAATAACTTACTTGAAACGATGACTCGGAAAGTATTTTCCTGCCAGAGGAGGTTTGAAAGTAGTTTTGAAGACTGATTTTATCATATATACAGAAAAATGAATGCGAGGTTTGTCAAGTTAGCCACTTGGAAAATATGCAGTGATTGCATTACACTCTACTAGTAACCCTTGAAATAATGAGACTAGTGGGAGGTCGCTGGCATCAAAACTAGCCCCGCCAAAACGATTTGGATTCAAAAAACCTGATTTTATAAAGTTACCCCGTCAGTTCAAAGTAACCCTGTTTTACGGTACCTATTTCCAGGATAACTATGACATTATTGTTCTAATTTGGAGTTGAACGAAAACCAGACTTTCCATTTTCTATCAAGGATTGTATTATATAAGTTTCCTGGGTTTACTATTACCCCATTCTTGTATGTGTATGTTGAGTACTTTTTGATGTAAACGGATGGACGAATAAAAGAAAAACTTTATCTATATGCTTGCATACTGTGTTCAAACATAACCTCCACCCTTGTTCCAATCCACTTTCATTTGTTTAGCATTCGAAGGGAAAACAAACCGATTTTTCGTTAATACCTAAAATCTGTTTATATTTCATTTCAACTCAGTTATCGAAACATTTGCTATTATAGAGGCAACACATGCCCTTCTCCGTAAAAAGGTGAGGATTATTCGGGTGTCGAATAACGCTATTGTATGTTTACCTACACTACTTTGCACTCTGCATGAACATAATAATTCACCTACATATTCAGTTAACGGCTTGCAACCATAGTCGGCGCATAAATGGATTTACACTAAACAGAATTTAAAATAAATTATTCCATAGAAAATTCTGTCGAATGTTTTTACTTTTCCGCATTCCGGAAAGGTAATGTAATCGTGTAAAGAAAAATTGAAAACATTTTTTGGGTTTATTTTACGTTTTTCGGCCTAAAAACAAAAAAAAAATGGTTTTTAAAAATATTTGCTGTGTGTGTGTCGTTGTCGTCGGAATTTAAAACTTTTTAGCACGATAATTCAATAAATCGTGTCGAATCGATCGGGTTTTGACTGATTCTGATCGGGGACGTTTCCCAGAGGGCACCTATTGATTTTGAGGTTGATAGAATACACTCTACTATGTTCATGGGTTATGATCGAGAAAGCACAATGGTGGACTATTTGGTAAATTTTTCTTGTTAGCACGATCACTCAATTAAATCGTATCGGATCTATCGGATTTTAACTGATTCTGATTAGGGATGCTTACCAGAAGACATCTATTGATTTTGAGGTGGATAGGATACACCCCACCCTGTCCATGGGTCATGAGAAAGCACGATGGTGGACTATTTGAAGAAAGTAAAACTGTGGCATAAAATACATATTTTCCATTTATGTGTTGGTTTATTTTTTCTCGGCCACTCAATTTCGAGATAGAGATATTTTACGTGCGGAAAAGTCCGTTTTAATATTTTAAAACTGTTTATTTTACATAGTGTTTTATCGTCAACCTATTTTGATACCAAGGACTATCACTGAACTCCCAATCTGGAAATTTTTGGCAAACCCCCTCACTCTTGTAGTGGAGCAGATATCTAAGAGACCTACGATTCTACATCCTATTCGAGAGATGGTATGTCTTCTATACAAACTTAAGTTGGTACAGCTTCTGCGAAATCGTTGACATAAAGCTAGAATAGGGCTAGAAATTATAGACGAACCTGCCTGGGTTGACCATGCTAATACATCAGAAAAAAAAACAGGAGACTAGTTATCCATGAACACCAAAAGATTACATATTTACCGACGAGCGTATCTGCACCATCAGAAGGTGATTAAAAACTGAGTGAATTTTCAATTACCTCCAGACGACGTCAACTTGGTTAGCGAGACGACTTTAGTGTTATATTCCGGTATTCCTGGTCTCCTGTTTTTGTTGATGGATCGAAGGTTCTAGCACCTTCTCAGAATTCGAGTGGTAATCGCACACGCCGTTACTTGATCGATATGGATCGTGCGCTAAGTCAGACTAGGCCAATGCTCGACCCTTCTGTGGGGGTTAACTGTTTGATATTATAATCATCATATAGTAGAAATTTTTAGTTAACTATCAGCTTAATCAACTGAAAATTTGCGTTTGGGAATTGATACGTTTTAATGTTAAAATATTTTCATTTTTATTTTCCACGTGAGCTAGACGAGAAAACGAAAAAACAATAATATTTGTTGACCACTTGGCAAATATTGTCCAGCCCCATGATCCGACTGGCATAGAAGAAATTCCGCAAGTTGGAGACGCATACGTATTAAAAACTCTGTAGTTTTTTATTTCACGTGTTGATAAACGTCATTAACAACTTCTACCTTAGTTATTGATCTTTAATCAACACAGTGTTTCCTAGCATACTCGTTCGAAATCTGACAGGCATGAATCAACCTCCTTTCACTACAACCTCAGGCTGTGGAGGGGAAAGTTACTGAAGAAAATTGTAATAATAATGATGATGTTCTTATAATGATGATCATTAAAGTGTATTAGGTTTGTATTAAATAATAAAGAGAATAAGTGTATTATATGTGCCCCTTGCTTTGAATGCCCTTTTGATGACAAACGGCGTTATTAAGGTATTAGGATATTTTGTATTTTTTAAGGAAAATAATAAACGCATTGTATATATTTGGAAATAGTGCGCCATTGTCTATAATTGTAGATACTTCATTTAATGGTCAACGGTTCCCAAAATGTAAGTGAATATCTGTAATTCGCTACAGTATTAATTACAGTATTCCGTATTCTAAAAGGATCAATATTTTTTAAATTAATAAAAAAATCCATTGTTTGAAGGATTTACAGTGTTGTTATCTCTTAATGGGCATAATGTCACATTGTATCAAATTTCGATGTACATAGTAGTCAAAATATATGTATGTACTATTTCAAGACATCTCGCATTTAGCAAAGCATATTCTGCTTATTTACTTGGGACAAGGCCCGTGGTACGCCACTGGCAGCTCACTTACTGATGTATATTGTTGCTGGCAGCATGAAAAAAGATGGAACAGGGATATTTCCGATACGTGCTCGACTGTGTTTTTAGAAAAGAAAAACTGTAATTTCTAGCGTATCCGTTCTCTGGGGCGATATCCATTCAGACATGTCAAGAGCAAGATATAAATTCGGTACACAATGGATACTTCAAACAGATTTTATTTGGACTGGAACGAGAGAGCCGTGTTTCTGTTTCCCAGCGAGCTGCAGAGCGGATGGAGTGCGCTCTGTATGTAAATTATTTCGGTTTTGTTAATTGTTATTGTTTCAAACTCGGTTAGACTGAAAAGTTAAGTGCTAACATATTTTAAATGAATTCTTATCAGGAAATATGTTCGGAACATCGTTTTTTTTTTATTTCGTATGTTTTGTTCTAATACGTCTCGTATCCACTTGACATAATTATTCAATAGACGATCTTGAAAAAAGAAAATTTTGCAAAAAATGTACTTGTAAATTAATTTAACCCCAAAAGGTCAGTTATAAAAGGCCACCCAATAAAACTTGTCAATCAATATATAGTGATAATTTTGTAATTTGGTCATATCAATTGGCGTTATCATCATGAGGTCATCAGTCCTAAGACTGGTTGGACGCTAACCTCCAACTTCTCTTGTCTTGTGCTAACCTACGCATTTCTCTAATTGTGCTACAACTTACATTCCTTACTATTTGTGAGCAGTAGTCTAATCTAGGCCTACCTCTGCCTTTCTTCTGCCTACAAAATATCGCGGACTATTCCCCCATGTCAGCAAGTGGCATACCATTCTATCTCTTCTCTTCTTTATGTTTTTCGACTTTCTCTAATACTTCTTCGTTTCTAACCCTATCAGTCCGCGGTATTTTCATCATTCTTCGGTAACACCACATCTCAAAAGCTTCTAATTTCTTCCTACTTGCTTCCCCTACCGTCCAGGTTTCGCAACCGTATAGTGCCGTGCTCCATACAAAAATCTCTTCCTTGTTTCTAAGTTTATTTCAAGTTAAGAAATCTATGAATCTTGTGTGAATTTATTTGTTTGGATTTGATACCCATAATACTAGTCTCAGTTTTACCTTAGTTTTATATCTACGTTTATTAATTGTTTGTATTATTATTTTTATATAGTATTTTAATACTGTGTGTATAATAGCTTATATTTACATGTAATTTTGTCCATTCTGGAATTGGGATTACTTGTGGGGTAGTATATATAAACAAATAAATAAAATAGGTTCACTTTATCATAATTCATGAGATTAGAAAAGTAATTACTTTATGAAATTCAACTTTATCAAGACTAAACAACCGTTTATAAACGTGACGAGATTTATTACATAGTTTAGAGGGAATAGTCTTAAAGAGCAAAGGAAGAGATCCTCGTATCATTCTACCTAATATGAATGCAAAGCAAACCCCCACTGAAATCCTAGCCGGTGTATTTAGTAACTTTAACTTTTGAGAAAGTTGTTAATAGCCCTACAGCCAATGGCGGCAGAAACGTTTCTACGTGTTTATGTATTTAAGTATTCTCTCCCCGTTTTACAAGGATGTGATATAATTTAATATGGGTAGTTTATTACTCACGGAGCTGCAGGAGTGGTTTCATCCTTAATTACCCTTATACAATTTTATCGTAATTATCTCTCGGTCGTACACTTTAAAATTATTTTTAATAAGCCCGGAAAGCCCTTTGTGCGGCATTATCTAGCTGGCAACGGCCCTATAAAAAATTCCCCGCATGCTTAAAGATAATAAAATTATAATGGTAGGGGGCTGTTGCGGATTTATTGGGTTTTTATGAGCGAGAAGGATCGCTACTGCTGTAGGTGTACAAAGTATTTAAAATATAATGGTGTGAAGCAACTTTACTTTATACTAGCCTAATAGTAGGGGGGCACTATACAATGAAGCGATCAGGAAATAGGGCGAGGATACTGGAAATGATAATGGCAAAAGGTTTTGAGTTTTCTATAAAGGAGTATCTTGTTAATAAATATGTAATTATAGTGATATCTAGATACACGGCAGTGTATCAGCCAAGTTCGGAAAAGAAAAGGGCGACGCACCGTTAGTGTGTAATATTACACGAACCAGTTCGAGCTACCCTCGACCGCCCCGTAATTCAAAATCTATTAGACCTACATATTTGCAATTTTACATGTCTAATAAAGCCCTCTTGAAAAACTAGAACCCCATGAATTTAATGAATAGTTCTCGAGTTAAGGTCTAAAAAATGCTATTTTTATCACTCACTGACTGAGTCATTCATCACAAACCTAGACTACTTCTAGGTGACTTAGAAACATGAAATTTGGCATTAGGTGTATACAAAGGAAAAAATCTGAAACCACAAATTATATATCGATGTTAGGTGTCAACAAAGTTATTGGTGTGGTTAGTTTCTAGTACTAGATATCAATAAATTAGTTTCAAGTATCAATCGATCCAACAAAAAGAGATGGCGCCACTACACTATGTCTTGTTTATTCGTGCGTCCTTTTCCATAGTGTTGTTCTTCAATATTGCATTGAATATGCTAAAAACAAAACATTGGTAAGTTTGGAGGCGGAAAAAAGATGTTAAACGACATCTGAAAGTGGTGAAAGCAACGAATAATGCGAAAAAAGCTTCAGACCTAACCGCGAAAGAAATTCTTGGGCTTGGAACTCGGATCATCGATTTAGATCAATTACAGCAGAATTTGAAGTGTCATTCATGTAAAATGTTATTATCATTAGAAAACGCCGAGAGTGAGGTAAGAAGTGGCGTGGAGGAAGAGTCAAGATGGAAGAAGAGTGAGGTAAGAGAAGAAGAAGTCGTACAATCCATTTGGGCAGTGCGATGTAATTCCTTGCCACGTAACATTCCTTGTAACGTTGTCATTCCTTGTAATATAAATCGAAAAAATCACAACTTTTTATTATGATTACGCGAAAACTATGTAGTCGATCAAGCTCATTTTGGGTTCACATATTTTTGGCTAGTTCGTAAACAAAACATTAGTTCTATATGAAAATCTAAAGAACACTCTCTGAGATATAATGGAATAACTGTCACTTTATTGTGATGTCCCTATACTGCCCATGTTAACACGGTCAACTATAGGTTAAATTATTGAGAAAATGGTGTAGATGAACATTTTCAAACTTCAAAAAAGTATTTAATAACTGTTCACATAATAAATATATAAAATTTCAGCGATTTATTAAGAAAACGGGAAACTATTAGTACTACCTTAAGTTTATGTGGGGCTTACATTTTAATTTGCAGTTTTTCAGTATCTGTATCAGTTCAAAATTATTAGAATGATGGAGCACCAATATCAGTGTCTACTCAGTAACAGCCATCTTATTTTCTTCTTATTAAGATATCCTGCTAATATAATGCAAAGTTTTTACCAGAGGGTAACATTCAAACTACAGAAATAAGGAGTTTTATACTCCATTTAAACTTATTTCTGTAGTTTGAATGTTACCCTCTGGTAGCAAAACTTTGCATTATATTGATGATCTCAAATTTTTACTTCGATTTAGATTGTTCGAAACTACCAAGAGATGGCGTTTGGTACGTTCTACAGCGGTGAAACGTAGCAACGTCTACTAGATGTGAGCTTTATCTGTCGAAGGTTTACTCGTTTACACTGCACTGACGAGACCCAAGATAGAAAGGTCGAAACCAGTCTACAGTTAACGATATCCTGAGATACGTGACACTTTGCATCTTTATTGGTGGTTTTAGCACAATCACTGTATTTTTAATGCTAACTCTGTTAGACAAAAATACTACAAATTTTGACATGTAATTCAGCGCTCGGCGTTTGGCATATAGCCAGGAGAATAGCTGTTTAGACCTAATTTGTTTAGTCCTTATTATATAAGGCATTTGCAGATGGGTTGGAGTATAAAACTTCTTATTTATGTAGTAATATATCCTTCTAAAATATCGTTTTATTTGTTTTATAGCCGTACCAATCCGCACTCCTCACCAACTCAATAGTTTCGTATACTGAAACCACCACGTTGTTTTAATCACTCCTGAAAATGAAATAGGTGATAAATAACCCCGTTATCCAACCCCCGGGGGGAGAGGGGCCTCGCCGACCTGCAGGCGCCCCTCGACGCGAGTGCCATAACGGTATTTTACACAATGCTCAAATAATTACGAAGATGAAAGGAAGCGCGTCTTACACTAAATTGATTTTAAGCTCCAATATATTTTGAAGCTGTCTTTAATGTACAAGTTCTGTTGGGTAAACGACTAAAACTAATTTAGGGCCCCTAGAACAAAACGGCATATCGGTCGAGGCGGAGTAGTTTTCTTTGTATTTAGTTTGTTTCAATCTTGGTCGGCATCGGATGCGATATAGAGGATATGGTGTAGAGTGGAGCTGTTCAAAGCGAGGAGGGATTATTGGAAATGTGACGGATAATAGAGCTGAAGTGCCTATGGATGTTTCTTGTGTGTAAGATTATTTACAAAGGACTTGGTTTGATTCGAAACAACAAAGGTACTAATCCACTAGGTCGTTCTATTTATATTTACGTCTAGACATTAGCACACGATATTATCATTTTTGATGTTGGGTATTAAATTGTAGTCTCTTATCGTAATAGTGTAGCGAATAAAACTGTTCTATATCGAAATTTTAGGAAAATTCTTTACACTTCGATTTTGCGAATATTTGTAGATTCAACAATAATTAATTTACCAGGTATGTAAATATGAAACAGGAATTTGCCTATAGATGGCCTAGCTACTAATAGCGTCATGCCACGTCATTGGCGCCATTTTCTTGCTTTGACATCTGATAAACGTTTTTATTTCACAACAATACAAGTTTCATACAACATCGTTTTTAATATCGTTGAATATGTGAAATTTTGTGCCTGGAAACTACGATTTGCGGACAGCATTGATTTTCTGTTACCATTTGAAGAAAACTGCTACAGAATCACATCTAATGCTTATCGAAGTCTACGGTGAGCATGCCTTTGGTAAATTACAGTGTTTTGAGTGGTTGAAAAAAATTTAGAAGTGGTAATTTTGACGTGAGAAATGAAGAACGTGGAAGACCACCGAAAAAGTTTGAAGATAGCGAATTGTAAGCATTGTTGTATTGAGCTCGCGGATCAACTAAATGTGAGATGAGAAACAGTCTCCATACGTTTGAAAGCCATGGGAAAGATCCAGAAAATGAGAAAAGGGATTCCACATGAGCTGAATGAAAGACAACAGGAAAACCGAAAAATCATTTGCGAAATGCTGCTCGCCAGGTACAAGAGAAAGTTATTCCTCTATCGAATTGTGACTGGCAATGAAAAATGGATGTATTTCGAGAGTCCTAAGCGTAGAAGATCATGGGTAACTCCAGGCGGACCATCGACATCGACTGCAAGGACAAATCGCTATGGACCGAAGATATGCTCTGTGCCTGGTGGGATCAGAAGGATGTGAACTATTATGAGCTGCTAAGACCTGGCCAAACCGTTAATACCGAAACCTACCGACAATAAATGATTGATTTGAATCAAGATCTTCGTGAAAATGACCACTGTATTAGGAGAGGCACTTGTTGAGCAGGACTTCACTTCCTACAAAAATGTACGAAAATGACTCGATGACTGATTTGTCTCAAAAAAGCAAGAATTTTTTTGGTATCGAATGCACAAATTGTTAAAAAGATGGGGAAAATATATAGCAAGCAATGGCCAATACTTCGAATAAAATATTTTTCATACAACAAACGTGTATTTTCTGTACAAAAAATTCCTGTTTCATATTTACATACCTGGTACACTCAATTTCTTCGGTAAACTCTGTCAATAGAACAATAAAGTAAATACGCCAATAGTCCGTAAGCTTACCGTTACAATGACTGCAGACATGTATTCCATGGATAACGAGTCCATAATAAGGCATGTTATTGGGCGTATCCTAACCTTTATAATATGGTCAAACGGGAAGGTCGGGACAAAAAATAAGTGTTATGGTAATGATAAGCAGGATGCGCAACTCAATAGTTTTGTGTGTCAATAAAATAGGAATTCGTGTGTAATATGATACCCATGCTTATACCATTCCTGTTATTTTCGATAACATATCTCTTGGCAATATTACGCTTAACGTAATATAATTATTTGAATCATTTATCTCAACAGAAGCTGACACAGCCCTTAGATAAGAAACTTTATAAATACTCATTTCTGTCCTTCATCACCAACAGTGAATCTTGTAAGTTTGAAATAAACGTTTTGTTGTGTCAACCCCGTGTCTCACTTGTATTACTGGCGCAGTCGGTAGTGGATAGTCGTTCAACGTTTCTGCTGTGTATCGAGCACTCTTCAATTTCCCGAAGAATCAGAAGTCGCTGATCGTCCGTCTCAACGGTTCAACTATCCAGAATCTTCAAAACGTAATCCCAGAGCACAACGACACCAAACGTAAGTAAACTTGCATTATTCCTGTTCACCCGTCCCTATTTTTGCACTGACAATTTTCAAGCTACTTTTGGAAAGTGTGTAATTTTAGTGACAACCTCTTGGAGTCCCGCATCGTGCGATATTCTAAGGGAAGCTTTTTATTTTTGTATCGTACAAATTAAAAAGATTAGGTTAAGAATTCAAAAAACAAGAAATTAAATTTATTAAAACATTTTAATAATTTTAAAGATAACTTCAGTAGAGATTAAATAGTTACCGTTTATTTTACTGTTTAAAGAATTTTAATTTTTCCTTACTTTTACTTTATTTTTATTTACATTGCTAAGAAATTAACAATTGATTTTTTATTTTATTTTTATTTTTGCTAAGAAACTACCAGTTGAATTTTTATTTTTCTTTTTATTTTTATTTACATTGCTAATAAATTACCAGTTGAATTTTTATTTGTTATTCTATTTTTATTTACATTGCTAAGAAATCACCAGTTGAATTTTATGACAAGTTTATACTCTTCAGAAGACGAAGATTATTCTCACACTTTAAGTAAAGACGAGATTTCGGATATTTCTGATCTTTTGAATAACACTCTTTCATTTAACACGATGTCTGAATTAGATTTGCACAAACTTAAGAACATTTCTGAATTTGTTCCGATTTTTTCTGGCGAAGAAACGGAAATAAGTAATTTCTTTGATGCTGTTGAAAATCTAATGGAGGTGTGCAATTCAAATGTTCCCCTACATATTAGAATTGTAGTAAGCTGCATAAAAACTAAAATTAAGGGCAAAGCTCTTCAACTTTTGAACAGTAGACCTGATATTCAAACATGGCCTGAAATAAGAAATCTTTTCTCCACTAACTTTTCAGATCATAAAAGTTTAGAAACATTACAGCTAGAGTTACAAAATTGTAGATTAAAACCAAACGAACCTTTGATTAATTTTGGCAATCGTTTAATTGAACTTAAATCTAAAATAATTTCAAAAATTCAGTTATCAAACATACCAATAAATGAAAAGGCTGGGTCTATAGCGTTTTATAAGAACCAAGTTTTTAATATTTACAAAATGAATATGCCCCTTAATTATGAAAACATGCTTAGGTATAATACCGCCATTACTGAATTAGAACACGCCATTACTTTTATCGACGAGCAGGTTAAATACGATGAGTTCAAACGCTTTGCGTTCGGACGACAGAATACAACACCTCGATATCCCATGTTACCAATGCCTAAACCACGCCAACAAACGAATCAACCGGTGCGATTACCAATATTTCAATCTCAACCCAATAATTATGCAAACAATTTTAATAACCCTGGTAATTTTAAAAACCTTAATATACAACAACAACGCCCCTTTGGCACCCAAATACAACAAAACCAAAATAATAGATCCAACGTAAATGTGTGGAGACCAAACCCGAACCAAAAATTCGCTAGACCTACCCCAATGTCTGGAATCAGTGGAACGAATGCAACTAGACAACAGCCTAGTACATCAAGAATTCAGAACGCCCCAAACCACAACTGGCAACCAAGATACAACCAGCCGAAGTACATGGTAGAAGAACTTTTTAATCAAGAAACGGATCCTACATCGCAGAATCCCTGCTGGATGGACAATACCCCACTGACACCTTACGACGAACCCTCAACAAGTCAAATGGACCTCCCAGAAGAAAATCCACAAGGAGAAGAATGGGTATACTTAAACGACGGAAATGGAAACGAAGAGAATATACCGAATGATTATGAAGAAAGTCAAGAACAAAATTTTCCTGTAGCCCCGAATATAAACAACCGGACATAGTAGAACTAAACTCTGCTAATACACCGTGTTCGCTTCCATATATTAATATTCGAGAACCCCCTTTAAAATTATTGATCGATACCGGATCATCAAAGACCATAATTCGTCCCGAAATAATTCAAAAATATTACCCCAACCATATTTTCTCTCATGAAACACTTATCAAAACTTCAACCGGCAAATCGACTTGTCAATTCCAAGCAAACATCCCTTTATTTAAAGAATTTAATATAGACTTCGATTTAAACGTACTTCTGTATGATTTCCATGATTTCTATGATGGAATTTTCGGTTTCGAAGACCTACAAACGTTAGGTATCCAAATAGATTTCCAAAATCATCTTATCTATAATGACTACTTCCAGATTCCAATTTCTATTCGACAACCCGAAGAAATTTCACGTACTTATTCTTTAAACCCCGTCGAATGTATTGTTCGAGAAATCCCTGTCTCTATTGACAACGGCGAAATTGTCATCCCATTTCAAAAAACCGACAATTATCTTATTCCTTCTGGTATAAGCAAAGCCAAGAATGGCCTAGCTCAAGTCGAAATATTTAACACCAACACTTACCCTATCACGGCTCAATTCGATACACCAATTGATGTCCAACTCTATTCCGAGTATACTGGTTTTGAACCCCAAATTTCAAAAAACGATAAGCCAACTCATAATTCTCTCAATTTCACCAATCAACACATACAAAATCTTCTACGCACTGACCATCTCAATGAAGAGGAACGTTTTAACCTTCTTGAACTCTGTAAAAATTACTCACACGTATTTCACTTCCCTAGTGACAAATTAACTTTCACAAACGAAGTCAAACACCAGATAAAAACTACCGATGACACCCCCGTTCACGCAAAATCATATAGGTATCCTTATGTCCACCAAAAAGAAGTACAATTGCAAATTGATAAAATGTTACAAGATGGAATCATTCGACCTAGCTCCAGCGCTTATAGCTCCCCCATTTGGATCGTGCCGAAAAAACTCGATGCGAGCGGCAAACAAAAATGGAGGCTTGTGGTCGACTACAGGAAATTAAATGACAAAACGAAGACTGATAGATACCCGTTACCTAACATAGCGGATATACTGGACAAACTGGGCAGATGCCAATATTTCACGACTCTCGACCTCGCTTCAGGGTTCCACCAGATTGAGATGCACCCTGACAGCATAGAAAAAACTGCTTTCAACATAGAGAATGGCCACTTCGAATACGTACGGATGCCATTTGGCCTCAAGAATGCGCCTGCAACGTTCCAGAGGGTGATGGATAATATATTAAAAGATCTGCAGAATAAAATATGCTTCGTATACATGGACGACATCATAATTTTCAGCACGTCGTTACAAGAACACCTACAAAACCTGGAACTGGTATTTAAAACCCTCGAAAAAGCCAACCTGAAGATTCAATTGGACAAATCGGAATTCCTCTGTAAACACGTGGAATTTCTTGGCCACATTATAACCCAAGATGGTATCAAGCCAAACCCGAAGAAGATAAAAGCCATTAAAGAATTTCCAATCCCAAAAACGGCGAAGCAAATCAAGAGTTTCTTAGGATTGCTCGGATTTTACCGCAAATTTGTCCCCAACTTCGCTCGTGTAACTAAACCCCTTACCAATTGCCTCAAAAAAGACCAAAAAATCGAGTTAACCCAAGACTACCGCAATTGCTTTGAAACTTGCAAGGATTTACTCTGCAATGAGCCTATCCTAGCTTACCCCGACTTTAATAAAACATTTACTCTTACTTGCGACGCATCCGCGTATGCAATAGGAAGCGTACTTTCACAAGATGGACACCCCATCAGTTATTATTCCAGGACATTGAACCCTGCTGAATGTAATTATAGCACAATTGAGAAGGAGTTACTAGCCATCGTAAATTCCGTTAAATACTTCCGACCTTACTTGTTTGGCGTTAAATTTATAATTGAAACCGACCATCAGCCTTTGCAGTGGCTGTTCAACCTAAAGGACCCTAACTCGCGACTAGTAAGATGGCGTCTAAAATTGGAAGAATACCAATACGAAATAAAGTACAAAAAAGGAAAAACAAACCAAGCTGACCCGCTCTCGCGTATCAAAATTGATGAACTTAACGCAATAGAAGAAGACAATATGTCAATGATAAATAACGCCCCCGATGTAAGTACTTTACTCGATAATCTACCAGAACCAGACCCAGAAAAGTTCCAAGAAGTTTTAGACGACTTAAATTCAATAGACGACCCGAATCGCGCACCGCCCTCAAGAACTAACCAGACTATTCACTCTAGTCACGAAAACCCCATTCTAGAAGTCAAATACTCCGAAACACCCTTAAATAGGTATAACAACCGATGGATCCTCCTGGAAAAGGATAGTAATAAAGTTAATTCGCATTATGCAATACAGCCTTTCCCCAAAGTTAAAGAACATCACTTCCACCTAATATCACGCTCATCCGACGAAGAAATTTTTAAATTTTTATCTCCATTCGTTCAAAGTAACACCACCATACATGCTCTATACTTCGAGCAACCAGAGTTAGAAAATAAGATCATCAGAATCCTTCAAAACCACTTAACTCATTGGCTCAAGTTTTTAATTTGCAAGAAGAAAGTAGAAGACGTAACATCAGAACAAGAACAACAACTGAAGATACGTTATAACCACGAAGGCAAAGTTACACACAAAGGAGTAACGGCTACCCACCAAGCTTTAATTAAGAAATATTTCTGGCCTAACATGTTTGATCACGTACGGGACTTTATCGCCAAATGCGAAACATGCAAAACGTGTAAAACTGACCGGCACCCGGTGAAACCAATCTTTCAATATACGAAACTCCATTCACATAAATCGCCTAACATGTGAAACTAAAATAATACAATCGCAACATGACTTTATTCACATTATCGATTTAAAGGACGTAACAAACAATTTATACAAATTAAAATCCGACTTAAGCTTTTTCCAAAATAAACATAAATATTCTAATAGTACTATTAATCAGCAGTTAAAATACCTCGTAAACTTGACCGAATATAAATTAAATAATTTTAGGAATCCTGAAGTCAGACTTAAACGTGGACTTATAAACGCTATAGGTTCCGTTCAAAAAATATTATTTGGTACTGCCGATGACAATGATGTGCAAGAACTCCATTCTAAAATGGATACATTAATGTCCAATCAGGAAACTCTAACGCACGAAATTAATTTAAGAACTTCTCTATTTAAAGCTCTTAGCGACAAAGTTAATCAAAGCCTAACCCAGATAAACGCGAATATAGAACTACTCTTCAAAACGTTCAAAGAAGTTCAACAAGACTGGTCATACTTTGAAACTGGTGTCACTATAAAAAACGAATTTAATATATTTTTAGAATTATTAGACACTTTAGAGAATGCAGTCGCCATGGCTCAGCATAATATCATTCACACCTATTTTTTGCCAGTCCCAAATATACAAATTATTTTAACTAAACTCTCGAGTCTATATAAACGAGATCAACTGATACATCTTAGTAATATGCATAGTTACCTTAATCTTTTTCATATCTCAGCAACGGTTAAAGATCTTAAAATCTACATAAAATTGTCAGTGCCAATAGCCACCCAAGCACCTTACTATACTTACCATTTGATTCCCACGCCTTACCAATCTAAAGTTCTTATACCAACCAAACCCTATCTCATTGCAAGTTTACGAACCAAACTCACCTTTTGGAAAGAGGACTCCTGTCCACGGCTAGAAAATGTATGCCTGTGTAGAAAGGATAGCCCATACAACCACGACGAGTGCTATCTTCCTATTCTACAAGGAGAAAATCCACGATGTAATCTAACCAGCGTACGACTCGGAGCTACCATAGTTGAACAAATTGCAGAGACACAACTCATAGTCGTCCCAATACAAAGGACCAGAATCGAAGAAAATTGTAACACCCCCATGGACCACTTTATCGAGCAGCCCTCAATTGTTACTTTAGAGAGCTGCCCCGTAATTATCAACGACGACATCTTCAACGCCAATCACGAGCTTCCCGACGAAACGTCCCTGGCGTTACCTACCTTCAAATTGAACTCAACCCCAACCGCGGAACTCCACCTTCAGGACATCAAACTACAGGACCTAGCAGACCTTTCCACCCAACTTGGCAGCCTACACCCTGTGCGGATTAAAGACTTTGAAAAAAACAATTCTCAGAATACTATGTTTTATATTTTATTATCTATCCTGTTCATGGGCTTGCTTATTTATATATACCTCAAATTTTGCCATCAAAATGTAAAAATATTACTTCTTAAGAAGCCTACAGGTCCTTCAGAACCTGATAGCCTTCCACCTAGGGAAGGAGGTGTAATATGATACCCATGCTTATACCATTCCTTTTATTTTCGATAACATATCTCTTGGCAATATTACGCTTAACGTAATATAATTATTTGAATCATTTATCTCAACAGAAGCTGACACAGCCCTTAGATAAGAAACTTTATAAATACTCATTTCTGTCCTTCATCACCAACAGTGAATCTTGTAAGTTTGAAATAAACGTTTTGTTGTGTCAACCCCGTGTCTCACTTGTATTACTCGTGAATCTTCTTCAGCTATCATTTTCTTGCCTTCAGAAATTGCAGCTTCTTGCAATCTTTGCAAATAACATTACTGTATATTTTTACGACTTGTTTAAGAAATATCAAGTTATTTTACACATAAAAAAATATCATATGCAGCACAGTACACGTGATAGAAGTGAATACTTCTTTAGAATAGAGAATGAGAGAGATTAAGAGTGAGAGATTGAAAGAGAGAGAGAGAGAGAGGGAGAGAGAGAGAAAGGGAGAGGGATAATTTCAAAAGAAATATAAAAATATAAAATGTTTGCAAAAAATATTCGGTTTATTCATTATCTACACTATCATCGGCTGGTGGTTCAATTGGTAATACTGATATGATTGGTTTGTGATAACTAAAATATGAAATATATGTTCGTGATTCGATATTTCCTAGATAACGTGTAAAAATTGCATCTATTGTTGTTCCGGATTTTGTTGTTGATTCTTTGGGATTGTTATTTATAAGAAGACCAAATATTTGTCGAAGAAAGTTAATCAACGTCAAAGAATCATTGGATCCGAAATTTACATTGAAATCTCCCCCGAGAATCAAGGGGATATTGTCTTCGCCTCTTCCAAGTGCATTTGCACCTGTGTGGCTGTAAACCAGTAGGAAGCGGTGAATGAAATATATTATATCTTCGAGATTTTAACAAGTTAAACGGTTCAAGGATATTATCAAATAATCACAGAACACAGATGTAAATAACGTAAATAATTACAAAACACAATGATAAATATTCGGTACATACGCGTGCTGCGTCAGCTGTTAATATATAGCGTCTGGACGCATACATCTATAACGCGCGCATGCGCGACAATCTATCTATCCTATTCTATCGCTTCGTATTGAGTTTATATCGCTCTCTCTTGCTCCACCCCCGTGTGGAGTCAGAGTTGTATGTACTCGCGCGCATGCGCGTCATACTATATTTTCTTCTATTGCCTAGTATTTAATGAATACGTGGCTCTCTCTCTCTTGCTCGTACGGTGCTTCCTAAAGTATTCCCCCTTCAGGCAACTTAGACCATGGACTCAGCGTATGAGTGGACGTTAAAGACGAAGGACCGCACAAGAGGGAGAAGCGGATAGCCTAAACTGATATATATATATATATATATATATATATATATATATATATATATATATATATATATATATATATATGTATATATATATATATATATATATATATATATATATATATATATATATATATATATATATATAATGTATAGCTCTCTTTCTCCTTCTCTCTACGTTATATCTTTTTTCTCTCTCGTGTAACGAAATCTCGAAACGTTACATTTTTTCCAATTCACTCTCCATTCTCGTCAAATATCAGAACGCCGTCAAAGAAGTATTCACTTCAAAAATACAAAAATAATAGAACTTTAATAAATGAATGAATAACTGATCTTGCTATATCGATATTTGCTGTTGTATCTTGATACTGTCTTCCTGAGTGATGGATTGTAGTTTCCAGTATAAAAGTTGGTCTAAAAAAACGTAATTTTAAGACACTTCACTATACGTTTCATTATTTAAGTTGCAAGATGGATTCAAAATTAAGAGAAAACAAGAGGAGAAGGAAAATATTAAAATTAAAGTTAATATTAACTTCAACAGGTATTTTATAATTTCGATAATTTCGACGGTTCCAGTTGACCAAAAGATAATATAACATACTCATACAACAGAAAACATACTCTATTATAAATATCAACAGATAACATACTCTATTATAAATATTTATTCGTTCAAATGATTTAAATTCATTTATTTGTTCTGCTCTTAATTATTAATAATTTAAAATTTATTTATGTATACCACTATTACACCTTATATGAATAGGACGTCTTAATTAGAACTATATGATTTGAATTGCGCGCCATTTTTGAACTGTCAAAGATAGGGCGTCAATATTTAACTACTGTTATCTACAAACCATACGACGTCAACATGTCCGAGTGTCTTATTTGGCACTATAGGATATAATTTGTGAATAAAACTAATAATAATTGACAAACTGAGGTTTTCTATTCTTCAACATAAAATGGAGACGATGCAGCTAAAAATGGAGAACAATATCGTTCATGTGGTTGCTTCGACTCATCTGGCATGATGTCGTTCGTTTATCAAAATGACACGTTGATTGTTTGCTTTGAGCTCACTGATTCTTGCTAGCTGAGTGATGTATACTTTTTCCTTGACATAACTGTAAGAAAAAATTCCAGTGGTATTAAATCATATTTACTTGCAGGCCAATTCAAGTCAGCACTCCGTGAGATAACACGATCAGGAAATTTGGTATGCAACAGAGTTATGCTTGAACTATTTTCATCTGATCGACCACGACGAGGACGTATTGGTGTTACCTTATTATTCTTATCGATAACAGAATCCGTCTCTTCAAGTTTCCTGATTAAGTTACGAACTATTAACTGTGTAGAGGCGCTTCATTTTGTCCTAATTTTGTGTGAGTTTTTCTTAATCTAGCTGTAAATGATCGCTCACTTTTATGTCATAGGTGTACACAAACTATTCTATGTTGAACTCTTAATAGCGGCATGTTGACGCCGGCGTATGGTTTTTAAATGACAGTTGTTGAATATTGACGCTATTCTATTTTTGACAGAACACAGATGGCGTGCAATTCAAATCCTATAGTGCCAACTGATTGTGAGACACCCTATAGTATTTGTACATTATGTTCAGGAATCTGTTTCTTAATTACACATATGAAAAATATGGTATCTGATATCTGGTAAAAGTGATTTTATGTAAGTCCCTGTATGTTTTCAATTTAAATAGAACTAAAAGGAGTAGGAGTAAAGAATAAAAAAATTGATGTTTTAGCTTTTTATTACATTTTGTTGGAATAATTTGTTCCTTTCATATGAATTGTAGACCATTGTGAACACCATTTATTCATATAATTTTACCACTGTTTGAAATAAATGGCATATGAAATAGGATAACAAGCAGCAATCCCATTTTATTCTCTCAAGATACTATTGAAGATTTTAATATTAAGACACTCAAATATATAAAATCGTCTTAACTTTTAATTTTTTACAAAAAGTCAAAATGAAACGTACATATTCGAAACAAAGTGTTTTACTGCTGTTCGAAATATTCGCCTTTCAGGTCAATACATTTTTGCATACGCTCAAACCAATTCTGGAAACATTTTCTCCACTCTGAAGTTGACATGGTAGAAACACGGTTTTGGAAGGCTTCAACAGCTTCTTGAGGTGATGAAAATCGCTGTCCACTCATCTTTTATTTTGATAGTGGGGAACAAGTAAAAGTTATTAGGTGATAAATCAGGTGAATACATTAATTCGATATTTTTCTCCTTCAAATTTTCAGTTGTTTGACGTGATGTATGGGAGCTGGCATTGTCGTGATGAAGAATTATGCACCGTTTTTTGTTGTTTTTCCGTTTATCATCGAAGACCGTTCTCAAACAAATTATTGTATACCATTCAGTATTGACAGTTTTTCGATCCTCTAAAGGAATGGTTGCGACGTGTCCAGTACATCCGAAGTAACAAGCGATCATTTTCTTGGAAGTGCTCCGTGAACGAACCACTTTAGTGGTATTTGATTCATTTTCAAACACCCAAACAGAGTAGACTGTTGTTTGCTTTCCAGTTCATATGAATATATCCACGTTTCACGTCCTGTAACAATATTGCATACGGATTTTGCACGTCCTCGGTCGAATTTTTTCAGTATTTCCTGACACCAATCAACACGAACCTTTTTTTGCGCTTCGGTCAAATTATGCGGAATCCATCTGGAACAGATCTTTCTCACAGCTAAATGTTCATGCAAAATCGATTGTATTGCAGTCTGCGATATACCAAGCGACGCCTCTATCTGCCTGTAAGTCACATGCTGATCTTCTTTAATCATGTTGCGTACAGAATCGATGTTTTTTGAAACGACAACTGATTTTGATCGACCCTCGCGACATTCATCACTGACGGAGGCACTACCACGACGAAGTTCTGCAAGCCAATTGGAAACAGTCTTCTCTGATGGTGCTTTATTACCAAAAGTTGCACGAATCGATTCTATGCATTGTTGTTGAGTAAGGCCTTTCTTAAAATAATAAAAAATCATCTAACGCAAACCTTCACTTCCATTTCCATTTTTGCACAAACTTGCTTCTTTTAAACATTCACCGTCAACACAGTACTTCGTGAATTTCTAAGTTGCCACTGGCTTCGTAATAACAAACGTCAAGGTTTACGAATACAGTGATGCCACATCTCAGTAACGCCATCTATTGGTCGATTGTAAAAACTTACAAGGCAACCCTCTAGTTATGATGAACAATCAGAAATAGTAGGATTACACAAAGGTATAAAAGACCCTATCCTTTTGTGATTAACTTAAGTACAAGTATTGCAACTGTACAGGGGATAAACTTTCTTTTATGATTTTACTTAAGGAACCTTATACCGTAAAAATTCAAAAAGTTTGTAACCAAATACGATAATGTCTTATTCCATAGTAGAACTATACACAATACGCATAAAATTAAAGCGTCATATCAACAGGAAAACAAAGAATATCCGTTCAATAAGTCATCGAACATTCCTTCTACAGATAGACACATCACCGGTGACTACCATGTTTCTAAACCGTAAAAGCGGTAAACGTTACGAATGATTTAAAATATCTTATATCTGGAACGTCTCTTCAACATCAATAATCTACGTTATTAAAGCCGCTCCACCCTCCTCGCTTGCGAGATTCCCTTTTACAAATATAACGAAGGTAATTTAAAGATTCCTTGTTCGATATTAACCTGGATTTTGTCCAGATTCCAAATGTAATAATTGAAATATGTCAATCTTCCTTAACAGAAAGAAAAGGGGCTGAAGCAGCAACGGGCCTGACCCCGTTATGGCAGGGGGACAAAAGCGATGTAGGGGTGAGCGGGGGTATTACATAAACCGAGTATGTTTACCAATGCCAGATAGTTTCACCAATATAAATTTACAATTAATTAGCAGTGTTGTTTGAGATCGTATGTATCTAATTATCGAACAAGAAGGATGATCTATATTTGTGACTGTAATCTGTTTCATTGTCGAGAAATTAATTACAATATAAACTTGAAGATAGAATATTTGTATACTACACTGAGTTTGAGTTGTTTACAAAATTTGATTGGTAACACAGGCCCACAAGTTTTGACATCTTGAAAGTTGATTTGGGTTTGATAAGCTACTATAAGTGAGTTATTTACGCTGATTTGATTTGAAGACGCAACAACAGAAATAGTTTTTAATCTCTAACTAATTTGTTAAAAAGGGAGAGATTTTCAGCTTCGATTTGAAGTTTTTCTTGTGTAATCATTCGTTGGGTGTTCTCTTTTCAGCATCCAGCAGTAATCTGCCATCATCGCCATATTCCACCGACCCTGGTATCTCATCTCCATCTCTCTTATGTCTTGATGGAACCTTTCACCTTGCTCCTTACTAACAGCATCAAGACTCTCTGGAAAGCAGTCCAGAGGAGTATGCAGAAAATGAATTTTTATGCTCATATTACAACCAAGTTGCATAAATTTATTCAGCATTTTGTTGACGATTTCCTCATACTACGGATGTTTATAATTTCCTAAAAAATTTGCTGTTACATTTTTAAAGCATATCCAAGATTTCTTTTTCAACTTCTGTCATTGTTTTCTCAAAACTGTTGGTCCTGAATGTATTTTCTTATTTGTGGTCCTACGAAATTGCACTCATTTAATTTTGCCTCAGAAAGAACTGGAAATTTGACACATAAATACTTAAAACAATTCCCATTTTTATCTATAGCTTTTACATATTGCTTCATAAATCCTAATTTAATATAAAGTGGCGACAAAAGAATTTTTCCGGATCAACCAAATTTGCATAAAAAACTTTGTTAACTTGATAACAAAATATATTTGGTACATTTTTACAATTTTTAGGCATTTTTAAAGCAAAATAAAAACACACAACGCGATGTCACGTGTAAACGTACACACATTAAAAACGTACTACAGGCGACTATGTAAATACCCGAATAGTATAAAACCGGAATATCTCCACCGGCCAACTCTGTTTCGGTAAATCCCCCACACTTGTGTGTATATTTCAAACCGATTAAACACTGGGGCGCCGCAAAGATTGAGGCAAAATTTAATTTTATAGAACCTCGGTTTTAAAAACTACAAATTATTGTACAATGTACATTTACAAACACTGATACGTAATGGAAACAAAAAAAAAAAAGAGTGTTCGTGTAGTTTATGGCATGTAACTAAGCCAAAAAGTAAAAAAAAAGTCATTACAAAATCCTTGTTGGCCTGTGTAATAGCTTGGGATACTAATCATCGTCAAATGAATAGTTATAGCAAGTAATACCAAAGATTTTGCTATAAAAACATATTGCAAAATTACTTATTACTTTTCACTTTAATATTTAATAATATTAAAGTGGGAAGGGTTCAATGAGTCGCATAGTTTTATTTAACTTAATGTTTAACATTAGGTTAAACATACACAAGGGGTATAATTATGAATTGAGAATAAAATTTCAGTAGTATGTTTATTGACAATAAATTAAGGGACCTAATATAGAGCCTTGCGGAACTTTTGGCAGTATATTTAAAGCAGATAAGGATATATTGTTGATTTTCACAGTTTTACTTCTACCATTAAGATATTAGACAAAAAACATTGGACAAGTATCCCGCAGGGTTACGTATCAGTCCACGACCAACTTTATTTCTTCGAAACCACCGCGGACCCGATCTCCCCCAGGCCTCGTCGAAATTATAGGGCGGAACGGAGAGCAAATGGGGAAATTTCGGATGTGTCAGCGAGTGTCACACATGCCCGATAACAACCAGGAACCGCCGCGGGCGCTCTTCTGTCAGGGTAATCAACCGTTTTGCTTACTTCGGATAATGAAGAGCGCCGACTTTACAGAAATTAATCACCGTTTTCGAAGCGTTTCGTTAATTTAATGGCCCTTTTTATTAAACCGGGATTTAGGGGTATCGAACCGTGGATACGTGGCGGTCTATTATGCCTTAATTGAATGTATTCTGCCAAGCTGCGGATATCACTTTGAGTCGAGGGGAGGAAGAGATTTTTTCCATACAGGGTGTCCTACATATATGTGACGCCGAATTTGAAAATAAGAGTATGAGAATTAATATTCGGATAGGTTAAAACTAAAAACGTGGTAACTAAAAGCGGCTTTATATGACGCTAGTAACTCGTACGAGTCACTAAAGCCGAGTACTTCACACTAGTACTCGCCTTGTGTAAATTGGTATTCTGTATTCCAGTAGAGTACTCACTGTTAGTGTCCATGCCAGTCGAGCAAATAGAAAGCAATCCTATTTACTGGAACGAGTTGGTTCCCCCACCAATACTTCCCCCACACAATACTCGACTGTATGACGTACTAGCACCGTTTGCACGATTCGAGTAACACATACGAGTGGTTAGCTTAGTGCTACAGAAGTCGTTGATAGTGCGTACCTCGTATTTCGTAATAGTTGATCGTTGCGTGTAGGTTTCTAAAATGGCTAAGTGGGGTGAAGATACCACTTTAAAATTTGTGGAACTGTATAGAGACGAAGAATATTTATGGAATATGAGCCTGAATAATTATAATAACAAATCGGCGCGTGATTCAGCTTTATTAAGAATTGTAAAAGAAATGAATATATGAAACGAAAAAACTCGACAACTAGAAATAGCCACTAAACCGAGTGGCGTCTACACGTCAAAAACCAATTTTAGCGTGTATCCCTGTGAAACACTCGCCTCCAGTACTCGCCCCAGTGACTCGTACGAGTTACTAGCGTCGTGTGAAGCCTCCTTAATGCGTCTACTCCAGCGAGCCGCCACAGAAACGGATCAACAATCGATACACTGCCGATGTCCGTTTCTATAGCAACAATATTGCTACCGCATGTTACATAGAGGTCTGTTATGGGACTGTTTTCATCTCATCGGTGTTTTTCCCACGTGACCTTGCGGATCACGTTCTGTGTCTTAATTTCTGTGTTTATATTCACCAGATGTGCCTTTCATGGGATTTTCTTTGTAGGGTTGTATTTGGGGGATTTTATTGAACTTCCGCACATTGGGAGACACAAATATAGAAAAAAAAACACAAGAAAAGCTACTAAGGAAAGCCAAGGAAATTCATTCGTCTTTTATAGATTTAAAAAAATATCATGTGCAGCACAGTACACTCTTAATAATACCAAAAGAAAATTTCTAAACGAAAACTCAAATCGACTAAAATTGAATATCCGTAAACAGACAGACTTCATCACCTATGGAACCCTTTCAGGGTCTATGTATACGTGACGCGCCCCGTGCGAGGGGCAAAATCAATTTTGTTTATCTAATTTGCCAATCTAATAACGTTTTTGCGCAAAACAAATAAACTCCGATTTAATTACGGATTTCGGTAAATTAATCGAACACCCCTAATCCACTGTTTTCTATTAATACAGGGATTAAGCTGATAAATTTATCGTTGGATTTGCAGGAACGAGCCAGAGTTTGAACAAAATTTAATGCCTACGTCACATTACGGTTTTGCTAAAAGGCCGGAATAATTGGTGGACTTTAATGTGGAGGTAAACACGGCCTTTTTTTCGTACATTGTGGCCCTATCCTTGTTTTTTTTCTGAATGAAGTGATTAACTGTTATTTGATGTTAATACTTTCATTTGAAATCTGACAAGTTTAACCTTCTTGTCCTTCGGATATTATGACTTTAAATATAGGGTGGAAATCATTTGTGGAACAAAATTATTTTAACGTTATTTTTGAGATTTATGAGAAACTCTTAAATAGGTCGGTTTTAATTTAAGACGTGTTTTAATAGCAGGAGCATAGGGTGAGAAAGAATCTAGGGATGTAATAAAAATGTTATAAGGGGAAGAGGGATAATCAGGTGTATGGTAGGCCATATGAAAATGGTAACAATAAAAAAAAGACCTAACCTAAAATGATTATGCCGAGGTATATATCCTAATTTTTAAAATGAAGATCAATTCTTCGGTTTTTGTTTGTCCAGCGAAAATGTCTATCACTATTTCTTCAAATGTTGGAGACGATCTCGTATCTTCTAACAAGGCACTTTCAATATTTATTAATGCTAAAGCTGACAGTATTTCGTGCCTTTGAGAATTTCGCAGATAAGTCTTTATTCTCTTTAAACATGAAAATGATCTTTTCGCGGAACTGCTTGTGGCAGGAGTAATCAAAATTAAGCGACACAATTTTGATGATGACTCCGGGAAAACAGAAGATAATTGAAGGGACATAATGTATTGGTAAAGCTCAAACACAGTGCCCTTTCTCATATCGGGATTACTATGAATCACTGATAGTTCACTTTTTAAACGATGTGCGTCAAAGAATGTTCCACATGTATCTACATGTGGCGAACTTTTTTCTTCACAAAGAAGAAAAAAGTTCGCCAGGAAAACGTTTCACGAATGAAGTAAATTGTGTGGAATCTAGATTAAAGAATTTCAGTTTAAAAATTTCACTAAACCGTTCACTAATGTTCAAAGTAATAACATCAAAAATTTCATAAAACAATCGTGCGTAGGTGCTTTTTTTATCTTCTTCAGGAATTAAATCCAAACGCATTATTTTACTTGGTGGTTGATTTTCTAACACAAATCTGTCCATACGGTCTCAAATGTCACTAAACTCGTTTATCATTTTTTGAATATGTGATTTGAAGTCGGCGATCTTTTTATTACAGTAACTCATATCTGATGTTTTTGCCTGTAGAATTTTAAACAGACTCTCGGAATGTGGGAATATTGCAGAAAGCACTGCTAAGAAAAAATTAAAATCAAAGTCTTTATTGCGAGACTTTGATTTTAATTTTAAAATAAAATTAAAATCAAAGTTAAAAGGCTTCTAGCACAAATAACGGTTTCTCGATCCCATTCCTCATTTTCATTTTCCACAAGTACTTGAAATAGCGCTTTCAAATCTTCCTTATGTTATGGAGACAGTCGCCAAGATGCGTTTACATAATCGCATAACTGAGACCGGAAATAACGACAACATCCACTCGAAGTTCCACTGCTGACTGCGTAAGATCACTTACCTTTTGGTCCATCAAACGCGTAGCTTGGATGTAACGTGGACCATCGCATTTCAGCACTTCAGCAAGTAACGCGATAGTCCAATAATTTCGGGCGCATTCACGGTCAATTTGAAATAAAAAGTTGATGGTAGCGTTTAAAGTAAATAAATTTATAATATATGTTTGCGATCGGTTTAAAATAATTATAAAATCGTAATAATTGAATAAATCGATTGAACTTTTAAGTAACACTAATTTGCCAATTTCTTAAGGGATCACTCGCATCCATGTACGCTACGCCCCTGTTTAATAGTTATTTACATTATTATTGGGATAGGGACATCATTACATCACGAGTGGGAATATTGCTATGCTGAGGTCGTAGACCGTGTCATGGTAATCGCACGAGTGATGTAATGTGCTCTAGCCCACGTGTGATATACAACATTTTATCTACGACCGCTTGGATAAGAAAAATAGATTAAAAACCGATTTTCTACAAAAAATTCAGATTTGACATTTAAATAATTATGACATCCGTTAAAAGTCAGTTAAACATTTTCATACTAAATTAAAGTAACATGATGCTTGAAATTTTGTTAAAATCATAGTAATAATCCAGTTGTATTAAATAACGCTTAGTTTTGTGATTTTCTCGTCGCGTTGTGCGTTATCTACGTCGAGAATCTTACTAAAATCTGGCTAAAATAGCAGAAAGCCTAATGAGTGACTCAGAAAGTCTTCCCTCGGACATAGAAGAACCTGCGAACAGTATCATATCTACGTTATTGCCGGGCAAATCAAGATTTAAGTATGAAAAAGCTTATGAGCGGTTCATTAAACGGTGTGATGGCAAAAAAGTAAAAACTCAAACTAACGAGAAAGTTTTGCTAGCACACTTTAATTATCTATCGAAAAGCTACAGATCTTCCAGCCTTTGCGACACATATTTTGCATTTTGACAGATCTATACCGGCTGATGTAGTTAGTTGCGCCGTATTGTTATTGCTTATTTGCAACGTTGAATTATTCATGTAACAACTACTTGTCGAGACTTCCTCTTCTCCAAGAATCTTCATTGCTACTTTATTTTTATTTTCCTTCGACGTATCAGTATATCCCTCGGCAGCTGTTAGATTTCCAACCTCCGTGGTGCTTGACAGTTAAAAGGTCTGCTCCTGAATCTGCAAGCATGGAAGTAGTAGTAGTGTACTCTTCAGGATGTTATAAATTCAAATATATAGCAATGGTTTCTGGCATACTGCCAAACGTATTGATGCGAACAGGCTGTTTTACACGGGACCCTTTGCTATATCTAACGAAAAATCGTCCATGATCGGTATGCTGACGACGTAAAGCCAAATATTTTCGAATTAATCCCACCATGTTAATTCTTTGGATGCCACCAGATGGTACAAAAAATTCTCTGCAAATTTTTGTTTGGGTGTTTGGGATCTTTATATGAAAAACCGACCCTTCATCCTTAACATTTTCCAAAAGTAATTTAGTGAGCTCTTCTCTTCTGCATGCTCCAACAATTCCAATTATCAATACAACCTACAAAGAATATTACTGTTAAAATTATATGAACACCCTGTAGATCTAATTTTTATGTTATGTCATGTCAATGTCATTTAGTTTGTCAGTTTTTTACCAAAGCAAATAAAAATCAAATTAGACCAAGATTTTTATATTCTTTTCTTTTCAATTAACATAAATTTTTGGCTGATTAGATAATAGTTAATAACAAATAATTATTGTATTGTTTCTACTTTTAATACATTTTTACTTCTTCGTTTATAATTTTTGAATATCAAAATGAGTTATGTAATGAGTTCATTACAAAACAGTGATGTAATGGGGTTCATTACATAGCGGTGATGTAACACATCTCATTACATAACTTAAAATAATTCAATGGGGCCCATTTCCGATATTTTGCTT